>CM060424.1:139263686-140746489 GCA_030545235.1 Helianthus tuberosus
CGACACTTTGAAGTTTGGTGTCAAAACTCATGGCGAGGTTTACTTCCGAGAAATAAAGTTAAACATGCTCGTTAGAAAAAATAATTTTTCTAAGTCTTGAGATTTTTAGAAAAATTCGCCAGAGTTTTCCCTAAAAACGGGGGTGCCCGTGCTAATACGCACATCGTTTTCTTTTTGAAATCAAACCATGATCATCAACAATCAACTCTTACATTCGGACACGCAAAATACTACCTTTGTCGCTTCAGTTTCAATATATGAAAACTGGACTGTTTTCGGACCATTAAATAAAATACTTAACTTATTCCAAAAATTCCCAATTTTTTGCGGAACGTCCTAATCGACCCACAAATTATTGTGTAAAAATATCGGGGTCTAGTTCATTATCAATAGTTTATAGAAAATCGTTTACCGAACTGTGATCAGATTTGTCACATTCTGATCACAGTTTACGGAATAATTCGTCTAAAATTCCTCGTAAGTCCGTTTGTCAAAATTCCAGTTCGAGGGTCACAAATACATCAGTGACCAGCTATGGTATGAATTTTAGGGGCTGGTCCAATTCAGGTTTCATGTTGCAACCGAAAACGTACAGCCCATTTTACTGCAGTAAAAATCAGCCTTAGCTGCTGTCACGAAAACATACTTTTAAAATAGTAAACGACCTCAAAAAAATACGATTCCAGCGCCATTTTCTTCGTTTTTCGAAAAGACACGATTTAGGCTTCAGAAATTCCGTTTTTCGATTTGTTAAAGTCTGTTTACAGCCCGTTGAAGGCGGCTGAAAAAGTACATCAGAATGTTATTTCGTGGTTTAAACGTTGCTAAATCGCATCAACGAGTGTCCGAACAATGGATTTAACAAGAAACCAACAATCAAACATCAAGTATGATTTAACCAACCTTCAAACCGACAAGATTCCGCTTCATAATTCAGACACAAGTAAACTTTTATGTAACTTTTATATTCTTTACTATTGTTTAACATCTTCTAATCTTTTTGATCTTTAGTGATTTAAACAACAACACATCATACTACAAATCATAAATTTGAACAAGATGAACCAAGGCAAAATGAGACTTACTACTAGCCTCTAGCTAGGGATGAAATCTAGTGAAGAAATGTGGCGAAAAAGATGGTGAAAAGCTAGAAACAAGTTCCTTTGATGGTCCTTCAAGATGCAACCTCCATTGATGGACTTCAAGCTTTGTATGGAATGTGTAAATGAAGAAGATGAATGTGTATGGTGATGGTGGTGGATTCGGTTGGGGTGAACCGAATAGAGAGAGAGATAAGTGAGGTGGGATGAGTGAAATCTTGGTGAAATGAAATGTGATCTAGGAGACCATACTTATATCATCATTCTACAATTTTATGCTTACAAGATCAAGTCACCCTCTAATAAAATATATAACAAATCAAGTTAGGAGATTTGAGGTATGGCAAGAATGTTGTGGGGGTCCCACTTGGGAACTAAAATCGTTGGGGGGGGGGGGGGTATGCTTGCAAAAATTGTAACTAGAATGGTAAATAATAGTTAGATGTAAGAAAGGTGGTGATATAAGTTAGTTTGTTTATTTTTAGCGGGTGTTATGGCATACGGGGGTCATGACAAGCCAAAAGTAATAAGACGAGGTATTTGACAAAAATTTAGTGTCCCGGGAAATGTCCGGTTATACGGTTAAATATTGTTCCGTTAAAATGTTTAATTATGCCGAAAAGTCCTTTATGTATATTTTTGTGACATAAATTATTCCCGGCACTTAAGAAAATATACGGGACCGTTCTGTCATGTTTTTGCACTTTATTAGTAATTTAAAATGCTGAGTTTTGTATTAAAGTGCAAAATGTTGTACTTAAAGTACGTTTTAGGCACATCCGGCCACTATAAACCTCACCTAGTGACGCAGTTCTACAATCCTCACCTCCCTACACTCACTACTAGTGTAGTAATCTATTCCCGGCTCATAATGGCCTCAGAGACAGTAACTGTCTGATGCTGGCTATGTCAGCATGTTTGCTGGGTTATCCGTATGGTGTGCTCACTGTGCTTTTGTGCATCAAGGTTGTCACTGACGTTTGTGTATAAATAATAGAGTGACAGTATAAAATGTGATGCATGAGCATGTATGTATCAGAAATCAGTAAGCAGTTTAAGCACAGTTTCAAGCAAGCACAGCAATTAAATATTAATTAAGTCGTACGGATACCTGTTTTGGTGAGGGTTGTCACATTCTCCCCCCGTTAAAGAAATTTCGTCCCGAAATTTAAGTTCTGCTACTAGATGCAGGGTTCTTAGGAAATAAATGGGGGTACTTCTCCTTCATTCGATCCTCACGTTCCCACGTGAATTCAGGCCCATGTCTCGCATTCCAACGAACTTTGACGAGTTTGACACTGCTCCTGCGAGTTTTGTTAACTTTCCAATCCGTGACCTCAACAGGTTCTTCAGTGAAGTGAAGCGTATTGTCGATATGAACTTCGTCAGCAGGAATGATCACTATATGTTGCGTTGGACTTTTTCTCAAATTGGATACATGGAATGTATCGTGAACACCATGCAGTTCAGCAGGCAGGTCCAGCTTGTAAGCTACAAGCCCAATCCTTTGCAGAATTCTGAAAGGGCCAATGTAACGCGGATTCAACTTCCCACGCTTTCCGAAGCGTGCCACACCCTTCCAGGGTGAAACTTTCAATAAAACCATATCTCCAACTTGGAATTCCAAATGTTTCCGGTTTGGATCTGCATAGGCTTTCTGTCTTTCGCGAGCCGCTTCGATGCATTTTCGAATCTGCGCAATCTTGTCTGTCGTCTCTTGGACGATTTCGGGACCGACAAGCTGTCTATCACCTGCGTCAGCCCAGCATAGGGGTGATTGACACTTGCGTCCTTAAAGAGCTTCAAATGGCGCGGCTCCAATACTAGTGTGGTAGCTGTTGTTGTATGAGAATTCGGCCAATGGTAAATGCTTATCCCAGCTACCACCAAGATCCATTACACATGCTCTCAGCATATCTTCAATGTCTGAATAGTTCTTTCACTTTGGCCATCAGTTTGCGGATGAAATGCAGTACTTAGGTTCAATTGCGAGCCAAAAGCTTCTTGGAAGGATTGCCAAATCCTTGTTACAAATCTCCCATCCCTATCAGAGATGATCGAGAGAGGCACTCCATGACGTGCAACGATTTCTCGCATGTATATTTTCGCAAGTTTATTCGTATTGTCCTTCTCTTTGATTGGCAAGAAGTGCGTGGACTTTGTTAGGCGGTCAACTATTACCCAAATAGTATCATGACCCCTGGGCGTCCTTGGCAACTTCGTTATAAAATCCATTGAAATATGTTCCCATTTCCACTTGGGAATTTCAGGTTGTTGCAGAAGTCCCGAAGGCTTCTGGTATTCAGCTTTCACCTTGGCACACGTCAAACATTTGCTAACATAAACAGCAATGTCGCCTTTCATTCTAGGCCACCCATAATAATCCTTAAGATCCTGGTACATCTTATCCGCACCGGGATGAATAGAGTACCGTGATTTGTGTGCCTCATCAAAAATAACTTTTCTCAACCCACCGAACAGAGGAACCCAAATTCTCTTCATAAAACATAACGTTCCTTCCTCGTTTAGCACTAATTGCTTCTCCATCCCACGGAGATATTCTTCCTCAAGGTTTCTTTCCTTAAGAGCTTCTTTTTGCGCGGCACGAATGCGCAGGGAAAGATCTGTCTGGATAATCATCTCCAAATCCCTAACCCTTATGGGCTTGATCCTTTCTTTACGACATAGGGCATCGGCGACCACATTTGCCTTCCCTGGATGGTACTTTATCTCGCAGTCGTAATCATTCAATAATTCGACCCACCGTCTTTGTCTCATGTTCAGCTCTTTCTGGTTGAATATGTGCTGTAAACTCTTGTGGTCTGTGAAAATTGTACACTTTGTACCATACAAATAATGTCTCCAGATTTTCAGCGCAAACATTACTGCGCCTAGTTCTAAATCATGCGTGGTATAATTCCTTTCATGAACTTTCAACTGGCGTGACGCGTAAGCTATAACTTTCTGGCGTTGCATCAACACGCAACCCAATCCTTGACGTGAGGCGTCACAGTATACCACGAAATCATCTGTACCCTCTGGTAGTGCTAAGATCGGCGCATCACAAAGTTTGTTCTTCAATAACTGAAACGCTTCTTCCTGTTTGATTCCCCAATCAAACTTCTTATCTTTCTGTGTGAGCGCGGTAAGGGGTTGAGCGATTTTAGAAAAATCCTCAATGGATCTTCGATAATAGCCAGCCAAACCTAAGAACTGGCGAATCTCGGTCGGCGTCTTTGGAGTCTCCCAGCTCTTTATCGCCTCGATCTTTGTGGGATCAACATGGATTCCGTCTCCATTCACCATATGTCCAAGGAATTGGACTTCTCGTAGCCAAAACTCGCACTTAGAGAGTTTGGCATACAACTGTTCCCCTTTTTTTAGCAACTCCAAAACGGCTCTTAAATGCTGTTCGTGTTCAGCCTTTGTCCTTGAATAAATCGAGTCTCGTTGATGAATACAATCACGAAGTTATCGAGATACGGCTTGCAGACTCGGTTCATTAGGTCCATAAAAACAGCAGGCGCGTTTGTCAATCCACACGGCATAACTAGGAACTCGTAATGTCCATAGCGAGTTCTGAAGGCTGTTTTCGGGATACTCTCCTCTTGTATCCTTAACTAATGGTATCCAGATCGAAGATCGATCTTAGAGTAAAAGCTTGAACCTTGCAATTGATCGAAAAGATCATCGATTCTGGGTAGAGGATACCGATTCTTGATGGTCAACTTGTTCAACTCCCGGTAGTCAATGCATATACGAAAACTACCGTCCTTCTTCTTAACAAACAGGACCGGAGCTCCCCAAGGTGAGAAGCTTGGTCTGATGAATCCTTTGTCTAACAACTCCTGAAGTTGTGTCGACAGTTCTTGCATCTCAGATGGGGCAAGTCGATAAGGTGCCTTAGCCACAGGCGCGGCGCCTGGCACTAAATCTATACGGAACTCCACTTGCCTTTGGGGTGGCAATCCTGGCAAGTCCTCAGGGAAGACTTCAGGATACTCCCTAACGACAGGGATATCTTCGATTTTTGGCTCAGCAGCTTTCTTATCCACGATGTGTGCCAGGAAGGCCGCACACCCCTTCTGTAAACACTTTCACGCTTTCAGGCAGCTGATGATTTTTAAAGGCGTATCATGCTTTTCTCCATGAACTACAATCGTTTCTTCATTCGTCAGTGGAATGCGGATGGTCTTCTCATGGCAAACTATCTCAGCCTTGTTACTCGATAGCCAATCCATTCCCACTACCACATCAAAGCTTCCCAACTCGACAGGTAGTAAGTCTAGCGTAAACTCGTGCCCTCCTAATTCAATCACACATCCTAGGACAACTCCACTGGTCTCAACTAGTTTCCCATTTGCTAATTCGATCGAATATGGAACGTCTAACTTTCTAGGCGTCAAACCAAGAATATTCTTAAATTCTAATGACACGAAGCTATAGTCGGCACCAGTGTCAAACAAAATAGATGCAAAAGTTTTGGTTAATAGAGAACGTACCAGTAATCACGCCTGGATCCTGGCATGCTTCACAAGCTCCGATGTTGGAAGCTCTTTCATGGTCTTGGTTAACCTCCCTTGGGCAATCCTTCCCAAGGTGCCCCATATCACCACTTCCGTCCTGATAGTTACTGTGGTCGTTTTTTACTTCGTGTTTTCCACTACCATCTTGACCTTGATTTCCACGTTTCTTCCGGCGGTAACACTCCTCCTTGTAGTGTCCCACCCTGCCACAGTTATCACACTTTCCATTTTTGCATGCCCCGATATGATGGCGCGGGCATTCTTCGCACTTAGGTAGTTTACCCCTGTACCCCCTTTCCTTTTTGGCCTTGTTCTTGTTATTTGCCCGATTACCTCCTTGGAATTCACTGAGCTTTCTTTTGTTCTTCTCGGATGTCTCCCCTGGAGTTTCCTTCTTCTTGTCGGGGTTTGCAAGTTTTTCTAGTCTAATTGCTTCTGTAACGAGTGCCAAACCCATCTTGCTTGCAGCAATAGTTGTTGGTGGCGTAGATGCTGTCATCAAGCTCAAGACTTGTGGTGCCAGTTCCCAAATGAACTGTCCCAATTTCCTCATTTCTGGTTCCGCTAAGTATGGAACAACTCATGCCAAGTCATGAAGTCTTTGCATGTATTCCAACATTTTTGGACCTTCCATCATCAGGCTCTGGAATTCACCTTCCAACCTCTGGGTTTCTGTTTGGGTGCAATACTTCTTACGCATTATTCCTTTCAACTCATCCCAAGTTAACGCGTATGCTGTAGTTAGGCCCATTATTTGAACCTGAAGATTCCACCATAATCGAGCTCCATCTTGAAACAACTCGAAAACGTATGGGACTTGTTGTTCTGGCGTACAACCACTCATTCGAATGATGGAATCCATACTTTCAATCCATTTCACAAAAGCTATGGCACCTCCAGTGCCGTCGAACTTCGGAGGCTTGTAGTTGAGGAAGTGCCAGTAGGAACAACCGTTATTTTCTGAGGTACCTCTGCTAGGTTCGGAGTGTAGGGCCTCGTGCTGTGCTATAGCTGCAGCAATTATCTCTTGAAGTTCCGCCTCTGAGGTGGGCATGCGCATTTCGCGTCTTGGTGGCATCTTCTAAAATATGTTTCACGTAGGTTAGGTCATAGCAAGTTAAATGTACGTATGTATTCAACAATATCAACACATAACATCTCATGCTATAAATAAATCAACCACATAACATCTCATGTCATAGAACATAAACAATAAATCAAACATCACAAGTGATGAGAATACTGCGATTGCATTGCCACAAATTGAGACCACAATGTAAAGCTTACAAGTACACAACTGTATCATACAACATCAATGACTTAGTAGGGGACGACCCTAGACAAGTCGTGCGATCGCTGGACATGTTCAGGAATCTCTGGTTTGTCCATTTTCAAATTCCAGAACTCCACCTCAAGCTTCTGAATTCCATTCCTAGAACAGCATTTCTTCTCAATCATTTCCTTGAGCTCGTCCCAGCTCAGTGCATAAGCAGCGTCTGTGCCAAGGGTCTGAAACTGAAGGTTCCACCATGAGAGTGTGTTATCTAGAAATAACCCCAGGATGTAGGTAACACTCTGTTGGGGCGAACAGTTACTCATTCTTTGAGTGGAGTCAATCTTTTCGGACCAACGAACAAATGCAACGGCGCCTCCTGTTCAGTCGAAGTTCAAAGGCTTGCAGTTCAGGAACTGCTTATAGGTGCAGCCAGTTGGAGGGTTATTTCCAGTAATGCCATCGTTGTGCTTAGAGAGGAGGGCTTCATGTCGTGCATTTGCCTGTGAGATGCGTTCTTGCAACTCGGCTTCTGTCCTTAGCAGTGTACTGGTGTCTGTGTCACGCCTGGGTGGCATTCTCTTCTGTCGAAATGGCATGAAGCGGGTTAGACAACATTTCAATTGTCTATGAGATACATAGCACCATAAGCCATCATGTAACCACCCAATTTCACACGTAAATATACTCAATGTATGAGTGAGGTAATAGTTTCTGAGCCTTCACATAGGCTTGCCAATTTGGCTTGTTGCTTGTAATAGAATGAACTCGAGGCTACATCGCCTTGGTCATTCATGTTCTAGTTATTTCCTGCTACATTGGTTTTCATTAGCTTGACCCGCAGAGTCCACCAGGTTTTCTGTGCACTACAAGCCGTTATTACGTGGGCCCCCGTAATAATAAATTGTCTTGCACAGTTACCCCAATTTTCTCTCGTCCAAGCAGATGATCAATCAAGGAGCAACAGCATGTGCATCGGCATGAACAGGGTCATGCTCTAATGCGGGGTCAGGAGCAATGCTTGGCTCAGGGGCCACGGCTGGCTCCGGATAAAAAAAAAAACTCCATCTCAAAATTAGCTGGATCAACAAGCACAGGGGTTACAGGATCCTCCAAGGGCTGGTCTAAGTGTATGAACTCAATGTCATGGTCTGGATCAAAACCAGGTGGAAAAACAGGATCATCCTCAATATCGTGATCAAACTCAAAGCTGTGTGCGGGAACTGGTGCAGCTGATGACGCCATATCAGGGCCGGCGTCGTGTGAGTGGTGCTGCACTCCCTGTATATGCGAAGATGCGGACGCCACAGACTCAAATGAGTTTGGGACAGGTGAATGGGCATGAGCCTCCTCTGCAGGAGCGTCAGCAAGCAGTAGGCTACCCCCAGCAGCAATAGGGCCTCGCCCTCAAGTGGGTCCTCCTCTATTAGTTCGACATCGTCGTCAGAGACAACGTCGGGGGGCATATGAACAATGGGATAAGCGGCAAGGGGCACAGGAGCAGGGATCACCGCGAGTGGCAAATCCCCAACAAGATGGCCATCAGCAGGCTCTGCTACGACATCAGGCAGCGCAAAGGGCTGAAAGTCGTCATCGTCTGTGCGGGTAGTATCGGAAATGTACACCTCGTGCTCTGATGAAACTATGTTGCCTGATACTATGGCCATGGGATCTGTAGTGTCCGACTTTCTAGTATCTGATGAAGGCATGACATTTTGTAATACAAACACACATATGCACAAATAATCAATCATATAGTCAAATAAACATATTAGTCACCAATAAGCAATCATATAGTTCTCCTAGTCCCACTAGCCTCCCAGCCTCCCAGACTGAATCTCCTAGTCTCTCAAACTACCTTCCCAGCCTTTCGGACTGTTCTTCCTAGTCCCACTAGCCTACTTCCTCAGCTTCCCAGACCGAGCCTCAGCCTCCTAGACCGAGCCTCAGCCTCCTAGACTGAGCCTATAACAAAAAAACGTGTTCAACTTTGTTTGTATAAACGTTTTGGATCTGGACTTAAGTGGTATGCAATGCAAAAATGTTTTTGTGAGAGCCCTAGTGATCATAGTCTAGACCCGAGAAAGAATCCTAGTTCGCTATGATCAGAGCTCTGATACCAAGCTGTCACACCCTGGCTTTGCGGAAGCGTGGGTTTATTTGGTGTGACTTCTTAATACCATAGCTTAATCATAACAAAGCTATATGAAAATAAAACCATGCAGATCATCCATTGATTTAAGTTTGAAAAGTATAATACCACAACATTGTCTTAAGGCGTTGACGCATGCAACGGAAATTACAACCTAATAACATAAAAACATTGTTTGAAAGACACAACCACAAACTTAAGATAGACGTAGTTTAAGAACTGTGACTCGTCCAGGTAAAAGCCACAACCCCTAAACTTGGATGATCCCATAACTCTAACGCAGCGTGAAAACGTAGCATACCGTGCCAGATCCTTTAATTCCCTGAAATACATGTAAGTTGGAAAAATCAACAAAAATTGTTGAGCGAGTTCATGTGTAAGTGAGTATATAAAACCTTTGTAAGTATAAAAATCCCTGGTATGTAGCAAATAAGGAAAAATAGATCACCAATGGTTTGCAAGGCCATTGATATGTGTGAAGTGCAAGTAGGAAGACTCAAACCTAGCGGATTTCGCGTTGGGCACAAAGCCACCCCGAGGTCCGTTCCGTTGGGCCTGGGGCTGGGCTCGCTACACCCAGATAGATCTACCGCTTACGTCCCTCGGTCCTACAATGAGGATTAATGGCCTCCAGTTGCCGCCTACCCACTCACATGATCTAAGTGGTAACCCTCCTTACGCTAACCATACCATGTAAAAACTATTCGTAATCATAGTAACTTGTATTTCACCCCCGCAGTATAAAAACTGAAAACAGTTAAGAGAAAAGGGGGACATGAACTCACTGTAGTGCGTCCTCGATAACAGCAACTCAAAACTCGGTCTGCAACACGACACCTACACATACTAATATCTATTAGATGAACGGGCCGTGCCTTGGCTTAGTATTTAGGGTTTTGAGTTACGTTTCTTAATGTTATGCTTTGTCAAAATAATAATAATTATTTTGACTTAAACGAAGAATAGTTAGGTAACTATTCCGTATCCACACTTTTCAAGTATCCTGTATTCGGTGACTTAGAGTATTGACGATATATATATATATATATATATATATTTAAGTCTCATTTCCGACACTTTGAAGTTTGGTGTCAAAACTCATGGCGAGGTTTACTTCCGAGAAATAAAGTTAAACATGCTCGTTAGAAAAAATAATTTTTCTAAGTCTTGAGATTTTTAGAAAAATTCGCCAGAGTTTTCCCTAAAAACGGGGGTGCCCGTGCTAATACGCACATCGTTTTCTTTTTGAAATCAAACCATGATCATCAACAATCAACTCTTACATTCGGACACGCAAAATACTACCTTTGTCGCTTCAGTTTCAATATATGAAAACTGGACTGTTTTCGGACCATTAAATAAAATACTTAACTTATTCCAAAAATTCCCAATTTTTTGCGGAACGTCCTAATCGACCCACAAATTATTGTGTAAAAATATCGGGGTCTAGTTCATTATCAATAGTTTATAGAAAATCGTTTACCGAACTGTGATCAGATTTGTCACATTCTGATCACAGTTTACGGAATAATTCGTCTAAAATTCCTCGTAAGTCCGTTTGTCAAAATTCCAGTTCGAGGGTCACAAATACATCAGTGACCAGCTATGGTATGAATTTTAGGGGCTGGTCCAATTCAGGTTTCATGTTGCAACCGAAAACGTACAGCCCATTTTACTGCAGTAAAAATCAGCCTTAGCTGCTGTCACGAAAACATACTTTTAAAATAGTAAACGACCTCAAAAAAATACGATTCCAGCGCCATTTTCTTCGTTTTTCGAAAAGACACGATTTAGGCTTCAGAAATTCCGTTTTTCGATTTGTTAAAGTCTGTTTACAGCCCGTTGAAGGCGGCTGAAAAAGTACATCAGAATGTTATTTCGTGGTTTAAACGTTGCTAAATCGCATCAACGAGTGTCCGAACAATGGATTTAACAAGAAACCAACAATCAAACATCAAGTATGATTTAACCAACCTTCAAACCGACAAGATTCCGCTTCATAATTCAGACACAAGTAAACTTTTATGTAACTTTTATATTCTTTACTATTGTTTAACATCTTCTAATCTTTTTGATCTTTAGTGATTTAAACAACAACACATCATACTACAAATCATAAATTTGAACAAGATGAACCAAGGCAAAATGAGACTTACTACTAGCCTCTAGCTAGGGATGAAATCTAGTGAAGAAATGTGGCGAAAAAGATGGTGAAAAGCTAGAAACAAGTTCCTTTGATGGTCCTTCAAGATGCAACCTCCATTGATGGACTTCAAGCTTTGTATGGAATGTGTAAATGAAGAAGATGAATGTGTATGGTGATGGTGGTGGATTCGGTTGGGGTGAACCGAATAGAGAGAGAGATAAGTGAGGTGGGATGAGTGAAATCTTGGTGAAATGAAATGTGATCTAGGAGACCATACTTATATCATCATTCTACAATTTTATGCTTACAAGATCAAGTCACCCTCTAATAAAATATATAACAAATCAAGTTAGGAGATTTGAGGTATGGCAAGAATGTTGTGGGGGTCCCACTTGGGAACTAAAATCGTTGGGGGGGGGGGGGGTATGCTTGCAAAAATTGTAACTAGAATGGTAAATAATAGTTAGATGTAAGAAAGGTGGTGATATAAGTTAGTTTGTTTATTTTTAGCGGGTGTTATGGCATACGGGGGTCATGACAAGCCAAAAGTAATAAGACGAGGTATTTGACAAAAATTTAGTGTCCCGGGAAATGTCCGGTTATACGGTTAAATATTGTTCCGTTAAAATGTTTAATTATGCCGAAAAGTCCTTTATGTATATTTTTGTGACATAAATTATTCCCGGCACTTAAGAAAATATACGGGACCGTTCTGTCATGTTTTTGCACTTTATTAGTAATTTAAAATGCTGAGTTTTGTATTAAAGTGCAAAATGTTGTACTTAAAGTACGTTTTAGGCACATCCGGCCACTATAAACCTCACCTAGTGACGCAGTTCTACAATCCTCACCTCCCTACACTCACTACTAGTGTAGTAATCTATTCCCGGCTCATAATGGCCTCAGAGACAGTAACTGTCTGATGCTGGCTATGTCAGCATGTTTGCTGGGTTATCCGTATGGTGTGCTCACTGTGCTTTTGTGCATCAAGGTTGTCACTGACGTTTGTGTATAAATAATAGAGTGACAGTATAAAATGTGATGCATGAGCATGTATGTATCAGAAATCAGTAAGCAGTTTAAGCACAGTTTCAAGCAAGCACAGCAATTAAATATTAATTAAGTCGTACGGATACCTGTTTTGGTGAGGGTTGTCACATTCTCCCCCCGTTAAAGAAATTTCGTCCCGAAATTTAAGTTCTGCTACTAGATGCAGGGTTCTTAGGAAATAAATGGGGGTACTTCTCCTTCATTCGATCCTCACGTTCCCACGTGAATTCAGGCCCATGTCTCGCATTCCAACGAACTTTGACGAGTTTGACACTGCTCCTGCGAGTTTTGTTAACTTTCCAATCTGTGACCTCAACAGGTTCTTCAGTGAAGTGAAGCGTATTGTCGATATGAACTTCGTCAGCAGGAATGATCACTATATGTTGCGTTGGACTTTTTCTCAAATTGGATACATGGAATGTATCGTGAACACCATGCAGTTCAGCAGGCAGGTCCAGCTTGTAAGCTACAAGCCCAATCCTTTGCAGAATTCTGAAAGGGCCAATGTAACGCGGATTCAACTTCCCACGCTTTCCGAAGCGTGCCACACCCTTCCAGGGTGAAACTTTCAATAAAACCATATCTCCAACTTGGAATTCCAAATGTTTCCGGTTTGGATCTGCATAGGCTTTCTGTCTTTCGCGAGCCGCTTCGATGCATTTTCGAATCTGCGCAATCTTGTCTGTCGTCTCTTGGACGATTTCGGGACCGACAAGCTGTCTATCACCTGCGTCAGCCCAGCATAGGGGTGATTGACACTTGCGTCCTTAAAGAGCTTCAAATGGCGCGGCTCCAATACTAGTGTGGTAGCTGTTGTTGTATGAGAATTCGGCCAATGGTAAATGCTTATCCCAGCTACCACCAAGATCCATTACACATGCTCTCAGCATATCTTCAATGTCTGAATAGTTCTTTCACTTTGGCCATCAGTTTGCGGATGAAATGCAGTACTTAGGTTCAATTGCGAGCCAAAAGCTTCTTGGAAGGATTGCCAAATCCTTGTTACAAATCTCCCATCCCTATCAGAGATGATCGAGAGAGGCACTCCATGACGTGCAACGATTTCTCGCATGTATATTTTCGCAAGTTTATTCGTATTGTCCTTCTCTTTGATTGGCAAGAAGTGCGTGGACTTTGTTAGGCGGTCAACTATTACCCAAATAGTATCATGACCCCTGGGCGTCCTTGGCAACTTCGTTATAAAATCCATTGAAATATGTTCCCATTTCCACTTGGGAATTTCAGGTTGTTGCAGAAGTCCCGAAGGCTTCTGGTATTCAGCTTTCACCTTGGCACACGTCAAACATTTGCTAACATAAACAGCAATGTCGCCTTTCATTCTAGGCCACCCATAATAATCCTTAAGATCCTGGTACATCTTATCCGCACCGGGATGAATAGAGTACCGTGATTTGTGTGCCTCATCAAAAATAACTTTTCTCAACCCACCGAACAGAGGAACCCAAATTCTCTTCATAAAACATAACGTTCCTTCCTCGTTTAGCACTAATTGCTTCTCCATCCCACGGAGATATTCTTCCTCAAGGTTTCTTTCCTTAAGAGCTTCTTTTTGCGCGGCACGAATGCGCAGGGAAAGATCTGTCTGGATAATCATCTCCAAATCCCTAACCCTTATGGGCTTGATCCTTTCTTTACGACATAGGGCATCGGCGACCACATTTGCCTTCCCTGGATGGTACTTTATCTCGCAGTCGTAATCATTCAATAATTCGACCCACCGTCTTTGTCTCATGTTCAGCTCTTTCTGGTTGAATATGTGCTGTAAACTCTTGTGGTCTGTGAAAATTGTACACTTTGTACCATACAAATAATGTCTCCAGATTTTCAGCGCAAACATTACTGCGCCTAGTTCTAAATCATGCGTGGTATAATTCCTTTCATGAACTTTCAACTGGCGTGACGCGTAAGCTATAACTTTCTGGCGTTGCATCAACACGCAACCCAATCCTTGACGTGAGGCGTCACAGTATACCACGAAATCATCTGTACCCTCTGGTAGTGCTAAGATCGGCGCATCACAAAGTTTGTTCTTCAATAACTGAAACGCTTCTTCCTGTTTGATTCCCCAATCAAACTTCTTATCTTTCTGTGTGAGCGCGGTAAGGGGTTGAGCGATTTTAGAAAAATCCTCAATGGATCTTCGATAATAGCCAGCCAAACCTAAGAACTGGCGAATCTCGGTCGGCGTCTTTGGAGTCTCCCAGCTCTTTATCGCCTCGATCTTTGTGGGATCAACATGGATTCCGTCTCCATTCACCATATGTCCAAGGAATTGGACTTCTCGTAGCCAAAACTCGCACTTAGAGAGTTTGGCATACAACTGTTCCCCTTTTTTTAGCAACTCCAAAACGGCTCTTAAATGCTGTTCGTGTTCAGCCTTTGTCCTTGAATAAATCGAGTCTCGTTGATGAATACAATCACGAAGTTATCGAGATACGGCTTGCAGACTCGGTTCATTAGGTCCATAAAAACAGCAGGCGCGTTTGTCAATCCACACGGCATAACTAGGAACTCGTAATGTCCATAGCGAGTTCTGAAGGCTGTTTTCGGGATACTCTCCTCTTGTATCCTTAACTAATGG
Organism: Helianthus tuberosus; assembly: GCA_030545235.1. Classification (NCBI taxonomy): domain Eukaryota; kingdom Viridiplantae; phylum Streptophyta; class Magnoliopsida; order Asterales; family Asteraceae; genus Helianthus; species Helianthus tuberosus. The sequence goes on from CM060424.1 coordinate 139,278,536, forward strand.
TATCCAGATCGAAGATCGATCTTAGAGTAAAAGCTTGAACCTTGCAATTGATCGAAAAGATCATCGATTCTGGGTAGAGGATACCGATTCTTGATGGTCAACTTGTTCAACTCCCGGTAGTCAATGCATATACGAAAACTACCGTCCTTCTTCTTAACAAACAGGACCGGAGCTCCCCAAGGTGAGAATCTTGGTCTGATGAATCCTTTGTCTAACAACTCCTGAAGTTGTGTCGACAGTTCTTGCATCTCAGATGGGGCAAGTCGATAAGGTGCCTTAGCCACAGGCGCGGCGCCTGGCAAAATGAGACTTACTACTAGCCTCTAGCTAGGGATGAAATCTAGTGAAGAAATGTGGCGAAAAAGATGGTGAAAAGCTAGAAACAAGTTCCTTTGATGGTCCTTCAAGATGCAACCTCCATTGATGGACTTCAAGCTTTGTATGGAATGTGTAAATGAAGAAGATGAATGTGTATGGTGATGGTGGTGGATTCGGTTGGGGTGAACCGAATAGAGAGAGAGATAAGTGAGGTGGGATGAGTGAAATCTTGGTGAAATGAAATGTGATCTAGGAGACCATACTTATATCATCATTCTACAATTTTATGCTTACAAGATCAAGTCACCCTCTAATAAAATATATAACAAATCAAGTTAGGAGATTTGAGGTATGGCAAGAATGTTGTGGGGGTCCCACTTGGGAACTAAAATCGTTGGGGGGGGGGTATGCTTGCAAAAATTGTAACTAGAATGGTAAATAATAGTTAGATGTAAGAAAGGTGGTGATATAAGTTAGTTTGTTTATTTTTAGCGGGTGTTATGGCATACGGGGATCATGACAAGCCAAAAATAATAAGACGAGGTATTTGACAAAAATTTAGTGTCCCGGGAAATGTCCGGTTATACGGTTAAATATTGTTCCGTTAAAATGTTTAATTATGCCGAAAAGTCCTTTATGTATATTTTTGTGACATAAATTATTCCCGGCACTTAAGAAAATATACGGGACCATTCTGTCATGTTTTTGCACTTTATTAGTAATTTAAAATGCTGAGTTTTGTATTAAAGTGCAGAATGTTGTACTTAAAGTACGTTTTAGGCACATCCGGCCACTATAAACCTCACCTAGTGACGCAGTTCTACAATCCTCACCTCCCTACACTCACTACTAGTGTAGTAATCTATTCCCGGCTCATAATGGCCTCAGAGACAGTAACTGTCCGATGCTGGCTATGTCAGCATGTTTGCTGGGTTATCCGTATGGTGTGCTCACTGTGCTTTTGTGCATCAAGGTTGTCACTGACGTTTGTGTATAAATAATAGAGTGACAGTATAAAATGTGATGCATGAGCATGTATGTATCAGAAATCAGTAAGCAGTTTAAGCATAGTTTCAAGCAAGCACAGTAATTAAGCAGCAATTAAATATTAATTAAGTCGTACGGATACCTGTTTTGGTGAGGGTTGTCCCAGCAAAAGTATTATTTGACTCTGGTGCAAACCAATGTTTTATAAATACTTCATTCTGCCAAGCTCTTAAGTTACCCTGAACGAAACTTAGGCAAGTTTTTACAGTAGTAACGGCAGACGGGAACTCTGTTAAAATAGATACGATTTTGCAAAAAGAAAATATAGAACTTTCAGGTCATAAATTTTCTGCAAACCTATTACCCATGAATTTAGCTGGATTCGATGTCATATTAGGAATGGATTGGTTAGTAGCCAACCATGCTCGAATCCTTTGTGATAAGAACTCCATAGAAATTCGTGCACCCACCGGAGAAGTAATCATGGTTACAGGAGATAAGCCGCGAAAACCCATGAAGTTCATTTTAGTAATGAAAGTTGCTAGTTATGAACGAAAGCAAGGAGTAGTGTATATGATTTCGGTAATCATTAGCACTAAGGGTAAGGAACTTAAGGAAATTCCTATAGTCTCAGATTACCCAAATGTATTCCCAGAAGAGTTACCAGGATTACCACCGGATAGGGAGGTAGAATTTAGAATTCATTTGATTCCTGGAACTACACCTGTAGCAAAGGCACCTTATCGTCTAGCACCCACCGAAATGTTAGAACTGAAAAAACAATTAGATTAATTGCTCAGTAAAGGATTCATACAACCTAGTTCATCCCCTTGGGGAGCACCAGTGTTGTTCGTGAAGAAGAAAGATGGTTCGATGCGAATGTGTATCGATTATAGGGAATTGAATAAGGTTACAATCAAGAATCGATACCCTTTGCCTAGGATTGATGATCTTTTTGATCAACTTCAGGGGGCTAGATATTTTTCTAAGATAGATTTACGCTCTGGATATCATCAGTTAAAAGTACAAGAAGAAGACATACCTAAAACTGCTTTCAGAACTAGGTATGGTCATTACGAGTTTACAGTCATGCCCTTTGGACTAACAAATGCTCCTGCAGCATTTATGGACATGATGAATAGAATCTGTAAACCGTACTTGGATAAATTTGTAGTTGTGTTCGTCGACGATATACTTATTTATTCCAAAAGTCAAGATGAGCATTGTCAGCACCTGCATGCACTCTTAACTTTGTTAAGAAAGGAGAAGCTTTACGCCAAATTCTCGAAGTGTGAATTTTTGCTACAGGAAGTGCAATTTTTAGGTCACATGGTGAATCACGAAGGTATTCACGTAGATCCTGCTAAGATAGAAGCGATCACTAAATGGAAGGTCCCGCAATCAGTTACGGAAGTTAGAAGTTTTCTAGGATTAGCTGGATACTATAGGCGCTTTATTAAGGATTTTTCAAAAATAGCTGTACCATTAACTAAGCTAACCTGTAAAACAATTAAGTTTGAATGGGGACCTAAGCAAGAAGAGGCTTTTAGGATTTTGAAACAAAGATTAACCAACACCCCGATTCTTGCCTTACCAGAAGGGACAGAGGATTTTGAAGTCTATTGTGATACTTCTAAGCTAGGATTAGGATGTGTGCTAATGCAACGCAAGAAGGTAATTGCGTACGCTTCAAGGCAATTGAAAAAGCACGAAGAGAATTATACGACTCACGACTTAGAATTAGGGTCAATAATTTTTGCCCCTAAGATTTGGAGGCACTATCTGTATGGAAGTAAGTTTACTATTTATACAAATCATAAAAGCTTAAGATACATATTTGGGCAAAAAGAATTGAACATGAGGCAAAGAAGATGGATGGAAATTCTAAGTGACTACGACTGTGATATTCAATATCACGAAGGAAAGGCAAATGTAGTAGCGGATGCCTTAAGTCGTAAGTATCATGAAAAGCAAAAGCGAGTTCGTGCTCTTAGATTAAATCTACAATTAGATTTAATGGAACAACTGAAAAATATTCAAGAAATAGCAATCAAGGATGATGCTGAAGGAATGAAAGGAAGAATAAAGGAATTAGAGCAAGGAGCTGATGGAATTTGGGGATTCCACAAGAAAAGGATTTCACTTCGCATTTCTGGACAAGTTTCCAAGAAGCCATGGGGACTAAACTAAACTTGAGCACTGCATATCATCCTCAAACAGACGGACAAAGTGAAAGGACGATCGAAACCCTGGACGACATGCTCAGGGCATGTGTGATAGATTTTGGTGGAAACTGGGATGACCACCTACCCTTAATTGAATTCTCCTATAATAATAGTTATCATGCAAGCATTGAAGCTGCCCCATTCGAAGCACTGTATAGACGAAAGTGCAGAACTCCAGTATGTTGGGCTGAAATAAGAGAAAGTCAATTATCAGGTCCTGAAATAGTGCAAGAAACCACTGACAAGATCACTCAAATCAAGGAAAGACTGAAAACGGCTCGAGATCGCCAGAAGAGTTACGCAGACAATCGACGCAAGCCACTAGAATTTCATGTCGGAGATAAGGTACTCTTGAAATTTTCTCCTTGGAAAGGAGTAGTTCGATTCGGGAAGAAGGGAAAGCTAAGTCCAAGGTACGTAGGACCATTCCCAATAATCCAGCGAATCGGACCAGTTGCCTATCGTTTGCAACTACCAGAAGAGTTAGCCGGGGTACATGACGTATTTCATGTATCCAACCTCAAGAAATGTCTATCTGACGAATCCCTGGTAGTACCTCTTCAAGATGTAGAGGTAAATGAAAAGTTAAAATTTGTTGGGAAGCCAGTGCAAAGAGTTAGACATAAAGGTCAAGTTTCTCAAACATAAGCGACTAGTGCTGGTCAAAGTCAAGTGGGATTCAAAAAGAGGACTTGAGTACACTTGGGGGCTGGAATCAGAAATCAAGCAAAAGTATCCCTACTTGTTCTAGTAAATCTCGAGGACGAGATTTTTATTAAGGTGGGGAGGATGTAACAACTCTCATTAAAATTATTAATTCTTAATTTATTTTGTGCATTAGGAAACCCAAATTGAGACCCCCAAGTGATATTGCATAAACCCTAAAATTTTCAGAACAATCGGAATCAGGATCAGGACCCCTAAAACTCAGGGGGGGTATTTCCTAGTTGATATTATCTCATCAATTTTCGATAGAATTCGAATTTTAACGAACGGTCAACTCACCCAAGCTACTGAGACACGTGGCTACCCTATCCTAGAAGTGACCCGTCGCGCCACACGAGAGCCTCTCGTGACACGCGGCAGCGCCGTTTTTCCAGTATAAATAGAGGAGTTTGGCACTTGAATTTTGGCGTTGGTTCGACGTAAAAATTCGTTTTGTACGTTGAGATATCGTCTGATTACTCTAAAAACACACACAATCACGAAATTCTTCCGCGATAACAGGGTAATAACTCGATCACTGCTATGATTTAATTTCCGATCGATAGAAACCAATCCAATGGATGTTTAGTGCTGCTCAAACTTGGGTTATACTTTTCATTCGTCGTGAATTCGATGGATGTTTAAGTATCGCACTTTGTCATTCACTGTGAAGGTTTTGATCTCGTGAGTTGTCGTAAAAGTTGGATTAAAGTTACTAACCTAGTTTTCGTGTGCATTGTTATTTAATTAGGTTACAAGGCTAATCAGTAGGCTAAACTCTGCCCGTTTAAATCTGCAATGTGAGTCATTCTCTTTTTATCAAATTGCATTACAAAACCTTAAATGTTTTCAAGGTTATAAGTACAGGGATTAAGTCTTTGTAATCTTCAATTAATGCCGGTATGTGGGGTTTTGTATACATTACTTGTTTCCCGTCACCATTGGACAATGAGTTAGCCAATGGGTGATCTGACCATAGTCACAGATACAGTCGTGTGACAAATACCGATTTGGGGTAATTGGTTGATAAAAACAATGTAATCACCCTTAATACTGTATATTATAACAATGTGTCGTTTTGTGCAAAATGAGTGACTCGCCAGTATTTCCCTGCTGATAAAACCTTTTTAAAACATGTTTCAGGTGATCTGCTGTGATCTAGGAAAAAGTGTCATGTAGCACTACATGCTTGAAGAAGTGGCTTGATTAAATAAAGAAACATGTTTTTGTAAAATAGGGGATTTCCTTGAGAAATCACCTTTATTGTAAATTATGGGGTTTATCCCCAAATTATGAAATAAAATAATTGGGCATTTTTAAATTTTAAACGATCCGGTTAAAATTTCCGCTGCCAACATATTAAATACCACGGGTTTCTGTCTCGTGGCACCTGGACCGGGAAAAACCGGGACGGGGGCCGTGACACTTATCTTGGTGGAATCTACAAGTACGAATTTTGGGAGACGCAACGGCTTATGCCATCACTTGGGATAGACTGAAGGAGATGATGAGGGAAAAATATTGTTCGAGGGCGGAGTTACAAATGTTAGAAACGGAGTTCTGGAATCTAACAATGGGCGAACCAGATATTTACGGGTATACACAACGATTCCATGACCTTTCACGAGTAGTTCCGTATATGGTAACTATGGAGTTTAAACGAGTTGAGAGGTATATTTGGGGATTGGCACCCCAGATCCAAAGTATGGTCACGTCTTCACATCCTACCACAGTCACTGAGGCCATCACGATTTCTGTTAGTCTAACTGAAGAAGCGAAGAGGATGAATAAATTTGACAAGAAGGGTACTGAGCAAGCGAAGGAAAAAACAAGGAGAATCCGCTTCACATGACAATAAGCGGAAGTTCTCACAATTTAAGAAAGGATCCCAATCGGGCAATAAGAAAAAGGAAAACCCCCCAAAGAGGTCGGGGAAGGCATTCGTAGCAGCAACAGAAACAGAATCGAAAGGATATGTGGGGAATGCACCAAAGTGCAACAGATGCGGGTTTCATCACACGGGTAGTTTCCGAACTATCAAGTGTGACAAGTGCGGGAAAATGGGGCACCGCACCGAAAAATGCTGGGGTAACAACAAAGTGGTTAAGAAAGAAGGAGGCAACAGAAACGATAATGAACGAGGACAAAACCAAGGCCATTTCAATTGCGGTGATATGGGACATTTTCGGAAAGACTGTCCCAAAGAAAACAAAGGACGTGGACGAGCCTTTGTGGTTGGAGCCAAAGAAGCGCAACAGGATCCCAACGTAATCACCGGTACGTTCCCTGTCAACGATCATTTCGCTTCTATTTTATTTGATACCGGTGCAGATTTTAGTTTTATATCTTTAGAATTTAAAGATATGCTTGGACTAAAGTCAACTAAACTAGATGTTCCATTCACTATCGAATTAGCGAATGGAAAAGTGATTAAAACCGATAAAATTGTTAAAGGATGTTCCTTAGAGTTAGGAGGACAAAAATTCAAAATTGACCTAATGCCTGTTCAACTAGGTAATTTTGATATTCTACTTGGAATGGATTGGCTATCCACCAACCAAGCCGAAGTCGTATGTTACGACAAGATCATTCGAATCCCCCTTCCAAATAACGAAACACTTCTTGTTCACGGTGAGAAAAACAAAATGCCATTACGAATTATTTCCTGTATGAAAGCCCGAAAGTTCCTTCGAAAAGGATGTATAGCATTCTTAGCGCACATTGTTGACAAAAAGGCCAAGGAGCTAAAATTAGAGGAAATCCCGGTTGTGAAGGAATTCCCTGAAGTCTTTCCAGAAGACTTGCCAGAAATACCACCGCAAAGACAAGGCGAATTCCGAATAGACTTAATTCCAGGTGCCGCACCTGTGGCAAAGTCTCCATACCGATTAGATCCTTCGGAAATGCAAGAATTATCCACACAACTTCATGAGTTGTTGGATAAGGGTTTCATCAGACCAAGCCACTCACCTTGGGGAGCTCGAATGCTGTTCGTGAAGAAGAAGGATGGAAGTTTTAGGATGTGCATAGACTATCGGGAGTTGAATAAACTCAGAATCAAGAATCGGTATCCATTACCGAGGATTGACGATCTATTCGATCAACTTCAAGGATCGAGCTATTATTCGAAGATCGATTTGAGATCAGGATACCATAAACTCAGGATTCAGGAAGAAAGTGTTCCAAAAACGGCATTCCGAACTCGTTATGGTCATTACGAGTTCCTTGTCATGTCGTTTGGCTTAACAAATGCACCAGCGATGTTCATGGATTTAATGAACCGCGTGTGCAAGCCCTACCTTGACAAATTCATGATAGTGTTTATCGACGATATATTGATATACTCATGAAACAAAGACGAACACGAGCACCATCTTAGAACTATTCTCGAGTTGTTGAAAAAGGAGAAACTGTAGGATCGTATGATGACCCGAACGAGTCGTTCAGAGAAGTTCTTATCTGTTTTAGGTGCGGAAAACAAGAAACAGACTTTGAAACAGCTTGTTCTTCACTTTAAACACGTTACTGATTGATATTAAAGCTTGTACAATCACTTGATAAACCGGCAGCACTTCGGTATCCAAAATCTCAAAAGTTACAAATGAGATCGCTTGAAGGCTATTTATAGGCTATGGGATTTCGCTTGAGGGTGACTAAAATCAGTTCAAGCGAACTACCATATGTTGGTTTCGCTTGAAACTGACAAATGTCATTTCAAGCGAGCTGGCTTCCTTCAAGCAAAATGACTCAAGACATAACCTAAACTCTCCTATTTTCTCGTACAACGTGCCCTGATCTAACATATCTAGTACAAGACTCGATACAAGACGAAGTCGACAGATGTATGCACTAACAGACTCCCCCTCAGATGTTGACGAGTCTATCGTGTCGAGTCTTTACATCTTCAGTCTTTATCAGTCTCTGGGCATTCATAATCTCTTTCTAGCTCTTTCTTCCTGGATCTCGACCTTGCTCTTAAGCTCTCTTTTTCTCTAGCAGACTCCCCCTCAACTTGTGCTAGAATCGAAGACCACTAATTCTCTTGATCAGATCTCTTGATTCCTTAAGTTCAAGGCTCATACTTTCCACAGATTCAGGATCGAAACCTGGCTCTTTTAACATTCAGAGTCCTTAAGTATCGAAACCTGGCTAAACCTGCACATTCTCTACCCAAAAGTAAATCTTCTGAAAACCACTTGTAGAGCAAATCTTAGAATGATTTTACATTTAGATTTTGATGAACCACTTGCATGAATGTTATCATAAAAACTTTTTTCATTCAAACATTGACTCTCCCTCTCAAAATGCTTAACCTTTTCAAACATTCTTACCCAAACCTGTTCGTCATGTTTAGCACTTGGAATTTTGAAAATCGGCTTTCCAACATCAGTTGTCGAAAATATTTTTGTATTTTTCAAAATTTATGCAAAAACACACTAAAATCTTTTTGGATTTTGAAAGAAAATGAAATGCAGTAAAGAAATATTTACAGACACTATTTTTGTGAGTTTGTGCAAGAGGATCATATCAGTTTCTGACAAGTCACTAACACCGTTAAGCTTTAAACATTTTCAGCTCTAAACAATTCACGTTGATTGACGGTATTGTTGTCCACTTAAACTCAAACGAAAAACTTTCGAAATGCTTACCGATACATTTAAGGTATATTTAGATAGCACTAAATTCTTATGGACCCCACAATCTCAGCATATCCCCTCATCATGCAATACACTATCTCAAGTAATGCCTTTAAACTTTTATCAACTGTGAATTGTGCGAAAACAAAGCAGAATGTTTAAACATTAACAATCAGGTCGATACATCCGTATACGCAGAGAAAGTCCAATGTTTAAACAAAATTAGAAATTAAAAATAAGTTGAAGTTGTTTAGGCTTTAACCACCAGGTCGATACTTCCGTATACGCAGAGGTGATCCAAAGCTTAAACGAAACACCAAGAAAATAAAGGAGAACGTTTACGCAATAACATCCAGGTCGATACTCACGTATACGCAGAGGATGTTCAATGCTTAAACAAAATAAAGAAATAAAACAAGTTTAAATCTTTTCAAAATGAAATGCACAATCACAGTGACTTTTTAGCAAAGTTGTGAAAGATCACAAACTTAACCAGTTTTATGCCTTTCGACAATCAGCGATTACGATTACTGAGTAGGCATACAGTCAAGAAGGACAAAACTAAGTACTATCTTTCAACCATGTTTCCCACTAGAACTAGGCTTTTTCTTTATGTTTGTATCGTTATCGCAAATCTACTAGTCTAGCTGAGCCTACCGTCACATCTTTAGTGAGATCATTTATCACTTTTAGACTTTACATTTCTTTAGCATGCTGTGACAGTCCACTGATGTACTATCATTTCCTCTTCTTCACAACAAAACTCATTTTTGATTTTATCATGTTTTTGGCTTTTTCAAAATTTTCTAATGTTTTTGGATTTTCTGAAAAATTTATACTCCCCCTAAAATGCAAACACTTTTACAGAAATTTGAAAATAAACTGTACAACAAGTTGACAACCGATATTGAATCGCTTAAATTCGCCATCCTCTAGGCATAAACAATCAGAACTCCCCCTTTCACAAAACTATTTTCTCATTATGATTTCAAAACATTTAAGTTTGTTTTAACCAAAATGATTTTTTCGAAAAATAAGTTTTGTTGATTTTACCACTTGTAGGTTTGGGGTTTGGTTCATCACACTGTATTCAACCACTTGTATAAGGATTACATCAAGTTCAAATTAATGACCTTGAGTAATTACTTTGTCAAAACAAACCTCTATACCAATTGTAAGAAAATCAAGTACAACTTAATGTCCCTGATTTATCTCTTGTAGGAATATCACATCTACACAAAATCATTTTACCAATAAGGATGCCGATTCCTGCTTCACGCTTACCAACCTGGAAGCTCCGGCAATTCACACTTATCCTGTAAAAATTTAACTATTTTTAAGATTCAATCACAAACATCAATTATCAAGAAGAATGCCGATTCCTGATCCACGATTACAAACTTGGGATCTCCGGCAAATCAGATTTTTCAAGGGAAAAGAATTTCCGCCCAAGTCTTACCAACCTTGGGTGTTTTTAACTCTTGTTCAGTAGGGTTATATGTTGCTTTCTTTGTAGCATAGAAATCTTTAACCCCTTTTACTTTCCCATCAATCATCTTCCCAAAAATTTTCTTAACATTTCCATTAAAAACTTTTTCAACATCAAATTCCTTTTCATCAGAAAAGAATTGATTTGAGATCTCAACCTTACCAACCTTTTGTTTAATTTTCTCAAATGTTAAAGATGGAATTTTAACATCATCTTCAACTTGTGGCTCCTCTGATTTTGTGGAATCAGGTTCATCGCCGACTTTTACATCACCCTTTTGACAACCCACATTTGGTTATCTTTTGCTTTCTTTTTGTAAAAATTTTTCTTTGAACTCTCACCAACTTTTTAAATTGAATTTTAAAAAAATTTGAATCTTTTAGTTGGTGGTTCAACATCAACAACTTTTTCTTTCAGTTTTTCAGATACTCCCTGTTTTAGTTTTGTCATTTGAGAACAAACTGATGCAATATGACCAGCTTCATTGCATTTGAAACAGGTTCGAGTATCCTTCCTGTGAAAAACTCCAGTTCCTTTTCTCTTTCGTTCAGCAAGAAACTCCTGGTTTGATTGTTTCCAGAATGGTTTCTTCTGTTCTTCTTCTGCACTTCCTCCTGAAACAAATTTTATTTTTGTTTTAGAATTTTTCTCATTTTTATAATTTTCTGGTGGAATAAAACCTAATCCTTTCTTTTTGTAGCTACCATTATGGTTTGGTTTCTTTTGAAAACCAGAACCAGAATTGTAACCCTTTTTCTTGTTTAATCGCTGTTGAACTCTTGAAGTGTAATTTTTAGGTTTTCCAGTAAGATTTAAATCTTTTATTTCAGAAATCTTAATTTCTGTCATTTTGAAAACCTTTTTGATCATTTCAAATCGAACACTTCTTATTGGAAATTCCTTGTCAGAATATAATTTGTCAGAATCATTCAAAGTATATGCTACTTCGAATGTTTCATCATTCAAATTTAATTTTGATAACAAAAATTCTTTACTATAAGCCCGTTTAACCGACGATTTTGGACTGTTGACCGACGAACTTGAACCTCCAGACCCAGACTTTGACTCAGACTCCTCATCTGTATCCAACACCTGATCGACCATCTTTTTAATTAACTCAGACTCATGATTAGTGTCAGATGATGTGAAAGTAATGTCAATGTTTTCTGGTAATTCATCAGTTGATTTGGTTTTTAACTTTATATTGACTGCTTTTTCGACTTGCTCCTCATTTGGTTTTCTAGGAGAATAACCTTCCCAGATCGGAGGCGGACACTTGTTATAGGTAACACTCAGTTTCTTACCAGTATCCTTCTTCTTAGGCTTGTCATCTTCGAATGCTTCAAAACCTGCAACAGTTGGATAAATTCGATCAATAAGAAAATCAGAACTAGAATAACTCTGTAATAATCATCTAATTCTCTCATTCTCAATTTTCTCATTCTCCAACTCTTGTTTCAGTGTAGCACATTCTTCGATGTAATGATTTATAGCTTTTTGCTTCGACATCATCGTTGCATTCATCATTGTTAAAACATCTTCTCTCTCAGAGTTTGTCTTTTGAAGACCAGTTACTGTTCTGTTTAAAACGTCATACGACTCCTTCACGTAAATGAGATTGAACAGCAATTGTTCCTTAATTTTCTCAAGCTCAGCCAACTTTTCATCCTTTGTTGCACATTCTTTGCAAGTCTCCAAACACTTTTGGCATGGTTTGATGACTTCCACAATCTTTTCAACTTCTATGATCTTTTCTACTTTAACAACTTTCTCAGCTTCAGTCACCTTTTCTGCTTCAATAATCTTCTCAGCAACACTTTCAGACTTCATTTCTTTTTGTTCTTTTGCAGCCCGTTTCTCCTTCAGTTTCTCCAAGCGATCTGCAAAATAAAAATGAAAACTTCCAGGAGAAAGATGAGATTTTGCAATATTAATATGTCTTTCTTCTTCATCATCACTACTGTCATCAGATGGTGTTTGATCAAAAACAATTTCATTTTCTGAACTTTCATCACTTCGTAAACTTTCATCTGAACTCTGTGAGCTTTCTTCTGATGAAACAAATTTTTCATCGTCATTCTTCATACTAACATCAATGGATTTCATCCACTCGGTGAACATGTCTGGTTCTTTCACAATCTTGGCAATGAAAGCTTTGAAATTTCCATTCTCATCTGCAAACATATCCCAGCTAAAACCTTCAGGTAGCCTTTCATCAACTTGATTGATCAAGCATGCTTTATTGTCAGATGAAATAAATTTTTCCCAACTGAAACTTTCTTGATTACCCAAACAGGCTCTCTTTGAAGAATCCTCTATCACTTTTCTACCATGAGCCACTTGTGGTTCTTGTTGTTGACCAACTTGTTGATATATGGCTTTCCGGTAGTAATCATCTTTTCCGAACGGATTCTTTGCATCATTTGACTCTCTATTCTTGCATTCCCTCTTGAAATGACCTTTCTCCCTGAATCGAAAACAAGTAACTTTAGATTTATCAAAACCCAAAGTTGAAACATGTGCATCAAGAAAGTCATTTCTTCCTGTAATCGGTTTGAACTTTTCGGCTCTTCTAAGGACACTAGCTAAACACCATTTGATGTCCATAAGCTCCATTTCTTCAGCGTCTATCTGATCGTAATCCTCTTTTGTGATCATAGGATTTCCGATCCTCCCTGCAACCAAGCCTTCATAGGATAGTAGCACAGAACCAAGTAATGCCATGTGATCCTTCGCAATTTCTTCAGAGAAACTTTGACCATCAGGAAGTTTCAAAGCAATGTTGCATTGTATCACATAACCACTTCCACTTTTTGTACTTTGAGAACTGAAGCTTGAAGTTGGGCTCTTTGGATTAACACTCGGGTATGGAGAGAAACCACTGCTGCTATTAGAACTTTGATCAACCTTTTCTGAAGAATCTCCAGCACTAAACGAAGTCTGTATTTTCGGGCTTCTTTCAACTTCTGGAACACTGCCTTTGTAGTACATTTTTACATCCTGTTGACCACTTGGACTGTTCATCCTTGCGATCTTCTGCTGTTCCAAATCTTGACCCTCTATCTTCTCGATAAACTGAGAAATCGTTAACCCATCATAAACCCCAGTGTTCTTCAAAATCATCAAGTATGTGCCCCATTCCTTTTGTGGTAAAGCGTCAGCTAACTTGTCTACCCACTCTTCACGATCTTTTGTTATACTAAGCATCGACATGGATCGCACCAAGTGGCAGTATCTTTCAATTAGCTTCTTAGTATCTTCCCCGGGCAAACTTGTAAACAGATCAAATTCTTTCTTGAGCAGTGCCTTCTTGCTCTTGATCATATTCTCACTACCCTCAAACTTGACTCTAAGAGCATCCCAAATCGATTTTGAAGTCTTGTCATGTTGAAGTAACACAAAGATGTCTTCTTTGATAGCTTGCTGAAGTAGACTGATCATCATCTTTTCAGCTCTATACATTTCTCGATCTTTGTCATTGAATTCTGAGATTTCTTTTATAACTTCCAGCTCAGTCCGTGGTAGAACATACCTCTTCAAAATACATTCCCATGATCTTAGATGGTTGGCCTTCGAACCTATCTTTCCATCCATAATACTCCTCAATGTTCATTAGCTTTGGGGGTTTTTGAGTAGTTCCCGTTTCGTTTTCCAAATCATGTTTTGAGCAATGACAGCCGGAGTAGACGGAGTAGCAAACGCGTTGTAGAAATCGTTGTCCATGTTTTAGTAATCAGTTTTCCAAACACAGTCAAGTTCAAGCGGAATAAACCAAATACAGTTTAAGCAAAATAGCAAACAATTCTTTTCGAGCGAAATAACCAAACTTCAGTTTCAAGCGAAATACTCAACTTTTTCAAGCGAGAACCCTAACAATTTTCAAGCGAAGACCTCCTTGAAGCGAAATACCAGATTTTTCAAGCACAACCCTCAATTTCAAGCGAAATAACTTAGTTCGCTTGAAATGAACACAAACTTTCAAGCGAAACCTGATGATATGTTCAAGCGAAACATGATCGAAGGTCCATTTTATCCATTTTTAGTTCGAATTTTAATGTGAAACTCTCAAGGGTTTGTTAAAATGCACTTTTACACATTCTGTGAAAAATATGTCTAATTTTAACCGTGAAATCTTGAAATTTTGAAAGAAGATGTAGAAAAACAGAATTTTTCAAGCTGAATCGTATAGAACTCCTCCTCCTGAGCTCTGATACCAATTGTAGGATCGTGTGATGACCCGAACGAGTCGTTCAAAGAAGTTCTTATCTGTTTCAGGTGCGGAAAACAAGAAACAGACTTTGAAACAGCTTGTTCTTCACTTGAAACACGTTACTGATTGATATTACAGCTTGTACAATCACTTGATAAACCGGCAGCACTTCGGTATCCAAAATCTCAAAAGTTACAAATGAGATCGCTTGAAGGCTATTTATAGGCTATGGGATTTCGCTTGAGGGTGACTAAAATCAGTTCAAGCGAACTACCATATGTTGGTTTCGCTTGAAACTGACAAATGTCATTTCAAGCGGACTGGCTTCCTTCAAGCGAAATGACTCAAGACATAACCTAAACTCTCCTATTTTCTCGTACAACGTGCCCTGATCTAACATATCTAGTACAAGAATCGATACAAGACGAAGTCGACAGATGTATGCACTAACAGAAACTGTATGCAAAATTTTCTAAATGCGAATTTTGGCTTCGTGAAGTTTAATTTCTTGGACACGTAGTCAACGAGAAAGGAATACGCGTTGATCCATAAAAAAATGTGGCCATAAAGAATTGGAGTGCACCAAACACACAGACTGAAATACGTCAATTCCTAGGATTAGCCGGTTATTATCGAAGATTCATTGAGAATTTTTCGAAGATTGCACAATCCCTCACTTCTCTCACTCAAAAAGATAAGAAATTTGATTGGGGAGAGAAACAAGAAGCAGCTTTTCAACTGCTTAAAGACAAACTCTGTAATGCACCAATTATGTTACTCCCAGACGGTACGGATGATTTCGTAGTCTATTGTGACGCCTCACGACAAGGGTTAGGATGCGTGTTGATGCAAAGGGAGAAAGTTATTGCATACGCATCACGCCAACTAAAGATACACGAAAGGAACTATACCACGCATGACCTAGAGTTAGGTGCAGTGGTATTTGCACTGAAAATTTGGCGTCATTACCTTTATGGTACTAAATGCACGATATTCACGGATCACATATCACCCGGGCAAAGACGATGGGTTGAATTGTTGAATGACTACGACTGCGAGATCAAATATCATCCGGGCAAAGCGAACGTTGTCGCGGATGCACTAAGTCAAAAAGAAAGCGTTAAACCTTTGCGTGTGTGATCTGTAAGGCTCACAATTCATAACAACCTTACCTATCAAATTCGTGATGCTCAGCAAGAAGCATTAAAATCAGAAAATGTCAAAGCAGAAATGCTTAGAGGTATCGAAAAACAATTAGAGTCGAAAGAGAACGGGGCCTTATACTTCATGAATAGAATTTGGATTCCTCGTTTTCGTGGTCTTCAAGACCTAATTCTTAATGAGGCTCATAAATCCAAATATTCGGTACATCCTAGAGCAGATAAGATGTATCACGATCTCAAGGAATTTTATTGGTGGCCTAATATCAAAGGTGATATTAAAACATATGGTTGAAAATGTCTAACATGTGCTAAAGTCAAAGCCGAGTACCAAAAACCTTCTAGTTTGCTACAACAACCCGAAATCCCTAATTGGAAATGGGAACATATTTCTATGGATTTCATAACTAAATTACCCAAAATTTCACGTGGCCACGACATGATTTGGGCTATAGTCGACCGATTAACCAAGTCAGCTCACTTCTTGCCTATCCGTGAGAAAGAGTACTGAGAAGTTAGCTGAAATTTATCTCAAAGAAATTGTAGCAAGACATGGTGTACCTGTGTTGATATTCTCTGACCGGGACGGTCGTTTTATATCAAGGATTTGGCAGTCTTTTCAAAAGGCCTTAGGTTCCTAATTAAATTTGAGCACGGCCTTTCATCCCCAAACTGATGGCCAAAGTGAACGCACAATTCAAACTCTAGAAGATATGTTGCGCGCTTATGTGATGGATTTAGGTGGGAATTGGGACACTTACTTGCCCTTAGTGGAGTTCTCATACAATAACAGTTATCACACGAGTATTAAAGTCGCACCATTCGAAGCGTTATATGGTCGTAAGCGTCGATCTCCGCTATGCTGGGCGGAACTAGGCGACAAACAAATGTTAGGTCCTGAGTTAGTTCAAGAAACTACCGATAAAATATTCAAAATTCGAGACCGTATTAAGGCGGCTCAAGACAGACAGAAAAGCTACCGCGGACAGACGCCGCAAACCATTGCCTTTTGAGGTTGGAGACAAGGTGTTGCTAAAAGTCTCACCGTGGAAAGGCTTAGCTAGATTCGGTAAGCAAGGGAAGCTTAGCCCGAGATACATAGGACTATATGAAATCTTGGAAAAGATTGGAAACGTCGCCTACAAGTTAAAGCTGCCAGAAACACTCAGCAACGTGCACGACACTTTTCATGTGTCGAATTTGAAAAAGTGTCTTTCGGATGAATCACTTATTATTCCACCGGACGAAATCCATGTAGACGACAAACTCCATTTCATTGAAGAACCTGTTGAGGTTCTGGATTCAGAGATTCACAAAACGAGGAGAAGTCGAATCAAACTAATCAAAGTCCGATGGAACTCAAAACGAGGACCCGAGTTCACATGGGAACGAAAAGACGAAATCAAGAAGAAGTATTCTCATTTGTTTATAAAAGTCCCAACAAAGAAGTGACGCAGCTTAAAATTTTGGGACAAAATTTTCTTTAACAGGGGGAGAATGTGACAATCGGCAAAATTTTGGTAATTCCGTATAACCTGAACAACTATTTCAATTTTTATTTTCGTGTATACGACTTGATTTTAATTAATTAAAGTGTTAAATGTCTAGGAATTACAAAAATTATAGTGAATTATGATAACGAATCCGTTGCGATGAGAAACAATATCCTAGACTAACAATAGGAACGCGAATAAACGATACTTGTTAGTACTAGTCGCGGTACAGTCTGACACAATGAAAACAAGACATACAGTTATGTCTACACAAATATTCTATAAAACGTTTTGTCCAAAAATAATATGTGCCTTATTATTTACAAAATTCCAATTAAAAACCAAATTGTGCAAGTCCGCAGAAAAATACAGCAATCCTGTGGAAATATACAACATTCCGCGGAACGAAACAGTAACTGTCCGAGAACCCAAAAATAAATATTGTTTGACATAAATAATATAATGGGTATTAAAAACGACACAAAATCCACAATCGAATCTTATTGCGTTAAGCTTCACGACTAGTTCAGTAAACAGCCAGTCATCAAAGCCGGTACCGGAACCGTGTCAAAAATAATAAAATTTTTAGTCCAAAAAGTAGGATTAATTATTTTGATAATAAAACAAGTGAAAATAATTTTTGTTAGGTATTTATCTAAACAAAACACGGTGTCAGTATTTAACCCGGTACAGGACCCGAACCGACTTTTTCACCCGAATTACAAACTAAAAATTTTGGTGAACTAGTTTTACCTAGTGTCACATGACTTTAAAATATTAGAGCTTAAAACCTTGTAGATATTTTTTAATAAAATATCAAAGTTATAAAAATGCTTAAAGTTTATGTTTAAACAAGATTTTTTTTTAAATTCAGCCATAACCTCCCTCCCTTAGCTGAATTTTTGAGAATGTGGGACCCCCATCTAAGGTCACTCATCAAGTTTGTAGTGTGTTGGAAGCCTAATCGACATGATTAGTGTAATGCCCCAAGATCCAAATTGATTCTAACACTCCACATATCTTCATTTTCCCACAAACACAAAAACACTCCATCTCCTACTCTCTCTCCCTCCAAAATCGGCCAAACCAAGCACACCACCATCTTCACATTTTTAAAATTCAAACACTAGAGATTATTGCAAGTATGGAGGTCCATGGATGAATCAAACTACTAGAGTGTTTAGAAAAGCTAGTTGGAGCCCTTTTGGTGGAACTTGAAGCCTAAAATCATCAAGATTTCTTATCATCATCTTTATTTCCTTGCAAAATTTGTAAGAACATCATACTAACTTCACTTTTATTTTTGATTTCTTTCACAAGTTCATCATAAACCCATATGAAAATTAACAAGAAACAACTAAAAATCATTATTTTTAACCATGATTTTTCTATGATTAAGAGATGAACTTGGAGAAATCTAGCCTAATAAACTTGAATCTTGGTTATTTTTACTCAAAAATAGGATCTACATACATGCATGTAGGATCAACCAAGATTCATCAACAAAGTGAAAAAAACATGAATTTTTTATGAACATGCATGCTAGTAAAATGTAAGAAACCATTTAAAACCAAGAAAATAAATTTTTGAATTATTTCTTGAATAAAGTTTTCATTTCTGGAAAGGATCAAAATCAAGAAATATGTTGGTAGTAAACGTTTTGAATACATATTTATACTTTTGTCGACAAATTTTGTTAGATATTGATACTTGATGATGTTTTATATTGAAATAATTTGAAAACAAGTTTTGTATAAACTTGGGGAAAAATCTATTTTTCAAACAAAACTATGGCAAAATTTTTATAAATTTTGTTATGTTTTTTTTAAACGTTGTTAAACAAGGAAGTAAGTGACTAAAAAAACATTCGAGGTGTTGAACATGGTTAAACAAATTTTGGACAAAGACATAAATCCATGTTTTATAAAAAGATTTTCTAAATAAAAATGACAAGTATATATTTTTGAATAAAAATGTGTACTTACAAAAATAATCATCAAGTATCATAAGTATATATATATATATATATATATATATATATTGATGTGTACATAATATGTTAGTTCTAGTAGGAACAAATGCAAAATTGATACACATCCATAAAAATTACAAAAATATATATACAAACTTGAAAAACGAAATAAAATGTCCATTCTTGGACACGAAAACACAAATGGACAAATTCGGACACTATTGGACTATATGGACTTTTGGACAAACTAAAATGGCACAAACGAAACAAATGGTAAAAACGAGACGGACGACACAAACGGGATAAACGATACGAATAAATAAAACCGACAAGAAGTAGACGACTATAACAAAATACGAGCCATCACACAAGTTTATGCACTAAAATGATTCAACCATGGTATAAGTAGTGATTTTTATAAAAATTGGATTTTATAAAAATAGAAGTATTACTTTTGACTAGCCCAAAATTTTATATCTTAAAAGTAGTCCATAAATTAAAATTGGGCTAATACCCATTTATCATAAATAAAAATTTGGGCTAGGCCCACTTTTACAAAACAATGGACTAAAAATATATTTTTAGTCAAATTTGGGCTAAAGCCCACTTTACAAAGTACTTGGACTAAAAACTCAATCTTTACAAATTATTATGGGCTAGATATATTTTTAGAAAAACAATTTGGGCTAGGCCCACTCTTAAACAAATTATTTAGGCTAAGTCCACAATTACAAACTAAATTGGGCTAGGCCCACTTTCATAAAATGTTTTGGGCTAAGGCCCACTCTTATAAATCAATTTGGGCTTGACCCATTTAAAAAAAAGTTATTTTGGCTATGCCCATATGCACCAAAAACCCAAAATGGACTTAAATTCTAAAACATAAATTAAGCCCATTCAAAACATAAATCAAATAGAATAAATATATATACAAGGAAGTTATATATATATATATATATATATATATATATATATACGAAAACACAAAAACAAAATACACGATAGAATATACGATACACAAAAACAAACCTAAGTGTCGAACTAGATTAGAACACTTGTAGGTCGAGAAACGAACCACGAACAAGGAATCGAATAGAGATTTGCTCGGAACGCAAATCTGTGAGTTCATGTTTCCCCTTTTACTTTGAATGTTTATAGTTTTAAACTTCGGGGATGTATACATGTTACAAATAGTATGATAATATGATGAAACTATTTTGATCACATGTGGATAGGTGTTTAAAATAAAGGAACCATTAATAAATAAAAAAGTATCTAGGAACAAACGAATAGATCTATTTGGGTTTTGGCAAGCCCCGCTCTTAACGACAACGATAACCACGATCGTCAAGAGTGCCTTTGTGTCCAAACTAGTGTCGTTGACACACATGATAAATTGTCAAGGTTTGGTTGCCTCCTATTTGGCATACATATTAGTTTCCTTGCAACACACTAATGATCATAATTTGTTTTTATCATACTATACAAAAACGAATTTTATTACTTCAAATGTTTTTGGAGACTCATTTGATACGAAAACAAAATAACATGAATTCACTCAACTTTTGTTGACATTTTCAAAATTAACATGTATTACAGGAGATTAGTGGACGGATTTGAAAAAATATGTTCAAGTGTTTATCAAGAACGCAAGCTTTTGTGATGTCATCCATTTTCGGTTGTTATGTTTTGAACTTTTAATAATGTAGTTAAAGTTGTTGTTGTTTCAAATTTCAAACAAGACAAATGTAATGTAAATTATGGTTTCGAATCAAATGTATGGATGAACATCTTTTATGTTTCAAATATGTTGTTTACTCGATTGATTGTAACGATTGCCGCTCTCGTCACACCTTGCCATACGCTTCCGCATAAACCGAAAATCGGGGTGTGACACGGCTATGTTTAATACTAATGTGACATGTGTTTCAATTAATAAAAGTGTTATTTGATTGATTTGCCCTTTGTTGTTCTAACAAGTTTAAATTTAATATGTGGTTATGTTGGTAAATCTAATAAAAAGCTTATCGCGTAACGAATAAACTGCAAAACGAGGTCAATGTTAAAATCCTAAAATTTCCCCTATGATTGAAATAATATTTCTAAATATATAAATCATCCGATACCGCATGTATCTTATATAACTAAACGTTCATATTAACCAAGACATATAATGTCACACCCCGCCAAAGGCGAAGCCGGGGCGTGAGATGAATGCTTTCCACGCATCTGGTTTGCAAACATCTGGTAATGAATTAAATATTTATAACGACGCCAAAATATTTAGATTGTTACAAGCGATAGTAACGAGTCTACCAATCGTCACACATTGCCGAAGGCGGAACCACGGGGCATGAGACGAAAGGTTTCCAAGCATCTGGTTTGCAAACATCTAGTAACGAATCAAAATATTTATAAGAGTGAATTGCATGTTTTGTCCTTTATTTGTATATCAAATTTCAGGCGGTGTCCTTTATCTTTAAAATTGACGAGTTTTATACTTAATGTTTCAAAATTTTACACGCTTTGTCCTTTGGCCCTAACCCAGTCAATTTTAACTATTAAGTGGAGGGCACATTTGTCTTTTTTACTTATTTATTTAAAAACAAAAAAAAATTAAATAAATAAAAAACATACTCTCTCTCATCCCCCGTCTTTCTTCTATGCTTTGACTGCAAAACCAACTGCCTCTTATACTCCCTTCTTGTAAATAGCTAGTATGCGAGACCCAGAACCAACAAACTCAATATTATTAAAAGCCTATTTCATCAAACACTTATACCAGGATCATTTACAACCTTCAAACAAGGAGCAGTAACTCTCCAACAAATCTAAACACAAATTCTCAAAATCCTCATTCATTTAAAACCCTTTCACATCTTTTTCATCCATTAAACATTCAGTATTTTGTATAAACATAAATATTATATTGTTCTTTAAATGTTTTAGCAAAATATTTGAACAAAACTTCATCCAGATCACTACCTAATGAGATAATATTTTCAAGTTCCCGCTTTCAAAAGCCGCAACAGTAACCTGAGTGTCACAAGCCAAAAGCCGAAAGATCCGTTTTATTTTCCGGGGCCATCTACCAAAACTGGTGGTGTTGTATCACCGATGACCATGGTGAGCTCCATAGCGGTGATAACGAGCGGCAGGTCTTGTTGGGTCCCGAAAATCAAGATATACAACTTACCTCGTCAGATTTGATAGTGGTCGACACCCATCTCAGTCAACAAGAATAGATCCGAGATGTGGGGGTGGTAAATTATTAAAATAATTTTCTAAATAAACAAGTCAAAAGTCGAATTTACCCTCCATTTAACAGTTAAAATTGACTGAGTTAGGGTCAAAGGACAAACCGTGTAAGATTTTGAAACATTAAGTATAAAACTCATCAATTTTAAAGATAAAGGACACCAGATGAAATTTGGTATAAAGATAAAGGACAAAAGTCGTAATTCACTCTATTTATAATGCTCCCAAAGTATTTAGATTGTTACAAACCATAGTAACGAGTTGGGTCTACTTAACCCAAATAAAGATAAATTATTCAAACATTATCCAACACAAATGAAAATTCGTTTGTCGGCCCCAAGTTTTGTGCGAAGATCTTGATGTTTTTTTAGCAAAGCTTGATGGGTTTTAAGAAAAGGTTATCCCAACACGAGGGGAGCATCATTTAAGATGACGAAGTCGGTTGGTACAATCGTTTGGTTAGTTTGAATGAGGACGTAATCAATCACTCCCGTAACATTTTTATTTTTTCGATTAGCCAAGAGGATAGGAATTTTGGTTAGAAGAAAATCACCAATACCTAATCTTACAAAAACTTAGCTTGGTATTATGTTAACACAAAGATCGTTATCTATAGAGATGTCACTAATATTGATGTTTTGAATTAAAATGTTATCGGTTTTACGTTTGATTCATTTTGTTCATCTTGTATTAGCAAAGTTTGATCTTTAGTTAATTTGATACTTGCTATTTCTTTAATGTTAGGATTAGCGGTTAACTCTTTAAATACTTAGCATGAGATGGAACCAAACTATGATTTTCAAAAGAAGGTTGTAAGATGTGTATTTCTTGGAGGTCTTTTTGTTCCTCTGCGAAATTTACCTTTGAGAACTTACCTTCTGAATGGCTTGGTTCAGGTTTTTCACCTTCATGTGTTAAGTCTTCTTTGAGTGGTTCTTCTTTCGTTGGCCCTTGAGGTTTTACCTCTTTTATTATTACCTCTTTTGTACAAATAGTCTCTTCTTTTGCACGAGATTGCTTCATCAAGAATTATATGTTCTTGAGACTTTGTATGAGGCCTTCGGCTTCGGGAACTATTGTGGGTGGTGTCTCGTATGTTTCAAACGCTGGAGTGTCCCAATCAAAGCTTGATTTTGGAAGCTCAAACCTTGGTTCCTCATATGTTTTGTACGGAATGGGATTCACCGCAAATGGTAGAATATGGTTCCTCATAATCATCATAACCATAGTAGTCATAATCTCCCATGTAATAATCCATTGTTTGGATAGTACTTAGAAAATTATGGCTTCCTTAAATTAATTTTTTTTTGCGAATACAGAAGGTTTTCATGGCCCTATGCTCTATGAACATGACCCGTGCCTCAGACTGTGTTTAATTTGGTATTGGGCATTTTTACACGGCCCCATGTCGAATGTAACACTGCCTCCGTGAGCCTTTTGTAAAAATATTTTAAATTACTGTGGACTGGACACGGCCCCGTATCTATAGAACACGACCCCATGTTAAGCTACTGTAACTGAAATTTTTAGAAAACAAACAGAAATTTGAACAGAAAAACTAAAGAAAATGACTAGGCCATTGATTTTAAGCTTTCTTAAAATACTTGCGTCCCCGGCAACGGTGCCAAAAACTTGGTACGTGTCAAGTGTGTATGGATTTTTATTATAATTTTTAATTACTTTTTACTCTTTTATCAAGATTTAAATTTATAAAACACGATATAACACTATCACTCTCTACAACACGCAAGGGCAAGTGCACCCATCGTTGGCGTAGTATAGTGATGGCAAGATACCGAGGTCGTCCAAGGATACAAGAGCTTTTAATACTGGTTTATCGTCAACGTCTAATCGACCCAAATTTTGAGAAAAGGTTTTTAAACAAGTAAAACTAAAAGAAAGAAACTAAAGTAATACAAAAAACAAATAAACAAGAAAGAATCACTTGGTTCCGACTCATCTTTTGTGTATCCTTTGATAATTTTCTCACTTTGGGTTTTCTTAAGAGATTATCTTTGTTATAGTGGCATGTCCATCTTTTGGAGGCAACGCTACCCTCAGCCATATTGGTTAGAGTCAGCAGGGATACAGTCCTGGAAGGCCAGAATATTGAAAGATAATTAAGTAAGTTATTAATGCAAAATGTGGCATGTCCCTCTTTTGGAAGCAATGCTACCGTCAGCCACGTTGGTCTGAGTCAGCAGGGATACAGTCCCGCAAGGCCAGTTTAAAGTTTTAATAGTAGTTTATTTATAAGGGATTCAAGCCGTTCTTACTTCCCCTGATTTGATGCTATCTGCCTCAAAGGAAGTCCTAATAAGCTTGAATCAAGTCCAGGATCTATACACTAAATGAGGCAAAAACTTTACCCAAACCGCCCTTCTAACACCCTTCTAACCCCCTTCCAGGCAGTTAACGCGCTTTATATAGACCGTAAAGACCCGAATGAGTGAATCAAAGAAACATGAAGAGATGATAGAATAAATTTCACTTTGAATATAAAAAAAAAACTAGTTATTAAAGTCATTAATAGATACCCAATTAAAAAGTAACCAAAGGTTGGAAATCAAAAGGAATACATAAAAGATTTTGTCTTCACCAAGTGATGTAAGAAATTAGCCAAGCATGGCCATAGTTTGATGAAAGCTCTTACTATCAATCTTGGATCCCGAGACTACTACCCACTCTAACTCTAACGATTGTAGTGGAAGATGGTGGTGTTGTTGTAGTGGTGGAAGTGAGAGAAATGGTTTACCAAGGGATGAGTTGCAAGTCAACCAAGCACCTCTATTTATAGCTAAAAATAGTGAGCTTACACGACCCCATGCCTGGTAGGTACGGCCCCATGCCCTTTTCTTCTCTGTATTCAATTAATGCACTTGTCAGTCCAGATGCTCACACGGCCCCGTGTGTCAACGATGTGACATCCGTGTCTCTACGACCATCATACAGATACAAAACCCATGAAATCTTGTGTTTTATTCTTGGGATTTGTGCAAATACATGTAACTTTTTCACATATCAATTCTTGTTCAATAACTCCATAATAGTGACATATGCTTAAGATACCTTAAATAACCACTTAGAAATAAGTTTTGAAGGGTTTGGTGTGCCAAAAACAAGTTTATTCGATCATAGGGACTATTTGTGACAAACTGCGAAAATCTGCCGATTCGTATAGTAACGAACATTCTGGAACATGATCATAAGCTAAACATACCCTAAATATCCTTTACATAACTTAGAAATAGGCTTTGAGGGGTTTGGTATGCGAAAATACGCTTATTTGATCAACAGGGACTAAAAGCGTCAAAAAGTGCATAAGTTTGCATTTACGCGCATATCTTACGTTCTGAACATATCTGGACATCCAAAAATTTATGTAATCATTAAAATATTTTATTTTAATGATTGGAATACAAAAATACCACTCGTCGCGAAATTTAGATTGTTTTCGCGTCCGTTTGAGTTTTCGTCGTAATTAACCGAATAACGCGATCGTACGGCTAAACGAACGAACATCCGAGATGTTTTCAAACATATTTCATGTTCCCTATGCTTTAACATCATTATAGAGCCTTGAAATGGGGTTAACGGGGGTTAAATGCATCAAAAAACCAAGTTTTATGCATGCAGGGACCAAAACTGACAATTCTGGAAAGTTGCTCGCGGGGCGCGAAGGCCCAGGCCTATGTCTACGCGGGGCGCGACAGCCTCTGCAGAAAGAAACATTGAATCTGGCCTTACAGCCTGTTCCCATTGATTTTTACCATAGATTTAGCATACCATGTGCTTGTTTTTATGCTCCCCTAGTATTTAAAACTATGGGCAACAAGTGTAAGGTCAAGATTAAGTCTCAAAACACATGGAATGATCTTGTTGGTTCAAGATTTCTATAAATAGCTTTCATTCTTGTTCCTTGCTCACTTGAACTAATTTGCTCTAAGTTGAACCTCTCACTTGTTGAAGGCTTCATACCTGAGTATTTTTAGTTCAATTCTTCCTAGCTTGGACCCTTTGTAAGTTTCTTTCATGCTTATTCATGCTTTTCAAGCAAGAAAGTCAAACAGTGTTTGACTTTCTGCTTTGACCACGATATGGTCAAGACAAAGTTCGTTTGAACTTTGCAACGTGAGCGTAATCACGATGGCTATAGTCCCTTGTGAACATGTTTAGGCATATAATACTTATCATAGGACTAGTTAGGCACGATGGCTATAGTCCCTTTGTGCAAATGACGCGTTAAAGTAGCGTAGACTACCTTAACGAGTCATAACGGGTCATAAGCACTTTGGATAGTTTCCGAATCAGAATGTAGGCTTTGTTAAACTATATCACATGAGTTCCAATACTCATTTGGGTTACGAGACCTCATTCTACCCGATCTCCCGATTTAGGTGTCGATTTATTAACATAGTGATCCGATACTAGGTACCACTTGATTCCTTGATTGCCCGAGCTTGTTAGTTCACTTTAATCAAGGATACCTTGTGTTATGGGCCATTTTCTGAACATATATCCTGACTAATATTCTGATTTTGATTGTTTATTTGTGATCGGGATACCGGGTTAGGATATTGGTAACATCCTGGTGCGATATCCTGGTATTAACTAAATTAACCACGTACAGATTAGAAGGTGCGGGTCCCTAACGGTCAAGTGGACCTCTTCTCCTTAAGACTCGGGCAAACCAGTTATGTGAGAGACGTTGAACCCGGAAGAAGTGGACTACAACGTTCACTTGGGGAATATTCGAAGCATCCTGGTTAAATAGGGTAGTTAGTTGATTTCGTTTAACTATATATAGATTGATCGAATCAGATTAAGTCACACACTCTCTTTCGCACACTTTACTCTCTAGCTACTAGCAATCACTACACACAAACACTTGTACTCAAATTACATTGTAAAACCTAGACGATCCGCATCATATCCTGCACTGTATCCTGATATTTGAAGCAATAGAAGAACAAGGCAGCTGCGATTGTCAGCTCCCGAGGTTTTGTGCCGGCGATCTAGATTGATCAAGGGCTTTCCTCGTACATCCTGTGTCACACTTTACATTTTAGCTCATTGTTTGATCAGAGATACAGCTCTATATTCTGAGCCGTATCCTGAAACTGTTTTTGCAAATAGCCTAACTAGCATATTTTTAACGCACATTTCTAGCACACTACCTCACTTAACTAATTTGATCACTTAATTGCTTCGGTAATTTTTGACCAAAACAATTTGGCGCCCACCGTGGGGCAAGTGGTGCTATTTCTACTAAAAGCTTTTGCGAAATCGTTACTTGGTTTTCTATTTTCGAAACTTTTTTCCACGCTATTTTCAATGGCTTCAAGATCAAACATGAGCTCTTCCACCGTGTCTGCTACAACCTCTGCAACAATTGGTTCGGTGCTTCCACCACCTCCTCAAAGAATGCAGGCCTCTTCGCAAGGAGCTGAAAGTCATGTGGCTCGGGATGTTATCCCTGCTCGCAATGTCCAGGGATCCGGTCCTGTTTTAGCTTCTAATGAAGTTATTTTAAATTTGTTTGGTAGTGTACATGAACAGATGAGGCAGCAGCAGGAGACCAACCAGATGCTAATGAGAGAGATACAACTCTTGAAGTCTGGCCCAAGTCGGCCTGCTGAAGATACTGTCACTCCCTTGCAACCTAGGGCTTTGAACTTCAGTTCTGCAGTCTGTACGGAGGATAACCAGGGGAATATTGTGCCTAGCCATTCCCAGAATCATACTCCTAAGATACCTTCTTCAGTAAGAGTATCAACTGTGAGGAGCTCTGGATATGCTTCAGGATATGGCCAGAACCCCCAAGCTGGTAATGTATCTAATAATAATATTAATACTCTTGCTACTAATGGTGTTGGATATTTGCAGGATGCAGGTATGACATCAGCATTTTCCAGGGAGCTTCAAAAACTGAAGGACATGATATCCATTGTGCCTGGGGTGGTTCAGCCAATTCCTGAAGTATCCCAGGACAGCCACAGGATATCCCGGTTTGCATATCCTATTTGTGATGCTAAAATCCCAAAAAGATTTCAAACCCACAACATGAAGCTCTATGACGGAACTACGGATCCTGAGGAGCATATTGCCCAGTATAGGGAAAGGATGGAAATCAACCCTATCCCTCCAGACCTCAAAGAAGCATGCTTGTGCAAGGGTTTCGGTTCTACCTTAACAGGATCAGCCTTAAAATGGCTGTTAAACGTTCCTCCTCACTCAATTACTTCTTTTTCTCATTTAGTTAATTTATTTAATAGTCAATTTTCCTGCAGCCGGAGTTTTGAGAAGCTAACCAGTGATCTTTACAGGATAACTCAAGGGCCTCAGGAATCCTTGAAGGATTATGTGTACAAGTTTAGTCGGGAATCCTTAGATATCCCGCATCCTGATGTTGCAACAGTTGTGCAATCCTTCAAGATGGGGTTGCAAAAGGATTCTCAATTTTATCAGGATCTTGTAATGAATCCCTGCGGAAATCTCAACGAAGCTCGTAACAGGGCTTTAAGATACATTCGGCTGGAGGATGACAAAAAGATGCAAGAGAGAATGAATTCGTCTACAACCTATGAGTCAACCAACAGGAAATCAGAATCCTCGTATAAACCATACCGTTCTAAACCGTATGGCAGAAATGATGGCAAAAAAGTGAATGCTGTTAAAGACGAGGATCCTGAGGAGTATCCTGAGTTGTCTGAATATTGTTTTTCTGTTAACATACCTGAACTAATGTATGCGATGCAGGGTTTAGGAGACAAAGCAAGGTGGCCCTGAAAGAATCAACAAAAGGCTGATTGGAAGGACAAGTCCAAATGGTATGCCTTCCATGAGGATTTTGGGCATATTACTGAAGATTGTATCGCTTTGAGAAAGGAAATAAGCTATCTCTTGAGTAAGGGATATTTGAAGGAACTCTTGGGAAGAAAGAAGAATAAGGGCTAAGATCCTGAGAAGGATCCTGAGCGTGCAGCGTCACTTCCTGCGGATGCAAAAATAATTAACTTTATTTCAGGAGGATCCGACATTTGCGGCACATCGTATTCTACAGCAAAAAGACGTGCGAAGGAAGCTAAGGTAGAGAGGGGAGATAAGCCAACGAGAGTGTCAACCCTCACGACTGACAAAGTCATCACCTTCGACAATGATGACAGGGATACTGTCCAGGATCCCCATCATGATGCTTTAGTAATAACCTTATATGTTGCTAACCATTTTGTACGCAGGATATTGGTGGATAATGGCAGCTCAGTCAACATAATTCAGCTGGAAACATTGAAGAGGATGAATGTATCCCCAATGGATATCACTTCAAAGTCCACTGTGCTCGTTGGTTTCAGCGGAGAAGCTAGGAATACCGTGGGAGAAATAAAGTTGCCCGTGTATATTCAAGGGGTTAACTCAATGCAGCGCTTTTGTGTCATGGACTCTCTATCCTGCTATAATATTATACTAGGTAGGCCTTGGATCCATGATATGAAAGTTGTTCCATCAACCTACCATCAATGCATCAAAGATCCCTACTCCTTGGGGAGTTGTCAAGGTGGAAACTGATCAACAGGAAGCAAAGGAGTGTTATTCTTCTTCGATGAAATCCTCAACAAAGCCTAGTGCAGCATAGCAATTAAAGATTCGAGGCCAGGATATCATGGAGGCTTCAGAGCAGGATGTAAAGAAAGTGGTCCTGGATCAGAATAATCCGGATATCTCGGTGCTCGTGGGAACCAATATCCCTCAGGATATTGAAGATCAATTGACCAATTTTTTGAGATGCAGGATGTCAACATTCACTTGGAAGCACGAGGATATGACAGGTATTTCTAAGGATATTATAACACATAAACTCGGTATTGACAGGTCATTCAAGCCTGTCCATCAAAAGAGAAGGAAGTTTGCTCCGGAGTGAAATATGATTATCCAAGAGGAAGTTGAAAGAGTACTCAGGAGCAAGATGATTAGGGAAGTAAAGTTTCTTAAATGGCTGGCGAATGTAGTTGTGGTACAAAAGAAAAACGGGAAATGGAGAGTTTGTGTAGATTACACAGACTTAAACAAAGCTTGTCCCAAAGACCCATTTCCTCTTCCTCATATTGACTCAATGGTGGATGCTACTGCCGGCCATGAGATGTTAACCTTCATGGATGCATCTTCAGGATTCCAGCAGATCCAGATGGAACCTTCAGACCAGGAGGATACTGCCTTCATGACACCAACAGGTATATATTGTTACACTGTTATGCCCTTTGGTTTGAAAAATACAGGTGCAACATATCAAAGATTGGTAAACATGATGTTCAAAGATAAACTGGGGGACACTATGGAGGTGTACATCGACGACATGGTAGTGAAATCTAAAAAGGCTGAAGATCACCTCCATGATATTAAGGGAGCATTTGATATCCTGGATCAGTATAACATGAAGCTAAATCCTGCTAAGTGCCATTTCAGAGTGGGGGCAGGAAAGTTCCTAGGATATATGTGTTAGGGGAGGATTTTCTAAATTCTAAGGATCACAGGTCCTCAACTGCTATCAGGATCATGGATCCTCAATCCTGTTTGAATTAAGGATCCTCAGCAGGTGTCGCAGGATCAGGATTCAGGATCACTGTTGTTATCCTACTACTAATAATTGTCTTCCTTGTACGTAAACTTGTTTTGCAGGAACGAGAGCATGGACCAAGTCTCACCGAAATTCCAGGAGTATATTCCCTCAATATTCCACATGTGCTTGACCATTGTGAACGTTATGGAGATCGTGGGGAGAGTGCACAAATTGTGGATAGTTAGTTAGACTAGTTATTTTCTAATTTAAAATAGGGATAACAAGCTTGATAGAGACACTTAGCTAATTTTGGCATACACACACTCTCGTAACAACACTTGAACAACTTTCAACAATACACTTGGCGATTTCATACATTTTTGCACATTTCACACGAGTGATCCTTGTAACAAGCTTGTTATCATCCCGAGTTGTAATCTTACTTTTGTTTAATCTTAGTTGGTGATCGGTAGTTTCCATCACCCGAGGTTTTTTGTGCCGGAGATCAACTGTTGATCAAGGGTTTTTTCCTTATATAAATGTTTGTGTCACTTGTTCATTACATTTCTGAGTGATCCTTAATATTGTTCATTGATTCAAGCATCACACCTCACAACAGAAAGTTTGGTTGCATTATCTTTGCTTGATTTTTGACCAAAACAGTTTGGCGCCCACCGTGGGGCAATTGGTGCTTCGCTCTTGAGAAATTATTGTTCTTGTGATCATTTCGGTTCATTACAACCAAGCAGATGGATTCTTCAGCAAAGAACACATCAAGCTCTATGCCGGCAATGAGTTCTTCACAGGGCGTTTCTCCTTTGCCTCCACCACCTTCTGGATCCCAGAAGAATGCTGAAAATGCTGCGAAGAGACAAACCCCCATTTTCCCAAAACCACCAACTTCTTCTGTTTCCTCTAATCCTACTACTAATGATCTTTTTACTCTGATTTTGCAGATGAGAGATCGCATGCCAGAGCAGGACAAAACCAATGAAAGGATCCTCTAAGAGATTGGTGATATCAAGAAACAAAAGAAATCAATGAAGGATCACTCTCCTTTGATACCAAGATCATTGGATTTCGATACTCCAGCTATAACCGCCTTGCAAACTGCAGCTCCAGACATCCAGTATCAGAGTGGACCATCAGGAAGGCATTATGGAACAGCAACTATGATTCAAGCATTTGGCTCTCACTTCCAGCCTCAAGGATCCTGTTTTCAGCCATCGGGATCCTCTTTTTAGCATCAGGGATCCTTCGTCAGCTCAGGAGGATATTTGGGAATGCACACAGTTCAAGGTTCCTCCCAGGTCCAAGGATCCTCCCAGGTCCAAGGATCCTCCATGGTTCCAGGATCCTCTCAGGTTCAAGGATCATCTCAGCCCCAAGGATCCTTCCGGGTTCAAGGATCCTCTCAGCTTCAAGGATCCAACATCTTTCAGGATCAAGGATTCTTAAGAAGTATGCAGCCTCCAAGCTCGGATGTTCATCAAGGAGACTTCATACCAATGCAGACCATTGCTTCATCTGGTCCTTCAATCATACCGGAATCCCGTCAATATGGATTCACATCTGCAATTCCAAACTTGAATCCCATGGGAGGTAACACTTTTAATAATTCATATAATACTAACCATGGCTCTATGCAGGATACAGGTATCAATCAGGCTATGGCTAGGGAGTTACAGAAGCTTAAGGATATCATATCCAGCGTACTAGGAGTGGTTAAACCCATTCCTGGAATTGAAGACGGTAGCCATAGGATATCTCGCTTTGCACCACCTATTTGTGATGCTGAGATACCCAAAAGGTTCCAGATACCAACTATGAAGCTATATGATGGTTCAACGGATCCAGAGGAACATGTAGCTCAATACAGGGAGAGGATGGAGATCAATCCAATTCCTGAGAGGTTAAAAGAAGCATGTCTATGCAAGGGTTTTGGATCCACACTCACAGGATCTGCTCTTAAGTGGCTGCTAAGTCTTCCCCCTTACTCTATTACTTCATTTGCTAATCTAGTTAATTTGTTTAATAGTCAATTCTCTTGTAGTAGAAAATTTAAACGATTAACTAGTGACCTATATAGGGTAACACAAGGTCAAAATGAATCACTTAGAGATTACATCACTAAATTTAGTAAAGAATCCTTAGATATCCCTAACCTGGATATAGCTACTGCTGTAGAAGCCTTTAAAATGGGTTTGCTTAGGGATTCATTGTTCTATGATGATCTTGTTATGACCCCATGCAGGAATCTTGATGAAGTGAGAACCAGGGCCCTTAGGTTCATCCGTTTAGAGGATGACAAAAGGATCCAGGAGAGATTGGCAAGATCCTCAAAACAGGAAAAGAAAGGATCCTACTTTAAGAATAACAAGTTCAAGTCCTACAACAAGTCTGACAACCAAAATGTGCATGCAGTAGAGCAAGAAGAGGATGATGAGGATTATCCTCCAATTTCTGAATACTGTTTTTCTGTTGATAACAATGAGCTAATTCTTGCAATGCAGAATCTAGGTGAGAAAGCTAGGTGGCCAAGAAAAAGTGATAAACCAGCTGCTACAAAAGACAAATCCAAGTGGTGTGCATATCATGAGGATTTCGGACATCTCACTGAAGAGTGTATTGCACTTAGAAAAGAAATTGGTTACTTGTTAAGCAAGGGGCACTTGAAGGAGCTTTTGGGACGAAAGAAGTCAAGGACCCAGGATCCTGAAAGGATCCCGGAAAAGGCTCCTGCTCCTCCAGCAGATGCACAAGTTATAAACTTCATATCCGGTGGATCAGACATTTGTGGTACTTCCTTTTCAGCAGCCAAAAGACATGCCAAGGAAACCAAGATGGATAATGGAGATAGACCCATCCGGACCTCCACTGTCACCAAGGATAAAATTATAACTTTTGATGAGGATGATCGTCTTGATGTTCAGGATCCTCATCATGATGGTCTTGTTATTACTCTGTTTATTTCTAACCATTTTGTCCGCAGGATCCTGATAGATGGAGGAAGCTTAGTAAACATCATCCAGCTTGATGTCCTCAAGAAGATGAACATCCCTGAATCAGACATTGTCCCAAGATCCTCAGTACTTGTGGGATTCAGCGGAGAAACCAAAAATACATTGGGGGACATCAAACTCCCCATCTATATTGAAGGACTCCATTCTTATCAAAAATTTTGTGTTATAGATTGCTTATCTTGTTGTAATGTTATCCTTGGCAGGCCATGAATACATGACATGAAGGCAGTCCCATCTACCTATCATCAATGTGTAAAGCTTCCTAGTCCGTGGGGAGTGGTGAAAATTGAGAGTGATCAACAAGAAGCTAAGAATTGTTACACATCATCAATGAAGCCAGCCTCAAGACCAAGGGAGCAATAGCAACTAAAGTATCCTCCAAGAGACGTCTTGGAGGCAAGAGAACAGGATGTGAAAGAAATCCTTATGGATCCCCATGATCCTGAATCCATCGTGTTCATAGGATCAGGGATCCTCAGCAACATTGAACAAGATCTAGTATCCTTCCTTAAGAGGAGGAAAACCACCTTTACCTGGAAGCATGAGGATATGACAGGTATATCTAAGGATATAATTACTCATAAGCTTGGCATTGACAGGTCATTCAAGCGTATACATCAGAAGAGGAGGAAGTTTGCACTTGAAAGGAATGCTATTATCCAGAAAGAGGCAGATAAACTACTTCGGGCAGGTATGATAAGAGAGGTCAAGTATCCAAGGTGGTTAGCCAATGTGGTTGTTGTTTAAAAGAAAAATGGAAAGTGGAGGGTATGTGTCGATTTTACTGATTTAAACAAGGCATGTCCCAAGGATCCTTTCCCATTACCCCACATTGCCGCCATGGTGGATGCTACCGCGGGTCATGAGTTATTGACTTTTATGGATGCTTCATCTGGATTTCAACAAATTCAGATGGAACCATCTAATCAAGAGGATACAGCCTTTATGACCCCAACTGGTATATATTGTTATATTGCTATGCCATTTGGACTAAGGAATGCAGGTGCTACATATCAAAGACTAGTCAATATGATGTTCAAGGAACAAATTGGACACACTATGGAAGTCTATATAGATGACATGGTGGTTAAGTCCAAGAAAGCTGAGGATCACCTTAGAGACCTGGAGGAATCATTCAATATCCTTGATAAATTTAATATGAAACTAAATCCTTCTAAGTGTCACTTTGGTGTTAAAGCAGGTAAATTCCTAGGCTATATGGTGACAAAAAGAGGCATTGAAGCAAGTCCAGAGCAAATCAAGGCTATTGTGAATATCAAGTCTCCTGCCAATGCTAAGGATGTGCAAAGATTGACAGGCAGGATCGCAGCCTTGAACAGGTTCATATCCAAATCCTCAGAAAAATGCAAAGATTTCTATGACATTTTGAGGAAGAACAAGAAATTTGAGTGGACTGAAAAGCATGAAAATGCTCTCAAAGCTCTTAAGGATTACCTATCCTCAGCTCCTGCCTTGATGAAACCAGAGAAAGGGGATATATTATCCTTGTATTTAGCGGTATCCTCTAAAGCAGTAAGTGCGGTCATTGTTAAGGATGACGGAGGTACACAACATCCTGTCTATTATGTAAGTAAGAGTTTGCTTGATGCTGAATCCAGGTATTCACATTTAGAAAAACTTATCCTTGCATTAATTATGGCATCTACTAAATTAAGACATTATTTTGAAACTCATGCCATTATTGTTAAAACTAATTTTCCAATTAAGAATGTTCTCAGGAAACCTGAAATGTCAGGAAGGATGGCTAAGTGGGTAGTGAAGCTTAGTGCATATGATATAAGATATGAACCAAGGACTGCCATCAAATCCCAAGCCTTAGCTGACTTTGTGACAGATTTTAGTAGTGACTTGCAAAAGGGAGCTGAGCTGGAAGTCCAACAGCTTGAAGAAACTAAGGATCCTTGGATACTCTTCACTGATGGAGCTTCTAATGTCAAAGGAACAGGGCTTGGAATACTACTAAAATCGCCACAGGGGGACATAATACCCCACTCCATAGCTTGTGAATTTCAAACTACCAACAATGAGGCTGAGTATGAAGCTTTGATAGCTGGTTTGCAAATTGCTAAGCATATGAGGATCAGGTATCTTGAGGTACATGTAGATTCGTTGTTAATTACTAATCACTTTAATGGATCCTATGCTATTAAAGGTGAAAAACTAATTAAATATTTAGAGATAGTCAAAGAATTGGCACTCTCTTTTGTTTCTTTTAGTTTGACACAGGTACCAAGGGAAGAGAATGCAGAGGCTGATGCATTAGCCAATCTAGGATCATCCTTGAAGATCCCGGAGGATATCAGGATCCCTATTATCCACATCCTAACCCCTGCTATCGAGGATCATGTAGCCATGGAGATAGGAGAGGATTCTGCAATCATCCCTAGTGATGATACTCAATCTCATTCAGGATCATGGATCCTTCCAACCATGAGATACATACAACATGAAGAGATTCCTACAGGAGAAAACCCCAGGGCTTTCAAAATCAAGGTATCTCAATTCACAATATTGAATAACATGTTATATAAACGATCTCTTGCAGGGCCATATCTAAGGTGCATTGAGGATCCTGAAATCCAAGAGGTCTGTTAGTGCACGATGTCTAAAGCCTACGTCTTAAGTCTAGGGGTCTAAATGTGTCAAATATGTATAGAACAGGGGTTAGAATGTAATTTTATGAAGTTTATGATGTCAGTTCGCTTGAAATGACATTTGGTCATTTCAAGCGAAACCTAATGTTGTGTGTTCGCTTGAAATGTCAAGTGTTATTTCAAGCGAACTACGATGCCTATAAATAGGCTGTTTGGGTTTCTCATTTGTAACAGTTCCATCAGACGTGTACCGAACTGCTGCCGGATTTTCAAGTGATATATGAATGAGAAACAAGTGTTAATGTGATATTCTTCTGTTTTCTACTCCATTCTCTCTGATTCAACACTGTTTGTTTGTTTCCGCCACTCAAACAGTGGTGTATTGACTTTAATTGACTCACTTGATCATCAAATCGATCCTACAATTGGTATCAGAGCCAGTTATGAGCCAATACACTTGAATCAGTAGCTTTTTCTACTCAAAATTTGATTTCTGGACATTTGAACGGACAAAATGGACTGAGTTTTGGACAGTGTGTGTAAAAGTGTGTTTTAACAAACCCTTGAGAGTATCAGATTAAAATTCGGAGTAAAACAGATAAAAATGGCCTGAAAACCTCATTTCGCTTGAACGAACAAGTAGTTTTCGCTTGAAATTTGTGGCATTTTGAAGTGAAAGAGGTCATTTCGCTTGAAAAAACTGTTTTCGCTTGAAAAGTTGTAGTAGTTTCAAGCGAACTAGGTGAGTTCGCTTGAAAACACCTCATTCCGCTTGAATTAGGTGAATTCGCTTGAGTGTACTTTGAGTTCGCTTGAAATACTGATATCGCTTAAAAGTGTTCTCGCTTGAAAGTGATAGTTCGCTTGAAAGTCCATATTGTTCGTGATTTTGTTCGAAAGTCTGATTTTGTATAAAACCTGTTATCACAACTTGAAAATCTGATCGTAAACTGTTTTCATAAAATGGAAAATCAATATTTTTATAACTTCTTCGCCGGCAGTGGTATGATGACGTACTTGTCGTGGTACACGCAAATTTAATCCCAATAACAACTATAGATAGTGCTAAAAGGGTATCGAACTCAGGGAGTATGTGGAAAATATGTCAATTATATAGCTTTGTGATTAAACTACAATTAACCTAATTTGCAGAAAATAAAGATCAATGATTTGGATTGTTGTTTTAGAAAACTAAAATTAATAACTAATTAACTTCAAATCAAATGTTGGTTGTAAAAATAGATTAGGAGAAAACAATGACCATCTTAGGATTCAGTTTCTTTTAGCAATTGTGTGAAATCCCAACTAGAAAGAGTTACATAGACATAACTCGTGCATAAATAATTGAAGTGATAAAAAGGAACAAAGTACTCGGATTGATAAACGCGAGGTAGTTTCCCGATGATCAATTAATCAATAACCAACCCTAACCCTTCCCGTGATATCTCGATTGCCAACGGCACCAAGAACGTACGATTGAGACTAGAAATTGCACTATCAATTAACACGCTACAAACAATTATGCATACATCATGATAAACAAGCAACACAAGTTATCATTCTAGAAATTCAGAAATAAACACACAAAAGTTCAAGAGAAACCTTCACATAAGATGATCACCGAAATTTTTAGCCACACATAGCTTGGTGAATCATCATAGCAACAAATTCAATGTTCATACGAATCGAAATCACAAACCGAATGTTAGAAATTGTCTAGAACCAAGCAAGCACAGCCAAAATCGTCCCTAGCGTCTTCCAAAACCGACCAATGATGAGAATAACCCAAAAGACACCATAAAACTGTTTTTAATGAGCAGTTACAAATTTTCGCGTCGCCTCCACCGTAAATTACGGTGTCACCGTAATTTACGGTGAACCTCAAAGTGTTACAGCAGCAGCTTCCTGAGTTACGGTGGAATCCAGGCAAGATTCAGGTCCACCGTAAATTATGGTGGGACCGTAATTTACGGTGACAACCTGAATTTTGTGCTTTGTTTCATCTTTCGCTCCAACTCGACCCGTTCAACTCCAAACCGTCCAAAGCTGCGTTTTCTCCACTTTAAGCTCCCGAACCACACCTGAAACATAAGCAACCGTAGTCATCTAATTCAAGATAATTATGCGATTAAGTGAAGGATTAATTCGTCTTTTAACATGATTAAGGG
Source organism: Helianthus tuberosus (assembly GCA_030545235.1). Taxonomy (NCBI): domain Eukaryota; kingdom Viridiplantae; phylum Streptophyta; class Magnoliopsida; order Asterales; family Asteraceae; genus Helianthus; species Helianthus tuberosus. The sequence continues at coordinate 139,317,350 of CM060424.1, forward strand.
TTGTCCTACGGAGCACCCGTCACATCCCCACACTTAACCGTTGCTTGTCTCAAGCAACTCATCAAATCAATTTCTCAACAAGTGATCAATGTAAGCCAAGCAAAAACAAGCAATACTTTTACTAACCCCTTTTTAACACCCAACTAATGCACCCCTCAATATGTCTCTCCTCTCGGTTACAAGTAAGCACTAGCAATATGAGCTAGACACACAAAGGCTAACGGGCGGTTGCACAACTATAGGCTTGTACCTAAATCGATCCTTCTCCTAACAAATGCCAAACATGAATGCAAATCAAAGGGACTTGCAAGGTTGTAACGTGGCTAGGTGTATGGGTAGGAAATGGAATATATATGAAGTAGCGAAAATTTAACCCGGTCTTTTTATTACACAATAAAACAAACTAACAACTACCAATCTAAACTACTATGTACAAGACAACTAAACATCCTTTCTTTTTTTTTTTTTCATTGCTTTTTTTTCTGATTTTTCTGAATTTTTTTTTTTTACTAGCAAACACATACAATAAAGCTTCAAACATATCTACATCATACTACTAAAACTACTACTACTATTACTAACACTATAAGACCGGGTCAAATTTGGGTAAGTTTTTTAAGTAAATAGCTAGGGGTAACAAACAATGGGCTTTTAGGCACAAAATTGGGCAACTAAATGTCCAAACCCCCGCCCCTCTCGCAACCATGCTCATATATATAACTTATGAGGTCCAACCCCCCATATCCCACACTCGCTCACACCAATGACGAGGCTTCCTAAATGCCCTTATCCTTTCTACATTCATGTTCAACTAAGGCCTCGAACCGCATTCAAGCACAAGTTCTAATGCACCCCTACCCGTAGCCACTCTCATCAAAGATAAGCATTATTTATATACTAATGTGGCTTCAACTCTCACCAAAAATAAAAAGATATCAAGGGTTGCCGGTGCATCAATTTAGGGTTAATCTAGGGTGTTCAAATTCTCACAATGTTTTGCTCGACTCAAAATTTTCAAAATCTTCAAAAATTCCCCCCATCCCCACACTTGGGATACATTGACCCCAATGTATGGTTTTAGGAGGCTTTGATCACTAAAATTCATTCAACATCAACAAACACTCAAATACTTAAACCCCAAATTTCTTTTTGTATTTTTCATTTTATAATTTTTTTATGCTTTTTTTTTTTAAACATGACACCACCAACTCGCATCAACCCAACAAAACAACACAATCATACACCACCCAACCGCCCAACCATAAACATAACAAGCTAACAAATATGCACAAAATATACAAAGGAGGAACACAACCTGACTAATATTAGCGCGGTCCCGGAGGCCCAAAAATGGAAGACATCATGTCGTTCCATTCTCCAAACGCAAATGAGCCGCTACTACTCCCACTTTGTTGTTGTTGAGCTCCTTCTTGTTTCCGTGGGTCAATCCATTATGAATGGTGGATCGGCGGGGTTGGATACGAAACACTACCATCATACGGTGGTAGAGACGCATAATCCACATGTTGTGGATCCACAACCAGCGGCCGCCCGGCATGCCAATCTGAGTGCATTCTCCTTTCTTGATCATCATGGTATCGATTATTCATTTCTACTTCACGGGAATACGCATGTGTGCGATTCCATGCCTCTTGACGATCAAGGTTTTGTTTCAAGGACCGCTCTATGCTTGCACTCGTCATCGTGGTTTGGTCAAATAACGTCCACTCCGACCCCGACCACGACTCAAAAATGGGTGCCGGAGGACGTTGATTCTCGATCACTTCTTGCATTGTGCCTTCATAAGCCCAACCCGACACATAAGATCGCTCCGTATAATCGTAAAACATACCACCATAACCTCTACCATAACCTCCTTGACCTACATTCTCACCTCCTTGCGGCTCGTCCGCATAATCCTCGTCACCACTTGGAACTACCTCCTCATCACTTTCTGGTTCATCCGGCTCACCCGGCAACAAATCTCATGCACCCACCTTTAGTGCTCTCCACCTTTGCCCTTCTGACTTTAACTTATGATAACGCTCTGATTGTGTATATGACCAACCAATCCCCAACTTATCTAATGTGAAAGGCAGATGCCTTTTTGTTGCCCCTCTATCTTCAGATGTTATTGCCTTTTGTTGTTTCATCAGTCCCGTGATTATTCGGCAATACGGGACGATGTCTCTTCCTAACTTATTCCGGCAAATCCACAAGTGGTTCACGATTAGATATCGGATGGGAAAGCGTGGAGCCCCATGGAGTAGCGAATAAAGAACGGGTACTTCGGGATACCTTACTTGTTCCTTGTCCCCCCGTCTCGGAATGACATTAAGAATACAGATTGCTAACAACAGTTTTGCTTCAATTCTCAAGTTCCTCCGGTACAAGATTCCACTGTACGTACCGGGTAAAAACAGTGTCGCCAACATATCATTCCACCGGGGATGCTTCTCCGACTTTACCAAAAGGTTATCAAGAGTGGGAATCATGTAGTCACGAGCTGGAAGACTATCATATTTCCCAAGCTTCTTCAACGTGTCAAAAGACATCTCCACCGGAATTCCATGCACTATACCCGTTAGCTTCATTTGTGATGGCTTTTCGTATGTGTTGCATTTAAGAGTTGCCACCCATTCTTGTATTTCGGATATGAACAAGTTGTTTTTATCTTTATCAAAGCAACTCAACGCCCCCTCCCAACCTAGAGCGCGGAATTTATCGAACACACCAAATGGGCCAAATTGAACCTCATTAACTTCTCTCTCGCATATAAATGCCGCTGTCTTATTTTTTAACTTATTCATACTGTCATGGTATAAAGTTGGCTGCCAATGCTCTGGTTGCTCATCCAATGGACCTGAATCCCATTTTGGATTTTCAACCGGGTCCAACTCCATTTCCTCATCTTCACTTTCGCTTTCGCTTACTCGACCCATGTATTGTCTGTTTTTCGGTTGTAATTCCGGTTGTTTGCCCTTTCCTTTCGCCAAAGAGGATGAACTAGCTCCCGCTTTCTCTTTCGTTCGAACCATTTCCTACACACATTAGAGCAAACAACACAACCAAATGCAAACATTAGTCTTCTCTCACAATATATCCCCACACTTGCTTGTAACCATGGTTGTAGATGTTAGTGAACCAAAAATTTGTTAAGAATTTTTTTCAAAAATCGGGCATGGTGTCTCTACAATGTAGAGCATCCCAAAAGTTCACTACTTTAATCACAAATCCCAGATCTACAACCATAACCATGTTCAAATAACCAATTTCATGACCATATCTAATAACAAGCAAGTGGGTATGAGCAAATAACCTAAATAACCTTACTTTTCACAATGTAGCATCAAAATATAACAAATAAGCTTCCATACCTTGTTTTGAAGATGCTAGAATGCTTGTGAAACAAAAACTCCAAAAACCCCCAAAAATTTTCGGACTAGGGTTTTGAATTCGGACCCGAAAACTTTGTTTTCTCGTAAATCTCTTGGCAAATTCAGAAACTACGTGAAAAATTAGTCAAGATAGACTCCAATTTCACTTAGTTTGAACAAGAATTGAGTGAGATATGGATGATTGAAGGTTGAAGAAGAATGTAGATCTTGTGGGTCTTGATGAAAGTGATAAATGATAGAGATGGATGAGAAGGATGAAGAAAGAATGAGTGGTTGGGGTTAATTTTCGGAATTAATGTGTTTATTATTATTTTTTTTATGTAAACGCTGAACAGGAACGAAGCAAAGTCTCGCCAGGTCCACCGTAAATTACGGTGTGGACCGTAATTTACGGTGGATGTTGGCAACATAATCCTACCGTAAATCAGGGGGTTTCCACCGTAAGTCACAAAACTTTTCATAGCCTACCGTAACTTACAGTGCCACCGTAAGTTACGGTGGCATCTGGGCAAGCCTGATTCGCTGAAAATGCTGTTTTAAGGTTCATTTTTTTTATATTTTTCAAATTTTTCAATTTTTTTATGTTTGTAAATTTTTTCAAAAACGTGTAAAAATCACCCTACCCCCTCAAAAGTACCGTGTTGTCCTCAACACAATGTTAGAGTAATTCGTGACCCGAATATACCCACACTTGTTTCAAACACGGATTTCAAGGAAATACGGTAGTTGTGCAAACTATACAAAACAAAAAAAAATGAAATACTACTATTTACACTACCAAACCTGGGCCTCTCACGGTTGTTCCTCATCGACCGGGCGTAAGATGTAGCCCGCTTTGTCAAGCTCCAAGTTATTGATGTTGTTCCCTTCCAAGTATGGCTTCAACCGATGACCGTTCACCGTTTGTTGTTTTAGCATGTGCTCATCTTGGATATCTACATCACCAAACCTCCCAACTCTCCGAACGACATATGGGCCCATCCATTTGCTTTTAAGCTTGCCCGCGAACATCTTGAGTCTTGAGTTATACAACCAAACTTTTTGCCCAACTTCAAATGTTTTCTTTCTCAATTTTGCTTCATGTACCTTCTTGAGTTTGTCTTTATAAGCCGATGCACATTCATACGCCTCATCTCGAATCTCTTCTATCTCGCTTAATTGTAACTTCCTCAACTTTCCCGCCTCGTCATAGTCCGCATTTACCGTCTTAATTGCCCAATGTGCCCGATGCGCTAACTCCATTGGCAAGTGACAACCCTTTCCATACACCATCCGGTAAGGCGTTGTGCCAATAGGAGTCTTGTAGGCCGTTCGGTATGCCCACAATGCATCGTCTAACTTACTCGACCAATCCTTCCTATCCGTTCTAACCGTCTTCATGAGAATTTCTATGATTTGACGGTTGGACACTTCGACTTGTCCACTCGTTTGTGGATGGTAAGGTGTGGCAATCCGGTGATTCATGCTATACTTCTTCAACAATTTCCCAAAGTTTAAGTTCTTGAAATGCGAACCACCATCACTTATAATAACCCGCGGGATGCCAAAACGAGAGAAGATGTTGGATTGAACAAATTTACAAACAACCGAATGGTCGTTTGTTCGTGTTGCAATAGCTTCAATCCACTTCGAGATGTAATCCACCGCTACCAAAATGTATAGAAAGCCATTCGAATTCGGGAATGGACCCATAAAATCTATACCCCATACATCAAATATCTCTACAACCAAGATTGGTTGTAATGGCATCTCATCCCTCTTCGATATGCTTCCCATCTTTTGACAATTTATGCAATTTCTAGCGAACTCACATGCATCCTTGAAAATTGTGGGCCAGTAAAACCCACATGAAAGAACCCGATAGCCTGTTTTGTGCCCACTAAAATGACCTCCACATGCGGATGAATGAGCATGGGTCAAAATTTCCATTACCTCCGTTTCGGGCACACACCTCCGTATAACTTGATCCGGTCCAATCTTGAAGAGATCCGGTTCATCCCAAATGTATTGTTTCACTTGGACCATAAATTGTTGTCTTCGCTTCTTGGTCCAATGACTTGGAATGGCACCCGTGGCTAAGTAATTAACGTAATGTGCATACCATGGTGCAACAAAGGTGGAAACGGCTAAGAGTTGCTCGTCGGGAAAACATATTCATTGATTTCACTAACATCGTCAATCCCTTCCACCGGAATCCGAGATAAGTGATCCGCCACTACGTTCTCACTTCCCTTTTTGTCTCGAATCTCCAAATCAAACTCTTGCAACAATAATACCCACCGAATCAACCGAGGCTTCGCGTCCTTTTTCTCCATCAAATATCGGACCGCACTATGATCCGAATAAACCACCACTTTGCTCCCCCAAATATAAGCACGAAACTTATCTAAAGCATACACCACCGCTAATAACTCCTTTTCGGTTGTAGTGTAACTGAGTTGCGCTTCGGATAAAGTTTTGCTTGCATAGTAAATCACCACCGGCTTTCTATCAACCCGTTGACCCAAAACTGCACCAATAGTTGTGTCGCTTGCATCACACATTATCTCGAACGGCTTTGACCAATCCGGTGGTTGCAAGATAGGAGCTTTGACCAAGTGTTCCTTCAAAACAGTGAAAGCTTGCATACACTCGTTATTAAAATCAAATGGGACATCTTTTAATAACAAGTTGCATAAGGGTTTGGTGATAACACTAAAACCCTTTATGAAACGTCTATAGAAACCCGCATGTCCCAGAAATGACCTTACACCCTTAACATTTTTTGGAGGTGGCAAAGATGCTATTACCCGTATTTTTGCCTTATCCACCTCCATCCCCCTTTCAGAAATTACATGACCCAATACAATACCCTCTTGCACCATAAAATGACTTTTCTCCCAAGTTAACACTAAATTTTTCTCAACGCACCTTTTTAAAACTTTTTGTAATTCGTTGAGACAAGCATCAAAACTAGTGCCAAAAATGGAGAAGTCATCCATAAAAACTTCGAGCGACTCTCCAACCATGTCCGAGAAAATACTCATCATACATCGTTGGAAAGTTGTCGGAGCATTGCACAAGCCAAATGGCATTCGTCGAAAGGCAAAGGTACCATATGGACAAGTGAAGGTGGTCTTGTGTTGGTCATCCGGGTGTATTGCTATTTGATTGTAACCCGAATACCCGTCCAAAAAGCAGTAATATTTTTGACCCGATAATTTTTCAATAATTTGGTCAATGAAAGGTAGCGGGAAATGGTCCTTAGAAGTGGCGGCATTCAATTTTCGGTAGTCAATACATACACGCCACCCGGTGACCGGTCGGGTGGCAATTTGTTCACCACTTTCGTCGTTGACTACTTGAATGCCGGCCTTCTTAGGCACAACTTGGGTGGGACTCAACCAAGCACTATCCGAAATCGGATAGATGATTCCCGCATCCAACCATTTAATTACCTCTTTTTTAACTACCTCCCTTAGGTTCGGATTCAATCGCCTTTGAGCTTCTCGTGTCGGTTTGGCATCCTCGGTGGTAATAATCTTATGCATGATAATTGATGGACTAATTTCTTTGAGATCGGCAATTGTCCATCCAATAGCTCCCTTGTTCTCCTTTAACACTTCCAATAAAGCTTGCTCTTGCGCCAACTCCAAATTAGAGGCAATAATGACCGGTAGAGTGTCATTATCCCCTAGAAAAACATACTTCAAGTGGCTCGGCAAGTCTTTAAGTTCCAACTTTGGCGGTTCCTCTAACGATGGTTTAGTACCCGAATCTATTTCCGCCGGTAAACCTTCAAATTGATGCGTCCATGGTGGCCGACCTTCCTTCAAAGCCATGGCATCCTGTTTTTCCTCTTCAACCCGAAGTGCATAAGCATGTACCTGTTCAGAAAAATCACACAGGCAAACATCCAAACCATCCTCCTCATACTCATGCGGGTTGCATCCGTCAACTATATCTGCCATGAAACACTCATCAACACCATTAGCATTAGAATTGTTAGTAAAAACATTCAAACGCATTTTCCGATTTCCAAAAGTCATGTCGACTGTACCGAATCTACAATCGATTACTGCATATGCGGTGCTCAAAAATGGCCGACCCAAAATTACATTTTGTTGTTGTTTTGGGTCCGCCGACGAGTAGTCCAAGACTAAAAAGTCAACCGGGTAATAAAATTCATCAATTTTAACAATTACATTTTGAACCATACCCCGGGGTAGCTTATGAGACAAATCGGCTAAAACAACCGTTGTCTCCACCCTTGCTAACGGACCAAAGTCATATTGGTCATATAAGCCCCCCGGTAAAATGCTAACCCCGGCTCCAAGATCTAGCAACGCCTTAGCCATTTGAAAATTACCAACTTGTATGTTAATCAATGGCGTGCCCGGATCTTGGAGCTTAGGAGGAAGCTCCCCGTTTAAAACTGCACTCACTTTCCCGGTTAAATCGACCCGCTTAGGCATTTTCTTCTTGTTTTGCCTTTTTTTGTGTACATAACTCTTTTAAGAATTTTGCATAGGTGGGTACTTGTTTTATTGCATCAAGGAGTGGAAGGTTAATTTTAACTTGTTTAAACATGTCCCACAACTCTTCTTTTTGGGGACCTCTTGATGCAATAAAATTTTTCTTTCCCGGGTCAAGTAAAGCCGATGGAAAAGGGACTTGACTCGGTTCACCCTCAACTTTTTCATTCTTTTCGTTTTCACCCAACCCCGGTTTGTTAACATTTGTTTCTTTAGGTTTAACCGGTGAAACTTCATCATCACTATCATTACCCGTGATGTCCTCAACTACCCCCTCAACCAATTCGGGTGACAAATTGGCTTTAAACTCTTTTCCACTTCTCAAAACACTAACATGATGAACATTAACATTACCTCTTGACGAACTGTGTGATGGATTTACCTTGGTGTCGCTAGGAAGTTGACCCTTGTTTTTCTTCAATTCCGCCACATCGGTTGCCAATTGACCCATTTGGGTTGTTAGTGATTGGATGCTTTTGTCACGAACCTCATCCTTTTGTATTCGAACTTCATCGAGTTGGTTCCGTTTTTGCATGTCCGCTTGCATGCTTTTAAGCATTTCCATCATCTCATTTCCACCCGAAGACCCCCCTTGTTCTTGACCCGTTTGATATTGCTTTTGATAGCCTTGGTTGTTCCCGCCTCGATATCCACTTTGGTTGTTGTAAGGTTGGCGCGAACCAAAGTTACCTTGGCTACCTTGAAAGTTTGGGTTAGCTTGATTAGAAGGGTTCCCATACCGAAAATTTGGGTGGTTCCTCAACCCGGGGTGGTAGGTATTAGAATTCATGTTGTTGAAATTTCTACTACCCCCTCCTTGACCTTGAACCGCATGAACCTCTTCATATTGCCCTTCCACCATTCCTTGGCAATTTTCAGCCGCATGACCTATTTCATTACACAAAGCACAAACATCATAAATTTGGTTAGTGGTTTGAACATTACCATCATCTATTGCGTGCACTTGAGGTCGGGAAATGGCCGGTCGGGCTCTCCTCGATGCTTGAGCCTTTCTCTTTGATGTAATTGCCATGTTCTCCAAAAACTCCCAATCATCATTTTCATAATTTGTGCCAAAAGTCCCACCGGTAATGGACATTAAATCACGAGCATCCTCGGCACTCAACCCCTCGTGGAAGGCATTCATCAACTCCCAAAGTTCAATCCCATGGTGAGGGCAATTTTTTATCATCATATTGAATCGTTCAAACGCCTCATGGAACATTTCACCATGTTGTTGTTGAAAACTCCTCAACTCCTTTCTAGCATCATTAGTCTTTTGGGCGGTGTAAAATTCGTCTAGGAAAGTTTGTTGCATTTCCGCCCAAGTATAAATAGATGCTGAAGGCAAAGTGTAGAACCACTTCTTTGCCTTGTCCTCTAAAGAAAACTGAAACAAAACTAACTTGACATCGTCGGCCGAAAAACCTTGACTCCCAAGAGTATTATAAATTGAGTCACAGGCCTCCAAATGAAAATATGGTTCCTCCGTTGCTAGCCCTTTATATTTCGGAAAAATTTGCAAAGAGTTTGTTCTAACTTCAAAAGTCCTCCCTTGATCATTGTGAGGAATAACTACCGGTGAAGGGCTATGAGTGATGATCGGCCTAAAATGCGCTTCAATTCCCCTCACATTTTCTCTAAAATGCCTTCTTGGCACCCCCAACCTAACCCTTGGTCGAACAGGACCCATTGGCCTTGGTATAGGCCCTTGTGGTACATGTGGTTGAAATTGTTGTTGTGGCATCGGTTGGTGTTGTATCGGCCTTTGGAATTGTGGTTGTACGTTTTGCGGTCGAACTTGTTGCAATGGAATAGGGCGTTGCACTTGTAGCCCTTGTGGTCTTGGCCGAATATGTTGTGGTAGGAGTTGTTGTTGTTGTTGTTGTGGCACTCCACCTACGTTTGCCATCCCTTGAGGTTGATTTTGCACATAACCGAACTCTCCTTGATCACCATAACCCCCATAAGCATACCCGTCTTCATCATAGCCCTCAAAATCTTCGTATCCTTCCTCATATCCATCTCCCCCTATACCCGAAGTTTGCCCGAATGGAATGGTCGAGTATTGAAAGCCCGATTGGTTCGATGGTCTAAATGTTGAAGTTGCATGAACGACCGTTGAACCTTGGGGTATTGAATAATATGACGATGACTGACCCGAAACTGGGAAGAAATGAGTGAGTGGTGGAATCGTAGTAGATGGGCTAAAAGTAAGACTAGGTTCGACTTGAGTAGTGTTTGGTGGTGTGGTGTTGGTTGGTGTAGTGTCATGAGGTGGAGTAGGAATTGTAGTGGTATTAGGTATGGTTGTGTTTGGTGATGGGTGTGTGGAAGTAGGTATAAATGATGAGGTCGTTTGACCCGTTGTGGGTGGTACTTGTGTTTCTTCCATGATATTTCTTGGTGTAATGGGTGAAGTGGGTGAACCGATGATTCTGTTTTCCCTTAAAAAAACTCTGTTTTGCCTTAGCGTTCTTTCGATCTCCGGATCAAATGACAATAGTGAAGCTTTGTGAGAGCCTCTAGTATGCATGCACCTGTAGAACCTGCACACTAAACACACCAGTGTAAACCCGAAAATAACAAAGCAAAACTAACAAACTGACACACGTTGCGCACTACTCCCCGGCAACTTTAATCCCAATAACAAACTGCAAAACTAACCAAAATTTGACGTACTTGTCGTGGTACACGCAAATTTAATCCCAATAACAACTATAGATAGTGGTAAAAGGGTATCGAACTCAGGGAGTATGTGGAAAATATGTCAATTATATAGCTTTGTGATTAAACTACAATTAACCTAATTTGCAGAAAATAAAGATCAATGATTTGGATTGTTGTTTTAGAAAACTAAAATTAATAACTAATTAACTTCAAATCAAATGTTGGTTGTAAAAATAGATTAGGAGAAAACAATGACCATCTTAGGATTCAGTTTCTTTTAGCAATTGTGTGAAATCCCAACTAGAAAGAGTTACATAGACATAACTCGTGCATAAATAATTGAAGTGATAAAAGGGAACAAAGTACTCGGATTGATAAACGCGAGGTTGTTTCCCGATGATCAATTAATCAATAACCAACCCTAACCCTTCCCGTGATATCTCGATTGCCAACGGCACCAAGAACGTACGATTAAGACTAGAAATTGCACTATCAATTAACACGCTACAAACAATTATGCATACACCATGATAAACAAGCAACACAAGTTATCATTCTAGAAATTCAGAAATAAACACACAAAAGTTCAAGAGAAACCTTCACCTAAGATGATCACCGAAAGTTTTAGCCACACATAGCTTGGTGAATCATCATAGCAACAAATTCAATGTTCATACGAATCGAAATCACAAACCGAATGTTAGAAATTGTCTAGAACCAAGCAAGAACAGCCAAAATCGCCCCTAGTGTCTTCCAAAACTGACCAATGATGAGAATAACCCAAAAGACACCATAAAATTGTTTTTAATGAGCAGTTACAAATTTTCACGTCGCCTCCACCGTAAATTACGGTGTCACCGTAATTTACGGTGAACCTCAAAGTGTTACGGCAACAGCTTCCTGAGTTACGGTGGAATCCAGGCAAGATTCAGGTCCACCGTAAATTACGGTGGGACCGTAATTTACGGTGACAACCTGAATTTTGTGCTTTGTTTCATCTTTCGCTCCCAACTCGACCCGTTCAACTCCAAACCGTCCAAAGCTGCGTTTTCTCCACTTTAAGCTCCCGAACCACACCTGAAACATAAGCAACCGTAGTCATCTAATTCAAGATAATTACGCGATTAAGTGAAGGATTAATTCGTCTTTTAACATGATTAAGGGTTGTCCTACGGACCACCCGTCATATGACAGCAGGGCAAACATCGGGTAGTATTGTTCAAAACGTCAATATGGAGAATGAGTTAGGGACGATGCAGAAACCACCTAAACTGATGAATATCGATGAGTATTCGGGTTGGTCTAGAAGGTTTAAGACATGGGTTCAAGCAAATCACTTTGAGTGCTGGATGAAGATTGAAGCAAAATATGAACCTCCTAAGAATGGTTTGGGTATTGAAAAAGTGATTGGCAGTTTGACAGAAACTGAAATAGCAGATTTCAAAGCTGAAAAGAAGATGATGAGTATTCTTCAACAAGCAATTAAGGAAGATATCTTAGTGTTGTTGCAACATGAGGATAATTCACAATCCATTTGGAATGACTGAAAGTTAAGTTTCAAGGGAGTGTAGAGATGATCAAAAGCAAGAAGGCTTTGATAAAGAAACAATTTGACATCTTCAAGAGTATGAAAGGTGAAATTACAAAACAATTGATTGAAAGATACTGTCATCTAGTTGTGGAGATGGGAAGATTGCAGATAACTAAAATTGATGAGGAGTGGATCGATAAATTGGCAGACGCATTGCCATATGATGAGTGGAGTACTTATTTGATGGTGTTAAAGAACAAATCAAATTTTGGTAATTTGAATCTGAGTGGTTTCATAGAGAAGATTGAGGCACATGCGTTAGAATTAACAAAGATCAAACAGATGAATTCTGCAAACATTCAACAGGATGTGTCGTTATACTATAAAGGCAGTTCTCCAGCAATAATGAATCTTAGCCCTAAGATTCAAACAACCTTCAGTGCAGATTCGACATATGGGGCTTCGTCTAGTACTTCAAGCAACAACAGGTCTTCACCGTTTGCGAGTTATGAGCCAAATTCCAAAGCTCCCGAACAATTTACTCCACAAAATTCTTCAAGTTCTAACAATCAGGGTCTAGGTCTGGGGATAATGTGCAATATAGCAGTGAATATCAAGAACGCTCAAGATTTTACAGAATCTGCTGCTAAACAACACATTGCATTACTCGCATCAGTACTGGAATCGTACGAGAGTTTGGTTGCTGGGAAAATAGGAAATCCAGACATGACAAAAGAGGACTATGATTAGATAGATCCAGAGGAGCTCGAATTGATGGACATCAAGTGGGGAATGGCTAGCTTGGTCAGAAGAGCTCAACAATTCACGGAGATTACGGGTCGAAACAATTTGTTAGGACCGGATCAAAAGCTTGGATTTGACAAGTCCAAAGTGATGTGTTTTAAATGTAAAGAGAAAGGGCATTTTAAAAGAGAGTGTCCGAACAGAGATATCAACAATCACCAAAATCCTTTTACCAATGATTATTACAGACAGGCGATCTATCACAAGACAAATCAACAACCTGTCGTTCAAAGACTACAGATCGAGAACAAGCCGGAAAAAGCTCTCATAGTCAATCAAGATGATGAAAAGGTAGCTGAAGGATTCAGTTGGGATAAATACATCCCTGGCAGTGAGGGTAGAGGAATGATGGCTCAGATTGTGGAGGAATCGAAGAGTGTTGTGGAAACAGAGGTTGTTAGTGAAGATTGTGGAGGAATCGAAGAGTGTTGTGGAAACAGAGGTTGTTACTGCGTCCGAACAGGAGGTTTTAGCTAGTTCTTTAAAATCAATTATACCTCCTAATGTGGTTGATTCTTTTGCAGGTATTTTCAGTGAACCAACAACCGGATTCTGCCCACAGTACGAGGAGGAGAAAGTTCTGGTTGAAGAGATAATTGATGTCTCAAAAGAAATGACTGAAGAGACATTGAAAGAGATTGCAGACAAAGCTCTGATGGCAAAAATGAAAGAGGTAGACACAGAATCTGTAAAACCAGAGTCTGTTGATACTGAGTCGGTGAAAACAGAGTTAGGTCAAAAGGAGTCTGATGGGAAATCCGAAAGTCAGGAGGTCAAAACCGAAGGAGTGTCTGAGTCAGAGTCTGATAATGTCGGTAAACTGGGTGTTAATATTGAGCAAGAGGAAAAGATTGTTGAAAAGATTGATTCAATCTCTGAAACTTCATGCAAAAATTGTTCAAAACCCTGCATGGAGTGTCTTGAAAAGGACACAAAGTTTCAGGAATTGAAACAATACACTGATGCACTGAAATTTGATCTGAATGAAGTAAAAGAAGCGTATGAAAAGTTGGCTAAATCTATCAAAATGATTCAAAATGAGAGTCTTGAAAATGATAAAGCCACAAAATTGTTAAAATCAACAGTTCTTGATAAACAAATGGAAATCAACTTTCATTTGGACACAATAGCTTCATTGAAAAAGGAATTGGAGTTAACCAAAATTGAAAATGAAAGAATTGATAAGAAGTTGATGAGTTATGTTGCATCTTCATATGTGATTGAACAAATTGTCCCTCAACAACTAGATGCAACACCTGTCTTTAACAGTGTTCCACCCCCAATGTGGAGACATTACACTCAGAAGTATCCAGATGGGGTGGAAGCTGCTTTGAACCTCAAGTTGAGAACCATTGAGGATGAGTTACCTGAGAACAATGATGTTACATTCTCTCCGTTCGACACTGACAATGAGTCACAGGTAATCAAGACTGTTGTTGACCAAGTGTTAGGCGAAGAGAGTGATAACTCAGATTTTGAAACTGTGAAAACACATTTGGAAAATTTTAGTTCTGAATGTGAAGATGATGGTAACTTTTTGGACAAGTTTATATCAAAATCAGAAAAGATTGCGAATGATGATCCGATCATGGTGGTTTACACAATGATTGGAACTGACAAACTCTATTCTGATTTTGAGTATCCGATCCAGAACGCGAATATGAAAAATGTTGAGAAGGTGTTTAAGCTTGTCGAGATTGATATTTCTGAAATAAACAACAATGAGTTCTTTTCAAAACCTAAAAAATCCTTTGTGAAACAAAACAAATCTGGGAAGATAGATTGGGTAGGTAATAATGGGTCTCACAAGACAAATGGAAACAATTTTAAAAACAAAGGGATTGGATTTGAAAAGAAAATGGCAAAGATGAATGTTAAGCCAAAGGAAACAATGAGTGATGTTTTTGTTGTTGGTCCAAGTGTTGATGCTGAAAAGGAGTATATTTTCAGTCAAAAGGCCATTGATGATTTCAATGCAGCGAAGAAATTGAAAGAAGAGACCTACAAATCGACTTTTGTTGAATATGACAAAAGAGTTTGTTATCGCTGCAATGAGATTGGTCATATGGCAAAGCAATGTACCAAAAAGATGGAAAAACCCATTTTCAAGAAACCTGTTTTGCATAAACCAAAACCAAAAACTCAAACTGATGTTAAGGGTAAAAAACCCATGGTTTCCCCCGTTCGAATCTTAAAAAGAGGTGAATCGTTGAAGTCTGAAGAAAAACCGAGATCAACTTTTGAGATTGATGAATCTTCAAAAACCCAAAAGACTTCAAAGATTTATCCAAAAACGAAAGTTTTTGAAACTCAATCATGGGTGGCTAAAACAAAACAATCAGCTGAGGTGAAGAAAATGGAGAAGGAGTTAAAATCTGAATCAAAAGTGGTTTCTAATGATGGTCAGAAATTTGAATTTGAATTAGACAAGTTTCCTGCAGATTTTCAACCAATTAAAAATGGAAACTTAAAATCAAAATCTGAATCTATTGTCCCAAATGTGATCTTTAGTTTTCCGAAAGTTGATGAGAAATGTGATTTAGTGTTTGGCAGTATTCCATAGGAAAAGAAGTCATGGGCTTCATTGTTTGAATAAATTTGCTGTGATGAATGCAGGGGCTGCCGAGGTCGTATATCTCAAAGTGGATAATGGACAGCGGAGCGTCAAGACATATGACCGGAATGCTAGCATTGCTTTATGACGTTAAATCTTTGAACGGAGGATACGTAGGATTCGCTGGGAATCAAGGGGGAAGGATTGTTGGTCAAGGGACTCTTACGAATGGAGTCATTTCATTTGATAAAGTGAACTATATAATTGAACTGGAAAACAATCTGCTGAGTATTTCGCAGATCTGTGACAAATCATTTACCGTCCACTTTACTAAAAACGAATGGTGTGTTTTAAAACCTGGTTTCAAAATTCCGGAAGAAATGGTGTTGTTGCGAGCTCCACGTGAAAATGATTTGTATATTCTTGATATGAGTATCGCAACAACAACTGATTATCAAAAATAATATTTTGTGTCTAAAACCAAAGCAACTGAAAAAGAGTCAATTATGTGGCATCGAAAGATGGGCCACATTCATGTTAGAAAAATGAACTTTCTTGTGCATAATGATTTGGTTGAAGGTGTAAATTTGAAAAATTTTCACTTGAATGATGATTGTGTAGCTTACAAGAAAGGAAAGCAGACAAAGAAGTCTCATCCGCTGAAGTTGCTGAATTCGATCAGAGTACCGCTTGAAAGGCTCCACATGGACCTTTTTGGGCCTGCTAATGTGCAAAGTATCAGTGGAGATTTATACTGTTTGGTGGTCACGGATGATTTCACAAGGTTTTCTTGGGTAGTGTGCATGGAGAGGAAAGATCAGACGTTTGAGTCCTTGATGATTTTATTCAAGAAGATGGAAACGTTGTATAAGGTGCCTATTAGAAGGATTCGGAGTGATAATGGAACGGAGTTCAAGAACAATCGCATGCTCGAGTTCTGTAATGAGAAGGGAATTCTTCATGAATTCAGTGCACCATATACTCCACAACAAAATGGTGTAGCAGAAAGAAAGAATCGCACTATCATTGAAACTGCTCGAACGATGCTGGCAGATTCTAAACTACCGATCTATTTCTGGAGTGAAGCTGTGGCAGCGGCATGCTATACCTTGAATAGAGTGCTTAGTGTGAAGAAATACAAGAAGACGTGCTTTGAACTTCTTCATAGATATAAGCAAAATCTGAAGTCTCTAGAGCCGTTCGGATCACCATGTACATTCATTGATCAAGATGGAAAGTTTAGCGCGAAAAGTAACGAGGGATTCTTTGTTGGATATGCTAGTCCGTTAAAAAGGGTGTTCGTACCATGTCTGAAGAAGGTAATTGAAGTTCAGCATGTGGATTGTCAGAAACATACTGCTTCACCTCAACTTCCCGGACACAGATTGCTTTTCGACTACAACAAACTCTGGGAGTCGTTCCAACTACCTACAGAGCCGAGTGAAGAGGAACTTGCTTACTTATACCAACAGCAACAATCGATTGTACAAGATCAGATTCCTAGACCGTTGGTGGTTTCTCAACCTGATGAGGGAACAAGCATCCCTACAACTGGTACAAATGATCATGAGGCAGGTCCGAGTGGAACAGCTCACGAACCACCAGAACCAGCTCCATCATTTGATCAATCCGATGACTCAGATTCGGAAAACGGTCCGATCTTTGATGAGGATCCAAATGTTGCATCGACGGAAGCTGAGGAAGTGAGCGTGCCTGACGAAGTCATGCCAAGAACTCTTTCTTATCATCCTTCGGAGCAAATTATTGGAGATCTTTATAGTGGAGTGAAAACACGCGATCAGATCAACAAATCTCTTACATGTTTTTATACTTCTGTTGCTCCTTTGCAAGAAGAATTCTCACTCAAATGTTTTATCTCGCAGATCGAACCCAGAACATATAAGAAAGCTTTGACTGAAGAAAGCTGGGTGAATGCTATACAATAAGAATTGCAGCAGTTTGAAAAATTGGGAGTCTGGAGATTAGTGGATCTTCCTGAGAACCAGAAGCTGATCAAGACGAAGTGGGTCTTTAAATGCAAAAGAGATGATAGAGGCGTGATCGTAAGGAATAAAGCACGACTGGTGGTACAGGGTTTCAGCCAGCAGGAAGGGATCGATTTCACTGAGGTGTATGCTCCTGTAGCTAGGCTCGAGGCGATAAGAATCTTCCTAGCATTTGCATCGTGGAAAGGATTCAAAGTATACCAGCTGGATGTCAAGTCTGCATTTCTATATGGAACAATCAAAGAAGAGGTGTATGTGGGTCAACCACCAGGGTTCACAGATCCAGTACACAAGAACAAAGTCTATCTTCTGGACAAGGCGCTCTACGGATTACACCAGGCCCCGTGAGCCTGGTATGAGACGCTTTCCCAACATTTGCTAGACAACGGGTTTAGCAGAGGGACAGTTGATAGTACATTGTTCATCAAAGAAGTTATAGGCCATCTCTTAATCGTGCAAATTTACGTCGATGATATCATCTTTGGATCAACAAACGATGAGTTATGTAAAGATTTTGAGAATGTGATGAAAAAGAAGTTCGAAATGAGTTTGATGGGGAAGATGAAGTTCTTTCTCGGGCTACAGGTTGAGCAAATTCCCGAAGGAATCTTCATTCATCAAACAAAGTACGTGAACGATGTTCAGGAGAAGTTCAACATGGCTCAATCCAGTCCAGCATCAACCCCCCTAGCTCAGAATCATGGGATTTTCCGAGACGAAAGTGGAGAGAAAGTAGATGAGACGCTGTATCGGTCAATGATTGGATCCTTGATGTATCTTACTGCTTCCTGTCCAGACATCATGTATCCGACGTGCTTGTGCGCCCGATATCAGTCAAGCCCATGCCAATCTCACCTGACAATCGTGAAACGAATCTTACGGTATTTGAAAGGCTACCCAAGCACCGGCTTGTGGTATCCTAAGTCTGGCGATTTCTTTCTCTCAGGTTTTGCTGATTCAGATTTTTGTTGTTGCAAGCAAAATGCTAAGTCCACCACTGCTGGGTGTCAGTTCTTTGGAACTCGACTTGTCACCTGGCAGTGCAAGAAACAAACCTCAGTAGCGCTCTCAACTTGCGAGGCTGAATACGTTTTGGCCTCAAGCTGTTGCTCTCAGATCCTTTGGATCCAACAGCAGATGCGAGACTTTGGTTTGCAGTTCTTGAATACACCGATGTTTGTGGACAATGAAGCGGCAATTAACATTACTAAAAACCCGGTTCACCACTCGAAAACTAAACACATTGAAATACGGCATCACTTCATTCGTGATTGCTATGAAAAGAAGTTAATCCGTATAGAACACATACACACCGATGAACAGAAGGCTGATTTCTATACTAAACCTTTTGATAGAAAAAGATTTAATTATCTTTTGAAATTGAATGGGATGAAAAATCTGTTTTCTGGGAGGGTAATCGAGTGTGAAGCCGAGGAGGATGGCGATCTGATGTGATCCACGTCAAAGTTGTCAAGTTTTGTATAGTTTATTTTCTGCATTCGATAAAAACCAAAAACACAAAAATATGTTTTTGTTTTTAGGGGGAGAAAGTTGCAGAAAAATACAAAAACATGATAGAATTACAAAAACCAAAAACATTTGAAAAAGTAAAAATGAGTTTGTGTAAAAAAGGGAAATGATAGTACATCAGCTAGACAGTGTAGTACGCTAAAGAAATGTAACGTAAAAATGTGTTAAGCAGTCTTGCAAATGATATGCCGATAGGTTTTTACACATTTAGTAGATTTGTTCGGGATATAAACATAAAATTTCTTGCTTTTATGTGGGGAACATCTCTCGGATATATGGGTAACCCCCGAAATCTTGTTTGAAAGGTCCCTCTTTCTGAGATACTAGGTCTTTATACTCAGTGATATCTGGGGTATTATCCCGGGACTTCTGATAATGCGGAAGCAATGGCCTAGTCCCCGGAGAATACTTTACTGCTTGCTTGAAATATAGCGCCGCCCTCAGCAAAAATAGACAATAAAATTGCTAATTAATGCTGTTGTAAAAAAGATCCTCTAAAGGGGACCCACCTAAAGTTGAGGCTGTCATCTCTCTGCTGAACGGAAGTTCTGACCTGAGCTCTCACGGCCCTCACATATTTTCCCTTACAGATATCATCTAGGTATACTCACCTGTAAGACTGAATATTGGGATCTGGATACGGGAGTATATTCTGAGGTGGGTCACATATAAAAGTTAAGCCTTAAAACATTAAATCCGTATCCTGAACAGATTGAACTTTGTGTGAAAATTTAAAGTGGGCCAGTATATCGACAATCATTGCAAATTGTTTAATGATTAAAATGAAATCTAAGCTTAACGGTACTTGTATCTCGTCGGCAGCTGATATGATCCCATAACACGCTCACAAAAAGATTGTGTGTACAGTTTATAGCTTACTATAGTCAAAATCCAAAAATATTTTAGTTTTCATCTTATTTTCGATAACAGACGTTGGAGATCAGATGATCAAAGTCTTGTGTGCTGAACAAGTCTGGATCTTGAGGGTTGGGTAAGCAGTAAGTTTGAGAAAAGTGATCGATAGTTGCTTAAAAGTTCAAAAGTTCATTAATTTGAACTTAAAATCATTTCTGAAAATCAGCATCTTCATAATTTGGTCAGTCAGGGTCATTAACTTGGACTTGGCAGGCTAAACAGTTAACCAGGGTCATTAACTTGGACTTGGTTGACTGGGTGTGTCGGTAAAATTTGGAAAAATCAAAAAGTTTAGTTTTTAAAATGGTAAGTTCGCTTGAAATACACTGGGTCCGCTTCAAACAAGCATCTCGCTTGAACGAGTAGTCCGCTTGAACTTGCATGTGCACTTTCAAGCGGGATGGCTTTGCTTATAAATAGAAAAGGGGTATCGCTTGAATAGCTCATTATTTCTCATTTCGCTTAAGAGTGTGTTCCAGCGATTTCAAGCGATTCCTCCAGATCTTCGATTTCTAGCCGTTACTCTGCCCAAATTTTCTTAGAATTTGTGTTTATAGTTGGTTTACTCAACTATTAACATGGTGAATGTGAGTGTTTATGTTAATTTTACCCAGATTTAACTGTTTCTTGTATGTCGGCGATGAACAGAGTTTGAAACATAGATTTAGGGTTTTAACATGATCTAAAATGAAAGATTTAGGTGTTTGTGTAGTCGGAATTGAGTGTAGATCATAGTTTGATGTTTGATTGGACCAGATCTGTGTGTTTGTGTATGTTTGACGATTGTGCAGAACTTTGAACTTAGATCTAGGTTTGTTGAGTGGGTTTTAATGGGTAAAATTATACTATGATACTCGGAATCAATCAAAGAAAAAACCCATGTGACCAATTTTGAATATTTGGACTTGAAATTTTTTTTGGAAAAATGTTGACAGTTTCAAGCGGAAGGTCCTGTTATGTTTTCGCTTGAAAATGCATTGTTTGAAAAGTATGATTCAAGCGAAATGGTTGTTTTCGCTTGATGTGTATCCGCTTGAACATTTGGTTTCTGCTTGAAGTGAACTGTTTATCTGTGTTCGCTTGAATGATGTTTGAATTTGAAAATTCTTTAAAATGCCTAATTTGTTTTGTTTGTTGTCATGTTTCAGCCATCGAAACTGTTGTTTAATGCACAACACAACAGTTGTTGTGATTTTGATGAAGATAGAATTCCAAAGCTGTCGGAGTTCAGAAGCATCTTGGAGTTTATGAGAAGATTACCAATACAGAAGGCTTTGACAGACAAACGCTTGGTTTTCAAGTCTCATATTAATCGTTTTTGGAAGCATGCAACAATGACGAAGAGGGCAAAGTAATCAATTCATTGGTCAAGCTAAATGATGAAAAGAAACAAATTATTATCTCGGAGGCATATTTACGAGAAGTATTAAATTTTCCAGATGATGAAGATTCTCCAACGAATTTTCCTGAAAGAATGGTTAAAGGATGTTTGCTGAGAATGGGTTACATTGGAGCACTTAACAGTGCAAATTATCTGAAGTCAAAGTTCACAAAGCCTTTCAAGTTTTTAATTCATTCAGTATTACAAGCGTTGAGTCACCAAAAAGGAAGTTATGATGCTATGCGTGATTACCACATGAACATGGTGGTAGCACTTGTATTGAACAAAAAGTACAACTTTTCATATGTTGTATTTCATTATTTGGTGGATGAAGTGAAGTCGAAAAGAAAGACTTGGTTATATCCAAGATTCATTCAGATGATGATCGATCATGCATATCCGGAAATTGTGAAAGATGAGAATAATGATCTGTTGATTCATTCTCATATGGATAATGATTCGGTGAAGGGGTTGACAAGATATCATCCTAATCATCCTGAACCAACAAAGCAAGTTGAATTCTTTGGTGCTATCAAAGACAAAAATTATCAGGATCCAGGCCTAGTGAATCATCAAAACTGGAGAAATGAGGAAGAGATGAAAGAAGTTGCTTATGCTGATGAGTTAAAGGCACTTGAAGGGTTTAAAGTTACTCGCAACGATTGGTTTGTGAAAGAACCGAAAAGGAGAGGCAAGAAAGCTACTCCCAAAGTACAAAAGGGAGAGGGTTCATCTTCACAGCAAAAGAAACGTCAAAAGAAAGCCACAAAGACTTTACTTATTGATGAACCTGATGTGGAAGAACCAGTACAAGAAGCTGAGATTGAAGTAGAACATGATGTTAAAGCTGAAGCTGAAAATGCTCAGAAAGATGAAACAACAGTTGATGCTCAGAAAGAAAAAGTTGCTGATGATGTAGAAAGTGATGATGTTGATAAAAGTACTACTAGTTCTTCTGAAGATGAGATTGATGAAACTGAAAGATACAAGAGAGTCATGTCTGATGTTGCAAAAGAGAAGCAGAAAAAGAGGAAAAAGAGTAGTAATGATGACGATGAAGTATACGTTCCTTCGCAAGAAGAGATTCAAACTCAAATTGCCTCAGGAGGGAAAAATAAAGTCGCAAGGAAACTTGTGGAAACTCCAAAGAAAGTTAAAAAGTTGAAAATTTTGGTGAACCAGAAACCAATTCAAGATTCTAATCAAGCTTCATCACAACCTGAACCTACACCATCTCAATCATCACTTCAATATACTCCAAGACAACCCACACCAATCCATCACTCACCACCAATCCATCAATCACCATCTCATCAATCACCACCACAACAACAAACCTTACTCACATCTCAACAAATATTCCAAACACCACCATCCTCACAACCTATCATTCAAACCACACCTGGTTCTTCGGGTTACAAAGGTTTTCCACCTGTTCCTCCGAACTTGAATATTAGTCTTGAAGATGTTGGAGACTTTGATTTTGCAAATACTGTACAAATGAAGAATTTTGAAAAGAAAGTTGATGATGTGATGGCTGAAAACAAAAGATTGGCAGCTGAAAGCAAAATAGTGGCTGATCGTGAAAAGATTCTCGAGATGCGTGTAAAGAAGTTAGAGTCTGAAAACAAGTCACTGCTGAAGAAAGTAGAATCTGATCAGACATAGATTGATATTTTGAAGGTTAGAGTTGCTGAGTTAGAAGAGGAGAAGGCAGGTAAAGATAAACAAAACAAGTACTTTAAATTGAAAAACAAAGAACTTGAAGCTGCGAAGGCATTGAAAGAACATGAATTCTATTTGTTGAACAAAGTAGTTGAAAATATGCTCGGAAAGTCGATTGAGCAAAGATTTGAGGAGATTGAAGTTGAAGAAATAAGAGCTCAGAATCAGCCAGAGATAGATGTTAAAATGAAAGATAAAGGCAAAGGTTTAGAAGGTGCTTCTGAAGACAGGACACTTGTGTTATCAACTGCTCCTGAACAATTTTATGAGAAGCATGTTCCTCTTTCTATAGTTCCTGTTGTCTTTGATGACGAGGTTTTATTGGAAAGCGTTCATGATGTTTGTTTTGGTCAAAAAATCAGACGAGGATAATGTAACCAAACTCTCTGTTAAGGGGTATGATGCTCGAATTGGTTTATAGCAATAAGGATCACTATGAAAAATAAATAACAAGTGACACAAGGTTTATACGGGGAAAAAGCCCTTGATCAAGAGTTGATATCCGGCACAAAAAACCCCGGGTGATGGAAACTACCGATCACCAACTCAAATTAAACAAGTAATGTGTTACAACTTCGGATGATAGCGAGCTAAGTACAAGGATCACTATAGTGTAATGTGTAAAAAGTGTACGAAATTGCTAAGTGAATGAACGAGAGCTGGTGTGAGCGGTTGCAAGAGTGTGTGTAGCCAAAAATAGCAAAAGGTGTTGTCTAATTAGCTCGCTACCCCATTTAAATCTAATAAAAATCTAAATAACAAACTATCCGCAAATGGTGCAAGTCCTCCACGACTCCACAACGTCCATTTCTGACCAAGCACGTGCGGAATAGACTTAGTATATTCTCCAGAAATATCGCCAAGACCAAGTCCTAATTGATATTCCTGCAAAACAGTTACGAATTC
Organism: Helianthus tuberosus; assembly: GCA_030545235.1. Taxonomy (NCBI): domain Eukaryota; kingdom Viridiplantae; phylum Streptophyta; class Magnoliopsida; order Asterales; family Asteraceae; genus Helianthus; species Helianthus tuberosus. Next base: position 139,341,284 of record CM060424.1, read on the forward strand.
AAAACAGACAATCATTAGTATAAGGATCCTTAGGATGATCCATGATCCTGATCCTAAGGTACTTCTGAGGATCACTAACTGACACAGAAGTAAGGATCACCAAACAGGATAATATTTGAGGATCACGGGTCATTTAGAAATCCACCCCTAACAATTGCCCCCAAAATATAAGGAGTTATATCGTAAATAAACGAGTTATATTTTTTCGATCTTATCCGCAACAAACTAACGGATAACTAGCCGTTGGAGACGGACTAGCCGTAGCAAACCTGACGTCACTGAAGTGACAATCCTGCAAATCATCATTATAAATAGGAGTTAGAGATAGGATCAACATGCATTTAAATCCGAAGAAACTCCCTTTAAATTCTCAGTCGAAGATCAATCAGGTATCTCTTCTTTTATTTCTCCTTCTCTTACTCTGTTTATCTTTCTTTACCAACATCAATGATGCTCCGGTCTTCCCCCGCCAAGGATCACCAGAAGGATAGCCCCTTGAAGAGTCAAGGGATTATCAAAGACTCAGTACATGAGAGGTGTTGCTTTACTGATGCTCAAGTAGATAAGATCCGTCATTGCTTTCCGGCGAACGCCTTTTTCAAACCTTTCGATCCCACGGTTCTGAGCGACTATGTTTCTGAAACATGGGTTGCCTTTCCAGTTACTCCATTCACCATAGGATACACCTATCCTTTTCCAGACTTTACCCAATCCTTCTTTTCTCTTACCGGCATCTCTTACATCCAAGCCATGCCGATGATTTGGAGGGTCTTGTATACCCTGGAGAGGATCATAGAGCAGGAAGGGATTGATTTAGGAATGTCAGAGCTGACACAGATGTATGATCTCACGACGTTTGGATCCCATCGATATATGTTTAAGCGAAAACCCGGCGAAGAACACCCCATTTTTAAAGCCACCAAGAATGACACAATTTGGAAACGACGCTTCTTCTTTATCAGGAGGGATACCATTCCAAACGGAAAACATTTACCCAGGAAGTGGTCCACCAATGGTAGGACAGAGGATCCTGAGAAGGATCATCAGGTAATCTGGCTCTTGCGAAAGGATCACTAACCCCTTTTTGTCTTGTGTTATGCAGCTATTTCTGTTTCACACCTCATCACAACACCCGCAACCAAGGATAGGCTTGCTGCTTTTTGGAGGCTTGATCCTGAAATAAGGTCATTCAAGATAGACACCCAAGACTCACAAGAAGTATCCTCAGGTTCCATCACCATGTCATGTAAGTATCCTGCTTTTTGTATAGTTGAATATTAAAATAAATAGTTATATTGAAATAGGATAAGGATACTTATCTTGCTTTAAATCTGTAGGTGACGGAAAATCTTCCAAGCCTGCCTCCCAATTCAACACGGCCGACCTTGATGTTGATCCAGGAAAAAGAGGGCCACTACCAAACCTAGCATCTCCATTCCCAAGGCACCCACTAAAGGAAGGGGTGGCAAGAAGAGGAAAACTTCTGACACAGAGGACCTACAAGGCCTACCACTGATCCGCCACCAGTTCCTTGAATACTTCAATGACGTGAGGATCACCAATTCTGCCTAGGCATCCTATTCATTTGAGGATCACCTGATCTTGAATTGCTTTGTCTTTTTCTTTGCAGAAATTTGCTGAAATTGAAGATTATGTGGGAAGCGTCGAGGAGCTGGATAAGAAGATTGCTGACCTCCAACAAGTTGCAGTGCTTAAGGATCTTAAGATTGCTGATCTTGAAAAAGCCCTTCAAGATGCCAAGACTAAGACAGCTAAAATCCTGATCGACATCGACTATGAGAAGCATGATCTCATAGAAGGTGCAAAGGTCTCTGCTGCCATCACAATGTATCAGACAAAACTAAAGATGGCTCAGGAAGCTCAAGATCCTAACTTCGACAGAAGCAGCTGGGATGTTGAGGGCTGGAAGGCAAGGTTGGCTGATCTTGAAGATGATGAAGAGGCTGAGGAGGTTTTGGCGATCGAGGCTGGAGGTAGCGGGAAGGATCACGTTAAGGATACCGAAGCTGGAGGGGATGAGGATGCAGCGAAGGTGTAGGCTGCACAATTGGGCGATGATGGACATTCTTAGACGTAGTCGGAGCCCAATTTTTAAATTTGGTAGTAGTTTTTTGTGGTTGTGATGTTTTTAAAACAATGATGGTCTGTAATAACTAAACAATAGCTATTAGGGTTAAGGATCATGAATGATCCTTTGGACAATAGGTAGGATTACAACTGGTGGAGGGATCCTCTGTTTGGGGGATGAAGCCATTGTGATCCTGCCATCTTTTTAATTCCTGCACTACCAAGACCTTTAGACAATGGACACCCTTTACCTACCCCAGCGGACGGGCCACGTATTGCTGGTAGATGCTCGGGGTAGGTAATTTTGACAACCTTTGATGGTTAAACTTTTGTTAATAAAATAACCTTAATCTTTTTTGGCTTATCTTGTGTTGATATCCTTGTTGTTGTTTTATTTTTCAATTGTTTTAATTTACACTTGTCTGAGTAAGAAAAGTCGAACAACTTAGATAAAAAACTTAGGATATAATGCAGGATCAAATATCCTATAGTTGAAAAATTCCAAAAAGTGGTATATTTTAAGGATCATGAGTTCAGTTGTCAAAGTATTAGGGTTATTCAAATAATCAATGAATAAAATCAAAATAGTTAAGGATCATACCTGAGGATCCAAGTTAGGATCCTAACTCTTAATATCATTATAACCAGGATAATCACAGAACAAACCTTAGTAAAAGGTAAGGATCAAGGATCCTTGGTTGTTTAACTTCGAAAACCTGAAATAAAACATAACTTGGGACTAAGCCATTATAAGATAAAGGTTAGTAACTGGGGACAAGCCCAAAGGATAACTGGGGACAAGCCCAAAGGATAACTGGGGACAAGCCCAAGGATCGTATGTTAACTGGAGTATGGCCCTAACTGGCGACTATCCAAACTTAGTGGCATGAAAATGCCAAAACCTTAGCTAACGTGAAAACACTAGAAACCTTAAGAACGGATGTATGGTACGTCTACCATTATACGTAGGATCCTAGGTATAGCCAGTACAATGGAATTATCAGCCCCTAAAACGAGTACTGGTCCCACTGCCATGAACTATACCAGGATCATCGTGCGCTACTGGCGGAACTGGGGTTAAACCCAAACAACTGGGGTCAAACCCAAGTAACTGGTTGCTTGTGTGGATAATCATGATTTTGCTAAGAGTACCTGAACCTTCAAAACTCAAAATCTCGTGAAATGGGGATAAAGGATGCAAGATCCTTATCCTTATGTGAGAAAGTAAGGAAATGAAATAGTTTAAGATTAGAATGTTACCAAAAATGAGGATCATCTGTGCTTTAAGGATCCTTTAAGGATGTTTATCATGTGAGGATCATGGATCCTTATCACATGAAATATCTCTTCAAATGGACAGCATTCCAAGCTCTTGGTAGTAAGTCACCTTCCATTGTTAGCAATCGATATGCCCCCTTTCCTGCCTCAGCTTCAATCAAGTAAGGGCCTTCCCATTTTGGTGCCAACTTTCCATTAGCAGGATTGGTGGTATTCTGAAATGCTTTCCTTAGCACCATATCACCAACTTGGAATTTCCTGATCCTAACATTTTTGTTGTATGCACCGGCCATTCTTTGCTGATAACTGGCCATCCTTATCCTTGCCAAATCTCTTATTTCTTCTATAGTATCCAGGTCTTGAACCAAGTTCTCATCATTTTCCTCAGGATCACGAATACTGGTTCTAGCAGTTGGAACCACCATTTCTGTAGGGATCACTGATTCTGCCCCAAATACCAAAGAGAATGGAGTTTGGCCTGTAGCATTCTTAGGAGTTGTCCTATCAGCCCAAAGCACATAAGGTAATTCTTCTGCCCATTTCCCTTTCTTGGATCCAAGATTCTTCTTCAAATTGTTGATGATGATCTTATTGGAGGATTCTGCCTGACCATTAGCTTGTGGGTGGACTGGTGTTGATGTTATCATCTTAATCCCCCAGCTGTCACAAAAGTTAGTGGTTCTGCCCCCAATGAATTGGGAACCATTATCACATATAATTTCAGAAGGAATACCGAATCTAGTTATAATATTTCTTTTAATGAAGGATATAACTTCCTTTTCTCTGACTTGGGCAAAAGCTTCAGCCTCTATCCACTTGGCGAAGTAATCAGTCATAGCAAGCATGAATACTTTTCCACCAGGTGCCTTAGGGAGCTTACCAACTATATCCATACCCCATCTCATAAATGGACAAGAGGAGGATATAGGATGCAAAAATTCAGCTGGTTGATGAAGGATATTGTTGTGTCTCTGACAAGGATCACATCTCTTAGCATACTCCACAGCATCTCTCTTCATGGTTGGCCAGTAGTATCCTGTCCTCAGGATCCTTGAGAATAACGCCCTGCCCCCAGTGTGGTTTCCATAATCTCCTTCATGGAAGTCTTTTAAAACTTCTTGGATTTCAGGATCCTCAATGCATCTTAAGTATGGTCCTACAAGAGATCGTCTATACAACATATTATTTAAAATTGTGAATTGAGATACCTTAATTTTGAAAGCCCTAGGGTTTTCTCCTGTAGGAATCTCTCCATGTTGTAAGTATCTCATGATTGGGAGGGTCCATGATCCTGAATGGGATTGATTATCATCGCTAGGGGTGATTGCAGAATCCTCTCCTATCTCCATAGTCACATGATCCTCGAAAGCCGGGGTCAGGATATGGATAATAGGGATCTTGATATCCTCCGGGATCTTCAAGGATGATCCTAAATTGGCTAGTGCATCTGCCTCTGCATTCTCTTCCCTTGGTACCTGTGTCAAACTGAAGGATACAAAAGAGAGTGCCAATTCTTTGACTAACTCCAGATATTTGATTAGCTTTTCCCCTTTAACAGCATAGGATCCATTAAAGTGATTAGTGATTAACAAAGAATCTACATGTACCTCAAGATACCTGATCCTCATATGCTTAGCAATTTGCAAGCCAGCTATCAAGGTTTCATATTCAGCCTCATTGTTAGTGGTTTGGAACTCACAAGCTATAGAGTGGGGTATTATGTCCCCCTGTGGCGATTTTAGTAGTATTCCAAGCCCTGTTCCCTTGATGTTTGAGGATCCATCAGTGTAGAGTATCCAAGGATCCTTGGTCTCTTCTAGCTGCTGGACTTCTAATTCAGCTTCCTTTTGTAAATCACTACTGAAATCTGCCACAAAGTCAGCTAATGCTTGGGATTTAATGGCTGTCCTGGGCTCATATCTTATATCATATGCACTAAGCTTCACTGCCCACTTAGGCATCCTTCCTGACATTTCAGGTTTCCTGAGGACATTCTTGATTGGAAAATTTGTTTTGACGATAATAACATGAGTTTCAAAATAATGTCTTAATTTGGTAGATGCCATAATTAATGCAAGGATAAGTTTTTCTAAGTGTGAATACCTGGATTCAGCATCAAGTAAACTCTTACTTACATAATAGACAGGATGTTGTGTACCTTCGTGATCCTTAACAAGGACGGCACTTACTGCTTTTGAGGATACCGCAAGATATAAGGATAACACATCTCCTTTTTCTGGTTTCATTAAAGCCGGGGCCGAGGATAGGTAATCCTTAAGAGCTCTTAAGGCACTTTCATGCTTCTCAGTCCACTCGAATTTCTTGTTCTTCCTTAGAATATCATAGAATTCCTTGCACTTTTCTGAGGATTTGGATATGAATCTGTTTAAAGCTGCAATCCTACCTGTTAATCTCTGAACATCCTTAGCATTGGTAGGGGACTTGATGTTCACTATTGCTTTGATTTGTTCTGGACTGGATTCAATGCCTCTCTTTGTCACCATATATCCTAAGAATTTACCTGCTTTAACACCAAAGTGACATTTTGAAGGATTAAGCTTCATATTATATTTATCAAGGATATTGAATGCTTCCTCCAAATCTCTTAGGTGATCCTCAGCCTTTATTGATTTTACCACCATATCGTCTATGTAAACCTCCATAGTTTGTCCAATCTGATCCTTGAACATCATATTCACTAGTCTTTGATAAGTTGCACATGCATTTCTTAGTCCGAATGGCATAGCAATATAGCAGTATATACCAGTTGGAGTCATGAAGGCTGTATCCTCTTGATCGGATGGTTCCATTTGAATTTGTTGAAATCCAGATGAAGCATCCATAAAAGTTAACAGTTCATGACCCGCAGTTGCATCCACCATGGAGTCAATGTGGGGTAATGGGAAAGGATCCTTGGGACATGCCTTATTTAAATCGGTGAAATCGACACATACCCTCCACTTTCCGTTTTTCTTTTGAACAACAACCACATTGGCCAGCCATCTTGGATACTTGACCTCTCTAATCATACCTGCTCGGAGTAATTTCTCTACCTCCTCCTGGATAATGGCATTTCTTTCTGGTGCAAATTTCCTTCTCCTTTGATGGATTGGTTTGAAGGACCTATCGATGCCAAGTTTGTGAGTGATTACATCTTTAGATATGCCTGTCATGTCTTCGTGTTTCCATGCAAAGGTAGTCTTTCTCCTTTTGAGGAAGGATATGAGGTCTTCCTTCATTTCGCCAAGGATCCCTGATCCTATATAAACTATAGATTCAGGATCATCAGGATCCATAAGGATTTCTACTATATCCTGTTCTCTTGCCTCCAAGACATCCCTTGGAGGACACTTTGATTGCTATTGCTCCCTAGACTTTGATGCTGGTTTCATTGATGAGGTGTAGCAGTTCTTAGCCTCTTGCTGATCACTATCAATCTTCACTATTCCCCAAGGACTAGGAAGCTTCACACATTGATGATAAGTGGATGGGATTGCCTTCATATCGTGTATCCAAGGCCTGCCAAACAAGATAAACAGTCAATAACACAAAACTTTTGGTAAGAATGTAGGCCTTCGATATAGATTGGGAGTTTAATGTCCCCCAGAGTATTCTTAGTCTCGCCACTGAATCCCACGAGCACAGAGGATCTTGGTATGATGTCGGATTCAGGGATGTTCATCTTCTTGAGAACATCAAGCTGGATAATGTTCACAGAGCTTCCTCCATCTATAAGGATCCTGCGAACAAAATGGTTAGAAATAAAAAGAGTGATAACCAAACCATCATGATGAGGATCCTGGATGTCAACACGATCATCCTCGTCGAAAGTTATAACTTTTCCTTCGGAGACGCTGGATGTTCGGATGGGTCTATCTCCATTATCCATCTTGGTTTCCTTCGCATGTCTTTTGGCTGCAGAGAAGGATGTTCCACAAATGTCTGATCCTCCAGATATAAAGTTTATAATTTGTGCATCTGCTGGAGGGGCTGGAGCTTTCTTTGGGGTCCTTCCAGGATCCTGAGTCCTTGACTTCTTTCTCCCCAATAATTCTTTCAAGTGCCCCTTGCTCAACAAGTATCCAATTTCTTTTCTCAATGCGATGCATTCTTCTGTGAGATGCCCAAAATCTTCATGGTATGCACACCACTTTGATTTATCTTTAGTTGCAGCTGATCTATCATTTTTTCTGGGCCATCTAGCTTTATCACCTAAATTCTGCATCGCAAGGATTAGTTCATTGTTATCAACAGAAAAACAATATTCAGAGATTGGAGGATAATCCTCATCATCCTCTTCTTGTTCAACAGCATGCACATTCTGGTTATCGGATTTATTATAAGATCTGAACTTGTTGTTCCTGAATGAGGATCCTTGCTTCTCTTTCTTTGAGGATCCTGCTAACCTCTCCTGGATCCTTTTGTCATCCTCTAGCCGGATGAACCTAAGGGCCCGGGTTCTTACCTCATCTAGATTCCTGCATGGTGTCATAACAAGATCATCATAGAATAACGAATCCCTAAGCAGTCCCATTTTAAAGGCTTCAACAGCCGTAGCTATGTCCAGGTTAGGAATATCTAAGGATTCTTTACTAAATTTAGTGATATAATCCCTTAATGATTCATTATGACCCTGGGTTATCCTATACAAATCACTAGTTAAACGCTCAAATTTCCTACTACAAGAAAATTGGTTATTAAATAGGTTAACTAGATTAGCAAATGAGGTAATAGAGTAAGGAGGAAGACTTAGCAGCCATTTAAGAGCCGATCCAGTAAGAGTGGATCCAAATCCCTTGCACAGACATGCTTCCTTTAACCTTTCTGGGATGGGATTGATCTCCATCCTTTCCCTGTATTGAGCTATGTGTTCCTCAGGATCCGTTGAACCATCATACAACTTCATGGTAGGTACATGGAACCTCTTGGGTATCTCAGCATCACAGATTGGTGGTGCAAAACGAGATATCTTGTGGCTCCCATCTGCAATCTCTGGGATAGGCTTGACCACTCCTGGGACACTTGATATCATGTCCTTCAACTTTTGCAATTCTCTAGCCATGGCATGATTGATACCTGTATCCTGCATAAGGCCATGGTTAGTAGTATAAGAATTATTAAAAGTGTTACCTCCCATTGGATTCAAATTAGGCAGAGTGGATGTTAATCCATATTGTTGGGGCTCTGGAATGGCCGATGGACCAGTAGAAGCAACGGTTTACATTGGAATGAAATCTCCCTGATGGATGTCGGAACTTCCTGATTGCAAACTCCTTAAGGATCCCGGAATCTGGAAGGATCCTTGAAACTGTGAGTATCCTTGGACCTGGGAGGATCCTGGAACATAGGAGGATCCTTGAACTTGGGAGGATCCTTGAACATAGGAGGATCCTTGAGCCTGGGAGGATCCTTGAACCTGGGAGGATCCTTGAACCTGGGAGGATCCTTGAACCTGGGAGGATCCTTGAATCTGGGAGGATCCTTGAAACGGCCAGCACCCTTGAATCTGCTGCGCTCCTGAGTATCCTCCTGAGCTTGCAAAGGATCCTATATGCTGAGGATGGGACCCTGATGGTTGAAAGTGTAACCCTGAGCCTGAGTCATTGCTGATGACCCGTAATGCACTCCTTTTGGTCCTCCAACATATTGAACGTCTGGAACCGCTGAAGGCTGAGAAGTTATAACCGGAGTATCAAAATTCAAAGATCCGGGCATTAGTGGGGAATGATCCTCTGCCGATCTCTTCTGTTTCTTGATGTCTCCAATTTCTCTAAGGATCCTTTCATTGGTCTTGTCCTGCTGCTGGATATGCTCCTTCATCTGCAAAATCAGATAAACAAGTCACTAGATGTAGGAGTATAAGAAGCAGAAGAAGTTGGAGGTTTTGAGAAAATGGGAGTTGGTTTCTTCTCGGCATTTTTCTGAGGTCCAGAAGGTGGTGGAGGCAAAGGTGGAATGCCCTGGGATGAATTGACTGCAGACATCGCACTGGAGGTATTCTTTGATGATGAAGCCATCTGCTCGTATGCAATGAACCGGAATGATCACAAAGATGAGAATTTCTTAGAAATGAAGCACCAGAGCCCCACGGTGGGCGCCAAACTGTTTTGTTCAAAAAATCAGACGAGGATAATGTAACCAAACTCTCTGTTAAGGGGTATGATGCTCGAATTGGTTTATAGCAATAAGGATCACTATGAAAAATAAATAACAAGTGACACAAGGTTTATACGGGGAAAAAGCCCTTGATCAAGAGTTGATCTCCGGCACAAAAAACCCCGGGTGATGAAAACTACCGATCACCAACTCAAATTAAACAAGTAATGTGTTACAACTTCGGATGATAGCGAGCTAAGTACAAGGATCACTATAGTGTAATGTGTAAAAAGTGTACGAAATTGCTAAGTGAATGAACGAGAGCTGGTGTGAGCGGTTGCAAGAGTGTGTGTAGCCAAAAATAGCAAAAGGTGTTGTCTAATTAGCTCGCTACCCCATTTAAATCTAATAAAAATCTAAATAACAAACTATCCGCAAATGGTGCAAGTCCTCCACGACTCCACAACGTCCATTTCTGACCAAGCACGTGCGGAATAGACTTAGTATAGTCTCCAGAAATATCGCCAAGACCAAGTCCTAATTGATATTCCTGCAAAACAGTTACGAATTCAAAACAGACAATCATTAGTATAAGGATCCTTAGGATGATCCATGATCCTGATCCTGAGGTACTTCTGAGGATCACTAACTGACACAGAAGTAAGGATCACCAAACAGGATAATATTTGAGGATCACGGGTTATTTAGAAATCCACCCCTAACAATGTTGATGAAAATATTGATGTTGATGATGAGGAGGATGAAGATGATGATGAGAATGATGATGATGAAGAGGATGATGACAATGAAAATGTATTCTCTGCAAGCAGTCATAGTTCTGATGATGAGAATGATGATGATGATTAGGGCACCTCAGGAGTTAAAGTTACTGGAGCATCAAAAGAACCTACAGTTGATGATCTTATGAATGATTCTGTAAATGAAGAACCAGAGAATGCAACTGGAGAGGGGGAGAATGTAGACGATCAGAATGTTGATGCGGTCAAAAAATTGATTCTTCGAATTGAACCTCATGTTGAAGAAGGTGAGATAAGGCATACTTACACGTTGGATGAGGTATTGAAGATGTTCAAAGTGAATGAAGCTGAGTTTAAGTTTGATTTTGAGGAAGAACTAAATGCGTTCGACATTAACCATCAACCAGAGTATGAATACAAGTATGTAGAAGATGCAGATGTGTATGACAGGGTTGAGGTTGAAGACTATACTGATGAAGAGGGTGTTACTGATGACACTTCTGAATATCCAACACTGATGGAGTTCTTTAGTGAAAAGAATAGAGATGAACTTAGAAGGAAAATTGCTGAGATCCTTAAAGACAAAAACTTTGACGGTACTACCAAAGATCCATTGAAAGAAGAACGTAAAAAGTGGTTCAAGGAAAGCAATGAACGTAAATTCAAGCATCCGTTGAAGTATTATCAAAGAGATAGAAGTATTTCCTTGGGGGATATCATTAGTTGGGGTTTTCTACCTCAAGTTAATGCGTATGCGATCAGAAGAGAATGTGGAGTTCAATATTTTGAAAAGTTACATGATGTTATGTCCCTTCCATGGTGGGATGTGGATGAATTATCAAAAGTACGAACTTTGGGATATCCTGTAAGGAAGAATGATATTGCGATGTGGGGCCTGATAAAGTTTGAGGCTCTAAAAGATTTCAAGCATTGGAAGCCTCACTATCCAAAGAGAGTTCAAAGGAGAGATCCAGTGACAGGGATTGAAGAGACTATTCTGAATGTGAAAAGGCCGAAAACGATGAAGAACACTCCAGTACCCAAGATGGAACAGGAATTCTACAAAGGTTTCATGGGCTGGGTGTATAGTTGTATCTCTACTGAGGCAGTGATTACTTATCGAGCTGGGAAAGAGATTAGAGAGATTTTTATCTATGACTCAATGTGGTTGGTTAACTGCTCAGCGAAGGATATTGAATGTTTATTCATCAACAAAATCCATTTTTAATCTGAAGATAGAAAGCAAGCGATGCAGTTTCAACAAGTTGTAACTATTTTCTTTCAGAAAGGCATTAATTCTGAAAGTAAATGGAATTCTAAATGGTGGTCGCTTGAAGAGAAAGAAAGAAAGCTGAAAAAGAACGCAAGAAGTTGGAAGAAAACAAAGGAAAATGGATGAAGATACAGGCAGAAGAGGAAAAGAAAAAGAAGAAAGAAAATGAAAAGCTTAGGAAGCTGATGCAAAAGAAGCCTAAGCCAAGAGAAGAAAAATTCAAGTCGCTGTGAAAGACTGAAGACTCCGGCTGTATCCAAGGGGGAGTTTGTTAGTGCACGATGTCTAAAGCCTACGTCTTAAGTCTAGGGGTCTAAATGTGTCAAATATGTATAGAACAGGGGTTAGAATGTAATTTTATGAAGTTTATGATGTCAGTTCGCTTGAAATGACATTTGGTCATTTCAAGCGAAACCTAATGTTGTGTGTTCGCTTGAAATGTCAAGTGTTATTTCAAGCGAACTAGGATGCCTATAAATAGGCTGTTTGGGTTTCTCATTTGTAACAGTTCCATCAGTTGTGTACCAAACTGCTGCCGGATTTTCAAGTGATATATGAATGAGAAACAAGTGTTAAAGTGATATTCTTCTGTTTTCTACTCCATTCTCTCTGATTCAACACTGTTTGTTTGTTTCCACCACTCAAACAGTGATGTATTGACTTTAATTGACTCACTTGATCGTCAAATCGATCCTACAAGGTCCTAAAGGATTTTCACGAAGGAGATTGTGGAAACCACACTGGGGGTAGGGCATTATTCTCCAGGATCCTGAGGACAGGATACTATTGGCCTACTATGAAGAAGGATGCTGTGGAATATGCCAAGAAGTGTGATCCTTGTCAGAGACATAGTAATATCCTTCACCAACCAGCAGAACTTTTGCATCCTATATCCTCTTCTTGGCCATTTATGAGATGGGGAATGGATATAGTTGGTAAGCTTCCTAAGGCACCTGGTGGAAAAGTATTCATGCTTGCTATGACTGATTACTTCTCCAATGGATAGAGGCTGAAGCCTTTGCTCAAGTCAGAGAAAAGGAAGTGATATCCTTTATTAAGAGAAACATTATTACTAGATTTGGTATTCCATCTGAAATTGTTTCTGATAATGGATCCCAATTTATTTGGAGTAGAACTACTAACTTTTGTGACAGCTGGGGGATTAAGATGATAACATCAACACCAGTCCACCCACAAGCTAATGGTCAGGCAGAATCATCCAACAAGATCATCATCAACAATTTGAAGAAGAAGCTTGGATCCAAGAAAGGGAAATGGGCAGAAGAACTACCTTATGTACTTTGGGCTGATAGGACAACTCCCAAGAATGCTACTGGCCAAACTCCATTCTCTTTGGTATTTGGAGCAGAATCTGTGATCCTTACAGAGATGGTGGTTCCTACTGCAAGAACAAGCATTCGTGATCCTGAAGAAAAATGCTGTAAACTTGGTTCAAGACTTGGATACTATAGAAGAACTCAGGGATTTGGCAAGGATAAGGATGGCCAGTTATCAACAAAGGATGGCTGGAGCCTACAACAAGAATGTCAGGACCAGGAAATTTCAAGTTGGTGATATGGTATTAAGGAAAGCATTTCAGAATACCACCAATCCTGCTGATGGGAAGTTAGCACCAAAGTGGGAAGGCCCCTATTTGATTGAAGCTGAAGCAAGAAAGGGGGCATATCGATTGCTAACAATGGAATGTGATTTGCTACCAAGGGCTTGGAATGCTGTCCACTTGAAGAAATACTTCATGTAATAAGGATCCATGATCCTTAGCTAACAAGTGTCCTTGAAGGATCCTTATAAGACAGAAGATCCTCGTTTTCGCAATGATCTGATCTTAAACTATTTCACTCTTTAATTATCCTATATATAAGGATAAGGATCCTGGACCCTTTATCCTCCTTTCACTTGAATCTGAGTTTTGCAGAAGGTTTAGGTATCCTTCACAAAGGATTGAGTATCCACAAGAAGTATTCAGTTATTTGGGCTTGACCCCAGTTATTTGGGCTAGTCCCCAGTTTTGGGCCTGTCCCAGTATCGCAAGCAGCGCACGATGATCCTGGTACAGTTCATGGCAATGGGACCAGTACTTGCTTTAGGGGCTGACAATTTCATTGTACTGGCTGTATCCGGGATACTATGTATAATGGTAGACGTACCATACATCCGTTCCTAAGGTTTCTAACGTTTTCACGTTAGCTAAGGTTTTGGCATTTTCATGTCACTAAGTTTGGATAGTCGCCAGTGAGAGCCATACTCCAGTTTACACAAGATCCTTTAGGCTTGTCCCCAGTTATCCTTTGGGCTTGTCCCCAGTTATCCTTTGGGCTTGTCCCCAGTTATCCTTTGGGCTTGTCCCCAGTATATTGGGCTTGTCCCCAGAATTGTTGGGCTTGTCCCCAGTTACTAACTCTTCTCTTATATTTGGCTTAGTCCCAAGTTATGTTTTGTTTCAGGGTTTTGAAGTTAAACAGACAAGGATCCTTGATCCTCACCTTTTACTAAGGTTTGTCTTTCGGTTATCTTGATTATGAATGTTAAAGGGTTAGGATCCTAACTTGGATTCTCAGGTATGATCCTTAATCATTTTGATTTTATTCATTATTCATATAAGTGACTCTTATCCTTTGACAACAGAACTAATGATCCTTAAGTTGCATAACTTTTCTGAATTTATGGGATATTTGATCCTTGATCATATCCTAAAATTTTTAAACATGATTTATTAAATTTGATAAATTCAAACAAAGTGGATAACTATAATAAGAAAATAAAGAATGCACAAGGATAACAACACGGGAAATAGCCAAAAAGTTGAAGTTATTTTTATTCACAAAAGGTAACCCTTCAAAAGGTTGTCAAAATTACCTACCCCAAGCATCTACCAGCAATACGTGGCCCGTCTGCTGGGGTAGGTAAAGGGTGTCCATTGTTAATAGGTCTTTGAAGTGCAGGAAATAAAAGATGGCAGGATAACAAGTGGCTTCATCCCCCAAACAGAGGATCCCTCCACCACCTATTATCTTACCTATTGTCTTAGGATCCATGATCCATAACCCTAGAAACTATTGTTCAAAATACAACCCAACATTGTTTAAAACACCATAACCAAAAAACTTTCAAATCCTAAAAAAATGGGCTCCTGCCACGTCTAGAAATATCCATCATCGCCCATTTCAGCAGCTCACACCTTGGCTGCATCCCCACCAGCATCATCATCGCCAGCTTGATCCTTCCTGCTGCCACTCGCTTCGATTGCCAAAACCTCGGTAGCCTCTTCTTCATCCTCCAGCTCTGCCAGCTTTGCCTTCCAACCCTCCTTGTCCTAAGTGGTCCGGTCGAAGTCAGGATCCTCAGTCTCAGGATCCTCAGTCTCCTGAGCTTTTTCATGGTCAGCATCTATCTGGGCCATGACCACCTGCTTCTTCGCCAGATTAAGGTCCTTTTCAAGGGAGGAGATGGTCTGATCCTTGGCCAGGAAGAACATTTGGAACCCCTGATGCTTCTGCTCCGCCTCTTCAACGTATCCATCAAACAACATTTCGACCTCAGCAAATTTCTGCAAAAAATCAAGGTAAAGTTTAGGATCACGTGATCCTCAGGTGGGCAGGATAATCAGGCGGGGTCAGTGATCCTTACATCAGCAAAGTATTCTTGGAACTGGTGGCGGATAAGAGGCAAGCCTTCAAGATTTTCAGCCTCAGAAGCCTTCCTTTTCTTTCCCCCCTTGGAGGTGGTAGGCCTTGGAACCACGGCACTTGGGCTAGCAGCCGTCTTCTTCTTCCCAGACCTGGGACCAACAGTAGTAAGATCGGTGACACTGAAGCGGGAAGCAAACCTTGAGGATTTTCCAGCACCTATCCATCCAAAACAAAAGATAAGTATTCTTATTTTATTTACGTTTTAACATTCAATTACATACAAACATGGATACTTACTCGACATTGTGACAGAGCCTGAGGATACTTCTTGAGAATCCTTGGTACTTGCTTGGAATGATCTTATAGCAGGATCAAGACTTCGGAAAACTTCAAGCCTTTCCTTCATTGCAGGTGATGTAATGATGTGTGAAACAGAAATAGCTGCAAAATAGAGACAAAGGGCTTAGTGATCCTCAGCGGAGACAGGGTATCCTATGATCCTTCTATAAGGATCCTCTATCCTACCATGAGTGGCCCATGTTCTGGGGAGATCCTTCCCATTAGGGATAGAATCCCTCCTGACGAAGAAAAAACATTTCTTCCACTTGTTATCGTTCTTGGTGGTTTTCAAGATTGGATGCGGTTCACCGGGTTTATGTTTGAATAGAAAGCGGTGTGAACCATGGCTCACAAGGTTGTATAGTTCAGACAACTCCGACATTCCCAACTCAATATCCTCCTGCTCAATGATCCTCTCAAGGGTGAACAGAACCCTCCACATCATTGGCATAGCCTGGATGTAGGATATGCCGGTAAGGGAGAAGAAAGATTGGGTAAAATCAGGAAAATGGTAGGAGTATCCTATCGAGAATGGGGTGACTGGAAATGCAACCCAAGTTTTGGAGATAAAATCACTCCGGACGGTACGGTCAAAGGGTTTGAAAACAGTGCTCGCCAGGAAGCAATGACGAATCCTGTCGATCTCAGGATCAGTAAAGCAGCATCATTCCTTCGGAGAGTCTTCGATGATCCCTTGTCTTTCTAAAGGACTGTCTTTTCGATGATCCTTAGTAGGGGATGATCTTAACTTCATTGTGATTCGGAGATTTGAAAGAAATAGAAACAGAGTAAGAAGGAGAAGAGAAAGAGGAAAGAGAAGTACCTGCTTGATCTTCAAATGTGGATTTAAAGGGAGTCTTGCTCGAATTTAAATACACATTGACCCTTATCTCTAACTTCAATTTATAATCATGATTCTGCAGGGATGTCGCTTCAATGACATGAGATTGGTAACGGCTAGTCAAATTATAACGGCTATTTATCCGTTGGTTTGTTACGGATAAGATCAAGAAAATATAACTCGACAATTTACACTTTACTCCTTATATTTTGGGGGCAATTGTTAGGGGAGGATTTTCTAAATTCTAAGGATCACGGGTCCTCAACTGCTATCAGGATCATGGATCCTCAATTCTATTTGAATTAAGGATCCTCAGCAGGTGTCGCAGGATCAGGATTCAGGATCACTGTTGTTATCCTACTACTTACAATTGTCTTCCTTGTACGTAAACTTGTTTTGCAGGAACGAGAGCATGGACCAAGTCTCACCGAAATTCCTGGAGTATATTCCCTCAATATTCCGCACGTGCTTGACCATTGTGAACGTTATGGAGATCGTGGGGAGAGTGCACAAATTGCGGATAGTTAGTTAGGCTAGTTATTTTCTAATTTAAAATGGGGATAACAAGCTTGATAGAGACACTTAGCTAATTTTGGCATACACACACTCTCGTAACAACACTTGAACAGCTTTCAACAATACACTTGGCGATTTCATACATTTTTGCACATTTCACACTAGTGATCCTTGTAACAAGCTTGTTATCATCCCGGGTTGTAATCTTACTTTTGTTTAATCTTAGTTGGTGATCGGTAGTTTCCATCACCCGAGGTTTTTTGTGCCGGAGATCAACTCTTGATCAAGGGCTTTTTCCTCGTATAAATCTTTGTGTTACTTGTTCATTACATTTCTGAGTGATCCTTAATATTGTTCATTAATTCAAGCATAACACCTCACAACAGAAAGTTTGGTTGCATTATCTTTGCTTGATTTTTGACCAAAACAATATGGTAACTAAAAGAGGGATAAAGGCAAGCCCGGAGCAGATTAAAGCTATCTTAGATATCAAATCCCCTTCAAATATGAAGGATGTTCAATGGTTAACAGGACGAGTAGCAGCACTGAATAGATTTATTTCAAGATCCTCGGAATAGTGCAAGGAATTTTATGATATCCTGAAGAAGAATAAGACGTTTGAATGGGGAGCAAAGCATGAAGCAGCCTTGCAGGATTTGAAGCAGTATCTTTCAACTGCAGCCCTATTGATGAAGCCTGAGGATGGTGAACCATTATCCCTGTATCTTGCGGTATCAGGGAATGCAGTAAGTGTTGTCCTTGTAAAGGATCATGAAGGTCAGCAGTATCCTGTTTATTATGTTAGTAAAAGTTTATTAGATGCCGAAACTAGGTATTCTCACTTAGAGAAGCTGATATTAGCTCTAGTTATGGCATCAACAAAGCTTAGACATTATTTCGAAACACATAGGATTCCTGTTAAAACCAACTATCCTGTAAAAAAATGTGCTTAGGAAACCAGAGATGTCAGGTAGGATGGCTAAGTGGTCAGTAAAATTAAGTGCATATGATCTAGTGTATGAACCTAGAAATGCCATAAAGTCTTAGGCTTTAGCTGACTTTGTGGCTGATTTCAGTAGTGATATCCAAAATGAAGTAGACTTAGAAGTACAACAGCTAGGAGAGAACTTAGAATCCTGGACCTTATGTACTGATGGTACATCTAATGTAAGAGGTGTAGGTTTGGGTATACTACTAAAGTCGCCACATGGGGATATATTACCCCAGGCTATTAGATGTGAGTTTCCTGCCACTAATAATGAGGCAGAATATAAAGCTTTAATTGCAGGATTAGAATTGGCTAAAAGTATGAATATCAAGAGTTTGCAAGTATATGTTGATTCTTTGTTAATCACTAATCATTTTAATGGAACCTATGTAGCTAAAGGTGAGAAGTTAATCGAGTATCTCGAAATTCTCAAAAAATTAGCAGGATATTTCGATATTTTCACACTTGAATATGTACCAAGAGAGGATAATGCTGAAGCTGACGCCTTGGCAAATCTAGGATCATCAGTCATGATACCGGAAGGAACCCAGATACTGATATTACATATCCTATATCCTGCAACGGATCCTCAGGATAAGGAAGTACTAAGTGTTCAGGATCCTGATGAATATCCTGAGATGGATCCTAAGTCTTGGATGGCTCCAATCATAAGATATCTCAAGGAAGGACACGTCCCAGAGGATGAAAATCCTAAGGCCTTTAGAATGAAGGTATCACGATTCAGTATTATAAATGATGTCTTGTATAAGAAATCTCTTACAGGACCATATCTGAGGTGCTTAGAGGATCCCGAAACCAAGGAAGTGCTTCAAGATATACACGAAGGGGATTGTGGTAACCATACTGGGGGCAGTTCATTGTTCTCAAAGGCATTAAGAACAGGATATTATTGGCCGATGATGAGAAAAGTTGCTGCAGAATATGCTCGAAGATGTGATGCATGTCAAAGACATAGTAATATATTACATCAGCCGGCTGAGCCACTTTATCCTATAGCCTCCCCTTGGCCATTCATGAAGTAGGGGATGGACATAGTAGGAAAATTGCCAAAGGCTCCAGGAGGAAAGGTCTTCATGCTGGCAATGACCGATTATTTCTCTAAGTGGGTCGAAGCTGAAGCATTCGTTCAAGTTAGAGATCAGGAAGTGGTATCCTTCATAAAAAGGAATATCCTGACTAGGTTTGGAGTACCAGCTGAGATAATTTGTGACAATGGATCTGAATTTATAAGTAAGAGGACTACTGACTTTTGCAAGAGTTGGGGAATCAAAATGATTACATCTACACCGGTACATTCTCAAGCGAATGGACAAGCAGAATCCTCAAACAAGATAATTGTCAACAACCTGAAAAAGAGACTAGGGGCTAAAAAAGGAAGATGGGCAGAAGAACTACCCTTTGTTTTGTGGCCTGATAGGACGACGGTGAAAAGTGCAACTGGCCAAACCCCGTTTTCCTTGGTGTTTGGAACAGAAGCGGTGATCCCGACAGAAATGGTAATACCTACAGCGAGATCCAACCTCCGGGATCCTGGGAAGAATCCTGAAGTCCTATGCCAGGAATTGGATACTATTGATGAAACGAGAGACGCGGCAAGACTAAGGATGGCGGCATATCAACAGAGGATATCTAAAGCATATAACAAGAATATAAGGACTAGAAGGTTCCAGGTTGGAGATTGGGTATTGAGGAAGTCTTTTCAGAATACCACTAATCCTGCTGATGGAAAGTTGGCTCCAAAATGGGAAGGACCCTATGATATTGAATCAGAATCAAGAAAAGGAGCATACCGACTCAAGAATATGGAGGGGGATATGCTACCAAGATCCTGGAATGCTATACATCTAAAGCTCTATTTCAAGTGAGTTTGGAATTTAAATTCTAACTCAGGATGGTATGGATTCTGTCTCTTTTATTAAGTTTTAATATTATTTATTGTTTTGAACCCATTACTGACTTAAGCATCGGAGGGGTGTTAGCTAGGCTAACACCCACCTTAGCTTACAGTTGTTTTGCAGTATATGCTTCGGGATATAACTCCATGATATACATTCAGGATACTTCGAAAGATAAGAGGATTGGACCCCTCTCTCACATTTAAGGGATCCTGATCCCTTCACAGGTTTAAAGGTATTCACCTTTCTCTCGTATTTGGTTTAAACACCCCGCCTGGAGGGCAAGTTATCCGGGGATAGTTCAAGGTGGCGGGACCAGTTCATGTAAAAGTGGCTGACAATTTCATCACTATTGGCTATATCCTGGATTCTCAAGGTATACGAGGATTTATCACCCTCTCTCACGGAAGGGTATTATCATACTCTCTAAGGTTTAAAGGTTATCACCTTTCTAAGTCTTGGAGTTTATACACTCCCGCGTGCAGCGCATGAAAATTTGGGATTTTCCCCAGGATACCTATGGGATCTTCCCCAAGATACTAAGGATTTATCTCCAGTATGTTTTTGGGTTTTACCCCAGTAATGCAAGAACTGTCCAAATAGTTAGAACTTGATTTCAAAAAATTAACTAAGTGTTTGAAGGCTTTATGCACAGGGGACATTCCTCCCAAGAAGGTTGTGTAAGGCTCGAAGAATCAAACTCAATGCACTAAGTATTTCCGACTGGGGACATCTTAGTTGAAGAAGTTGTAAAAGGATTGAAGTCCGATACTAGGGTTACACCCTATTCCTGGTATGATCTTTCCTTTGTAAGTTATTTAAACTTTTGAAACTATGTTTAAGGCTCGAATATCCTAATGAGAATATATCTTTAGGATATATTCTCACAATGTGTTTTCGGGATACGTTTCAGGATATTTGATTGGGAGATAATACTTGGGTTGAAAATAATTACTCTGGTCAAACAAGTGCTATCAAAACGGATTATGAAAAATAAACTATCTTTCGAAACTTTGTCTAAATTGTTTGGATTATGAGAAGTTCTATTTGACAAAAGTCTTCATAGGATACCACTGAGTATATTGATCAGGATATTTTCAAAAATAATTGCACAAATTTTGCAAAGCTAAAATTTAAACTAAGTAATTCATGACGAAAGATTAAATAGAACAACAAGTAAGTCAAAAGGTGGTATTATTTAGACGATACTAGCCGATAACTAAAGGCTTCGTCCTAAAACCTAGGACCCATCCACCTTTGGTTATCAAATTATTTCAATTCAAGGAAATAAAATTGTTCAAACAAACGAAATTCTCAAATAAAAGGGAAATAAGTTTTAGGAGGCAGCGCCTTCTTCTTTCATGGCATTTTCCACAGCATCCTTCTCAGGATCAGTTTGAACATCCCTCTCAACACTAGTTGGTTTTTCGACTGCCTTCGAAGATCCTTCAGATGCGGGTTTAACAGGGTTGCTGCCAAGACTCCTTAGCTTTGCCTCCCAGCCATTGACATCCCAAGAGGGGCATTCGAAGCCCAATGCCTTGGCTTCGTGGGCCATCTTTAGCCTGGCCTAAAGAAGGGAAGTAACGACGGAACTTTTAAGGCCTTCCCGGTAGCTGATCATATCCCGTTCGTGTTGAGCATGGGCAGCGTCAAGATCAGCTTGGGCCTCAAGAGCAGCTTTGTTGAGGGCGGTTTGGTGTTCTTGGATCATAGCCTTGACCTTGTCCTCGTAATGCCGAGATTTGGCGGCTGCGATCAGTCCCTGATCAGAGATGGTGACCTCGGCTTTCTTTAACTTGGACTCGAGCGTCTTCTTGAGCCCACACGATTCCTGGTATAAATGAACCAGACGTTCAAGACCCTGCAAAGTAAGAAAATAGGTATTAGTCTTAATAAACATTTATAACCAGCATAAGGTGCAGGATATAGCTCAAGGATACTAACCTGGTTGAGAAAAGAAGTCATGAATCCGCTTGCTTCAATGAATCCATGATTCTCATAAGGGAACGTATCAGAGATGGCAGGTGAATCAGGCTCTTTCCTTTTACGAGGACTTGAACTCCGGGGCTTAGGAGCTGGCGAAGGCTTGGGAATGATGATAGCCTTGGAGTTGTTGGGCTTGGATGAGGCCGTGGCCTTGGGACTGGGCTCCTTCTTGACCTGGACGTGATCGGAATAACTATCTAGCTCATCAAGGTCGAAAACCTCAGGGATCTTGGCTGGTGCTGCATAGAGGGAAGAGTCCTACATCCTTTTTACCCTTCATTATATTATATTACACTAATCAGTTATTTCCAAAATAACTCTTACCAGACATTTCAAATGATGAATATTGACTGGAACTTCGGATGTGTGTGGTAAAACTCATGTCACTTGTCGGCAACTGGTAAACTGCTTCGATTCTTTTTTCTGATTCCGAAGTAGGGGGAGCTACTTCCTTAAAGTTCACTGCAAAAGAATCAAATAAGAAGATGTTAGCACAGGATAAGAGTCTAAAAACACATGGCGATATTCATGATCCTACCGGTGGTTAACCACTCCACCGGAAGACTAGCACCCTCATAGATGGAGTCTCACTTGTCGAAAAAGAATTTGCGTTGCCATCCGTCCTCGTTTTTGGTGGCCTTAAGTATAAGGGGTATGCTGGAAGTTGAAAAGAGCAAGAACCGACTGGAACCGTGTGATCGGAGGTGGTAAGCAATCGGCAAATCCTCGATGCAGAGGTCGGGATAGTGAAGGTTTTTGATTTGATTGAGCATGATCAATACTCTCCAAACCATGGGCATGGTTTGGGCAAAGGAAATACCAGTAGTTCAAAAGAATTTCATCATGAACTCAGGAAATGGATACCGAAGACCTAGCGAGAAAGGGTATGCCGGAAAACAGACCCAATCGGCAGAAGAAACATCTGATCGAATTGATCGATCGAATGGTCTAAAAATGGTGCCGTCCGGGAATGCGCCGGAGGCTCTCAACGCCGCAATGTCTGCGTTATCAAAAGCGCAGATCTCCGTCTCGGGATTTTTGAGAAGATTTTGCTGAACGAAGGAGTCCGACAATTCACCGGTTTGAGAGTGGACTCTAGTGGCCATTGGAGAAAAGATAAAATTAACAGGAAATGAAGAAGGGATGAGTAATTACCTGGAGACTCTGTTGATGATATCTGGTTATCAAACAAGAAGAGAGAAGATATAGGGGCGTAATGGATATCCATCAAGTGGAAAGCACGTTGAAAGTTACATAGTGCTATCTTGACCGTTGCTTCAATTTAATAACCTCGGTTTGCGAAATAAAGTTTTAAAATATATCCGTTGGATTAGTACACCAACAGATATATTTTGGGGACAATTGTTATGGGCCATTTTCTGAACATATATCCTGACTAATATTCTGATTTTGATTGTTTATTTGTGATCGGGATACCGGGTCAGGATATTGGTAACATCCTGGTGCGATATCCTGGTATTAACTGAATTAACCACGTGCAGATTAGAAGGTGCGAGTCCCTAATGGTCAAGTGGACCTCTTCTCCTTAAGACTCGGGCAAACCAGTTATGTGAGAGACGTTGAACCCGGAAGAAGTGGACTACAACGTTCACTTGGGGAATATTCGATGCATCCCGGTTAAATAGGGTAGTAAGTTTATTTCGTTTAACTATATATAGATTGATCGGATCAGATTAAGTCACACACTCTCTTTCGCACACTTTACTCTCTAGCTACTATCAATCACTACACACAAACACTTGTACTCAAATTACATTGTAACACCTAGACGATCCGCATCATATCCTGCACTGTATCCTGATATTTGAAGCAATAGAAGAACAAGGCAGCTGCGATTGTCAGCTCCCGAGGTTTTGTGCCGGTGATCTAGATTGATCAAGGGCTTTCCTCGTACATCCTGTGTCACACTTTACATTTTCGCTCATTGTTTGATCAGAGATACAGCTCTATATTTTGAGCCGTATCCTGAAACTATTTTTGCAAATAGCCTAACTAGCATATTTTTAACGCACATTTCTAGCACACTACCTCACTTAACTAATTTGATCACTTAATTACTTCGGTAATTTTTTACCAAAACACCTTGTAATCACAAGTGAGTACATAGTTCCCCTCTTATACCGCTTTCAAATGATTTGGGGTGATTCATATGTGCTCAACGATTTCGAGTTTTCAAAACGAATGCTATGGTTTATATTAAACACAATGATTTCAATAATATGAATTAACTTGTTGGGGCATTGGTCGAAAGACAATTGAATGACATTCATTAACTATTATCAAGCCGACCACTAGTATGTTATGGTACCATGGGATCTGACAAATCCCGTTATCGGACTTTCACCATGGTTATTGGGGTAATGTGGGTAACGACAGAACCTGATGATTGTTATCTTACCCTTTGGTGGTTTGTTAATACGAGTTGAACAATGGACGAGTCACGAAGGTTTAAATGTATTCTTTAAAGAACGACGAATAGTTATTTTTCACAATTAAAACACGAACCATTGGAACTATTTGAACTATGAGAATGATTTGAACTATTTGAACCATTGGAACTATGTGAACGATTTGAACTATTTGAACCATTGGAACTACTTGAACTATGTGAACTATTTGAAACAATTGGAACTATTTGAACTATGTGAACGATTTGAACGATAGGAACTATTTGAACTATTGAACGATTGGGTTATGGTAAGTGATTAGGTAACGGGGCGGGTGTAATGTGATAAAAGCATGGTGGATACGCCACTGGTACTTCCTATATATAAGTGCTTTTAATACATTACATGTCGTTGCATTATCTAGATCACTCGGACGAATGTTTTCAAAATGAAGTCACACTAACAAGGTTTACTTAAAGATACAAACTATACAATGTTTACTTTCAACGACTATTTACTACTTGGTTTACAAAGACAAACGTTTCCAGTTAAGATTCATGGCTACAATGGTTTTGGTTCACACATATATCAACTTGTAAAGTTGATAAAACATATGGCAATACTAAACTCTTTTGATTTCAAAGTACACACTCGACAACTCTCGTAGTTGGATAATGTATTGCAATATGGACTTAAAGCCATGAATCTGACATACTCACAAAACCTAGGTACTCGCTGGCATTTTTATGCTGACTTATTTTCACATATGTTTTAGGTACTGTTGTTTGATGATGATTATGATGCATGCTCACATAGGAATGGACGAGGCCTTAGTGACTTAATAACAATGAAGGACAATATGTTCATGTTTTGCTTTTAAGTTTCGAGACAATGTAATAAACTTAATTCAATAAAAACGAAACTTCAATCCATGTGTTGTGAAACAATGATTCTGTTACGACACTCCCCGACGTTTCCGCCGCGGTTTGTTGTTTTAACGCGGTCGAGGTGTGACAGAAGAGTTGGTATCAGAGCTCATGGTTATAGGGAATTAGGTTATTAGTGATGCTTTGACCTAGAATATAACCTTCCTAGGACCCTAACACAAGTTATCTTGTGTTAAGTCTTAAAACAATACCGTTGCCTATTTTTAGGTGACAACCACAACAAGAACACGAATTACAAATCCAATTTAAAAACTAATCATCTCTTCTTAGATGGTTTATTATAAGGTTTTGAACCTTCAAAGTTTTCAAAATCTCATCAAAGTTTGGGACTTATTAATGTGAACACGCGCAATCCGGAAGGGTAGGTGCCTGTATCCCGAGTTTTCTGTCTAAGGCTAGAGTGTTCGTACAAATCCACATAATCGGACCAGTCACTCTTACCTGGGAACTCTTGGGGTGAGTGTCCACTTATAGGCTAAAGAATTTCTTCGCGATACATTATAAAGACCTATTTACTTTGATCAGCCACTGTGCGTCGTTCGTTTGTTCAAAATAACGAACGAATGATCGTCTTCCTTATGTTTCGTCGACATCTTCAATACCTCTTTGGTTTATTCAAATGTCAATCTCACTCGTTTCTCATGTTTTCTTGTTCTTTTTAGAATGCCTCCTAAACGTGATCAAATGCCCTAGTCGCTCAGCAGATGGCTGCTGTGATTCCGAACCTCATTACCCAGATAAACCAAGAGAATAACAATAACAACAATAACAATGCTCCGTGTAGTTTCAAAACTTTCAATTCAGCTAACCCACTGAAATTCTCTGGGTCTCAAGGAGCAACTACGCTCCTACAATGGTTCGAGAGTCTAGAGAGCACATTCAGACATGTTCAGTGTCCAAATGAGCGAAAGGTTGAATTCGCATCGAGTGTTTTTGAGAAACGAGCATTAACATGGTGGAATGGCGTGATGAGAGATAGGGGTGCCGATGTAGCATTAGCTCAAACCTGGGAAGAGCTACGAGCACTAATGATGAAGGAATTCTGTCCTGGTCATGAAATCAGGGCACTGGAAAGGGAATTTGACGATCTTAAGCAAGACAGCGGTGAACATCGAACCTACACTGACCGTTATGAAGAACTAAGTCTGTTATGTCCTACCATGGTTACGCCTTTGGATAAGGTGATTGAAAAGTACATTGATGGCCTCCCTGACTCAGTTCAAGACATTATTACTGTTAGTGCATTTATGTCTATCGCCTTCGTCAATCTGAGCCATAGCGAGAAACTGAAGAAAACAAAAGCTTTATAGTGTTATAACTAGTCAAAAGGCAAGGTGGAATTTTGGTAATTAATGAGAAGTCTCATTAATTCCAAGGGCTATAAATAGGAGCTTTAGTGTTAGTTTAGGGACATTTGCTCATTTTGACATTTAGAGAGCTCTAGATCTAGAGAGAGATTTTAGAGAGAGAAAGTGATTCAAGGTGCTTGTACTTGTCATATTTCTAATAGAGTCACATTTATATTACGTCTTGTGTGTTAGATCACGTTTGTGTACGGTTTCCGCACGTCACACGTTCGTTTCTCAATCGTTTCGGAGTCAAAACCGGTCCTACAAGTGATATCAGAGCAGGAGCTCGATTGCACTGATCCAACACACATTTCCGCTCGTGATTTCATCGATTTCAGATCCAAATTCATCCAAATTTCAACTATTTCTTCATCTTTTTCCTTTTCACATTTTTTAACTGATTTTCATCAAATTGAATGGGTTTTTACGGTCCAAATTAGCTGATTTTTTGATAGGTTGTGCGAAAATACCTGATAATTTTTAAATTTAATCACTGTTTGTTTGTTCGTTTTAGGTGATTCAAGGAGATAGCATCATGGCTGAAATCAAGGTGAAAACCAGAGAAGAGATTCTGAGTGAGAAAACATACAGAGAAAGAAACATTGCTTGGGATAGAATGGATGAAATGCAAGAAGAGTATGAAAGTGCTGTAATCAATAAAAGATGGGACAAAAAGTGAGAGTGCTATGTCAACAGAAATGGAGAACCCGTTGTTCCTAAAAAGGACATAATTTTTGATGATGTTCTTTTAATAATTCCTCGATCCGTCGAATATTATACAAATGTATCAAAAGATAAAACATATGGGAAAAGGCATGAAAAAGACATAAGACATGTCATGACATCGAGTTTGAGAAAAAGGGATGGAGCGAGAATGAAGAATAATGTTGAGAAACTGGTTGATGAGTTGAAGAAGGTCACTGAAGATGTGAAAGTCGAAGCTGTGAAAGTAGAGGATGTGAAAGTAAAAGAAAAAGAAGAAAAAGTTGTGGTGAAAATCGAAGCTGTGAAAGTAGAGGATGTGAAAGTGAAAGAAAAAGAAGAAAAAGTTGTGGTGAAGGAAGAAGATGTGAAAGAAGCTGTTACTGAAAAACAGCAGGTTGTTGAAGAAGCGATAGAGAAGAAATAAGATATTGAGAGTGATCAAAAGTTGGTTGGTGATCAGGTGAACACAGCAGAAAAGGAGAAAATGACAGAAGAATGTGGGATAACTAATAAAATTCAAACTGAATCTTCTGACTTACTCAACAAAAATGAATTGATAAATAATGATACTAAAATCGATAAACAATCTGATAATAAAGTTGTTGAACAGTGCAAGAAATGCATGGAAACGTGCAGTGCTTGTATTGAAAAAGACGAAAAGTTCAGAATAAGAGATCTTGAATTCACTAAAATCGAAAATGTTTTCAAAGAAAAATGCAAAGAAATGTTAGAAAACGAAAAAGTTTTGAAAGATAATTATGAAAAGCTTTCTCAAAAATGTAAAAATTTAGAAAAAGAAAATGAAAGTTTGAAAGAAAAAGTTTTGAAAATGACAGAAGAATGTTTTCAAAAGGAAAATAAGTGTCAAGAAATGAAAAAAGAATATGATTCAATAAAATTGGTTTATCACATTAAAAAAGAGTCATATGAAAAAGTGAAGAGTCAAATGAAATTTGTTCAGTCAAGACTAAATTACTGTTCTGAAACAACTAATACTCTTAAGAGACAGTATGAAATAAAGCAACAAGTTGTAAACTCTTACATTGAGGATGTTGCTAAGCTAAAGCATTAGATTGCTGATTTAGAACAGGATATTAACAAGTTAAAAAGTTATCATGCATCATCGTATGTGCTTGAAATAATTTTTGAACATAAAACCGGATGATAAAGATTCTGAACAAAACAAAAAGGGCATTGGCTGAGAGTTTCATCAAGTTCCTCCACCAGAAAAGTTTGCAATTTATGATGATGAAAAAGTCAAAAAGCTTTCAACATGGTAGATCAATTGCCAGATAACATTGACGTAACCTATTCCAAATCTGATGATTCTAGTGATTTAGAGGTTGTAGGTAAGGTCGTTGAAAGTGTGTTGAAAGAAGAGTCGGTTCATACAGGTAAATCTGAATCACATGATGAAAATGAAGGTAGTTTTCATGAAGAATATCTGAAAAACTCAAAATCCAAGAAAAATTTGTATGATGATTCAAAAGGATTGGTTTATACCATGATTGGATCGGACAAATTATTCTTAGATATTGTATTCCCGATTCAGAATGTGATTTAAGACAAAATTGACAAAGTTTTCAAAATGGTTGAGATTGAAAAATCAGAAATTTCAAAATATGCTGGAAATGGTCACAAAACTTTTTATAACAAACCTGGTTACAAGAAGAAAAACATGAAGGTTGGGTTGGGTTATAAGAAGAAACAAAATTGGAAAAGAAATGAAACACCGAATTATCAGACAAAGATGAATTTTGTTCACGGAACAAGTTCAGAAGAAGAGAAAGAACTCCAATTTAGACGACAGTCTAATGAAGATTTCTATGCTCAAAAGAAAATGCAACAACCACAGGTCAAAGATGTGTCCAAGAGAACATGTTTCAAATGTGATCAAACTGGACATCTTGCACGCAAGTGTCCAAATCTGAAACCTGTTGATGTTGAGAAAAAGAAGTCTGATAATGTGGAAAAACAAAAATATGAGGATGTGAAACATAGGTCAACCAGATTTGATTCAAAACAAACTTGGAGGTACAACACAAACAAGTTTGCTTCGAATCAAACTTGGAAATCAAACTCGAATAGGTTTGATTCAAGACAGACCTGGAATTCTCACACACCCAGATTCAGATCAACGCAAAGTTGGCAAACATCAGTTGATATGACAAAATCCCAACAGTTTTGGAAATAAAATGTTGTTCAGAATCAAAATGTTCAAAAAGATTCACATTTTTACAAACGATGTACTCCTAAAGGTCAAACATGGAATTTTAAGAAACAAATGACCTTGGTAAATGATGAAAAAGTTGAAGTCAAAGTTGAAAAAGTCTTTGTACAAAATGACAAAGATTTTCCGAAGTTAAACGAAGCATATTGTGTTAAAATGCCTAAGGTCCAACAGACCTGGGCTAACTTGTTCAAGTGATTGAATTAGTTGAATGTGCAGGTGCTCAAGAAAATTGAAGATTGTGAAAATGGAATTCGGAGCAGCCTGGCACAACAAGAAGAGGAGGCTATTGAACCCTGGTTTGGTTGAAACAGGGAGTTTGTTTGTTTTCTGTATATAAATAAACAATATTTCAAAAACCCTAAAAATTTAAAAACCAAAAAATACGTTTTTATTTTGTCAAAATTTTGAAAAACCAAAAATATGTTTGTTTTTAAATTTGCTAAAAATCAAAAATTACAAAAAATATGTTGATTGAATATGCCGAAACCCTCACGGCGGAACAAACATGATTAATTTCACAAGATTGAAAAACGGTTTTCAAACTGTAAAATATCAATGTGTTGTAAATCATGGGGGTACGTTATACTTTCTGCAAAACAGAGCATGAGAAACAGAGCATGGATGGCGAGACAAAGCTATCAGTGTCGGTTTGTCAAAATTTTCTTTAAATGATTTTGCATTTTAGGGGGGTATTATTTTCAGAAAATCCAAAAACATTAGAAAATTTGAAAAAGACAAAAACATGATAAAATTCAAAAATGAGTTTTTTTTGTGAAAAAAGAGGAAATGATAGTAAATCAGTTGGACTATCACAACATGCTAAAGAAATGAAATGTCAAATGTGATAAACGGTCTCACTAAAGATGTGACGATAGGCTCAGCTAGACTAGTAGATTTGCGATAACGATACAAACTTAAATAAAAAAGCCTAGTTCTAGTGGGAAACGCGGTTGAAAGCATAGTACTTAGTTTTATCCTTCGTGACTGTGTACCTACTCAGTAATCACTGAATGCTGAAAGAGCATAAAAACCGGTCAGTTTGTGAACTTTCCCAACTTGCTGAAAAAGTCACTGTGATTGTGCATTTCATTTTGCAAAGATTTAAACTTGTTTGATTTCTTTATTTTGTTTAAGCATTGGACATCCTCTGCGTATACGTGAGTATCGACCTGGATGTTAGTGCCTAAACGTTCTGCTTTATTTTCTTTGGTGTTTCATTTAAGCTTAGGATCACCTCTGCGTATACGGGAGTATCGAACTGGTGGTTAAAGCCTAAACAATTTCAACTTGTTTTTATTTCTTATTTTGTTTAAACATTGGACTTTCTCTTCGTATCGAAAGATCGACCTGATTGTTAATGTTTAAACATTCTGCTTTCTTTTTACACAAATCACATTTGATGAAAGTTTAAAAGCATTACTTGAGTTAGTGTATTGCATGATGAGGGGATATGCTGAGATCGTGGGGTCCATAAGAATTTAGTGCAAATTAATATACCTTAATGTATCGGTAAGCATTTCGAAAGTTTTTAGATTGAGTTTAAGTGGACAACAATATTGTCAATCAATGTGAATTGTTTAGAACTTAAAGTGTTTAAAGCTCAACGGTGCTAGTGATTTGTCATAAACTGATATGATCCTCTAACACGAACTCAAACAAAAATATTGTCTGTAAATATGTTTGTAAATATTTCTTTATTTCTTTATGTTTCAAAAAAATACAAAAAAAATTGATTTCCGCTTTATTTTCGACAACCGATGTCTGAGAGCTGAGTTTCAAAATCTAAGTATGCTGATTGTGTTTCTAAAAATAAAACAAGTTCACTAATTTGAAACTTGAAGTTTTAAAATCAAAAATCAAAAACAGTTTGTGATATCTCTAAGGTCATTAAGTTGGACTTGGATGATTAACTATGAGGGATTTGGATTCTTAGATTGTTCAAATCTGTAAAAGAGCCAGTTTTTGATTTTGGATACTTAATACTGCTAAATCTTTGAAGTTTGTTGATAGGGAGAGTGAATCAAGTATTTCTGGATATATTCATATTATTATATCTTAAAGCCAGGATCTTGATTTAGAAAGTTTAAAAGAGCCAGGTCACAATTCCTGGATAATTGAATATTCAAAACATTGTTACTTATAAATGTTTGAGAAGTTGCAGATATAGTACCAGACTACGATCCCGACAGCAGAGTCTAAGGAGGAGTCTGAAGACGAGCTCAACGCAAGAGGAAGCGTGGATTGAAGGAGCTTGTATACGGAAAGCCAGGTGTCGATCCCAAAGCACGAAGCTTGACGAAAGGGGGAGCCTGTTGAAGAAAAGAGTCTACAGAAAGGGGGAGTTGAAGCTGAAGACAGATCCACGGGGATTCTGTTCTAGCAAGAGGGAGTCTACGTCGATGAAAATGTGTTAAAGCTTCAAGAAGTCTCAAAAAGAGAAAGAAAGACAAGACGCTACGAGATTGACTGCGGCAATATCCAAGGGGGAGTCTGTTAGTGCATTTATGTCTATCGCCTTCGTCAATCCGAGCCGTAGCAAGAAACTGAAGAAAACAAAAGCTTTATAGTGTTATAACTAGTCAAAAGGCAAGGTGGCATTTTGGTAATTAATGAGAAGTCTCATTAATTCCAAGGGCTATAAATAGGAGCTTTAGTGTTAGTTTAGGGACTTTTGCTCATTTTGACATTTAGAGAGCTCTAGATCTAGAGAGAGATTTTAGAGAGAGAAAGTGATTCAAGGTGTTTGTACTTGTCATATTTCTAATAGAGTCACATTTATATTACGTCTTGTGTGTTAGATCACGTTTGTGTACGGTTTCCGCACGTCACACGTTCGTTTCGCAATCATTTCGGAGTCAAAACCGGTCCTACAATTACTGGTAGCAACCCTACCACAGTTAGATAGGCCATTGAACTATCCGCTACCCTGACCGAATCTCAGATCAGGAAAGGTAAAGTTTTCCGAAAAGGTGAAAAGAAACCAACCGATGAGACGAAACCAAAGGATAAACAGACTGAGTCCTCCAAGAAGTCAAAGAAGCATAAGACTTCCCAGAACTTCGCTATGGTTACTCAAAACAATCAAGCTGTCCGTAACCAACCAGCTCAACCCCGTGTTAAGAAGCCATACAACGGAACTGCACCTGTGTGCAACCAATGTAACCTTCATCATCACACTAATGTACAATGCCGCAAATGCATAAATTGTGGACATGTTAGTCATACAGCTAGGGTTTGCCTAGCTGCACAAAATCAAGTTGATAACAACCCTACTCAAGCTCGTTTTCCACCAGGTTCTTGCTGCAACTGTGGCGAGATGGGTCATTTCAGAAACAATTGCCCAAAGCTTGTTAATGCAAATCCAGCCCGTGGATGAGCATTCGACTAACTGGAAGACGATGCTACTTAGAGACAACTGAACTTTATGTTTTACTCCTTTTTGATTATCTATGACTATGAAACAATTATTTTGGTTTATAAATAAATATTTATTTGCATTACGATGTACGAAAACAAATGTGGTTACATGTATGAATGACATATCCGTTGGATACCGACACTAAGGAACCGTGTTCCTTGCAAGACAAACTGCTCTCGTAGTTCTTCCATTTTTGTGATCACTCACTCCATGAAAATCCTAAGTACTCGTTTCTTCTAAGAAACGAAGTACAAGGTACAAGTTACAACTCTGGACGAATACCCAAAGTTCCACTTTAAATCCTTAATTAGATACATAAGGGTACTTCCGTAAGTCCTTAATTGGTCTTACGCGTTATACATATCATATCTTCCTGATTTCATGATATTTTACACAGCATGAGATTTCGAAAAGATTATACATGTTTTCAAAAACCTCATACATAATTTCAAAATAATTTTAAACCATTTTATAAACATATTTTCCAATGATACCTATTACATGGTTTCAAAAACATTATATAAGGTTTTCAAACACATATCTTTAAAGACTCCATGCACAACTTTCAAAAACATTTTGCTCGTATGTTGTCCTAACATACGTAGTACGCGATTTTCAAGAACACCCTGCTTCGTATGCTGATTTAGCATGCCTAGCACAATGATTTCAAGGATCCATTTGCTTCATATGTTGACTTAGCATATCTATCACCTTGATTTCATAAACACTATACTTTGAATGTTGACTTAGCAAACCTAGTACAAAATTCCTAATCATTTTCCCGCTATACGAATTCCAAATCCTTATAGAATCTTCTTCATAGATAGATCCTTATGGATATTTAAAGCGCAAAATCAAAGTCCTTAATTGAATTCTTTGTGTGCTTTAATACAAATGTTACGATTCTTTGAGGTTGTTTAAAGTGCTAGTTGAAGTCCTATCTTTATCGATAGATTCTTGAGGTTGTTTAAAGTGCTAGTTGAAGTCCATTGATTGGATTCCTGGTATAATTTGAATGCACGTGTACAAATCAACAACGAGATAATTACAAGATTAGTAACAAGATTGGTAACCAAGTTGACCATTGTGTGACTATGTGATTATGTGCTTACATGTTTATGTGTTGATCTAATTAAAGAAACTCTATGGAAACTAGTCAAAGTTATCACAAGGTTGTTCGATAAACTCTATCCCCTACACATTATAAAATAAACTGTGCGGACTGTGCAAGGAATTACGTAATTATGGATGCATACATAATTATGGAATTCAGTGCACAGAAATCACAGCAAGTTTTGTCATGTGTCAACTTAAACAAGAAACAAAAGTTAACTATATTCATTTCCGTTTCTGATAATGTACCCACTAAGGAAAAATGGAATAGCTATTCATTTTTCGCTTTTGAAAGAAATACCCACTAGGAAATGAATAATATATTCATGAACAAATTCATTTTCGTTTCTGATGAAGTATCCACTGAGGAAAATAAACTATCCGTTCATTTTTGCTTCTGAAGAAATATCCACTGAGGAAAATGAATAATTCATTCCGTTTCTGGTGAAGTATCCACTGAGGAAAATGAATTGATCATTCAATTTCGCTTCTAAGGAAATATCCACTGAAGGAATGAATAATCCTGCATTAATTTTTTCATTTTCGTTTCTGATGAAGTATCCACCGAGGAACATGAACTATCCGTTCATTTTCGCTTCTGAAGAAATATTCACTGAGGAAAATGAATAGATTCATTCTGCTTCTAATGAAGTATCCACTGAGGAAAATGAATTATCCATTCATTTTTGCTTCTGAAGAATATCCATTGAGGAATGAATAATCCCGTATCGATTCTTTCATTTCCACTTCTGACGAAGTATCCACTGAGGAAAGTGAATTATCCATTCATTTTCACTTCTGAAGAAATATCCATCGGGGAAATGAATATTCTTTACGATAATCCTTCATTTCCACTTCTGAAGAAGTATCCACTGAGGAAAATGAATTATCCTTTCATTTTTGCTTCTGAAGAAATATCCATCGGGGAAATGAATAATCTATGTAACTATCTTTCATTTCCACTTCTGACGAAGTATCCACTGAGGAAAATGAATTATCCATTCATTTCACTTATGAAGAATATCCATCGGGGAAATGAATAACTTATTCAATAATTCTTCATTTCTACTTCTGACAAAGTATCCATTGAGGAAAATGAATCATCCATTCATTTTTCGCTTCTGAAGAAATAACCATTGAGAAATGAACAGCTTATACATTCCTTCATTTCTGTTTCTAATAAAAGTATCCGCTAAGGAAAATGAATCATCCTTTCATTTTCGCTTTTGAAGAAATATCCATTGGAAATGAATAACCTATTCATCTTTCATTTCCACTTCTGACGAAGAATCCACTGGAGAGAATGAATCATCCATTCATTTTCACTTCTGAAGAATATCCACCATAGAAATGAAATACAAATCCTTACAAGATCTTTCTATTCTAAAAGTTAGACTCTTAAAGGATACTCACAACAACTATTAGTTGATATGGTTTTACCATTAATCAAATCCCTCATCTCCACTTCCTGCTTAAATCAAGGGAGTATCCTTTAGAAGATGAGCATCATAGGTATAACCACCCATTCCTACTTCCCGCATTACCTGAGGAAGCATCCACTAGGGAATGATAAAGTTATGCCTTACATGGATATCTTTGATGGGTTACTCTATGCAAATAAGTAAAAGACTGTAGATTCTGCGCAAGACCATTGTTTAACACAATTATCCAGACAGACTCCTACGAATTTATTTCTTAACGAAATTTCCTAAAGTAGGGGAGACTGTGACATCTGTGCCTCTATGACCATTATACAAATACAAAACCCATGAAATCTTGTGTTTCATTCTTGGGATGTGTGCATATACATGTGACTTTTGCACATATCAATTCTTGTTCAATTTTGAGCTTTTAATCGCTTTCTAGAAGGTTATACGCAAACTAATGCGTAAACGTAATCAGTTTAATGAGAAAAACACTCCAGAATAGTGACATTTTCTTAACATACCTTAAATAACCTTTACATAACTTAGAAATAAGTTTTCAAGGGTTTGGTGTGCCAAAAACAAGTTTATTCGATCACAGGGACTGTTTGCGACAAACTGCAAAAATGTGTCAATTCGTATAGTAACGAACATTCTGGAACATGATCATAAGCTAAACATACCCTAAATATCCTTTACATAGCTTAGAAATAAGCTTTGAGGGGTTCGGTATTCGAAAATACGCTTATTTGATCAATAGGGACTAAAAGCCTCAAAAAGTGCACAAGTTTGCATTTACGCGCATATCTTACGTTCTAAACATATCCGGACATCCAAAATTTTTTGTAATCATTAAAATATTTTATTTTAATGATTGGAATGCAAAAATACCACTCGTCGCGAAATTTGGATCGTTTTCGCGTCCGTTCGAGTTTTCATCGTAATTAACCGAATAACGCGACCGTACGGCCAAACGAACCGACATCCGAGATGTTTTCAAGCATATTTCATGTTCACTATGCTTTAACATCATTATAAAGCCTTAAAATGGGGTTAACGGGGGTTAAATGCATCAAAAACCAAGTTTTATGCATGCAGGGACCAAAACTGACAATTCTGGAAAGTTGGTCGCGGAGCGCAAAGGCCCAGGCCTATGTCTACGCGGGGCGCGACAGCCTCTGCAGCCAGAAACATTGAATCTGGCCTTACAGCCTATTCCCATTGATTTTTACCATAGATTTAGCATACCTGGGCTTGTTTTTGTGCTCCCCTAGTATTTAAAACTATGGGCAACAAGTGTAAGGTCAAGATTAAGTCTCAAAACACATGGAATTATCTTGTTGGTTCAAGATTTCTATAAATAGATTTCATTCTTGTTCCTTGCTCACTTGAACTAATCTGCTCTAAGTTGAAGCTCTCACTTGTTGAAGGCTTCATACCTGAGTATTTTTCGTTTAATTCTTCCTAGCTTGGACCCTTTGTAAGTTTCTTTCATGCTTGTTCATGTTTTTCAAGCAAGAAAGTCAAACAGTGTTTGACTTTCTGCTTTTACCACGATATGGTCAAGACAAAGTTCGTTTGAACTTTGCAACGTGAGCGTAATCACGATGGTTATAGTCCCTTGTGACTATACCTACTAATTACCACGTTGATTAGTCGAAGTGACGAGTCAAAGTTTCGGTCAAAATGCCGATTATGCGCATTTTGCGACGAAGCTATTTTCGGGTATCAAAAAACTTTGTTTTGATATCAAATCAGTTTTCTAACTTAGTTAAACATGTTTTAGGATGTTTAACTCGTCACTTTTATTATAGTGCTTGTATAGTGTCGTAAGTCAAGCGGTCTTGCAAACCGCTTAGACTTTCAAACCCGACCCGTTTGGTTGATCATTAGGATCCGACCAAACATATTTTGTGACCATAGTCGTATAGGGAATAACCTTCTGAGGTTATACTTATGGTCACTTCGTTTAATTAGCTGTTATGATAGGTAGTTTATATGCAATAGGAAAATGACCAAAATGCCCTTTTCAAGCATAATTTGAATTTAAGCATATGTAACCAAAATTTTGACACTTAAACTGATTATGCAACAATATTGAACATGTTTAGGCATATAATACTTATCATAGGAATAGTTAGGCCATCCGAACACACGTTTGTGCAAATGACGCGTTAAAGTAGCGTAGACTACCTTAACGAGTCATAACGGGTCATAAGCACTTAGGATAGGTTCCGAATCAGAATGTAGGCTTTGTTAAACCATATCACATGAGTTCCAATACTCATTAGGGTTACAAGACCTTATTCTACCCGATCTCCCGATTTTGGAGCCGATTTATTAACATAGTGATCCGATACTAGGTACCACTTGATCCCTTGATTGCCCGAGCTTGTTAGTTCACTTTAATCGAGGATACCTTGCAATCACAAGTGAGTACATAGTTCCCCTCTTTTACCGCTTTCAAATGATTTGGGTAATTCATATGTGCTAAACGATTTCTAGTTTTCAAAATGAATGCTATGATTTATATTAAACACAACGATTTCAATAATATGAACGAACTTGTTGGGGCGTTGGTCGAAAGACAATTAAATGACATTCATTAACTATTATCAAGCCGACCAGTAGTATGTTATGGTACCATAGGATCTGACAAATCCCGTTATCGGACTTTCACCATGGTTATGGGGGTAATGTGGGTAACGACAGAACCTGATGATTGTTAACTTACCCTTTGGTGGTTTGTTAATACGAGTTGAACGATGGACGAGTCACGAAGGTTTGAATGTATTCTTTTAAGAACGACCAAAAGTTAGTTATCACAATTAAAACACGAACCATTGGAACTATTTGAACTATGTGAACGATTTGAACTATTTGAACCATTGGAACTATGTGAACGATTTGAGCTATTTGAACCATTGGAACTACTTGAACTATGTGAACTATTTGAAACAATTGGAACTATTTGAACTATGTGAACGATTTGAACGATAGGAACTATTTGAACTATTGAACGATTGGGTTATGGTAAGTGATTAGGTAACGGGGCGGGTTTAATGTGATAAAAGCATGGTGGATACTCCGCTAGTACTTCCTATATGTAAGTGCTTTTAATACATTACATGTCGTTGCGTTATCTAGATCACTTGGATGAATGTTTTCAAAACGAAGTCACATTAACAAGGTTTACTTAAAAATATAAACCATACAATGTTTAATTTCAACGACGATTTACTACTTGGTTTACAAAGACAAACGTTTCCAGTTAAGATTCATGGCTACAATGGTTTTGGTTCACACATATATCAACTTGTAAAGTTGCTAAAACATACTGCAATATTAAACTCTTTTGATTTCAAAGTACACACTCGACAACTCTCGTAGTTGGACGAGGTATTGCAATATGGACTCAAAGCCATGAATCTGACACACTCACAAAACCTATGTACTCGCCGGCATTTTTATGCTGACTTATTTTCACATATGTTTCAGGTACTGTTGTTTGATGATGATTATGATGCATGCTCACATAGGAATGGACGAGGCCTTAGTGATTTAATAACAATGAAGGACAATATGTTAATGTTTTGCTTTTAAGTTTCGAGACAATGTAATAAACTTAATTCAATAAAAACGAAACTTCAATCCATGTGTTGTGAAACAATGATTCTGTTACGACACTCCCCGACGTTTCCGCCGATGAAGGACAATATGTTAAAGTTTTGCTTTTAAGTTTCGAGACAATGTAATAAACTTAATTCAATAAAAACGAAACTTCAATCCATGTGTTCTGAAACAATGATTCTGTTACGACACTCCCCGACGTTTCCGCCGCGGTTTATTGTTTTAACGCGGTCGGGGTGTGACAAACGGCACGGCCCCATGGCCCTTGTACTTGCTGTACGAACCAAGATTTGCAAATCTGAGAGTTGACCACAGCCCGTGTCCATGAGACACGGCCCCGTGTCCCTTGTCTGCTTCTGTTTGTCTTTTTCTTCAAGGAATCTTTGATGGGGCAAGGCCCCATGCCCGACAGGAACGGACCATGCTTGGCTTCTAGTTTGTTGTTTTTGGTCTTGGGTGAAGCTTGTTGGGTCGGTATAGTGTATTTACTTCCCTTCTTTCATATTTATGATGGTTTTTGTCGTTAATTTGTTCCTTTTGTACGTTTAAGCTCTTTTAATCCTGAAAATCAAAGTATACAAAGAAACGCATTTTTCCAACATTAGTACTGAAAAGGGTTGTTTTTATACCTTATTTGATATAATTTATATCTTGCATTTGGTGCATATTACAAATAATGATGGATTTCATTCAAGTGGCTGGTTTTTAGCTTGAGTTATATTTAACAAGATGAATGGATGCTAATTCAATGGTATTGGAACAACACACAGAGGTTCCGCCTATGATATAGTGGTTCCATTTTTCTCAGTCATGTACAAAACATCATATGGAACCTTAGTGTTAATTTTCCGGTCAAAATTATTGAGTAATGAGCCCAACATGATAGGGACCATACGTTTTGCAAGTGGTAAACCAGGGCATATTCTACGTTTAGCACCAAACGGGATTAAATCGACATCATGACCTAGGACACCAAGCCTAGACTCCAAAAACCGTTGTTGCTTGAACTCTAGTGGGTTATCCTATACGGTTAGGTCTCATGCTATTACCCATGCATTCACAAAGACCTGTGTGCCCACTGGGATGGTCTATCCACTGAGTTCTACCTATGTAACAATCTTTCACAATGCATAATAAGTAGGGTAGCCTCAATACATCAAGCTCCTCTTTAGCTTTAGTCATGATATGTGGGTTGTTGTAGGATCGTTTTCAGACCCGAACGAGTCGATCAGAAGAGTTATACTCAACACGAGAGGCGGAAACAAACGTGTAGAGGTCAAATCAGCAAGATATACACTTTAAACTGTTGTATGATTGATTTGATAATGATTTACAGCCTGACAGCACTTCGGCAGCACTTCGTTACACTGACCGGAAAGTTACAAATGAAATCAAGACATCTAGTATTTATAGGGTGAGCTATTTCGTTTGAAAGTGTCACATGTCATGTTCAAACGAAATTACATCAAATACTCATAAAACCTACCCTATTTCTCGTACAACGCGCCCTGATCTAACAATTGTAATGTAAGACACGATACAAGACGAAGTCGACAGACGCATGCACTAACTGACTCCCCCTCGAATGTTGACGAGTCTTAAGTGTCGAGTCTTTAATGTCTTCAGTCTTTATCAGTCCTCTCGAACTCTTTGAAATATCCGACACTGTAAGTATCCTCAAATCTTTATCTCTTTCTTCTCTTTAGCATCAACAAACTCCTCCTCGAACAATCTTATCTTC
Organism: Helianthus tuberosus; assembly: GCA_030545235.1. Classification (NCBI taxonomy): domain Eukaryota; kingdom Viridiplantae; phylum Streptophyta; class Magnoliopsida; order Asterales; family Asteraceae; genus Helianthus; species Helianthus tuberosus. The sequence continues at coordinate 139,381,984 of CM060424.1, forward strand.
TTGGATGTCTTCAGACTCCCCCTTTTGATTTGCTAGGATCGCAGCCTGGCATTTTTAAATCACAACATCCTCAGGTATCGAAACCTGGCTCTCTTTCACATAGATCTGCACATTCTCTACCCAAAAGTAAATTTCACAAATTTAACAATTTACAAATTTATCTATTCAAACTTCCTTCAAAAACAACCAGAATGATTTATCAATGATAATTTCTGATGACCCGTTGTAAACAATTCTTCAAAATCTTTTCCAATTAGACACATGCTCCCCCTCACTACATGACCATCATGTTTAGCACTTGGAATTTTGAAAATCAGCTCTCCAACATCAGTTGTCGAAAATCTTTTTGATTTTTTTTTAAATTATGCTAAAACACACTTAAAATCTTTTTGGAATTTTTTAAAGTAAATGAAATACAGTAAAGAAATATTTACAGATGTAGGTCCCCTTGATGTATGGATCTTTCACAGAATTGTCAATCTAATCAAGAGTGCGGAATCCTCTTGATCAGAATATAGCAGAATGAGTAGAAACAGAAATCAGCAATTCACTTTCAAACTGGGTTTTCTATTGATTATCAAACCAAAGTATTACAATCAATCAAAACCCTAACCAACACAATTTCGTCCAAGCCTATTGCCTTTCACGAAATTACTCTCTCTCTCTCTAAAACTATTTTGGCTGATTAACCTAAACCCTAAAGCCTAACCTTATTTATATAACACAAGGTTGCAACTTGGGCTAAGGTTAAACATCATGGACTGCGAATTGGTGTAAGCCCAATTCGCCCCCCATCACCCAATGTGGGTTTTGTTTAGCCCAAACTCTATTATCTCACTAATACAAAGCTAAACCCGCTAACTGTTTATCGTTTATCTAATTACAAGATATCCAAAGACCAAATCTAAGTTGTTGTCACAAACATGCACCAACAAACTCCCCCTTGACAATAGCTTCATAAAATAACTTTGTCTTCAGTCGTCTTGCAATCTTCATGTAGTCTTGCACTGTCTTTGGTCTTTGGATAGCTTCAGCTTCAATAGCTTCTGTCAGCAACAGACTCCCCCTAAGCTGATGCATCCAATCACCAAATCTTCAAAAACTTTAGCGTTTGAGTAAACTCCAGTTCAGCATTTGTAAAGCAATCTTCAAACTCTTCATCTTTGTCTGCAATATAGAAAGGAGGTTCTACCATGCATCCAATCAAACTCTCATCTCTTCACAGCAACTCATCACTTTAACTTCTCAGCAACATACTGCTTCAATCTGTATACTATAAAACAAACATCTCGAGAAACCATAAGAATTTTTCAACACAGTTAAATAAATTATTATTATTCAAGAGATATTTAAACTGTATCACAGAGTAAGCATTTTCAATTTATCAACAGCACACAAAACATTTTGTCCAACACCCTAGAACCCGTATGATTTAAAATTTTGAACTCACTTTCCAACACCGTCTCCCCCTATTAGTAACAATTCCTCCAAGAATAACAGTTTTCCGTACGTTAAGAATTTTAAACAGAAAAAGACACTATTTTTTTATTTTCTGAAAACAAATAAATACGAAAAGCAATAAACACTCTATTTTTGTGAGAATCACTGGTAAGAAGATCATATCAGCACAATCAAACTGTTTCACACTATTAGATAATTCTTTATTTAATTTTTCGTGAAAAGCAGTCCAAGACGATTACCAGTATGTTTGTCCACTTAAACAAAATGCAGGAACATTTCAAGTACCATTACCGTATGATACGTTAAGGTAATTTTATTTCTGATATATTAGGGTGTCCCACTTCAGGATATACCCCCGCGATCAAGGTATGCACAAAGATTCATCGTAGTAGGTGAGTATACTGAATTCATCCGTTTTGTTTTTCAACGATAGATAATTGGTGAACAGGTCAGTACTTCCGTACAGCAAAGAGACCAAAATATCTAACGAGGGCTAAGACAAATACCATTTTTGATACGATTTATGCATTTTGCACATTTGAATGACTCTCTATGAGAGCTTCTTCATATTCAGGGTTTTGGCATTTTTAGCTCTTTTAAGATATCATGGGTGTGTCTAGGTCAACATATATCTGGATGCAGCAGAAGGACACCCCTGATATCCCCAGATGAAATAACAGTATAAAGACCCAAAACTTCAGATTTTGGCAATCTATCAACGCAAGATTTAAGGTCATTAAACCATACACCACTGATGTGTTCCCCATTCATACACAGTTCATTTAGGTTTATATCACATTGGTAAGTTGATTATTTCATGATTTTGCCTACTGATACATCGTATAATGAAGCTGCTATCACACTTAAGCAATTTAAGTTCAATTTCAGTGTGACAGTCTAACTTGCTGATGTACTATCATTTCTCTTTTTCACACAGTGATAACTCATTTTTGATTTTCTATTTTTTTTATATTTTTCATTTTTCAATGTTTTTGTATTTTTGATTTTTAAGAAAGCAGTAAACTATTTACAAAAATTCTTATGAAAAACCAGTTATTCAGGATTCCTCATCCCGTTGAGTTCGACTAAATGTTCAAATCGAGCCCTGTCAAAAGCTTTAGTATTAAGATCTGCCAGGTTATCGAGTGTGTCGAATCAGCACTTTGAACTTCAATTTAAATCAATCAATATATATATATATATATATATATATATATATATATATATATATATATATATATATATATATATCAACAATCTCACATCCCCCGTCTTGTGCCTGAAGCAGCTACTATCAACATAAGTTGATAATCCTCCTTAGCAGCTCCTGCACACACCAACTAAGAAATTAGTTAGATTGGGGGACCCAAGCCTTAATGGTCTTGGGTCATCCAAATTCACCAACCACTCGAACATCCATCCAATATCCATTACTCCTAACTGGAGTCTTGGATCTCAGATTTGTTGATGGAATTTGATTTTGATTTCCATAAGGTCTCTGGTCCTGAGGATTCCTATATATGTTTGGACTATTTGACCTTTGAAAATTTTGATTCCAAGAAGCATGATTGTTGTAATTTCTAAAGCCATTGTTATAAAAAGTTCGATTACCATTATTTTGGTATCGATTTTGATATTGACCTTGACTTCTGAAATTATTAGAATTATAATTGTTCATTCTTGGTGAACTGCTTCTAGGTCTCTCGTATCTGCCTGGTGGAGATTTAGGCTGAAATCTTGGTTGATTTCTTTGAAAACGTGGAACTTGTTGAGTTCCTGTTCCAGCCTTATCTACACCAACAGCAACATTCTCTGGTTGCTTAGGAGCAGATTTCTTTGGAGAATTTGAGCCTTTCTCCTCACTATCACCTTTCTTCTCTGGTAATTTCCCCCTTTGTTTCTCACTAATTTTTGCTTCACTCTTTTTGTTAGGACAGCAGCTTGCTACATGTCCTTTGATGTGAAACTTGAAGCACGATCTCCTTTTCAAAGACTTCTTAGCTGGAGTCTCTGAGGTAGATCCCTTATCAGATGGTGATGATCCCTTGGATGAACCTTGTTTAGTTTGCTTGGATTCAGATTTTTCTTTGTTTTTATTTTTAGCAAACTCTACATTTGATTCATTTTCAATAACAGTTGTTTCATTTTTCATATCACTACCTTGAACAAAATTAATCTTTTTAACAAAAGCTTGATTTTTATTCTTAGGCGGTGAATTTTTCCTTTTCAAAGGTTCCCTGTTATTGTTCTTCTTAGCATCATCACTCTCAGATCCATCACCTTGACTTGATGTGGATGCGAAACTACTTGGTGCAGATGCCATAAAGTTTGCTAGCTCATCTTCACTAGGCAGGAATGAATAGTCATGACTAAGAGGAGGTGGAACTTCATTAAAGCCCTGGAAGCCCACACTGGTCTTGTCATTACTCTTCTTTAACCCACCCATCATGTGTTTCATTACAAAAGACGAATCTCTGAATTGACTCAATTTCTTTTCAAGTTCAACAATTTTGAGTTGTGCATCTGACAACTCTTTGCATTTTTCAGAAATCTCTTTTGTTTTCTCAGCCATCATGTCATGAGCTAAGTCTATAACTTGAAGTTTTTCATTTAGTTTGCAAGTTAAAGCTTCAATTTTAGCTTCATAACCTTTTATCTTCTTCAAGTATGACGATTCATTTCTTTTAGCAAAAAAAATTGCTTTTTTATGTTAGACATCTCGCTTACCAGACTTTGGTTTTGTATTGACAACCTGTCAATCTCACCCTGTAGTTCACGACATCTTAAACATACAGAATTAGATTGTACCTCTTTCTCATGAACTTCTGAGGTTTCATCAGCAACAACCTGTTCAGCTTCACTCTCTTTCTCTACTTCAGCATCCACTTTTGCTTCAACATTTTTCATTTCAGATTCAGTGTCACTCACAGTAGTTTCAGTCTCATCAACTGGCACTATCTCTGCCATGAATGCCTGAGTGGCACTCTCATTTCCCTGATTTCGCTTTTGTAATGCATCCCACATATCCTTTGAATTAGTGTATTTTTTGAAGGTATGCTTGATGCTATCAGGTAATGACATATTTATCGCAGCCAAGGCTCTCTTTTCAGCCTCATACATCTTTTTATCATCCTCTTGCATGTTCATATAGTCTGTTCTACCTGGTCTGCCCTCAAAATCGTGTGTTGGGTTTGTGTACCCATCTTCTATACAGATCCACATGCGTGCATCCTGAGATTCAATGAAGGATTTGAAGTTGTCCTTCCATGTAAGATAATTATCCACCTTCATCATCTTAGGTGCATTCAAATCATGTTCGACATTTTAACGCAACAGACTGGTAAAACCGTACAAAATATCTCCGAAAACAGTGGTTACCAAATTACACCTTTAGAATCGTCTCGAAAAGACGAATCCAATGATATATAATGTCAAAAACCGAATTCGGGATTTTCCAGAGTTTATTTTTTTTATTTTTTTGTCCTAAAAATGCGAGGAATGCAACGGTGCAGACGGTTCTGTCAAACGAGCTACGGATCAATTTCTATTTGCGAAACAGTCAAATTTTATCGACGCTTGCCAACTGAAATTCCACCCTTTTAAATTTGCTGTTAATTTCGCTAGCAAGTCAAGATGCTCAATTTCGCTGGTCAGTTTAAGGTATTTCGCTGCTCTAGTTCGCTGATAGGTTAAGTTCGCAGGTCAAATTCGCTGAGTCAATTTCGCTATTACGATGACTGGTAAAGTCGCTGAAAACCGTGGTAATTTCGCTGTGGACAATTACACGGTTACCAAAGTCGCCTTTGGATTTTAATTTCGCCGACAACTTCGCAGATCAGTTAAATTCGCTAGCACAGTTAATTTCGCTGGTCTTTAAGTTTGGAAATTCAATCTTCTCGAAAATTCTGATGATTCTATCTCTTCCCCAACACAAATCTGCAAACTCAAACAAGCAAATCAGCAAAGTTTTGACAAAATTTTGATGAACTTAATGAAGAACACGAAGAACAGTCTTCGAATCTTCAAGTTGCTCAGCCAACATTCTTCAAAACAATCAACCAAAAACTGTCCTGAAAACCCTAAAACCTGCAAAACAGCAACAAACCAAAACAGAAGATCAAAAACTGCCAACAATTTCGAAAATTTTATCAACCAACAAAAAAATTCGAAATTTTCAGGTTTCAAAATTTTCGAAAAACTTCCTGATTCTGCCAAGCACAATTCTGAACCGAGCCTTCAAGAGCCTAATGCTCTAATACCAATTGTAGGTCCCCTTGATGTATGGATCTTTCACAGAATTGTCAATCTAATCAAGAGTACGGAATCCTCTTGATCAGAATATAGCAGAATGAGTAGAAACAAAAATCAGCAATTCACTTTTAAACTGGGTTTTCTATTGATTATCAAACCAAAGTATTACAATCAATCAAAACCCTAACCAACACAATTTCGGCCAAGCCTATTGCCTTTCACGAAATTACTCTCTCTCTAAAACTGTTTTGGCTGATTAACCTAAACCCTAAAGCCTAACCTTGTTTATATATAACACAAGGTTGCAACTTGGGCTAAGGTTAAACATCATGGACTGCGAATTGGTGTAAGCCCAATTCGCCCCCCATCACCCAATGTGGGTTTTGTTTAGCCCAAACTCTATTATCTCACTAATACAAAGCTAAACCCGCTAACTATTTATCGTTTATCTAATTACAAGATATCCAAAGACCAAATCTAAGCTGTTGTCACAAACATGCACCAACAACAGACAATATTTTTGTGAGTTTGTGTAAGAGAATCATATCAGTTTTTGAGACAAATCATCAACACCGTTAAGCTTTAAACATTTTAAGTTCTAAACGATTCACTTAGATTGTCAGTATACTGATCCACTTAAATTTTCACACAAAGTTCAACTGTTTCGAGATATGGATTTAGTGTCTTAAGCACTTAAACTTATACGCGTGTCCTACCTCAGAATATACTCCCGTATCCAGATCCCAATATTCAGTCTTACAGGTGAGTATACCACAGATGATATCTGTAAGGGGTTAAATTGAGAAAAACCGTGAGAGCTCAGGTCAGAACTTCCGTTCAGCAGAGATATGACGGCTTCGACTTTTGGTGGGTCCCCTTTAGAGGATCTTTTTTACAACAGCATTGATTAGCAGTTTTATTGTCTCATCCTTTTATGCTGAGGGCAACGCTATATTTCAAGCAAGTAGTAAAGTATTCTCCGGGGACTAGGCTATTGCTCCTGCAAAATCAGAAGTCCCGGGATAATACCCCAGATATCACTGAGCATAAAGACCTAGTATCTCAGAAAGAGGGACCTTTCAAACAAGATTTTGGGGGTTATCCATATATCCGAGAGATGTTACCCATGATATAAGCAAGTTTGAATTTAGGTTTATATCTCATCACAATCTACTAAATGTGCAAAAACCTACTGACACATCATCAGTGAGACCGTTTATCACATTTTAACTTTTCAATTCTTTAGCATGCTGTGATCGTCCACTGATGTACTATCATATCCTCTTCTTTGACACAAAAACTCATTTTTCATTTTATCATGTTTTTTACTTTTTCAAATTTTCAAATGTTTTTGGATTTTCGGAAATTTCTTACTCCCCCTAAAATGCAAACACATTTCAGGAAATTTGAAAACAAACTATACAAAAAAATTGACAACCGATATCGTATCGCTTCAATTCGCCATCCACTTGGCATAAACAATCAGAACTCCCCCTTTCAACAAACTACTTTCTCATTATGATTTCAAAAACTTAAGTTTGTTTTAACCAAAATGATTTTTCCGGAAAATAAGTTTTGTTGATTGATTTTACCATTTGTAGGTTAGGGGTTTGATTCATCACATTGTTTTTCAACCACTTGTAGGAAAATGCAAGTACAACTTAATGTCCTTAATTTACCACTTGTCAGTGAAAACCTTCTCAATCACTAGCAAATTCACTTATCAACTCAAACCACTTGTAAACCAAAATATAACAATATAACGATATCACCTGTAGATTTACCAACCAAACCTTTCAAGAATGATGCCGATTCCTGCTCCTCGCTTACCTACCTGGGAGCTCCGGCAAGTCATACTTATCACTTATGAAAAACATACATCCAAGCTTCTCCAAACTTGGATGTTTCTTCCTCACCTGCATTTGGGTAATACGATGCTTTCTTTGTTTCATAGAAATCTTTTACCCCTTTGACTTTACCCTCAACCATTTTTCCAAAAATCTTTTTCACTTTTCCATTAAATTCTTTCTCAACATCAAATTCATTCTTTTCAGAATAAAACTGATTCGAGATCTCAACTTTCCCAACTTTTGATTTAAAACTCTCAGTCAGTCTGCAATGGTGGAAAGTGAACATCATCCAAAGGCGGAACTGAGTTTTCATCTTTTGACTCAGCTTGTGGCTCGTCTAACTTTGTGGAGTTAGATTCATCGCCATGAATCTTCTTAACCACCCACTTTTGTTTATCAGGATTTACACTTCTCCTGTAAAATCTCTTTGAACATTCACCAACTTCATATGTTGAATTTTCAAAAACTTTGAATTTTTCAGTTGGTGGTTCATTTTTCTCAACAACTTTCTCTTTGAGTTTTGCTGAGACTCCCTGTTTTGTCTTTAATGTCTGAGAACAGTTCCATGCAATGTGGCCAGCTTCATTGCATTTGTAACAGGTTCTAGTCTCTTTTCTATGAAAAACTCCAGTCCCCATTCTCTCTTGCTTCTTGGCAAGAAATTCTCTGTTTGACTGCTTCCAGAATGGTTTCTTCTATTCTTCTTCTGCACTTCCTCCTGAAACAAATGTCATTTTTTATTTAAAATCTCGGACATATTTTTCATTTTTATAATTTTCTGGTGGAATAAATCCGAATCCTTTCTTTTTTAAATTACCGTTATGGTTTGGTTTCTTTTAAAAACCAGAACCAGAACTGTAACCCTTTTTCTTGTTTAATCTTTGTTGAACTCTTGAGGTGTAAGGTCTTGGATTTTTAGTAATATTTACATCTTTTATTTCAGAAATATTAATTTCTGTTAGTTTGAAAATCCTTTTTATCATTTCAGTTTTAACACCTCTTATTGGAAATTCCTCATCAGAATATAATTTGTCTGAATCAATCAATGTATATTCCACTTTGATTGCTTCGTCATTCAAATTAGATTTTGATAACAGGAATTCTTTATGGTAAACCCGTTTAACCGACGACTTTGAACTGTTGACCGACAAACTCTGACTTTTGACTGACGAACTTGAACATCTAGACTCGGACTTTGACTTAGACTTTAACTCCGACTCCTCATCTGTATCCAACACCTGATCGACCACCTTTTTTATTAACTCGGACTCATGATTAGTGTCAGACGTTGTAAAAACGACGTCAATATTTTCTGGTAATTCATCGGTTATGTCGGACTTTAACTTTATATTGACCGCTTTTTCGACTTGCTCCTCATTCGGTTTTCTAGGTGAATACCCTTCCCAAATCGGAGGCGGACACTTGTTATAACTAACACTCTGTTTCTTACCAGTATCCTTTTTCTTTGACTTCTCATCATCTTTAAATGCTTCAAAACCTGCAACAGTTGGATAAATTCGATCAATGTGATAATCAGAACTAGAATAACTTTGCAACAATCGTCTAATTCTCCCATTCTCTATTTTTTCATTTTCCAACTCTCGCTGCAACTTTGCACATTCTTCAATGTAATGATTGATTGCCTTTTGATTTGTCATCATCACAGAATTCATCATAGTCAATGCATCTTCTCTTTCAGAGTTAGTCTTTTGTAAACCAGTTACTGTTCTGTTTAGCACATCGTAAGATTCTTTCACGTAGTTGAGATTGAACAATAATTGTTCTTTCATCTTTTCTTGCTCACTCAGTTTCTCATCCTTTTCTGCACATTGCTTGCAGGATTCTAAACACTTCAAACAGGGCTTGATGACTTCCACAATTTTTTCAACTTCGATGACTTTTTCAACCTCAATCACTAGTTCATCTTCAATCACCTTCTCAGCTTTAACTTCTTCATTTTGAACAGTCTCTTCTTTTTTATCAATACTTTCATTCTTCATTTTCTTTTGTTCTTTTGCAGCACGTCTCTCCTTCAGTTTCTCCAAGCGATCTGCAAAATAGAATTGAAAACTTTCAGGAGATAGATGAGCTTTTGCAACATTAATATGTTTTTCTTCCTCATCATCACCACTATCATCAGTTGGTGTTTGATCAAAATCTATTGTTTTCTCAGAACTATCATCTGAAGAATCAGAATCTGAAGGTGTTTGATCAAAAACTAATGTCTTTTCAGCATTATCATCTGAAGAACCAGAATCAGAAGGTGTTTGATCAAAAACTAATGTCTTTTCAGCATTATCATCTGAAGAATCAGAATCTGAAGGTGTTTGATCAAAAACTAATGTCTTTTCAGCATTATCATCTGAAGAACCAGAATCAGATGATGTTTGATCAACAACAGTAGCTTCTTCTGAGCTTTCATCAGATGAAATAGACTATTCTTCTTGATTCTTCGCATGAACACCAATCGCTTTCATCCACTCTGTAAACAAATCCGGTTCTTGAACTATCTTTGCAACGAAAGCTTTAAAATTCCCATTCTCATCTGCAAACTGATCCCAGCTGAAGCCTTCAGGTAACTTTTCATCATCTTGGTTTATTAAACATGCTTTACTATCAACTGAAATATATTTGTTCCAATTGAATCCTGGAGCTATTTTCTCATCATTTTGATCAATGATACCAGAATAAGCTTTCTTGTTAGCATATTCTATCATTTTTTCATGAGCAGTTTGTGTTTCTTTTTGTTGATATGGTTGATGAGCAACTTGTTGATATATGGCTTTTCGATAGTAATCATCTTTTCCAAAAGGATTCTTTGCTCCACTGGCCTCTTGATTTTTGCATTCTCTTTTGAAATGACCTTTCTCCCTGCATCGAAAACAAGTAAATTTAGATTTATCAAAACCTAAAGAAGACACATGTGCATCCAAGAAATCATTTCTTCCTGTGATCATCTTAAACTTTTCTGCTCTCCTCAAAACACTAGCTAGACACCATTTGATGCCCATAAGCTCCATCTCTTCAGCGTCTATCTGATCGTAATCCTCTTTAGTCAGCATAGGATTTCCGATCCTCCCTGCAACCAAACCTTCATAGGATTGTACCACAGTTGCAAGTAATGCCATATGATCTTTTGCAAATTCTTCAGAAAAATTTTGACCATCTAGAAGATTCAAAGCAATGTTGCACTGTATCACACAACCATTTCCACTTTTTGAGCTTTGAGAATGAAAACTTGAAGTTGAACTCTTTGGATTAACACTTGGATATGAAGAGAATCCACTGTTGCTGTTTAGACTTTGTTCAGCACTTTCAGATGAATTTCCAGCACTAAAAGCGGTTTGAATTTTAGGACTCTTTTCAATCTCTTGAACACTGCCTTTGTAATACATCTTCACATCTTGTTGACCATTTGGATTATTCATCCTCGCAATCTTTTGCTGTTCAAGATCTTGACCCTCAATCTTCTCGATGAACTGAGAAATTGTCAAACCATCATAAACTCTGGTGTTCTTTAAGATCATCAAAAATGTACCCCATTCTTTCTGAGGTAAAGCATCAGCTAATTTGTCAACCCATTCCTCTCGATCTTTGGTTATGCTTAACAGTGACATAGAACGCACTAAGTGGCAATATCTTTCAATCAACTTCTTTGTATCTTCCCCTGGCAGACTTGTGAATAGATCAAATTATTTCTTAAGCAATGCCTTTTTACTTTTTATCGTATTCTCACTTCCCTCAAATTTGATCTTAAGAGCATCCCAAATTGATTTTGAAGTTTTGTCATGTTGAAGCAATACAAAGATATCTTCTTTAATGGCTTGCTGAAGTAAACTAATCATCATCTTTTCAGCTCTGTACATGTCTCGTTCTTTGTCATTGAATTCAGAGATTTCTTTCTCAACTTGCAGATCAGTACGTGGTAGAACATACTTTTTCAAAATACACTCCCAAGATCTCAAGTGATTTGCTTGAACCCAGTTCTCAAACCGATCTTTCCAACCATAATATTCCTCAATGCTCATAAACTTCAGAGGTTTTTGTGTAGTTCCAGTTTCATTTTCCAAATTCATGTTTTGAGAAATGGTAGCCGGAGTAGTCGGGGATGTTGCAAATGCGTTGTAAAATTCTTCACTCATGATTTGATAACCTTTTTCACAAAATAGACTGTTTCAAACGAAATAACAAGCTTCAAACGAAATCCTCTTTCAAACAAGATAACCCTTCTCAAATGAAATAGCTATCCTCAAACGAAATCCCTGTTCAATCAATCTACCTAATTTCGTTTGTAACACCCTCTATTTCAAACGAAATCGCTGAACTTGTATGACCTTCAAATCTTGGGCTGAAACAATTTCGAAAAACTGGGCCGGCAAATTCAATTTTCAAACAAATAAGATTGGGCCGATACACTCCTAATTCTTTTCACATGGGCCAAATTATCACATTACTGAAATAGATCACATGCAGCCGACATTTTCATTTAATTGTTCCACAAAACTGATTGGGCCACTATTTTGTATTTAGTCGAAGCACATGACAACATTAATTGTTCAACAAACTTGAATTTTGTGATTGGGCCGTGAACTTTAACTCTTGGACCGATGAATGCACATGCAAAGTCTGATGTAATTGTTTTTCAATTGGACCTCAAAATTTAATGTGGCCGACAATTTTAAGACATTCAAATTCTCATTGGATCTCAATATCTATTTAACCGGCAACTCATTGAATATATCACATGACCCGATAATATTTCACACAAATTTATGCACTTTCACCAAAACGACCAAAACGAGATTGCAATCTTCAAACGAAATTGCCTAGTTCAAACGAAACCCTCAAACGGAATACGATCCTCAAACGAGATAACTTGTTTCAAACGAGATCACCTAATTCTCTCAAACGGAATCCCGAATTCAAACGAAATCAACCATGATTTTCAAACGGAAAAGATTTAGAGAATAAATTGAAAAGTTTTGTGACTTCTGCATCATATGTTTGTCCAGAACCGATCAATTCTGTTCCAGTAAGTGATAATGTCACAAATTTTGACAAAGTCAAAATTGAAGATTGTGATGATAAATCTGATGATGAAAAAGAAAAAGAAGAAAAAAGAAAAACATTTTTGAAATTAAATGAAATGTTTAAAAATACTGTTTTACATTCAACTCAGAAAAGTGAATGCTCAACGCAAAAACCTGTAAAGAAGAATGTGGAACAGAAACAAAACGATAAAAAATCGAAAATTTTTCAAAAAGAAAATAAAAGCTCATCAGATCAATCATCCAATCACAAAAATTTAAAAATCAAAACTCAAAAATAGTTGATAATCAGTGGTGTAGGTTTGACCACAGTGCTCAAATGCCAAATCAAGGATACAAGAGGAGAAATGATTACCACAAGGCAACTCAATGCTTTGATCTAAGTGTGTGGTATGAAGACGGTGTTTGGTATGAAAGTAGTGAGAGGTATGATAACAGAGTGTGTTACACTTGTGGATTTCAAGGACACATTGCTGTTAACTGCCAAAGTCAGAGAATCGAAACAAGAAGGTGCTATGAATGCCACATCAGAGGACACATTGTCAGATATTGCTCAATGAGATCAAAAGGAAGATCGAGGGCTGAATCTCAGAAAATGGGAAAGAAATCGGTCAGTGTCAAGCCCAAAGAACAGAAAGTTCAAGAACCAAAAGTTCAAGAACAGAAAGTTCAAGAAAAGAAAATTAAGCTTTCACAGGGGCAGAAAGACAGACTGAGGAAGAAGAGAAAGAAGGCAAGAGAATACTTGGACAAAATTTTGTCCTTGGATACAACTGGTAATCCGAGAAAAAGTTCTGATGAATCGCTTTCCTCAACTGAAAAGGCAAGCAAAACGAATTCATCAGATACAAATCTGAGGACAACAGAGAAGAAAAAGAAAGTTGTTAGCCATGAATTTGTTTCTTCAGAAACAAAGGAGCAACATGTTGGCGATGAATTTGACTTGTCAAAGTCAAAAGAGAAACATTCTGGCAATGATTCTGACTTGTCAAAGTTAGAGGAGCCACGTTCAGGCAATGATTCTGGTTTGTCAAAACCAGAAGAGCCATCTGTTGAGGTAAAAACTGTCAAACCCAAGAATGGTCAGGCTTGGGTAGATCTTTTCAAATGAAAAACCTGACTTGCCGGAGTTCCCAGGTTGGTAAGTGTGGAACAGGAATCGGCATATTTCTTGAGAAATTCACAGGTTGGTAACTGTGATATTTCGAATCACAAAAGACTAATCAAGGACATTAAGTTGTACTTGATTTATCTTTCCGACAAGTGATTAAAGGAAAACAATGTGATGAAAGAATCCCAAGTTTGTAAAAAGACAAACAAAACTAATTTTTCGGAAAAACCATTTTGATTAAAACAAACTTAAGTGTTTTGAAATCTAAATGGGAAAATAGTTTGTTGTCAGGGGGAGTTCTGATTGTTAAGCTGAGTGAATGGTGAATTGAAGCGATTCGATATCGGTTTGTCACTTTATTTGTACAGTTTGTTTTCAAATTTTCCTTTGAAAATCAAAATTGAAACATATTTTGATTTTAGGGGGAGAAAATTTTTTTAAAAATTAGAAAATTTGAAAAAGCCAAAAACATTGAAAAAGCAAAAATGAGTTTTGTTGAGAAAAGAGGAAATGATAGTACATCAGTGGACGATCACAGCATGCTAAAGAAATGGAATGTTTAAATGCGTTAAACAGTCTCGCTGATGATATGCCAGTAGGTTTTTGCACATTTAGTAGGTTTGTTCGGGATATAAACTTAAATCTTTACTTGCTTATTTCATGGGGAACACTACTTGGATATATAGGTAACCCCAGAAATTTCGTTTGAAAGATTCCTTTTTCTGATATACTAGGTTTTTATACTCAGTGATATCTGGGGATTATTCCGGGACTTCTTCTGAATGGAAGTTCTGGCCTAGTCCTCGAATAATACTTTCTGCAATGCTTGAAATATAGCATCACCCTCAGCATATATGATAAGACAATAAAATTGCTTAGCAATGCTGTTATAAAAAAGATCCTCTAAAGGGGACACACCCAAAAGTTGAGTCATGATCTCTCTGCTGAACGGTAGTTCTGACCTGAGCTCTCATGATTCTTCATAATTTATTAACCCCTTACAGATATCATTTGTGTTATACTTACCTGTAAGACTGAATATTGGGATCTGGATACGGGAGTATATTCAAGAGGTGGGACACACATATAAGTTTAAGTCTTTAAAACACTAAATCCGTATCCTAGACAGATTGAAATTTGTGTGAAATTTTAAGTGGATCAGTATATCGACAATCTAAGCGAATTGTTTAATTCTGAGTATGTAATTGAAGCTTAATGGTACTTGTGACTTGTCGAATAGCTGATATGATTCCCTAACACGCTCACCAAAAATATGTTTGTAAATAGTTTACTTTTACTGCATTTTTGTTCTGTATTTCATTTCTAGTTTAGAAGCTTTATTAAAATCCAAAAAGATTTTACACTTCTGCTTTATTTTTGACAAACCAAAGTGGAGAGTTGATCTTCGGATTCGAAAGATTGAAAGCAGATGCAGGAGATTTCTGGACTGGATGATGAGTCGTGAGCTAATCCTGATAAGTTTGAGAAGTTGAACAGTTAAAGCAAGTTCATTAATTTGAAACTTGTAATTTTTAGAAGTGTTTGAACTTAATTGAATTAGAAGTCAGTGTGAATTATCTCTGATCAACCAAGGTCATTAAATTGGACTTGGTAGATAAATTGAGTAATCAGGGTCATTAACTTGGACCTGAATACTTAAGTGGATTTCTAACACTGAATGTTAAAAGGTAAGTTTGGATTGAAACTGTTTTTATCATATATCTTATTTTTGGGTAGAGATTATACAGGAATCCTCATGGCAGTGATAATGCAAAAGCTTGAACCAGAATTAGAGCCCTAGCCTACCGAGAGGGGGAGTCTGTGAAAGCGGGAGTCAGGATTCTGGATCAACAATCAAAGGGGAGATTGAAGATAGAGTTAGTTTGAGTTTCTGAACCTGTGTGAAGAAAGAGTGTATGCAATGAGAAGACAGAGTTGAAAAGAGATCAAGACTGAAGACTCAATGCCGAAGACTTCGTCAACATCCAAGGGGGAGTCTGTTGGTGCACAGAATGTCTGATGACTACGTCTTTAGTGAGTCTTAGGTCTAGATAGGATTGTTCGGAGCTTAGAAATGAAAAAGTCGTTTTAGATTGTAATTCCGCTCGAAAAGTCATTTATGTCGTTTAGAGCGAAATCAGGAATTCATGTATCTAGGTGATTTCGCTCCTGATGTAAACTAGGTGATTTCTCTCCTGAGTGATATTAGATGATTCCGCTCGTATCGAACATGTTATTTGGAGCGGAATCAGACCGTCTATAAATAGGTTAGTGTCGAGTTCATTTGTAACTTTTGTAGCGGAAACAGGTCATAGTGTAGGTGTCGAACTGCTGTCAAAATTCATTCAGAAACACTTGTAAAGACTTGAAAAGAAGCAATAGAAAAAAGTTAAAAGGATCCGAGCTGTTGTGACTTTGCATACTTTGATTCCCCCTCTGTATTCAAAGATGAACTGCTTTTTACTGACTATTTAGGGTCGCACACGGTCCAACACTCTTCAAACAAAATCATGCAGATTGGACACTTTCAAACGAAAACAGCAAACAATCTCAAACGGAATTAGCATGACATCATCATTTCGGTCTGAATTTTGTCCAATTGATCAAGCAAATGGTCGAATTTAGTTCTGAAACTTTCTAGGGTTTATCAAAACAGTGTTGCGCTCATGATATTTGAAAATCAGCCGTTTTTAACCGTGAAAACTTGTTCAATTGTGAAAGAAGGTGTAGAAAACAGAAATTCAAGCTGAATTTGGCAAGAACTCTTCCTCCTGAGCTCTGATACCACTTGTAGAATGGTTTAAGACCCGAACGAGTCGATCAGAAGAGTTATACTCAACACGAGAGGCGGAAACAAACGTGTAGAGGTCAAATCAGCAAGATATACACTTTAAACTGTTGTATGATTGATTTGATAATGATTTACAGCCTGACAGCACTTCGTTACACTGACCGGAAAGTTACAAATGAAATCAAGACATCTAGTATTTATAGGGTGAGCTATTTCGTTTGAAAGTGGCATGTGTCACTTCAAACGAAATTACACATGTTAATTTCGTTTGAAAGTGTCGCATGTCATGTTCAAACGAAATTACATCAAATACTCATAAAACCTACCCTATTTCTCGTACAACGCGCCCTGATCTAACAATTGTAATGTAAGACTCGATACAAGACGAAGTCGACAGACGCATGCACTAACAGTTGCGTAGTAGTTTTGTCATTACCCATTCTATTGTAATCGAGGTTGTATCAGTGCCAGCAACAAATAAATCATAGATCATCAAATGAAATTATACGTTAACATTGAAAGAAGAGACAAACAAATCATAGATCATCAAATAAACAATTTACTCACCAAAAACAAATCCTTTATGTTGTGTGATTGAACTCGTTTGGGTTATCTTGCATCATTCTCAAACACACATCCAATACAACACCTTGCTCGAATCTACCCGTTCGCATTCGCTCTTCAATTTACTGATTAAATATCCTAAGAACCTTTAAAAATGACCAGCCATTCCTCTCTTGATCCCTTGTGGAGCAATCTTCTTCAACACTGGAAATACGTCAACATTGATAAAGCATTGAATTTTGAAATCTTGTTTACATGTTATAGATATATGTTAAAGCATGAATTTTTTTTTTTCTATTTTGGTGGGTTTTACCTTGAGTTTTACTAGAATTTCATGATGAGCCTCAACCAAATCTTGAATTTGTTTTCGGTATAATTTGTTAAATACTGTAAGAATTTGTTATGCATGGTAATATTATTATATGTTGAATCCTATTTGTACAAAGAATAAGGAATATAATATTATGTGTATATACTTTTACATAAGAAAATATTTATATGTAAGATATATTTTATATAATATATATATATATATATATATACTAGCCACTTACCCGCGCGATGCGGCGGGGACACCATTTTAAATTGCAATACTCGTTTCTGGTAGTTTGGTTATTCGTATGAATTTATGTGTTTCAAGTTGATCATCGTCATCTAGGCTTAGATTCTTAGATATATCTTCCTTTGTCTTTGTATCTCCATTTCATTCATCCAGTCGTTTGACCATAAAAGCCTTTTGTAACCAAAATATAGCATTGTAATCGAACTCCCCAAAATGATCATAAACAACAAAATTTAGAAGCCTATCAATTCATTGTTTTTATCATGAATTTGTTTGTTTCATACCAAATAGTCTCTATTTCTAACACAAATTTTGATTGATGTATAATTTTTTCATCACCAACTTATAGTTCTTCACTAATAAATAGATATTTTTAACATTCTAGTTCAAGTTTAAAATAATGTAAAAGTTAGGGTGTTACGTTTAGACCGATATCAAGTCAAATACTCAAATTGCTAACTAAACTGTTGATAACTTTTTTTTCTCTCTATAAACCATAACCAAAATGTTTAGAAATTAAATAGAAATCGAATTGAACCAAAAAGTTCCAAACGGTAACCACAATTTTCTATCATTTGGATTTTACTTGGGCTTATTGGGCCTTGAAAATGTAACTTCTCAAACGGATAACTGGATAAGGACATAAGGCTGACCCATAACTTATTTAAAGTAACATGTATTATAACGAATTATTGGTATTGTTATATTATAAGTATGAAAATACAACTTTAAGTATGAAAAACAACTTTAAGTATGAAAAAATAAATTTACTCAAGAAAATAACATCTACGACTGTGTAAACATTATAACGAATTATTGGTATTGTTATATTATAAAGATCAAATGAATGGTTCGGTCTTGTTTGATACCGAATTATAAACAGTTTTCAGACCAATCGTTAACTCCGGTGTGAAGGAAAAAAGAACCAGCCCCTTTTGAAAATTTCTAAAAAATATGCTCCCTGTTGTAACAAAATTCAGCTAGAGTGCTAAGTTCAAGGATCAGAGTATAGACACTGATATATAAATATAATAATATACAATCTTACACCTTATCGAAAAAATAATATATCTATCCAGTAAAATACCTCAAAAATGTGTGTCAAACCTTTTTGATATGATACATGTCTAATAAATTGCACAATTTTGGATCTTACATCTGGTGGAATACGAACAGGGCGATAACTTTTGTCAAGCCAAACTACGGTTGCACACGCCTCCAAACTGGGCTACACCAGAAAACAAAAAAACATATAACAATCAACAGCAAACAAATAAAAAGAAACCCTTGAAGGGTTTTTATGTCTTTTATTATCTTGGTAAGCAAAAGTAAGTTACCTCTTCATTTGGGATCTTGACGATGAAATGTTTAAAGTATACGCGAGCAGCTGATGTATCAGATACCCTCACTCTCACCATTAATTTATCTCCAATCTGCTTTCACAAGAATGCCATTAAAGTAAGTATAGATTTTGTATTTTTTTGTATTTGTTGGAGTTCAAAAGCGTACCTTTAGAGGTGGAATGTATTTGAGTGACAATTCTGATAATGCGACTGCATTACCAGTTTGAGCTATTGTATCAATATTGATTCCAATCTTTTCCATAAGTTGACGACAAGCTGTTGAAATAAAGATTTACATCATGCCAAATAAGAACATGTAAATGTGAATTATGTTACAAAGACTCACCGTGTTGACAGTAGTTTGCGAAGATTGCATTGTTCACTACTCCATATTTATCCAATTCATAATCTCGAACGCTAAATTCAACCTCATGATATCCACTCATTCTGCCAAGAATTGAGACCAAATAAACGCTAAGTAGT
The DNA here is from genome assembly GCA_030545235.1 of Helianthus tuberosus. Taxonomy (NCBI): domain Eukaryota; kingdom Viridiplantae; phylum Streptophyta; class Magnoliopsida; order Asterales; family Asteraceae; genus Helianthus; species Helianthus tuberosus. Next base: position 139,401,448 of record CM060424.1, read on the forward strand.
TAATGCGACAAAATATCGGATATTGGTCACCAGAATGCCATATTACCAGAATGCCCTAGGCGTCTTGAGACGCAGCAGGAGCAGGTGTTGTGTACTTCTCTATAGTCGCTTTAATCCGCTCTTTATCTCGGGTAGGAAAAGCTTCCAATAGCATTCCATCTTTATAGAAATGAAAGAGAGGCACTGCCTGTATAGCATATCAAAATAAACTCAAATTCTGTACAAATAATACAATAAATTTTGGGATCAAGATACCTTAATTCGAAGTCGTTCTGCTATATCTGATTGCTCATCATATTCATCAATCACCTGCAACAGCATGCATCACAAGACCATTAGTTTGTGTACATAATCTGGAAGTTTGAAAGCAGATTGTTTGAGTTTGACTATCAATAGTGTGTTATATATGAACAAAAGATTATATTATTTCAATAAATACTTATTTTTTAAATGAAAAAATTTGAGGAGGACGTATGAACTTTAATTACAATTCCGGCACTTTTGACCCATTTGACCTGTACCCCGTTTAACCAACTTTTTTGTATTCTACCTAGTAAGAAATTGAACATAACAAGCATGCCAAAATTAGAACCATGTAGCAGACATTACAAGAAATTACATACCCGTCCCTCCTTGAGAGAATCTATCGCATCCTGCAAACATGTCAGGATTCCTTCAACTGCTATCTTCTTTATCTCACTTGAGTCAGACTAAATACTCTATTTGTTCTCTGTTTTGCTTTCATGTTCTAGTGCAAAAAGTGGATTTTTGGCGGTTCTTCACTTAAATCTGGTGCAGGACAGTGAAAGTCAATAGACCATAAAAGCACATTAAATCCTAGAACCCTTGCTGAGCAGGTCAATCCTAGTTATGTTTAAAAGGAAACGGGTAAAAAGTCACACAAAGTGTGTGTTTTATGCATATAACGTCCTAAACCATTCTTATTTAAATATATAAATTATTATGAAATAAAAAAAAGTTTGTAATCATATTTGGCACACTTGTTATTTATAAAAGTTAAACTTTTCGGACAAAGAGTTTTGGGTCAAAAGTGTATTTTTAGTGAACAAAACGTATTCAAAAAGTGTTGTGGGTTAATCCAGCCCGACCTATTTCCACCTGTACAAAAATAACTTGCTTTGACCCATTTACTCATGAACGGGTCGATTAAGGTTATATTTAAAAGGAAACGGGTCAAAAGTCATACAAAGTGTGTTTTAATGCATATAACATCCCAAATCATTTTTATTTAATAAACTAAATTGTTTTGAAATTTCAAAAAGTTTGTAATCATATTTGGTACACAGATTATTTATAAAAGAGTAAATTACGATTTTTGCCCCTGTGGATATATCACTTTTACCCTTTTAGCCCAAATTTTTTTTTTTACATTTGAGCCCCCAACGTCTTTTTTTCTAGCCCTTTCGGCCCGACCCATTTCAAAAAGTTTTGGGTCAAAAGTGTATTTTTAACGACTAAAACTTATTCAAAAAGTGTATACAGCCCAACCCATTTCGACCCATTTCAAAAAGTGTATACAGCCCCACCCACATTCGATCCCCTAAGCCCAATTCTCACAAGGCCTTTGTTTCTGTTTTCTGGTTCGTATCTGTGCTTGTCTGTTTGTACCACTCCCTTTAGCTTCTTGCTAAGGAGCTGCTTCTTTTGTTGTGTGAATAAAGATCCATCTTTGGCTGGTCATAAAAAATGATACATGAATGCGCAGCATGATATATATGTAGGCATACATATAAATATATAGAAATATGAAAGTTTGAAAAGAAAAATCCAAGGACCTTATTGACTAAACTTGCATTGATCTCTGATATCAATAAATTTTTGCTATGATCAAGCTAACATTAGCTCCCAAACGTTTCTGCAATGGTAGCAGCTCGTTAAACTGCTTCTGCAATAACATAAAACCACATCATACGTTGCACAAAATATATATACATGGAAGCAACTGCAAACAGGCAACTTTTGTTACACTAATAGCGGCAATAATAAAGGCGGATGTACCTGTAACAAACAGTCAAAGTAGTTCGTAACTCGGCTCACATCATTTGGATTGGCTACATCAACAATTTGCTCCAACCAACAAGCTCTAAAAGTGACACTATCAGCCCCTGAACTTCTATAAACCGTAAGAAACAGAACTGAACTTCTTTACACACAAGTTGTGCAATTACCATTCTACCCTTAAGCAAACCATCTTCTATGCAGCTTGTTTAACTACCTTTAACGACCACTTTACTTTATTTGACCTGCTGAATTGTTGATTAAACGACTATTTCATAACAAATTAAAATGGCTTCAATCTGCTCTAACAAAGATCCACTATAACAATAAATCTGCAATCGCTCTAACTAAAAATCCAGTGTTTCATGGCAAAATGAATATAACTAAAAGCAAGCACATCAAGTGACGCAGTTTTATATAAACGATGAGAATGTTAACTAAAAATGAATATAACTTAAATTTTATTACACTTTGAAGATAAAAGGAGGAACCATCAATATCAACAAATATCTACATACCATTTATAAACCATATAAAATCAAAGTTTCTGAAGAAAAGCAAGTCCTTTAGCAGCTCCGAGAGCAACCTTTAACCAAAGACTCCACAATAATGGTTGAAAATAAGATCCTCCTAAATATCAATCATACAAAAATATGATAACTTTGTATTGTTTGTAAGTAGATCCAGAGATATTGAAATATAACAAACTCACTCCTAAATAAGTGACTTTCCAAGCTCCCACAAGGCATGAATTCGTACACTAAAAGCCGTTGTTTGTCCTCCAAACCTGATCAATTGTATGAGATTCGGGTGCAAAAGTTGCCCGAGATAATTCACTTCTGCCTGCAAAAACCGATGGCAAAAGTACATATGTTGATGAACCAAGAAATCTTGAAATGGGAAAATAGGCAGGTATGTGGGTTGGATGATAACGGGTCAAAATGGGTCGGGTTTTACCCAAGAGGCGTTTTGTCAGATAATTCAACTTTCTTGTTCATATAGGTAGTATGACAAAGGTTATATTATTTCAATAATAATCTAAAAACCTACATACTTTATACATTTGAAAAAGCATTTGAGCTTCTTTTTAAGTGAAAGAACATTCGACCCGTTTGTTTTTTAAGTGAAAAAGCATTCGACCCATATCTTTTTAATTGAAAAAGCAATCGACCCGTATCTTTTTAATCAAAAAAGCATTTGACCCGCTTCTTTTTAAGCGAAAAAGCATTCGACCTGCTTCTTTATAAGCGAAAAGGCATTCGACCTGTTTCTTTTTAAGCAAGAAAGCATTCGACTCGCTTCTTCTTAAGCGAAAAAAGCATTCAACCCGTTTCTTTTTAAGCAAAAAAGGTTTCTACCCGCTTCTTTTTTAGCGGTAAAGCATTCGACCCGTTTCTTTTTAAGCGAAAAAATATTCGACCCGCTTCTTTTTAAGTGAAAAGGCATTCGACCTGCTTCTTTTTAACTGAAACCTCTATTAATTCAAGCCAGTCATGCAACACATTAATTAAACTCTCTAGAAAAACCTCCTTTTACAGTAACATATGCTATTTAGATATGAGATTCTACCTCTTTTTAGGCAGGACACAAGAGACAAAGCTTCCCCTTGTTTTATCTTGTATAAAATTTGTTTTTATGTATATCACCCAACTTCAACATAACCTGAAACCACAAGCCATAAACTTAAGTCAATACTTATCACAAAGCTAGTGGAAAATAACAACAGTTTGAACAGTGTATTGCAAAGCAGTTCATTGTGCAACTATGGTATTATTAATCATGGGAAAACGGAATTAATGTAGCAATGTGTATCACCTTAGGCCTAAAATATTCATGAACCTGAAACGTTGTCACTGGGCAGAATCCATATTTATGTCCAGTAGCTCAGACAAATTATAGAAACCCCTAAAAATAAAGAACACAAACGATGAATTAAATACGTGTCTGAAACAAAATATGATATGAATGATTAACACCTTTGCACTATAAACCCATGACCAATTGTGTGAGTTTTCATCAATCCTGATCTCAATTTCTCAATCTCCCATAAATTATCAACATCTCCTGTAAAAATAACAAACATAAATGTCTTACTTTCCAAGGCCAGACTCATTTGCCCATAGAAACGGTGTTAATTACACTTTTAAATATCAAATCTTGTATGGTTGGGGCCTAGCAGCACCTCCGCCTTCTACTTCTGAAAAAAAACAGCAACCAAAGTCCCCTATTTTACCTGAAATTGAAGAAAATAAATGATTTACTGGTGTTGGTTCTTACCTTGTTGTTATAGAAAGCTTGTTTATGCCATATATCTCCGGAATCTCTACTTACCAAACCCTTGTTTTCCTAAACTTGAGCATGCAGTCGCGAATTCCAACCAAAACCTCATCAATAATCTAGTCATCGCCACCAGATCTATATGAAATCCAGCGGTAACCATCTCCGTTTTTGTCGGAACCCTAGATCTTAACACCCTAATTGTCACTGCCGCTGTTCAACCTTGTAACCAAAACCAAAAAGAGAAAGCTAGTGATAAATTGTAAGATTAATCTTAACAAAGAATCAAAATTGGATGAAACTGTACCGAAAGTGAAATTTGAGAGGAGGTGACGGTGCTGAAAGTGTCACGTGCGAGAACAAACCTGCAAATCGGTAGGGATTTCTTCAAATCAGTGTTCATAAGCTGCGAATCGAATGGGATTTCTTCAAATAATCGGTGTTCAACACAAAGAGTGAAAAAGCATGAGATTTAGGAGAAAAGAGGAAAAAGCAAGAGAAAAGGAGAGAGAGGCGTGTAGATTAGATGAAGAAAAGATAGATCTGACAATGGGTGCTTGAATTTTGAAATCCCGCCCACAAATTAGATATCCCGCCCAACAGAGTTCTGCATGTGTTGAAAAGGTACTTTCAACACATTTGTGCTTAAAGATGTTTGTACAATGTGCTTTAAATGCTTGTACAATGGCAAATGACCATTCTTGCCCTTCCTATATGCTTATTAGAGCATACGTAGTGGGGCGGTATAACCCCCTCATAGCGCCGGCATAGCGCCGGAACACCGAAACGCCGGGCGCTATGTTTCAAAAATGGGGGGAGGGCGCGAGATTTTTCGCGGCGCGATGAATGTTGCTTTTCTTCCCTCCACTCTTACACAGACATATATACATACATATATATGTATAATTTAAGGGTTTATTAATTAATTGGGTAATGATGAGGTAGGGGCGTTATGACTACGGGCTAAAATGCATAAGGCCCCATAACGCCCACACGCTGACGTGGCGCGCCACGTGTCGCATAACGCCCACAAAAGGGCGTTATGACTACGGATGGCCTTAAAGTAGTATAGATATAGATATAGATATAGGAACAGGATCAAGCGAAAACACTTCAAAGTGTGAGAACGATTCTCAGCCACAAGATCTTAGTGGTTTGTGGTTGAGATTGATGTAGTGATATTTTTGTAAATACTAGGGGCAGTGGAACTTCCAGAAGGGGTAAAATAGGAAGATCCAAACAAGGGTGCACATGCTAATCACATGCCATCCCCCCATCATATTTAAACGCCAATAACTTTTTTATACGTGATTATTTTTTTCAAAAAAATTACACAATAAAATTCAGTGTCTTTTTATCTTTCCAACGAGTATACTATTGATATACTTTTCGAAAAAAAATGAACTGGGTTTTTATGGCGTTTTTCTGAACTGGGCGTTTTATGGCGTTTTAGACTAGGTATTTTCATGGCATTTTTCTGAACTAGGTGTTTTTATAGCGTTTTAACTAGGTATTTTCATGGCTTTTTTCTGAAGTGAGTTTTTTATGGCGTTTTCAACTGATTTTTTCATCGCGTTTTTTTTTCTAAACCGGGTGTTTTATGGCGTTTTTAACCGGGTATTTTCATGGCGTTTTTCTGAACTGGGTGTTTTATGTTGCTTTCAACTGGGGTATTTTCATGGCATTTTTTCTGAATTGGGTGTTTTATGGCGTTTTATTCAGGGGATGAGCTTAGAGGAGGCCGGACCGGGCTCAGCCCGTGCGGTTTTTTCGCCCATTAGTTTTAAATTTCAGGTTTTCGATAATTTTTTTAAATGTGTATTGATTCGGCCCAGGCTGATTTTATCTCCAAAAAACATTAGGCCCGCTCTAATTTTTAGAAGTTATGAGATATAACGTTTGTCATTGTAATTAAGTTAGTGTAACCTCTAGACTTTAGTTATATAAGCATTTGTAATTAATAAAACTGGTTGTATTATTTTTAAAATTGGAAGGGTTGGAATTGTAATTAACTAAAGTACCAAACCCCCCTTCTAAACCCTAAAAAGAAAAATCGATTTCACACATTAACAGAGCTGTGAAGCTCGCTGACCTAGGTGCCGACTTCGTCAGTCATCACAGATTCACTTCAAGCCTTCATTCTTCAAAAATCAACAATCGACATCAAGAATTCAAAGGCAATCGACATCAAGTGTGTTACTCTGTAAGTTTTTTTAACATTTTATTGTTCAAAGAATTGTTCAATTTGTCAATTTCTTGATTTGTTCAATTTGTTTTTCAAATAGAAATATTTGTATGGTGCCCAATTCAATTCTTCTAGATTTATAAAGCTGTTAATTTGTTATTATTAGCATAATTGGTTTTTTGTAGGTTGAAAATGGGGAAGAACAAAACAACTGATTCTTTTTTTCAAAAAAAGAAAGATGATGAACAAGCGTCTAAGCGCCATAAAGCTTCAACAAGTGAGTCTCAACCGCAACCGCAAGGACTTGAAAATGAAAATCAACAAGAGTTTGTTGGGAATTCTCAAGTTCCACAATCAAATACTAATGAAGTGGATGTAAGCAACCTTGAAAGAGATCCGGCTCAACGAAAACCAATGTGGAGGTATCCAATTAATATAAGGGAACAAGTAAGACGTGCGTATCTCACTTTAGGAGCTTACCAACCTCATCTTAAGGAGTACCCTAACAAAGGTTCAAAGGACCATACGTGTAGATTCCAATATGCTTGGTTTGATATTTATCCGAATTAGTTAGAGTATTCTCCAACAAAACATGCTTCATATTGCTTTCTTTATTATCTATTTATCGATAAACCAAATGTTAGTCATGGTCATGATGCATTTACAAGTAAAGGTTTTGATAAGTTTAAAAGGGTCAATGGGAAAAAAATGTTCATTTGTGCAACATCTTAGAAGTGCACAAAACAAAAATGCACATACATATAGTGAAAACTTGATAAACCAAGAAGCACATGTTGATAATTTCATCTTGAAACAAAGTGAAGAGCAAATAACCAAGAATCGGTTACGATTAAAAGCTACGATCGATGTAGTTCGTTGGTTGACATTCCAAGCATGTGCTTTACGAGGACATGATGAATCTTATAGTTCAAAGAATCGGGGTAACTTTGTTGAATTGCTTGAACTTTTAGCTTCTTACAATGATGAGGTTGCAAAGGTTATTTTAGGGAATGCTCCTTACAATTCAAAATACACTAGTGGAGAGATTTAAAAAGAAATTCTTGGGATAATTGCAAATAAAGTTCGAAGGCATATTCGAAGTGAAGTTGGGAATTCATACTTCTGTGTTATGGTTGATGAATCACGAGACGAGTCAAAAAAGGAACAAATGGCCATAGTCTTGAGATTTGTTGATGATAAAGGGTTCATCCGAGAAAGATTCTTGGATTTGGTCCATGTTAGAGATACCTTATCACTATCACTCTTCACAAGTATGTGGAAACAACTTATGCACTATCAGTTCGATGTTAGAAAAATATGTGGCCAAGGTTATGATGGTGCTAGTAATATGAGAGGGGAATGGAACGAATTACAAGCACTTGTTCTTAAGGATTGTCCCTATGCTTATTATATCCACTGCTTTGCTCACAGGTTAACAAAAATATTTCCTAATTATTATGTTTTGTTAATTAAAATACTCTTATGCATATTAATCTTTTCTTTCATTTACTCACAGATTACAACTAGCCTTGGTTGCTGCTTCAAGGGACGTTAAACCGGTACACCAATTTTTTTCAAACTTGGTTTTCAAAATCAATGTGGTTTGCTCTTCTAGCAAGCGCCATGATGAGTTGCAAATGGCCAAGGCGGAAGAGATTAAAACATTGTTAGAACTTGGTGAAATTAAATCAGGGAAGGGACTGAATCAAGTGGGTACTTTAAGAAGAGTCGGTGATACACGATGGGGTACTCATTTTAAGTCGGTTTGCAGTCTATTGAAAATGTTTGATGTTACTCGTGTGGTCCTTGAGGGAATAATGCAAGACAGATCTCATACCACTATTCTTCAGCGTGGTGATGCTGATGCAACTTTTGTTCACTTGAAGAATTTCGAGTTTGTGTTTATACTTCATTTGATGAAGGAAGTAATGGGGAAAACCAAGACACTTTCTCAAGCAGTTCAGAAGAAATCCCAAGATATTCTTAATGCCAAGGAGTTAGTTTCATCAACAAAAGATAGTCTAAATGAGTTTAGAAACAATGGATGTGATTCTTTCCTTGCTGAAGTTGCTTTTTTTTTGTAACAAACATTGTTGGGGAATTTCAGTTTACCGGATGATCAGAGAGGCGTGTAATCACTCTCAGATCAAATTATTTCGGTGGTTCACCCGAATAATTCAATCGGATACAACTCTGATTTCGAGAAATTGAACAGGAGTATGTTAGTGTGTGTGAATTTTCAAACCAGGAAAAACATATGATCAAAACTGTCTACGAATTAGGTTTTTGGGGTTGTAACTGCCATTAGGCAGCTCGACCCCAGCCAGGGGCTCTGCCCCTTGGACCCCGCCAGGGGCTGCCGCCCCTTGGACCCTGCTCCCAGGGGCGCTGCCCCCTTGGAACCCCGTAGGGTACGGGCTCCGCTCGTACACTCCGAATAATAATAACTCAGACAAGCGTGCACTCCCGCACCTCCTAACTTGCTTGATGTGTATTATTATTCGCTTTGATCACCAAGTCAATCCCCGATTACACTAAAATATCTAACAAACATCAGGTAGAAATGCCGAATATGAACGCTCCTTATACTTCTTCACGGTTTCGACCTCGAAAAAATGATCTTCAAGTTACTTTCGAACACTTTTATCGAGTAGACTTGTTTACAACTACATTAGACACACACATACAAGAGTTGAATAGCATATTCAATGAACAAGCGATCAGATTTGTACTCTAGTTGAGAAGTATTATCCGGTGCACGAAAGAGTTCAATTACAATATCAGCTAGAGATTTTTAAGATTGATATGACCACGAATCCCAAGCTAGGTGGTTTGGGAGTCTTTGTGAAAGTCTTGTGGAAACTAAGAAACGGGATACATACTATTTAGTTGATCGAGTCGTTCGCCTAATCTTGACTCTTCCTGTTTCTACTGCAACAACAGAAGGGGATTTTCAGCAATGAAAATATTCAAGAATAGACTTCGCAACAAGATGGGAGATGAATTTCTTGCAAATAGCTTGGTAGTTTACATAGAAAAGGAGATTGTTGAAAGCTTTGATACGAACTCCATAATTGATGAATTCAAGAATCTCAAAGGTCGCTGGGCGGAGTTGTACCGAGGTAATCAACTTTATTCTTGTACTTTCATAATTTCACTAGTATTTTAGATAGTTATTTCTTCGCAAAAAAAATGTTTTCTTTTTAATTTTAACGAACATTTTGGTTTGACCCGACCCGAATTGGATTGTTGACCCGAACAAAAAACCCGAACATAGCGAGAGGGGAAAAATTTTTAGGTCTCTTGACTTTCGGCCCATGCTGAATTTTAGGTCAAGATCCGCCACTGGTTTTATTTGAACACCCAGTTCATGTGAGTGAGTTTTTGACAATATTACCCCTTAGTGTAATTTATCATCAATGCCACATGTCAACACCAAAATCGTTCTCACCGTTCTCACACTTTTCACCATTTTCCCTAAATCCTGACTTTAGGTGTTTTAATAACTAATTTATTATGATTATTAGCCCTGAATTTTTAAAGGGGGGGGGGGGTAGAACTGTGTTGGTAAGCCCTGTCGATTGTCGGTTGGATTAGTTAAAATGCCCAAAAGAATGAATATGGGTAGCCGGACCACGACGATATGGGGGTGTTCCCTCAGTATAAGCTCTACTTTAAAAATTTAAATACTAATAACTATAATGAATCAGTTATCAAAATTCTTTTCTAAACGAGATTATAGCTCAAATACTAATGATAATGATGAAGAAGACTTAAACATGAATTCTTTACATATGAATTCTGTTGAAATTGATATTTCTCAAATTGAAAACAATCTTTTAAATTGGAGTATACCAAAACAAGATGTTAAAACTATTTACAAAATTGGTACTTTTGATTTTTTACAAGATTATTCTATAAAAACTCATGAACAAACCATACCTATTAATAAAGAGTATCAAAACATGCAATTATTATCAGTAGAAGCTATTAAAAGACATAGAAAACTATATAAATTTCTACATATAGGATTAGTTCAAGTCGCCATTAAACCTATGTTCAGATTAGGAATTAATACCCCTGTTTTACTAATTCTAAGAGATGCAATGCATACAAAATTTAATAATTCTTTGTTAGCTATGGCTGAGTCTAATATTTAAAATGGTCCTATTTACTTTAATTGCTATCCAAACTTTTCAATTGGTTTATTTGATCCACATATTTTAGATACTTTAACATTAACAATTAAAACTAAAAACTTAGAATTTAAAGAAAAAACTAATGTTGCAGTAGTTATATATAGAATATATTATAAAACTATAACTACCACTATAGAACCTAAAACAAAATTAATATCCCCAAAAGATGAAACTATCATTTTTGAAGCTAATACTATGCATACAAAGATAAGAACACCTAAAAAATTAAAATGGGATGAAATAACTCAATCATTAACACGGAATTTACAAGATATAAACCCGCCAAAACCTATAGAGATAGATAATCAAACATCTAGCATAGTAGAACATTCTGATGGTTCAATAGATATTTCTTTTAGTAATGTTTTACCAAGGCATTCTATAGGAACAAGTACTTCTAGAAATACTTTAGATGAAAGTCTATTTAGAAGAAGTTTATCAATGAAAATGAAAGGTGTTGATTTTTCAAATACTATTCCAAGACCACTATAGGAAGAAAATGATAGTGATAACAATACTTATTTCCCAACTAAGTCTGATATGGGAAATTACAAAGATATACAATGCGTGATTCAAAAGTTCAAGCTCGAAGGAATTGTAGGATCGTTTTCTGACCCAATGAGTCGATCAGAAGAGTTCTTAGACTAAACCAGAGGCGGAATTCATTGATTCAGTCTTCGTTTAGCTTGTATGACACTAGAATATCATTAATCTGTCTTGTTTATTGATCTAGTAACAGTTTACAGGCTAGAGACACTTCGACAGCACTTCGGCGTCGGAATCAAGAAGCATTATAAACGAGATCACATCTTGGGTATTTATAGGCTGCTGATTTCGCTTGAACATGCTCAAGCGAAATCACAATTCAAGCGGAATCAGCTCTTTCAAGCGGAATCAGGCTTTCAAGCGGAATCAGCCTGCTGATTTCGTGTGAAATGACATGGTGATTTCGAACAGAATTACAACATGTAATTTCGTGCGAAATTACCTCCCAACCTATTTTTGACCCTTTCTCGTACTACGTGCTCTGATCTATGTAATACAATACAAGACTCGATACAAGACGAAGTCGACAGACGCATGCACCAACAGACTCCCCCTCGAATGTTGACGAGTCTGTCGAGTCTTCAACATATCAACTCTTCAGTCTTGATCGGTCTTCTCAACTTCAGGAACTTCTCCTGGCTTTCCATAGCAACAGGATCAGAAACTTGGCTTCTTTGTCTTCAGACTCCCCCTTTCACATATGGGATCGCAGTCTGGAATTCTTTATCTTGTAGCATACTACTAAAGCCTGGAATTCAACATCAGGATTTGAAACTTTGCTTTCTTCAACATTTCCTGCACAAACTTTCTCACAACCACATAAGTTTTACAATAGTTACCTCAAGTTCAAATTAATGATCTTGATTAACTAATCAAACTTTCTTTATCAAAATAAATTTCTTCATTTAAACACACTCACAACCCTGTTCATCATGTTCAGCACTTGGAATTTTGAAATTCAGTTCTTCAACATCAGTTGTCGAAAATCTTTTTGAATTTTCAAATAAAGGCTAAACTCTTAGAAAGAACAATATTGAAATGCAGTAAAGAAATATTTACAGACACAATTTTTGTGAGTTTGTGTAAGAGGATCATATCAGTTTATGTGACCAATCACTAGCATCGTTAAGCTTTAAACATTTTTAGTTCTAAAGGATTCACATAGATTGACGATATTGTTATCCACTTAAACCCAATCTAAAAACTTTCAAAATGCTTACCGATACATTAAGGTATATTAATTTTGCACTAAATTCTTATGGACCCCACGATCTCAGCATATCCCCTCATCATGCAATACACTGACTCAAGTAATGCCTTTAAACTTTCATCAAGTGTGATTTGTGCAAAAACAAAGCAGAATGTTTAAACATTAACAATCAGGTCGATAATTTCGTATACGCAGAGAAAGTCCAATGTTTAAACAAAATAAGAAAAAAATAAAACAAGTTGAAGTTGTTTAGGCTTTAACCACTAGGTCGATACTCACGTATACGCAGAGGTGATCCAAAGCTTAAACAAAACACCAAAGAAAATAAAGCAGAACGTTTAGGCACTAACATCTAGGTCGATACTCACGTATACGCAGAGAATGTCCAATGCTTAAACAAAATAAAGAAATAAAAGAAGTTTAAATCTTTGTAAAATAAAATGTACAAACACAGCGACTTTTTCAGTAAGTTGTGAAAATCACAGACTTAACCGGTTTTATGTCTTTCGACAATCAGCGATTACCGAGTAGGTACACAGTCACGAAGGACAAAACTAAGTACTATGCTTTTGATCATGTTTCCCACTAGAACTAGGCTTTGTCATTTAAGTTTGTATCGTTATCGCAAATCTACTAGTCTAGCTGAGCCTACCGTCACATCCTTAGTGAGACCGTTTATCACATTTTATCTCTCCATTTCTTTAGCATGCTGTGACAGTCTAACTGATTTACTATCATTTCCTCTTTTTGCAACAAAACTCATTTTTGTATTTTTCAATGTTTTTGGAATTTTCAAATTTTCTAATTTTTTTAAAATTTTTTTACTCCCCCTGAAATCAAAATATGTCTCAATTTTCATTTTCTAGGAAAATTTGAAATCAAACAATACAAGGTAAAATGAAAACATGATGAGAATTACTTCAATTCTCCATTCTCTTGGCTTAAACAATCAGAACTCCCCCTGAAAACAAAACATTTTCCCATAGTGATTTCAAAACACTTAAGTTTGTTTTAATCAAAATGGTTTTTCTGGAAAATTAGTTTTGTGAGTCATTTCTTAAACATGGGGATCATTCATCACCTTTTTTTCTTCAACCTCATGTAGAAATTTAACATTTCCCGATTTTAACAACAATACCACATGTAGGAAATCAAGTACAACTTAATGTCCCTGATTTACCACTTGTAAGACGAAATATCACCAGAGTGAATTTCTCAAGAAAGATGTCGATTCCTGCTTCACACTTACCAACTTGGAAGCTCCGGCAAGTCAGGTTTTCATTTAAACAGATCCACCCAAGCCTGACGAACCTTGGGTGTTTTCGAGTGATAATCACTCGGTTTCTTTCCAATTTCTTGTTTTAAATTCCTGTCAGACAATGATGGAAAATATGCATCATCTATTGTCTTAACGGAATTATCACTTTTTAGATCAACAGATGGCTCTTCTGGTTTTGACGAACCAGATTCATCTCCCAAACGTGGCTCCTTTGACATTGACAAGTCAAATTCATTGCCAAAACGTAGCTCCTTTGTTTCTGAAGAAACAAATTCATCGCCAGAAAGTGAAAATTTCACTTTCTTTGATTTGTTAATATCTTGATTAACCATTTTTTTTCTTTCTTTAAGATCCCTTTCGTCCTCATATTTGTATCTGATGAATTCGTTTCACTTGACTGATCAGTTTTTGAAGAGCAAAACGATTATCAAAACTTTTATCTGATTTTCCGGTTTCATCTGAGGACAAAATCCTTTCGAGATATTCCCTCTCTTTCTTCCTTTTCTTTCTCAGTCTGTCTTTCTGCCCTTGTGAAAGTTTTACTTTCTTTTCTAGAACTTTATGTTCTTTGGGCTTTTCTTCGACTTTGACTGGTTTCTTTGCCATTTTCTGAGATTCAGCCCTCGATCTTCCCTTTGATCTCATTGGGCATTCTCTGGCAATGTGACCTTTGATATGGCATTCAAAACATCTTCTAGTCTCAAAACTTCAACTCTGGCAGTTAACAGCAATGTGTCCTCTAAAACCACAATTATAGCACACTCTGTTATCATACCATTCACCACTTTCATACCAAACATTCAGATCATAACACTGTTTGGCCTTGTGGTAGTCTTGTCGTCTCGTGTCAAATTGATTTAGCTTTTGAACACTGTGGTTAAACCTGCACCACTTATTACCAACTGTTTTTGAGTTTTGATTTTCAAATTTTTGTAATTTTTTATCATGATTGGATTTTTGAACTGATGATCTTTTATTTTCCTTTTGAAAACTTTTTGAATTTTTAACACTTTGTTTTTGTTCTGCAATCTTCTTCAAAGGTTTCTGTGTTGAGCATTTTCCTTTTTCAGTAGACTGTAGAACAGTTTCTTGAAATTTTTCTTTTAACTTCAGAAACAATTTCTTTTTCTCATTTTCATCATCAGTTTTATCATCACAATCTTCAATTTTGACATTGTCAAAATTTGTGACATTGTCACTTATTGGAACTGAATTGATCGGTTTTGGACAAATATAGTCTGGTACTGATGACGAAGTCTCAAAACTTTTCAATTTATTCTCTAACTCGTTGATTTTATTTATAGCAATTTCAGCTTCATTTTCAAGCCGAATGATTTTCTGAAGATGATAGTTTATTGCAATATGTTTTTCAATATTATTTTTAAAAATAACAGACTTGTCATCTTCTAAAATCTTTATTTTACTTTGAATTTTTTTTTCAATTTTTAATTTTTCATTTTCAAACATTTTTATTTTATTTTCTAAATCTTTTTCTTTCAAAATTTTGTTTTCCAATGTCAAACTCTCAATATCTTTCAAGAGTTTAACATTATCTGATTTTAATTTTTCACAAATTGAGCACATCTCAAGAATCTGTTTATCATCAGCTTTCTTTTCAACCTTCAAAGCTGGAATTTTGTCAATCTGTTTCTTCTCAACTTGAACACTTTCATCATCACTCTCTTCATCTGATGAATGATCAAAGATAGGTGCATTTGCTTCAATCTCTATCTTTGATACTGGTTCAGCATTCGAAGATACAAGTTTCTCAGATTCTTCTTTCTTTGGAATTTCTTTTGTCTCCGTCTTGAATGTTCCTACACAAAAAATTTTAACGAAATTAAGAGGATTCATATTTTCGTCAATATAACAACCCCTCTTAATGTCATATTTCATGAGATTTTTTGCTGCAAGACATATACATACTCTTCTATCTATTTCAACAATTACATCCAAACTCATTTTATCTAGATTTCCTTTTATTTTATCCATCAATTCTTTCTTCTTCTTATAATTTTCATAACTGTGTGTTTTGAGCTTATTGATGAACTCATTTGGATGTAATTTTGAGAACCCGGAATCCCTTTTTAGATTTTTCAAACTATCATCCCGTTCCGCAGGTAGCGCATCCGCAAACTTTGATATCTTTTCAACATCTGACAACCTTATCTCATACGTTTTCAACTTGTCCAGTAAATAATCAAATCTGCTTTCCAACTTCTCTAATGTCTCATCCTTTTTACACAGAAAATCTTTAAGTCAGATAATCCAAACCTTCTTATCATCTTATTCATATATGCTTCCTCTACACCAACCATATCCATCATTTAGTCTTTCAAGATAATAATTTTCCTTTTCATCAAACATTTTTATCAAAGTTCAAACAATCCTGACAAATTTCACACAAAATGTACAACCTGAATTTCTTTTCAAACGAAATTACTTTTCAAGCGAGATAACACTTTTCAAACGGAATAACACTATTCACACGGAATACCTGTTCAAACGAAATCAGTTGAAGCGAAATCACCTGTACAACAAACTCAAGCGAAATTACCAACTCAAACGGAATCACACTT
The DNA here is from genome assembly GCA_030545235.1 of Helianthus tuberosus. Taxonomy (NCBI): domain Eukaryota; kingdom Viridiplantae; phylum Streptophyta; class Magnoliopsida; order Asterales; family Asteraceae; genus Helianthus; species Helianthus tuberosus. Next base: position 139,417,742 of record CM060424.1, read on the forward strand.
TTCACACGAAATAGGTGATTTCGTGTGAATACTCAAACGAGTTTACCCTTTGGCACGGAATTAGTGATTTCACGCGAAATCACTCAAGTGAAATAACTATTTGAAGCGGAATCGTGATTTCAAACGAAATTAACAGCAATTTCAAGCGAGATTATAATTTCGTGCGAAATTAGGTGCAATTTCAAATGAAATTATGCTGATGTCATCATATCGATCTGTTTTTGACAAAATTGATCAAGTTCTAGGCCGATTTTAGATCTGATTCTTTCAAGGATTTGTTAAAACTATGTTTCGCACGTTATATGTGAAAATCAGTCCATTTTAACCGTTAAATCTTGATTAATTTTGAAACGAAGGTGTAGAAATCAGAATTTTCCAGCGAAAACAAGCTAAATGATAAGAACTCTTCCTCCTGAGCTCTGATACCACTTGTAGGATCGTTTTCTGACCCAATGAGTCGATCAGAAGAGTTCTTAGACTAAACCAGAGGTGGAATTCATTGATTCAGACTTCGTTTAGCTTGTATTACACTAGAATATCATTAATCTGTCTTGTTTATTGATCTAGTAACAGTTTACAGTCCAGAGACACTTTGACAGCACTTCAGCGTCGGAACCAATAAGCATTATAAACGAGATCACATCTTGGGTATTTATAGGCTGCTGATTTCGCTTGAACATGCTCAAGCGAAATCACATTTCAAGCGGAATCAGCTCTTTCAAGCGGAATCAGCCTGCTGATTTCGTGTGAAATGACATGGTGATTTCGAACGGAATTACAACATGTAATTTCGTGCGAAATTACCTCCCAACCTATTTTTGACCCTTTTCTCGTACTACGTGCTCTGATCTATCTAATACAATACAAGACTCGATACAAGACGAAGTCGACAGACGCATGCACCAACAGGAATTACAATATTTGGTTTTTGAAAAATTGTAGTAGAAGAATAAAATATTTAAGACAAAGAATAGAAGATTATAAGTCATGTAATTCAAGTATTATGCCTCCATCCGACCCATATCATCCCTCTAACTATATAAACCAGTATTTTCTTTCCCCTAGATATATATTATTTTTAGAAGAAAATTTAAGAGAAGAAAATGATCATAGAAAAAAAGCTTATAGAAAGGATTTCAAGCACAACTTGTTAATCATGGATAAAGAAATGTTAAAATATTTAAAAGATGAAATGTTCAATGATTATAATAATAAAAATTTAATATGGTATTTTTCTACATTTAATGAAGATGAAATATTTTTACATGAGATTGATTGGCAATTATATGTGTGATAATGATGAAAATATTCCATTTTTCTCCTGGTTATCTCTATACTGTATAGAAAATAAAATTGAGTATCCATTTTTTGAAAATATATCTGTTACTAATACTATAACCAAAACCTATACAATTATAAATAAAGATGAAAATATTACTAGTATACACCCTCCACATACGGATATAAAAATAAAAACTGAAAATAAAGAATATATTGCAAAGCCTTTAGCAAACATTAAAGAAGATATAGATAAAAACGTAAAGGCAATTATTTTTCAAAATAATTACACTAATGAAAAATTAAATACCATAGGAGAACAATTAGAAAGAATAGAAACTAATAATAATAAAACTTTAGATCAACATAGTACTTCAAATACTAAAATAATAACTGAAACTATTGAAAATCCAATATTTAAACCATATAATATAGATATCCCAATATGTCTAAACAAACAACAAGATATGTTACAAGATATTTCCTCAAAATTTTCAAAACTAAATACAAATGTTATTTCAAATCAAGAAATTCAAAATCTAGAAGAACAATTTAATGATTTTCAGATAGAAGATTCTCTAAACAAAATTAAAAGAGGAAATTATCATTTTTCAAAAATAATACCTATACTACTAGACCTTAATCAAGAAATTACTACCCTAGACCTACTCCACCTGATTTACAATTTGAAGAACGACATACTTTAGTCCAAGCCAAATATGATGGAAATTCTCTATATGAATGGAGTATAGAAGGACAGACAGAACATCAAATTCTTAATTTAATGCAAGAAATGATAATGGCAGCAAATGCATATAAAGCAAATGGAAATGATGAGACTGCAATTCTTACTATGATAGTTTCTGGTTTTACTGGAATTTTAAAAGGCTGGTGGGATAAGTATCTCACAGAAGAAGAAAAGCATATAATTAAAAATGCTAAAAAAATAATTATTAAAACAGAAATTAATGTTCAAACGCCAACAGAAACACCTGATATAATTAATACTCTAGTATTTGCTGTAATCCAACATTTTATTGGAAATCCAACAGATTATCAAGAAAGAAATTCATTAATATTATTAAATTTGACATGTAGAAAATTACAAGATTTTAGATGGTATAAAGATGTTTTCCTTTCAAAAGTTATGACTAGAGAAGACTGCAAAGAAGCCTATTGGAATGAAAGATTTATAGCTGGCTTACCAAAATTATTTGCAGAAAGAATAAGAGAAAAAATTAAAAAAGACTTTAATAATAGTATTCCTTATAGAGATCTATCCTATGGTCAAATAATAAATTATATAAATCAAGAAGGATTAAAAATATGTAATGATTTAAGATTAAAAGAAAAAATAAAAAAGGATGGAATCCAAGGTCATAAGGAATTAGGAAGTTTTTGTCAACAATATGGATTTGAACCATTTAAAACTCCTTCAAAATCTAAAAAGAAAATTCCTAAACAATTTATCAGAAAGAAATATAAAAGAAAACCATATATTAAAATAAACAAAAATATTATAAAGATAAGACTGATTTTCAAAAGAAAAAATAAGGTAAACAAGACATTGTCATTTGCTATAAATGTGGAAGACAAGGACATTATTCTAAAGATTGTTATACTAAGAGAAAGATAAATGAGTTAAACATTTCAGATGAATTAAAAGAACAGATAAATAAAATAATTATTTATGATAATTCAAGTGAAAACAGTATTTCAGACTATAGTAGACTATAGTGATAATGATTTAAACAATATTAAAGATTCTAATTCAGAAAGTAGTTCAGAAGAAAATTTATGTGAATGGAGTGGTCCTTGTATTTGTGAAATTGATGGTACAATTGTTGGACTCTGTATGCCCAAGACACATATTAAATTGATGTGGCTAGTACGTTATGTTCCAAGTCGAGTCATACCCAATAACAAGCTAGACAAACAATTATATTATTTATTTGTGATATGATCAAACAAATAAATATTAACACTTACAATATTTAGAAATTGGTTTTCTAAATAATTACACTTGAGAAACCAATAAATTATATGGATAATTTATTTTGAGAGAATATTTTATTTTGTTATTTAATGGGTTAAATGACATTATAAAAGATTACATAAAGTCTTGCAAACATATGGTGTAATATTTTATAAAAGTTATAAAATAAACAAGACTTAAAATTGTTAAAAGAAAAAAATTATTTATTTTTTTTAAAACAACCTCCCAAAATCGGCCCCACATGGTCTTCCCAAGACTTTTGTGGTCCAATCACAATTCATGCAATTTGCATGTGTAAGATGAGTCTTGATTGGGTGGTCTTTCCAAGACCATTTTAGTCCAATAAGGCTTCATGCATTTGCATGTGTAAGAAGGGAGTTGATTGGCCAAAATGGAGGTTATCTTCTCTCATGTTTTATATATATTTAGATGACATAATTTTCAAGTGGAAGACTTGAAAAACTCTCTCTAAAATTTCGGCCATCATAAGGTTGTTCCAAGTTTTTCAAGTTTATTTCAAGTGTGTTAAATCCTAGCTACAATCAAGGTGTTTGTTGGAAGCTTGGGGTATATAAGCTTGAGGTCTTCTACTCTTGAAGGCAACCATTCAAGAAGTATCATCCGTTTCAAGTTCTTTACTCCAAGAATGTAGTTTTCTAAACATCCTATGGTTGTGTTTGATAGTATGCATCTTCATATATGGATCCGGGTTTTGGGATTTTACTTATAAATGAAGTTTATATCATAAAAGTAACATGTTTTAAATATTAATTCCGCTGCGTTTTTTATTTCATATGGTTGAAATTGCTTTGATAAACATGTTAAAATCCCACCAATGGCATCTAGAGCCGCTTATATGAGTGCATGCTTCAATAGATTAAAAATTTCGGGTTTCGGGTTTGAATAAAACCCTATGGCCGAAAATTTTAACATGGTTAACCCTTTGTTTTTCAAGATTATTTTCTTACATGCATAAGGGAATCTTGAAATTTTTTTTCATATGGATGAATTTGTTTGTTTGGACAAAACTTACCTTTTCGGTTTTTTGACCATAGCCGAAAATGGTCACAAAAGGGAACCATTTTTTTTATGCTTCTTGAAATATATATATATATATATATATATATATATATATATATATTTTGGTGCATATGACCTAGCCATGACCTTGTGTTGAATGATTGTGTTGTGATCTATTTTATTTATTATTTCAATGGGTTGTAATAATTATTATTTTGTTCTTCCATTAGAAGATATGTAATTTATTTATTTTCATTTGGTATGTAAAATAAATAGATTAGGTGCATTTTATTTTACTAGAAAAATGTATTAGGATATATTTTGTAAAAGAAGATGCACACAAAAATGCGGTTTTGGTTTGGACCATAATATTCGGTCCAAAGAACTTCATCGTTCTCAACGGGATTTTAACCCGATAACCAAAAAACATTTTTTGAAGTCCAAAAGAGTTTGGAGCTGAAAATAAAAGACTTTTGGAAGCTCAAAGAAGGTGGAGAAATCACAACACAAGATGGAGACTTGAAGCATTTGGATGCGGGATCAAGTGGGAGTTCATCGACACATTACTTGTGTCATTTTTCACCCCTTAGGAAGGACCTTTTGGCACACTTGTTTCGGCTAACAAGTGTTGTCAAAATAGTTGGCTATGGTTATGCACCTATGGTTATGCTTGTGTGGTTGTTTATTTTGTTGTTTAGATGATATGTAGATATGCATGACTTAACAAACTAATAATCAACAACAAGCGTAAAAATGGTTCTTGACAAAATCATTAAAATGGTTAATAAAGGTTTTATTAAAAATTAATAATTTTATAATAAAATGGGTTTTATTAAAAAGAACCTTGAAAATTATTTTTTACTAAAGTACCATTGATTTGAATGCATGCAAATGTATGGTACATAATATTTTCTAAACTAGAATTTTGAAATATTAAAAACCCTTATATAAAACAAGTCAAACACCATCCTTTTATACAACACTCGAAACACTTGGGAACTCTTATGGTGGGATAAAGGTCACCTAACCACATTTGAGGGAACTTGTATGTTTGAGGTGGGTTTACCATGTTTGTGGGATAAAGGTCACCTAACCACTTATGTGTATAAACTCACACGTGTGTGTAAGTTGGACGACTTGATTTGGAAACCATGAACTTAGGGTCACCAAAGCATGGGGAACAAAGGTGTTGATGAGATTAAACATGCCAACTAAACATAAAGATGTTTAACCGATCCCATATGGCTAGAAATTGCAAAGAGTTGCAATTGTCAAACGTTGACTACCTTGTTAATTTAAATAGAGGGATAAAGGTCACCTAACCAATATTTAAATGTAACGTTGGATTCTAGATTTTAATTATTAATTGTCTTTAAGACACAAAAGGGTATTAATGATTAAAATATAATAATATCGAAAATACTAAAATTGAACTTGTTAAATTTTGTAGATGGCCGCTAACAAAGCAAACCCGAATAACCAAATCGTCCGAAACCTATCATTAAGAACCATCCTTGAAAAGGATCGTCTCAACCATAACAACTTCATGGATTGGTTTCTAAACCTGAGAATCGTTCTCAAGCAAGAGAAGATATCCTATGTGTTGGACGATCCTATTCCCGATGAACCTAACGTGGAAGATGTGGAAGCCTACAATGATTGGGTTAAGTATACCGAGGACTCCATGCAAGCCTCATGCCTCATGTTGGGAACTATGATTCCCGAAATTCAAAAGGATTTTGAACACCACGGGGCATACGACATGATTACCCAGTTAAAGGAAATGTTCCTACAACAAGCAAGGGTAGAACGCTTTGAAACTGTTCGGGCGCTTCATGCATGTCGAATGGAGGAAACCCAATCAGTATCATCTTATGTCCTAAAGATGAAAAGCCACATTGATCGTCTCGAAAGGCTAAATTGTCCCGTCTCTAAAGAGTTGGCTACGGATTTGATCCTCAACTCTTTAACAAAGAAATTTGAGAGATTTGTAATGAATTACAACATGAATGGATGGGACAAGAGCATTGGTGAGCTTCATGCAATGCTCAAAACGGCCGAAGCAGGAATGGGCAAAAAGGCTTTACCCATCCTAGCGATCACTGAAGGAGGCAACAAGAAGAGGCCCCACCCCGACTCTAAAGCAACCTATGCTAAAAGAAAGGGACACGTCAAGGGATAAGGAAAGGGAAATGCTAAAGCAGAACCCACCAAACCGAAGGAGAAGAAGCAAAAGGTTGCTACAAATGACCCATGTTTTGAATGTGGTGAGATAGGACATTGGAAGAGAAATTGTCTAACGTATCTCAAGGAGTTGAAAAACAAGAGGGATGCAGGGCAAACCTCAGGTACTATCTTTATGATACATGTTGAGCTTAATGTTATTTCTTCTAACACATGGGTACTAGATACCGGATGTGGAACTCATATTTGCAATTCGTTGCAGGGGTTCAAAAGAAATAGACATTATAAGAAGGGAGACGCTAGTCTCTTCATGGGCAACGGAGCAAAGGTTGAAGTCGAAGCTCAAGGAGACTACGTTTTAGAACTTCCAAGTGGTTTGGAAGTTATTTTGAAGAATGTTTTGTATGCTCCTAGTTTAACTAGGAACATAATTTCAGTTTCCCTTTTAAGACAATGTGGTTTTAATTTTGAATTTGTTAACCAAGACATTTATGTTTCTATGAATGATGTGTTTTATTTTAAAGCTATGTCTTTAAATGGTATTTATGAATTAGATCATGATAACACATCATATGATAGCTCAATGTACCAAGTAACCAACAAGAAACTCAAAATGGATTTGAGTGATTCCTATCTTTGGCATTGTCGCCTTGGACATATAAGCAAGAATCGCATGCATACACTTCAGAGAAATGGTCTTCTGAGTACAAATGAAGATAATTCATTTGATGTATGTGAATCTTGTTTACAACGCAAAATGACCAAGACACCCTTTAGTGGAACTTTTGAAAGGGCAAAAGACTTACTAGGCATCATACATTCAGATGTATGTGGTCCTTTTAAGCCGATGACTAGGAATGGTGAAAGATACTTCATTACCTTTATCGACGACTATAGTCGTTATGGTTATGTGTATTTACTAAGACACAAGGATGAAGCATTTGAAATGTTCAAAGACTTCAAAAGTGAAGTAGAAAATCAACTCAAGAAAACAATCAAAGTCCTTCGCACCGATAGAGGAGGTGAATACCTTAGTGGTGCTTTTCAAGATCATCTTAGGAGTTGTGGAATTATCTCACAACTTACTCCACCTGGAACACCACAACACAATGGTGTGTCCGAAAGGAGAAATCGAACTCTATTAGATATGGTTCGATCTATGATGGCTAGAAGCACATTACCTCTATCGTTTTGGGGTTACGCTTTGCTCTCCGCAGTCCGTATATTAAATATGGCCCCAACCAAGAAAGTGGAAAAGACACCTTTTGAAATATGGCATGGAAACCCTCCATCATTATCATTCTTAAGGGTTTGGGGTTGTGAAGCTTATGTTAATCAATACACCCCAAATAAATTGGAAGTCCGATCTACTAAGTGTATCTTTGTAGGATATCCTAAAGATGATATAGGATACTATTTCTACGACCCAACCGAGCAAAAGGTATTTGTTGCTCGAAAGGGTAAGTTCTTGGAAGCTAAGTTCCTTATGGAAGGAACTAGTGATAGAACAGTGGAACTTGAGGAGGATCAAGAACCACAAGACGATACACGTTTGGTTGATACTAGCGCTCAATAAGAGATTGTTGAAAACGATCAAGAGGTTGATCAGTACGCACAAAATGTTCGCAGATCTGGTAGAATTAGCAATCCACCTGAAAGATATGGATTTTTCATGGATGGATGCTACGTGGTAGATTCAGATGAACCAACCACATACCATGATGCAATGTCAAAATCCGATTGTGACAAATGGCTTGAAGCCATGAACATAGAGATGCAATCCATGTATGACAACCAAGTTTGGGAATTGGTTGTGCCACCACTCAACTCCAAAGTAGTTGGAAGTAAGTGGGTTTTCAAGAAGAAAACAGACATGCATGGTAACTTGGATATTTATAAAGCAAGACTTGTAGCAAAAGGTTTCACTCAAACTCAAGGGATTGATTATGATGAGACCTTCTCGCCTGTGGCGATGCTAAAGTCAATCAGGATATTATTTGCCACAGCTGCATATTATGACTATGAGATCTGGCAATTGGATGTCAAAACGGCTTTTCTTAATGGATATCTTGATGAAGATGTCTATATGGTTCAACCAGAAGGTTTTGTCGATCCAAAGCATCCTGACAAAGTGTGCAAGTTAAAGAAATCAATCTATGGATTGAAACAAGCATCTAGAAGCCGGAATCACCATTTTGATGAAGAAATTAAGAATTTTGGATTCATCAAGAACGGAGATGAAGCTTGTGTGTACAAGAAAGCTAGTGGGAACGTCATCACTTTCTTAGTACTGTATGTCGATGACATTCTACTATTTGGGAATGACATTCCAACCATGGAAGGTGTAAAAGCTTGGCTTGGAAGTTGTTTTTCCATTAAGGATCTTGGTGAAGTAGCCTACATTTTGGGAATAAAGGTCTATAGGGATAGATCAAGGCGCTTGATAGGTTTAAACCAAAGTGCATACATTGACAAAGTCTTGAATAGGTTCCAAATGGAGAACTCTAAGAAAGGTTTTGTACCTATTCAAAAGGGGACAATATTGAATACATCTTAATGTCCAAGCTCAAAGGATGAGCAAGAGAAAATGAAAGGAGTCCCATAAGCATCTGCTATAGGATCCATCATGTATGCAATGATATGCACCAGACCGGACGTCTTATGCGCCTTGAGCATGACGAGTAGATACCAGCAAAATCCAGGTAACAGTCATTGGAAGGCTGTTAAGTGCATATTAAAATACCCTAGAAGAACTAAGGATATGTTTTTAATATATGGATCTGGTGAGGAGGAACTCGTTGTAAAGAGTTACACGGACGCGAGTTTCCAAACCAATCGAAGTGATTCTCGATCACAATCAGGGTGTGTCTTCATTTTAAATGGAGGAGCAGTCTCTTGGAAGAGCTCAAAACAAGACGTGGTAGCATTGTCCACTACAGAATCAGAATACATCGCCGCTTCATTGGCAGCCCAGGAAGCTGCATGGTTGAAGAAATTCATAGCCGACCTAGGGGTGGTCCCTACCATTCAAGACCCCCTAGAGATCTTTTGTGATAACGAGGGTGCGATTGCTCAAATCAAGGAACCTCGTGCGCACCAAAAGACAAGACATATCGAGCGGAGATTCAACTACATAAGGGATGAAGTTGAAAAGGGAAAGATATGTATCCGCCAAGTTCACACCGATCAAAACATTGCGGATCCACTCACGAAGCTCCTTGACAGGGCAAAACATGAGGGTCATACATGTGCCTTAGGACTTCGATATTCTAGTGATTGGATTTGATCTATTTTGTATTTGGATATTGAAACAATTGTTATTTTAACTCTTTTATGGTATTTTGAGTTATGTTTCATATTAGCATGTTTAAATCCATGAATAAGTTAATTATTCTAAATGTCCGTAGTCGATCATAATTGTGGGAACAAATATGAATGTAAGATTATTATGAACTTGGATTGGTGGATATTCATTTAGAATGAATATAGAGCAAAGTGTTGCTGCCAACGTTCATAGATATTTGTGGGATACAAATATTGGACTAACTCGCTCTCAAATATTACTGCATGGAATCATTTGTGGTTGATCATAAGTAAATTTGAGTAAAGGTGAATATCATAGTATCCTCTGACCTGAGATACATATTGGGTCTTGATATTCACCAAGTGTTATACCTTGACCTAGTTCTTAGCTGTCTGTAGCAAGGTAGTACATAAGGCTAAACTCAGGTGTGGTACAAGGTGATTGTGAGAGACGTATGTAGTCAAGAAGGGATTTGTTCCTCTTATTCATTGAGAGTAAGATGTCTAAGGCCTGCTAAAGTTAAATCAAACAGAGAGTGATCACTCTATGTCTCTGGATTTAACATGACATCTGTAACGAAAGGATAAATGATAGATTCACCTAAATCATGTTCAAGTAAGGGACTTGAAGGGGATGATGTTATTGAATGGGAAATATAGTCATACGTATTAGGGGTAGTAAACTATAGTTAGGTGGTCTTTACTACTTTCATCAATCTTCTATGTATCTTGTGCAAGTGGGAGATTGTTGGACTCTGTATGCCCAAGACACATATTAAATTGATGTGGCTAGTACGTTATGATCCAAGTCGAGTCATACCCAATAACAAGCTAGACAAACAATTATATTATTTATTTGTGATATGATCAAACAAATAAATATTAACACTTACAATATTTAGAAATTGGTTTTCTAAATAATTACACATGAGAAACCAATAAATTATATGGATAATTTATTTTGAGAGAATATTTTATTTTGTTATTTAATGGGTTAAATGACATTATAAAAGATTACATAAAGTCTTGCAAACATATGGTGTAATATTTTATAAAAGTTATAAAATAAACAAGATTTAAAATTGTTAAAAGAATTTTTTTTTTTTTTTTAAAACAACCTCCCAAAATCGGCCCCACATGGTCTTCCCAAGACTTTTGTGGTCCAATCACAATTCATGCAATTTGCATGTGTAAGATGAGTCTTGATTGGGTGGTCTTTCCAAGACCATTTTAGTCCAATAAGGCTTCATGCATTTGCATGTGTAAGAAGGGAGTTGATTGGCCAAAATGGAGGTTATCTTCTCTCATGTTTTATATATATTTAGATGACATAATTTTCAAGTGGAAGACTTGAAAAACTCTCTCTAAAATTTCGGCCATCATAAGGTTGTTCCAAGTTTTTCAAGTTTATTTCAAGTGTGTTAAATCCTAGCTACAATCAAGGTGTTTGTTGGAAGCTTGGGGTATACAAGCTTGAGGTCTTCTACTCTTGAAGGCAACCATTCAAGAAGTATCATCCGTTTCAAGTTCTTTACTCCAAGAAGGTAGTTTTCTAAACATCCTATGGTTGTGTTTGATAGTATGCATCTTCATATATGGATCCGGGTTTTGGGATTTTACTTATAAATGAAGTTTATATCATAAAAGTAACATGTTTTAAATATTAATTCCGCTGCGTTTTTTATTTCATATGGTTGAAATTGCTATGATAAACATGTTAAAATCCCATCAACAATAAATTCTCTAACATCAGATAATAAAGACTTATTCGAATTATTAGAAAAAATTGAAGATAAAGAAGTAAAACAAGTATATTTAAAACAATTAAAAGAAAAGTATAAACTACCAATAGAAAAAGAAACAAAAGTGTATAATTTCAATGAAATATGTCAAAGGTTTCAAACAAAACAAATAAAAGAAAATCCTATTACAATAACAGAATTACAAATAGAATTAAAAAATATTAAAGAAGAAATTCGAGAAATAAAATCACAGATTAAAGATTTAGAACAAGGAAAAAATAAAGAAGATGAAGAAAACAATAACAATACTGAAAAATTAGGAAAATAAATCATTTAAAAGGATTAATTTCTCAAAAATGGTATACTAAACTAAATATAATAATCAATAATGAATTTCGATTAACATTAGTTGCCATGATTGATAGTGGTGCTGATATGAACTGTATTCAAGAAGGTTTAATACCTACAAAATACTATGAAAAGACTACCTATAGATTATCTGGAGCCAATGGAAATCCATTAAATATTAAGTATAAATTATCAAATGTTCATATATGTAAGGAAAACTATTGTTATAAAACTCAATTAGTTCTAGTTAAGGATTTAACATCTCAAATTATATTAGGACTCCCATTAATAACTCAATTATATCCTTTTACAGTTGAAGAAAAAGGAATAAGTATTAAAATATTAAATAAAAAGATCTGTTTTGAATTTGCCCATCCAATTACTTCAAAACAAATATATATTTTAAGCTTAAAAGAGAAATAAAAGGAATTTTTAATTGAAGAAATTGATAATGTTAGAACAAAGAATCAATTGCTAGATAAAATAATTATAAAAAGAATACAAGAAACTGAAAATAAATTTAAAGATAATGACTGTGCAAATATTCCAAATGCTTTTTGGGAAAGAAGACAGCATGTTGTAAGATTTCCTTATATTAAAGATTTTAATGAGAACAATATTCCAACAAAATCTAAAGCTATACATATGTCTCAAGAATTATAAGGATATTGTAAAAAAGAAATTCAAGAATTATTAGATAAAAGACTGATAAGACCATCCAAATCCCCTTGGTCTTGCTCTGCCTTCTATGTTCAAAATAGTGCAGAAATAGAAAGAGGAGCTCCTAGATTAGTTATAAATTATAAACCATTAAATAAAGTTCTAGAATAGATTAGATATCCTATACCAAACAAAAGAGATTTATTAAAAAAGATTTATGATTCGAAAATATTTTCTAAATTTGATATGAAATCCGGATTTTGGCAAGTTCAAATTGCTGAAGAAGATAGATATAAAACTGGATTTAATGTACCATTTGGACACTATGAATGGAATGTAATGCCCTTTGGATTAAAGAATGCTCCTTCAGAATTTCAAAATATAATGAATGATATTATTTTACCACTAGGAAATTATGCAATCGTTTACATTGATGATGTATTAATATTTTCAAATTCCTTAGACCAACATTTCAAACATTTAAATGCTTTCTATAATATTATTCATAAAAATGGATCAGTAGTATCTCCCTCTAAAATGAGCCTTTTCCAAACAGAAATAATATTTTTAGGACATAATATTATTCAAGGAACAATAAAACCTATTAACAGAAGTTTAGAATTTTCAAATAAATTTCCAAATGAAATCAAAGATAAAAAACAATTACAAAGATTTTTAGGATGTTTAAATTATATTCATGACTTTTTCAAAGACATAGGAATTATATGCAAACCTTTATATCACAGGTTAAAAAAGAATCCAAAACCATGGACACAAGAACACACAGATATAGTAAAACATATCGAAGATAAAATAAAATGTCTACCATGTTTACATATGTCACACCCCCAAATTCCACCTGCGGAGTACCGTCCGCTTGAGGGCGTGACCGACCAGGATCCAGCCACCAATTATACTGAGCATTGGATAATAGCGAGGATGATCACCAACCATAATGGTTAGTAAACACCATAGTTTAAAGTTCAAATTTTAAGTTCGAATAACAGTTAAGTAAGTAGCGGAAGCATAGATAAAATAGTTTAAATAAGGTTCATGGTTCAAATTATTTAGAACCCAACACGCGGGTTTACACGACCACTACACTTCCCAAGCAGCAGCTCCACAGTCACTGGTTACCTGCAAAGCATGCAGTAAGGGGTCAACAATAATGCTGAGTGAGTTCACTAGTTGTCCAGTTTTAATTACCAAAAACTTGTTTCACCAGTTAATTTATCCGTTTATACATGCCATGGGGAGCTACCCCAAAAGTTAGCAACTAAACTGTTTTTTTTCCAATACCGAACACTAGGTGACCGTTGCGTATCCGCAAGAGAGTGCCCCGATGTCAATGTTCTATCATCATTGACGGATGCCTGAGTACATTAGTTCACGACCGATCCCATACCTTGGCACGGTGTGAGGTTGGTAAGACCTAAATAGCGCTATCAACTAATAACCCGTTCGCCTGGCCCCGGCGACTAATCGGTATTAAGTAGTAGGGACTTTAAGTGATAGAGTTTCGTTTAGTGCCGTTGGTTGCAATCCGTATAAACAGTAATTAACTAAAAGGTTCCCAATAACAAGGGAAGAAAAGTAAGTTGTATCCCTTATAAGGGGATAGTGTTGTTTTAGTTCCGTTTCCCAAACCACCGGGAATACATGCTTTAGGTTGTGAACTCACCTTGGGTTGCTCGGTAGATTAATTACCCGGTTGATCACGTTGGTCACCACGTCCTAGCATGGTTACCAATATAGGTCAAGTTGGGGTACAAGTATTCACGTATAATCTACACATAACTAACACATAGCATGCTCAACATATAATTACAGCAACAGTTAATAGTCAACACGTAGCCCAACTAAACAGTAACAAGCATGTACAGTGAATACACTTAGGCCCAATAACTAACAGCCCAGTCGAGACCAGGACACTCAGTTGCGAGTCGCAACCAGAGGTTGCGGCTTATCACGTCTTGGTTGCGAGTCGCAACCGGTATTTCGACTGGTCATGTCTTGGTTACGAGTCGCAACCGGAGGTTTCGAGTTGTCGTGATCCGGTTACGAGTCGCAACCGCCGTGGTTTCGAGTTGTCAAGCTTTGGTTGCGAGTCGCAACCGGGGGTTGCGAGTCGCAACCTCGGATACGTGCACAAGAATCCTTCTAGAACCTGTTCCAACAGTACTATCCAATAGAATTGAGATTTCATGCAAAGTGTGTACTATCTCCAATAAACATGTTTTATTGTCTAATTCTCACCAAAACAGATCAAAACACAGCATTTTCAAATATTTTCATGATCTTCAAACTGTTCTTAATATGTTCATCATGTATTCAAGCAGTTCATCCAATACTCATACACATTCAATATGTTTATCCTACACATTCATATTGTTCTTCATTTGCAATCATGTTCACCCAAAACAAAATACCATTTAGTCATCAACATCGGCCCTATATCTAGCACATTATTACCGATTTAGACATCATCAACAAACACTCGGTATTTGTGGTTTTGTATATCATTTATTCAAGCCAATTCACAGCTAATATTCAAGTAACAAGTCTTAACAAGTTCCATATCAATATGGCAAGAAATATCATCATTCTAAACAACATCTTTAAACAATCATAATCATACAATCATCGGTTAACACAATCATTATTCATAACATGTTCATAACATATTCATAGTATCAAGGATCATTATTCATGTTATCATATCATGAGAGGAGGCATATCATATTAATCTTCACATTCAAGCTAAAACACATTATCCTTATCATGCTATCAACCATAATGCACCAAAATCATAGTAAACACTTAAAATACTAACCGATTAGTAGTCAAAAGTGTGAAGGTATGGAAGATTGGTGAAGGGAGTTTCCGAGTGATGACAATGAGCTTGAACCGGGATGATCCGAGATGATCCGAGAGCTCCTTGTTGTTGTTTCCGGTTTGATCCGAGAGAGGGAGAGGAGAGGAGGTGAGTTTGATGTTATGACCTTAGGGTTTTAGGGTTTTAGTGAGAGAGAGAGAGGGAGAGTGTGTGAGGTGAGAGAGTGTGGGAGTGGTGTTGCCAAAATGGTGCAAGTTGTGAGGGTGGCCGGTTATATATCTCGAGTGGGTAAGGGGGGGTTTCCGGGTGGGCTAAGGTTACGGCCCAACCGGCCCATATCGTTACTTGTTTACTCGAGACCGGGTGGTCTCGAGTCGGGTTCGGTTCGGTTCACACTTATATATATATATATACACACGACACAATCAAAAGATCACGTAATGCACAACAATAAATAACAAGTTCTCATTTAATATTATATATATACGCACATACATTCATTTAAAGACGACAGTTGGTTCGGGGAAAACCCGAAGTGTCACATTATCCCCAAGTTTTAAGAACTTTCGTCCCGAAAGTTAAAGCAGCCACTGACAAGCTAGTAAAAGTGAGAGCGTTTCAACGGGGTGTCACATCATCCCCCCGTTAGTTTGGAATTTCGTCCCGAAATTCAGTTGTAGCTTCAGTGCTGGGGGTTTCATTTGGGAACAGCTGGGGATACTTGCGCTTCATCTGGTCTTCCCGCTCCCAGGTAAACTCTGGGCCACGGCGTGAGTTCCAACGAACTCGCACGAGGGGTATCTGGCTACGTTTGAGGGTTTTGATCTCACGATCCGTGATCTCAACGGGTTCCTCAGTAAAGTGTAGCTGTTCGTCGATAGTAAGTTCCTTGTAAGGAATGACGAGTGTTTCATCTGATAGACACTTCTTCAGATTAGACACGTGGAAGACATTGTGCACAGCACTCAGTTCTTCAGGCAGATTCAATCTGTAAGCGGCCGTGCCGATCTTTTCGGTAACTTCAAAGGGTCCGACATATCTGGGATTAAGCTTGCCCCGTTTTCCAAAACGAACCACACCCTTCCAGGGTGAGACCTTAAGTAGAGCCCGTTCACCAACCTGGAACTCTTGTGGTTTCCTATCTTTATCAGCGTAGTACTTTTGACGGTCACGAGCTGCCGCCATGCGTTGCCTAATCTGGGCAATCTTTTCCGTGGTGTCGACTACATGTTCCGGGCCTGTGATCTGGCTGTCTCCAAACTCAGCCCAGCAGAGAGGCGATCGACATTTACGGCCGTACAATGCCTCAAAGGGTGCTGCCTGAATGCTGGTGTGGTAGCTGTTGTTGTAGGAGAATTCCACCAACGGTAGGTGCTTCTCCCAATTCTTGCCAAAATCGATCACACATGCCCTAAGCATGTCTTCGAGGGTTTGGATGGTGCGTTCAGACTGCCCATCCGTTTGCGGGTGATAAGCGGTGCTCATGTCTAAACGTGAGCCAAAAGATTTGTGCATGGCTTGCCACAACTCAGAAGTAAAACGCGCGTCTCGATCAGAAATAATAGAGGTAGGCACTCCGTGCTTCGAGACCACTTCTTTTAAGTATACCTCTGCTAGGGTAGAGAACTTGTCTGTTTCTTTAATAGCTAAGAAGTGTGCAGACTTAGTTAAGCGGTCCACTATTACCCAAATGGTGTCATTTCCGCGCTGAGACCTAGGCAGGCCAGTAACAAAATCCATGGAAATCTGCTCCCATTTCCATTGCGGGATCTCTGGCTGTTGGAGTAGGCCTGATGGTTTCTGATACTCAGCCTTGACCCTTGCACAAGTTAAACATTTTCTGACATACGTTGCTATGTGGGCTTTCATGCCAGGCCACCAATAGGTAGCCCTCAAGTCGTGGTACATCTTATCTGAACCCGGGTGTACTGAGTAACGGGACTTGTGGGCTTCATCCATCACAAGGTCACGTAAATCTCCATAAAGCGGAACCCATATGCGTCCGGCTACGTAGTAAGCACCGTCTTCTTTTTGTTCCATTCGTTGTCTCGATCCTCGTAGGGACTCGGCCCTGATGTTTTCGGCTTTCAATGCTTCAACCTGAGCATTCCGAATCTGATTAGGGAGGTTCGAGTGGATAGTGAGCTGTAAAGCACGAACACGCTTGGGTTTGGTCTCCTTTCTGCTGAGGGCATCGGCTACCACATTAGCCTTGCCTGGGTGATATTTGATTGCACACTCGTAGTCGTTTAGGAGTTCGACCCATCGGCGTTGCCGCATATTCAACTCCTTTTGTCCCATTATGTGCTGGAGACTCTTGTGATCAGTGTAAATCGTGCACTTGGTGCCGTACAAGTAGTGTCTCCAAAGCTTGAGCGCGAAGACCACAGCTCCAAATTCTAAGTCATGCATCGTGTAGTTCCGTTCGTGGACCTTGAGTTGTCGCGAGGCGTAAGCAATAACTTTCTCGCGTTGCATCAATACGCAGCCAAGTCCTTGAATAGAAGCGTCGCAGTAGACGACGAAGTCGTCGGTACCTTCGGGTAAGGAGAGGATAGGAGCACTACAAAGGTTCTTTTTCAGTTCCTGGAAGGCAGATTCCTGAGCATTACTCCATTTGTAAGCAACACCCTTCTGAGTGAGGGTCGTAAGTGGTTGAGCGATCTTAGAGAATCCCTTGATAAATCTTCGATAGTATCCCGCCAATCCCAAGAATTGGCGAACTTCGGTCGGAGTCTTAGGTACGGGCCAGTTCTTAATGGACTCAATCTTAGCGGGGTCAACATGAATCCCTTCTTGATTGACGATGTGCCCAAGGAAATGGACTTCTCTGAGCCAGAAATCACATTTCGAGAACTTGGCGTACAGTTGCTCATTGCGAAGAAGTTCGAGAATAAGACGTAGGTGTTGTTCATGCTCCTCTTGGCTCTTCGAGTAGATTAGGATGTCGTCGATGAATACGATTACGAACTTATCGAGGTAGGGTTTGCATACTCGGTTCATGAGATCCATGAAGATTGCAGGTGCGTTGGTCATTCCGAAAGGCATAACGAGGAATTCGTAGTGACCATAGCGGGTTCTGAAAGCAGTCTTAGAGATGTCCTCATCGCGGACTCTCAGCTGGTGATAACCCGATCGCAGATCGATCTTGGAATAATAGCTCGACCCTTGCAGCTGGTCGAACAGATCGTCGATACGGGGGAGTGGATAACGATTCTTGATGGTAACCTTGTTAAGTTCGCGGTAGTCAATGCACATTCGGAATGAACCATCTTTCTTTTTGACGAAGAGCACTGGGGCTCCCCAGGGTGATGAACTAGGACGGATAAAACCTTTGTCCAAAAGTTCTTGTAGTTGAGTAGAAAGCTCCTTGAGCTCCGCGGGGGCTAATCGATAGGGTGCACGAGCTATAGGCGCTGCTCCGGGAGCTAGCTCGATTTGAAATTCGACCTGACGGTGAGGAGGGAGTCCAGGTAGTTCCTCCGGGAATACCTCGGGATAGTCACGTACAACGGGAAAATCATCGATCCTGTTTTCCATTTTCTGTGTGTCGGTAATGAGTGCTAAGATGGCGGTGTGCCCTTTTCGTAGGTACTTCTGGGCCCTTAAGAATGAAATGATGCCTGTGACTTCACCGCTCTTGTCGCCTTGAACTATAAGAGGGTTGCCAGGGGGACGGGGAATACGAATAGCTTTCTCCTGGCAGAGGATTTCAGCTCGATGTTTGGATAACCAATCCATACCAATAATGACGTCGAAGCTTCCAAGAATGATGGGGAAAAGATTGATACGGAAGGTCTGACCAGACAACTCTAATTTGCAGTTACGAATTATGTGTGAGGCCTCGAGGTTTCTACCATTAGCTACTTCAACGGTGTGCTTAGAGCTCAGCGGCGTAAGAGTGAGCTTAAGTTTCTTACTAATACGTAGGGATACATAACTAGCATCTGCTCCGGAATCAAATAGCATGGAAACATAACGATCATTAAGTAGGAACTTACCCGCTACAACGTTGGGGTCATTCCTTGCTTCCCCAGCTCCAATCACAAAAGCTTTTCCTCTAGCACCATTTCCAGCATTGTTGTTATTGTTCCCAGCACCCTGATTGTTGTTGTTTTGATTCAGTTCAGGGCAATCCTTTCGTATGTGCCCCGTTGCTCCACACTTGAAGCACCCACGATTGTTTCCTTGTTGCTGCTGTTGCTGATTCTGCCTAGCTGGGAACTGGCTTCGGCAGTCTTTGGCTTCGTGCCCCATCTTGTTGCATCGCTGACACTGACCTTTTCCACATGGCCCACTGTGATGTCGGTTACATTTGTTACACTTAGGGTGGTTTCCTCGATAGCCACCCTGTTGCTGAGGGCCCTTGTTGCTTTCAGTCTTCCTTTGTTGAACTGGGGCCTGAGTGGGGTTAGCATCCTTTCCCTGACTTCCATCCCACTTTCGCTTGTTATCGCCAGAAGTTCCAGCAGTAGCACCGATCCTCGGGGGCAGCTTGCCCTCTTCCACAGCCTGATTGGTGAGTTTGTGAGCAAGACGAACCACAGGCTGTATAGTATTGAGGTTGGCTGAGGTCACATGACTTCTGATTTCTGGGACCAAGCCTTTGATGTACAATTCAATTCTTCGGTACATAGGTCGGGACATGTTTGGGCAAAGTGCAGCATAGTCGTTGGACTGCTTGGTGTAGGTTTCAATCTCTGATCCAACCATCTTGAGCGCATAGTACTCGTTCTCGAGTTTGTGGATGTCATCCCTGTGACAGTACTCCTCTTTGATCATGTCCTTGAAATCTTCCCATGCAGTAGCATTAGCAGTTTCCAGACTAAGCATCTGAATCTGTGCTTTCCACCACGAAAGTGCGTTTCCTTCAAGCGTACCAGTTGCGTACTTAACCCAGTTAGCAGGGGGACACTCGCAGACAGCAAGGACAGCTTCGGCCTTTTCAATCCAGTGCAGAAGGCCTATGGCACCCTCAGTGCCGTTGAAAGGGAGAGGCTTGCCATCCATGAAGGTTTTGAAAGTGCAAACACGTGGTTGCGCAGGCGCAGGCTGACCTCCAGGGTGAGCTGCGAAAGCTGCAGCCACCGTGTTGAGCAAGTTGGCGAATTGAGCCTGAGTTATGTTAACGCTTCCTCTTCCGCGTCCACTCATTGTCTTCATAACCAGAAAACACAGTATGAGTGTGATGTCGTAACGTAGCGAGAATGAGGTAGAAGAGAAACGTGTATCTATCTAATCAGGCACACTAGTATGTATAGTAGAGCAGTCAATATAAGATAAACAAGCAAGTAAACACAAGTCCGAGCTACGAGGTCTAGTATGTCGAGTCTTGCCCTTGGAGTGTAGTGTCGTCACGAGTCACGGGTTATAGTCTGGTTTTTCTCAAAAAGACTTCCCTTTTTTAAAACCAAGTTCACTATAACCAATGGCTCTGATACCAATCTGTCACACCCCCAAATTCCACCTGCGGAGTACCGTCCGCTTGAGGGCGTGACCGACCAGGATCCAGCCACCAATTATACTGAGCATTGGATAATAGCGAGGATGATCACCAACCATAATGGTTAGTAAACACCATAGTTTAAAGTTCAAATGTTTAAGTTCGAATAACAGTTAAGTAAGTAGCGGAAGCATAGATAAAATAGTTTAAATAAGGTTCATGGTTCAAATTATTTAGAACCCAACACGCGGGTTTACACGACCACTACACTTCCCAAGCAGCAGCTCCACAGTCACTGGTTACCTGCAAAGCATGCAGTAAGGGGTCAACAATAATGCTGAGTGAGTTCACTAGTTGTCCAGTTTTAATTACCAAAAACTTGTTTCACCAGTTAATTTATCCGTTTATACATGCCATGGGGAGCTACCCCAAAAGTTAGCAACTAAACTGTTTTTTTTCCAATACCGAACACTAGGTGACCGTTGCGTATCCGCAAGAGAGTGCCCCGATGTCAATGTTCTATCATCATTGACGGATGCCTGAGTACATTAGTTCACGACCGATCCCATACCTTGGCACGGTGTGAGGTTGGTAAGACCTAAATAGCGCTATCAACTAATAACCCGTTCGCCTGGCCCCGGCGACTAATCGGTATTAAGTAGTAGGGACTTTAAGTGATAGAGTTTCGTTTAGTGCCGTTGGTTGCAATCCGTATAAACAGTAATTAACTAAAAGGTTCCCAATAACAAGGGAAGAAAAGTAAGTTGTATCCCTTATAAGGGGATAGTGTTGTTTTAGTTCCGTTTCCCAAACCACCGGGAATACATGCTTTAGGTTGTGAACTCACCTTGGGTTGCTCGGTAGATTAATTACCCGGTTGATCACGTTGGTCACCACGTCCTAGCATGGTTACCAATATAGGTCAAGTTGGGGTACAAGTATTCACGTATAATCTACACATAACTAACACATAGCATGCTCAACATATAATTACAGCAACAGTTAATAGTCAACACGTAGCCCAACTAAACAGTAACAAGCATGTACAGTGAATACACTTAGGCCCAATAACTAACAGCCCAGTCGAGACCAGGACACTCAGTTGCGAGTCGCAACCAGAGGTTGCGGCTTATCACGTCTTGGTTGCGAGTCGCAACCGGTATTTCGACTGGTCATGTCTTGGTTACGAGTCGCAACCGGAGGTTTCGAGTTGTCGTGATCCGGTTACGAGTCGCAACCGCCGTGGTTTCGAGTTGTCAAGCTTTGGTTGCGAGTCGCAACCGGGGGTTGCGAGTCGCAACCTCGGATACGTGCACAAGAATCCTTCTAGAACCTGTTCCAACAGTACTATCCAATAGAATTGAGATTTCATGCAAAGTGTGTACTATCTCCAATAAACATGTTTTATTGTCTAATTCTCACCAAAACAGATCAAAACACAGCATTTTCAAATATTTTCATGATCTTCAAACTGTTCTTAATATGTTCATCATGTATTCAAGCAGTTCATCCAATACTCATACACATTCAATATGTTTATCCTACACATTCATATTGTTCTTCATTTGCAATCATGTTCACCCAAAACAAAATACCATTTAGTCATCAACATCGGCCCTATATCTAGCACATTATTACCGATTTAGACATCATCAACAAACACTCGGTATTTGTGGTTTTGTATATCATTTATTCAAGCCAATTCACAGCTAATATTCAAGTAACAAGTCTTAACAAGTTCCATATCAATATGGCAAGAAATATCATCATTCTAAACAACATCTTTAAACAATCATAATCATACAATCATCGGTTAACACAATCATTATTCATAACATGTTCATAACATATTCATAGTATCAAGGATCATTATTCATGTTATCATATCATGAGAGGAGGCATATCATATTAATCTTCACATTCAAGCTAAAACACATTATCCTTATCATGCTATCAACCATAATGCACCAAAATCATAGTAAACACTTAAAATACTAACCGATTAGTAGTCAAAAGTGTGAAGGTATGGAAGATTGGTGAAGGGAGTTTCCGAGTGATGACAATGAGCTTGAACCGGGATGATCCGAGATGATCCGAGAGCTCCTTGTTGTTGTTTCCGGTTTGATCCGAGAGAGGGAGAGGAGAGGAGGTGAGTTTGATGTTATGACCTTAGGGTTTTAGGGTTTTAGTGAGAGAGAGAGAGGGAGAGTGTGTGAGGTGAGAGAGTGTGGGAGTGGTGTTGCCAAAATGGTGCAAGTTGTGAGGGTGGCCGGTTATATATCTCGAGTGGGTAAGGGGGGGTTTCCGGGTGGGCTAAGGTTACGGCCCAACCGGCCCATATCGTTACTTGTTTACTCGAGACCGGGTGGTCTCGAGTCGGGTTCGGTTCGGTTCACACTTATATATATATATATATACACACGACACAATCAAAAGATCACGTAATGCACAACAATAAATAACAAGTTCTCATTTAATATTATATATATACGCACATACATTCATTTAAAGACGACAGTTGGTTCGGGGAAAACCCGAAGTGTCACAACATATTCCCCATCCCAATGCAAAACTAATTGTAGTAACCGATGCAAGTGATCTAGGATTCGGAGGAATATTAAAACAAGAATTAGATAATAAAGAAAGTTTAGTTAGATATTATTCAGGTGCATGTGCATGGAATGATACTTAGAAAAATTATTCTACAATCAAAAAGGAAATTTTAAGTATAGTTTTATGTATAAAGAAGTTTGAAGATGATTTATATATGAAACCATTTTTATTAAGAATCGATTCTTTATCTGCAAAATATATTTTAGAAAAGGATATTAAAAATTTGATTTCAAAAGAAGTTTTTGCAAGATGGCAAGCATTATTAAGCAACTTTGATTTTCAAATAGAATTTATAAAAGGAGAAAATAATTCTTTACCAGATTTTTTATCAAGAGAATTTTTACAGGGAATATGAGCAACTCCGATTCTACAAAAAAGATTGTATTCTCAAAGCAACAATTCTCAAAATCTCAATTATCAAGTTCTCCAAATTCTCCATCAAGACCAACCCATTTGCAACAATTTCCCTTATTACCTAATATTCAAAACAGATTTGCCCCTCTAACCCCAGGTCCAAGACCCAGACCTCCATTCTTATCTATTATTCAAAATTTAGAATCAAAACCCATTATTCAATCTCCTTCTTTTACAAAACTCTCTAAACCAGCCTCTCCTTCAACCTCTTCACTAGCCACTATTCCCTACATTATCAACCCAAACAAAAAGATTATCAAAATTCTAGAACCTTTGGAAGTCGAAAAGGTTAATAAAACTTTCTTCTCCCTAATACTTCATTTTTCCAAGAGGATGCCATTTTTTCAAGGATGAATACAAGACCAGAGATTATTATCAAGCAATTTTAGAAGATTCTGAATCAGTTATTATTCGGCACAAATTTAATAGTGGAGATCCTTCCAAGATTGCTTATAGTCAAGTAAAAATTTTAAAAATTCTATCTTTAGAAGACTGGAATTCTAAGCCCTATAATCCAAAAGCCCTTTCAAACTTCAGTGCTTATCCTCAATATAACTATTATGATTATCAAGATGCATGGGAATATGCATTTTTCTTAAGAAACTTTGATCATTCTTGGTTCTTTCAATTTGATGAAGATTTTTCAAATATTTATCCAAGATGGTTTGTTAAATGGTTTAAATATATTGGAATTATTCCAGAAGCTTTTCCTAAAGAAATTTCAGAGGCCTTTTCAAAATTCGTCGAGTATTTTCAACATGATGGAACACCGATTTTCGAATATACTTTACAGTTTATGAGCGTTTTCAGAATTCCATGGATCTGTTTATAGACTTACAATTTTCAAGAAGAAAGTCCTACAAAACTTTCTCCTCCATTACTCTTCAGACAATACAGATGTAAATGGTGGAATAAGTTTATCATCACAAAAACAAATTCTCAAGCAGTTACCAAATATTATAAGGAACTAGCTATTCAATATGAAAGAAGTTTAAAGTCTCCAATTCGAGATATCAAGGCCAGCGATGAAGATCAAGAGTATATTAAAAGATTTTCAGATTGCAAGTCTCCAGAAGATATTTTAAAATTAGTCAATGAAATTCGACAGTCTCCATCCCCTTCAAAACACTCATCCCCGGGGACTGAAGTTTTTCAAGATTCTCAAGACCCATTTGATCGATATGATGTAAAAAAAATTAAAAAAATAAATAATAATAATAATAATTTTATGCTTATCTATATATTTGGCCGACAAGAGATATTAAAGTGATGCAATTGTCAACAAAAGGACAATCAACTTTTCTTATTTTCAAAAGTGGAGTAAATAATTCAACAAAAGGACATTCAACTTTCCAATTATAGAAGATTGTGTAACAAAGAGACAATCAACTTTTCAAATCTTCAAAAATGGTGCAAATAATTCTCAATATGGACAAACAACTTTAAGGAGCATTTTCAACAAAGCAATTTCACACGGGAATTCTTTTCAAGATTCAATTATGAAGACCCTTTTATTTCATCTATAAAAGGAAGGATGATCAATGAAGAAATACACACTTTTCTACACACCTTTTCTTACATCTTCTCTTATGTATGAAAAAACCCTCAAACCCAAAACTTGTATTATCTACTTCTCTATGTTCAAGATCTTTAGATTTTCAAATTATTGTTGCTCCTCCCGATTGAAAAGAAATCAATTGTAATCAAGATTTTCAATCAATAAACTATAAACTCGGGTATATTTTAATTCATATCATACTTATTTATGTTGCCATCTCTTTAAAATAAATTTTATTATCTTCATGTTTAATCTTCTTCATATCAATCGATCCTATAGCGTTTTGGTATCAGAGCTATGTCTCTGTTTAGAAGGTGTTTTAATAACTAATTTATTATGATTATTAGCCCTGAATTTTTAAAGGGGGGTAGAACTGTGTTGGTAAGCCCTGTCGATTGTCGGTTGGATTAGTTAAAATGCCCAAAAGAATGAATATGGGTAGCCGGACCACGACGATATGGGGTTGTTCCCTCAGTATAAGCTCTACTTTAAAAATTTAAAGACTAATAACTATAATGAATCAGTTATCAAAATTCTTTTCTAAACGAGATTATAGCTCAAATACTAATGATAATGATGAAGAAGACTTAAACATGAATTCTTTACATATGAATTCTGTTGAAATTAATATTTCTCAAATTGAAAACAATCTTTTAAATTGGAGTATACCAAAATAAGATGTTAAAACTATTTACAAAATTGGTACTTTTGATTTTTTACAAGATTATTCTATAAAAACTCATGAACAAACCATACCTATTAATAAAGAGTATCAAAACATGCAATTATTATCAGTAGAAGCTATTAAATGACATAGAAAACTATATAAATTTCTACATATAGGATTAGTTCAAGGTACAACATGAAGTCGATCCTTGAAAATAATCTGATTCGGAATCTTCTAAAATTATTACCCAAGGTACAACAGTTAGATCAATACAAACGCCTCGGGTACAAGAGGCGCGCGCCTCAGGCCAAAAAAGCCCAGAAAAATCCCAAAAGAGCGCGCCTTCTTGGGGCTTCTTGTAATTACTCTAGGCGCTGAGCGAAGAAGCCCCAAGGTGTGAGCCTTGTTGCGCCTCGCGCTTAAGCGCATCTCAGTCTCGCTTTTGAAAACCAAGTTTGAGGAATGTGGTGTCGGTTACTGAGGGTCCTAAACTGTGGTGGATTTATGCTGCTCAAGCTACATTGCAGCAAAAGGAAATGTGGTAAACATATATAATTTGAAGATTAATAGATGATTTTTGACGTTTAACTTTATACTACCTTTCTTCCAAATAGTAGATACATCCTGTTTTTCATGGTGAAATGGTGTGTTTTGATATCCATATTTGACCATTTACTTTTCAAATGAAAACCTTTCTTCATTTTCTGAGGAAGTTAACACGTTACTTATTTTCTGGTCATCCATCTTGGATAAAAAAATGACTTGGTTGACCATAAACCTCAAAACACATTCCTAGTTTTGGGACATAAGAGCAACTTTATATATGGCTATGCTCTCATATTTTCCTCTTCATTTATTGTCACTTTATTTATGGTTTAGATGATTTTATAATTGTTTGCTTGTTATATGATCTGCTTGTCACCACTGAATTGGAGCCCATTGTGTCTGAGCTCTACAACATTCTCAAGTTTTCAGTACTTTTTTATAATGGTGGATAGACTTATGGTGATTTTAGTACGAGTCGAAACGGGCTGGGTTGACATGCAAACACTTTTGTTCATTTTTTATAACTTGTTAAATAAATCAATGTTTGATTACAAATATCATAGCATTTTTTTATTTTCAGAATAATAACGATTTGGAAGGCTATATAGTGACTTTTAACTCATCTTACCTATCCTTTTTGTCCATTTTAACACCTTTTTATTTAACCTGTTTGATATAAAACACACTCTAAGTTGAAATCGTCACCATTTTACTTTTTTTACTCGTCCGTAGGTGTAAGAGTGATTTGTTTACTTGATATCTTATGAATGGGATGCCCCGACAACCAGGGGCACAGCTTAGTGGTGCTCCAAGGGGGCGCCCGACCCCTCGAACTTTTCGATGCGTAGTATTATGAATAGTAATTTCGTATAGAAAATTTTTAGGTATATACGTTTCCACCCCCCCGGTTTCGGAAAAATGAGGGGGGGGGGGGGCGAAGCTTCGCCACTGCCGACAACTGAGGAAACTAAACATGTTATTTATTGTTATTCTGTTTGATGCTTATGTAACCTGCTGAAGAAAGATAAAGTATTTACTTAGATTTGCTCGACTCAAAATGCAGGATGATGTGAAGATTGTGGTAGAAACATTTCTTTTATTTGTCCTTGATCATTATAAAGTCAGCAAGGAACATGCAAGTATATTACAGGCTTTCATGATATCTTTTTTGACAATATTTAAAGTATATACTGACATGTTCTTATTCATATTTTAGTGTTGGATTGGTTCTTCTCTAGCGAAAAATAAAATCGATAGGAGTGAGTCCTTTGCTTTTTCAAAGAAGCACTTTGATTTCAGCTGCGAGGAAGAATAAGCAGAGCCCGTGTACAAATATTAGGCTTCGATGATGAAGATGCATTGACTTTAATACGTTTGTTCCAATGATAGAACAGTTCATTGATTTATATAGAAATCAAGTTTCCAATTGGCTTTGAAAATAATGAACTTCACTTTATCAAGGGAATCTTTTTGTTTCAACTCTAGAAGTGCATCACCATGGAAGTAGCTTGCTAAGTTTTCAATTGGCATTGAAAACTATGAACGGGTTAAAAAGGTGCGCCTAGGCACGAGGCATGCTAAGGCGATAGAGCCACTGGTTTTGACGACATGAGACGAGACGCGTGCACTAGGCACATACCAAATTTGCTTGAGGTGCACCTTTTGTACATGGGAAAATGTTGTGCATTAGGAAGTTGTACGCATAGTTTTTAGGTTGCATATAGAGGCTTAATTATGTCTAACATGTTAAATTATTTATTTTTATTGTTTGAGCCCGTATAAACTCTATTTCCTTCTTATGGCTATAAAAATGCCCCAAACCCTACCAAATCCATCCTCACGCAAAACTTTCATTCAATTTTTTAAATCTAACCCGAAATTCAATATATAATTTGGTCAAATAAAGTCGACCTGTATTTAGTTGATCAATGCAAACTCTAATTTAACATGTTTAATTTATTTGTTTAAATAATTTAAACCCGTACAAACTCAATTTCCATCTTATGGCTACAAAAATGCACCAAACACTACCATATCTATCCTCAGAAAAAACTTTGTTTTAATTTTTTGAAATCCAATCCGAAATTCAATATATAATTTGGTCCAATAAAGTGGAATCGTATGTAGTTGATCAATTCAAACTCTCATTTAACATATTTTTTTTAATATTTTGTGCCCGCATAGCCTCCATTTTCTTTCCGGCTACACAGATGCCCCAAACCCTACCAAATCCACCCTAACACAAAGATTTATCTAAATTTTTTAAACTCTAAACCGAAATTCATTATATAATTTTGTCAAAACAAGTCGAATCAAATTTTTTTGGTCAATATAAACACTCATTAACATATTAAATTTATTTATTTTAATTATTTGAGCCCGCATAAATGTCATTTCCTTCTTATGGCTATAAAAATACACCAAACCCTAACAAATCCATCCACACCAACTTTATTTAAAATTTTTGAAATCTAATCTTAAATTCAATATACAATTTTGTTCAAATAAAGTCGAATCAAATCTTGTTAATCAAAGCAAACTCCATTTCCTTCTTATGGCTACAAAAATGCACAAAATCATACCACATCCATCCATCCTCACACAACACTTTATTTTAATTGTCTAAAATCTAACCCGAAATTCAATATATGATTTGGTCAAATAAAGTTGAACCGTATCTAGTTGATCAATGCAAACTCTCATTTAACATTTTAATTTTTTTTTAAATATTTTGTGTTCGCATATACTGCATTTCTTTCCGGCTACACAAATGCCCCAAACCCTACCGAATACACCATCACACAAAACTTTATTTTAATTTTTTAAACTCTAATCCGAAATTCATTATATAATTTGGTTAAATAAAGTCGAACCAAATCTTGTTGATTAATCCAACTTCTCATTTAACATGTTAAATTTTATTTATTTTTTAATATTTTGAGCTGCATAGTCTCCATTTCTTCTTATGGCTACACAAATGCTCAAAACACTACCAAATCCATCCTCAAACAAAACTTTATTTTAATTTTTTGAACTCTAATACTAAATTCAATATATAATTTGGTCAAATAAAGTCGAATCAAATCTTGTAGATCAATGGAAACTTTCATTTAACATGTTAAATAAATTCATTCTAATAATTTGAGCCAATATAAACTTTATTTCCTTCTTATGCTTATAAAAATGTCCCAAATCCTACCACATCCATCCTCACACAAAACTTTATTTTAATTTTTTGAAATCTAACACGAAATTCAATATATAATTTTTCAAATAAAGATGAACCCGTATCTAGTTGATCAATGCAAACTCTCATTTAACAAGTTAATTTTTTTTAAATATTTTGTGCTTGCATATACTCCATTTCTTTCCTGCTACACAAATGCCCTAAACTCTAACGAATACACCATCACACAAAACTTTATTTTAATTTTTTTAAATCTAATCTGAAATTCATTAAATAATTTGGTTAAATAATGTCAAACCAAATCTTGTTGATTAATCCAGCTTCTCATTTAACATGTTAAATTTATTTTTTTAATATTGTGAGCCGCATAGTCTCTATTTCTTCTTATGGCTACACAAATGCTCAAAACACTACCAAATCCATCCTCAAACAAAACTTTATTTTATTTTTGAACTCTAATACTAAATTCAATATATAATTTTGTCAAATAAAGTCGAATCAAATCTTGTAGGTCAATGGAAACTTTCATTTAACATGTTATATAAATTCATTATGATAATTTGAGTAAATATAAACTTTATTTCCTTTTTACGGCTATAAAAATGTACCAAACCCTACCACATCCATCATCACACAAAACTTTATTTTAATTTTTTGAAATCTAACACGAAATTCAATATATAATTTTTCAAATAAAGTTGAACCATATATAATTGATCAATTTAAACTCTCATTTAACATGTCAATTTTTTTTTAAATATTTTGTGCTCGCATATACTACTTTTCTTTCCTGCTATACAAATGCCACATATCCTACCGAATACACCATCGCACAAAACTTTATTTTTAAACTCTAATCAGAAATTCATTATATAATTTGGTTAAATAAAGTTGAACCAAATCTTGTTGATTAATCCAACTTCTCATTTAACATGTTAATTTTTTTAATATTTTAAGCCGCATAGTCTCTATTTCTTCTTATGGCTACACAAATGCCCAAAACACTACCAAATCCATCCTCAAACAAAACTTTATTTTAATTTTTTGAACTCTAATACTAAATTCCATATATAATTTGGTCAAATAAAGTCGAATTAAATATTGTAGATCAATGAAAACTTTCATTTAACATGTTAAATAAATTTATTCAAATAATTTGAGTCCATATAAACCTTATTTCCTTCTTATAGCTATAAAAATGTCCCATACCCTACCACATCCATCCTCACACAAAACTTTATTTTAATTTTTTGAAATCTAACACCAAATTCAATATATAATCTTTCAAATAAAGTTGAACCGTATCTAGTTGATCAATGCAAAGCTATTTAACATGTTAATTTTTTTTAATATTTTGTGCTCGCATATACTCCATTTCTTTCCTGCTACACAAATGCCCCAAACCCTACCAAATACACCATCACACAAAACTTTATTTTAATTTTTTAAACTCCAATCCGAAATTCATTATATAATTTGGTTAAATAAAGTCCAACCAATTCTTGTTGATTAATCCAACTTCTCATTTAACATGTTAAATTTTTTTTTTTAATATTTTGAGCCGCATAGTCTCCATTTCTTCTTATGGCTACAAAAATACCCAAAACACTACCAAATCCATCCTCAAACAAAACTTTATTTTAATTTTTTGAACTCTAATTCTAAATTCAATACATAACTTGGTCTAATAAAGTCGAACCAAATATTGTTGATCAATGGAAACGCTCATTTAATATGTTAAATAAATTCATTCTAATAATTTGGGCCCATATAAACTTTATTTCCTTGTTATGGCTATAAAAATGTCCCAAACCCTACCACATCCTCACACAAAACTTTATTTATTTTTTTGAAATCTAACCCGAAATTCAATATATAATTTTTCAAATAAAGTTGAACCGTATCTAGTTGATCAATTTAAACTCTCATTTAACATGTTAATTTTTTTTATATATTTTGTGCTCACATATACTCCATTTCTTTCCTGCTACACAAATGCCCCAAACCCTACCGAATACACAATCACACAAAACTTTTATTTAAACTCTAATCCGAAATTCTTTATATAATTTCGTTAAATATAGTCGAACCAAATCTTGTTGATTAATCTAACTTCTCACTTAACATGTTAAATTTATTTTTATTTTAATATTTTAAGCCGCATAGTCTCCATTTCTTCTTATGGCTACACAAATGCCCAAAACACTACCAAATCCATCATCAAACAAAACTTTATTTTAATTTTTTGAACTCTAATACGAAATTCCATATATAATTTGGTCAAATAAAGTCGAATTAAATATTGTAGATCAATGGAAACTTTCATTTAACATGTTAAATAAATTCATTCTAATAATTTGAGCCAATATAAACTTTATTTCCTTCTTATGCCTATAAAAATGTCCCAAATCCTACCACATCCATCCTCACACAAAATTTTATTTTAATATTTTGAAATCTAACACGAAATTAAATATATAATTTTTCAAATAAAGATAACCAGTATCTAGTTGATCAATGCAAACTCTCATTTAACAAGTTAATTTTTTTTAAATATTTTGTGCTCGCATATACTTGATGTGTGCAAAATGAAACATATAAATTACATCAATTGTGACATAAAACAAACCATTTTTTAGTACTAATGTTGGAAAAAGTGTGTTTTTGTCTTCCTTTTGTATTTTCAGGATTAAATGAGCTCAAATTAACAAAAGAAGCAAAAAGACAGCTAAATCTAACATAAATACAAGAAAAGGAACAAACGTGACATGCCCGACCACACGACATCATCTTCCCAAGCGAAACAAGAAAACAGAAGGCTGAACACGCCCCGTGCTCAGTGAACACGGGGGCATGCCTAAGTCCCAGCAGAAAAGACAAAGCTGTAGAAGCTTCTATCGCCCACCATGGGGCCGTGCTCAGCGGACACGGGGCCGTGGTCAACTATAAGATTCGCAGAATCCAGGCAAATCTTGACAGTACAGATATGCTTCTGCACACGGGGGCGTGCCCAGCGGACACGGGGGCGTGGTCAACTAATGCAGACAAACTGCAATTAATGAAGACGGAGAAGAGGATGGACATGGAGCCGTGCCCAATGGACACGGGGCCGTGCCCGAGCTTCTGTTCAGCCTATAAATAGGAGTGCTTGGCTCAAGTGCAAATCATCCCTTGGCACACCACCTCTCTTACACTTCACCCACCACCCACCACCACCATAACACCATCATCCACCACCATCATCCATTGTCCATCATAGAGTATGTGAGTCGTCTCGGGATCCAAGATTGATCGTAAGAGTTCTTGACAATCAAGGCCATGTTTTGCCTAAGTCTCTTACATCACTTGGTGAAGACAAAGTGTCTAGTGTAATACTTTTTATTTTTAATCTTTTCGCACTTTTTACTTAGTTATGTATTAATGACTTTAATAACTAGTTTCTTATGTTGAAGGTGATTTTTCCTTATAGTTTGTCCGTGGTGTCTTGGCATTATTTTACTGTCTATATAAAATAAAAGATTTTCACCATTCATATCTCCACGGTCTATATGGAGGTATGTTGGCTACCTGGTCGGGGGTTAAGGGAACGGTTTGGTAAGAGTCTTGCCTTGTTCAGTGTATAGATCCTGCAAGGACCTGGGTCAAATTTAGTAGGACCTCCTTCAATACTTAACGGTATTGGATGGCGGGGGTCCAAACTCTTTGATCCCCTCATATGTAAGCTACTATTAATACTTTAACCCGGCTACTTAGGACTGTATCCCTGCTGACTCAGACTACTTAGCCGAGGGTAACGTCACCTTCAAAAGAGGGGCCTACCATAATATGCATTAATAACTTAATTAATTATCTTTCAATAATCCGACCCTTTAGGATTGTATCCTTGCCGACTCAAACTACTGGGTTGAGGCTAACGTCACCTTCAAAAGAGGGCCTACTACAATAACTAAGATAATCTCTTAAAAAGTGCAAAAGTGCGGAAATAATCAAAGGTTACACTATACACAAGTCGGAGCCAAGTGATTCATCTTGTCTATCTGTTTTTATTTTTTATTTTTATTTTTCAGCATTTTAGTTAGTTTTTATTTTTCTAGTTTAAAACCTTTTTCTAAACTTTTTGATTTGATTAGACGTTGAGGATAAACAGGTACTAAAAGCTCTTGTGTCCTTGGACGACCTCGGTATCTTACCAACACTATACTACGCTCACGGTGCACTTGCCCATATGTGTGTTTAGTGTTAGTAAATATCGTGTTTTATAAATTTAAAACTTGGCTAAAAAAAGTGTAAAAAGGGCTTAAAATATACTTAAACTTATATACACACTTCACACGCATCAAGTTTTTGGCGCCGTTGCCGGGGACACAAGGATTTTAAGAAAGCTTAAAATCAGCGGCCTAATCAGTTTTTCAAAACTTTTTCAAAACGCGCGCACATTTTTCTGCATTTTAGTTTAGTTTTGCATTTACAGTAACCTGAACACAGGTCGTGCTCGCTGAACACGGGGCCGTGCTGCATATTTTTCATAAAACACCCAGATACAGTAGCTTGAACACGGGGTCATGCTCACTAAACACGCCCCCGTGCTCAACGAAATCAGTAACTTTAATTAAAACGCCCAGATACAGATTCAGTACACGGGGCCGTGTCCACTGAACACGGGGCCGTGTCCAGCCTCTGTTTCCGTTTTATTTTTGTTTTCTGATCTCGAGACTTGGTTGTGGTCTGCTGAGTGATTCTTATGGATCAATACTCAGGAGGTTACAACTACACCTATGATGAGGATGATTATAGGGAAAATTATTGCACTAATTGTGGTGACCCGCACTCGGTTCAATATTGTAACTTATATCAACCATCCCCTTCATACACCTACTATGAGGAGCCCAGGTACGAGCCATCAACTTCATACACATCCTATGAAGACCAAAGGTATGAACATCCTCCCTCATACTCATATTTTGATGAACCAAGGTATGAGCCCTCTTACTCCTACTTTGAGGAACCAAGATATGAGCCACCACCTTCATATGCTTATTATGAGGAATCATGGCGTGAACAACCCACCTCGTATGAGTATTATAAAGAACAAAATTACGACCCTTATCCATCATATGCTTACAATGAAGAACAATGGTGTGAACCATCTACTTCATATAGGTATTATGAGGAACAAAGGATCGAACAACCGGATTCAAGCTTTGAAAATCCCGATCGTTTTTCTATAACCAAAGTGACCGATAGGATATTAGAACACCTTAGAGTTATCGATCGCTATATAAAAGAATCTCGCGCAAGGGAAGAGGTGTCCCGCGCAAGAGAAGAATTAAATAAAGAAGAGATAACTGAAAGTGTGAAAATGGAAGAACAAACAAGTGAAAAACCGACACATGAGTTAAACAACGAAAAAGGTGAGTCCGACAACGTTAAAATTCAAGAAGAGTCTAATTTTGAAGAAATTAATCTCTTGTCACCTTCTTTTGAAAATCATTGTTTAGTTCCAACTCATGCTATGTTTTTAAAAGAATTAAACACTAACACTAAAATTGACGAAACGGTAAGTGTTAAGTTAACTAATGATCAAACCTCGCTAATAAAAGAAGACCCATTTAAAATTAACATTACACCGGTTCCATGTTTCTTTCAAAATTCATTTATTAGTAATGTCACGATTGATAAAGATCTTTGTGTTAACATAATGCCTAACTACATTTTCAAAAAATTAAGTATTAGTGATTTTTCTCCACTTCAAATACCCATTTTTCTATCTAATCGTAAAATAATAAACTCAATCGGTGTAGTTGAGGATGTCTTGGTTCAAACAAATCAATTTGTAATCCCAACCGACTTTGTCATCCTCGATGACGCTCCTCTAGTGTTGGGACGACCCTTTGTTAAAACTCATGAAGCTTTGAAAAACCGGAAGTTCAACAATCTACCTATTCAATTAGGGGCATTTAAAAAAAGTGTCTATCTTGAGCGGTCAATGAAATATCCATTCGGTAATAATGACCCCCTAATTGAAGATGAAGATGAACCACCCGATACAAGGGAAAAATTTGACCACTTTGTTGAAGAAGAGGTCGCCATAGAACAAACTTTTAAAGTTCTTGATCAAATTGAGCAACCAAATAAGGAGTCTCCTAAAGACCCACCTCTCGAGCTCAAAGAACTTCCAACAGGTTTGGAATATGCTTTTCTAGACAAAGATGGTAAATTACCTGTAATTATTTCGTCTAAATTAGATAGTTTAGAAAAAGAAAAATTAATTAGTATTTTGAAAAAACACAAAAATGCGATCGCTTGGAAGCTTGTGGACATTAAAGGAATAAGTCCACAACGTTTTAATGAATGATGACTACAAATCGGTAATACAACCACAACGTCGAGTAAATCCCAATGTTCAAGAAGTGGTTAAAAACGAAGTCATCAAATTACTTGATGCCGGACTTATTTATCATATCTCCGATAGTCCTTGGGTAAGTCCTGTCCAAGTTGTTCCAAAGAAAGGAGGTATGACGGTAATAACTAATGAAAAGAATGAATTAATACCAACGAGAACCGTCACAGGATGGAGAGTATGTATAGATTATAGACGATTAAATGAAGCAACAAGGAAAGATCACTTTCCTTTGCCCTTCATTGATCAAATGTTAGAAAGATTATCCGGTTATAAATTTTACTGTTTCTTTGATGGTTTTTCAGGTTACTTTCAAATCCCGATAGCACCCGAAGAGCAAGAAAAGACAACCTTCACATGTCCCTATGGAAATTTTGCTTATCGTCGCATGCCGTTTGGTCTATGTAATGCCCCCGCAACATTCCAACGTTGCATGGTAGCCATCTTCCATGACATGATAGAAAAGACAATGGAAGTCTTCATGGACGACTTTTCTATCTTTGGGGATTCATACGACCAATGCCTCGATAACCTTGAAGGAATGCTATCCCGATGTGAGGAAACTAACCTCGCCCTTAACTGGGAAAAATGCCATTTCATGGTAACGGAGGGAATAGTACTCGGTCATAAAATCTCAAGCGAAGGAATGGAGGTGGATCGAGCCAAAATAGACACCATTTCTCGACTACCACCCCCATCCTCCGTTAGAGCTATCAGGAGTTTCCTAGGGCATGCCGGATTTTATAGGCGGTTTATCAAAGACTTTTCTAAAATTTCAAGGCCTCTAACAAAATTACTTGAAAAAGATGCCCCTTTCATCTTTGACAAGGATTGCAATCAAGCATTTCTAACCATAAAGGAAATGCTAGTCAATGCACCTATCATGATAGCGCCTGATTGGAAATTTCCTTTCGAAATCATGTGTGATGCAACTGACTTTGCAATTGGAGCTGTCTTAGGACAAAGAAAAGCATTTCCCCCCAATTTATTATGCTAGTAAAACACTTAACGATGCACAAGAAAATTACACAACAACTGAAAAAGAATTACTAGCTGTGGTATTTGCTTTTGATAAATTTCGTTCTTATCTTGTTCTTTCTAAAACTATAGTCTATACAGATCATGCAGCCATTCGATATCTCTTCAAAAAGCAGGACGCAAAACCACGTTTGATTCGGTGGATTCTACTCCTCCAAGAATTTGATATTGAAATCAAAGACAAAAAAGGAGCAGAAAATACCGCAGCAGATCATCTTTCGCGCTTAGAAGACCCAGCTTTGGAGACAACCAGGGACGAGCAAATCAACGAAAAATTTCCAACGGAGTCCCTAGAAATGGTGGAATACAAGGAAGAACCATGGTACGCCGACTATGCTAACTACCTAGCTAGCGGTATAGTCGCAAAAGGTTGGCCACATCATCAAAGAAAAAAATTCTTTGCCAATGTGAAACATTATTTTTGGAAGATCCATATCTTTTCAAAATGTGTGCCGACCAACTCATCCGATGATGCGTACGTGGTAGCGAAGCACGAAGAATTCTCCGCCATTGTCATGAAGGTCCATACGGAGGACATCATGGTGCTGCTAGTACCGCACAAAAGGTATTTAATTCAGGATTTTTATTGGCCGACCATTTACAAAGACGCCCAAAGTCTTGTCAAGACTTGCGATGCTTGCCAAAGAACATGTAATATTTCTTCCAAAAATGAAATGCCACAAAATGACATTCTTGTTTGTGAAATTTTTGATGTGTGGGGACTCGACTTTATGGGACCTTTCCCACCGTCAAAAGGGAACAAATATATACTTGTGGCAGTAGATTACTTGTCTAAATGGGCCGAGGCCGAGGCACTTCCAACAAATGATGGAAGAGTCGTGGTAAGATTTCTGAAAAAATTATTCTCTCGTTTTGGAACACCTAAAGCATTAATAAGTGATAGAGGTACCCATTTTTGCAACCATCAACTTGAATTTTTTTTAACAAGATATGGGGTCTATCACTGGGTCTCAACAGGGTATCACCCTCAAACAAACAAACAAGCCGAATTGACTAATAGACGTTTAAAACAAATACTTGAAAAAACCGTAGGGTTAAATAAAAAGGAATGGGCAGATAAATTAGATGATGCTTTATGGGCTTTTCGAACTGCTTATAAAACAACAATAGGTACAACCCCATATAAGCTCGTCTATGGAAAAAGTTGTCACTTGCCAGTAGAAATTGCACACAAAGCCTACTGGGCAATTAAAAATGTAAACTTAGATTTAGAATTTGCTGGTAAAAATCGATTTTGTCAATTAAATGAATTAGATGAACTAAGGAATTTTGCATACTCAAACTCAGAAATTTACAAGGAAAGAATGAAAAACTTACACGACAAACATATTAAACCTGATGAATTTCGAGTAGGAGATCAAGTCCTTTTGTTTAATTCACGACTTCGATTGTTTCCTGGTAAATTAAAGTCTAGGTGGTCAGGACCTTTCTCCATCACCCATATTTTCCCACACGGTGCAATAGAAATTAAATCTCGGAATGGAATCCCATTCAAAGTCAATGGCCAACGGCTGAAACTCTATCAAGGATTCATTGAGGATGAAGAGGAAGAAATCTCGCTTTGTTGGGATTGAACCCTACCAGAGGAACAGATAATGAAAGCCAAAACCAGGTTACAACAGTGGATTCGAAATAAGCAGTTGTTTACACTAAGTCTTCTCCCTTGAAAGTGATTACAACTGCTGAAGGCCTTATATCCACTGCCCGCATACAACTGCTGCTGTTCTGCGTAACTACTGATGAAGCCTAGAAGTCTGTTGGAAACTAAGCACTGCTGGTACAAACTGCTGATGATAAAGCACTGCACAATCAAGGACTGATCAACCTTGAGGAAAGCACTAATGAATAGAAAGAGCAGTAGTTTAGTATATCATCTGTTTTATGTATTGTCAGTGGTTAGGCTTAGCAGTGTTTGTATGAGATCAGTAGATACAGGTTGTTAGGCTGTTAGACGTCGCTTTCATGGTGACGTCAGCTGAAATGCCTCAGCGGTTTGGATTGTCTATAAATGGAACAACACCCTGTACTGTTACATGAGATTCGTCCTGAGAGAGTTCTTCTCCTCAGTTCAATCCTTTCATCTTGTACAATCCAACCTTGGAGTATCAGGCTGAGGGGGAGCTTAGTTTGTAAGCATGCTTTGTAATCTTTTGATTGACTTTGTAATCTTTCGACTAATGCAAATCATGTGTTTATCAAAACTATTTTCTTCCTTGATTGTGTTTACAAAGTTTGTTGTTCATTTCCGCTGCACTTAAACTCTGTTCATCTCTATTGATTATACAATTTACACAAATAAACACAATCATGAGAGCCTCTGATTCCTAACAATTGGTATCAGAGCTTGGACAGTCAAATTCGATCTAACAATCAATTTGACATAACAGTTCGGCTCAAAATTCAGTGATACTAAGGTTGGTTGTATTCAGTTGAAAAACAGAGTAACGAGTAAACCATGATCAAAATGGTTATTCAAAAACTCTGTAAATCAACCAAGATGTCATATGACACACAAATCTCACACAACAAGTGATTTCATGCACAAAACACTCATGGTTTTTAGATCTGAAAACATATCCGTTAAACTATGGGATTATCTCTTATTTTCAAAATTGATTTCTACTATTGTTGTGAAAATTGTGCTGTTTCATCATGTTTAATACTAAAGTATGAACCTCAGATGAACAAAACCTATGTTCTTAAAACATTAGTGTTTTGGTAATAAAGAAAGAGGGAAATTAAAACTTTAGTCATAAGATCTGGTGTGTTTAAAAACAGGTTGAGGATCCTCAAATGGACAAAATCAACTATGTTAAAATACATTCAGAAAATCAGGGGTCAACATAGTCCGTATCATATGTAATGTGAGATTAGTTGAAAAACTTGTGCAAACATGACCAATTCTCTCAAAACATTACGACAAAATGATATTGGATTAAGGTTTTTCTCTCAAAGACTTCCCAGTAAGTTTATAAATGGGAAGGGTAAAAAGGGAAGAAGAAATTTACAAAAACTCAGAAGTGTGTTCATCTCAAAACTTCTGAAGTCAGAAGAAAAGAGTATAAACATAAAACACTGAAGAGTTAGAGTTTAGGGTAATAATGGTCATTAAGCAACTGTGTGCATTCATCTGTTCACGAAAAGGTTTAGGTAAAAATGGAAATTCCGGTGAATGAACTTCAAAGAGGAATAGACAAATCTTCAAAATCATCACATGGTTCTCGAAAACTCATGTGTACATGTATCCTCAATTCTGTTGTCAATCAATCAACAAGAAAATGGTACTAAACAGTGGTCAAAATGTATTTAAAATTTCATACGACTGTTGTCAAACCACTGACCATTTTCATAAACTTGAAGATGATGTGATTACGTATTTTATTGTAAATATACCAGATCCTTTTTGATGCTATTCTCAGAAAATCCTTTATCCATTTTTATACAAAGGATTTCCTCTAATAACCAGGATATATTATTCGTTTTTTTAAGAATAATATATTTTGAACTTTTGCTTGTTTTTGTTGGCAATAGTTTCAATTTCCTGTCAGGATATGGTACCTTATTTTTTATTGGTATTATTATCCTCATAAATGGGTCAAAAGGAAATGGTGCATATGTCAAGGTCATGTCATACTCAGGGTTGTTTTAAACACTAATCCAAGGTTGATTGCTAAACAGTGCTTAAACTACTGGGGCACTCATGTTTTAATTTGGATATTAAACGAAAATGAGTTGCCTTAGCAAAAAGTTCTCATCATCCGGGGTACCAAACCACTGTCAGTAATTCGTAAGAATCTCAAAAGGAAATTGACATGTGGCAAAACCTTGAATGAAAATTTCTTTAAAAAGTTGCTGAAAATGAACTTTCAAACCATTGCCATTATTTTAACCCTAACCACTGATTTGCTCAAACGTCTGTTTACTAAATACTGTCCACTGCTGAAAGTTAGCCACTGATCCTCATTTTGCTTGGCAAGCACTGATGCTCAAAATCAGTGTCTTATCCACTGATATGCTATCCACTGATAGTAAAAATCTTTCACTGTCATCACAATATTACCGTTGTAACTACTGATGCTTGATACATCAGTGGTTCTTAAAACAACTGTCCTCCATTCTTCATCCATATCATCAGAGGTTGACACATGGTCAGTTTTTAGCCTTCAGATCATAATAACCGCTGCCACATCAGCGATCACTTTTTCCCTAAATAAAACCCTGATCAAAACCCCCAAACAGGGTTTTACACTGTCGAATTGAATTCTAAAATTCTCTTCTCAAAGTAGTTTCCAAACCTTCCTTCTCAAAGCATTCTTCGATCTTCCTCATCAAAAATGACGAAATCAAAATCGAAATCAAAATCACCATCATCTTCAAAAGAGGTCTCTCAAACGGCCGAAGAAACCATTGAAATCCCATACAAATCACCGCACAATTACTTGGGTCTCCTCACAAAACCCTCAAACAACCGCACCTTCGATTCCATCATCGACACACTGTCTGAATCAAAGTACAAAACTTTGTTGTTAGCAGATGCTCCCATTTACTTGGAAACCCAGAGAGAGTTCTGGAAAAAGGCGACGCTTGAAAAACAAGACGATAAAGTCATAGCCATTAACTCCTCGATACAGGGTAAATTAATTAAAATCACTCCGCAATCAATATCAGAAGTCTTCAAACTCGACGATCAGAAAGGTAAAATTTCCTTTGACAAAAACGAGTTAAAAGCTGATTTTCTGAAAAGGGGATATGCAGAACAATCAAAGGTAGATACCTTACAAAAAGGTTATTTCCCGTCTGCACCCAGATTTTTATTCCACACACTTTTGTCGTGTGTTTCAAATAAAACAACAGCTTTTAACGAAATACCATTGAAGATTCAGTGCCTGGGCTATGCCATTTTAAATAATAAAGATTACAACTATTCCCAGGAAATCTTCAATGACTTGGTAAAGAATGTTGATAGCAAAGCATTTTTACTCTTTCCAAGGTTTCTAAGCTACTATTTCAAACAAAAATTTGAAAAAGAAAATGAAAATGTGCCAAAACAAGGTGTTTATTTTCAAATAAAAAGTTTAACACCTGAAACATTCACTAGAATGTTGGCACCAATAAAAACAAAAGCAGAGGTGCCTGAGCAAAATTTTAAAGTTACTACTACTCCTCAGACATCTGCTGCTGAGCCCACTGCTCCAGGTGATCATAGCAGCACTACCACTGCTTTGAAACCCACACCTGACATTACCAAAAAGACCAAAAGAAAATCTTACAAAAAACCCCCCCAAACCCAAAACAAAGGCAACTCTGGAAGATGAGATCCCAGAGCAAATGCCAGTGACAACACAAATGTCACCACAAACCACTGCTGCTACTTCTTCACAGCAGTTGGTAGAAAGATCTCCACCTTTGCCTAAAACTCCTCCTGCATCTTCACAAAAGGATCAGGTTGTAAGCACAGAGACCCCACAATATGAAGCTCTGGATTCAATCGGATCCATCTTCCTCAGTCCTGATCCCAAGGACATGTCTCTTTCAACTCCCATACCCTCACCAATAATATTACCATAATCCATGCTACCTTTGTTGCATGCAGTTGATATAGCTCAGACACAAACTAGTTCCTCTCTATCACCTGTCACTGAGAGTATACTCCCACAAGTGACTGGGTCTGATGCTACTACTTCTGCTATCCCAGCAACAATTGAGGAGGTTACACCCCCTGAGTTACAAGTAAATCTCGGTGGTAGTTCAAGTGGAGCAGCAACTACAACTGATGGATCAACAGATCTTCAGTTGGACAGTTGTTTCATTAATAAGACTCCCTTGAAGGCAATTTCTTCAATAGCACCTCTGATAACCACCAGAGAGTTTGTTATGCCCACTGGTACCTTTACAAGGTTAACAAGTGCTGAAGGAAGAAGTCCCCAGTACCAAGAACAAGGGGCATCAATGAGTGATTTTTGGGACTCAGTTCCTAAGTCACACATTGATATAACCACTGCTGGTGGGGATTTAGATGATCCCATTAAAGTGGGTGATGATTCAAAATATCAGGAATTGACGGGCAGAGTTGAAAAACTTGAAACCTCGGTTGCTGAAATAAAGGATATGGTGCAGGAGATTCTGAAAGCTCAAAAAGCACAATCCACTGCTGTTCCACCTCAAGCACCTGCTCCACCACAAGCATTTGCTACAAATGAGCTCTGGAATATCTTTCAACCCTTACTTGAACACCAAAAACAGATGGCTGATCAGCTGCATGAAATACATGTGAAAATGCTGACAAATATGGTGGAGTCGAGATTTAAAGACACTCAAGCAGACATCAAAGCTATTAAGGCTCATCTCCAAAGCACTACTGGAAAAGTTCCCTCTACTATCCTTTTTATGGATAAACCCCTTGCAGATAATGCCAAAAAGGGGGAGAATGTCAAAAAGTTAAAGAAAAAGGGAATTGAAGATGGTATGTATGTTGAACCAGAACAAGCAAAACAGCCATCTAAAATCTCAAAAGATTCAAAATCTCAAACTTCCATTCAAACAGCTGATACAGCAATAGTTACAAAAACCGCTGTCAGTAGCCAAACAGCTGTCACCTCATCAACACACACAACTTCACCACACACCACCAAAACCACTGCTATACCACCATTTCCTGTCATAGAACAGAAGACAACAGATGTTACAACATCTGTTGTAATGACAACAGTGGTTGAAACACCAGTTGTTTCAACAACTGTTAGTCAATCACAAACACAAACCACTGCCACTTCATCTCAAACCACTGAGCCACCCAAGACATCATCAGCCTCTCCTACAATAAAAAGGAGAAGGATTTTCATATCTGATGATTCACCATCACCCTCACCACCTTCATCCCCTGCTCAAAAGCAGAAGACATCTACTGACACATCAGTAGTTGTAATGACAACAGCAGTTGAAACACCAGTTGTTTCAACAGTTGTTAGTCAACCATCCACCATTGGTATCATCATTCCTACATCATAATCAAAATCCTCTTCATCCGCAAAGCTCTACACCAGAAAAAGAAAACTTACTCAGCCAAATGAGGACAAATATGATCCCAATGCTGCAAAATATCCGTTGGAACTAGAAGCTATAAAAATGAGATGAGGCAATTTTACACTGAT
The DNA here is from genome assembly GCA_030545235.1 of Helianthus tuberosus. NCBI lineage: Eukaryota > Viridiplantae > Streptophyta > Magnoliopsida > Asterales > Asteraceae > Helianthus > Helianthus tuberosus. The sequence continues at coordinate 139,462,147 of CM060424.1, forward strand.
GATGATCCTTCAAACAGAAGATTTCCTTCACTCGTTAGCTTCATGGTTCCAGAAGACATGGATGAATATCTTGAGCTCAAAGCTAGACAGGCTAAGATAAGAGCCAAAGTTGAATGTAAAGGTCAAGGTGATGAAGCCATTGCTGAAAGATTGGAACTTCTGCTCACAAAAGTCAAACAAATAAAAGATTTTGCACAAGAGCTGAGCAAAGAAAAGGCAGAACAACGAAAAGAGATGAGAAGAAAACTTCTTGCATACATAATGCAAAAAAAAAAAATTTATCCTGCTGAAGAAAACCAATTTGCAAGAATGGCCAATAGTGGCTTTAAAGCATGGAGTTGATAGGATTGATAGAATCAAGAACGATCCTAGAAAGAAGAAAAATGCTCCAAATTGGAGTAGATACAAAAAGCTCATCACTGACCTAACAGCTGAGTACAAAAGAAAGAAACAGGAGTTGGTGGATGCAAAAGTGGACACTGCCAATGCCATATCAAAATGGTCAAAGCAGCAAACTGATGAAGCCTATGAAAGGCTGAAGAAAAGGAAGATAATTGTATCAGGCACTTCAAAGAAGCATGAACAAATGATGAAGCTTGAACAGCATATTGAAAACCTCAAAACACTGTTCAGGTCAACAGGAAATCCCAATCTTGTGTCAAACCAAGAAGAAGGAGAAAAGCTGACTAGTGAAGAGGTAAAGGAAAAGGAAGTTGAGTACTTCACAGAAACCATCATGAAAATGGGTCTAAAAGAAGATAGCTCAGAAAAACTCCAAAACCTTTTTAAGAAGGTGTTAACTAAGCCTGCATCATCAAATACTTCAGAAGTTTCAGACATTGAGCCAGATCAACAAAAAAGAGAGGAGCAGATAGAAAAGGAGACTGCAGAAGACATAGCTGCAGCAAACAATGTTATTGAAATGTCCTTCAAACGAATGTCTGAAAGTCTGCAAGTATTCACAAGGCCAACATCTCCCAACTCATCTTTGAATAAATCTCTCCCAAGAAACCCATTGGGTTTAAAAGTACTAAAGTGGATGTCTGATCAAAAGACCCACGTAGTGACTCTAGTCAGATTCAATGGCGAAGTGAAGTACATATCAAGGAAAGAAGCACTAGGCCTTAGTGTTGAAGATTTGCAGGATCTCCTTGAACTTACAATGTGCCGGGATGAAGATGATACAAGTTCTCAGGATTTTGAGCTGAAATTTAAAGAACAAGTCAAAGAACTTCTGATGAGGAATAAAGATCCAGAATAATGAAGGGTTTTGGCATTATCTGTTCCAGGGGGAGATTGTTGGGATTGAACCCTACCAGAGGAACAGATAATGAAAGCCAAAACCAGGTCACAACAGTGGATTCGAAATAAGCAGTTGTTTACACTAAGTCTTCTCCCTTGAAAGTGATTACAACTGCCGAAGGCCTTATATCCACTGCCCGCATACAACTGCTGCTGTTCTGCGTAACTACTGATGAAGCCTAGAAGTCTGTTGGAAACTAAGCACTGCTGGTACAAACTGCTGATGACAAAGCACTGCACAATCAAGGACTGATCAACCTTGAGGAAAGCACTGATGAATAGACAGAGCAGTAGTTTAGTATATCATCTGTTTTATGTATTGTCAGTGGTTAGGCTTATCAGTGTTTGTATGAGATCAGTAGATACAGGTTGTTAGGCTGTTAGACGTAGCTTTCATGGTGACGTCAGCTGAAATGCCTCAGCGGTTTGGATTGTCTATAAATGGAACAGTACCCTGTACTGTTACATGAGATTCGTCCTGAGAGAGTTCTTCTCCTCAGTTCAATCCTTTCATCTTGTACAATCCAACCTTGGAGTATCAGGCTGAGGGGGAGCTTAGTTTGTAAGCATGCTTTGTAATCTTTTGATTGACTTTGTAATATTTCGACTAATGCAAATCATGTGTTTATCAAAACTATTTTCTTCCTTGATTGTGTTTACAAAATTTATTGTTCATTTCCGCTGCACTTAAACTCTGTTCATCTCTATTGATTATACAATTTACACAAACAAACACAATCATGAGAGCCTCCGATTCCTAACACGCTTCAAACGGTCGAAGAATAAAAACAACAACATCATACCTGGTAAGTTACGAACCTGCAGGGATGACATCTTAATCGGTAAGTCTTCTAACCAAGTTTTGGGAAAAACGAGGGCACTCACACGAGCACTAAAAAAAATTTAAAACTTTGCTGGGCACGAGGCCGTGTCCGCTGGACACGGGGCCGTGTCCGCGCAACTGTCGGGATAAATCCCCTTTTTCATAACAGTTACACCATTCCACACGCCCCGCCCCGTTTCCCCGAAAACGCTCTGGTTCGAGGCGATTTTCTGCAGATTTTCGACGTCTCCTATCATTCTAACAACATCAAGGTATGATTCTATCACCAATAGTAGTTAGATTAAGCATTTTTATGTAGTTAAAACTTCAAAAATTTGGGGAAAAATCTAGGGTTCTTGAACTACATCCGGATCGAACCTCAAATTTTTGCTTAATCTGTTAGCATTTAGTTAGATAAGTATTATAGGAACTAAATCCACTTGTATTGTTCAATGATTCGCCCGATTTCTCACAAAAACCCCAAACCCTTGTTTTTGAACCGAAAAAGATAAAATTGAATGGGTAAACGGGTTGTTTTGGGAAAAACGGCACTTGGGGTTTCGTTTTCGGGGGAAACCGCACCTATTGGACCAAAAATTTTCAAGTTTTCGAAACCGGGTCGAAAAATGATGTTTTTGAGTAACAGACGCCTGGACACGGGGTCGTGGCCGCTGAACACGGGGCCGTGTCCAGCTCGCTGTTTGCAGTTTTGTCCGAAAACTCCACTGTTTCATGCTAACTTTTGGTGTATTATTTCAGATGTCAAGGAAGCTAACAAGGTTTAACGCAAATGAGCTCGATGCTAGGGCTAGATACGAAGTACTTCAAACAAGATCGGAAGAATACCCAAGACAAGCATGCATGGATTTGTTAGCATTGGTGAACCAACTTGACCGCTTCAACAACCTAGTCACCGGACCAATAAGAGTCGCCCTAACCACTCGACTTCGATCAGTCCACGAATGCACTATGGAATTCTATAGCACCTTCATGTTCAATTCAAGGTGCGACCCATTTGACAATGATGGGGTAGCATTCCGATGTGGTGGAACTAGGTACTCGATTTCAATTACACAATTTGGGTTGATAGTCGGGCTGTATGCGGAGGAAGATGGGGGTAATGAAGAAAACACCGGAGGGGTGCGAGAGTTGGATGAGAACGAACGCCAAGCTGCATGGGCTCAGATTGGTGAAGGGCACTACAACCCAAGCAGCACGAAGAGCACTAAGCTAAGGGACCCGCTTTACAGTTACATTCATAGAGTCCTTGCTTACTCTCTTAGCCAAAGGCATGATATCAGTGGCGTTGTGGGGTTGAGAGATTTGGTGGTCCTTCATTGCATTCATACCCGCAGACACCAAGATGTTCCGTACCTCCTGCTCCGTAACATGCATCTAAATCGACTTGCTACTTCACCAACCCCTATCTTCTTCGGGGGTGGGTATACCGTCTCTTCAAGCACTTCACGAACTGTGACAGTTCGGGTCATCCTGTACGTTTCTTAGATGTTGTAATTAAATTTGTGAAATTCTATACGTACAAACTCTGTGGATCTTGTGATACGTGACCGTTACGTGCTATTTTCGTGCTATGTGACCTTATGCACTATGTGGCTTACATGTTTGTTTTGTGAACTTTCGTGAACTACGTGTATGTACGTATGACACTAGGTTATCAGCAAGTCTATAATTAGAGCGAATCGTATGTCTTAGCATTAAATTTCGAAGACGAAATTCCTGTAACATGGGAAGAATGTGACAACCCGTACTCTCGACCCCAATTGTTGAGAGAAGCGTATTTTATTATTATTCTAACTTACTATTATTAGTGTCATTAATATTATTTATTATTATTATTGTCGTCATTATTATCTTTATCATTATTTTTTAAATAATAAAATGGGTTTTTATATTATGTGTAGAGGTGTGTTATTGTTGTTATTAAATATATATACACCGACCGCACAAAACTTCCACTCGTACACTCCCCTTGTGGGCCTAATATTCGATCGAGCCCAAGTCTGATCGGATTACACAACCCAGCACATTGGGCCACAACAGTAACCACACGCCCCATTGGTCTTCCCAATCGCACATTCCTCTTTTGCACCAGATAAGACAGCTGGATTCCAATTGTAGGGATGTGCGATCCTTAATGCACACCTATTTAAAGGTACAATTCTCAAAAACCGTAAAAGTTTAGATACCTCAAACAATCAGCCGTCACTACCTTTCTCTCTATCTCCCTCCCCTTAATTCCTCTCACTACAATCCTTTCTTCCCTAAAATAACCTGCAAACAAAACATCATCACCTCCATCCAGATTGTGCGATGCCGATAACACCTCCTTCTTAACATACTCAACTCCTTCGTCTCCGGTTAAATCTCCGGCGACGCCAGTGCTCTCCATTCAACCTCCGGTAGCTCGCGACTCCGACTCGGAACTTCGCTTATCTCTTTTCTTAACGCATTCCTTTACGGCATTAAAACCAGGTTAGAACGCCGTCCTTGTTTGTGTGCTTGATGATATAAAACTTGAAGTTGTATGTGTAAAATAAATGACTGATTTTATGATCCATATTCATATGAGTTAGGCTGGTGTTTTAGTATGAGTGATGTATCTGTGTAAAACTTGTAGCCATAACTCTAACGATGATTCCGTATGAAGCTTGTCCAACATAACAATAATACTCTTGTTCATATTGCTATGTGTAGATTGATATTATGAATTGGGTTTTTCATTTGAATGTACAACCGCACAAGCCCAACGTACAACCTGGCCATGCATGCTTGATGATATTTGCTAGATGATTGTTCACGTTAAATAACCACCAGTTAGATATAATTTGACTAAAGGTTCACATGCTAGAGTTCTTGATATAATTGATTTCATGATTTTTGTTAAGAGTGATAATCATGTCGCCCGATAGGATAGGGTCCGAGGATTTGCTATGATGACGATGATGATTTAACGAACCTGGGTTTTGGAAATGTTGAATACAATAATGTCTGATTATTCATTTCGTAAGATGATGATAATGATTATCTTGTTAGTTGTTGTTAATGATCCCTGTTAGTTAGCTTGAGAAACGATGATGATGATGATTGTCTGTTAAACATGGCTATCATAAATAGGATCTGGGTTTTTGAAGTTTTGATGAACTGGGTTTTTCTGTTTGAATATTGTTACTGTGTTTTCATGGTGGTACAAGCTTATATACACAAGGTACAATTTAGGAATGCATAGGTGAGAGAAAGAAGATATAGTGCCAAGTGATTGATTCAAAAATTATGTGCACCATGTGCTTTTTGTCTTATTCGTTTAATTTAGGAACATGAAAATATTTGAAATGTGAAGTGGATCGTACAAATGGATAAGGTTCTAAGATCCCACAGTTTTTGTTAGTCGAGACCAATGGATCCATTAGTGGTTTCGACCCAGGAGCTGTTTCATTTGGGATTGCGACTCGAGACTAGGGCATGCATATCAGGGACTCGAGACCAGCTAGGTTGCGACTCGAAATCTCATAGACCAAGATGCAAGGTATACTAGTTCACGCCCAATCTCCCCCGGTCACGGTGTGAGGTTATCAAACCTAATAGCGCTATCAACTAATAACCCGTTCGCCCCCGGTGATTAATCGGTACTATAAGCAGGGACTTTACATGATAGAGATTCGTTTAGTTTTGCTAGTTGTGATTTATAAATAATATCCAAACGTGTCTCCCCTGGAGATAGTAATTTAAAAGTACCCATTTGCATTTTCCCCCGGAAATATTAATTGAAAGCAATCTTTAGGGATGGCGGTTTGTCCGTGTCCCTCCCTGGGACGCATGCTTTTAGTGTGTGAACTCACCTTGGTTTGCTCGGCAGACAATTTACTTGTGTTAGGTTGGTCAACCATACCCTATTATGGTTTATAAATATTTATTAGGTTCGTACGCAAGTAACGTCTCGTATAATTGCACGTATCTAACACGTAGCATGTAAATCCACATTTCATATAATACACACTTTGCATAATGTACAGTAATGGCAACAGTAATACGTATCACACCAGCATATATGTTATTGGGCCTATCTAAGCATGTGAACAGTTAAACAGCAACAGTTAGCAACAACAGTAGCACACAGTCCATAACACCAGTTTGTGCGGCCCAATAACTAAGCGAAGGAGTCCAGTCGAAACCGGGTGGTCTCGACTCGAGAACACGAGGTCTCGAGTCGCAACCACGAGTTCCTGAGACGAAATCAGATGGTTTTGAGTTGTGCATACATGAGTCGGAACCTCGGGGTCTCGAGTCAGGTCTCGAGTCGAACTCAGAAGATCTCGAGTCGCAACCTAGCTGGCCTCGAGTCCCTGATATGCATGCCCTAGTCTCGAGTCGCAATCCCAAATGAAACAGCTCCTGGGTCGAAACCACTAATGGATCCATTGGTCTCGACTAACAAAAACTGTGGGATCTTAGAACCTTATCCATTTGTACGATCCACTTCACATTTCAAATATTTTCATGTTCCTAAATCAAACGAATAAGACAAAAAGCACATGGTGCACATAACTTTTGAATCAATCACTTGGCACTATATCTTCTTTCTCTCACCTATGCATTCCTAAATTGTACCTTGTGTATATAAGCTTGTACCACCATGAAAACACAGTAACAATATTCAAACAGAAAAACCCAGTTCATCAAAACTTCAAAAACCCAGATCCTATTTATGATAGCCATGTTTAACAGACAATCATCATCATCGTTTCTCAAGCTAACTAACAGGGATCATTAACAACAACTAATAAGATAATCATTATCATCATCTTACGAAATGAATAATCAGACATTATTGTATTTAACATTTCCAAAACCCAGGTTCGTTAAATCATCATCGTCATCATAGCAAATCATCGGACCCTATCCTATCGGGCGACATGATTATCACTCTTAACAAAAATCATGAAATCAATTATATCAAGAACTCTAGCATGTGAACCTTTAGTCAAATTATATCTAACTGGTGGTTATTTAACGTGAACAATCATCTAGCAAATATCATCAAGCATGCATGGCCAGGTTGTACGTTGGGCTTGTGCGGTTGTACATTCAAATGAAAAACCCAATTCATAATATCAATCTACACATAGCAATATGAACAAGAGTATTATTGTTATGTTGGACAAGCTTCATACGGAATCATCGTTAGAGTTATGGCTACAAGTTTTACACAGATACATCACTCATACTAAAACACCAGCCTAACTCATATGAATATAGATCATAAAATCAGTCATTTATTTTACACATACAACTTCAAGTTTTATATCATCAAGCACACAAACAAAGACGGCGTTCTAACCTGGTTTTAATGCCGTAAAGGAATGCGTTAAGAAAAGAGATAAGCGAAGTTCCGAGTTGGAGTCGCGAGCTACCGGAGGTTGAATGGAGAGCACTGGCGTCGCCGGAGATTTAACCGGAGATGAAGGAGTTGAGTATGTTAAGAAGGAGGTGTTATCGGTGTCGCACAATCTGGATGGAGGTGATGATGTTTTCTTTGCAGGTTATTTTAGAGAAGAAAGGATTGTAGTGAGAGGAATTAAGGGGAGGGAGAGAGAGAGAGAAAGGTAGTGACGGCTGATTGTTTGAGGTATCCAAACTTTTAGGGTTTTTGAGAATTGTACCTTTAAATAGGTGTGCATTAAGGATCGCACATCCCTACAATTGGAATCCAGCTGTCTTATCTGGTGCAAAAGAGGAATGTGCGATTGGGAAGACCAATGGGGCGTGTGGTTACTGTTGTGGCCCAATGTGCTGGGTTGTGTAATCCGATCAGACTTGGGCTCGATCGAATATTAGGCCCACAAGGGGAGTGTACGAGTGGAAGTTTTGTGCGGTCGGTGTATATATATTTAATAACAACAATAACACACCTCTACACATAATATAAAAACCCATTTTATTATTTAAACAATAATGATAAAGATAATAATGACGACAATAATAATAATAAATAATATTAATGACACTAATAATAGTAAGTTAGAATAATAATAAAATACGCTTCTCTCAACAATTGGGGTCGAGAGTACGGGTTGTCACATTCTTCCCATGTTACAGGAATTTCGTCCTCGAAATTTAATGCTAAGACATACGATTCGCTCTAATTATAGACTTGTTGATAACCTAGTGTCATACGTACATACACGTAGTTCACGAAAGTTCACAAAACAAACATGTAAGCCACATAGTGCATAAGGTCACATAGCACGAAAATAGCACGTAACGGTCACGTATCACAAGATCCACAGAGTTTGTACGTATAGAATTTCACAAATTTAATTACAACATCTAAGAAACGTACAGGATGACCCGAACTGTCACATTATTCCCAAGTCTAAGAAATTTCGTTCCGAAATTTAGCATGCAGCCACTGACAAGCCAGTGTGTTTAAACGTTTTCATGGGGTGTCACATCACCCCCTGTTGGTTTGAAATTTCTTCCCGAAATTCAGCTGTAGCCTCAGTGCTGGAAGTAATGTTTGTAAACCTCTGGGGATACATGCGCATCATCTGGTTTTCCCGTTCCCAGGTAAGCTCTGGGCCACGGCGCGAGTTCCAACGAACTCGGCCTATTGGTATTATACCACTTGAGGGTTTTGATTTCTTGATCCCTGATTTCAACCGGTTCCTCAATGAAGCGTAGTTGGTCGTTGATTGTGAGTTTCTAAAAAGAAAAACGAATATTTCATCTGACAGACACTTCTTCAGATTAGGTACCTGAAAGACGTTGTGTACCGCATTCAGGTCTTCAGGCCGCGTTAGTCTGAAAGCATCCTTACCGATCCTCTCGGTAATTTTGAATGGTCCGACGCATCGCGTATTAAGCTTGCCCCGTTTTACCAAAACGTACCACACCCTTCAGGGGTGAACTTTAAGTAGAACCCAATCTCCAACTAAGAGTTCTAGAGGTAGCCTTTCTGACGGTCTGGAGTTGCCGCCATGCGTTGTCTGTTCTGGGCGATCCTACCCGTTGTGTCTGGTGCAAGTTCTGGGCCGGTAATTTGGCTTCCGCCCAACACGGAGGTGACCGGCATTTGCGTCCGTACAATGCCTCAAATGGTGCTACCTGAATGCTAGTGTGGTAGCAGTTGTTGGAGGAGAATTCTACAAAAGGGAAGTGTCGCTCGTATCCAAGGTCGATAACACACGTTCTCAGCAGGCCTTTGAGTTTTTGGATGGTGTGTTTGGCCTGACCATCAGTTTGCGACGATAAGCGGTGCTCATTCCTAACTTTGAGCCAAAGGTTTTTGTGCACAGCATGTGACGAATCGGGTGCCAAAACGTGGGTTCGATCAAAAGTGATAGAAGTTGGCACTCCGTGCCCAGCATCTGCTTCTATCAAGTAGATGGTTGCAAGTTCAGAAACTTGTCGGTTTCTTCGGTCGCGTGCTGTTACTAGCAGACATCTCAGCAATGCCTTGGATAGGATAGATTAAGATAGAAGTGCCTCATAGATTATCTCCTAATTGCTGGAGTTGTGGATTATTGAGCATCTCTCCAATGCTAGGCGATGCTCTTTCGAGTTTAAACCGTGAGGGGGTGGTTGCGTATACGGTCGAGAAATGTGGGCTTTGCGACGTTAAAAGTCATGCATTGAAAACTTAGCGCAAGGTGGTTTGCGTAGTAGAAGTACCAGAGTAAAGTGTAGGAGTTATCCTGCTTCCCACTGGTTTTCGGAGTAGGTTCGGACGTCGGCGAAAGAAACAAGCGTTGAATTTTGATAAGGTGGAATAAATTCGAGTGTCGCAACTAGGTGTTAATCGTATCGAGTTCGAAGAACAGTGCTTGCGATACCCTTTACCTCCGGGGTATCTTTGGCTCGTTGCTCCAACGAGTAACATTTGTAGAAAGTAATTCGTCCAAACGGAGATTTGTGCAGAGTAGAGTAGGATAAAGATCATGGAATCCGTGAAACATAATACGAGTAGCGAGATAACGCAATTGATGCGTTTAACTTGAGACAAACATAAAGGCTTTGGGATCGGCAATAGGGATTTATCTGATGTCGATGAGGTAGTTGGTCGTACGCAAGCTATGGGCGTTTAGAATACAGAATGTTGCTTGCTGTTAAGGGGTGTTACGTCGATGTGGTTAGCGCAAAATGAAGTAGCTAGAGATGGAATGGTCATCGTGCGGGTCTGTAGGTTTCAGGGTCTACTGAGACGTCTGGCAGGATGTGATTTCTCAGGTTGGTAGAAAATCAAGTTCGGGTGAATGAATGAGTTTGGAGTAGCGATTGCGTCGTCGGGGGGGGGGGGGGGGGGTTCGGTGTGAAACTGCGAAAACAGGATTTCGAGAAAGCGCGATTGAAGTAACACGTTGAATTTCAAGGGCTAAAAGTTTGTTGACCTAAAGTCGAGTTTGTTGAATTCACCAAACTAAAGAGAGATTTGGTCAAGGTTTCTATACGAAGAAATGTGGACGTCGTGATAAAGAAACGCCGGAAGCGAGGATACTGCCCCTAAGCGATAATTGTTGGTTCGTACGAAAGCTAGCGAAATTATTCATAGAATCTGAAAAGTCGTCAAAGAATAACGACTCTGGAAATTGAAGGATGAGGTAAGTACCTAGATCACTATGCTCGTCGGTGGGTTGACTGGTTTGTGTCTTCGTTGCGTCACGCTTTCAAATACGCTGGTTTATAAGAAAGATATCACTTTGCTGGGTTTTGGGGCGTGCTAAGGTATAAGGTTGAGCTTGAATAAGGATTTACCATGTGACGAGAAATTAGGGGGAATAACTTCGTGGTCGATTGAAAAAGTGATACGATTGCTGGCACTACAGTGAGGAACATACACCACGCATGCTTTTCGTGTTCGAGACGCGCAAACAGAAACCCGAAAAGTGTAGATTTACTAGAACGCTTCAAGAATCCAGGCGATCGGTCGGATGAGGGAATGAGTCTCACCACTTAAGTTGGGAAAAGAAATACGTAAGTAAAAAGGATGCGAATGACGTCGTCGTTCCTTCTAATATCCCATGTTGTAGAGGTGGCTCCTCTTCGTCGATTCGTTCTCGTAGCTTCTCTACGTGCTTCGTAGCAGGCCTTTCCTGTAAGCATGTACATCGTGTGAACGTTTCCCGCGTCGATTTGTCATAGCCTAGTGGTGACGTCAAGAAATATGTGGGCGAGGACTTGGAATAACTGGTTCCTTGCCCTAAGAGTGTCATGGTTTTGAATCAAGGTTAGGAGAATCCACTCCTGCTTAGCGCACATCAGGTTTGCGTAGTTTTCGTATGATCCACAGTATTGAATACTGCTACATATTTACACACATATGCTGAATATATTCATACACATTTACACATATATGTGTGCACAAGTAAATGCCGATGACTATAATTACTATGTGAGTACCAGAATCTGACGAACCTTGCAATCCGGAGTGTGGTGTCGTTGTGGTTTTCATTAAAGAACGGTTATTGTCTGGTCTTTATATAAAACATTTTTCATCTTAAAAATATTTTATATCTTAAACCTAGTTCACTATAACCAATGGCTCTGATACCAATCTTTCACACCCTCAAATTCCACATGCGGAGTACCACCGCGAGGCGTGCGACCGACCAGGATCCAGCCACTAATTATTTTGAACCGTTTGGTTAATATCATAAGTAATGGTAAAATTAGCGACCAATTTAATTTTTTCAAACATAGTTTAAGTTGCAGCGGAAAGGAAAAGAATACATATCGTTATTTAAAACCAAAAGTTTATTAGTTATGAACTTACAAACCACGCACTCCAGCCGATTGCAATGTCCGTCCTAAACTGTATCGAGCAACCTGCAAAGCATGTAGTAGGGTATCAACATAATGTTGGCGAGTTCACGAGTTGTCCAGTTTTAACTTTTCAAAAACGTAAGTTGTTTAGATAAAGCATTTATAATCATGTCATGGGGAGCTACCCCATATGAAAGCTACTAAACTGGCGTTACCGAAACTGTTGACGAGAAGATTTTGTGCCCTGAGTCAATGTCTATCGTCATTGACCAAGATGCAAGGTATACTAGTTCACGCCCGATCTCCCCCGGTCACGGTGTGAGGTTGTCAAACCTAATAGCGCTATCAACTAATAACCCGTTCGCCCCCGGCGATTAATCGGTACTATAAGCAGGGACTTTACATGATAGAGATTCGTTTAGTTTTGCTAGTTGTGATTTATAAATAATATCCAAACGTGTCTCCCCCGGAGATAGTAATTTAAAAGTACCCATTTGCATTTTCCCCCGGAAATATTAATTGAAAGCAATCTTTAGGGATGGCAGTTTGTCCGTGTCCCTCCCTGGGACGCATGCTTTTAGTGTGTGAACTCACCTTGGTTTGCTCGGCAGACAATTTACTTGTGTTAGGTTGGTCAACCATACCCTATTATGGTTTATAAATATTTATTAGGTTCATACGCAAGTAACGTCTCGTATAAATTACACGTATCTAACACGTAGCATGTAAATCCACATTTCATATAATACACACTTTGCATAATGTACAGTAATGGCAACAGTAATACGTATCACACCAGCATATATGTTATTGGGCCTATCTAAGCATGTGAACAGTTAAACAGCAACAGTTAGCAACAACAGTAGCACACAGTCCATAACACCAGTTTGTGCGGCCCAATAACTAAGCGAAGGAGTCCAGTCGAAACCGGGTGGTCTCGACTCGAGAACACGAGGTCTCGAGTAGCAACCACGAGTTCCTGAGCCGAAATCAGATGGTTTTGAGTTGTGCATACATGAGTCGAAACCTCGGGGTCTCGAGTCAGGTCTCGAGTCGAAATCAGAAGATCTCGAGTCGCAACCTAGCTGGTCTCGAGTCCCTGATATGCATGCCCTAGTCTCGAGTCGCAATCCCAAATGAAACAGCTCCTGGGTCGAAACCACTAATGGATCCATTGGTCTCGACTAACAAAAACTGTGGGATCTTAGAACCTTATCCATTTGTACAATCCACTTCACATTTCAAATATTTTCATGTTCCTAAATCAAACGAATAAGACAAAAAGCACATGGTGCACATAATTTTTGAATCAATCACTTGGCACTATATCTTCTTTCTCTCACCTATGGATTCCTAAATTGTACCTTGTGTATATAAGCTTGTACCACCATGAAAACACAGTAACAATATTCAAACAGAAAAACCCAGTTCATCAAAACTTCAAAAACCCAGATCCTATTTATGATAGCCATGTTTAACAGATAATCATCTTCATCGTTTCTCAAGCTAACTAACAGGGATCATTAACAACAACTAACAAGATAATCATTATCATCATCTTACGAAATGAATAATCAGACATTATTGTATTCAACATTTCCAAAACCCAGGTTCGTTAAATCATCATCGTCATCATAGCAAATCATCGGACCCTATCCTATCGGGCGACATGATTATCACTCTTAACAAAAATCATGAAATCAATTATATCAAGAACTCTAGCATGTGAACCTTTAGTCAAATTATATCTAACTGGTGGTTATTTAACGTGAACAATCATCTAGCAAATATCATCAAGCATGCATGGCCAGGTTGTACGTTGGGCTTGTGCGGTTGTACATTCAAATGAAAAACCCAATTCATAATATCAAACTACACATAGCAATATGAACAAGAGTATTATTGTTATGTTGGACAAGCTTCATACGGAATCATCGTTAGAGTTATGGCTACAAGTTTTACACAGATACATCACTCATACTAAAACACCAGCCTAACTCATATGAATATAGATCATAAAGGATTGTAGTGAGAGGAATTAAGGGGAGGGAGAGAGAGAGAAAGGTAGTGACGGCTGATTGTTTGAGGTATCCAAACTTTTAGGGTTTTTGAGAATTGTACCTTTAAATAGGTGTGCATTAAGGATCGCACATCCCTACAATTGGAATCCAGCTGTCTTATCTGGTGCAAAAGAGGAATGTGCGATTAGGAAGACCAATGGGGCGTGTGGTTACTGTTGTGGCCCAATGTGCTGGGTTGTGTAATCCGATTAGACTTGGGCTCGATCGAATATTAGGCCCACAAGGGGAGTGTACGAGTGGAAGTTTTGTGTGGTCGGTGTATATATATTTAATAACAACAATAACACACCTCTACACATAATATAAAAACCCATTTTATTATTTAAACAATAATGATAAAGATAATAATGACGACAATAATAATAATAAATAATATTAATGACACTAATAATAGTAAGTTAGAATAATAATAAAATACGCTTCTCTCAACAATTGGGGTCGAGAGTACGGGTTGTCACACGAACATACCTAGGTCCTTCGAAAGGAGTCCATGGTCGGGAAGAGTGGATGTACACATCTGCCACTCCATGAACTTAATTTATGAGGCTGAAGACGGATCGGTTAGCTTCCAAAGGATGTAGGGGCATGCATGGAACCCGCAAGAGGCACTCGTCCTTCACGCTCCACAACATCATCAGTACCAGTACCAGTACCAGCCCCATGGTGATCCGGGCCAATCCTCCTCACAAGGAGGTGGTTTTCCTAACTTCCAAAGTTTACATGATTTATTGCAGGAAAACCTCATGTGCACCAGGAACACCTATAACATGGCGAGCAACACGTATGCCCGGGTTGGAGCAATCGAGAGAAACATATCCGATATCCAAGATGATATTGGGAATATTGTAACACCCCAAAAATATAAAACTTTATATTTTATTATAAAGTATTAATCAAACAAGAACAGACTAACTAGGAGCTCATAACCTCGTTAGCTACAAATCTAGAAGTAACTTATAATAAGGTTAAACACTTAAAATTTATTGTTAAATGATAAGTGAGGGACCAAACTAGTCAAAAACTGAAAGTTAAATGCTGAAATAGTAAACAAAACACACCAACCACACACTGGTGGGTGTGTATCGATCGAACAGGAGGAGGGACGACCGGGAGCTTTCTCCAAACCCTAGTTTCACACAAAAATTCACAAATTGAAGCCCCTAATCTGCTTTAAATCAAGTCTCGAACATAAATTAGTGATCACCTCCTAGTAGGGATCAAAAGGTATGTAAAACTATGGTATTTTGTTTCATCTTGAATTCTAGGTTAAATGTGAAAAACGAAAATTTAGCTTGATTAGTTGATGCATGGATGAAATTAGAAGTGATATGAGGTTTAGGAACAAACCCTAGATGATTTCTTAACAAATCTTGCATGATACTTGTAAGGTTTTGTAATCACCAGTGTAGGTGATTGAGGAGCTTGAAGAAACTTGATAAATACTAGAATTATAGCTCTTGTTCTAGCACCATTTGAATTTAAGAAGTAATTTCAGAAAAATATTGACGTTAAGACATGAGTAGAATTGACTAATTGAAGTGAAATTAGATGATAACTACGAGTCATGAACTTGGTAATGTTTATGTGAAAATCAGACCCGCTAGGTGTTTTTTGAAATGCCTAAGCGGGGATTTAAATGTTAAAAATAGCATAAAAATGCAGATTTGATTGTTGTTTATAATGATGCGTTAATAAACATGAAAAGAGTTCTAAACCAATTGTAAATTGAACTCTTTAGGCAAAGAGTCCGGATCGTCAAGCGGACAAGTCGGAGGGAATACGCGTGGAAAAGGTGTGCCCTAAAGGTACGAAATTTACCATTTCGTTACATTACGTTTATTTGTTAGTCTTATGTCGTCATATTGAAACATGGTAAACAAGATAAACTAATATGTCACGGAAGTGACTATGTGTCTTAAACAAGTAAAATGGGTCAAAACAAGTGATAGAAACGGATTTTTGAAATGTCTTGAATGATGCCTTTATTTCGGCATCCAAACGGGTCAAAACAAATTGAGTAGTGAACTTTGAAGTTCGTTACCATCACTTGATAAATGGTTATAAACAAAGCGTAAGCCGTGTAGTGGACACGCTAAATTAGTTGAGAAATTTAACCTCTAATAAGGGAGTTAAAGTTTCGGAAACTTAAGCATGTCAAGTAGTATAAAAAGCCAAGTTGAAACCTTGGAAACAAGCATGTAGATTATTGCGTAAGCAATCCCTCGAAAAGGAAGCGAAACGCCATAGTTGATAAAATATAGATATGAATAAATAGCCTTAGTCATGTGATAAACGTGTTCGAAATTAAATTACGGCGACGAAGGAATTGAATGGGCAAAAACAGCAAAACAAGAAAGCATGTACAGCAGCTACCGTAAGTTACGTTGGCTACCGTAACTTACGGTAGCAAACAAAATGCTACGGTGGGATCTTACTGCCTTACGGTAGACTACTGTCACACAGGGGCCACCGTAACTTACGGTGACTACCGTAAGTTACGGTAGCACCCAGTCATAAATGCTGAGTTTTTATATTCTTGGTTAATCGAATTTGTTTTTGAACATAGTTTCGATTATATTAATTTCCAAGGACTTCAATACTAATGTTTATTCAAATTTTCAGTCTCTAGGTAATACAAGTAAGTGGATGATGATCAAGCAAATGCATCTGAACCGAACACTCAAATCAAGGCTTCCGCACTTGATCTATTTTGTTTTAGGAATATGTAAACACTAGTAGTTCTGTCTTGAATATTTGATTTGTAGGGTTATAACGTGAATATTACGTTTTGGTATGGTCTTAAAATATCGAAAGTTTTTGTAAACTCTAAATTGTTGTATTAAATGCAAGTTGTATATCTTTAAACCAGTTATATTAAGTCGGGTCTTACAAGTTGGTAATCAGAGCTAAGGGTTGTCAGTAAGTGTGTTCGGTTCAAGCTTGATCAAGCATCCGGTAAGAGTTAATTGTTTAAGTAGATTTAGAGAATATAGAAATGAAACATGAACAAATATGCATGAAAAGAGTGTGTAAGTACACTCAAACACAAGAAATGCATGAAACAAGAATGGGCGAATCAAGTTATTAACTTGATTAAACCAAAACAAGTAAATCATATGTTATAAATGAAATGTTTAACCATCAATGTAAACATTTCAGTATTAAAGATGGCGAATGCAAGTAACAATGATGCGGTACCGAGAGTCACCGAGCAAACAAGAGAAGTGATTGCCGAGGAGGTTGGAAAGGCAATCGAAAATAGTTTGTCTGGTTTCATCGATAAGATCCAGAACACGGTACTATCAGTGGTTGAGGAAAGAATCAAGAAATTGGAAGATAATGCCAATCTAGCAAAGGAAAAGTCTGGAGGACGAAAGCCTTGTACCTACAAGTAGTTCATGGCGTGCAAACCGCCAGTCTATAATGGGGAGGTTGACCCAATTGTATGCCAGCGGTGGCTAAGCGATATTGAAGGGGTATTCGAGAGGACCCATTGTGATGAAGATGATTACGTAGCTTATGGTACGGGTCAATTAAGGGGTCAAGCGAAAGACTGGTGGGATAATAAAAAGAAAGAAATTGGAAGCGAAGCAGCTAAGGCTATGACATGGGAGGAGTTTAAGACACCATTTCTTAAACATCATAGTCCCAAGGCGGTCATTAATAGAATCAAGGAAGAGTTCATGCAACTTAGGCACAAGGGCGAGTCCATAGACAAGATCATGGGAATGTTTATGGATAAGATGAAGTTTTGCGATGAATTGGTGATAAATGAAGAACAGAAGATATACTATTACTATAACATGTTGAGCGCCGAATATAGGGAGTTTATGACTCCTTCAAAATACGAGACCCTTACCGAGATCATAAATATTGCTCGGGAACGGGAGATTGAACTGAAAAAACAAGTTGAACGGGGTGAACGAAGGGCACATGATGTTAATCCAATCCCTAACAAGAAAGCGCGAACAAATGAAACAGGGAAGAAATCGGATGCAAAAGGCGGGTCGCCAAGTTGCAAAACATGTGGAAAGGGTCATAAGGGCGAATGCCGCTTCAAGGATAAACCTTGTCCCATATGTCGGAAGACGGGACACATGGCTACATCATGCCCGGAGAACGGTTTGCTACAATTGTTATCGACCGGGTCACAAGAAGTCGGAATGCCCAGAGCTGATTGAAAGGAAAGATGGGCAAGACACGAAAGGTGAAGCCCCAAAAGCAAAGGCAAGATCCTTCCAATTGACTGCCACTGAAGCAAAAGTTGAACCTGAAGTGGTCTCAGGTATATTTGCCGTAAACTCGATTCCTGCACGTGTATTATTTGATACGGGTGCGAATAAATCCTTTATTTCATATGGATTTATTCGACATCCTTCATTTGTTCTAACAAAATTACCTATGCCCTTAGAAGTAGAGATAGGTAATAACAAGAGTTTTATTGTTTGCGACGTATGTGAAAACTGTAAATTGAGCATTGATGACGAAGAACACACAATAGATTTGATTTCGATGTCGATGGGAGAATTCCAAGTGATTGTAGGGATGGATTGGTTGTCCCAATTCCACGCGAAGGTGATTTGTTTCCGGAAGGAGATAAAACTGACGTCTCCTAGCGGAAAGCACGTTACGATATATGGTGAAAAAGGGGGTAACCCGGTGGTATACTCAATGTTAGAAGCCCACAAACTTATGAAACATGGATGCAAGGCCTACATGGTATACGCAAGCAAGTCAGAGAATGAATCTCTCAAAATTGGAGACGTGCCAGTGGTACGTGATTATGAAGATGTGTTCCCGGAAGAACTACCGGGAATACCACCAGAACGGGAGGTAGAGTTCGGAATCGAATTGATTCCGGACGCAAAACCTGTGGCCAAGGCGTCGTATCGGCTAGCGCCATCAGAGCTACAAGAATTGATGTCTCAAATCCAAGAATTGCTCGACAAAGGGTTTATCCGACCAAGTGTATCCCCGTGGGGCGCACCAGTTCTATTCGTGAAAAAGAAAGACGGCAGTATGCGCATGTGTATCGATTACCGAGAGTTAAACAAACTCACGGTAAAGAATCGATACCCACTTCCAAGAATTGATGACTTGTTCGACCAACTGCAAGGAGCAAGTTGTTTCTCAAAGATTGATCTCAGATCGGGTTATAACCAACTGAAAGTCAAGGAGGAGGATGTACCGAAGACGGCTTTTCGTACGAGGTATGGGCATTATGAGTTCCTTGTAATGTCCTTTGGGTTGACTAATGCACCCGCGGCTTTCATGGACCTCATGAACCGGGTTTGCAAACCTATGCTGGATAAGTCAGTAATCGTATTTATCGATGGCATTTTAGTTTATTCGAAGAATGAAGCCGAGCATGTTTATCATTTGCAAGAAGTGTTAGAGACACTCAGACGAGAAAAACTGTATGCAAAATTTTCAAAGTGCGCTTTCTAGTTACGTGAGGTGAAATTTCTTGGGCATATCATTAGTTCCGACGGAGTACTAGTGGATCCATCAAAAGTAGAAGTCGTGTCAAAATGGAACACTCCAAGGAACCCCTCGGAAATCCGAAGCTTTTTAGGGCTCGCGGGATATTATCGGAGATTCATACAAGACTTCTCCAAAATTGCTTTACCATTGACCAAACTAACTCGCAAGGAGGAAAAGTTTGTATGGGGCATCGAACAGGAGGAAGCTTTCCAAACGCTCAAGGAAAAGTTAACTCACGCTCCGGTGTTAACATTACCGGAAGGAATTGACGACATGGTGGTTTACTCGGATGCATCGCATTCGGGGCTCGGATGTGTTTTAATGCAACGAAGCAAGGTCATTGCCTATGCCTCGAGGCAATTGAAGATCCATGAAAAGAAATACCCGACTCACGACTTGGAACTGGCGGCAGTGGTGTTTGCCTTAAAAATATGGAGACATTATTTCAATGGGGTAAAATGTACAATCTTTACCGACCATAAAAGTTTGAAATATTTCTTTGATCAGAAGGAATTAAACATGAGACAAAGGCGGTGGTTAGAAACGGTCAAGGATTACGATTGTGAAATACACTACCACCCCGGGAAAGCCAATGTAGTGGCCGATGCGTTGAGCCGAAAGGCGGATTATGCCCCAATACGAGTACAATCATTGCAGCTCATTGTGACCTTGGGCTTACTTGAACGAATCCGAGAAGCACAAGCTGAAGCAGTGAAAGTGGAAAACTGGAGAAAGGAAAGAATTGTTGGCCAAGTTAAGGACCTCGAAGAAGGCAACCACAGTTTGAAAACACGTTTCGATAGAATTTGGGTTCCAAACACATGTGGAGTTAAAAAGCTTCTACTCGATGAAGCACACAAATCTCGTTATTCCATTCATCCGGGAGCGACCAAGATGTATAACGACTTGAAACAAAACTATTGGTGGCCCGGAATGAAGAGAAATGTTGTGAAATATGTGGAGAAGTGTTTGACCTGCTTGCAAGTCAAAGCAGAACACCAAAAGCCGTATGGTAAACTACAACCGTTGGATATCCCAATCTGGAAATGGGAACAAATCACAATGGACTTACTAACCAAGCTGCCCAAAACCAGCCGCGGTTTCGATGCCATATGGGTAGTTGTGGATAGATTGACAAAAAGTGCTCACTTCATTCCGATTCGTGAGACTTATACGTCAGAAAGGATGTCAGAGGTTTACACTAATGAGATAGTAGCACGCCACGGAGTACCGGTATCCATTGTGTCCGATAGGGATACCCGGTTCACTTCAAATTTTTGGCGAGATTTCCAAGAACAAATGGGAACAAAGTTGTTCATTAGCACTACGTACCATCCTCAGATGGATGGACAGAGCAAAAGAACAATACAAACCTTGGAAGATATGTTGCGGGCATGTATAATCGACTTTGGCGGCAGTTGGGATGTCGATCTACCATTGGTCGAGTTTTCGTACAATAACAGCTACCATGCTAGTATTAGGATGGCACCGTACGAAATGCTCTATGGTAGGAAATGACAGACCCCGGTATGTTGGGGTGAAGTGGGTCCACGTGAACTCGCCCACCAAGATATAGTTCGGGCCACTAATGAAAAGATTGATGTGGTTCGGGCACATTTGAAGGCGGCTCAAGATAGACAAAAGTCGTATGCGGACAAAAGAAGGAGACCGACCGAGTTTCAGGTTGGCGACAAAGTCATGCTTCAGGTGTCCCCATGGAAGGGGGTTATCCGGTTTAGAAAGAGAGGAAAATTAAGCCCGAGATTTATCGGGCCATTTACAATTGTTGAACGAATAGGGAAGGTAGCATACCGCCTTGAACTACCGGAAGAATTAAGCAGAATTCATAGCACATTTCATGTGTCACATCTTCGGAAATGTTTAGCGGACGAAACAACCTATATCCACTACGATAACATCGAGGTGGATGATAGACTAAACTATGTGGTGAAGCCCATTGCAATTTTGGATCGTAAGGTGAAAACCTTAAGGAACAAAGAGATAAATCAAGTAAAGGTTAAATGGGAACACAAGCGGGGATCAGATACCTCATGGGAATCCGAAGAGGAAATGCAACGGCTCTACCCTACATTATTTGGTACGTTAATGGGTTTCGGGGACGGAACCTTTTTAAGGGGGGTGGCCTTGTAACACCCCAAAAATATAAAACTTTATATTTTATTATAAAGTATTAATCAAACAAGAACCGACTAACTAGGAGCTCATAACCTCCTTAGCTACAAGTCTAGAAGTAACTTATAATAAGGTTAAACACTTAAAATTTATAGTTAAATGATAAGTGAGGGACCAAACTAGTCAAAAATTGAAAGTTAAATGCTGAAATAGTAAACAAAACACACCAACCACACATTGGTGGGTGTGTATCGATCGAACAGGAGGAGGGGCGACCAACCCTTATCTTCTTCGGGGGGTGGGTATACCGTCTCTTCAAGCACTTCACGAACATACCTAGGTCCTTCGAAAGGAGTCCATGGTCGGGAAGAGTGGATGTACACATCTGCCGCTCCATGAACTTAATTTATGAGGCTGAAGAAGGATCGGTTAGCTTCCAAAGGATGCATGGGCATGCATGGAACCCGCAAGAGGCACTCGTCTTTCACGCTCCACAACATCATCAGTACTAGTACCAGCCCCATGGTGATCCGGGCCAATCCTCCTCACAAGGAGGTGGTTTTCCTAACTTCTAAAGTTTACATGATTTATTGCAGGAAAACCTCATGTGCACCAGGAACACCTATAACATGGCGAGCAACACGTATGCCCGGGTTGGAGCAATCGAGAGAAACATATCCGATATCCAAGATGATATTGGGAATATTGTAACACCCCAAAAATATAAAACTTTATATTTTATTATAAAGTATTAATCAAACAAGAACCGACTAACTATGAGCTCATATCCTCGTTATCTACAAGTCTAGAAGTAACTTATAATAAGGTTAAACACTTAAAATTTGTAGTGAAATGATAAGTGAGGGACCAAACTAGTCAAAAACTGAAAGTTAAATGCTGAAATAGTAAACAAAACACACCAACCACACACTGGTGGGTGTGTATCGATCAAACAGGCGGAGGGACGACCAGGAGCTTTCTCCAAACCCTAGTTTCACACAAAAATTCACAAATTGAAGCCCCTAATCTGCTTTAAATCAAGTCTCGAACATAAATTAGTGATCACCTCCTAGTAGGGATCAAAAGGTATGTAAAATTATGGTATTTTGTTTCATCTTGAATTCTAGGTTAAATGTGAAAAACGAAAATTTAGCTTGGTTACTTGATGCATGGATGAAATTAGAAGTGATATGAGGTTTAGGAACAAACCCTAGATGATTTTTTGACAAATCTTGCATGATACTTGTAAGGTTTTGTAATCACCATTGTAGGTGATTGAGGAGCTTGAAGAAGCTTGATAAATACTAGAATTATAGCTCTTGTTCTAGCACCATTTGAATTTAAGAAGTAATTTCAGAAAAATATTGATGTTAAGACATGAGTAGAATTGACTAATTGAAGTGAAATTAGATGATAACTACGAGTCATGAACTTGGTAATGTTTATGTGAAAATCAGACCCGCTAGGTGTTTGTTGAAATGCCTAAGCGGGGATTTAAATGTTAAAAATAGCATAAAAACGCAGATTTGATTGTTGTTTATAATGATGCGTTAATAAACATGAAAGGAGTTCTAAACGAATTGTAAATTGAACTCTTTAGGCAAAGAGTCCGGATCGTCAAGCGGACAAGTCGGAGGGAATACGCGTGGAAAAGGTGTGCCCTAAAGGTACGAAATTTACCGTTTCGTTACATTCCCGTTTATTTGTTAGTCTTATGTCGTCATATTGAAACATGGTAAACAAGATAAACTAATATGTCACGGAAGTGACTATGTGTCTTAAACAAGTAAAATGGGTCAAAACAAGTGATAGAAACGGATTTTTGAAATGTCTTGAATGATGCCTTAATTTCGGCATCCAAACGGGTCAAAACAAATTGAGTAGTGAACTTTGAAGTTCGTTACCATCACTTGATAAATGGTTATAAACAAAGCGTAAGCCGTGTAGCGGACACACTAAGTTATTTGAGAAATTTAACCTCTAATAAGGGAGTTAAAGTTTCGGAAACTTAAGCATGTCAATTAGTATAAAAAGCCAAGTTGAAACCTTGGAAACAAGCATGTAGATTATTGCGTAAGCAATCCCTCGAAAGGGAAGCGAAACACCATAGTTGATAAAATCTAGATATGAGTAAATAGCCTTAGTCATGTGATAAACGTGTTCGAAATTAAATTACGGTGACGAAGGAATTGAATGGGCAAAAACAGCAAAACAAGAAAGCATGTACAGCAGCTACCATAAGCTACGGTGGCTACCGTAACTTACGGTAGCAAACAAAATGCTACGGTGGGATCTTACTGCCTTACGGCAGACTACTGTTACACAGGGGCCACCGACTACCGTAAGTTACGGTAGCACCCAGTCATAAATGCTGAGTTTTTATATTCTTGGTTAATCGAATTTGGTTTTGAACATTGTTTCGATTATATTAATTTCCAAGGACTTCAATACTAATGTTTATTCAAATTTTCAGTCTCTAGGTAATACAAGTAAGTGGATGATGATCAAGCAAATGCATCTGAACCGAACACTTAAATCAACGCTTCCGCACTTGATCTATTTTGTTTTAGGAATATGTAAACACTAGTAGTTATGTCTTGAATATTTGATTTGTAGGTTTATAACGTGAATATTACGTTTTGGTATGGTCTTAAAATATCGAAAGTTTTTGTAAACTCTAAATTGTTGTATTAAATGCAAGTTGTATATCTTTAAACCAGTTATATGAAGCCGAGTCTTACAAATATCCGGGAGTACATTGCGGGGCATGGTGGAGATGGTGATGACGATGATGACGAGGACATGGACTAGGCGGGAGGCGTAGAGGCAGAAGCGGTTGGTTGGTGATCCCACAAGTTAACCCCTTTATCTTGAACAATTTCCGGCCTGCGTGCCGTGTGTTGAACAATTTACTTTCCTTTAACTCTTTTTACTTTCTGCATTTTTTTTTCTTTTTTAACTTTGTGATGTGGATGTTGAACTTGGTAAGTTAGGATGTTGGATATAGTTTGGTGTAGTGGTTATTGATAAAACAGGTACATACGAGGCTTAGAGCACTAAACTTAAGTGCTACTTAAGCCGGGACAGGAAAACCGGAGCCAGAAACCTATTTTTCAAACTTTGCAGATTGTCTACACGGGGCCGTGTCTAGCCGACACGCCCCCGTGCCCACTACCCCAGACCTGCTGTTTGTCTTAGTCTGCAGAATTTCGCCAGACACGGGGTCGTTACTGGCACCTGAACACGGGGACGTGTCCATTCGACACGGGGCCGTGTCCAGACTCCTAGTAACACAAATTTTTGTTTTTTCACACCCTTTTAGACATCAACCTAAAAACTTATTTTTGGGACACATTGAGGACAATGTGTACTTTAAGTGTGGGGGGATGCTAAAACCTTGAATCTTGCAAGTCCTAACTACAAGCCTTACACAAAACTCTATTGGAACAGCTAATCACCCCAAATTTTTTCAAAAAAAAAATTCATTTTTTTTACCTGTCTAGGTTAACTTAGGAATTTCAAGTTCTAAAAAGGTTATATTTTAATAAATTTACAACCGATAGCGTCGTGATAAAAAGAACCAACATAAGAAAGTTATGAAACGGCATGACAAGCTTAGTTAAAATTTGATTATATATACTTGATCACATAAAAACTCATTCCCACAAAAGTGAGTTTTGAACCTTTATTGAGCATACAAATATATACCTTTAAACTAAATGCTCATTTTTCGTTTCTTGTGTGAATAGCCGCTTGGTTCTTACGACTCTAGAACTTGCCACGACGATACATTCCCGGTCCTTACCAACTTAAACCCGAGTAAGTAAATGATGGAGGCATTAGGACTAACCCTTTTTATTTCAACACCATTATTTTTTTTTTCCCACCTACCCAAAATCCCCCTAGTTAGCCCCTTTGAGCCTAAACCTTTTCATTTCATAACCCAAACTAAACACCCTTTCACCCACCAAAACCTTGTTTATTTTTAACCTTTTATTTTAGTAATAAGCTCGGTATTTCGCATGACTTTTCAAAAAAAAAAATTTATATGTTGATGATGAAACAAAAAAGAAATAAACAAACAAGTTTATCAAAAATAGCTTTGTTTGAATAAAAGCTTCATCAAAATAAAAGTTGCAAAAAAAAAGTTTTACGAAAACCGACGCTTGTTACGCTTTTCGCCCTTTCACTAACCACTAACCCAACCACCTACCTTTAACCCAAGCCTAACCCTTCACCCCAAAAGTCCTCTTGATATTTACAAAGGTATATAGTTAAAAAGGAAGAGGATTGATTGCTTGGCAAGCCTATGGTAGGAGTAAGTTCCATGCCGCTCTCGAGTGATTCACTAAAATACATTTTCGGCCGAGTGTTGAGTGATCTCCGTGAGGTATGTGAACTTGTATATAAATGGAATTTTAAAGAGGCATGTTATGCCCTAATAAGTAATTTATCTTATGAAAAGTTTTAAATAAATCATGACGAATAGGATTGTAAATAAATAAAAAATAAAACTTAATAAAGAATCTTGGAAATCCCGACACTCTATGACAAGCCCAAAAACCTTCTCTTCTACCCATTCCATTTGGGAGTGTAAAGCCACATTATAAAGAGTTTTGCTTGAGGGCACGTAAAGATTCAAGTGTGGGGGTATTTGATGTGTGCAAAATGCAACATATAAATTACAACAATTGTGGCATAAAACTAACCATTTTTTAGTACTAATGTTGGAAAAAGTGTGCTTTTGTCTTCCTTTTGTATTTTCAGGATTAAATGAGCTCAAATTAACAAAAGAAGCAAAAAGAAAGCTAAATCTAACATAAATACAAGAAAAGGAACAAACGTGACATGCCCGACCCCACGACAGCATCTTCCCAAGCGAAACAAGAAAACAGAAGGCTGAACACACCCCGTGCTCAGTGAACACGGGGGCGTGCCCAAGTCCCAGCAGAAAAGACAAAGTTGTAGAAGCTTCTATCGCCCACCACGGGGCCGTGCTCAGCGGACACGGGGCCGTGGTCAACTATAAGATTCGCAGAATCCAGGCAAAGCTTGATAGTACAGATATGCTTCTGCACACGGGGGCGTGGTCAACTAATGCAGACAAATTGCAATTAATGAAGACAGAGAAGAGGATGGACACGGGGCCATGCCCGAGCTTCTGTTTAGCCTATAAATAGGAGTGCTTGGCTCAAGTGCAAATCATCCCTTGGCACACCACCTCTCTCACACTTCACCCACCACCACCATAACACCATCATCCACCACCATCATCCATTGTCCATCATAGAGTGTGTGAGTCGTCTCGGGATCCAAGATTGATCGTAAGAGTTCTTGACAATCAAGGCCATGTTTGCCTAAGTCTCTTACATCACTTGGTGAAGACAAAGTGTCTAGTGTAATACTTTTTATTTTTAATCTTTTCGTACTTTTTACTTGGTTATGTATTAATGACTATAATAACTAGTTTCTTATGTTGAAGGTGATTTTTCCTTATCGTTTGTCCGTGGTGTCTTGGCATTATTTTACTGTCTATATAAAATAAAAGATTTTCACCATTCATATCTCCACGGTTTATATGGAGGTATGTTGGGTACCTGGTCGGGGGTTAAGGGAACGGTTTGGTAAGAGTCTTGCCTTGTTCAGTGTGTAGATCCTGCAAGGACCTGGGTCAAATTTAGTAGGACCTCCTTCGATACTTAACGGTATTGGATGGTGGGGGTCCAAACTCTTTGATCCCCTCATATGAAAGCTACTATTAATACTTTAACCCGGCTACTTAGGACTGTATCCCTGCTGACTCAGACTACTTAGCCGAGGGTAACGTCACCTTTAAAAGAGGGGCCTACCATAATATGTATTAATAACTTAATTAATTATCTTTCAATAATCCGACCATTTAGGATTGTATTCTTGCTGACTCAAACTACTGGGTTGAGGGTAACGTCACCTTCAAAAGAGGGGCCTACTACAATAACTAAGATAATCTCTTAAAAAGTGTAAAAGTGCGGAAATAATCAAAGGTTACACTATACACGAGTCGGAGCCAAGTAATTCATCTTGTCTATCTGTTTTTATTTTTTATTTTTATTTTTCAGCATTTTAGTTAGTTTTTATTTTTCTAGTTTAAAACATTTTTCTAAACTTTTTTATTTGATTATACGTTGAGGATAAACCGGTACTAAAAGCTCTTGTGTCCTTGGACGACCTCGGTATCTTACCAACACTATACTACGCTCACGATGGGTGCACTTGCCCATATGTGTGTTTAGTGTTAGTAAATATCGTGTTTTATAAATTTAAAACTTGGCTAAAAAAAGTGTAAAAATGACTTAAAATATACTTAAACTTATATACACACTTCACACGCATCAATACTCCCTTTCTTTCCTGCTACACAAATGCCCCAAACTCTACCGAATACACAATCACACAAAACTTTATTTTAATTTTTTTTAAATCTAATCTGAAATTCATTATATAATTTGGTTAAATAAAGTCGTATCAAATCTTGTAGATCAATGGAAACTTTCATTTAACATGTTAAATAAATTCATTATAATAATATGAGCAAATATAAACTTTATTAAAAAGTGCGGAAATAATCAAAGGTTACACTATACACGAGTCGGAGCCAAGTAATTCATCTTGTCTATCTGTTTTTATTTTTTATTTTTATTTTTCAGCATTTTAGTTAGTTTTTATTTTTCTAGTTTAAAACATTTTTCTAAACTTTTTGATTTGATTATACGTTGAGGATAAACCGGTACTAAAAGCTCTTGTGTCCTTGGACGACCTCGGTATCTTACCAACACTATACTACGCTCACGATGGGTGCACTTGCCCATATGTGTGTTTAGTGTTAGTAAATATCGTGTTTTATAAATTTAAAACTTGGCTAAAAAAAAGTGTAAAAAGGGCTTAAAATATACTTAAACTTATATACACACTTCACACGCATCAATACTCCCTTTCTTTCCTGCTACACAAATGCCCCAAACTCTACCGAATACACAATCACACAAAACTTTATTTTAATATTTTTTAAATCTAATCTGAAATTCATTATATAATTTGGTTAAATAAAGTCGAATCAAATCTTGTAGATCAATGGAAACTTTCATTTAACATGTTAAATAAATTCATTATAATAATATGAGCAAATATAAACTTTATTACCTTCTTATGGCTATAAAAATGTCCCAAACCCTACCACATCCATCATCACACAAAACTTTATTTTAATTTTTTGAACTCTAACACGAAATTCAATATATAATTTTTCAAATAAAGTTGAACCATATATAATTGATCAATTTAAACTCTCATTTAACATGTTAAATTTTTTAAATATTTTGTGCTCGCATATACTACTTTTCTTTCCTGCTATACAAATGCCACATACCCTACCGAATACACCATCGCACAAAACTTTATTTTTAACCTCTAATCAGAAATTCATTATATAATTTGGTTAAATAAAGTTGAACCAAATCTTGTTGATTAATCCAACTTCTCATTTAACATGTTAATTTTTTTAATATTTTAAGCCGCATAGTCTCTATTTCTTCTTATGGCTACACAAATGCCCAAAACACTACCAAATCCATTCTCAAAGAAAACATTATTTTAATTTTTTGAACTCTAATACTAAATTCCATATATAAATTGGTCAAATAAAGTCGAATCAAATATTGTAGATCAAGGAAAACTTTCATTTAACATGTTAAATAAATTTATTCTAATAATTTGAGCCCATATAAACCTTATTTCCTTCTTATAGCTATAAAAATGTCCCATACCCTACCACATCCATCCTCACACAAAACTTCATTTTAATTTTTTGAAATCTAACACGAAATTCAATATATAATCTTTCAAATAAAGTTGAACCGTATCTAGTTGATCAATGCAAACGCTATTTAACATGTTAATTTTTTTTTAATATTTTGTGCTCGCATATACTCCATTTCTTTCCTGCTACACAAATGCCCCAAACCCTACCGAATACACCATCACACAAAACTTTATTTTAATTTTTTAAATTCCAATCCGAAATTCATTATATAATTTGGTAAAATAAAGTCGAACCAAATCTTGTTGATTAATCCAACTTCTCATTTAACATGTTATATTTATTTTTTTTTAATATTTTGAGCCGCATAGTCTCCATTTCTTCTTATGGCTACAAAATACCCAAAACACTACCAAATCCATCCTCAAACAAAACTTTATTTTAATTTTTTGAACTCTAATTCTAAATTCAATATATAAGTTGGTCAAATAAAGTCGAACCAAATATTGTTGATCAATGGAAACGCTCATTTAACATGTTAAATAAATTCATTCTAATAATTTGGGCCCATATAAACTTTATTTCCTTGTTATGGCTATCAAAAATGTCCCAAACCCTACCACATCCATCCTCACACAAAACTTTATTTATTTTTTTGAAATCTAACCCGAAATTCAATATATAATTTTTCAAATAAAGTTTAACCGTATCTAGTTGATCACTTTAAACTCTCATTTAACATGTTAATTTTTTTTAAAATATTTTGTGCTCACATATACTCCATTTCTTTCCTGCTACACAAATGCCCCAAACCCTACCGAATACACAATCACACAAAACTTTTATTTAAACTCTAATCCAAAATTAATTATATAATTACGTTAAATATAGTGGAACCAAATCTTGTTGATTAATCCAACGTCTCATTTAACATATTAAATTTATTTTTATTTTAATATTTTAAGCCGCATAGTCTCCATTATTTCTTCTTATGGCTAAACAATTGCCCAAAACACTACCAAAACACTATCCATCGTTAAACAAAACTTTATTATAATTTTTTTGAACTCTAATACTAAATTCCATATATAATTTGGTCAAATAAATTCGAATCAAATATTGTAGATCAATGGAAACTTTCATTTAACATGTTAAATAAATTCATTCTAATAATTTGACCCAATATAAACTTTATTTCCTTCTTATGCCTATAAAAATGTCCCAAATCCTACCACATCCATCCTCACACAAAACTTTATTTTAATATTTTGAAATCTAACACGAAATTCAATATATAATTTTTCAAATAAAGATAAACAGTATCTAGTTGATCAATGCAAACTCTCATTTAACAAGTTAATTTTTTTTAAATATTTTGTGGTCGCATATACTCCATTTCTTTCCTGCTACACAAATGCCCCAAACTCTACCGAATACACAATCACACAAAACTTTATTTTAATTTTTTAAAATCTAATATGAAATTCATTATATAATTTGGTTAAATAAAGTCGAACCAAATCTTGTTGATTATTCCAGCTTCTCATTTAACATGTTAAATTTATTTTTTTAATATTTTGAGCCACATAGTCTCCATTTCTTCTTATGGCTAAACAAATGCCCAAAACACTACCAAATCCATCTTCAAACAAAAATTTATTTTACTTTTTTGAACACTAATACTAAATTCAATATATAATTTGGTCAATAAAGTCGAATCAAATGTTGTATATCAGTGGAAACTTTCATTTAACATATTAAATAAATTCATTCTAATAATTTGAGCACATATAAACTTTATTTCCTTCTTATAGCTATAAAAATATCCCAAACCCTACCACATCCATCCTCACACAACACTTTGTTTTAATTTTTTGAAATCTAACACGAAATTCAATATATAATTTTTCAAATAAAGTTGAACTGTATCTAGTTGATCAATGGAAACTCTCATTTAAAATGTTAATTTTTTTTAAATATTTTATGCTCGCATATACTCCATTTCTTTCCTGTTACACAAATGCCCCAAACCCTACCGAATACACAATCACACATAACTTTTTTTAAACTCTAATGCGAAATTCATTATATAATTTGGTTAAATATAGTCGAACCATATCTTGTTGATTAATCCAATTTCTCATTTAACATGGTAAATTTATTTTTATTTTAATATTTTAAGCTGTATAGTCTCCATTTCACAAATGCCCAAAACACTACCAAATTCATCGTCAAATAAAACTTTATTTTAATTTTTTGAACTCTAATACTAAATTCCGTATATAATTTAGTCAAATAAAGTCGAATAAAATCTTGTAGATCAATGGAAACTTTCATTTAACATGTTAAATAAATTCATTTTAATAATTGGAGCCAATATAAACTTTATTTCCTTTTATGCCTATAAAAATGTCCCAAACCCTACCACATCCATCCTCACACAAAACTTTATTTTAATTTTTTGAAATCTAACACGAAATTCAATAAATAATTTTTCAAATAAAGATGAACCCGTATCTAGTTGATCAATGCAAACTCTCATTTAACAAGTAATTTTTTTAAATATTTTGTGCTCGCATATACTCCATTTCTTTCCTGCTACACAAATGCCCCAAACTCTACTGAATACACCATCACACAACTTTATTTTAATTTTTTTAAATCTACTATGAAATTCATTATATAATTTGGTTAAATAAAGTCGAACTAAATCTTGTTGATTAATCCAGCTTCTCATTTAACATGTTAATTTTTTTTAATATTTTGAGCCGCATAGTCTCCATTTCTTCTTATGGCTACACAAATGCCCAAAACACTACCAAATCCATCCTCAAACAAAACTTTATTTTACTTTTTTGAACTCAATACTAAATTCAATATATAATTTGGTCAAATAAAGTCGAATCAAATCTTGTAGATCAATGGAAACTTTCATTTAAAATGTTAAATAAATTCATTCTAATAATTTGAGCACATAAAACTTTATTTCCTTCTTATGGCTATAAAAATGTCCCAAACCCTACCACATACATCCTCACACAACACTTTATTTTAATTTTTTGAAATCTAACACGAAATTCAATATATAATTTTTCAAATAAAGTTGAATCGTATCTAGTTGATCAATGCAAACTCTCATTTAATATGTTAATTTTTTTTAAATATTTTGTGCTCCCATATACTCCATTTCTTTCCTGCTACACAAATGCCCCAAACCCTACCTAATACACCATCACATAAAACTTTATTTTAATTTTTTAAACTTTAATCCGAAATTCATTATATAATTTGGTTAAATTAAGTCGAACCAAATCTTGTTGATTAATCCAACTTCTCATTTAACATGTTGATTTTTTTTTTAATATTTTGAGCCGCATAGTCTCCATTTCTTCTTATGGCTACACAAATGCCCAAAACACTACCAAATCCATCCTCAAACAAAACTTTGTTTTAATTTTTTGAACTCTAATACTATATTCAATGTATAATTTGGTCAAATAAAGTCGAATCATATCTTGTAGATCAATGGGAACTCTCATTTGACATGTTAAATAAATTCATTCTAATAATTTGAGCCCATATAAACTTTATTTCCTTCTTATGGCTATAAAAATGTCCCAAACCCTACCATATCCATCCTCACACAACACTTTATTTTAATTTTTTGAAATCTAACACGAAATTCAATATATAATTTTTCAAATAAAGTTGAACTGTATCTAGTTGATCAATGCAAACTCTCATTTAACATGTTATTTTTTTTAAATATTTTTTGCTCGCATATACTCCATTTCTTTCCTGCTACACAAATGCCCCAAACCCTACCGAATACACCATCACACAAAACTTTATTTCAATTTTTTAAACTCTAATCCGGAATTCATTATATAATTTGGTTACATAAAGTCGAACCAAATCTTGTTGATTAATCCAACTTCTCATTTAACATGTTAAATTTATTTTTTTTAATATTTTGAGCTGCATAGTCTCCATTTCTTCTTATGGCTACAAAAATACCCAAAACACTACCAAATCCATCCTCAAACAAAACTTTATTTTATTTTTTTGAACTCTAATCCTAAATTCAATATATAAGTTGGTCAAATAAAGTCGAACCAAATATTGTTGATCAATAGAAACGCTCATTTAACATGTTAAATAAATTCATTCTAATAATTTGGGCCCATATAAACTTTATTTCCTTGTTATGGCTATAAAAATGTCCCAAACCCTACCACATCCATCCTCACACAAAACTTTATTTATTTTTTTAAAATCTAACCCGAAATTCAACATATAATTTGTAAAATCTGGCCAGAATGTGCACCTGTGAGCCTTGATAAACACAAGGCACTCGCCTTGCCGCCTTTGACTACTATGCTTATTCAAATTTCCCTGATTGTACTCTTCTAGCCCTATAGAAAGATAGATATACCGGGTTGTATAGCGGTTATTTTGAGAAACCAGTATAAAAAAACCTATAGATGATACCCGACTCAAATAAATGAAATTAAAAAAATAATAAAAATACATTTTACTTCAAATTTATATTCAACTAAATTACTCAAAAATACCTCCAAAGTCATGGTTGTCCCTTTAATATTTGTCAAGATCACCAGCTTCCTTTTTTCCCTATGGTGGAAGGAAAAAACACCAGCATCTGAACTAATATTTTGAGCTCTAATTCGAATTTCAATATATAATTTGGTTGAATAAAGTTGAGCGAAACTACTTGATCAATGCGAAGTCTCATTTAACATGTTAAAGTTTATCGTCGAGGGTAATTAACTTGTTGAAAATGACCAACTTGGTTAGTGCTATCCACACGATGTGCAGCCTTACCAAAGAAAGTGTGCACACCAGTGGCAATAACAACAGCTTCGATTTCATCTTGCTTGCAAGTTGATCCAGAAAATACTTCGTTATACGGATTCGTGTTCATAGGAAGTGATTCACCAGTAAGGGCAGATTGGTCAACCTTTAAAAGACCACCCTCTAGAAGACGAGCATAAATGGGAACAATGTCATCAAATTTGATAGTGATAATATCTCCTGGGACCAAGATGGAAGCTTCTTGTTCACTCCAATGACCATCTCTTAGAACCTGCAGTAACGACGAATTTGTCAATCTTTAAACTTATATCAGCATTTATATATTGGTCAGTTAAGAATACCTTGGTTTTAGGGGCAAGACCAGCCATAAGTGCAGCAGCCGCGTTTCCAGCATTGTTTTCTTCGATGAAACTGATGATTAAGATACTGTGAAAGACCTCGTGAGTGACAAAAAGATATCCTTCCATCATAGCAAGATCAACTCAACCACGAAAAGTGTAAGTTGTGGTATTTTACGTGCATATCTTGGATATGGACCATATACAATAAGACCAGACATGGCTCCTTTGCAACATCTCAATTTCAAACTCATGGGAACATGCTCTTCACTCAGCTTCTTACCTGAGTTGAATTCCTACACTACAGCTTCCATCATTTTGTCTTCTCTGAGTTCGGGAATGCTTGTACTACTGTGCAAATTTACAACTCTTGGCGATCTAAAATAAAGAAATTTAGACTCTTTGTTTTTCCTAAGGAGTGCATCTTGCACTTTCACTTGGTAGGCATTTTATCGAACACTTGCTAGGCGTATATACATGACGTGAACTTACCTCAAACTCAAATCTTCTAAACCAATTAGACCTAAACACAACACAAAATCAAGACCTAAAATTGTAGAAGGATAAGACAAAGAAGGATCCATAATTCGAATCACTAAAACTCATTTTGACATAATGTAAAAGGAAAAAAACTCAATAGTGCAAGTATTATATAAAAAAACAAGTTTTTTTTACGTAAAACAATTTAGCAATTCACAGTAAACAACTATGAATGCTTATTATCTAGTAACTCAATGGATCTTCGAATAAAATTATGACGAATTATATACTACACAATCTAGATAAGGTAATTTAAAATCAGTATTAAAACAAACAAGATCAAGTGTAGACTGAACCTCACCGATTCACTGGTACCATTCACAAAGAGTAGAAGCCTTCGTTGTATAATTGTGGTAGCGATAGAGATCGTGATTTCCACGGTGGAGATCAACATGTGTATTTAATTGAACAGAAGAAGTGAAGGAGGGACGGCGGCGAGAGGTGGTAGCGGCGATGGGGAAGCCAGAGGGGAAAGGGGCAGTGAAGGAGGGGTGAACGACGACTGTCTAGGGACCTAATTCATACTTTTAAAAAATGCCTAAAATACCCCTCCGCGTTTTTTAAGCTTTAAAAATTCTGATCTAATCTCAGCCATTGATTAAGTTAATCCAAGGGTTCCTAAGGGGGTTCTCCAGTTCCCCACTTTTTTAGTGTTCCCCAATGAACCACACACTATATATATATATATATATATAGGAGAAAGATCCGTTAGGAACCACTCTTTATTGAGAGAAACGTGAGAACGAATGTAAACACAACCAAAAATACCTAAAAAATCTAAAAAAACACACAAAAATTTTTTGTATAAAAATCGCTACTTATAGTAGCCAAATTTTTTTTAAACAAAAAGAAATTTTTAGAAATTTTATTTTACTACTAAAAGTAGCTATTTTTATAAAAAAAATATTAATTTTTTTTTGTTTGTTTTTTAGATTTTTTTTAGGTATTTTGGCGGTTTAGTTTTTAGCATTTAGCTTGAGTGGGGCGTGGGGGAGGGGGGGGGGGGGGGTTTAGTTTTTTTTAGGTGTGGTGGG
Source organism: Helianthus tuberosus (assembly GCA_030545235.1). Taxonomy (NCBI): domain Eukaryota; kingdom Viridiplantae; phylum Streptophyta; class Magnoliopsida; order Asterales; family Asteraceae; genus Helianthus; species Helianthus tuberosus. The sequence goes on from CM060424.1 coordinate 139,498,287, forward strand.
TTTATTTTGTTGTGTTTACATTGGTTCTAGCGATTCTCGCAATAAAGATGGTTCTCGCATGAACCCTACCATATATATATATATGGTATATGGTAGGGTTCATGCGAGAACCATCTTTATTGTCAGAACCGCGAGAAACAATGTGAACACAACCAAAAATAGCTAAAAAAACCTAACCCCCACCACCCCCACCCCAAAACCTAACCCCCCCCCCAACCCACCCCACCCAAAAAAAAAAAAAAAAAAAAAAAAAAAAAACCTAACCCCCCACCACCAAGCTAAATGCTAAAAACTAAACCCTCCCAAAAAATCTAACCCCCCACCCAAAAAAAACCTAAACCCCCCTCCCCCCCCCCCCCCAAAAAAAAACCTAAACCCCCACCCCTCCCCCCCCCCCCCCCACCCACCCCTAAGGTAAAATGTTAGAAACTAAACCCCCAAAAAAACTTAAAAAAAAAAAAAAAAAAAAACACACACAATTTTTTTTAATATTTTTTACATTAAAATCGCTACTTTTAGTGTTTTGGCTACAAAAAGTAGCGATTTTTTGATTAAAAAAATTTGTGTATTTTTTAGCTATTTTTCGGTATTTTTGGTTGTGTTCACGTTAGTTCTTGCGGTTCTCACAATAAATGGTGGTTTCTAACGGATCCTTCTCCTATATATATATATATATAGGGGACCGCTAAAATGAGAACCACCTCCAGTTGTAAGAACCGCGAGAACGACTTTCTAGCCATTAGATCAAGTAGATGGATGGATGAGATTAAAAGTATTTAAAAATAATATTAAGTATTTTTTTTCTTATTATGTCTTTAATTTTTTAATCCGAAAGGGTATTTAAGTAAAATCACTCTATTTTGTCTTTTTGAGTTTATTGTTTTTTTATTTCTTTATTGTATTATTATATTAGATTTTTATTTTTTAAACATAGTTTTTTTATTAAACATTTTTAAATTCAGATTTATTTACAGATTTTTACGTTTAACGTTTTAACGCCCAGCCTTTTCACGCCCTGTTTATTGACGCGCCGTTTTTACGCCCGGCTTTTTCACGCGTCGTTTTTTCAACGCGCCATTTTTACGTTAACGTTATTCACATTTTGCGCGCCGGTTTTTTTACGTTTTGCGCGCCGGTTTTTTACGTTTTGCGCGCCGGTTTTTTACGTTAACGTTTTTTTACGTTTTACGCGCCGGTTTTTTACATTAACGTTTTTACGTTTTACGCGTCGGTTTTTTACATTTTACGCGCCGGATTTTTACGTTGACGTTTTTTTGCGTTTTACGCGCCGGTTTTTTACGTTAACGTTTTTTTACGTTTTACGCGTCGGTTTTTACGTTTAACGTAAAACTTTTTACGTTTTACTAAAAAAATTTACATTTCACGTTTTACCTAAAACTTTTTACGTTTTACGAAAAACTTTTTACGTTTTACGTAAAACTTTTTACGTTTTACGTTAAAAAGTTTACGGTTTAACTTTTTTTTTTTTAACTTTTTAACACACAAACGAACGCACCCAGAAAATCATTACTCGGTAGGTGTCTCAGATAGTTTGCTATCATCATCGACGCCTCAAAAAAAATATAAAAACCCAACAAACAAAAATAAAAAGAACGAGTGGATTATGGAAAAACAAACTGAAGATTTGGCTCAGATTTTCCGATAATCAGAGGCTGCAAAGTGGGGTTGCGGGTTCAAAAACCTACCCTCCACCATCCTTGCCACGCCATCGTCCTTTTTTTTTGCATCATCACCGCCGATTCAAAAAGCCACCAGATTCAACCGGTTTAAACAATCAAAAGGAACATGATCATCATTCAAACCCAGATTCAACAGAATCAAAAAGGTCCCAAAAAGAGAACATCATTCAAACCCAGATTCAACATGAACATCATTCAAAAACAGAATATCATTCAAACCCAGATTCAACAGAATCAAAAGGGTCCCAAAAACATCATTCAAACCCAGATTCAACATGAACATCATTCAAACCCAGATTCAACAGAATCAAACCCAGAAAGTCAAACCCCCAAGATTCAAACCCAGATTCAACAGAATCAAACCTGTAGCAAAAACAGTTACCCCAAAACATGATTGAAGCAGATAAAATCAACAAGGGGTGACAAAAAGGTCCAGAAGTTCAGATCTACAAACAGTTACCACCGCCATCACCGATCTCTACCCCAAAACCCCCACTGGTGTCCCCACAAACCACCACCGTCTTCCGCCTCTGCCGAACTCCGACCAAACCACCGCCCCACCACCGCCTTCCGCCTCTGTTTTGGGCCACCGGCATCACGAGCCGCCACCACAGTTGGGGGTGGCCGGCGATAACTTTGGAATCAAGAAAGTGGGGGTGAAGAAACAACACTAAAAAATGAACCCTGATTGAGCCAACATGACAAAAACGAGAAATTTGGGGTGGCTGGTGGTGGATCCTGACGGGGGTGGCAAATGGGTGGAGGTGGCGGAGGAATTGTGCGGCAGCAGCAGCGCCGTGGGGACGGCCGGCAACGAACCGGATATGACATTTGGGGGTGGGTTTTAAAAATGGATCGGTAATGGTGATTGAAAGAGTCTGCAACTTTTAAATATAAAAGAGAGGAGAGAGGAGAGAGGAAGGATATGACATATGGGGTAAATGACCAAATTACCCTTTTTGTTGGCTGAATGTGATTGGTGGAGAGTGGTTCTCACGGTTCTTACAACTAGGGGTGGTTATATATATATATGTATATATATATATATATATATATATATATATATAAACGGGATCAGGAGAAAACACCTTAAAGTGTGAAATCGGCGATAACGGATCCTGGCTCAACACGTGGCGGGGGCGCTAAATGATATGCAGGGGTACGATTGTCATTGTGCACGTTCCCCTCCATATTTCGCGTTATAAATCTGTTTCAAATAAAACTCCAAAAAATTCCTATTAACAACTACCTCCTTTCCAAGCTTTCCAGAGATCTATGGCGTCTAACGTGGATTCCGTTCGACAAAGTAATATTTAATGACATTTTCATATTTTGTTCCAGCAAATCATGCAACACATATACAATAAGTATGGCGTTTTGTTCTTTATGCTTGTTTCATTGTCGTTTTTTTAATTAATATTTCACAATGTGTTGTATATTTTTAGTGGCGTTCTTCATGTATCCAATTTTTTCGCGTTTTCATTGGTTGTTTAACAATTAGTAGGAACTGATAATTGGAGTTTTAATTATTAACATTAATTGTCATTTGGGATCTAATATATGCTTATGTTTTACGATCATTGGCATTTTACACCTTATTAGTTTTGATATTATTGAGTAATATTTGTAAACATCAGTTATTACTATTTGCTAATTTATAAAAATCAGTTTTGTTAACTATGGTGTTTTCATTATCATGTTATATTTCTTAATTATTCATATTGTTAATTATTGTAAATTATTCATCTCATGGTGTTTTGATTATCACGTTTCATTAATACTGTTAATTCATCATATTTGTTAAGTAATAAACTAGTGGTGTTTTCATTATGGCGTTTTTATTATGTCGTTTTCAATTATATGTTTATTATGTCATGTTTATTATTCAGGTAATGGCGTTTTCATCGATAATGTTATAAGGAGACAATTTCTATTTTGTGGCGTTTTTCTGAAACTGTTTCTCACTGTGTTCAGACAAAGGTGTTTCTTCGAATGAAAGGTTTTGCCCCAAAACTGGTTTACCATTTATCATTCTTGACGTTAGTGAAGAGATAAAGCCTAAAATGGACATGATATTCACAAGCCTCGATTATTGTTATTCAATGTATGTTACGTATGCCAAGGTTTGTGGTTTTTCTGTCAGGAAAGGGACTGAAAAGATAAACGCCAAAGGTGAAAGACATATTAAGTATTACATGTGTACGAGAGTTGGGGTATATAAGAACAAGAAGGTTGATACGTTGGACCCCAATCAAAAGGAACGGATTGTGCGATCCAACTTTTCAAAGAGGACTGATTGTAGTGCATTTTTATGTGTAATTTTTGAGGCTGGATCATGGAAGGTCTATAAGTTAGTTGAGGAGCACAACCATGATCTTGTTGAACGTCCAGATAAGCATTTTCTTCCTACTGAACGACACCTCACTCAGCTCCAGAAGCATGTTATACACATCATGCCTAAGTTGAATTTGGGTCCGGTTAAGGTGTTTAATGTTATGAAGACTTGTTTTGGTGGTTTTGAAGACATGGGTGCAAGTAAAGTTGAATTTAAGAACTATAAGAGGCAAATTAACTTGTTTATAGGGGAATACGACGTTGAGATGGTTGGGAAATATTTGGATGAAAAAAACAACCCCAGCCTAATTTTCCTTATGATTAATTCACAGACAAAGAGAATCGTTTGAAGGGACTTTTTGGTGTGACGATGAAGCCAAACGTAATTACCACGTGTTTGGTGATGTGATTTCGTTTGACGCCACGTATCGTTCCAACAAGTAATATTTATAATTCTATTTTTTATGTTCTTTTGGCGTTTTCACTGTTTACATGCATTGGCGTTTTTCATAGTTTACATGCATTGGCGTTTTTCACTGTTTACATGCATTGGCGTTTTGTTATCGTTTCATTTTCTCAATGGCGTTTTCATATGCAGATACTCTATGGTGTTTGTACTGTTCACTGGTATAGACAATCACCACTGCAATGTTACATTTGGTGCTGCATTATTGGCTTCAAAAACTGCTGATACGTATATATGGTTGTTGTCACTGACCAGCAATGAAGAAGGCTATTTCTGTTGTATTTGTTGAAACGAGGCATCGGTTATGCATGTGGGACGTGATGCATAAACTTTCTCTAAAGGTTGATTTTTTTTTTATTTTTATGTTTGGCGTTTTAAGATATACGACGTTTTAATATATAGCGTTTTGTACTTCGTTATTGTTTTTCATGTAAATTTGTTTGTGTCTAATATATATGTTTTTTGTATGGCGTTTTCGTGTTATACATAGGTTGGTGTTAGACTATGCAATTCTACCAATTTCAAAGAACGTATTTGTGGTGTTGTGTGGACGAATATTCTTACACCCAAAGAGTTTGAATCAAGATGGGATGAGGTTATCGGAGAGTTCAATTAGCAGATAATGACTGGCTCTCTGATATTTTTGAACTGAATGAATCTTGGATCCCTACATACTATAGAATGGAGGAGCTATTGGGTCTTATGTTGAGTTCATGACTCATTAGGAAACTAAAATAGAAGCACAGCGTCACACGCACCAGAAAAGTGATCATGAATCTCGATACAAACGCCCCCAGTTGATAAGATGGCGTAAAGAGGCTTCCCCAAATTGCTCTTCTGAATACTCAATGAGTGGTGAATATATGACCGGGCTTGATCCTGATGTGCAAAGTATGATGTGAGAAATTATTTTTGCAACGGAGTATACTTTGAACCGTTTATCTATTAATAAGGTGGAGCTATCCTTATACAAGGATCATGTTCAATCTTATATGGAGAAGGTTCAAGATATGCAGATTGTTGCTCCCCCTCCTTGCACTAGGGATAGATTTATGGAGATAACCGGTCAATATAAAAACAAAAAGAATCCGATAAGAGTCCCTGTTGGGTATAAGTCGAAAGGTACTGGATCTCGGAAGCTCCTGAAATCCAAACAGGAGGTAGCAATCGAAAAAACAAAAACAAAATCGAAACCCGGGGACAAATAAAGACAGCGTCAGAATTGTAAAGGTTACGGACACTACGCATCGACATGCAAAAAGGTCGTAATTAAAAGAAATCGACACGGTCTTCGAGAGCAAGCGAAGAGTAGTTTGGCGTTTTTTGTAATTTTTATTTTTCCAGAACACAAAACATTGGAATTTGGCATTTTATATTTTATATTTCTTGTATAGCATTTTTTTATTTTTTCCCATCTTTTTTTCTACTTCTTGTGCATAACATGTGATTTGGAAGTTACATAACAAATAATATAAGATCGGACACACAAACTAAACGCCAAAAAAAAAAAGAATACCTTTTACTAAATAAAGGTATCTTAAACCTCTAATTTGGTCATGATAAACTCAATAATATTTTGCCGAATGAGATGGATAACATTGTTAATCATCAGTTAAGAATGTTGTCCAACAATCTTGTCCACCCATTCAGTGAAACTTTATTGAGAACAAAACTGAATCTCCAAGAAATGACGTTCGCAATTTGTGTTTTTTGAATGTTTTGGAGTTTATAAATTGAATGGTATTTAGTAAAATATGGCGTTTATTTTTTTGATGAACAATGGAAATTGAGGATAAACTCAATAAGATTTTGCTCTATGAGATGGACAATATCCTCACTTAAGGATTTTATCTATCACATTGAGTGAAACTTTACCGAGAACAAAACTGAATCTCAATGAAATTTTGTTTGGAATCTATGGGTTTTGAATATTTTGCCGTTTATAAATTGAATGGTATTTAGTAAAGTATGGCATTTGGTTTTGGTTTTGGTTTTGGTGTGTTCAATGGAACGTCTGAGATGTTGTTTATATAGGATGTTTTATGGCGCGTATTTTCGGCGGGATTTTATTAGAATAAATGCTAGTAATGAAGCTTCTATTGTTTCGATTACTGTTTATTCAGCTTTATCGTTTAAATACAAAGTTTGGCGTTTTATATCTAATGGCGTTTATGTAAGTCCTGTGAACGGATCTTTCAATGATATCAAACAATCACCAAGTTTGTCGCTATGCTGCAGATGTTGTGGAAGTTCTTGACTTCTGAACTCTCAGCACTGGGTCTCTTTTTTCAGCTCTTGTGGTTAGCTTCATATCAGGATCACGATCAGGTTTTGCTTGAAAATCTTATTCAAAAGAATGTGAGAGGAGGATTCACAACAGCTCTTTTCTTCTTCAATCTTTGTCTTTCAAGTAGGTTCATGGTACTTCTTCAAATGTACTTTCACCGCCAGACGGCGTTTCGTATCCGGTTCTTCTGACTCAGGTACATCTTGTTGTTGTGATGCTTCATGCTTTGTCAGCAGCCAACAACATCTCAAACTTCATCAACCCATGTTCTTGATTGAAATCAAGTTCTGCACATGCTCACAAACTCATAAGCAAACATTTCTTATGCAACAGGGAGAGTACCATATGAACACTAGGTATATCCAAGTACTTGTACTCTGATTTCACAATTTAAATTCTTTCAACTTTTGATGATCAGTCAAATCTTCAAGAACGGTTACATTTTTAATTATTAAGAAAGACAAATAAACACTCTATTTTTGGATTTTTATTTTTATAGAAAAGCAAGACACTATTTTGGTATTTTTCTATTTTTTTTAATTTTAAGAACTAAAACAAATAAAAACTCAAAATATAGACAACTACCATAATATACAATTACAATTACAATTGCAATGGGATCAAAATTCGTTCTAAGACAGACCAAGGAACACTTTTCAGTACGAGCCTAATCAAACTGGTCTATGCAATTGCCAATATGTTTGTCCACTTAAACTTTAACGCTCAACATTCAATTTTTCAACTTCGTCATATGCTTAAGGTAATATTATACTATTATACCCGTGTGTCCCATTCCAAGGCATACCCCCGTGATCAAGGTAAGCATAACGATTCATCGTAACAGATGAGTATACTGATGTCATCCTTTTTTTTTAATTTACAACGTTAGACCATTGGTGACATGTCAGTACTTTCGTACAACAGAGCGACTAATGATTTTGTCCAATGAGGGCGAGGCAAATACCTTTTTGGTACGAATTTGGCTCTTTGAGCATTTGGAATTTTCTCATTTTGAGATTTGATTCCTTAGGGTTTTTGTCTTCTTGGGATCTTTTAAGATATCCTAACTGTGTCTAGGTCTGCATATAATCTGGATGCAATAGAAGGACAGCCAAGATATCCCCGTATGATTCAACAATATAAAGACCCGAAACCTCAGACGTTGTCTATCAATCAACGCAAGATTTAAGACCATAAAATCATCGCCGTTGGTATGTTACCCACATGGTAATAGTTCGTTATGTTTATATCACTTAGTATCTTTTATCATTTTGAGCGTCAAGCCTATCAACATATCATAGTAGATCCTAGTCTTATCTGCTATGGCACCTTACATGTGTTAGACAAACCCTTTAACATGAACATTTATTTCAGTTCCTATATCATGCAATTTTTCTTTTTGGCTTTTTCATTTTTATATGTTTTTTTGTATTTTTCTCATTTTCTCCCCCTAAAACAATGCATATATATACAGCAAACTCTTTTTGTACTTTTCTTTTCTGAGTTTTCTCCCCCTAAACTCTATCTCTATCTCTATCTATATGTCTATCTCCCCCCTAAATTTGTGCATAAAATCTTACGCGCAAATTTACCATTTACTAGAGAAAGGGCACTTTATTGCAAAGTAATGAACTAAGGAAGGAAAAAAAATATTTTTGCTTAACGGTTATGTCATCAGATTGAAGACTAATCAATTTCAAATCAAAGTACTGAATTTAAAAGGTACCTTTCTCTGATTATTTCTTACTTGTTTTATCTCCTCCAAAGGAAACATATCATCTGTAAAAAAAATTGAACTTTTTGCAATAGTGAAATGTTACCCGTTCTATCTGTAGAACAATCGCTATCAACATTCCAGATATTGTCAACAACTCCTCCTTGGTTGTTCCTGAAAAGTAAGGAGATTAGTAAGACATTGGTACCCAGGCCATAATGGTCCTGGGTTTACCTGAAGCATCAAAATAAGACACTTATTTTAAACACATATCCCCTTTAGTTTCAAGGACTGGAGACGTTGCTGCTGAGATTTGGGTTTCCAAATCTATTTCGGTCTAGCAAACACGTTTGTTGCCTTAGGTTGAGCAACTTCAGCTGTTTCAGGTTTGTCAGTTTTAGAAACACGTTTTTGTTCCTGATCAGCCTTGTGTTTGTTCTTAGCAACATTCCAATCCTCATCAGATGGTTTAACCTTGGGATTCACATTCTTCATCGCCTTAGGTGAAGATACCTTCATTGGCTTACAATGAGACTTATCCCTTGGTGTAACCCTCTGATGTTGTGTATAATAAGGTACATAGGGACGCCTTGTGCTGTTTCTAGCAATATGACCCGCAATGCCACAGTTGTAGCAAGTTTGTCTTTTCCTCGGAAAGACATTTTGAGCAGCTTGATTTGCTCTAGCAGATCCTGAAAAACAAACCGGTCCTTTTGTGTTGGATGCGCCTGCACTTTACTTTCAGAAAAAGACGAATTTGGGTGCTGGTATTTGCTGTTTGCAGAAGTCTTGTTGCTATGAGCATCATTCTTCGTCTTTTCTCCCTGATTGGAGCTTTCAATCACCTTGTCACAAGCCTTATGAGATCGTAATTGTCCTTGATGAGTAGACTTCTTATACCCTCAACTTTGATCTGCTCGTTTTGGCTCCTTTTGCGTGTTATGAACCGGTTCACAAACACCAGCACAAGAGTGAATATTAGCATTGTGTTGCATGTTTGGGTGATGAACACAATTTCTAGCAATGTGTCTAGGAATTCCGCAGTTGAAACAGGTATGTCGCTTCAATGTATGGAGATTCGGAGAGCTAGCAGCAGCAGTTGATCTGATGGGTTTGGATGAATGAGCTTGTTTAGATTGCTTTGCTTGTGTTCCATGTGCCTTTTCTGAGTTCTTCTGTACCTGTTGATCAGAACTAGTACAAGCAAGAGATTCAGACGGATGATGTTTTTCGTCTTTTACAATTTTATCAGGATCATTTTGAAAAGACGATTCAGTTTCCATTTTAACTTCCTTTTCAGAAACATTTTCTTGTGACTTTTCATTTATTGTGACCACCTCTTCTTTTACAAAATCTGGTTCGGTTTTAATTTCAGAAGATGTAGAAGTTTCATCAACACATGTTTCATCAATACATGTATCATGTCCGTTTAATAGTGGTTCACTTTCAACTTCAGTTGTCAATGTGGTCCCAGTAGATTCAACATTAAGGACTTCCATTGAGATCGGTTCAGAAGAAGAATCAGAACATTGATGATTTTCTTGAGAAGAAGTTTCAGTGGTTTCACTGAATGCATCCTGAGGGACCTCACCTGTCACATTATCAGTAGCTGTAAGGTCAGAAACATCACAATCACAATCATTGACTACTGAAAAACCATCATCAGACACATTATTAAATTATTAATCACAAGCATCAATTGTCTTGCCCAAAACATCAGGCCCACTAGACAACACATAACTATGAAACGAATTAAGAAAAGCTTGTCCAAAAACACAACCAGAATCAGATTCATTTATTGATGTTTTAGAAAAATCACAATTTGAATCTGGTTCATCCCCAATAATATCTCCTAACCTTACTTCATTTACTTCATCTGCACGTGAAGACGAAGTATTAGGATCAATTGTACCTTTAGAAACAAAATTGATTGGTGGAATAGCCCGTTTTTCAACATGTTTGCTTTTGGTTGATGACTTATCAGTTTTTGGACCGTAATTCATCTTGTCTTCATTCATCAATTCCTCCTCAGTAACAGGTAAATATGTGTAATTTTCATTATATGGAGGAGGAACTTGATTGAAACCCAACCCACACCCTTTCTTTCCCTTGTATGCAAGTTGGAGGTCACATAGATATTTGACCAATTTACTGGAAGACTCATATTTTTTAATGTTAATTTCGTTAATTTGATATTTTTCTCTAATGTCTTCCAGTTCTTTAGTCAAAATGCATACCTTTTCTTGTACCTCTAAGAAGTGGCAAGTCTTTACACTTAGATCATCCTTAAGTTTAATGATGTCTTTTCGCTGAGCTTCGATTTTATCTTTATAAAGCTTTTCATTTTTTTTACTAAAGTAAAATTTTTATTCTTTATATCTTTGTAATCTTGTATTAGCTCAGCGTTGTGTATTCGATATGCCTCAACCCTTTCTCTACACTCAGGAGTGCACAAAGGCAGAAAATATCTCTTCAACAGTTAATCTTTCCTAAGCCACGGGTTTGTTAAACATGAATGCCATAGTGTCAGTGGATGGTTAACACTTTTGTTCCCTTCCTCAAAACACAAACCAAAGTGAGAATCTGTGCACTCGCTAATTGTAACATCTCGTAAAAACACGTCCAATGAGGTATTGACACGTGTAATAAACCCTAATGAAGTCAAACATTGAATTTAAGGGACTATTTTTTTGAAAAATCGAAAAAACTTTGATTATGAAAGGACTGGAAGTGTTAGCATACCTAAAATAAGTTTCTAAATAACCTATTACGATAGTTATATTCACAAATGGGCCACTTGTTGATCAAGAGTAGCCGTTTGTGTAATTAATTAAAAGTTTGCGCGGTGAAGGGTTAAAAGCGTCAACATGTTAATTCTTACCTCTGAGTGACCTTTTTAACAAATCAAGAGCTTCATGATAATTGATTAGACTCTCGGGAATGCCTAATATTGGCCATTAAGGGCTTTTATGCATGTAAGTGAAGTTACGCGCAACTTTGTAAGTTAGAGGGACTAAAAGTGTCAATATGTTTAATTATACCTCTGAATGACCTTTTTACGAACCCGAAGCATCGTAAAGTTTAATAATAATCTCAAGAATGCCTAACATGGATTAGATAAGGCTTCGATGCTATTAAACGATGATATGCGCAAGTTTTCGCATTAGAAGGACCAAAAGCGTCAACTTTTGAATCTACGCCTTTCGGTGACCATTTCAGCGAACGGGAGCATAGTAATAATTAAACACATGCTTAGGAATACTCATTATGGGCCAAGGAAGGCTTGGATATCATTAAATGACATTTCGCGCTACTTTGTGCGATTAAAGGACTAATTGCGTCAAACTGCAAAAGTATACCGATTCGTATGGTATCGAACCTTCCAGAATATGATCATAGGTTAAAAATGCCCTAAATATCCTTTACATAGCTTAGATATAGGATTAGAGGTGTTTGGTGCGCAAAAATAAACTTTTATGTCAAGCAGGGACTAAAAGTGTCAAAAAGTTCACAAGTTTGCATTTTCGCGCATATCTTGCATTCTGAATATATCCGGACATCCAAAAATTTATGTAATCATTAAAATATTTTATTTTAGTGTTCGGCATGATAAAATTCAATTCTTCGCGTAATTTGGATCGTTTTTCGCATCCGTTCGTGTTTCGTCGTAATTAGACGAACAACGTGACCGTACGGCCAAACGAACCGACATCCGGCATATTTTTGAGCATCTTTCATGTCCCTTATGTTTAGGAATCATAGTAGATCCTTGAAATGAGGTTAACAGGCCTTACATGTGTCAGAAATGACATTTATTAAGTACAGGGACTGAAACTGCATAAGCTGAAAGTCTAAATTGCTGCAGAACTGGTTTTTGCTGCTAGTTTTTGCTGAAAATGGTTTCCATACTCTCATATCTTGACTCTAGGGGCTGCCCACAGATTTAAAGGTGGTTTTACACTTGTTGCCATCTGATTATAACATACCTACACTTGTCACGATCCTACGGACACCCAAAAACTATATATAGGAAGTGGGTTTCATGGTTCAAGCACTCCATTTCCCAAATTTTGCTGTGTCTCTGAATTTAGTGGATCTTGAACTCTTTTGAGAACCTCCCTCAGTCCATTGGACCTTTGTAAGTGTCCTAACCTTCCTTAATTCAGTTTTACTTAGTTTAATAGCCTAAAGTCAAACCGTCGTAATTAGAGTTTGACTTCGTGATTACTCCCAATTTGTCTAGTCAAATTTCAAATTGAAAGTACCTATGAGTTGGTAATTATGTGGGTAATAAACCCTTAAAAGGCACCCTCTGATTCCCACTCTAACTAGGTCAATTGTCGGGTCAAACTTGATTAGAAAAAGTCAACAGAAAGCAATTTTTTAAATAAATGCATAATTAACAATGTAGAAGCCATGCAACCTATTTTATCACTAATATAACTTGGTAATTAATGTAAGAACGTGTCTAAACATGTTCAACCCGACAATTTTCAGTTTAGGCTCTGTTCGGAACCGAATGTCGCATAAATAGACTTTTGCTTTGACTTTCAGTTCTGACCCAATGTAGCATGATTTAGAAATGCCTTAGAGCCTTATTAGGACAAGGTTACATGTTAGTATAACCCTCTGTGATTATACAACTTGGTTCATTAGTTATCCAATTCATATGCATGTTTCCGTTATATGCCTAAATGTTGACTATTATGCCCTTTTGACCTTAAAACAAGAATTTTGAAAATGTGAGAGGACAATAATCTTTATTACTGATTTATAAACATGTCCCTAAATTTTCACATCAGTTGGAGGTCTAGATTAAGAGTTATGGTCAATAGCGTAATTAGAAAGCTTTTTATTAATTAAACGGCGTAATTAGCATAAAGCCTATCTAAACCCAATTTTTAATACCAAACTTTTTACTTACTGATGTAAAATAATATTTTGGGATTTTTGAAGATTTTTATTTATTTTTAGGCTGAGCATAACATAGGGTTATAGCTTTGATTCGGTAATTGTCAGTTTTGCCCTTTTGGCCTATAAAATGAGTTTTACATAATATTTTGATACCAAATCTTTTGCTACTGATTTAATATAATAAATAAAATATTTTGACTCTTCTGGAATGATAAAAATATCAGCTTTTCTTTAAAAACCCGGAAATCGCTTAAAACCGTCTTTTTACGCGTTTAAAACGCATAGTATGTATTAAAACCATTTTTCTCATATAAGACTTAATACCTACTGATTTTTTAAGCAAATATTTATATTTTAACAGTAAAGAAAATTTTTTAACTTAGATTCTTTGTTTTGACCTTTTAAGCTTATGTGAAATTACCAAAATGCCCCTACGGTGCATAGTTTGGTTATAAAAGGTAAATTTCACATATATACCATACCCTACTGTTATGACTTATAAAAATAAATATTTTTACTAATTATATCAGACCTGAAACTCAGAATTATATTTAAACCCTTTTATAAGCTTTAAAATGACCAAAATACCCCTACGGCGCATAATTTGAGTTTAAATCCATTTCGGGCATAATGGAAGGTATCATACTAATATCACAATATATTTAAGGCATATTAACTTAGGAAACCTATTCATGAATCATTTGGTTACCCATTACGCACTTTTCGCGTTCAGATAGGTTTATGTAACTAGTTTGCATAAATTAGCCGAAACGGGTCAAACCTTATCATTTTTGTCTCAAAATCCAGAATGTGTTTAGTTTACCCATATTAAACAAGTATACAAGCTTTTCGGGTCTAAACCACATTCTAATCTGGTCTTCGCATAATCATGCGTTTTGAACCGTATCTTCTTTTTAAAACTAACCGGTCTAAGTTTAGGCTTAATTAAAGACTCGTTAGGAATCTAATAGGTTATTAAAAACCTTCGTTCCAGATTTAGGAGCCCAATAAAAGCTATCTCTACTTGTTGATTTGATATACTGCTGGGATTGAATTTATATTTAGCTCAGGTAAATACTTTTAACTTATTTTCCCTATACGGGCTTGGGGTACGGTACATAAAATACCGCTTGTTCGGGCATTGAATTTTTAATTGTATGAAGGTTAAATTATTGAAATGTCCCGTTTAAATTGTTTTGTTTGCTTAAAGCCTTTGGGGGGTTAATGACCATGTCCCGGATATCATTGGCATCATTCATGAAATGGCCACGACCTTAGCACGGGGTGTAGGCGTACACCCGCCAGTGCATATATATAAATAATGAGGTATAACCACCGGTTACGAGAATAACTCGCCGCGGGACTATATCATGTGGTGTGCCTATTAATATTTTACCCGGTGTTCAGCCCGGGCTACTGAACGTATAACGAACATGTAATTCTTTTACAAGTTTATATACAAATAATTATCCCAAGTTATAAAATGTTTTCTGCCTTGTGCGCTCAAATCACTTTTTCCTAAACCTTTTCAAAATGAGTCAGTTAATTGTATTTACCAGTGTAAACTGACGTATTTTCCCAAAAAAGGCTAAGTGCAGGTACTAATCGGAATAGGCCGGCCTCTCCTAGCATCAAATAAAAGTCTCGCAAGCTTAGATGCCTATAAAGTCTGTTGAACAATATTATCTATCTGTTTTAAAATCCGCCTGTGGATCCATCTTACATTCCGTTGTAATTTCTGATATTACTTTTGAACCGGATTGTAATATATTTTATATTTTGCTTCCGCTGTGCATTTAAATTGTGTTGTTTGACTATGATGATATCAACTACGTCACGATACTCCCCACCGGGCCCACCGGTAATACGTGGAAATACCGGGGTGTGACGCTAACTCAAATGCTTTACAGTAGAATGAACCCACTTTCTAAACTGCACCTCAAAACCTGTTAGATTGATATCACAAACAAACTCCTCTTTTTTTAATTTTATTTTTTTAAATTTTTTATTATTAAAAGAAAACCTAATGATAATAATAATAATAATAATAATAATTATTATTATTATTATTATTATTATTATTATTATTATTGTTGTTGTTGTTGTTGTTGTTATTAAAAATAAATGATTAGGTAATGATGAACTAATGATTATTAGAATTATTATAATAAATAACTTAAACGACAATTTCATGCAACAGTTGTCTTCTTCCTTTTGAAAACAAAACAAGTCGAAACCCTAGTTTGAAATCTCAGTGATGACGATGGTGGCGGTGCTCGAAGATGGTAATCGAAGGTTGTCGGGGGTCACCGGAGAAGATGGATGTTGCCGGAGGTGATGATCGATAGAGATGATGATGACGATGATGATGATGATGTTGGTATAGGCCCCAACTAACACACAGTAAACACACACAAGAAAACACACACTCACGAAACTTTTCTTTATTATTAAACTTTCACAAAGAAACAAAACTGACTTACAAAAGCTACTACAAACTACACCTATTTATAGTGATAAAACAAAACCCACATGCTTAAAATACCAAGTCTTCTTCTCCTTTTAATCAGCAGATTTCAATGTTCCCATTAACATCAACTTTTCAACTATCTTCCAACAAACTCGGTCAAAACTCAGGTTCCCTAACTGACTCGGGTAACCCATTTTCATGTTGACCCGAATCGACTTCTGACCCGCTACTCATTCACCCGAACAATCAAGATTACACCCAACATTCACCCCCGTAATCTTGATGTCGGTTCTTTCTACTTGCTCATTTCTTCGCATTCGTTCTTGATCTTCTTGCTACCCGAATCACAAAGATTCGATCTTGCTACTTCCTTCTTGCTATGAACCACACGGTCCGGTTTGCTCTTGCTTAAACTTGCTTCTTTCTCTAATTGGTTCACAAAGATCCGACTTGACTCACTTTTGCTCGCTTCTTGGTAGCGTTCAATCTCGCTTTTCTTGCTATCCGAAACTTTCCTCGTGCTAATCTTGCTTGCACCTTTTTCAGTCGTGAAACACTTCACCAGCCACAAAACTTGAATAAATACTTTCTTATATAAGTTTGACTTTTCTTTAAATAATCATAACTAAGCCCATACACCATCTAGGCCTTACGTTGTTATCACCATCATAAAAGAAAACACTATTCTTTATGGGCATGTCATTCACTACACAAAACACCCCTTCTGTTCACACAAACCATCTTGATCGACATAAATAATCACAAAGATTCTTTTGATCCTTTAACCACAAAAAAATAAACACATACAACCCACACACAAGAGGTACGCTTCTAGATTACACAGCCCCAATGCAGGTCATACGCTTCTCGAACAGTTGTCTTCTCCGCAACCGCACCACATATGTCTTTCTCGACTCGAATCGCTGAACCACACAGGTTCTGTTTGCCACACCTTTATGACACATATTTTTATATCGATCACCCAGATCCGTCGTTCTTCCGTTTACCACAACGGTCGTCTTCGCATCACACAGATTTTGTTCCTTTTCGGATGACACAGATCATTTTCTTCCTTTTGTTCACGTAGAACCCTTCTTCTCTTGGCCTCTTGTTCACCCCTGAACTCTTCTTACGGCTCACACTCCGCAATCACAAAGATTGTCTTCTTCATTGTCTCTGCCGGCTCACTCAAGACCGTGTTTGGTTCACTAAGAACTCTTTTCATCTCTCGCTTTCGTCTCGACATGGCTCACTAAGAACCATGTTCGGTTCACACAGAACCTGTTGCTCTTCTTTCTTCTTCTCAACGGTAATCACCGCCTTCAACGCCGATCTCTTTTTCTCTTCTCAGCCTTGTAGTTTAGAGAGCTACTCCCCTCTTCTCCGAACCACCTCTCAAAATAGTGAACACCGTCTTCACCCGCTCTCGTTTCTCCACCCTCGTTTCGACCTCACTGTGATACCAATTGTTGGTATAGGCCCCGACTAACACACAGTAAACACACACAAGAAAACACACACTCACGAAACTTTTCTTTATTATTAAACTTTCACAAAGAAACAAAACTGACTTACAAAAGCTACTGCAAACTACACCTATTTATAGTGATAAAACAAAACCCACATGCTTAAAATACCAAGTCTTCTTCTCCTTTTAATCAGCAGATTTCAACGTTCCCATTAACGTCAACTTTTCAACTATCTTCCAACAAACTCGGTCAAAACCCAGGTTCCCTAACTGACTCGGGTAACCCATTTTCATGTTGACCCGAATCGACTTCTGACCCGTTACTCATTCACCCGAACAATCAAGATTACACCCAAAAGATGATGATGATGATGATGATGATGAATGAGGATAATAACCGGCGATGATCGGAGATACGGTGGTCGTTCAGAGGAGGTGATGATGACTGGAGACGCAGGTATGGAGATGACCGAGAGGATGGAGGAGGTCAACGTAGGAGAAGAAGATGAACAGTGGAACTCGAAACCAGCTTGTTTTGATGAATCAGAACCGAAACTCGAAATCGTTGGAAGAGGTTGCGACTAGAGACCAGTGATGATGACAAGGTTGCGACTCGAAACCGTGGTTGCGAGTTGGACGAGTCGGAACAGTGGTGAAGGTTGCGAGTCGAGACTATTTGGAAAAATGTGAAGTCGACACCGTGATTGCGACTGGTATACGTGGTGACTCAAAAACGTGGGATGTGGTTACGAGTCAGAAATCTGTTGAGTCGGAATCAGAACGTGTGATACCAAGAACCTGTGATAATGATGATGGTAGCGGTGATTGAAAGCTGCGACTCGAGACCGTGAATCTTGTATTGATCAGAAACTCGAAGCCACAATGAGATGGGAGAACGATGATTGAAGAACCAAAGAATCGAGTTTAGGTCAGAGCCTGTAATCGAGGATTTGGACCTTATACAAGAGCTGGAGGATCGTCCTGGAAAATAGAAAACCATTAGGCTCGCCGCAGAGATGGGAGGGCCCCTCTGCGACCACCCTCCGGCGTGAGGATAAGTATTGGTAGAGAGAGAAAGTAGAGAGAGAAAATAAGGACGAAGGTTTAGAAAATCGTACTTGGCTTTGTACTTGATGGGGTATTTATATTGGTCAACTGGCATGATGTCATTCATGCAGACGCACTTGAATGGACGTCCGTCCTCGGCGTCATGGGGTATGGATAGGTTCAGGATATCCGTCTATGCTTGGTTCGGTCTGTCCTTATGAGTCAGGTCCGGACTCGGATATGCATCTTCAAGTCCCCCAGTTTGTCAAGTTCTGTAAAGGACTTGATAAAATGTTTTGATAACATCTTCAGGATCGAATGACATGGTGTTTCGTGAATGGTTATGACGTGGCGCGGGTGATGCAATTGTTGTGACTGTTAGTCACCGACGGGTGACGGTTACGAAACCCTCCTTCGGGAATCGTGACCGTCTCTTGATGGGACGGTTTTTTGACTTGACAGCCCTTAAACCGCCTTACTTTTACCTATAAAAAGCCTTTTTTCATTTCATTTTTACTTTTTCTCCTCTTCTTCTTCTTTCGCCTGTTATCCTCTTAACTTACTTATGTTCTTCTTCTTTTAAAAGATGCGTTCACTCTTCTGGTTTTTGTATAATGGCTCCTGGTAAGGATAACCTGTCAGAGAGCGTGAGCATTCTTACCCAACGACAGTTGGATAAGTTTGTTCGCGAGTATAGAATTCCATTAGATTTGAATCCGTTTCTTCTTTTAAAAGCCGAAACCATATATCCCTTCCGCTAAGGGAAGTTTCCTTTCTATACCCGTGTTTGTAATTTTGCAAACTGTCAGGTTCCGTTTTCAAAGTTTTTGATAAGAGTTCTTCAATTTTTTTGAGTTCACATCTGTCAGGTCAATCCGTTCGGGCTAAGTCGTATAAGTCATTTCGAGATTTCCTGTCGGGCCCAAGATCGGAGACCGGACTTGAACGTCTTCCGGTATTTCTACGAATTTATTACCGCCGGGGATTGGTATACCTTTGCACATCGGAAGGGTATCCCTCCCCCTCCTCAGATGAACGATCTAGCTTAAAAAACTAGAAGGATAATTTCTTCTGGTTGGACGATCGTTGTCTTTCGGAGGAGATGAGGTGGCGTTTTAAGGACTAGTCGATGTCCTTCGATCTGGGTGAAGACTTCGTTTTTGACCAAGAACTGGCCCGTGCTTTAATTGAGCACAAGTCCCCGATCCGTCCCCTTCATGAGCACTTTGTTTTGTTGGGTAAAGTCTGTTTTTCTTGGAGCCAAGGGGATAAGGATTGGCCGGTTATTCATAGAAAGCGTGATCGTAAGTTACGGCCCTTTACCTCCCCTTCGGCACTTTTCTTCCCCTATTTTACTAACTTGTTTTTTATTCTTGAAAATGCAGGAGCCATAATGTCTCTGAGGGACGCTCTGAAGGTTCCTAGTTTTGACGTTCTTGATTTTGATTTGGACGATCAAGGCGAAGGTGAAGTTCCTCTTATGAAACAAGTGGCTTACGCAGCCCAAGCGATTCATCCTTTGGTTACTCAGGATGCGGTCGAACCATCTGCTGCTGAGGCTACTTCTTCTGTTCCGACTCCTACAAAAGATGCGGCTGGTTCTTCCGGAACTCAAACTGGAAAGAAATCTATTCTGGATGACGTGGATAGTGATCCGGAGGTACGTAGTATAGACGAAGCTCTATAGTACCATCCTTCTTCAGTTTCTCTGAAAAGTAAAGGTATCATGCCGGAAGTTGACCAGAAAGCTCTTGTCCGTAAGAGGAAGAAGGAAACTTTACAGATTCGTTCGTCTGATCCTCTTCCTATGCCGAGATCAAAGAAAAACAAAAGAAGTTCTTCTCACTCTGGAAGTGATGTGATGGTTGAGTTGGATGAGCATCTCACCGGTGGTAAGTTTTCGAGGGAGGAAGCTGCATTGGCTTGCTCTGCGCTTACTCCCGCTTTTTCAGGTGGCTTCCTTCATGTGAACGGAGTAGAAAGTATGGAGGTGGAAAATCCGGAGGTTTCGGATAAGGGGGATGGAAAGACTCGCGGAGAACCGAAGGTTGTGACTTTTTCAGTTATGAATTTGGACTCGTCTTTGGGTCCGGACCGTTTTATTGATGATGAGGAAGACCAAGTGTCTTCTCTTCCTTCATCGTGGTTCGGACCTGAGTTGATGTCCTTTTTTCGATATGCAGATGTATTTTCGGATGACATGGAGATTGACCCGTCGACGGCTGAAGAGAAGTTTATTCCGGATTGGGATATTCGGAACAAAGATTCAGTAATGGATGAGCATGTTGCAAGAACTCTTCTTTTTAACATCAATACTCCGCTGGATCATGCCAGGAGCCGGAGAATGAAGAGTCAAGATCTGGGTGCCATGGTCTTGTCCAATCAAGCTCAGTCAAACATTTTTGTGACGGAGATTTAATGAAGGTGGGTTGAAGTGGAATCGGTGAAGGAAAACTTAGAGAAGGAGATCCTTTCTTTGAAACGTAAAATTCAGAGGACTCCGGATATTGAGAAGAAGATTGCACAACTTACTCAGGATCTTCAAATCCAGCAGGAAAAGATTAAATCTCTGACTACTCAAAACCAATCATCTCAGGCAGCTGCTGCTTCGGCGGTAGAAGGTCATGATAGAATATCGGCGGAGTTAAAGAGCTTCGCCGAATCTTTGAAGAAGAAGGATGAAAAACATAAGGTGGTTTTGGCGAAATTGGAAGAGTCTTTTGTGAATGCGCGACTGGCTTATGTGAACATGATGGCAAGTATGTACCTTTTTTAATTTAGTTGCTCCTCCTGCTTTGTTATTTTCTTCTAATACTTTGGTCAGAGTGGGATATTCTCAAAACAGAGGAGGCCGATCTGAAGTCTCAGATTGAAGAAATGAAAGGGAGTCACGAAGCCGAGATTGAGGAGATCAAGAAAGAGAATGATGCCTTGAAAGCGACGGTGGATGATCTCCAAGTAACAAAGACCTGGCTTCTTTCGGAGGGAGCGAGACTTCTTGGCAAGAATATACATAAAGGTCCGGAGATGACTGTGGCTGTTGCGGCTGTAAATAATGCAATGAGTGCTGTGGGCATCAACTCTGGTCTTCAACAATGATACTTCCATGCTCTGAAGAAAAAGACTCCCTTTGCTGAAGTTCCATTGTTGAACCGTGATGCCGGAAAGGAGTTAAATGCCGCGGTTGCCAACTTTGATTCTCTCTCTTTCCCCGTGGTCGAAGATCTTCCGAAGCTCATCCATGAGCCACTTTCTAAAATCAAAGATGCTCTCTATTTTGCGAGCGGCGGATCTCCGAAAGAATGAGGTGGACATACCCGGTTTCTTGGGGTATGCACCTTGGAAAGTTCATTAGTTTGTTTAACTGTTTCTTAGAAGGTGACATGTCCGGCAACTTGGGATATGCACCTTATTTTGATTCGGAGTAAATGATGTTTTTACTGTTCTTTTGTATATGACACTTATCCTTTTATATGTGATCCGGTTACTTTTTGATGTAGTTGGTCTGTTTTGCATGCGTCCATGCTTTTGTGCCTACATCTTTTTTAGAACATTCTTTTTATTGCACGGATCCGATTTTGTCTTATCTTTAGGATAATCTTTATAGATAGAAGGAAAGAATACAAACAATGCCAGTTCGTTCTTGCCTTTTAGGGTTAGAATCCCTGATTCGGCCGATGATATCTTGTGTGTTGCAACTTTTTAAAGATATAAATTTTGGGCAATCTATTTGATCAGTCCGGAGTGTGTTCTCCGCTTCAATTCATACTTAGTAAAAACATTTTAAATAATCTGCGGGTAAAACCCTCCGCAGTTCTTGGAAATATAAAATTGTTTTGTGCGGGTAAAACCATCCGCATTACAAGGAAAATAAAGACAACGGGAGCCGTAGCTTCCATATTACAAATTTATTTTGAAATATTATAAAATTCCTCAGAGAAAACATCGCTTGAGGTGCATCCCATTCCAAGTGCGGGAAACGGGAGATCCGTCCATTTTCATGAGTGTGTATGCACCATTTCTTCCGGCTGTTTTGACTTGGTAGGGTCCCTCCCACTTCGGAGACATCTTCCCTGTCCCTTCGACCAAGCTCGCATCATTCCTACGCATAACATAGTCCCCTTCCTTAAACCAGACTTCCTTAACTTTTGAGTTGTAATGTTTTTCCAACTCTTTCTTATATTTCGCTTCACGGATGGCCGCTAGTTCCCTTCTTTCTTCAGCCAGGTCAAGGTTCAGAAGGAGTTGTTGGCCGTTATCATTTTGTCTTAGGAGCATGCGAGGAGTGGGGATACCAACTTCTGCAGGGATGACTGCTTCCGTGCCGTATGTCAGACTGAAGGGAGTTTCTCTGGTACTTGTCTTAGGCATCGTTCTAAGTGCCCAGAGGACGTGTGGTAGTTCATCTGCCCAGGAGACTCCTTCCCTTCCTAGGCGCTTCTTTATACCATCCACGATGCTTCGGTTAGCCCTCTCTACTTGTCCGTTGGCTTGAGGATGGGCAACCGAAGCAAAGTTTTGCTCAATGTGCATTTTTTCGTACCAAGTTTTGAACGGTTTTTCCGCAAACTGCTTCCCATTGTCACTGACTATACAGAGCGGCATACCGTATCTGCACACTATATTTTCCCAAACGAACCTCAGTACTTGGTCCTCGGTGATAGTCCGGAGAGGCTTGGCTTCAATCCATTTTGTGAAGTAATCGATGGCTACCAACAAGAACCTCACTCCTCCGGTGGAAACGGGAAAAGGACCAACGATGTCAATCCCCCACTTCTGAAATGGCCAAGCCAAAGTTACAGGGACGAGGTTGTTTTTAACTCGGTGGCTGATGGGGGCGTGCCGCTGACAGTCTTCACATGCTTGTAATTCGTTGACGGCACTCTGATGCATGCCTGGCCAGCCAGAAGTATCCAACATTCATAGCTTTCGCCACAACCATCCTTGGTCCGGAGTGGATGCCGCATATCCCCCAATGGATTTCTCTTATGACATAACTGGTCTCCTCCGGAGTCAGGCACTTTAGGAGCGGACCTAAAAAAGTCTTTCGGTAAAGTTTTTCGTCGTGAACTTGGTACGGTAATGCTTTCACCCTCATCTTCCGTGCCTGGGCTTTATCCTCCGGAAGTACGCCGTTTTTCAGATAATCTAAGATATGAGTCATCCATGTATTTTCCTGGATAGAGATTGACATTACGGCTTCCATCTGATTAATGGTCGGAGCTTGCAGCGTTTCGACTAGTACTTCTTTGGACAAGTGACAGAACGTGACGGACGCTAGCTTGCTTAAAGCATCAGCTTTCTTATTCTTGCTCCTGTGGATATGAACCACCTTGCATGAATCAAACGTGGACATTAGACTGTTGACTTGACTCAGGTACCGAATCTTGTTTTCTTCTCATGCCTTGTATTCTCCATTAACTTGATTGGCAACTAGTAGTGAATCAACATGGGCTAGGACGGAGCTTGCTCCTGCCTTGGCCGCTGTTTGGAGTCCGGCTAAAAGAGCCTCGTATTTGGCTTCATTGTTTCATGTCTTGAATTCGAAACGTAGAGCGTACGTGTATTCTATCCCTTCCAGATCTATCATAATTAAACCAACTCCTGACCCCTCTTTGCTAGAAGCTCGGTCTGTATAGAAATTCCAAACTTTTGGGGGACTGGCCTTATCCTTGATACTTTCACCAGTGGGGACTTCCGTAAGAAAATCGGCAACTGCTTGGCCTTTTACCGGTCCTCTGGTCCGGTAGGCAATGTCGAAAGCACCGAGCTCTATGGCCCACTTGGTGAGTCGTTCGGAGACTTCTGGCTTTCTCCAAATCTGTTGGATCTGAAGATTGGTTTGCACTTCTATGTTGAAGGCCTGAAAGTACCTTCAGAAACGTCTGGACGCATGTACCAATGCCAGTGCCAATTTCTCTATCATCGGGTACCGAGTTTCATAATCTTTTAGGATGCGGCTTACGTAGTAAACCGGTATTTGTGCTTGATTTCGGTGCACCACAAGCACTGCACTTATGGTGAAGTGAGAAGCTGAGAGATACACAGTGACGGTCTCTCCGGTGATTGGTGCGGTTAACGTGGGTAAGGACCCGAGACAAACTTTTAATTACCTGAAATGTCGAATCAGCCTCTTTCGTCCATTCTATCTGACCCTTGCCGGTTTGCTTTTTTAGAACATTCATAAAAGGAATGGTACGGTCAGCTGCTTTGGAGATAAATCGGTGAAGAGCAACCAGCTTGCCATTCAAAGACTGGATTTCTTTTACCGTCTTCGAAGGTTGCATGGAGATCACAGCTTGAATTTTATCCGGATGTGCTTGGATTCCGGATTGAGTTATCCAAACTCCCAGGAACTTGCCTTCCTCTAAACCGAAAGAACACTTTTTAGGGTTCAGCTTGAGGTTGATACTCCGAAGCCTGGTGAAGGTTTCGAGTATGTCATCGATCATATTATCTTCGGCTTCGCTCTTTATAACCAAATCATCCACATAGATTTCCAAGTTTCTCCCAATCTGCCCCTTTAATGCTTTATCCATCAACCTCTGATAAGTTGCTCCGACATTCTTTAATCCGAACGGCATTTCGGTATAACCGAAAAGCCCTTCATTTGTTACGAATGCCGTTTTGTCCTCATCATTCAAAGCCATTTGTATCTAGTGATACCCTTTATACGCGTCCAGGAAGCATTTAAGACGAAAACTTGCCAAAGAATCTATTTTCAAAACAATCTCCGGAAGATGATAGCAATCCTTTGGACAAGCATTGTTAATATCAGAAAAGTCAACACACATCCTCCAAGTTCCGTCTTTCTTAGTGACCATTACAAGGTTTGAGACCCAGGTTTGGTACCGTACCTCTCTTATGATTCCTGCACCCAATAGCTTGCGAACGTCTTCTGCAATGGCCTTGTGTCGGGCCGGAGCCATATTCCTCTTCCTCTGAGCAATTGGTTTTACCGAATGAGAAACTTTTAACTTATGTTCGGCCAACGATCGAGGAACTCCAACCATGTCAGAATTTTGCCAAGCGAACACATCGAGGGAACTGGACAACAATTTCCATAAGCGTTTCTTGGTACGTTCAGGGAGTTGGGCGCCAATAAAAATCTTTTGCTCCGGAAAATGGGGATGGACGGACCACTCCTCCGTAAGGAGAGACGGAGGTTGTGCGCAACTACCTTCGCTTTGCCGGATCTCTGCTACACACACGGTGGATTCAGAAAGCAAGGTTGCCACCACAGCTTCGGTGGGAAATTTTAAAGACCCATAAATGGTAGAGCTAATGATTCTGAAGGCACACATTCCTGGTCTTCCCAGTATAACATTGTGTACGGACTTAGCCTTGACCACCAAATATGTCAAGTTGACAGTTCTGACCAGGCTTCCAGTACCCAACGTTGTTGGTAGAGTGATTTGCCCAATCGGCTGAACCACCTCTCCGGAGAAACTTACCAACGGTATAGAGACTTGTATCAGTTTTGCTTTGGTTTGTGGGGCTAATTGTTGGAAACATTGTTGATACATGATCTTAGTGGTACTCCCGCTATCAGCATAAATCCTCCGGACCTTGTGCCCTACTATTATCGCAGATACTATGATTGGTCCGTCTTTGATTTCTCCGGGGGTAATTGGAGGGAAAGCGATCGACTGTTGCATCCAAGCGGCCATATGATGATTGGTCCGCTTAATGCCCTGGTTGTTTATTTTCCTGATCATGCAGATTGCAGATTGGTTATTAGGATTATCTACCGAGTTTCCCGAAGATTTCCCTTCCTTTACTTCCTTCACCAGATGTGACAACTTGCCCGACCGAACTGCCTTTTCTATCTCCTACTTTAGGGACCAGCAATCATCCGTGTTGTGGCCTCGTGCATGATGATAGTCACAATACTTTTTGGAGTTCTTATCCCCCGGATTTCGGAGCTTTGGTGGGGCGGGGAAGTTTGCTCCTTCGGCACTGAGGATTTCACTGGGAGTTTTGGAAAGATCCGATAGATTGTAGTATCTTGATCCAGAATTTCTTCCCCGTTAAGGCCTGTCGTTTCTGCTGTAAGGGTGTGATCGTCCCATATTTCCAGATGGAGTTTTATCGAATACCGACCCCCCATTTTTCTTCCAGGAGGACATCTTATGATCTGACTCCGATGCTGGATTACATCCTTTTTTTCCCCGAGCGAAAGCTCTGGCTCGCTCCATGAGTATTTCCATTGTCTTCGGGAGATTTTCATGTAATTTTTCGACCAGCTGGTTATTCCGGACACCGTGACAGAATCCGGAAATCCTTAACTGGTCCACGACCCCACTGATCTGCATACTTTCCCGATTGAATCGGTCAATAAAGCTATCCAAAGATTCCCCATCATTTCTTCGGATGTTGTGAACTTCAGTGATTTCTTTGGAGTAGTGCCGTTGTTGGCTAAAGTTCCGGAGGAATAGCCTTCGGAATTCCTCAAAATCGTTGATCTCTCCTTCGTTCAATGCATCAAACCACACCCGAGCAGCCCTGGTTAGTGTTTGTGCGAACATGAAGCACCACGCCGGCATCGACCATTGTTCCACACGTGCAGCCCCATCGAAGTCAAACATGTGATCATCCGGATCAGTTGTACCGTCATATTTCTTTACTGTGGTTGGCATTTTGAGCTTCGGAGGGAGCTTGGCGTGCGTGATGCGAGCACTGAATTTGGACTTAGCAGTCATGGAAACCAGATGATATGGCTTGGTGATATCCGGATCATTAATTACTTCTGTTTCGTTTTGCGTCATCATTGCGGGAGATGGTCCGGAGGAACCCTGCACATATCCACTATAAGTTTCCGAAGTAACAACTGTGGAGAAAGTAGGAGAGGCGAAAATCGCAGGACCCATAGTCCTTACCGGAGTTTCATCATGAAAGAGCCTGGTTCGTAAACCGAGGATCTCTTTATCTCTAGCTTGTTGGGCTTTCAATCTTCGTAGAAGACTTGCATTTTTGGAAAGGAATTCCGCATCGAATTCTGTCGTCTGTGAAGTGGGAATTAGAATGAATGGTAAGGTTGTTCCTGGTCCTGAACTCAAAGGAGCTGATACTGTGGAAACAATGCTTGTTGCTGCTGTAGTTTGCGTGCTAACAGCTATGGATCCTGAATTCATAGAACCCGAGGCCGCCATAGATCAGTTCGTTGCTCAAGAAATTCACCAAAGTGAAGGACTGTGAGCTATGAAATCGGATGGCGCCAATTAAAGAACCAAAGAATCGAGTTTAGGCCGAAGCCTGTAATCGAGGGTTTGGACCTTATACAAGAGCTAGAGAATCGTCCTGCAAAACAGAAAACCGTTAGGCTCGCCGCAGAGATGGGAGGGCCCCTCTGCGACCACCCTCCGGCGTGAGGATAAGTATTTGTAGAGAGAGTAAGTAGAGAGAGAAAATAAGGACGAAGGTTCAGAAAATCGTACTTGGCTTTGTACTTGATGGGGTATTTATAATGGTTAATTGGCATGACGTCATTCATCCAGACGCACTTGAATGGACCCGTCCTCGGCGTCATGGGGTACGGATAGGTTCAGGATATCCGTCTATGCTTGGTTCGGTCCGTCCTTACGAGTCAGGTCCGGACTCGGATATGCATCTTCAATGATATCTCGAAAAGGTTGCGACGAGAAATGATTGCGACTCTGAAAGATGTTTGCTACTCAGAATGGTGAACTCGGAGATCGTTGGACGTGATGAAGATGAAGGACAGAGGTGGTTGCGACTCCGAATCGTGGTTGCTTGTCGGAATCGTCGGACTCAAAATGATGAGTCGAGACCGTGATAAACAAAGAGTCTTTGTTTCCTTAAAAATTGGAGTCGGGACTCGAGACCAGCTGTGAATTGTGTAACTTGTATGGAAATGACTCGAAACCTCAATGTACTTTTGAAAGAGGGTCTGGTCAACCAAAAAATCTTTTGAAAATATCTTTTTAAAGCAATTGTTCTGAACTGTTGGAAATATTTAAAGATTTAAATTCTTATCAAAATTAGAATATATTTCCAAATCAGTTTAATAAAAAATTTAATCCTTTAGCACCAAAAAAAAAAACACCAAAATATGGCTATTTTTCAATAGAAACCCGATGAACACTTTGAATACCGCGAAGAACACCAAGAATGTTTTTGACGATTTTTTAACCAAAACCTCAAAAAATCTTGAATATTTTATATCAAACCGAGCCTAGAAACAAGTTCTAAATGGCTCTAATACCAATTGTAAGTCCCGTGAACGGATCTTTCAACGATATCAAACAATTACCAAGTTTGTGCGGAATCCAAACTTGGTGAGATTCAAGAAAAACTGAAAATATGAAAAACGAAGAACAATACCAAATCACTTTCAACACTTGCACACGATTCTATTACTTGAACAAGCAAAACCATCTGGTTCAAGTGTTCACAACCAAATCGAATCACCTCTCTCTCTAACTCTAGAATTATGTAACTAGGAGGTTCCAACCCTAAAACAAGTTGAAAACTTGTTTATATACATACTAAAGCCCACTTCCCCACATGGGCTCCCCTTGGGCCTGCTTGGCCCACATGGCCTAAAGTTTGGCCCAAGTGACCTATAAAGGTCCAAAACCTAATATAAACTAACTCGGCAAGGCACAGTTCGTAACCATAGCCCGTTGTGTTAATTTGATGCGTCAGTCTCACACTTTAGGGCCTAACAGTTTAGATGAGGATGATGTGTGTTTTGAAGTTAAGGTGGGAATTTAATGGCGTTTTATTCATAAGTTTGGTGTTTTACCTAGAGATGTCTAAAAACCTTTTTACCCTTAATGAAGCGCGTCCCCGTAATAAAATTGATGTTATTTACAAAAACACCACTGAGCCAATATGTACGCGATTATCTCACCGTTTTCACACTTTTAGGCGTTTTCTCTAGATCATGCCCCTATATATATATATACATATATATATATATAAACGTTTTTATTTGTTTATTGTTTTTCATATAGAGAGGTTCATATTAATCCGTTGTGAGATTTATGTTTATTATGGATATTGTGAATTAATAATAGTTAGAAACGATATCCTTGCTTGCTTTTTATATTTAAGTTTAAAAATAGTCATGTTACACTTGCTATATGTTTTGATTGTGATTATTACTTACAAAATAGACTTGATTGGTCCATTAGATAAGGAAAAGACTATAATCACGTTGGGAGAGGAAGGTCTTGTATTTAAATCACATAGATGATGTTCAAAAAAAATTGCCGTTCAAAAAAAGTAATGTCATGTCAAATAAAATTTCCTTAACATATACCAAGCTAGATCATTTCTTATAAAAATTAACTGCAAAAATATCCACGAAGTTTCTCTTTAGCCCCCAGGTCAACAACTTCTAGGTCTCTGGCTCAATGAGATTGATATAGACAACTCATCTAACACAAATCAGTAACCAAAAGAAATGACTCAACGTAGTTGATTGGTAAAGCCACGAGTACCCTTCTTGGTGGATGAACGCTTGTTTTAGCCATGTCATATATACCGCCAATATCTTGATATATCCCTTAGTGAACCTCTTCCGTCAAGGCTATCACAAATCACTATATGCAAATCCTTCTTCTCATTATACTTTTGCATTAGTCTTTGATAAATTTGTACGGCCTACATGATTACTAAAGTCAAAATACAGGGAAAGTCGTGAAAATGAAATGCTATTCTTTAACCAATTCAAAATAAATATTATATATTCAATCTTATATAGTAAAGATAACATTTAATTTTTAAATATGTGAAGCATCTAATTAGTCAAACTAAAAATAGTAATTTGAAATCAATCGGAATTTGTATATATTTCATATATTTTAAATGAGAAATATATAAAGTATGTTTATTAATGCTCATTAGTATATCCATAATTTGCAAATGTTTCTCCCTAGTATTTCTCCATTAAATGCGCATCCCCCATATTTCTCCATTAAATAGGTCTATTCTAACATTTGTACTTTAATCTAACAATCGTCTCCCCTCATATTTCTACGTTATGGTAATCGAATATAAACATATTATTTTTTCTCTTATAACTTTGTAAATACGATTTTTTTAAAATTTTGAAAACAATTTTGAGATGTGCTTATTTTTATCTATATTTGGATAAATTTTCTATTCCAAATCGAATGGGCCAAATGTAGGAATTTGACATATTATTTGCAAATGTTTCTACGTTATGGTAATCGAATATAAACATATTATTTTTTCCTCATGCCCATCCTACGTGGCGCTTACGTGGCGGACCATCCTCCAAGGGAGGACCATCACCATACCGTGTAGCCTAAACAGAAAATATCAAAACATTTGAACCCTAATTGATATCTTAATGGATTTCGTAAATGGATATCACCAATGAAGATCATAGGTAAACCTAGTTGATATACGAAGGTTGTTACAATATTGTCTGCTAATATTGGCTGGTTAGCCTTATTATACACATACAATATGTAAATTAGCGTTTACCTTTGTCGTTTCTGCTTTCTTCTTTGTTGACAAGCTTTTTTTGTCGTTCATTATTACTTTTTCTTAGATTATCGACAAGCTTTAATTCTTTGATTGTTCTGATTTGTTGGTAGTGAATTTGACATCCGGGGAAGACAAAAATTGTTTTGTTGAAGGTGTGAATCCCGAACAATTTTAAAATTATGTTTTTACAATATTGCTATATCCCCCCACCCTCATCTCATTAACTATTAGTATAACAATCCTCAATTAAACCGACACCCTCAATTATTTTCCGACACCCTAGTATATTTTAAAAATATCCCAAAATGTTCTAATATGTCTTTAAATACACCCCGTATGTGAAATACAGTATAGCCCGAAATACAATATAGCATTAAAAATAATATAAAAATCTAATTTTTTTAGTTCAGGCGGGCCGCGTAAAGGATCCCTAAACCTTACGCGGGCCGCGTCAACTTATTGAGCAGGCGGGCTCCGGTGTCGCCACGTGTGTGTGTGTGCGTGTTGGACCTACCCCATGACCCGGACACCCTATGCCCTACCCAGGCTAGTACGCGGGCCGCGTAAGCCCCGCTTATATGTTACGCGGGCTGCGTGAGAGTCAAGATCAGCACCTATAAATAGAACGCATCGGCTTTCAACACAAATCGTTCATTTCTTTTCTGTATCTCGACTTTCAGAAGATATAAGCATAATATTCGAGTATTATACCCACTAATTAGCGAGGTTCTGCTCCGTTGTAAGTATTATAACCCCACTTTCGTAATAGATACGCTGCCCGATTGATTTAGGGTTCCGTAACAACTGTCGTGGTTCTGCCCGACGTAGTTGTTGGAATACCGTCTTGGGGAGGGTATCATTAATATTATCAAAGGGTTATTATACTAACCTATGTACATTTGTGTAAATTATAGATTTTTCCCAGGAAACCCTTACGCGAAGTCTAAGATAGCAATGTGAGTTTATCCTCTTTTTGTTAACCTTTTTGTAATATTTTATAAAACCTTAATTGTTTTACAATGTGATTAAGCGGTGATTGAGTCTTTGTAGTTCTTCAATTACTGCCGGTATGTTGGGGTTTTGTATACAAAATTTACTACACTGTGAGTAGTATGTCGGGATAACAGTACGTTACCATTGGACAACGAGTTAGCCAATATGTAATATGACCCACCAGTCAGGATTGACAGTACTGAATGAGTAATTGTGTAGAAATAAACAATGTGATCGCTCTCAATGCTGTTTTAATTGATAAAATGTTTCTTGATTAAACTGGGATGCACTCACCAGTATTTCCCACTGACAAATGTTTTTAAAACACGTTTCAGGTAACACAATGTGACAGCCAATTAGTAAAAATCCAGTTGGAGAGCACTGAAGGCTTGGAAAAAATGTGGCTATAAAATTTACCTAAAAGACGATGTTTTAAAATCAATAAAATAGGGTTTATCCTTATAAACATATTGGAATAAGAAACTTGGGTTTTACCCATGTGATTATTAACATCAAATGTGGTGGTTTTACTCTGATAAACATTTCCTAACTATGGTCCTGATGTAATTTCCGCTGCCAAATTAACCAACTGCTACCACCAAAATTCTGAGTTCGTGTCCGCCCGTTCCCGGGACAGATAAGGGATCGGGGGTTGCGACAGAAGGTGGTATCAGAGCCTAGCCACTGGTCTAAGCCAATGAAGTGTTCTGCTGACACTTAAATTCTAAATTTTGTGTTAGGAAATAATTTATGTGATTATGTGTTTTGTGTTATTTGACTATTTGTTAGTTTACAGTATGAGTGATCAAGGACCCTCAGACATGTGTCGTCAGTTGTCTAACTCACCTAGGAGTGAAGGTACCTCTTCATAGCCTGCCCTTTCTGGGTATTCTGCTGATCAGGAAGAAGGGATGTTTGCCTTTAAAGCTTAGCCAGAAGAGTCATTCCCTCATAAGAAAAGAGGATGGTTCAGTAATGTCACACCCTGACCACGTAAAACATCAAATCGTGGCGGAAAACGTCGGGGAGTGTTGTAACAGAATTATTGTTTCACAACCATGGCATACAAAGTTATATTTTATTTATCAACATAAGAGTTACATTGTCTTAAACAGGAAACAAAGAGTACATAACATAATTAAACCAAGTCTATCTTCGTTTTATGTCTCTAAGGCACAGGTCTGCCCTAGTGTCACGATCATCATCCTATGCAAAAGCTCCTGAAAACACATGTGAAAATAGGTATGTCAGCATAAAAATGCCTGTGAGATACATAGGTTTTGTGAAAATAGGATTCATGACTTAAGTTTAAGAAAAAGTTGTTTAGTAAAAGTCAGTCATGAACCTTGTAAATTGTTTTGTTTTGTAAGTCATTTAAAAAGCGATAAGATCAAATGATATGTATAAATAAAAGAATAATGTATGGTTAAATGTATAACCAAGTAAAATGAGTTGTATAAAGTAAATTGTTTGTAAACCAAAGTCTTGTGAAAATCGTGTTACTTGTGTAAAATGTACAAGTCCAAATTGAATGATTTAAATAACGCTATGATATGTAATATAATACAAACACTTATATATAGAAAGTACCAGCGCCGTATCCACCATGCTTGTATCATATTACTCACATCTCGTTACTTAAGTCACTTAAGCAAACCACCAATGTATAAAGTCTATGTGTAGACCAATTGTCAAAAAGTCCTTGTATAAACCATGTCAAATGTTAAGAAGTCCAAAAGTAGTCAAGTAATGTGTAACAAATGTTATGTATTGTAAGTAAAGTATTGTCACATAATCCAAATGTAGAAATGTACAAAACAAAGTATTTTGAATATATCAAAAAGTTATGTTTTGCAAAGTAATGCATGTTACATTGATACAAACATTTATGTGGTAAGTTAACGTATACATTCAAGCCTTGAGACAGTCGGATAACCCTTTCAGTCAAGGTTATCAAAAGAAATGTTTTCGGATTCAGTCATTTCTTACATCCAAACAAACCCGAGATGTCAGGAATGGGATTTGTCAAGTCCTATGGTACCACTACTTACTACCGAGCGGCGTAGGTAATGTTAATGAACGTATATAAGTCCCGTTTGTGCAAACCAAATGTTATAGCAATTGTGAACATGTTATATGAAAACAATGTACTAAGTATGCTAAGTTAACATACAAAGCAGAAAAGTCATGTAAATCAATGTGCTAGCATGCTATCAGTCAACATACATAGCAGAAATGTAAAGTAAGACAATGTACTAAGTATGCACACAATGGACATACATAGCATGAAATGTAATGTAAAACGATGTACTAAGTATGCACACAATGGACATACATAGCATAAAATGTAATGAAATCATGTACTATAATGTACTAATGAACATAACAAGCATATGATATGAAAACAGGAAAGCATGAAAGTAACAAGTTGGCACATGTGTTTCACCCCAAAACAGTTTGGAAACAGTAAAAGAGGGGTCTATGTACTCACTTGAGATTGCTTAGTAGTCCTTGAGTAACAACCAAACAATGCTAGAGATCACGGATATCAAACGGCACCTAATATAGGTAACTATGTTAATAAACCGGACCTATATCGGAGGATTGGATAGAATGAGGGTTCGTAAACCAAACGAGTATGGAGACTCGTGTAATATGGTTTTACAAAGCCTACATACTAAATGAAACCTAACCTAAGTTCTTATGACCCATTACGACCCGTTTAGGTAGCTTCTGCTACTTTAACGCGTCGTTCGCGTGAAAAGCGTTCGGACCGCCTAACTAGTCGTGTGACAAGTAGAATATGCCTTAACATGTTTAATATTGTTGATAAATCAGTTTAGAGGTCATAGGTTATGTTACATATGTTTAAAATGAATTTTTGCATCAAAGGGGTATTTTGGTAATTTACCTAAGGCATATAAACTACCTATCATACAACTACTTAAACGAAGCGACCATAAGGTATAACCTCGGAAGGTTATTCCCTATATACTATGGTCACCTAATGTATTTGGTCGGATCCTAATGATCGACCAAATGGGTCGGGTTCGAAGGTATAAGCGATTTATTAGATCGCTTACCCTTACGACCCTAGACAACGTGGTAATCAGTAGGCATAGTCACAAGGGACTATAACCATCGTGATTATAATCACGTTGCGAAGTTCAAACGAACTTCTCATTGACCATACACTGGTCAATGCAGAAAGTCAAACAAAGTTTGACTTTCGGACTCGAAAAGCAATAAAAGAACGAAGGAACACTTACAAAGGGTCCCCGAAAGCTTTGATCTCTCAAATATTCTCAGGTATGAAGTGTTTTACACATCAACTTAGAGAAATTTCAAGAAATCAAGT
The DNA here is from genome assembly GCA_030545235.1 of Helianthus tuberosus. Lineage (NCBI taxonomy): Eukaryota > Viridiplantae > Streptophyta > Magnoliopsida > Asterales > Asteraceae > Helianthus > Helianthus tuberosus. The sequence continues at coordinate 139,533,521 of CM060424.1, forward strand.
GGGTTTTGAAGTTGGGGGATGTCGGTATTTATAGGATTTCCCGAACCGTTAGGATCGTTTCTTGGAAACCGAGATTTGATCTTGGCCATACACCTCAAGATAGTGGTTTTACAATACCATGTGAGCCCCTAGTATTGCCCAATACCATGTGCAAGAGTGGATAGGACTAGATGCAATGTTTCTGAAGTTTCTGCTGATCTGGGGACTGCTTGCGCACCGTAAGCATGCCCTTGAGGTGCGCAAGGACCTTGCAGACCAGAAACTTTGATTTTTGGCAGTTTTGGTCCCTGTTGTGTAATAAGGCCATTTCCGACGCGTTTAAGGCCCGTTAACCCCATTTCAAAGCTCTAAAATGAAGTTAAAGTATAGGGAACTTAAAATGTGCTAAAAAATATCTCAGATGTCGGTTCGTTTGGCCGTACAATCGCGATGTTCGCTTAATTACGATTGAATGCGCATAAGAGCGAAAAACGATCCAAATGACGCGACGAATGGATTTTTCTTATGCCAAACACTAAAATAAAAATATTTTAGTGCTTACATAAATTTTTGGATGTCCGGATGTATTCAGAACGTAAGTGATGCGCAAAAGTGCAAACTTATGCACTTTTTGACACTTTTAGTCCCTAAATGACCCAAAAGTTTATTTTAGCACACCGAACCCCTCAAAGCCTATTTCTAAGCTATGTAAAGGATATTTATGGTATGTTTAACTTATGGTCATGTTCCGGAATGTTTGTTACAGTTCAAATTGGCATACTTTCGCAGTTTGTCAAATTTAGTCCCTATAGGCGAATTAACTTGTTTTTGCAATACCAAAGCCTTTAAAACTTATTTCTAAGTTATGTAAAGGTTATTTAAGGTAAGTTAAGTATATGTTGATGTTCCGGAGTATTTGTCGCATTAAACTGATTACGTTTGTGCACCAGTTTGTGTATAACTCTCCAGAAAGCGATATAGAGTTTGAAATCGAATCAAAAGTCAAAACATGAAAAATGTAAAACATAACAAAACAAAAATTGGGATCAAATAACATTGTTTTATTGATAATCGAACTGTTCACAATGATTACAAGCACAGATGTTACAGTCTCCCCTACTTGTGGAAATTTCGTCCCGAAATTTATTTAGAGGAAACTCGTGGAAAAAGATGCGGATATTTCGCCTTCATTTGATCTTCACGTTCCCAAGTAAACTCGGGTCCACGTTTAGCTTCCCAGCGAACTTTGACCAAAGGAATGCGCTTGCGTTTAAGCCACTTGAGTTCACGTTCCATGATTTCCACTGGCTTCTCAACAAATTTCAGTGTTTTGTCAACACGAATTTCGTCAAGCGGTATGTGGAGGTTCTCATCAGCTAAACACCTCTTGAGATTGGACACGTGAAAGGTTGGATGAACATTTTCAAGTTCAGGAGGTAACTCAAGTCTGTAGGCTACCTTAACGATTCTTTCGACGATCTTGAATGGTCCAACGTATCTAGGTGCAAGTTTTCCTTTCTTTCCAAATCTGATCACACCTTTCCAAGGTGAGACCTTAAGTAATACTCGATCACCGACTTGAAATTCTAAGGGCTTGCGTTTTGGGTCCGCGTAACTCTTTTGACGGCTTCTAGCTGTCTGAAGGTTATCACGAACTTTCTTTATCTTGTCAGTTGTCTCTAAAATGAGGGCAGGTCCAGTAAGCTGAGCCTCGCCGATCTCATTCCAGCAGACTGGTGAATGACATTTTCGACCATAGAGAGCCTCGAAAGGAGCCATTTTGATGCTGGTGTGATAACTGTTGTTGTAGGAGAATTCAATTAACGGAAGATGTGAATCCCAACTACCACCAAAATCGATCACACAAGCTCTAAGCATATCCTCCAGAGTCTGGATTGTTCTTTCAGATTGACCATCCGTTTGCGGATGATAAGCTGTGCTCAGGTTAAGTTGGGTCCCCATAGCAGATTGCATGGTTCTCCAAAAATGAGAAGTGAAACGAGCATCTCTGTCAAAAATGATGTTCAAAGGAACACCATGTCGAGCTACAATTTCATCCACGTAGATTTTTGCAAGTTTGTCAGCAAAAAATCCTCACGGATTGGCAAGAAATGCACTGACTTAGTAAGATGATCAACAACTACCCAGATGGCATCATGACCTTTCTTTGTGCGCGGAAGTTTAGTAATTAGATCCATAGTAATGTTTTCCCATTTCCAAACTGGGATCTCTGGTTGCATCAATAAACCAGAAGGACGCTGATGTTCAGCCTTAACCTTAAGACAAGTAAGGCATTTTGATACATATAAGGCAATGTCTTTCTTCATACCAGGCCACCAATACTGAATACGAAGATCCTTATACATCTTATCTGAGCCAGGATGAACAGAATAACGAGACTTATGGGCTTCATCCATAAGCAAGGTACGAAGGTTATCTTGGCTTCGGACCCACAAACGGTCCATGAAGTAATACGATCCATTGTCCTTCAGTTCCAGATCCGGTGTTATGTGATAGGGAAATTCCTTATCCATCAAGCCTTGTGAAACACAAGATTGTTGAGCCTGAGAAATGCGTGCTTGGATATCGGATCGAGCTTGAATATCAGATTGAACACGAACACAATGAAGCTTAGTACGTTCCTTACGACTCAATGCATCGGCTACGACATTCGCCTTACCAGGATGGTAGCGAATTTCGCAGTCATAGTCGTTTAGAAGCTCAACCCAGCGTCGTTGCCTCATGTTGAGTTCTTTCTGATTGAAGATATGCTGAAGACTTTTGTGGTCCGTGAAAACCACACATTTTGTACCGTACAAGTAGTGTCTCCAGATCTTGAGAGCGAAGACAACTGCCCCCAACTCAAGATCATGAGTGGTGTAGTTCTTCTCATGTATCTTCAACTGCCTCGATGCATATGCTATGACTTTGTTCCTTTGCATCAGAACACAGCCAAGACCCAATTTAGATGCATCGCAATAAACGACGAAATCATCATTGCCCTCAGGCAAAGTCAGAACAGGCGCGTCACAAAGTTTCTGCTTCAAGTTTTGGAAAGCTTCCTCTTGTTTGAATCCCCAATCAAAGGGCTTATTCTTCTGAGTTAGAGCAGTTAGAGGAACTGCAATCTTTGAGAGGTTTTCAATGAAGCGGCGGTAATAACCCGCAAGTCCAAGAAAAGAACGAACCTCAGTAGGAGTAGTAGGCGTATCCCAATCCTTAATCGCGCTGATCTTGGAGGGATCTACATGAATACCTTGTTCGTTGACAATATGTCCCAAAAATTGAACTTCTTTAAGCCAAAATTCGCACTTGGAGAATTTGGCGAAAAGTTGCTCATTCTTTAGGAGTTCCAGAGTAAGACGAAGATGTTGCTCGTGATCAGCTCACGTCTTAGAATAAATCAAGATGTCTTCAATGAAAACAATGACGAACTGATCCAAATAAGGCTTGCAGACCCTATTCATTAAGTCCATGAAAACAGCAGGAGCATTAGTCAAACCGAATGGCATGACTGTGAACTCATAATTCCCATAACGAGTGCAGAACGCTGTCTTGGGAATATCTTCTTCATGCACCCGAAGTTGATGATATCCAGATCACAGATCAATCTTTGAAAAATAAGAAGCGCCCTGCAACTGATCAAAGAGATCATCAATGCGAGGTAGGGGATATCGATTCTTGATGGTAAGCTTGTTAAGCTCACGATAATCGATACACATCCTAAAAGATCCATCCTTCTTCTTGACAAAAAGAACGGGAGCACCCCAAGGTGAAAAGCTAGGACGGATAAAACCTTTGTCAGAGAGCTCCTGAAGCTGCTTAGCCAACTCTTGCATCTCAGACAGTGCAAGACGATATGGAGATCTGGCAATGGGATTTGCACCAGGTACGAGATCAATACGAAACTCGACTTGGCGTGCTGGGGGTAGACCAGGTAACTCTTCAGGAAATACTTCAGAATAATCCCGAACAACAGGAATATCTTGAATAGACTTACCTTTGCCTTTATCTGCTGTGACATGTGCCAAAAAGGTCACATAGTTCTTTCGCAGATACTTCCGAGCTTTAAAACAAGACATGAGTTTGAGACCACCGGAAGGTTTCTCACCATGCACCTGTAGGATCTCTCCTGTTGAAAGTGGCACACGAACAATCTTCTCAAAACAAACTACCTCTGCGCGATGCTTGGCTAACCAATCCATACCCACAATAACGCCGAAGCTTCCAAGTTGCATAGGCGTGAGGTCAATAGGAAAAAGATGGTCGTTAAGGTTCAACTGGCAGTTGCGAAGAACAGAATCAAGAACAATGGGTTCACCACTAGCAACCTCTACTGTCAAAGGTTTACCTAGTTTCGTTCTAGACACGCGAAGCAATGGCTCAAAAGATAATGACACAAAACTCTTATCGGCACCCGAATCAAAAAGAACAGATGCATGCTGATTATTAATAAAGAACGTACCGTTCACCACTTCATTGTCTGCTTGTGCCTCTTGTGCATTCATGTTGAAGACTCGACCTCGAGCCTGAGCCTGATTCTGATTTGGATTTGGATTCTGATTCTGGTTGGCTAGCCTTGGGCACCGGTTTCTGTAGTCGGTCAGATCCCCACAATTGTAGCACGAACCAGGAGGAAAATGAGGTCGTGCAGCTTGACCTTGTTGCTGAGCAAGAGGCTGAGCAACTTGTTGGGCTTGGTTCTGAACTGCCTGGTTCTGATTAGCAGGAATGCTGCAAGTGGCAGCAAGATGACCAATTCTTCCACAGTTAGTGCAATGACGACATTGGAGATGTGGTAGGTGATGGCCGTTACACCTGTTGTACAAAGGCGCAGTGCCAAGATATGGCTTCTTGGCTAGTGGTTGCGCAGGCTGATTTGGTGCAGCTTGGGCCTGTGCAGTAACGGCATAGTTTTGGGAAGCCTTTCGCTTCCTAGAACCCTTTGAGGAACCAGGATTCTTTCCATTCTTGTTTTGACCTTTCTTGCTATCCCCCTTGTCAGACGCCTGCTTCTTACCCTTGTCACCCTTTTTATGCAGCTTTCCCTTTCGAACCTGCGACTCAGTCAATGTCGCTGCTAACTCGATCGCCTAACGGAGTGTGGCAGGGTTACTACCAGTAATGATGTCTTGCACTGAGTCAGGTAGGCCGTCGATGAATCTTTCGATAGCCTTGTCGAGTGGGGTAACCATTGTTGAGCAAAGAAGACTCAACTCCTCAAACCTGTCAGTATACGCCCTGTGCTCGCCACTGTCTTGTTTCAAGTCATCAAACTCTTTCTCCAAAGCTCGATGTTCATGACGAGGACAAAACTCCCTCATCATAAGGGCCCTAAGTTCAGCCCAAGTTTGTGCTAGAGCAACTTCTGCACCACGGTCTCTCATAACCCAGTTCCACCATGTGAGAGCCCTCTTCTGAAACACACTCGAAGAAAACTCGACCTTGCGATTGTCAGGACACTGCATGTGGCGAAAAGTATTCTCAATGCTCTCGAACCATTTAAGAAGCCCATTCGCTCCCTCAGAACCACTAAACTTGAGTGGTTTAGCCGAGTTAAAATCCTTGAATTTGCATGGAGCATTGTTGTTGTTGTTGGCTTGGTTCCATTGAGCAAAGAGGTTTGGGAATTGAGCAGCCATTTGCTGCGCAATGATTTCTGCCAGTTCGGCAGTCGCTATCTGGTTTTCGCGTCGAGGAGGCATTCTAAAAGAGGAAACATGAAAGGAAACGAGTGAGATGATTGGATGAAAAGAATGAGATGAAACAAAAATTGACAACAACAAAGATGGTGGTCATTTGTTCGCATCACAAAGCAAACAAACGACACACAGTGACTAATCAAAGTAAATGGGTCAAAAATAATGTATCGCGAAGACATGCTCGCCTATAAGTGAACACTCACCCCAAGAGTTCCCAGGTAAGAGTGACTGGTCCGATTATGTGGATTTGTACGAACACTCTAGCCTTAGATAGAAAACCCAGGGTACAGGCCTTCACCCTTCTAGTTTGCACGTGTTCACATTATTTAAAACCCAAAACCTTGACGAGATTTTGAAAACTCAAAGGGGTTCAAAACCTTACAATAGAGGGTTCAAAACCTTGTAATAAATTATTCAAAAACAGAAGATTATTTTTCAAAAATCGTTTCGGAAATTTTGGTTTTTGTTTTAATAATCACCTAAGGATAGGTGAGGTGCATGTTTTAAGATCTAAACACAAAATAACTTGTGTTAGGGTCCTAGAAAGGTTATAGTCTAGGTCAAAGCATTACTAATAACCTAATTCCCTATAACCATTGGCTCTGATACCAACTCTTCTGTCACACCCCGACCACGTAAAACATCAAATCGTGGCGGAAAACGTCGGGGAGTGTTGTAACAGAATTCACTACGTCAAAATAGACCTTTAGCCACACTTTTTCTAAAACCACTCTGCCACACTTTCGGTTAAATGTGTGGCTAAAGGTCATTAATCACATTTCAAAACATTCTAGCTTACTTTTAGTCACACATTTTATTTATTTATGTGACCATTGTATTACAACTCAAAACTTTTTGCCACACTTTATGAGTAAAACTGTGGCATTTACTAGTCACACTAGAAAAGTGTGGCCAAATGTAACCTACAGTCACAATATTTGTTTAATTTTTGATACATGTGACCAAAACACATATCTTCAAAACCTTTAGCCACACTTTAAGTTAAAGTGTGGCATTTAGGTTCTGTTTGTTTTTTGGCCAGAAGTACTTCTGGCCACTTATGTCTGCGCCGCGCAGACGCGGGCAGACGTTTGGAGTTCGCAGATTGTTTGTTTTCTCGCAGACCTTTCATTAAAAAAGGTCTGCGAGACCTCTTCTTGGCACATACATTGACATATGTCTTCTAACCTCTTCTTGGCACCTTCTAACCTCTTCTCACCTTCTCCTCTTCTAACCTGCCACCACCCCCACCTCCGCCGCCCACCTCCACTCCGCCACCACCTCCCACCCCTGCTCCGCCACCAAATCGAATAAAACCCCCCAAATCGAAACCCCCAAATCCACAAACTAAAAACCCCCAAATCCACAAACTAAAACCCCCAAATCGAATCAATGAACATCATCAGCAACTTACCGGTGAGACTCGAACCCGCTGCTCATCAGTAACTTACCGGTGAGGGTTGTGTCGGAGATGAAAAATCGGGGGCCGACTCCCTTGGTCGCTGGAACAGATGATCGAGAGAGAGAGAGAGAGAAGAGTGGTGACGGTGGTGGCTGTGGTGTAGTGGTTGTTGGTTGTGGTGTAAGGCGGTGGTGGTTGTTGGTTTGCGGTGGTGCTTGGTGGTGGTGATGAAGGCAGAGAGTGAGATCGAGGGAGGAGAGAGAGATCTGTGAGAGGAGAGAGAGACGGTGAAGGGCGGTGGTGTAGTGGTGACGGTGGTGGCGGTGGTGAAGTGGTGGCGGTGGTGGCGGTGGTGACGGTGGTGGCGGTGGTGGCGGTGGTGAAAGCAGAGAAGTCTGGTGTGTGTAATGTGTGTGTGAAGAGGTTTTATATAAAAAAAACAAACCCTCTTCTCCTTGCAGACTGCAGACATTTGGTCCACCTCTTCTCCTGCAGATGCCTGCAGATGTGGTCCGCAGACTGCAGACCTTTTCCCGCAGAAAAAACAAACAGCACCTTAGTAGCCACGTTATAAAAGTGTGACCAAATGTGATTTAGTGTCACAATATTTGGTTCATGTGACAAAAAACACATTGTGACATCCGGTAGTCATACTAAAAACTAGTAGTTTACCCGTCCGCTGTCCGGGTATATATGATTAACATCATCCAATCTCACTGCTGTCCGGGTATATATGATTAACATCATCCAAACTCACTGTATATTTTAATATCACGATGACTACTTATCTAACTATTAAGAACATCAATAACTATGTCTATATTTAAAATAATGTTGACTTTTAATTTGATTTCGATTAATAACTACAACTCTTCTTGAATTGTCATACATACTAATTTATAATCTTACATCTAATTCACACAATTTAAAATATTTAATTAATTAATTGTAATTGATTAACGTAGGAATTGCTAACACCATTAAATGAAGATAAAAGAGATCTATCAATGATACATGTTTACAAAAGTATTAAAAAAAACTATCAACACAACCAAACGTAGATTATATTTATGTCATGAGAATATTATTTAAGAACATCAATAACAGTGTCTACATTTAAGATAATAATGACTTGTAATAAATGATAAACATGCAGGATACATATACAAAAAAAAGCAGATAATGTTATCAAGATTTCACAAGTATATAACAAAAGAACCAAAAAAAAAACACAATGTATACTATAATATACAATAAATCATAAACATGCAGAATACATATACAAAAAAACTAATTGATGTTATCAGGATCTCCCAAGGATATTACACAAAAGGCAAAAAAACACAATATATACTATAATTTACAATTTCGTTGGCAAAACAAAAACCATTGTAAAAAACACAATGACTTATTATCCAACTATTAAGAACATCAATAACCATGTCTATATTTAAGATAATAATGACTTTTTATTCGATTGCGATTAGTAACTACAACTGTTCTTATATTCTTATATATCGAATTGTCATACGTACTAACTTAAAATCTTACATCTAATTCACTCAATTTAAAATTTTTAAGTAACTATTTTTAAATTGATTAACATAGCAATTGCTAACACCATTAAATAAAGATAGATGAGATCTATCAAAGTTAGATCAACATAAACTAAATCAATTACAAATCTCTCTATGGTCGCTCGAAGAAAAGGGAGCATATGAAGAACTAAACAGAAAAGTCAGCATCATCAGAGATAACAATTACAAGCGAACCTGGAGCAGCATCGGATAACTTGATGAAGTCCTCCACTCTCCCCCATCAGATTTCAAGAACAACGCAGAAGAGTTTATCACACAACTGTTGAAACAGGATCAGAAAATCTACCACAATCCTAGCCGATCTGCAAAACAAAAGAAATAATGAAATCGCGTGGAAGAAGGCGAGAGTCGTTGAAATCTTAGGAAGTGTTAATTGTAGCGTATAATATTTTATACATATTTCACTCTTTAATCTTTCTTTATATTTAATTTAATAAAAGTAACATCCATTGTATACAAAGTAAACACAATGACAAGAACACATAACATAATGTATAGAAAACCCACCTAAGTTGCAAAACACAACAATTAGACGCAAATAACACAATATATAGAAACAGTTGCAATACCATGGCTAATATTAACACTATTCATACCACCAATATTCAAGTATTTCTTTATTTAATTAAACAAACAATAAAATATAAAAGATAATAAAAGATACGCAATCAACATCATATCTATCACAATCAAAACAACTTCATCATCACCGGCGTTTCATATCTCCTTGAAGATCATCGCCGCCGAAGATTTGATCGACAAAAAGGTAACTTCCGATTGTAAGTCTTAACGGTTTAATTTCTATTAGATTTCTAAACCTCTGTTAGATTCTTAATCAGCCACATATGATGGTTACTGCGGCGAATAACTTGTTTGTAGACGTCAAATCTGATTTTAGGTTTCAATCATCTTCAACCTCTCATATGTTATGTATAGTTGATATATATCTTATGTATTGCATGTTATGGACATTGTCGAACTAATGTTTACATTATAATGATAATAATATATGAAAAAGTTGCAATCAAACAATTGGGGGTGTTTGGGTTAGCTTATTTTGAAGCAACTTATGACCTATTGACTTATAAAAGTTAATAAGTTGTTTTTTGAGTGTTTGGGTTAGCTTATTTTAAAGGGTTTTGTGTGTTGACAAGCCATTTTTGAGAAGTCACAATTTCTAACTTCTCACTTGTCACTTATATAAGTTAATAAGTCATTTTTAAGAAGGAATCCCAAACACACACGGATGAAAACATATGATTCTGTTATAAAATTTTTTATTTTTGGGGTTCCTTCACTAAAAGTACTTATTAACTTATATAAGTCATAAGTGAGGAGTTACAAATACTAACTTATCAAAAACAACTTCTCAACACACAAAAATAACTTGAATAAGCTAACCCAAACACTATAAACACAACTTATTAAATTTTATAAGTCAATAAGATATAAGTTGCTCCAAAATAACCTAACCCATGTACGATTACGCTAAAAGAGATATTTTACGAATATATATATTTACTGATATATTGAAACGGTATACAGAAGAGATCTATTGCACATTATGAATTAGGAATAATATTCTCATGACATAAGATTACATTTTAACACATTGTGTATTAATACTAACAGTTAATATTAAATGTTATATATCACAGGTATACAAAAATGATTACGTCCTGCCTGTGTCTATTACAAAACCCTAAATCATTGAAACTGGTATGCTGTAATGCCTTCAATAAGTAAGTGTAAACTTCATTACGTAAACTGAAATTAGTAAATGTAACTACAGGCATTACCAATTGAGTTTGTAAAGCTTGTGGGAGGAGATTACTGGAACCGGACAAAGATAACGATAAATCATGAAAGCGGAATAAGCTGTACATCATGGCTGAGAAGTGTAAGAGGTGAAAGTGTTGTCACTGACGGATGGATAAGTATTGTAAAAGGTCTTAAATTGACAAAGAACACCTTATTGGTTTTGAGGATAATCAAAGAAAAATGTCTACAAATACATTGTTTCATAGAAAACGTTTGTGATGAATCGTTCTTGACAGTCAACCGTTACGGAGATTTAAAGATCATAGTAAGTATAGTTATATGTTAGTAGGAATTTGTTTTTTGTTATACTTGTCAGCAAATGGAAAAAAAAGAATATATGTTTATAAAATATTTCACAACTTTTCAGGTCATTCCAGAAGCTTATGTGAACAAATTTTACTGTTACTGGCCAGTAAAAGATTCTTATAACATATACGCAGCAGGTCAGTGTTGGAAAGTTGAGACCGAAAAAATAAATGCATTCTACGTTTTTGCTAAAGGGTGTCCGGAGATGTTTGAATACATTAACATAGAAGAAGGTGATATACTGATGTTGATGAAAACAGACAGCGAATCGTTTGACTTGACACTTTATCGTAGCGGAGTTGAGGTTGTTTTTAGAAAGAAGGAGACAACTAAAGACAGCTCAGTTGTTGAAATACCTAAACACACATACTATGAACACTTCAACTCTGTAAGTAATTTAAAGTAAGTTAAAATAGTTTGCTAGTCAATACGACTTATTTACGGATGTTATCGTATAACAGATCTTTACTGATCAAGAAGACTCAATCAACCAATTGATTACTGGGGTAATGAGTTTACATATTTTTACAATACAATATATTGATCCTCAGATGTTAATGAATTTTAAAAATCTTGGATGCAGATGAATGATGAGAAACATGATGTGAATAAGAAAAGTGTTGAAAAAGAAAAGTTGAAGTCTGAAAGAAAGAGTTTTGTAAGTGAAGGAAATAACAACCAGACAAAAGAAGATGTAAGTCTTTGAAACATAATAACGGATAAGTTATTTGTTCATATTATTATACATTCTTAGTTGACGATTGTAGTTTAATTTGCTTTATTGTTACGGGCTGTAATAATAGGTTAAAAAGAAAGGTAAACAGATTGCATCCGATTCTACATCTGAAGAACCTAAACAACTGATATGCTGTACAACTTATGATCATTCTACTGTGTCAGCAACTGGACGACAAACACGTGATCGTTTGGTAAGTTAAGCATAAGTTAACAAAATATTGCAATAAATATTTCTTATACATTAACATATATACTATATATATATATATATTGAAAGGAAATGCATGTTTGAAATGATAAGGTTAACAAAAACGGGAAAAGAAGTCGGATGGCGTTGAAGGTAAGCAATGAAGACGAAAAACGTGTTGCACATCAAAATTATGATCAAGAAAGTGGTGCGTATCAATTCAACAGGAAAGCAAATTATCGAATGGTATGTCATTTCTGTTATTTAATGAGAACAATTGACAACACCATTCATGAGGCTATTTATACGTACAGAATTATGTTTATTCAAAAATTAACAATTGATATTTGTTGCTGCTGACAATTATATCCAACACGGCTAATATACTTCTTAACTCTAACATCAATGCAGCGATTACCTGTAGAAGTTGTAAACAGGGCAAGGCTAACAAAGAAGGTGCATCAGATGAATGTCAGAAACATGGATGGGAAAACAGTTGCGAAGATAGTTAAGCGACAAAAGGACAGAAATGGATTTAGGTATGCGATTGAAGGGTAGCCAAGTTTCATAAAGGAAAATGATATTAGCACGGGTGACAATATGCATTTAACCTATGTAGAATCAGCAAACCTCCTCATGTTGACGCATGTGGATGCAGTCAGCCAAGCTTAACAGTTAACGTTATATGCTAATGATGCAGATGTCTGCGTATATAAACTAATGCCTTTTGTCGTCATCATTTGATGGTTTTTGGTTGGACATGTTGGTACAGTTTATTGGTTTTTTTTTTGGTTGGTTGGTAGTCTAACCTTGATGACAATTATTAGTATATTAGGGCATGGATGACATATTTTGTTTAGAATTATAATTTGCAAACGGTAGTCGAAGTTCATATTAGTTATAAATTTAGCTGTGTTTTCCTGTATACAACATTAGAAGTCTTATTGGTAATATTTCCATCATCCAAATACACTGCATATTTTAATATCATAATGACTTCTTATCCAACTATTAAGAACCTCAATAAGTGTCTCCATAAATAAGTGTCTCCATATTTAAGATAATAATGACTTTTTTATGCGATTGCGATTAGAAGCTACAACTATTCTTGTATTGTCATACATCGAATTGTCAAACATAGTAAATTAAAATCTTACATCTAATTGGCACAATTTAAAATGAATTAGTTATTTGTAAATTGATAAACGTAGAAATTAATAACACCATTAGATGAACTTAGATAATATATATGAAAGTTAGATGTTTACAAAGTGTTGAAAGAACTACCGATGACAAACAAACGTTGATTATATTTACTGGCATAAAATATTACACACCAAACATATTATAAACATAATACAACAATTAAAATAACACATTAATTTCGAATATTGATTCTCCATATACAACAAAATACCAACCACAAAAACAACCACAAACATAATACTATGTATATAACACAATGATAACAACAAACAACTAAATACAAAACCATAACTAAACATGTGGTGAAACTACAGTTTCAATATAGCTTGCACCTACAATGCCTTGTGTAAAGATGATAGGAAAATAACCATGCATCTTCTTTGCCCTTACGTTTATCTGAGTAACATCACCCCATTCGTGAACTATAATTAATTTGTTATTACCATCAATATAGTGCACAGATGACCCTATCATCAACGGCATAAACACACGGGGTACAAAAGACACCACTTTCGACCAAGTATTATTTTGTAGACGCCACAATTGAACATCTACACTACACATTCCAATACTAACCAACATATGAAGTTCATCTCGTATAGCCACCAACTGACCTATAGATTCCACACTCAATGTATCTGGGTAACCTACATTTTCTATTACCTTCAACTCAACATCCAAACGAAGAATCGCTGTGTTACCCATACACCAGAATTTGGTCAGTACAAAATACAAACTTTTCCTACAAAACGTCCCAACGGACCAACTATAAACAACAATATCATATGGATTATCAATTAAGAACCTTGGAGTTGACCATGAACCTTCACTAAACGAATAAATATTAACAGTCAACCTGAAATGAGTGCGTTTAATGTGCACAATTTTGTAATCACCAGCAGAGTCAACACAAAACCCAAGACTATCATCATCCATATTGTAAAATCCCTGATAATTAGAATTTCTCAGCATCTTGAACACACGAGTTAGTGGATTCCAAACAACCAAATCACCAGTATTACATAAGCAAACACATACCATGCCATCCAAACTTGCTAAAAATATCACATTACATGGATGACAATCGAAGGGAATGTGAATATTATTGCTTAAAACACATCTAGGAGATGCAACATCAACATAACGAATCGCACACGATGATTTGTCAAGATCAATTATTTTCTGGTCACCTAATACTCGCAAGAAACGACAATTATTCTTAGCAAACTCAGGAGTTGAAAGATAGGCTAACCACTCTTTAGACACAGCCTTGCACCGTATAACCTCCTTTGCCGGAAGTCTTGGAATAATCTTCATCAATATTAACAGAGATGGAAGATCCTTCATATTCACTTACGATTATACTTTAATTAAAAATACTGACGTTGATAGAAAGAGGAAGAAAACACATACGAAAAGCGATTCCTTTGAAAAATGAATAACTACATAGAAACTACCCCAATTAACAGTTGACACAGATGAGTAAAACCTCCTAAATCTCCAAGTAGTGGTTGTAAACGGTTTTCACACACTATGGGCGATAGGGGGTAAATAAAATTAAATAACAATATATATTAGAAACCGTTTCTAATTTACAGGTAAACATATACACATACATGGAGATACTTTTTAATCAATCACATACACAAATATACTTTTTATTAATTAATCTTATTTTTATAAATTACTTTGTTAGTTGTCAAACATTGTGTTATTACAATTGTGAAAATAATTACATCGTAGATTTTTTTTTGGCATTGGGTTTTATATATTATTTTGTACTTTTTATAAAAATATTGTTTTTTATGATAATAGGATTATTGAAAAATAATGGACACCACAACTAAAAAATAGGAAGTTAGTTACACAATACAATATATAAAAATAGACACCTACAAAAAAAATCAAATATATGGAAAACAGAAAACCAATAACACTTTAATAAACAAAACATAAAATGACAATATTCCAGCAAAAAAAAAAAAAAAAATCCAGTAAGAACTATTCCTTAACTGGACATATTATAAAGTGGGAAGTTTCTAATTGTCCTTAACTGCACAATATGTAACCACTATTAAAAAAGAATGAGAAAGACAGCAAAAAGTAGGAATTAATTACACAATGTTATATTTAAATATAGTCAACTACAAAAGAAATCAAATATATAAAAAACAGAAAAACAATGACACAATGATACTCAAAAAACACAATGACTATACTAAAAGAAATCATTCAAATAAAAACTAATCATTAACTGCACCTATTACAACGTGGGAAGTTTCTAATTCTATGTAACTGCACAATGGTAAGGGCTTCTAAGCTGCTCTAAGGGCTTGGTCTCCAAGGGCCCATTGTGTTTTTTTTGTAGACCTTTTTGTTTTTAAACCACAATCACATGTAATCATAATTAAATACGCACAAAGCAAATATTAAAATCATACACTCTCAATGAATATTTAACATGATAATATAAGCACATTAATTCATAAAGATTCAATCTCATTGTGACAAACTATACCACACATAAAAAACAACCACAAACATCAATTACTAACTGATCAAAACAACGAAGAACAAAAAAATAACTACATAAAATAGCATAACTAAACATTTGGTGAAATGGTAGTTTCAAAATAAACAGATCCATTCACACCTTGAGTAAAGATGATAGGCAAAAAAAAACATGCTTTTCCTCTGCCTCTACAGTTACATCAGTAATATCACCCCATTCTTGAACTATAATGAACCTCTTATTTCTGTTGATATAGTGCACAGACGACCCAATCATCAATGGCATAGAAATAGCAGGTGGACAAAAAAATACTTTTGACCACTTTTCATTTTCAAGTTTCCACAATTCCATATTGACACTATAGAATCCCATACTAACCAACATATGGAGTTGATCTCGAATACTAACCAAGTGACCTGTAGCTTCCACATCCATTGTATTTGGGAATCCAACATCAGAAATTACCCTGCTATCAACATCTAAACGAAGTACACATGCGTTACCCACACACCACAACATAGTCAATACGAAATACAAACAATTTGCACAGACCAACTATAGACGTCAACATTAAACAGACTATAGTTTGAGAACATTGGAGTTGACCATGACCCTTCACTGAGAGAATAAATATTAACAGCCAACATCATATGTGTCCGTTTAATATGCACAATATTGTAATCACCAGAAGACCTGACGCAAAACCCAAGACTATCCTGATTCGGATTAAAAAAACCCTGTGAATTAGAATTTGATAGCATCTTGAACACACGAGTTAATGGATTCCAAACTA
Organism: Helianthus tuberosus; assembly: GCA_030545235.1. Classification (NCBI taxonomy): domain Eukaryota; kingdom Viridiplantae; phylum Streptophyta; class Magnoliopsida; order Asterales; family Asteraceae; genus Helianthus; species Helianthus tuberosus. Next base: position 139,549,765 of record CM060424.1, read on the forward strand.
CCAATTCACCAGTATTGATTAGGCAAACACATACCATCCCATCCAAACTTGCTAGAAATAAAATATTGCACGGATGAGCGGTGAAGGGAATGTGAACTTTATCACCTAAGAAACATTTAGGGGATTCATTATCCACATAACGAATATCACACAATAACCGGTTAACGGCAATTATCTTATGATCACCTAATCTGCGCATGAAACGACAATGATTCATAGCAAACTCAGGTGTTGAAAGATAGACTAACCAATCTTTACACACAACCTTGCACTGTGTAACAACTTTTGACGGAAGTCTTGGGATTATATTCATCAGTATCAACAGAGACGGAAGAAACTTCACAATCATTGTCAATGTAGGTTAAATAACAAACACTTTGACAATCAATACAACAAATATGAAAAGAGATTCCTAAGAAGATGAAAGTCCAACAAATATTATCACAAGCAGTAGTTAACACACGTATATTAGAGCTCCTACAATTACGAGTAGTAGGTAGTTATTAAATAGATAACTATCCAGATTTTTTAAATCGGTTAAATTTTTAGTACACATGTACATTAATTTTATTTTTTTGGCAAATATTCAGTTGAATAATAATTTACATAAATAGTAATAACAACTTTTGATTCAATCGTATTTTTAAGTATAATATGGCAACTTTCTCTTATAAATACATACTCGAAATATTTTGTTTCATTGTATGTGTTGCAAGTACTCTTTGATTGTTAGTCTTCTTTCTGATTTTTCGTGTTTGGGTTAACATGTATCGTCATGGTCCGAATTTTATCATAACTATACTTGATCCGCTATCCCTTCAACAGGTACATACCTTTCCGAATTATTTGTTTAAAGTAACGATTCCTATTGTTTCATCCTTTATTCAAAAGTAATTTGCCTTTTGTTTTTTGGTTTTCAGGCTATACCTATATGTATGAGTAGATTTATATGGATGAATAAGTTAGAATCTTCAATTGTTAGTCTTAAATTTGATGAAACGCATTCATGGTCTGTTGTTATCAAATTAATAAAAGATGTATTCTACTTTACGGACGGATGGTGTGAGGTTTTAAACTACTTCGGCCATGAATCTTTCTTCATGATTTTCAACTATCTTGGTGATCATACTTTCAAGTTCAACCTCTTCTCTCATGATCCAAATAAAGAGTTTGGAAAATCGTTTTGTAAAATTATTCAAAATCCTATACAAAGTCCAACGGTACGTAATTTTCTTATACATTTTATTTTTTATTTTGTGTTATTACGATTTATTAAAAAAACATAATACGCATAAAATTGTAATAATTATTTTTTTACAGGTTCTACCAGATACTTTTATTTCAAAACATTATGATTATCGTTTACCGGATAACATGGTTATACTTAATGTATCCGAGTATCATCAATGGGAAGTCCGTATTAGAAAGATTGGGCCAAATTATTGTATTGCTGATGGTTGGTTTAAATTTATTGAAGATCTAAGGTTAAATCCTGGGGATATTCTGTGTTTTCAAAAAAAAGGACGTGAATCATATTAATATTATCATATTCAATAAAGATGGTCGTCAAGTTTTGTTAAACAACACTCCTTTGATTGAGCCAGAATATGAACATATTAGCAATGTGGAAGGTTATCGACAAGTTAGTGACGATCCTAGCTATCCTTTTTTTGCAATGACAGTAACTCATCAATTGGTATTATACTATCCTGTTTTATGTTAATTTTTTTTTTTAGTGTTTTTCATTTAATAACATTTACATATTTTTAACATTTTTACAAAATGTAGATCCTTCCCAAGTTAATTACTGACTTAACTGGTTTAAATGAGTTTTCTGAAGTAAAGATCAAAGTTGTTAAAGGAAATATTTGGGTTACGAATCTTCGTACACACAACATTGATGGTCAAATAAGGTTTGTCAATCAATTTATTATCTTAGTTATTATTTCTCATTTACCCAATGTGTATAGATCACTAACAAAATTTTTCATATTTTTTCTACGATAGGTACGGTGTTGTTGGATGGAAACATATACTTCAAGCTGAACATATTTCCTTAGGTGACGATTGCTTTTTCAACTGGTCTAAAACGAATTCGAGGCTATTGGTTACGAAACTCCAGCAAGCAGAAGTGTTACAGCAATAGAGTTTCAGTTTATATTGAAAACCCGGAAAACATATATCTTACATTTACTTTTCGATCCCCCTTTTTTTATGTTTGCAGTACAATGCGTTGGTTTTTTTTTAATATTTAAATTCAGATTGCCATGATAATTTCATCCGTACAGTCCGTTTATGATAAGTTGTGACAACCCTCAAAATCCCATGTATTACGTACAATTTATTAATGAAAATTAAAGTGCTTGATGACTGTGCTGAATCATTTAACTGCTTCTGATATCTGTGTTATACTTACATGTATTTGTTAAACATACTAGTAATGTACAGAAAAGTTACTAAATAGTCCTGTGTGATTTCCTAAGTGTTAAAAATTAAAAACGTTACAAAAATATATATATAAGACACTTTACGGATTGATTAAACACTTTAACGGAACAGTGTCAAACCGAACACCCGGACTTAACCCGGAACATAAAAATATTGTCTATGACATTGTTTTTCCTTTTCTGAGCCAGTTAGGGTACCCGAATACCCTAACACCCGTTATAACACATAATACACTAATAATCTATTTAAACACCTAATTAACCTAACTAGTACTTAACTAAACTAGTTGGAATCAAACCAAACCCCACCCTTTATAACCGAATGGTTCCCCATAGGGGACACTACCCATCAATTTTGATTATTCTAATCTTGTTTGTCCTATATCTAGTGGACACTTTATTTGTTGGACAATACACATATTTGGTTATTAAATAAGACCAAGAGTTCACCACTCCACCTCATTCAACACTTAAGAAAATTTGCAACTCTCTCCCTCTTCTCTTTGATATTCGGCTGCCATCATTTCCACCACCATATCACCACCATCAAAGTCTTGTCCAACCATTTTCTACATACACAAAGGTGCAAGGGATCATACAATGAAGCTTGGTGCATTCGGAACTCAAAGGACCTCTACTCGTTGCTTTTATCCACTCTTTTTGCGTCTAGATTCTTCCCTAGCCTCGAGCTAGTAGTAAGTGACTCTAAACCTCTTCTTGATCTTGTCTAGAGTGGTTAATAAGAGTTTCGTCGGTTAAAAATTACGAACATATAAGATCAAAGTCTAAAAGTTTACTAAAGTGATGTACAAGGTGGTTAATGGATGAATATTTGTGTAAATCATGTAGATCTTGTGTGATTATGATTATTGGTTGATTATTTGATGATTTGCTGATTAATATTAATGTGTCATGTTGTTGTGGTCACTAAACTTGTTAACGGAATCGATCGAACACGATTTAGAAGGTTAAACACTAAAAATCAGAATCTGTCCAACTTTTACAGCCAACTTCAGTTGGCTGTAAACAGGTCATAAACGTAACGAAAAACCGATATTTTGAATCTAAAATATGTCGTTATAAAATACGGTTCTAATGGCACCAGAATCGTAATTTTTGGACTCCGTTTACTATTTTTAAAGTGTTAATTTGTAACAGCAACTTAAGCTGAATTTTGACAGCAATAAATGGGTGTCGTACTTTCAGTCATAACCTGAGTTTTGTGATGAATCGGACCATGAAAATTTTACTGTAGATGAAAACTGAAGTATTTGTAATTACCCCACTGGAATTTCGCAAATCGGACTTACGATGAATTTTTAATAAATTGTTTCGTGGACTGTGGTCAGAAATACATAAATCTGAGTTCAGTCCCGAATATGAATTTTTATAAAATATGAGTAATGAACCGGACCCCGATATTTTTACACAATAAAATATGGAACGTTTATGACATTCTGTAAAAATTTGGGAATTTTTGGAATAACATAACTATTTTATTAAAATGTCCGAAAACAGCCGGTTTTGAATATAAATGCTGAAATGACATAAGTTGTGACTCGCGTGTCTAAATGTCAAGTATGCTATCCGTGAATGATCTAATATGCTATATATGTTATGTGTATTATCGTATGTTTGATTATGAGTGGGGAATGGATGGGAAACATACATGGGCATAAACAGTTAAAGTAATGCATGTTATGTGCTAGATACGTGTAGGAACTTTGTGCTCTAATTGAAAACCACTAAATGACTAACTGATAAATCATACTAGGACGCGATTGACCGACCCTGACTGTTAGCTATATTGAGAATCTAACCGAGCAAACCGAGGTGAGTTCACACACTTTCTAAGGCATGGGATTCCCGGTGGTTTGGGAATGGGTTAAAGAATTAAAACTAAATCTACATATCCTCCTTGGGTAGGATATGTACGGCCATCCTCCATAGAGTGGATGCCATTATTAAACCTACGAATTCTCCTGGTGCAGAATACGTACGTTCGTCCTCCTGGTGCAGGACAACAACCTTTAAACTAGCTAGACAAAACTCTATCATGAAGTCCCTCAATTTATATCGACTTAATCGCCGAGGCCAATGGCGAGCGGGTCATTAGTTAATAGCGCTATTAGGTTTAACAAACCTCACACCGTGCCAGTCGGACGGGCGTGTACTAATGGACTATGGCAGATTGTCAGTGATGATAGACACTGATATAGGGCACAACTTATTTGCGTAGCAGTCGATATCATACCGTCTAGTAGTTCAAACGGGGAAAACCCCCACTGATTATGGATATGGTTTGGGTAAAGAAAAGGAATTGGTTAAACATACTTTCAACTATGGGGTGACCCCCACGGCAAATAAGCCAACGAAAGTCAAACCACGTTTTCAGAAACAACTTAAAACTAAACAACCAAACGTGAACTCACTCAACTTTGTTGTTGACTCGTTGTTACATGCCTTACAGGTCGCTAAATGCTTGGAGCTTGCACGGGGAAGGAGTCGTTGTGGTGTACGGACTGTTATGTTCCGTGCTTAACGTTTAAATCCTTATGAACTTACTAAACTTGCGTTTTGAAACTTTAACTTATGAACTATGGACTTAAGCTTTTGAACTCACGTTTATGCTTCCGCTGTTTAAACCAAACAAGGTTAACTAGTTTTGGTCACCAATCGTATTATGTTTGGTTTTATTTACTAAATTGAGTTGTTCAATATGATTGGTGGCTCGATCCTGGTCATGTCACGCCTCCAAGCGGTGATACTCCGCATGGTGGATTTTGGGGGTGTGACAGATTGGTATCAGAGCCATTGGTTATAGTGAACTTGGTTTTAAAAAGGGAAAAGTTTTTGATAAAACCAGACTATAACCAGTACAGTGCTCAACGATCCACAACGACGCTTCGCTCCACGTGCAAGACTCGACACCATAAGTGGTATGATTTATGTTATATTGTCGGTTAGATAGTTCTCACTGTGCATTAGATAATGTGATATTTGCTATTTGAACCTTGTGTGCTTACTCCCTTCTGTCACTCCACACCTACGCACCTTGCGACACCTTTCTTACGTAAGTTCCTTCGACGTGATGATCATGAGTGGACGTCTCGACATGACCCTGGGTCAGCTGACGACCTTGATTAACGAACGGATTACTGAAGCCTTAGCAACCCAATCAAGGAATCAACCCATGCACTCTCCAACACAAATGGGCACCTCCAGGGCGTTCCTGGAATGCAAACCTCCCACTTTCGACGGCACTGAAGGGGCAATCGGCCTTCTGCACTGGATCCGAAGAATCGAATACGCATTCGAAGAGAGTGAAAGCCCTGCCAGCAAACGAGTAGAGTACGCTACCAGCATGTTGCAAGGGAAAGCGTATTCTTGGTGGGACACACAAGTCCAGATGCTCGGGTTGGCAGACGCGAATGCCACCCTTTGGAGTGACTTCAAGGATTTGATTAAGGAAGACTTCTGCCACCTGGACGACATCCTGGAACTTGAAACAGAGTATTATGGTTTGAAGATGGAAGGATCAGAAATTGAGGCGTACACAAAGAGGTCCAACGACTTGGCTGACTTATGTCCTAACTTGTCACGACCCATATCTAGACGGATCAAGCTATACCTCAGAGGCTTAGTCCCGGAGATCCAAGGGTCTGTAATTGAGGCCAACCTTTCCACAATCTAGCAAGTCATTCGTTTGGCGCACCAACTCACCGATCAGGCGGTGGGAGAGGGCAAGCTGCCCAAGCGCGTTAGCACTACTGCTACAGGTGCTCCCAGCAATGACAAGCGCAAGTGGGATGGAAATTCAGGCAGGGGTTCCACCCCAGTTCAGTCCCAGTTCCAGCGACGAAAGACAGATGAACACCGGAGCCCCAGTCAGCAGTTTTCTGGAAAACAAGGCCAGGGTGGATACAAGGGAAATCACCCTAAGTGCAAACGATGTAGTTTGCACCACAGTTGGCCGTGCAACAAGGATCGTTGTCAGAGATGTAACAAGCTTGGACATAAAGCCAGAGATTGCAGGAGCTCACGTCCAGCGAATCAGAATCGGCAACAGCAGCCACAAGCTCCACAGAACCAACAGCAACAACAGGGTAACAAGGAATGCTACCAGTGTGGTGCTGAAGGTCACTTCAAGAGAAACTGTCCCCAGCTAAATCAGAACCAGAACAACAACAATCAGGGGAATGGAAACGGCAACGGCAAGGGTGCCAGGGGACGTGTGTTCGTGCCTGGTCAGAGTGATGCAAGGAACAATCCCAACGTTGTGATGGGTAAGTTTCTTCTGGATGATTTCCTTGTTACTGTTTTATTTTATTCTAGTGCCGATACTAGTTACGTGTCCTTAAAAGTTAGTCAGATGCTTAAGCGTACCCAACACTTTTGAACACCAATCACATCGTAGAGTTAGCAAACGGTAAAAGTCTTGAAGCCACACGCGTAGTAAAAGGTTGTAACCTCGTCTTAGCTGGTCAGACTTTCTCCATCGATCTTATTCCTATCACACTTGGTAGTTTCGACGTCGTTATTAGGATGGATTGGCTATCTCGTCACCAAGCGGAGATTGTTTGCAAGGAGAAAATCGTCCGCATTCCTCGTTCTGGTGAAGAACCTCTCATGATTCGTGGCGACAAGAGTGGTGCTGTCGAAGGCATCATCTCTTTCCTTAAGGCCCAGAAGTGTTTGCGAAAGGGCCACACTGCCATTCTAGCACTCGTTACTGACACATCCACGGAAGAGAAGAGAATTGAAGACATCCCTATTGTGCGCGAATTTCCCGAGGTATTTCCTGAGGAATTACCTGGTCTTCCCCCTCATCGCCAAGTCGAGTTTCAAATCGAGCTAGCTCCTGGAGCAGCGCCAGTAGCACGAGCACCATATCGTCTAGCCCCATCAGAACTCAAAGAACTATCTACACAACTACAAGAACTCTTGGAAAAGGGTGTCATACGTCCTAGCTCTTCGCCCTGGGGAGCTCCAGTACTATTCGTGAAGAAGAAAGACGGTACCTTCAGGATGTGTATTGACTATCGCGAACTTAACAAGGTGACTGTGAAGAATCGTTATCCTCTTCCACGTATTGACGACTTGTTTGACCAGTTGCAAGGGTCGAGCTATTACTCCAAGATTGATTTGAGATCGGGATACCATCAGCTGAGAGTCCGAGATGAGGACGTCTCCAAAACAGCATTCAGAACTCGTTACGGCCATTACGAGTTTCTGGTTATGCCGTTCGGGCTGACGAATGCACCGGCAGTCTTCATGGATCTCATGAACCGAGTGTGCAAGCCTTACCTGGATAAGTTCGTTATTGTGTTCATCGGTGATATCCTGATCTATTCTAAGAGTCAGGAGGAACACGAGCAACATCTACGACTTATGCTGGAACTTCTTCGAAAAGAACGGTTGTATGCCAAGTTTTCGAAATGTGATTTCTGGCTTCGCGAAGTCCACTTTCTAGGCCACGTGGTAAACAAGGATGGAATTCATGTGGATCCATCTAAGGTTGAATCGATCAAGAACTGGCCTGCACCCCGCACACCAACAGAAATCCGCCAATTCTTGGGTTTGGCCGGATATTACAGAAGGTTTATAAAAGATTTCTCCAAGATTGCGCAACCTCTCACTTCACTGACTCAGAAGGGCGTCATCTATCGTTGGGGTGATGCACAGGAGTCCGCGTTTCAACATCTAAAGGATAGACTTTGTAGCGCGCCTATCCTCTCATTGCCAGAAGGCACCGATGATTTCGTGGTTTATTGCGACGCTTCCATCCAAGGACTTGGTTGCGTATTGATGCAACGTGACAAGGTCATTGCCTACGCATCGCGCCAACTTAAAGTTCACGAAAGAAACTACACTACTCATGATCTGGAGCTGGGAGCAGTAGTTTTTGCGCTAAAGATATGGAGACATTACCTATACGGTACAAAGTGCACCATTTACACCGACCACAGGAGTCTCGAGCATATCTTCAAGCAAAAGGAGTTAAACATGCGACAACGCCGATGGGTCGAACTCTTGAATGATTACGAATGCGCTATCAAGTATCATCCGGGCAAAGCCAATGTTGTGGCTGACGCCCTCAGTCGAAAGGATACTTTACCAAAGCGTGTACGTGCTTTACAGCTTACCATCCAATCCAACCTTCCCGCTCAAATTCGAGATGCCCAGGTCGAAGCATTGAAAGCAGAGAACATCAGGGCTGAATCCCTAAGAGGATCAAGGCAGCGGCTAGAACAAAAGGAAGACAGCGCTTACTATGTAACAGGGCGCATCTGGGTTCCATTTTATGGCAACTTACGCGAGCTTGTGATGGATGAAGCACATAAGTCTCGTTATTCGGTACATCCTGGTTCGGACAAGATGTACCACGACCTCAAGACTACGTACTGGCGGCCTGGCATGAAAGCCCACATAGCAACCTACGTCAGCAAGTGCTTGACTTGTGCGAGAGTCAAGTCCAAATATCAGAAACCATCAGGCCTACTTCAACAACCGGAGATCCCGAAATGGAAATGGGAGCAAATTTCCATGGATTTCGTTACCGGCCTGCCCAGATCTCAACGCGGAAACGATACCATTTGGGTGATCGTAGATCGACTGACCAAGTCTGCACATTTTCTGGCTATCAAAGAAACGGATAAGTTTTCTACTCTTGCAGACATTTATCTAAAGGAAGTAGTGTCAAGGCACGGAGTGCCAACTTCCATCATTTCTGATCGTGACGCGCGTTTTACTTCTGAACTGTGGCAAGCAATGCACAAATCCTTTGGCTCACGTTTAGATATGAGCACCGCTTATCACCCGCAGACGGATGGGCAATCTGAACGCACCATCCAAACCCTTGAAGACATGCTTAGGGCATGTGTAAATCGATTTTGGTAATGGCTGGGAAAGGCACCTCCCGCTAGTGGAGTTTTCGTACAACAACAGCTACCACACCAGCATCCAAGCCGCTCCGTTTGAGGCATTGTATGGACGCAAATGCCGATCGCCTCTCTGTTGGGCAGAAGTTGGTGACAGCCAAATCACTGGCCCAGAACATGTGGTAGATACCACCGAGAAAATTGCTCAGATACGACAGCGAATGGCGGCAGCTCGTGGCCGTCAGAAAAGTTATGCTGATAAGGGAAGAAAACCACTCGAGCTCCAGGTTGGGGATCAAGCGCTACTCAAAGTCTCACCTTGGAAGGGTGTAGTCCGCTTTGGCAAACGAGGCAAACTCAATCCGCGTTATATCGGACCGTTCAAAGTCATTGAGAAAATTGGCCAAGTCGCCTACAGGCTGGATCTACCTGAAGAACTCAGCGGAGTTCACAACGTATTCCACGTATCAAATCTGAAGAAGTGTCTGTCAGATGAGACCTTCATAGTTCCTCTCAAGGAACTCACAATCGACGACCAGCTGCGGTTCGTCGAGGAACCAGTAGAGATTACTGATCGAGATGTTAAGATTCTCAAGCACACAAGAATACCTCTCGTTCGAGTTCGTTGGAATGCTCGTCGTGGCCCAGAGTATACCTGGGAACGAGAAGACCAAATGAAACTCAAGTATCCCCAACTGTTTAAGAAAAACGCAACCACTACTGAGGCTGAAGCTACCGCAGAATTTCGGGACGAAATTCCAAATCAACGGGGGGATGATGTGACACCCCAGGAAAAATCAGGAAAACAACGCAACTTAACTAGCTTCCTCGGTAACCACGCGCTAAATTTCGGGACGAAATTCTCTTAACATGGGGAGAATGTGACAACCCTCAAAATCCCATGTATTACGTACAATTTATTAATGAAAATTAAAGTGCTTGATGACTGTGCTGAATCATTTAACTGCTTCTGATATCTGTGTTATACTTACATGTATTTGTTAAACATACTAGTAATGTACAGAAAAGTTACTAAATAGTCCTGTGTGATTTCCTAAGTGTTAAAAATTAAAAACGTTACAAAAATATATATATAAGACACTTTACGGATTGATTAAACACTTTAACGGAACAGTGTCAAACCGAACACCCGGACTTAACCCGGAACATAAAAATATTGTCTATGACATTGTTTTTCCTTTTCTGAGCCAGTTAGGGTACCCGAATACCCTAACACCCGTTATAACACATAATACACTAATAATCTATTTAAACACCTAATTAACCTAACTAGTACTTAACTAAACTAGTTGGAATCAAACCAAACCCCACCCTTTATAACCGAATGGTTCCCCATAGGGGACACTACCCATCAATTTTGATTATTCTAATCTTGTTTGTCCTATATCTAGTGGACACTTTATTTGTTGGACAATACACATATTTGGTTATTAAATAAGACCAAGAGTTCACCACTCCACCTCATTCAACACTTAAGAAAATTTGCAACTCTCTCCCTCTTCTCTTTGATATTCGGCTGCCATCATTTCCACCACCATATCACCACCATCAAAGTCTTGTCCAACCATTTTCTACATACACAAAGGTGCAAGGGATCATACAATGAAGCTTGGTGCATTCGGAACTCAAAGGACCTCTACTCGTTGCTTTTATCCACTCTTTTTGCGTCTAGATTCTTCCCTAGCCTCGAGCTAGTAGTAAGTGACTCTAAACCTCTTCTTGATCTTGTCTAGAGTGGTTAATAAGAGTTTCGTCGGTTAAAAATTACGAACATATAAGATCAAAGTCTAAAAGTTTACTAAAGTGATGTACAAGGTGGTTAATGGATGAATATTTGTGTAAATCATGTAGATCTTGTGTGATTATGATTATTGGTTGATTATTTGATGATTTGCTGATTAATATTAATGTGTCATGTTGTTGTGGTCACTAAACTTGTTAACGGAATCGATCGAACACGATTTAGAAGGTTAAACACTAAAAATCAGAATCTGTCCAACTTTTACAGCCAACTTCAGTTGGCTGTAAACAGGTCATAAACGTAACGAAAAACCGATATTTTGAATCTAAAATATGTCGTTATAAAATACGGTTCTAATGGCACCAGAATCGTAATTTTTGGACTCCGTTTACTATTTTTAAAGTGTTAATTTGTAACAGCAACTTAAGCTGAATTTTGACAGCAATAAATGGGTGTCGTACTTTCAGTCATAACCTGAGTTTTGTGATGAATCGGACCATGAAAATTTTACTGTAGATGAAAACTGAAGTATTTGTAATTACCCCACTGGAATTTCGCAAATCGGACTTACGATGAATTTTTAATAAATTGTTTCGTGGACTGTGGTCAGAAATACATAAATCTGAGTTCAGTCCCGAATATGAATTTTTATAAAATATGAGTAATGAACCGGACCCCGATATTTTTACACAATAAAATATGGAACGTTTATGACATTCTGTAAAAATTTGGGAATTTTTGGAATAACATAACTATTTTATTAAAATGTCCGAAAACAGCCGGTTTTGAATATAAATGCTGAAATGACATAAGTTGTGACTCGCGTGTCTAAATGTCAAGTATGCTATCCGTGAATGATCTAATATGCTATATATGTTATGTGTATTATCGTATGTTTGATTATGAGTGGGGAATGGATGGGAAACATACATGGGCATAAACAGTTAAAGTAATGCATGTTATGTGCTAGATACGTGTAGGAACTTTGTGCTCTAATTGAAAACCACTAAATGACTAACTGATAAATCATACTAGGACGCGATTGACCGACCCTGACTGTTAGCTATATTGAGAATCTAACCGAGCAAACCGAGGTGAGTTCACACACTTTCTAAGGCATGGGATTCCCGGTGGTTTGGGAATGGGTTAAAGAATTAAAACTAAATCTACATATCCTCCTTGGGTAGGATATGTACGGCCATCCTCCATAGAGTGGATGCCATTATTAAACCTACGAATTCTCCTGGTGCAGAATACGTACGTTCGTCCTCCTGGTGCAGGACAACAACCTTTAAACTAGCTAGACAAAACTCTATCATGAAGTCCCTCAATTTATATCGACTTAATCGCCGAGGCCAATGGCGAGCGGGTCATTAGTTAATAGCGCTATTAGGTTTAACAAACCTCACACCGTGCCAGTCGGACGGGCGTGTACTAATGGACTATGGCAGATTGTCAGTGATGATAGACACTGATATAGGGCACAACTTATTTGCGTAGCAGTCGATATCATACCGTCTAGTAGTTCAAACGGGGAAAACCCCCACTGATTATGGATATGGTTTGGGTAAAGAAAAGGAATTGGTTAAACATACTTTCAACTATGGGGTGACCCCCACGGCAAATAAGCCAACGAAAGTCAAACCACGTTTTCAGAAACAACTTAAAACTAAACAACCAAACGTGAACTCACTCAACTTTGTTGTTGACTCGTTGTTACATGCCTTACAGGTCGCTAAATGCTTGGAGCTTGCACGGGGAAGGAGTCGTTGTGGTGTACGGACTGTTATGTTCCGTGCTTAACGTTTAAATCCTTATGAACTTACTAAACTTGCGTTTTGAAACTTTAACTTATGAACTATGGACTTAAGCTTTTGAACTCACGTTTATGCTTCCGCTGTTTAAACCAAACAAGGTTAACTAGTTTTGGTCACCAATCGTATTATGTTTGGTTTTATTTACTAAATTGAGTTGTTCAATATGATTGGTGGCTCGATCCTGGTCATGTCACGCCTCCAAGCGGTGATACTCCGCATGGTGGATTTTGGGGGTGTGACATAAGTAACACAAATCTACTTAAAAAGAATGGTATACATAACATACAAACTACTTAAAAAGTACCAAAATAAAAAACACAATGACAAAAAACACAATTGTATAACATATATGATTACACATAACACAGAGACTTCACGTTTACTTTTATTTTTGTTAGGATCTGAGTTTCTTATGATTGACTTTGTTTGGCATAATTGAACAAATGAACGAAAGTAAAATGAGATTAAATGCAGCGGAAGTGGAATCAAACTTTGTAAACACAATCTAAGGGAAAATAGTTTTCGTAAACACATGTTTCTCATTAAAAACCCTGTTTGGGGGGTTTTGATCAAGGTTTTATAAAGGGAAAAAGTGAATGCTGACGTGGCAACGATTACAAAAGTCCACGTGCCAACCCTTGGTGAAGGAATTAACAATGTAATATATGACACACACACATACACAAAAATAATGACATAAAAACACAATGACAAAAACACAATTGTATAACATATTTGTACACAACCAACACACGTTTGGTTTTTTTTTATTTATTTATAAATTATGAAACAATTTAAAAGTTAGTAAAATTAGATAAACCTGGATCTGGGTACACTAAACGGTTAATGGCAGGAACGGTTACATAATGTAGAAACTGCTTGGGGAAACGATGCGAATAACTGAAGAGACACACGTTTACACACAGTTATTACTACACACACAAACCCATTCAGTTAACACGGGAAACATAAACTGATACACGCTTTATTACGCATGAATCAACGAAAAATATTAATAACCTTAGTAATTATAACATAATAATCCAATCGTTTTTTTTGTTTTTTTGTTTTTTTGAACGGAATAATCCAATCGCTTTATCGCCTATTCAATTCCCTACCCCTGACCACCTATAAAATAAACTAACCCATAAGTCCATAACACATCACCTATCTTTTAACACTAACTCGAAACATCTCTACATTCAACACAACTACAATCATGCCTGGATCACACTACCATTTCGGAGACACAACAGAGGCCAAGAAAATTATAACCACTGCACACTTTGTAGAGGATCAAAAGGATTCAGAAATCTTACGAACACTACAGAGAATGCATAACACCGCCACTGCAGATGTAGAGAGAAACAATACTGACATGAACTACAACGTTCTGCAGTATATTTCGAATGGGCTACAGAACGAAGATCAAATAAAGATTATACAATATCTGGATAAACAGTTACAGATAAAGAAAAAGATAGCAGTTTCGTTAGAAGAACTCAAGGATACCTTGTGGGAGTACATGAAGACGAAGAACGAAAGGGTTACTATAATGAAAAACTATTAGAAACGTTTAATGATTACTTTTATTTTTTTTTTGATCGCTCATGTATTTGACCTTCTACAAGTGTATCCTATCTACTTAATGTAATAACATATTTAAATATTGACAATGTCTTATAACAAATTTACCTAATGACTCTATTTTACCATTTTACCAAAAATTTTATTTGTTTTGCTTAGAATTTAGATGTATTACATAAAGTAACATATTACAAAACACATGATCAAGTAACATATAGAAGTATGTATACTAATTGATTGTAAAGTATTAACACAGCTATAGTTAATAAACGTTTATTTTCTTACATAACTTGTGTAAGATTGCTCTACAATATTTAGGTTGATTATTTTACGTGTAAAATATCAATAAATATAAGACAGTAGATGAAACGTATTTGTTAATTTACAAATGCCTGTTGATATTACAAAAGAATTGTATTTAACGTATACCATTGTGTTATTGCCATTGTGTTAATAATAACAATGTGGTTTTGGGAAACATTACCATAAATACTGCATTTTTGTTATATGTTAACTTTGTAAAATATTAATCTAATATAAATTTATCTATTACAAAAGTAATTAACTATTATCTACACACAAATTGACATCTATGAACATTAATAACAGCCTAATACAAATGATAGTCACACAAAATACACCAGTCAAAAGCTTTGAAAGTAAATACAAAAAAAAAAAACAAAGAAAACAAAACATTTCGCAATCACAAAAACGGCATTACAAGGTACAAACATAAAGTTAACAAATTACTTGAACACACAAACATACTAACTGCATTAAAATAAAATAAAAAACATAAGCATAAACCGTTTATGGAATGTGAACAGACAACGACGGAAACGAACTACTTCTTAACGCGTTTCACCTTCTCCGAATTATTCCTAAGTCTCTTCTTGTAGTTCCCTCCAATTTGTTTAGCAACCATAGAACCACCAACCGTTGAATTAGACATATTGTTGACAGCATCTTGCACTCCTATATGACTTTTGTTAGAATCAGTCATTTGATCATTTTGAACAGCACCCTACATGAAACATAGACAACATGAAACACTTCTATAATTTCTAAATTATTAAAATGATATACAAAAAACCAATTACCTCTTTATTGATTTGTCTGGCAGAGCCCTCATATTGCTCAGTACCAACAATACCCTAAATGCAACAAACCAACATGTTACACTAAAAAAATAACCAACGTAATAAGATAAAAATAAAACAATTTATTCACCTTCCTCACAGATTGACCAACACTGTCATCATGCTTCTTATCATTACCAATATCCTGCCATAACAAAACAACCAATATTACATTCAAAGTACATAAAAAAAATAACCAACAAAATAACATAAAAATAAATCGATTTATTCACCTCCATCGTAGATTGACCAAAACTGTCATCATGCTTCTTATCATTACCAATATCCTGCCATAACAAAACAACCAATATTACATTCAAAGTACATAAAAATACACATCCGAATAAAAGAATCATTTACCTGAAGTCTCGCTTTAGTAAGGCAATCATTTACCTCCGTATCAATAATAACCTATATATAACATCAAAATCAATTTCCAGCTAACTAATACTATAAAGTTTAGAGAAAAATACACTTAACCTCTACTTCAGATTGCAAATGGTTGCCAGCTGTCTTGTTATCTCCAATAATCTAAACGTAACATACGAACCATTAATCAAATAACAATAACAGTAACTTATATTACAAAGTTAATTAAGTCATGAAAATAATTAAAAGTTTGAAACTCACAAAAAACCAAACCACAAACACATATTGAGAATAAAAAACAAAATACATAAAGAGTTACCGATGACTGCGTTGACGGTGTAAGAGAATTATCAACTACTGAGCTAAACACTTCATCAGCCATCTCCCATTCAACATCTTTAATCTTTGCACACATTTCAGTTTCTTCACCAATTTGAAGAACACCAGCTGATGGAGGAGTGGCAGCGTCAACAGATGTAGATATAGACCTAGGCTGTATAAGCACATTGATATCATCTATGAAGTAATGTTACTATTATCAAACAAACCAACTTACTAAGGTAAAGTCACTTAAACCCAAATAAAACAAATCATTTACCTGTACAACACTTTGGCTAAGGCTAGCATCTCGCCCATTACCAACAATAACCTAAGAAAACAAACCAATAATTAAACTAACTCTAATTAACCATATTAAGTAATATTAAAATAATAGTAACAGTAACCTATATTACAAAGTTAATACAGTCATGAAAACAATTAAAAGTTTGAAACTCACAAAAAACCAAACCACAAATACATATTGAAAATAAAAAACAAAAAACATAAAGAGTTACCGATGATTGCTTTGACGGTGTAACAGCATTATCAACTAATGAGCTAAATACTTCATCAGCCATCTCCCATTCAACATCTTTGATCTTTGCACACATTTCGGTTTCCTCATCAATTTGAAGAACACCGGCTGATGGAGGATTGGCAGTGTCAGCAGTTGTAGATATAGACCTAGGCTGTATAAGCGCATTGATATCATCTCCGAGGTATTTAGAAACAGTAAAACGCTTGGAAAATTTAGGCGGTAAATTATAGGGATCGATCTTAATAACAAAAATAACCCTTCGAGAACATAAATTTTCATTCAAATACGATTCTATCCAATTTGGATCATCAACACCCTACAAAAAAAATAATAAGCTATCAACACAACTGAACAAACTAATATATACTAATCATGCAAAAAATTCAACAACTAATAATTGTAAAAGGAAATGTAAAATAAACCTCTGACAAAGACTTATTAACTAACTCATCAGCAAATATTTTAAGTAGAGATACTGCAGCTTCATTAAAAACAACACATGTCATCTCATCATTGGTACCATTATTAACACAAAGTTCCAATTTGTATCTGTAAAACAGAAACGATTAATAAAACGAAAAACAAACAACAAATAAAATATTAAAAAAACTTACACATAATGTGGATTGACAACATCTTATTCACAGTTCCAACACAAATAGTAACCATCAACCATTGACGCCTTCTTACGACATTTGTTACACTTAACATATTTCCAATCACTATGCATTTCCACACCACTTATGTTTGCATCAATGTTGAAAATTGTTCCCTGTACATGATTTAAAGTCAAAAACTAATGATTAAAAGTAAAAAAACTAACAAAAAATAATTTATTTGGGTGTATTAGCAATACAATACAATACCTCAGCCACATCTCCTGCTGTAAGAAGGCTGTATATGTTTGCAATACTCGTAATTTGAAAGGTGGCTGCATTGTCTTCAATGATAGTAATTTGAGGAGACTCACTGAAAACAAAAAATACAACATATATAAAACATAAAATAATAATGCATCTAATAAAACATGCCAAATCACATAATTACATAATCCTGTAGGCATAAATTTCAGGTATAGAAAGATTCAAGTAAATTTGAGTCGCCACAGTTGTCATTAAACTTGTAGAACCTAATTCAATACAAACATTTAAACATAAGTTATAAATAATCAAAATTAACAATGCAACATATCCTATACATAACACCATACCCTTGTAAGATCGAACTTTGCAAGATGACAAAATAATAACAACTGTATTTTTTGCAATTCTTCGAATATAACCATCGCTAAACTGATTCACCAAGTGTCCCCATAATGAAACATTCACCTTCATATCACTGAATTATATATATTTAAGAATGAGATAGTAAAAATAAACAATATAGACGAAAGAATTAATATAGACAACACTAACATAAATGGTGTCAGAGATAACAATGTTTCGTACACCAGGATTGCAAGATGAAACAGATTCCAATTGATACTGAACAGAGCCCCATTCCCTAAGAACGCCAATAACATCTACACACACACACACACACACACACACATATATATATAACATTAGAAAACTTGAAGAATAAAAAACTAACAGAATAAAATGCATACATACCTGTAAGATATTTGTCATCATTAACACGATCGGCTAACAGATTGAATGGAAGAAAATCAAACACATATCGTCTGAAGACAGACGGATGCGTCGGACAAGTAGTAATACTTGTTGAATACAAGAACTGAATGAAAATATCGCACCGCAATGGACGATACATGGTACTATACTTATGAACAACAAACTTACGAATCCTGTAAACACATCCCTCTTTAAACGCATTCTGAAATAACCTCAGCAAGTTAGATGGAATCTTTGCATGAATAGATGAACCCTGAAAAAACATATACATTTTAAGATTAGATAATTACCAATGTAAAATCAAAAACTAAACAATATTGCATTACAAAGAAATACTTACTTGTGCATCAGATAGAATCATGTCAAACGAAAGGATACGATTTGTTTTAGGGTTGAACGATGTCCAAGCACGCGAGACCAACACATCAACTTGCCAGTTGTTGGTAAAATAAGCACGTAAATCCGAAATACTTGCACGATTCATTTTATAAAGTAATAAGCTGCAAATATATATAAGACTGCAATCAACATCACACATATAATCCATAACACTATAAATAAAGACTACACATATAGACCCATATACATACACACAAGGCTAATAATACTCAACAAAGAAAACATGTTACCTTTGAACAACCTAGTTTGACAACACCAATTACACAATACTATCAGCTGGCGATAATGGCAAATTATAAAAAACTTCCTTGTACACAACATTTTTAGTCATATTGTTAGGACATTTTTCTTTATTATCCACATAGAACTTTAGTCCAGCACGAGATGTTACACGAGATGCAGCAACATATAACTGTCCATGGGAGAACACGGGCTTTACTAAGTAAACACAAACATTATTAAAAGTTTGGCCTTGACTTTTGTTAATAGTCATAGCAAAACAAACTTTTATAGGAAAATGTCGCCGCTTAAATTCAAAAGGCCAAGACGAATTACTTGGAGTCATATCAATTCTACCAATGAATACTTTCTCTCCAACATGTGGGCCTGTAATAATCGTACATTCAAGAACACGACGACTTATTTGACTTACAACCAACCGCGTCCCATTACACAAGCCACGTTGCATGTTTAGGTTACGCAACAAAATAACAAGTGCACCAACCTTGAGATGTAGTACATGATTCGGAACTCCAGAAAATTTCAAACTGTTAAGAAACTCAGGAGCATACATAGCACGCAATTCTTCAACATTTTGTGTACTCACACATATCTCATCAGCACTAAACAATGTATACATTTCACCTGGTATCTTCTCAAGAACATGTTGGTTAATCGTATCAACTTCATCATTAGTCGGACAAAGAATGCAACGTTCCTTCAAGTAATCGACATCATTAAATATGTTCATAATATTAGGGAACGTATTTAACACAACGGACTCAAGATGTTTATCAGTTACAGAAATTAGCATATCTCTTGGTATATGAATCCATGTATCATCATCTGATCCATCCACAGAAACTGAAGGAAGACAACCAGTCCCCATGTCTAAAAGCCATTTACTAAATTCCTGCATTTGAATAAGATCCCTACCAAAAATACTTGGATCACATAAACGCATGTTAGTTGTCAAAGAAAACACTTTACATGACCTCCATATATTCGGCGACTTGTTAATCGCTGAAGCAACAATTTCACTCCGTGAACCAAACTGAACAACAGGAAGTATCTGCCGAAAGTCACCACCAAATGCGACAACCTTTCCACCAAATACTTTATGCTCAGCACCAGCCATGCTGTCTCGACACACATCCCTCAATGTTCGATCAACAGCTTCAAATACATGGCGATGTTGTAGAGGTGCTTCATCCCAAATAATAAGTGAAGCATAATTGATTAACTTAGCCAAATCTGAACCAACATCAATGGCACAACAAGAGTCCTTATCAACTTCAATAGGGATGCGAACCCGAGAATGTGTTGTACGCCCACCAGGTAGTAATAAGGAAGCAATACCAGATGACGCAACAGTCAAAACTATCTCATTATTTGATCGAATACGAGCTATAAGGGTCGTCCATAAGAACGTTTTCCCAGTTCCTCCACTACCTAACACAAAAAATACGCCTCCTTTTCTAGCCTGAACAACAGAATATATACTATCAAACACTTCCTTTTGTTGACTATTCAACGCAGCGTATTGCTTAATAAAACGTGTCCTTTCCTCATTAGCATCATACATTCTCTCAAATTGAACCAACCTGTTGATAAATCTATCTTCCGAAGTATGGTCAATATGCGGTAAGGTTGGAAAGGAAGTCAACGACCGGCCACTCTGAATCAACACTTGTTTAATCTCTTTCATAGTATAATTCAATATTTCAGCATCTGAGAAATTCAATGAAAAATTTTTCAAAATTGTTCGATATTTATGAAGAATGTCCTCTGATAGGTATTCATAACAATCAAAAAATAATTGCCGAGGATCACTAACAGTACAAAATAACAAAATTGTAACAAACAATTCACGAAGGCGATCCCCAAATTGCCAATGATAAGCCTGGCGTACAACATCAACCCCTTCAACATCATCACCCAAAAGACTTAATGCTTTACAAGCGGACATATACGTTGGATGTTCCACCCCGTCAACAGTTCGAATCTCTTTAAAACTTCTCGGACCACGCACAACATTTAATAGCATTCTAAGATAATACTTTTCACCCATCGTAGGACTTACATAATATATACGTCCAAAAGTTTGAAATGTACCTTTACGGGGCTCCCACACTCTTTCCTTCTCATGCCATGTAAACAAAGTTGGGTATTCGGCATACGTCAATGTCCGGCCAAACTCATACCTTTCATTTGCAGCCATCCATTCAGTAAACTTTGACATTGCAGCTGTTGTTCGTTGTAAAACATCAGAAATTTGCTCATGATCCTTAAAATATACTCTATTACACCCTTCTTCATGAAATGGGAGTCTTTCAACAGCCACTGAATGATAATGCATGTCAAACTCAAATATCTTCCAACACGCCTCTGATGCTGAAATATACCTACAATTCATGTACTGCTCAATCTCATTTTCATGATTTAAAAGTGATGTAAATGTTGTTCTCCCACCTTGACCTTCCAATACTGCGGTAGCACGATCTTGACCTTTGTTAATATAGCTGAAAAGATATTTAACCAACATTCCTTGGTTACACCATTCAACATTGATATGGCAACCATACTTTATAAGCAACGCACGATTATAAGGAACAACATATCCATTATCTAGCATAATATCTTGCCGACCAACACGAACTTTACGTGAGTTATTACGTCGTCGATACGACGGCCACCCATCATTTCTAATAAAAGTTTCGTCACAATAACTCTTCGGAAATCCTTTAGTACATTTGCCATCATTCATACAAGGACTCGAAGGTCTAAGGTTACCACATGGACCATGCATCATATGAGTACCAACATTTAAAAAACCGATTGGGTCACCCGATTCAGAAGGCAGCTCAGCAGATATAAATCTATCAATTTCATCCGGTGAAGAAATTTTATCAGCTTGACTAAGAAACACAAGAATGTGGCAATGTGGCAGACCACGTTTTTGAAACTCTATTGTGTAAAGAACTGCAAAGACAGAAAAAAAAAAAAAAAAAAACACAATGTTTTAACACACATCATAATAACACATTAATCACATGTTAACATACAACCATTGAGAATAAAATTCATTTAACTTACCCGCTTTAGGAACACCAAAATGATGCTTTTTCCTTATGTCTTTCATGAGCTCATCAAGTTTGATCTTAAATACCCGTGCAACAATATCAGGTCTTTCAGATACTAAGTGACCCACTGTGTTTTCCTGCAAATGCTGTTGAATTTCACGCCATTTTGGGTTACACGTCATGGTAATAAAAAGATCCGGAATACCAGCCCAACGACAAATTGCCATCGCATCTTGATATTGTTGTATCATATGCCTAGGCCCCCCGGTGAAGGACGCTGGCAACACAACACGTCGACCTATAGAATCACAGTTTGTCTCACCTTCTAATATACGATCATGCAACCCATTATACAACTCCGAACGAATTGTTGTCTGATGAGTCTTGTACCATTGTAAGTCATGTTCAAGCACTTGCGTATATGCATCAACAACAAATGTAAGAAATAACCGGCCAGAACTATGCAATGTTTTACCTTCTCCCATTCTAACCATCAACCGAAAACAATAGTATTCTCTCAATGAAACATTTTTTCTTTTACTTTCAGCACTAATATTACTTAGAGGAATGCCCACATTAAAACCATCTTCTCCATACGGGAAAAGTAATGGATATTGCAACGACATGTAACTGGGATGAAGTTCAGAAATACGTTTCGCATTTGTACTACCACGGTCTTCAACAATAATATCACGGCAATCTGTAGGATTACCATCACCCGGAATCAATGCAGCAACTTCATTGACCGTAGGCAAATTAAACTGTCTCGCATCCCTTCTTCGTGTACCAAGCAGTCTAAGTCTAACAGGTTGCTGCGAAAAGTGAGTAAATCTTTCTTTAGCCATCCTAAAGCTCTGAACTAATGGATTGTGCCGATTAAGCATTTTAATTAAATCATTAACTAAACTTCGAATACATGCATCATCATTCCCAGACTGAATACACTTCTCAACTGCTTTTAATCGATTGTCAACCTCATTTTCTGTGTCATAAATATATAGTTGTGCAAATCTTGGCCGTCCATCAATATGCTGAGGTAACAAAGTACCAATCCTATGATGATTATGTCCATTCAACACATATGTATAGGGACCACTTCCATCATTAACATCCGAACAGACTTTACCACCAGTAGAAGTAAACGAAAACATTGAATTTAGAAGCTTGATATTCTCTTTAAACACCTTAGATCGCGGTTCACCATTCAGCTGTAAAAGCCGCCGCAATGGTTCCGGAGCATGCCGAAGTAAAGGTAAAACAACCTTGCCTTTACCACAACAAATAGAGAAAGTTGGATTAGACGGAGCAAGATATTTAGTACTTCTCTCACCATACCACAAGATCGCTTTGCAATAAGGACATACATATTCTGTAATTCCACAATCCCAATATGATACATCTCCTATACAAAATAAAACAATCATATAAGAGAAAGTTATATTTATCATTTTAATGAGGCATTCAAACAACTAACAGTCATCAATGAACAATCCATACTTGATGAGTTTTCATCTTGGTAAACACCAGCACAAGATGACCTCCGGTTGTGCATAGATGGCGATGATGCTGAAACAAACTCCGAAGTTAAAGAATGTGATACAAAACGTGCATCACTATTCATTGAATTAGTTCCATGGAATTGATTTGAATTTGGGCCAACTGCAATACACGTAGATACAATCAGATGTGTCCTAAAAACATGAACACGTTTACATTACTTGGCATAAAAAAATTAACAATACGTACCATAACAACGTCGTTGAACTGGCATATTTTCAATGTTTGAACCAGCAGGGCGATCTCGTAATCGAGGACGACCACGACGTCTAATATTACGGGATGTTTCATCAGATCGAAATGTCGACATAGATGAAGAAGACAGTGTTGATAATATTTCAGAATCACTTGCAATACCATGGTTAATATTAACACTATCCATACCACCAAGATCTGTATACAAACAACATTCATTTGAAACCACTTGATGAATAATGTCAATGTTTTATTCTCCATCTTCTTCCTCTTCATATCTAGTCCTTAAATACCTCAACTACTCATACTGATAGCTATTACATACTGGAAGCTCTACACAATACTTACCAATCCATACGTACATAATATCATGGATTATACCAAACAACCAATGCGCACCAGCCTTACACACTATATGCAAGCTCTGACATTTGTTAGAAGAATCAGCAGATAAACCAACAACATGTGAAAATATTTTGTAGTAAACTTCCTGTTATCACTGTATAAACTTGTTTTGCGTATAATGCACTCCAAAATACCATCTCACAACCCATCATTACATAAGCACAAAACACCGTATCCATACTTGATATCACTCCAAGAAAATAGATGACTATTATATAGAAACACCATTGGATCTATATACATACTTAGAACATAACACTGTTTCATGCAGGTAAAGCAAACATCTCGATCATAAATACGCTATTAATTGTCAAGCTATACCCTAATCTATTATTTATACTACATAATTTAAATTAACAAAACACAATAGCAACAAACATAGCTATAAGAAGACATGCAACCAACCATTAAATACATGTAACAACAAAAGAAAGCAATGAAATTAAATATGAATATGAAACACCTATACACACTATGAAAAACAAAATCACACATACATTGCTAAATAGATAGTAGCTCCTTTGATACTTCGTTTCCAACTACAACTTTTCAAAACCTATTGATAAGGGAAACTAAAGAACTGTAGTAAAAAAATATTAAGACAACAGTTGGGTTATTAAAAACGGTTATCAAAGTTCAAATAATAATGGGGCAACATAATGGGTAGTTTTTGAACATGCACCATAATTGTAGGAATTATAAGTGTCTTTAATTAGATAATATTATATATTTTATACAAAAACAAAGTAAACACGAAACTACCACAAATGAATGCATAACTTAAAATGCTAATTATAATTACAAACATTAGGTGTGTTAACCTAACTTAAGTTTTTTTAAACAAAACGTGTTTTTATAGAAATGTAATAATATATACTAATATTGTCCTATACCATTTATGATGTTGATTACATTGTGTTTTATTATGGAAAAAATTGTGCTTATACGAAATCACTATGTTTAGAATAGTACGTTACCCTATTGCAATAGTCCTTATATACTATTTGTAGTTGTATGTATATTTTATACAACATTAAGCTCTAATAAAGGCATTGTGTTTTTTATTAAAGCTTACTTTTTTTACTAAATTCTGATTATCAATGTAAACTTGTTTAAGTGGAAAAAAAAAAGCACAAACACAACCCAAACTATATAAATCAAACACTCTTTTCTGTAAAGATGGCCTAACTTTAATTGTAAGAAATACAATAACTGAAACAAAAGCCGCTTTTATACAAACTAAAATACTATCCTACAAAAAAAAAAGAAAAAAAAAACCAGAAATAAGAGACATAGAAAAATAAAAAACAAACATGAGTACTAAAATCGCTCTAGATAATTAATCTTAACTTCCATGCAACACTTCACACTTTCGTTTGAAACCGAATTTCAAAACAGTCATATACAAGACATCCATCTGTAACTGCCAAACTACCTCATCGACCAACTTTTATTTAAAAGTTAAAACGACGGAAACCAGATATAATTATACAAACGAATGATATAATCAGAGGTTAAAGAATTCAAATATTCCTTTACGATTATATTTATACATACATACATACATATAATCATATATATATGCACCGCTAACAAACTTGAGCATAAAACATGGATACCCTGCTAACTGAAAATACGTGGAAGATTCATAAATTATGTCACCACAACATTTATTTCGTCAAAAAAAGATGACAACTAACCAACCACGTTTTGTTTTTCTTTTTCTTTTTTTTTAATAAATTGAATAAATGAGACACTACGTGAGCTATAATCAATAGTTTAAAACAACACATCAAAATTTTAAGCTATGTTCAAACGACGTATAGTGATAAAAATATTTATATCTGCATACATTTTAATGTAATAGTTAAGTTAATCTCATCTTGACTCAAGTCACTGGATGCCTGTTGCAAAAAACACAATTAACATTATCCATAACACAATTCAAGATATTGTTTTGTCTTTTATTAATCAACTAAATAACCGAAATATTATTTTTAGAATATTTTAAATGTAGTATCTTTTTTATGTATTATATGTGTTTTAAAAAACAATGACATGAATTCTAAATTCAGATTGACTTTTTTTCAATAACATGGAACCAAAAATAAAAAACATTGCAAGACTTCCGGTGACAAACACAAAAATGGACCCATGCTGTTTGAAATGTTTCAATGAATTTAATAAAATATG
Source organism: Helianthus tuberosus (assembly GCA_030545235.1). Classification (NCBI taxonomy): domain Eukaryota; kingdom Viridiplantae; phylum Streptophyta; class Magnoliopsida; order Asterales; family Asteraceae; genus Helianthus; species Helianthus tuberosus. The sequence continues at coordinate 139,576,311 of CM060424.1, forward strand.
ATAAATTTTAAGCTTGGGTTACAATTGTATAATTAATCATAACTTTGAGTTTATGTTTCTAATTTGAACTTATAATAAAATATGATAAACTTTAAGCTTAGGTTACAATTGGATAATTAATCATAACTTTGAGTTTATGTTTATAATTTGAACTTAAAAAAACTTTTGGTTATTTAAAAATTGAATATGAAATCACTATAACTTTTAGGATTTTCAATTAATGTTGTTAGTGATACGATCATTTTGGATGTAGCTTTCTTAATGGTTTAACTTGCAAACCACAATAGAGTTGACTTGATCATTTAACAATCTGTATATATAATGCCAAATCAAAAACACAAAACCTGTATACAATTTGTTACACTACCCGAACCATAAACTACATTACACATCATTAATATATTAAATAATACTACATTAAACATCATCCATATATCAAATAATAAAACATAATATCGAACATTAGAAGATCCTTACACAATAAACCACTATATTAACATTAAATTACTAAAATACTAAAGACATTAACATAAACTATATCCAAACATGATACATCAAAACACAAAGAAGAACAGAAGCTTGATACCTTTAGTAATTTGGAGACACAAGGCTCTCAAAATAGACAGACCCTTGTAAGGCAGTCATGTACTTCCAAGGAAAGTAGTACCCAACTTGCATAGTTTTCATATCTAACATATAAATATCCCCACAAGTAGTCATCAACAGCATTTCATCAGTAGACTCTACATACTCTACAAACCCGAGGAAACTCGATGGAACAACACCAATACAAGGCAGAACCCATAAGTTAATCCATTCTTCATATCCCAACTTACACAAACCAACTAAATACATATCATATTTATAACGCATAAAAATGTGAAGTTGCCCAGCAATACTGACCAAAGATCCATCAAAACCTCCTCCATAAAAATCACATGGTAATGGAACACTTGAAAATTGCTCTAGGTTAACATCAAAACGTACAATTGACTGCACACAATCACCAGAACATGAATCAACAATGAAATATACACCATCCCCACACAATGTACCTAATGACCATTTTCCACCATGCTTAACAGACAGAACGTCCGTAATTTTCCTCCAGGAATGTAGTCGGGTAGAATAAATATAAACTGCCTCTGTGCCACGTCTTCTTATAACATGTAAAACCTTGTACTCATTTGCAGAATCCACATAGAAAGCAGCAGAATCAGAATCTTTTTTGAAGAAACCATGTGATTCACATGATGGAAAAGTTGTACTTGCCTGTGTAAGAGGATTCCAAATTAAAATTTGACAAGTCTCTTCCAGGCACACACATAACATTCCATCCAAACTCCCTAATATCATCAATTCATCTGGTCGGGTTTTGAATGGTTTAACATACATCATTTTAGGACCACAAAAGCCCGTGCATGCATAAAACAATTTTTCAAGAGAACCACAACGATCTAATTTCGCAAGCAACCACTTGGTAGCTGACGGTGACGTACTACGACAATGAATTAATGGAAACTCCGGTGTGGACAGGATAGACAACCATTTTTTGCACACCAACTTGCAACGACCTATATCTCTTGCAGAAAGTTTTGTAAAAATACCATACATTAATATCTCTATAAGCAACTCCGACATAACAAATATTGATTAACTGCTCACATTAGATCAACACATGTTAGTTAGTCCAATTCACTTTAACATCAAAGTGTAAATCATAGGTATGAAGAATAGAAGGCAAAATAACAAATTGAAGAAAAGATACTTACAAACAGCAACTTTTATTTGCTCACAGATCTAGAACAATTCTGACTGAAATGTTACCCTATAATCATATAAATAGGAAGATGTGAGAGAGAAACGTCAACCCATAAAACACTGGAGATAATGGGAGAGAAATGCTTAATAACTAATCACGTAATAAAAGGATTAGTAACCACTAACATAGCAGTTGATTTTTTTTTTAAACGGTAAAACTTCTATATAAATATATAAAAAGGCAACATAGCAGATGATATCTCCAACTTTCTAATACACTTTATCCGGTAAAATAACACAAAACAAAATTTATATCATGTCATATAAAAACGCAATAATATATGAGTCCCTGCTGTCAGTCTTCCGTCAGTTTGACTGTTTGCCAGTTGTGAAAAGTCTATTAATACCCCCCACCCTTTAATATCTACAACCAGTTTCATTATCAACATCAACAGTCGCTCCCAACTCCCAATATCATCATCATCAACAGCTCTCCTCTCCCAACTCCCAAGATCATCATCATCATCATCTTCATCAAAGAAATCAACAGATCATCCTCATCATCTTCATCGAACATCGAACAGATCATCTTCATCGAACAGATCAGGTTCATCTTCATCCTCATATTGGTCATTCGATGTGTTTATGTGTTTATATTGTGAAAAAACAGAGCGATGATTCTGGGTTTGATTTTGGGTTCCATTCGATGATTTTTCGTTGATTTTGGGTTACATTCGATGATTTGGGTTGATTTTGAAAAAACAGAGGGTTGATTTCATTCGATGTGTTTATGTGTTTATATTGTGAAAAAACAGAGCGTTGATTTTGGGTTCCATTCTATGTTTTTGGGTTTGATTTTGGGTTCCGTTCGACGATTTTGGGTTGATTTTGAAAAACAGAGGGTTGATTTTGGGTTCCTCATTTTGAATGTGTTATTTTGATTGAATATGTTCCTCATTTTGATTCGATGATAACAGTTATTTGGGTATTTTGGATTTGATTTGATGATTTGAATGTGTTATTTGGGGTTAGGGTTTAGGGTTGAATGGATTTTTGGTTTGATTCTTGTGGGTTTAGGGTTGAATGGATTTTTTGGTTTGATTCTTGTTCAAAATGCATCAAAACAGAGTGGTATTTGGGATTAGGGTTTAGGGTAGCAATGTGTTTTGGTTTGAATGTGTTTTGTTTTGTTGTACAGAATGTGTTTTGGTTTGAATGTGTTTAGGGTTTAGGGTATCAACTGAGTATCAAGAACTGATCGAATGTACAGAATGTGTTTTGGTTTGAATGTGTTTAGGGTTTAGGGTATCAACAGAATGTGTTTTGGTTTGGTTTGTACAAATTCTTGTGGGTTTAGGGTTGAATGGATTTTTGGTTTGATTTTTGTTGTACAGAATGTGTTTTATTTTGAATGTGTTTTGTTTTGAATGTGTTATTTGCAATGTGTTTTGGTTTTGATTCTTGTGTGTTCATCATATTGATTTTCGGTTTGATTCGAATGTGTTCCTCATTTGAATGTGTTTTGTTGTATTAAGAACTGTTGTATTAAGAACTGATCGGATAAGATTCGAATGTGTTCCTCATTTGAATGTGTTTTGTTGTACAGAATGGCTGCGGATGTAAAGATACGCAAAACACCAACTACGAAGGCGAGAACACTTGACAACCTCCTAGAAGATGCGGTGCACATAAGGAAGTGATTGATATGAATGATTATAACCCCAGTGGAGCTCTTCGATTTTCCTTGAAATTCCAAAGCTCGCTAATTACATATCTACCACTGGGGTTATATTCATTCATATGAATGAATATAACCCAAGTGGCAGATATGTAATTAGATACACTGGGGTTATATTCATTCATATCTGGATCAGCTTTCCGAAGTGCACCCGTCAGTAAAAATCCACAATTGCTTGTGGTCGTATGACGTTTTGTCTCTGTATTGTATGTTACGGTCTTTTGTTATCGAGTCTGTAAGTTCCGTCAACTCTACGAAGTTGGTATGACGTTTTGTCTCTGTATTGTATGTATAAAAAGTTTACATTTAATATACAATTTAGGCTTTAATAATTTGTTATATATAGTATAAATTTAATTATTAGATTTCTTAACAAAAAACCAAGAAAAGAATTTAGGGGCTCAGGTTGATATTTCACTCATACCATAGGGACGCAAAGTGTTATTAATATATGCAAAAAGACGGTCTTACCCCTGCCTCTAACAGTCAACCTGACGGCAGGGACTCAAAGTGTTATGAAATGAATACCACAGGGGCTCAGAATGCAAAAAATTGTTTTTAGGGGCTCAAGTTGATGTTTGGGACATACCACAGGGACGCAAATTGCATTTTACTCTTTTTATTTTAATGGAATGTTTTGGTTTGTTTCTTGAAAGTTAGTCTGGATGAATTGTGTTTTTTATTATGGTCGTTTTTTTATTGTGGTTATTTAATCATATATTATTTCAAACATTTAATATCTTCAGTTTAATTTCTTCGAGCGACCATCCGGAGAATTGTAATTGATTTGGTTTATTTTGATGTTAAATTGTGCCTGAATATAGACTTGCACTTGCACACATGAAAAAAACACAATCTCAAACAGCTGCTCTGTGAAAAGCTGTCCACTGCCATAACCACTGTTTTGTTCAAACATCTGCTCTGTGAAAAGCTGTCCACTGCTGAAAGTCAACCCCTGTTCTCTCATTTCCTTGGATATCACTGTTGTTCAAAATCAGTGTTTTCATCCACTGATATGCTATCCACTGATAGATAAAATCACCCACTGTTTTCATTATAACCGTTGCAACCACTGATATTGTTAAATCATGTTTGTTCATTTGAATAATTATGCTTTGTTTTTCAGTTTGCTGGGTTGGACAGTGTTGCTCTAATGAGAATGTACATTTAGAAGCAAGTTTATGATGAAGTTTCTGTTATTATTTATGATAATGTGTGTTACTTAGCCACTCAAGTTGATGTTTCACACATACCACAGGGACGGAAATTGCATTTTTCTCTTAATATAAAGTATGGAAAACATATATAAGTTAAAAACTGGAAAAGGCCCCACATTTAGAGTTCATTTTAGCCCTCCAACAATAAAAAACACAAAAAAACAAAAACACAATAAATAAAAACCAATAAATAAATAAAACACAATAAAATAAAAAAACACAATAATAACCACTCCTTAACATTAGGGGTTATACCTGCTAAAATTTATTCAAATAATTAAATGCCAAGTTACACATCACATATTATCATACTACTTATGTAATTACAAGAAATCAACAATTTATAATACACAACATACAACTTACTCTAAGAAGTTGATAACCATATATATAACAAAGAACATAAGCAACTAAAATACCATACAAAAATAAAATATCTTCTAACATTACCAAAGTATATTACAATACAAATGAAAAGAGCACCATTCTTTACACACCAACTTATAACGGCATACGTCTCTTGCAGTAAGATTTGGCAATATCTCAAACATAAGTCAATCGGAATCTCCAGCATGGTAACACTTTCCTACAATGTACATCCCAGGCTAACCACACCATGATACTATCCGCTTTAGCCAAGACGTTCCAACATATCCTCACTGATTTAAAACGCGTCATGATGTTGAATGTATGAAGAGCCTTACAACGAAGCCTTCATTCCCCTTCACAACCAATGTGGGATGTTACAAATCACACTCCTTAAAGGTCCCAACATCCTCGATGGCACACCAGACCAATCCCTAGCACTAATACCATCTGTAACAGCCCAACATAACCACACCATCATAATGTCCACTTTGGCTAGGTCAAAACAAATCAATACCAAATCAAGGTTCTTTAAAGAAACAAAACATTTATATATTATAATTTAAAACAATGTTATGCATCATTGTTTGTACTTTATGCTTATAGGGTGACTTTTTGCGATGGTTGGTTGCACCTATAGTTTAGGATTGCATATATGTATTGTACCTTATGTTTTATGAGTTTAAAAAATGCTTGGTTGTATGATCATACGACATTATATTTTATTATTATCTTTATTTTTATTATTATTTATTTCATCTTTTATGCGTTTAAAAAATTTTTTTGTTGTAGATTCATAGGACATATATGTATTGTACCCTATGTTTTATGAGTTTAAGAAATGTTTGGTTGTAGGTTCATATGATATTATATTTAATTATGATGCTTCGTAGCTTGATTTAAAAAACATGTAATATATATGATTTTGGGTAATCCCAACATTGTTGTGCAAACTTTTACTACACAGATTATGTGGTACTTTATATATTAAATATGGACAATAAATAGATTGTGCTGGTTTTTTTAAGGCACCAAAGCAATCGATTGAAACATCACGAAACAAATAAGAACAAACATTACGAAAGTTGAAATATAACAAAACGACAAAACAATACATCATTTAAACTAATCACCGCCTCAACGTGTTTAGTTATATATATTTATAACATTCAACACAAAACGGCACCTTAATTGGTGAAGAACAATATATGTCACACGCATAACACACATGACCGGGACAAACAGAAAAACCGCCATCAACATCACAGCCATCAGTGACCTCTACATCACAAACATTATCTACATCTCCAGTTTCGATATCACTACTGACTACACTGACTTGATTATCATCTGCAGACATCAGTTGTTGATCACCCTCGTCACAATCTCCTTCGTAACCCGAAACATTATTACCACCAGAAGCATCAAACGCAGAATGAGATTCAACTTGCATATCCCCTACAGTAAGCCGGAACATCTTTGCATGTTTCTTTCCTTTACAATGAGCATAAAGCTGATTTGCACTTGTACAATATATGTCACATAGAGCACAATGAAAATCCACACAACAATACGATAAATCTTGTAACTGTTGGATTAACACTCGAATGAGTAAACAACAAAATTACAAAGTAAAAACACAAAATGATTAATATTTCAAACACTTATACCTTTGTGGTATGCTTCCTTGACATTACATGATGCCTATATTGTTGTTCATTAAGGCATATGACATTGCAAACAGGGCAGCCAATGATTTCTTCCGGTTTGGCACCATTTGCCACTAACTTATAAACATCTACGTTCATGTTCTTCAAACAACTACAACGAAAATGTAATAGAACACACCTCTATATAGGTAAATATTTAAACGGTTTTAAACTCAATTGGACAGGTAAGTTACTAAGTTATATAAAAACTGTAAATTGGCTAAGATCACAAAATTTTCGGAAATCATGAAATTAGTGGATCGAGGTTATACATGACTAAATACAACTCTCATAAACTGATGTTTTAATCAAACAAACTGAAATATTCAAAAAATTCAACCTCAAAGAGTGACTTTTCTCTTCTAATGTGTGAATTTGAAACAACTTTGAATATGTATTTATAATAAAGTTTTAATTTAAACTCAATTGGACAGGTAAGATATATTTACTTGAATAAAAAACTGTAAACTGGCTGAGGTCACAAAATTTTCGGAAATCAAAAAATTAGTGCATGGAGGTTATAGACGAGTAAATACATCTCTCATAAACCGATGTTTTATACACAATGAATATGTAAAATCACATCGTTGTTTATCAAATATTTAATTACTCTAACTAAAGCTGTTTAAGTTGGATAACACTATAGCGATGTTTAAACATATACCTGAATTACATTAACGCTGTTAAAATTGAATTACACATCAAAAATATTGATTGTATAACGTTATTTAATCCTACTACTGACATTATCTAATGACTACAACATACAATACATCACTGACTTTTTAATATATCATAGTCTTTCTAATTAAACATTGAGTTATATTTATTAACCTGTTCTTTATTATTATTATTCTCTATTCATCAGAATTAGAAACCACAACTACACTTGAATCCATCATATAAAAAAAAACAATTCATATAAAAAACATACTGCATATAACTAAATTTTAATAAAACAAACTGAAATATCCAAAATACCCATTGGAAAAAACCTAAAAATCATAACAACTGATTTAAATTAATAGAGATATGAGATAAGTTTATTTCTTGCTAACTTTCTCCAAATCCTTGAAATTACTTGGAGTTGAAGACTTATAGACGTCAACCAATTTACGTTTGTTGATTTCATTGGTATCACAACTGGTTTTAGCATCATCAATCTTAACACTTGAAATGTGACTTTTTTTTTGATAAATTCTTTATCGTTTCCCTGAAACAAATGTGAAAATTAAGAAAATAATAATAAAATTAAATATGATGTAAATATAAATGTATAAATACGAATCATGTATTGAAATAAAAAATACCTCAGTAATCTTCATCTTTTCTTTGAGCTCATTAATAATTGACTCATCATCAGTCATGTTTGTGACAAGATACATTTCATCAAAATTAGTCAGATTATAAGTTGTTATCTCAATTTTAAAAGCAAACATCTTTCCAATCAACTTGTCTAAATCAACAGGAAACATTACTTCTTCAACATCCTGTGAATCAGAATATTTTATGATACAATTAATATAAAAAAACATTTAAATACAATGAGAAAAAAAATATAGGAGAAGTTAAGATTATTTATACATACAGATGATGAGTTTTCTTTAAGCAATTGAACAGCCGACTTGAGAACAACTTTTTCAATGATTTCATCAACCAGAGGATGAAATAATATTAGTTGAACATCATCAGTATTATCTTCCACTTGAACTTTTATTTTGAATCTAGTTAAGTTAAATATAAAAACACATATATACAAAATCCATTATTTTATAAAACATATAAATATTAAAATAGATAGAAAAAGGTAATATTACCTTGGAACTGGATATATAACACTTTCATCAAAATCACGGTTGAAACACACATGAAAATAATGTGACTCCAAACCCACGCAGTCTACAAGATCTGTACCCGCCTCCATTAAACATTTAGGACACTCCACATAGTGCCAACCAAAATCCTTGTCTATAGCCTTAATAGTACCAATTATGATAACAAATTGAGGCTGTATAAATTGAAAAATACAAAAATAATTTAGTTCAACAAAAAAAATTTTGTACTTTTTGAATTATAAAAATTTAAACAAACCTTCATGATTTGCCAAAGGTCATACACGTTTTTCAACGGAGACTTTATGATAAATTCATCACTTGACATCTACAAAATGAATACAAAACTTTTTAATATACGAATAGCACAAAATAAAAATTGGAAGTAATAAAATAATAGAGAACATGAAGATTAGAGAAAAAAAATATAAAATCATACCTTCTCAGATTCAACCTCAAAGACAGACTTCTCTCTTCTAATGTGTGAATTTGAAACAACTTTGAACATGTATTTATAATACATATTTGATTTAAACTCAATTGGACAGGTAAGTTATATTTACTTGAATAAAAAACTGAAAACTGACTAAGGTCACAAAATTTTCGGAAAACATGAAATTAGTGGATAGAGGTTATACATGACTAAATACATCTCTCATAAACCGATGTTTTATACACTATGAATATGTAAAATCACAACGATGTTTATCAAATATTTAATAATTGTAACTATTGCTGTTTAAATTGAATTACACTATAACGATGTTTAAACATATACCTGAATTACAATAAACATGCTTAAATTGAATTACACATCAAAAAAATTGATTGTATGACGTTATTTAATCCAACTATTGACATTATTTAATGACTACAACATACAATACCTCACTGACTTTATAATATATCATAGCCTTTCTATTTAAACATTGTGTTATATATATCAACCTGTTCTTTATTATTATCTATTCATCAGAATTAGAAACCACAACTACACTTGATTCCATTACATAAAAAAAACATAATTAATACAAAACACATACTGGATATAACTAAATTTTAATCAACAAAAATGGATATAACACAAATTTATACAACAAAAACAGATGTCTGCATACACATCATATTTATACGAAAACTAACCGGCTTGTAGAAACATTATTCCAAACAAAATCACAAATCTAAAAACACAATATACTTACACAACTTCTTTTTAACACTAAAAATGATAAATAAATCATACCAATCTTTTAAGTTTGCTTGTACAAAATGATTTCTTTCTATTTCCTCTAATATGTTCCTTTGCAAATTCCACGTCAACCTCTTGTCTTTTACTTGCTCTAACGGTATCACCTAGTTCATCTTCAGTGTAATTTCTTGAGTTTTTCTTGAGTTGCTCTAACGGTATCACCTACCACCACCATGAGAACAACTTACTTGTAAATCGCAAGTCAATGTTTGGAGTGGACGCCATTGCAAAAGTATTTCCAAATGATTAAGATTGGTACATAAAACAACAAAAACAATCGCAAATTCTATAACTTCGAGCCCTAACTTTCAGGTAAAACTGAATGTCACCCTTTTCCCTATTTCTAGTTATTATACAGATAATTTAAAAACACTAATATCAAATACCTTTTCACCCCCATACTGAATACCACTCAAACGAATGTTTAGTTTTATTACAAAAAAACCACCTAATAAACCGAACCCATATATAAGAAGCATAAAAAAAAACATAATCATTTATATATAAAGTTATATTTCTTTAAATATAGAAAATACAATTTCCTGAAACTTCATACTTATTCTCATTCATCACTCTATATATAACATACTAAGAACTCCCCCAAAAAAAAGCAACAACTAACAATATCACCAAAACATGAAAAAATAATTAGAACAAAAACCAACACATAAATTGTCATTCATCATACTATATATTACTAACTACATACGAAAAGAAAAAAACATACAAAAAACACCAAAACATAGTTCAATACTTGCAACAAAAAACAACACAGAGAAAATTATACACCAACATTTTATACATAAAACAAAACGATAAATTCAAAGTTTCACAACATGAGAACGACGGTGAATTGAAACTTTTGGAACTTTAAGTTTCCGATAGTAACTTTCTAGTGAATCAGCGGTATCATCAACTTCATCTTCAGAATCAGAAAATTGGTCAAAACCAGACTGACCGATAACCTCATCTACATCAGCATCAACAGTCATATCAATAAACTCAATTTCTTCGTGAGAGCTGCTGATCGAAACAACATCATCCCAATTCCAATATAGCAAGTCTCTAGATCGTTTGCGCTGCCTCTCAATCCTTCGTATCTGGGTAAGAGAAATAACTTGTTTCATTATGAGCTAGAAACTATCACATAACAAATTTTACTAAGATTTAAAAAATTACAACTTCAATATATATCACCTCCTCACTGAACTCACGGGAAAGATGGGATTTATAAGGACTAAATGGCCCAACAGAAATTATCTCTACACTACCACTGTCGGCCTGTAATCAAAACAAAATAAAAATACCAAAACAACAAAACAATAATATTAAAATATTACAAATAAACTTTATTTATTGATGATATTACTAAATTACCTGTTCTTGACGATTTAAAGGATTGATAAACGACTGCTGCCGGTCATCACCTAAATGAACAGGATTATTACTTCTTGTAGATGCATTTTTCTCCATCACTTGCTCAATATTTGAAGGATAAATCTAAAAATTCTGCTACAAATTCACAAACCTAAATAGTTTTATACTAACATGTTCTTATTATATAAGCTATTCTACAACGGTTTTTAACACACGTTCAAGTATTGTAGCAACAACTATATACACACGTCACATATCAAGATAATGGAACAGTTGATATTTCCAGTTTTATAGGAGAACATGATTTCGAAGGAAATAAAAAACAGTTTAATATAACTTATATAACAAACCGCCAATTGATATCCTAATCAAAATTATAAGGCTACATCCTAAATTGTTACAAATAATATGGGAGAATGGGAAGTGGGTAGTTACTTCCCATAAAGAATTGCTCTTCTCAACAACTGATCCTGTAAACAACTGTTAAGTCAAAACACTGCTGATCCTGTACACAACTGTTAAGTCAAAGCACTGATGAAGCATAAAGAATTTATCTAAAAATTATAGATAAATTATCATTTGTTTTAGCTTGTGAACCACACGTTAGCTTGATAGAAAAAAAAATCACACCTACTCATGTGCCTAGTTCAATTAGCTTTAGTCCTATGCAATACTTGTGTTACAATCCCAAAGCATGTTACAAGAATCATAGGAGTTAAATATATCAGGGGTATGCCTCTTGTCAACATATAATACTTCTCTTCATTAACAAAAGTTTTACCGGCAAAGGCTCATTTACCCATAACTACTACACTCCCATGTCACATATAAAAAAATACAACAGTTGATACAATAAGTTTGAGTAAACTTCCGTTTTGCTCCCTGTGGTTTGGCCACTTTAACGATTTTGCCCGAAACCTTCAAAAATAGCCATTTTCAACCAATAGTTTGCTATGGTTTTTCCATTTTGCTCCCTGCAGGAAGGAAAATGGAAAAACAAACAATTTGGATGGAGTTAGAGGCAGGGAGCAAAACGAAAGTTTACTCAATAAGTTTTGATTCATTTGAATATAAAAACACAAGTATATTAACAAAAAAAACACAAAAGAAAAAACACAATGTTATACCATAAAATAAACAGCTTTCGTTAAAACACAATCCATTATATCTAAAACAAAATACTTTAGTTGATTTACAACTAAAGATTAATTTATTAATTGAAATGCAACCATATTATGACATTGTAATTTGTATGAATGAAAATTCAAATCTTATCAGATGTTGTGCTTTGTATAAAAAATGTTTTTATTGTTTTTATAAAAATACTGTTTTTGTTTATAGACATTACACTTTTCACAACAACATAGAGCTTATAACATTCATACATAAGCATTAAACCTAAACATTCATTTGACCAGACCACATTCAAACAACAACAGCTACATATAAACAATCAACCTAATATCCAAATGTTTTAAGCAACACGAATACATCACACAGGACAATACAGTTTCATTCGCTCCACACGACTTCCTCGTGCTTGCTCTTTCAACCTATTCCTTTCAATTGCGTCCAGCACAACGTAAGCTTCACTATCATTATACACAAACTCCCTGCGAGCATTAAGATAATGCAACAATATTTTGGTTGCATATTTGCATCTTAATTCATCTAATTGTTCTTTCTGCCCACAATCTACTTCTTTCACAAACCCACATCGCCAATGTCGTAAAGAACTCCCTTCGAATGACTCCATATGCCTCATTAAAAATATACCACAATCAACTTTGTTGTCTACGGTTCTCCACGGCATTTCTAGTCGACTTATCTGAGCTTTGTGCATCTTACGTCCACCCACAACACCTTGACTTAACATAAAATCTGCTACTAAATGCCTCTGCAATATAACGATAATAAATATAAAAAATTATCTTTTACATATGATTGTGTTTTTTAAATGTCAAGGAATGTACCAAATTTTCTGGCCAGCCTCGGTATTTTAAGTCAGATCTATCATCATATAGACTGCTATTATCAATCACAGCTATTTGGCACTTTTTCAAATGAAAGCATACCAAGTAGAAGTGATCAGATTGCAAAACAGGTATGAATAAAAGATCAACTTCTTTCAACGATGGTACTTGTTCTTCTTTTAAAACTTTAATCATATTTCCAAAAAATTCAGCTTGCATCATCTCATAGCTTGAACCATATGTGCCACCATCCTGTGTATCAGTTATAATCACGTTACTAAAATAAATAAATAAACAATTCACTTATGTTATTTACTTACCAGCATCTGATATGTACAAAACAATCGCTTAATTTTGTCATCAGCCTTAAACTTCTCGTGATTTAAGATTCTGGCCCACACATTAACAACAGCAAAATGGACATACTCGTCATGACTCAATGTTTCTAGCACTATCCTTGTTAGACCTGAATCTGGCTGACCTTCAATTTGAAAAACAACGTCCCTACAATGAATACGAGTTAAAACATCAATCAACTTATAATCATAGAACATTATAATAAAAGAAGTTAAAACACATACATTTCAAATCCTCTGGCAGAGAAAATCCAATCAGAATAAATTTTCTCTACAAATGTCAACTTTTCACTCAATTCCACCACCCGGTTAATGTAAGGTAATCCTGGCACCAAAGTCTCATCCGTAGAATCAACTACATTTTCTTCATCCTTTTCATCTGAATGCACACTTTCCATGTTTTCAACTGAATTTACATTTACACCCGTATTACAATCAGTTTTCGTCTCTTGACTTTGAGTCTTCTTTTCTCCCTTACTCTGTATTTCATTATCATCTTTTGGAGATGAATCTGGATCTCTGCTCATAAAACCTGCATTTTTTGCAAATGAAATCAACGGATCCAATTGAGCTTTAACTTCTTTAATCACCTGATTATCTGCATAGCACGTAAACCCCTCATTCAGCAATGTCTCTACATTCTTCAAAGACTCTTTTGCCTTTTCAATTTCTACAGTCAAATTTCTAACAAAAACCTGTTTCAATATGAACAATAAAAGATGATAAAAACTATATATATATATATATATATACATATATCATATATTCAGAGTGAAATACTATATGTTTTTGTGTCTTACCGATTCTGCTTCCTCCGTTCGTTCTTCTGCCACGGGAATGTTTGATTCCCTGCCAACATCTGCATTCTCATCCCGCCTATTCGAATGTATATTTCGAGTATAACGATCATTGTCTCTACACTCATCATCATCCACTTGCCTTTCATCCTCTCCATGTATATCTTCATGAATCAAATCATCCTCAACACCAGCACCATCATTGTCTTTGCCCTCGTCAGCATCGACTTGTTGTTCCACATTTTCATGCATAGGTTCACCAGTTGAAGAACATTGACGCACCTCACTTTCATTTGATTTTTTGGTCTTTAATCCTGTTGTAGACTTTGAAGTACCTTTCTTTCTTCTTTTCTCAGACTTCAGTCCTTTATTCTTTATGTCCTCCAGTTTGCATAATGTACACTCTTCAATATATTCTATAACAAACAAACCTTTACGCTTAACACGTACATCATGCAACTTGCTTGTATGATCTGCATAGATAAGCTGTAAACAAAAAAATATTTGTCACTCGGTTTTGTTTGGATAAATGCCACAAATGACAAATTAATATTTTACTTATGATCTTACCGCAAGCAAAAACAGAGGCCCATTAAAAACTTGAGCAGGGTGCCAGCCTTTTCTCGCTCTGTCTAACAAAGTTAACATGTAATCACACCAACCCAGTTCTTTTATGTCAACATCCTTTGTTATTAATGGCAAAAATCTTTGGTTGACAGTGCCACTTTTCGTTCCTTCGCCTAGATGTGTAAACATCAACACCAAAAAGTTAAGAACAAACAACATTCCACAATCATTGCGTTCTCTCTTGCATCGCCTATCCAAATAAGTTTGTGTTTCTTGTATAAGAAACCTGGTGAAGCCTGTTGGGAATTGACTTCTCCACAATTTAACAACAGGACTTTTTATGTTTGGCCTATTGTTCTCTGTTATCATTCTTGATCCGTTCGGAATTCCCAATACCTTGTGAACCAATTCTGGACTTAACTTTAATGACTGAGATCCAAGATTTAATATTCTTGTTGAATCATCATAGTTCTTAGCCAACCAAAGTCCCAAGCTGGTAGGAACATGCTGAATCTTCAGATTTAGAATAGGACCAAAACCAATATCTCTTACAACGTTCTTTTGCTTGTCATTAAACTCTAACATCAAATCATATAGAGTGCTTGGTGAACATCTTGGTAAAATCTTCTCACCAGTATATGGGAAAAACATTTGACATTCATGGTGATTTGATTCCTCAGGTTGGTCCTTTCGACGTCTCTTCTTTGGTAAGGTATCATCAACTATTATATAACTTAACGAATTTTAGAAACAAACTACAACTAAGATTTTCATGTTTAAATAAATACCTGGTTTTTTTACTTTTGATACAGCAGGATTAACAAAATCAACATCATCATTATCATCAGCATCACCACAGCCTGCCTGTAAAACTGCAGCAGCATATCAAATAAAATAATAAACTATGAAGGGAAAAAAATGTATATTATATTTAATCATTTTAAATTGATCTATAACATACCTTCACTCTTTCGTTTCACAGCAGCACCAAACAAAGATCCTTCATGTCTCTCCACATTTTATTAGAAACAAAACACATAAAAAATATTAATTGTAAAACGTTATTTAATCCTACTATTGACATTATCTAATGACTACAACATACAATACAACATTGACTTGTTAATATATCACAGTGTTACAATTTAAACATTGTGTTATATTTATCAACCTGTTTTTTTATTATTATCTAGTCATCACAATCAGAAAGCACAACTATACTTGATTTGATGATTTTAAACTTGATACACCCGAGTTTGATTACATTTCTCCAACTTATTCTGCCAATTTTAACAAAATACTACCAGGAAGTATAACATTACAATGTTGTAAAACAACACATAATATTCAACATACAATATAAATACAAAAACACAATCCTATAGCTTACCACATACGTAAAAAAACACAACATGCACCAAGATACTGCAAATAATCAAGAAACATACGCAAACACAATAATTTCCAAAACCATAATATTAAAAAAAAGCATAATTAATATAAAAAACATAGTGGATATAACTCGATTTTAACAACAAAAAATGGATATAACACAACTTTATACAACAAAAACAAACATCTACATACACATTATAGTTATACAAAAACTAACCGACTTGTAGAAACAATATTCCAAACAAAATCACAAATCTAAAAACACAATATACTTGTACAACTTCTGTTTAAACATTAAAAATAAAAAAAATAAGATATAAACCATAACAAAAATAAATGAAACGCATTTACCTCTGCTTACGAATCTCTTAGATTTGCTTGTACAGAATGACTTCTTTCTATTTCCACTTATATGTTTCTTTGCAATTTCCACTTCAACCTCTTGACGTTTACTTCCTCTAACAGTATCACCTACTCCATCTTCACTGAAATTTCTTGACGATTTCTTACCTATTTAACCAACAGACTTATAAAATCAAAACACAATGAAAATAGCAATCAACAACACCATCACAACAACTTACTTGTAAATCGCAAGTCAATGTTTGCAGTAGACGCCATTGCAAATGTAGTTCCAAATTATTAAGATTAGTACACAAAGCAACAAACACAATCGCAAATTGTATAACTTCGAGCCCTAAGTTTCCGTTAAAACCGAATGTTCATCGTTTTCCCTTTTCTTGACTATTATACAGATAATCTCAAAACAATAATAAGAAATTACCTTTTTGCCCCCCACACTGAATACCAGTTAAATGAATATTTAATCTTATTACAAATCTTATTACAAAAAATAGTACCACTTAATAAACCGAACCCAAATATAACATGCATAAAAAAAACATAATTATTTAAATATATATTCATTTTTTTTAAATATAGAAAAAAAAATTATTGAAACTTCATTCTTATTCTCATTCATCATCCTATATACAACACACTAAGTACTCACGAAAAATAAGCAATAACTAACAATATCACCAAAACATAATTCACTAATTAGAACAAAAAACCAAAGAATTTATAGACATCATACCTGTTATTCAAAAGAATGAGATATTGACGTAGGACACCACGTCATCGGGAGTGAGGATGGACCTAAGCAGGATGGACCAAGGGGGTGGATGATGGGCTCCCACACTATTTATAAAAACACTTAAGAAAAAATAAACTGATTTGATTTTACAGAGAGATAGAGAGGAGAGAGAATAAAGAGAAAGGAGAGAAAAAGAGGCCCGTCAATGACGTCTTTAAGCGACTGAGAAACCAGGACAATCATCAGGGGACGGTGTGGGTGACCGGCGCCGGGGCTCGCCAAGGCAAGGCCGGCCCCCATACCCTCCAGTCTAAGTAACCATATTGATAGAAATCATACATACTGGAGAGGATATAAAGACTACTTTTAATAAGGTATACCTTGTTTTATTTAATATTCTAATAAATAAAATAACACTTCATCTATTAGTTACACAAAGATTCTTACATATAGGGATTTGGACTGTCGTTTGGCATCAGCTGCCAGCCCATTCTTCCTTCTTATGTTAAACCAGATGAACCCAATGCTCACTCAATGATTGGTGTGAGATGGACCTATTCTTTTATCTCCTTTGAAACCTATATTGCACCTAATAAGGTTGACACTTTCAAGGCCCATGTTATCCGATTTTTGAAAGCCAATGGGATTTAGATAGTTCTAGACTATACCTCTTGTTAACATGTAATATTTCTATTCATTATCAAAAATTTTACGCACAAAAGCTCATTTACCCGTAACTACTATATATACTCCCGTGTTGCATATAAAAAAATATACAGCTGTTGATGTAATAACTTTTAATGCGCCTGAATATAAAAAACACAATTATATTAACAAAAACAAAAGACACAAAAAAAAACACAATGTTATACCATCAAAATCAAAAGCTTTCATTAAAACACAATCCATTCTATCTAAAATAAAATACTTACTATAGTAGATCGTAGTCTCACTATCAGAACATTGTGTTATATGAATCTAGCTATATTTAACATGATATCATGTTCAGAATAAATACAAATAACTGCTGTTAAATTACCACTTTATTACCATTTAATTTATATAATTTTAATTAACGTATATCTCTTACTTTATATATTATATATTAGTTGTAAGTATATACCAACAACCATTAACAAAAACATTGTAAGAATATATTATCAACAATTTATAAAAGCACAACAACGTACAAAATTACCATAATTTAATATTAAATGGATAAAACAATCTAATGTAACATCATTTTTATCTAAAAAATAGCGATAAAGTCTGGCACGACAAAGTCAAACTCACCACGTCTAAGACACAAATTTCAAAATGGTTATCTCAAATTTTCAAACCATAATGCCATCCATTTAATAATTTTTAAATAATAAAGAAAAGAAAAAAAATTAACCTAATTTAAATTTGTTAAAAAAATAACCAACACTATTTAAGATCCCTACAACATATTCATAAGATCAAGACTTTCCCCCATTTACATCATCTCTCTCTCACATCATCATTTATTTACTTCTCTTTTTAGTAGTCCTATTCAGAAAACTCTACTTGTACCGCTTATTTCCTTCATTTTAACAGTTACATTTACAAACCCCCTTTTATTCATCGTCATTACAGTTTGACCAATTATTACAGTTCAGGTCAAACTTGAAAATTGTATCATTTGATTCAACCTTAAATTTTTTGGACAAAGTTGGCATCTTTCAAGAATGACAGGGACAAAAATGATAAAAACTTGAAGTTTGGTCTAAATTGGCATAAATGAACAAACCAAAAGGCCGGAAATAAAAATTAACTAAAAACAAATATAACTTTAAAATTTTATACAGGAAATTCCCAAAATATTTCATTAAGAATTATATTATCTTATATCTTATATTATATATATATATATATAATATATCTACCATATTTGAAAATAAGTTGGGCTGATGTGGCATCAAATATGGTTTTTGGCTCCAAAACTCCCTTCTCAATCTTTTAACATGGAATGGATCATCCGGACTAAAAACCCGACCCATTATTTCGGATCCTATAAAAGTCTTCTAAATATTTGTTCATCTCTCACACTCCCCACATCTTCTTCACGTTTCCCCACAAAACCTTTGATCATCACCAAATCTACACTGCATATCTCATATCTTCAATCGATCAAATCTTCATTTCCGACACAAGAGAAACATTTCTTCTCTTAAACCTGGTTATCTCCACAATCTTCATCACTTGATTTTTCTCCGAGAAGGTATGGTTACCTTATATGTTTGTCTTTCAAGATTTTTATGATTTGGATGATGATCATGGTTTACTTCTAATTATCTTCATCGATTAAGTGAGGATTATCTTCACAATCTGCATCAGTTGATTTTTCCCCGAGAAGCTATGGTTACCGTATATGTTTTTTTTTTGTAAGATTTTGTATCAATTGTATGAAGTTCATGTATTTTATGTCATTATCTTTATCGTATATGTGAAGATTCTACTCCAATTATAGTTTTTTTTTATATTTTGTTCCGTATTTAGGTTTGGTTTTCGTTTATTTTTTATTTTTTTTGGATATAGGGATCTGATTTTTTTTTTGTATATTGAACTCTGATTCTCATATTTTGGATGTGTGGTTGAGTGTTTTATGATAGATTAGGTTTTCGATATTTGTTGATTTTATTGCTAGAATGATTTATGATATGGTTTTCTTTGTTTATGACAACCTTGTGTTTACTGGTTTTTTGACCTATACATGCAATGTTTAATGTCAAAAACTATAGCCACTTTTATCCGTCATTAAAGAACATATATCTCTAATACATCATTAACACTCTTGTATTTTTTAAAACCTGTCTTGCCCTTACCATTGAATCAAGTATGCCCTTACGAACCCTTAACAATACAAGCCTTAAACATGGATGTATCTTTGTACTACTATTAGTGATAGCTGATAAGATATGTCTTAACCATGGATGTATGGATGAATTACTTTTACTGATAACTGATAACATAGCCACAAACTAAAAGGAATAAACTTTAGATAACTATTGCATACAGTTAGAATTTGCTGAGCTGAACATTTCGAATAATAAGGATATTCATAGACTTGAAAATGATATAAACTTTAAACATTTGATAAAATACGATGTGATATATGACATATCAAGTAACAATGCATAAGGACATCCGCAGCGCTTAACATAGTAGTGCAAAACACATTGACAGTAGTAACACTTGTTTAATTGTCACAACATAATATATCAAAAAAATTAGTTTATAGCATTACATTTTATTAGCTGACTATAACAACTACAACATATATCTTATAAAACGACATGACTTTGCGTGCATTTGGGATTGCAGTCTGCAAATGGCATCATCTTTCTGCGTAGTGTTAAAACAATCATCACGTTCTCGACTGGTACACATCCTATGAGAATACAATTAAATATAAATAATTGCTTACTGGTTTTCTTTATCTTTCACACACTTATATCGTAAATCTTTCAGCCACTACCTCCATCAATTGGGTTCTTTCATGACAAAGAACTACAAAACAAAAGCAAAATTTGTATACAGGCAGATAACGGGCATCATTGGAACGTCAACATCAGGAAAATAAACAGAGTATACTACTTTACAGATGGCTGGAAAAATATTGTTGATGATTTAGGGCTTGATGATGTTTGTTTGATAGTATTTGAAGCTCACAGTGAATGCAAATACAAAATCAAAGCCTTTAAAGATTCACGCCGACTAGGACCATCATTCTGCGATGCAATATCCAAACAAACGGAGAAACACATTGTACACTCTCAACCATGAACTCCCAAAATAACTTAAAACCACAAATGTATTATAATTTACATAACAAATAACTGCATCTCATCTGTCTAATATAATTATTGCAGAGGCTCCCTAAAAACTTTCTCAAAGACAATATGAAAAATAAGCCCCCAAACATGTCAATACAACTATCTGCAGGTGAAGGACATACATGGGAAATAAAGATAGAGAAAAGAGGAAGATGATACTATTTGACAGATGGATGGATGAATGTTATAAAAGACATGCATATAAAATTCGGCTACATTCTCGTGTTTGACATAATTCAAAAACCAAAGCTGACGATGACTGTTTTCCATCCTGATGGAAGTGAATTTATAATCCCAAAAAAAGAACCTGTTGAAGAAAAAGAAGCGCACACGCATAACCAAGGATGCCACAACAAAGCACCATCATCTACAGCAGACAACAGCACATTTGAAAAGACTGCCACAGAGAAATTCGTAAGATATCCGATACAATTTTTAACTATAATCACAGTTGACTTATATGCATTGAATTCTAACCAACTATTCCATATACTAACATTGTTTATTATACTACTTGAAAAACAGTTCATCCCAGATGAAGTTGTTAAAAAGAAGAAAATTGCTCAGACATGCACTTTGATAATAAAAAATCAAGAAGGAAGTTGTTATAACCTGGGAGTCAAAAATCATTCACGTAGAGCGCGAAAGGAATACCTGGTGAATGAATGGCTGGAATTTATGGCAGAGAATGATATATCTTATGGAGATAAGTGCACTTTCAAGATCTTAGAAGATGAAGGTATGATATTACTTTAAAACGTTTGTAGGTTAAATTAATTCACCCAGCCAGAAGCAGATTCAGAACCAACTTGACTTCTTTTTGCAACAACTAATATGCAGTATGGTTGGTGGTAGTTTTTTTTTGTTTAAATTAACCGTCGTTAATCATGAAGGCTTATAACACTTTCCCTAAACTTCAAAAAACAATGTATTTTGTAATGGTAATACCCGTACACAATGATAATCATCGTTGCTCTACTTGCATTGTTGTTTATCATATTGTTTCAAACCGAATATGACCTTGCAAACAAATAAATAATTTTGTATGAACTAACATGTTAACGTAACATATACCATCTGCTATAGACCACTGTAATAATCACCACAAAATATAGACCACTCAAACATATATCAACTACTATATCCCAATAGCAGTAAAAAACTGCATTTGATGCCAATGGTAGTTTAATATGTAAACATGTCTATAAGTGTGATGGTTTAAAAAATATATATTGGTTTACAAATGTGTCTACTTTTGCATAAAGCATCAAACAAATGATAAGTAATACATATTCAAAACAAATAAAAATAGCCAACCACAATTAATACTACAATGGAGTCCCAAAAATGATCCCAATAACAATAGAAAAATAAAACTAAATAAAAATGAAACACTTTTTTAAAATAATAAACACAATAAACAGAATTGCTAACAATATAACAGCAAATAAAAATACAAGATAATAGTACTACCCAATAACTGAATCAACAGTCTCTAAAAATAATGCTCCTTTAAGACCAAATAATGCTCCTTTAAGCCAACAAAACGAATCAACATGTTGAAGGTATTCAAAATCTTGTACACTCATGTATACTTCAGCAATATTCCCAAATTTGGGGAGCAAAATCAATTTGCCGTTTGCCACATCCGATGCTCCACACCATTCCACAAATGAGAATGTTTCAACATTTGGAAAAGACGACACCATAGACCATAAATTATCTTGATATTTGAAAAGACTCGCATTAACATTAGGCCAGATTTCAACAACAAACATATGAAGCTTATTGTTAACAGTGAGAAAATGTCCATCATAAACATACAGGTCATTAACTGGGGGAAAAGGGAACCTCTTAAACGATTCAGTAATTACATCAAAACCAATTATATGAATGTCACCCCGTACCCTCACTTGTTTAACAGTGAAATATAAGGTATTGTTCACAAAAGAGCCAACAGACCAAATATAACACCCCGCTGCATATTTTTTCCCAATAAAAAAATCTACATTTCTCCAAGTGCCGAGTCGTCGTGAATAAACACGAGCAAGATCATAATTATGGCGACGTTTAATGTGTAATATTTTAAGATCGGAGGATGTATCAAAATACATACCAGCTGCATCCGATTGCCAATCATATATACGATCAGAGTGCTCATCGAACAAAATTTTGAAACTCATAGTAGTTGGATTCCAAAGCATCATCTGATATGAAGGCCTTTCGTTGCAAACTAATAAAAGCCCACCAACAGTAGAAATAATATGTAACAACAAAGGCCGACTTTTACCAGGGAAACAAATAGTTTTCCTTGCACCAATGTCTACCCGTCCATCCACTATGCTATCAATAAATATTGATAGAGGTTGAATGGTGATTCGTTTCCGACATTTTAAACTACCAATCCGGCTAGAATGCAAAGCAGCAAACTGACAACTTGATAACTCATCACGCCATTGTTTACAAACACATTTGAAACGACCGATTGCCTTAACTGGGAGTTTGGATAGTATTTCAGAAACAACAACTTCGATTCCAATGTCTGACATGCTATAACCTACATTAAAAAGATAAAATTATACATAAAGTAAATACACAAATAAGCGTAAGAAACTGCCTTAACTGGGACTCTACTTAGTAAAAGACTTCAATTATTGTAGTAACTCCTAAACTACCACGTCACAAATCAAAAACACAGCACTTGACTTAATAAGTTTTGAATATAAAAACCAACAATATATTAACAAAAAAAAAACCCGCCTTACATAGAGTATTATCAAACAACTAAACTGTTAATGAAAAAGACCATTTCATACTCGATAATTGCATATAACCCTTAGTCCAACATAAATTCAATAGTAATCATTTCACCCAATATTAAATCCTATTATATATAATACTTCTCCTAACTACATCTTTTTTTATCATCTTTTCAACCTTTGTTTATCTTCACTCAACTCACACAATAAAACACACAATGAAGTAGAACAAAAAAAAATTTATAAGAAAAAACACAACATCATACCATAACAAACAATTGGCTTGCGTATAACACAATGCATATGAAAAAAAAAAAGAAAAAAAAAACAACTATAATTTAGAATATATACACAACTAACATATATCATGTAAGTTCTCTAGACTATAAAAATAACGGACTTTGGAAAAACACAATTTATATATTTATATCTTATTATATACTTCTAAACCACTTTACATTAATTACTTGAAAAGACTCAATTGCAAATGAAAAGACCATTTCAATAAATCATCATTGCATCTTAGCTTGGATGCCAATAACAAATCATTACTCTTCTTTAACACAAGTTGTTAATCCTCTTATATATAATACCTCCTAACTACATCCTTTTCTAACCTCTTCAACGACTCTCTAACTTCACTCAACTCTTCTCTGTTCTAACTACAATGGATACATCAAACTCCAAAGGTTGGTCTGAACTGTCCCAAGTTAAAAGGGATATCTATGAAGGATTCAAAGGTCAACATGAAGACACAGAAAGAGAGATCAGAGACAGCTTGATTGACATAACACGACTACTTCAACAGCAACTACGGGAGAATAAGAAGATGAAAATGAAGATCATGAGCAACCCACCTTCACATGAACAGTACATTGCTGGATTGCTTATGTCTGATGAAGAAAGGGAGACAGAGGATCTTCTTGATAAAGCAAACAGCTTAGCTGACCAATACATAGCAAAAACCAACCAAGGAAAGCAAGCTCTTACTAAATTTCTGGCTTATTAGACTGAATGCAAATTAGTTTGATTGATGTGCATGTAGCTGTTGGTATGGGGTTTCTTTCCATGATAGTAGGACATCTTCCTTATGTTTTTGCTTTTTGATCTCATACTTAACGACCAACATGATTCCACATCTAATGTATTGACAAATTTTGTTATTATGTGTAGTTTTGTCAATGAATGATGGTTATATTTATGTTCCTCTTATAAGTTTTTCTATATACAACTTAACTAATGTAGCATGTTATTATTAACAACCAATACGTAAACTGAACTTCAGATACTCACACATAAGAAAGCTGAACAGCATCAAAACATACGTGAATAAAAAAACAAAAGAGAAAGTTTATGTCCAGAAAAAAAAAACATTGAACAAACACAAAACATAAAAACCATCGCTCTAAAATGCAACAAACAAAAGAAACTACATCTCACTCATTAAAATGGGTAAACTTAATCTCTTTCTTACCAACATCTTTCACGGTCTCCACAATATTATTACTTGTACTTTCACAGATGCTCGAGTTCGAAATGACATCCAAATTGTAAAGATCAAGCAGTTTACGCTTAGACGTCGTATCTTTACAAACCATTGAACATGTTTTTTTATCAATTGAATCACCATCGCAACTCATCACAAGCGAAATTGGAGTACCATTCTTCTTATCATCAGCCATACAGCTCTAAACCAAGATTGAAAAAGTTTATTAACTAAACTACTAAAGACAACTATAATACTTCAGTTAAAAGTTCATAGTACCTGACTAATCCCAGACATTTGTTTAACCAGATCAACAACTGATTCATCGTCAGTTATTCTTTGAATCTCGTATTCTTCATCACAATATGTCAAGTTAGTCTCGCTGACTTCAATCTTGAATGCAAACAATTTATCCACCAAAGTTTTTAATTCGTTTGGAAATCGCACAGTACCATCATCCTGAAAACATAAAAGACAGGATATATAACCAAAAAGTTAGCTTACAAAAAATATATAAATTGAGATATAGAAACTAAATATATACTACCATTATGTTATCCTGAATCAACTGTTTTGCAGACTTCTCGATAACATGGTTAGCCGTATTATGAAACAAAATAAGAGATACATCACCACTGCTATCCTCAACACGAACCTTCAATCTAATTGATAACATAACTACTTAATTTGAATTAAAACGAATTACATAAACCAAAATAAGGTAAGTGATGAAAAAAGTTACAATGACAAAATGACAACGTAAATAACAACAGAATAATAACAATACCTTAAAACCGGTTCATTAATAACATTTTTTCGACAAAATTCATTAGTGCACACATACAACGTATGTTGGTCTTCATCACAACCTCCGTCAGATTTAGTTAAACCCATGTTTTTTGTACAAGCCTCATTTAAACAATTAGGACACTTCAAAGAAAACCAACCAACCTCCTTGGATATTTCCTTTACGGTACCCAGTATGATAACAGATCGTGGCTGTAAAAAATATAAATATATCCACTTACATCTAATGTAAATATTGAAATACGAAACTTGAAATGGTCTATGATTACCTCACTAATTTCCCACACATCATCGATGTTACTAAAAACAACATTCTTTAGAAAATCATCCATAACCGCCTGCAACCCGGTAGAATTAGAAAGCAGTAATGCTTCAACTTTGCTGTCAGTAACTCAGAATGTAATACAAAAACAATGCAGACAATTATCACATAATGCAATGCACTTGTTTTCAAAACAGAAAGAATATGAACTAAACAAACCTTGCGAATAAAACTGGACATAATCGAATATGATATGTTTATTAAATAATCAAGTAATACGATATTTATACACCATAAAAAGCAGTTGATGACACCAGATTTGTAGGAACATGGGCGACAGCACATAAGTAAGTAGTAAACCGCTAATACATACCATGATGTAAAACAAATAATACATAAAGTATAGCATGTAAAATAAAAAAACAATAATATAGAAAAAACACAATCATAATACCATATAAAATAAAAAACACAATACTATATAAACACACAATCATAAACACTCCGGATAGTTAGCTTATAATACAATAAAGGGAATTTATTCATTTCTTTGCCACAAAAGATTTATTACACAACATTTAATGTTATACAATAAGATAAAATAAGACACACAACTACAAAAGAATAGTTAAACCTGAATACAAAAGTTCTAATACATACATTGTCATATAATAAGAGAAAAAATCACTCTTCATAAAATAACACAATTTCTTAAAAAAATACACAATAATAACCATTCCAGATAACTACCTCTACATTAAATTTGAGTTAGGATCGGTTAAGAGAGGTTTATTAACAAATGAACATAGCAGTTTACCTTACCATCTTTGTAGGACAACATGCAAGAAAGACTACAACAACTTATTAACCTAAAATCCTGGATTATAAACCGCTAGTACATACCATATATTAAAATCACACATATTAAAGATTTCATTTAATATAATAACACAATATTATACAAAAGAAGGATAGAACCAAATGATAAACATACCATCTATTTTTACAACTGCCTTTTAGCACACATTCATGAGTTGTACTAAATGATAAACATACATGACACATATACAAAAAAAAGGAATTGATGATATCAGGTTTGTAGCATTCTTCACCTGAATATATAGTAAAACAAATTAAACTGAAAATATTAAAAGTTCGAAATAATATATGATTAAATAACACCAATCAGAAATAAATATCCATGCAGACAACTGTTAATACACTTATACATACGGAACTACTTGAAACAATAAACAAAATTCAAAAAAACGACCACCATTCCCTATAATATAGCATAATAATTTCTAATCAATCGGCGAAACAACGGTCACGTTAAATAATGCTTGTCCCACACCAATGTAGGAATCAAGATGTTGAAGGTAATTAAAAACTTCATTGCTCATCTTAGCTTCAACAGGACGAATCCAAACGTTTCTAAGCAACCACTTGTTGTTTTGAAATATAGTAGACCAACGGAAACTTTGTTCATAACTAATAATATGAATATTATTGATAGAAAACATCTTGATGAAGGCTTCATCTTCAACTTTGTACAAACCAACAGATAACTCGGGAGACCCTTCAACAACAATAAAATGGAGCTTCTTTGCAATGCTCAGAAATTTTCCTGACCAAGGAGTAACTTCCAAACTTTCAGGAAAACGAATGCTTCTAAAAGTTTCGGAAATAACATTGAAAGCAACTATATACCTCTCGAAAGGGCCAGGATACCAACTTCTTGAACACACGAAATATATGGATTTGCCAGAATAAATTCCGGAAGACATAGAATAACCCCGACCACCGAAATTACCTCCCCTCAAGAAATCTATTTCTCTCCACGTCTCACGACGTCGTGAATAAACACGAGCAGTAACAACATTATTCAACAAATGATATTTGATGTGAAGCACTTTAAGATCATTGGTTTCATCAAAATACATTCCACCTGTATCACAGTTTTGAACATTCCGCTGAGAAAAGTCTGAGACAGACAACAACTTATGGCACCTGGTTGTTGGATTCCAAAGGATCAGCTCACAGCTTCTCGCTTTAAAAGACACTAACAACAGCCCATTAAGCGACGCTAGAATACTTAAGAATACAGGGTCAACATTGCCAGGAAAAGTGATCTGTTTGCTTGTAAACACATCCAAATTCCCACCTATTACGTTGTCAACAACAATTGACATACCTCGCAAGGAGAGATATTTCTTATGTGAATTTCCAATTCGACAAGAATGCATCATCTCAAAAAAATGAGTTGACAGTTCCTTACGGAAATCTTTGCAAACACATTTCAAACAACCAATAGCTTTGGCAGGGAGCCTTGTGAATATTTCATCGACGATCAATGCAAACCCAAGCTTTTCCATTTTATAATCTATGGGGCTACAATATAAAATATAATAAATGAAATACAATTGAGACAATTTGATCTGTAAATGTTTATATATAAACACAATGTATACAACCCTTTTCATACACAACCGGGTGATAAAATAAGACTAACCAACCACGTAACTTATTAAAAAAAAACTGTTAATGAAAGCAGTTTAACATTGTATTAGCACAATCTTAAACAACTGCTGATGTTAGCAAATATTGACCTTTCTACAAACATTTTGAAATTAACACAGCAGTTTACCTTACCATCTTTGTAGGAGAACATGCAAGAAAGACTACAACAACTTATTAACCTAAAATCTTTCATAAAGACAGCATTTAATGATATACAATAAGATAAAATAAGAAACACAACTACAAAGTAATAGTTAAACCTGAATACAAAAGTTCTAACACATACATTGTCATATAATAAGAGAAAATATCACTCTTCATAAAACAACACAATTTCTTAAAAAAAGTACACAATAATAACCATTCCAGTTAACTACCTCTACATCAAAAATGAGTTAGAATCGGTTAAAAGAGGTTTATTAAGAAATGAACACAGCAGTTTACCTTTCCATCTTTGTAGGAGAACATGCAAGAAAGACTACAACAACTTATTAACCTAAAATCCTGGATTATAAACCGCTAGAACATACCATATATTAAAATTACACATATTAAAGATTTCATTTAATATAATAACACAATCTTATACAAAAGAAGGATAGTACCAAATGATAAACATACCATATATTTCTACAACTGCCTTTTAGCACCCATGAATGAGTTGTACTAAATGATAAACATACATGATACATATACAAAAAAAAAAAAGTAATTGATGTTATCAGAATCTACACAAAAGCCAAAAAATACACGATGTATGCTACCAAAATACAATTTCGTTGGTAAAACACAAACCATTGGAAAAAACAAAATTCATGATATCAGGTTTGTAGGACTTCTTTACCTACATATATAGTAAAACAAATTAAAATGAAAATATTAAAAGTTCGAAATAATATATGATTAAATAACACCAATTGGAATTAAATATCCATGCAGACAATTGTTAATACACTTATACATACGGAATAACAGAACTACTTGAAACAATAAACAAAATTCAAAAAAACAATCACCATTCCCTATAATATAGCATAATAATTTCTAATCGATCAGCGAAACAGTGGTCTCGATAAATAATGCTCGTTTCGCACCAATGTAGGAATCAACATGTTGGAGGTAATTAAAAACTTCATTGCTTAGGTCAGCTTCAACAGCACCACTCCAAATGTTTTTTATCAACCACTTGTTGTTTTGAAATATATTGGACCAATGGAAACTTTCTACATAACCAATAATTTGAAGATTATTGATAGAAAACATCTTGATGAAGGCTTCATCTTCAACTTTGTACAAAGCAACAGATAACTCGGGAGACCTTTCAACAACAATAAAATGGAGCTTCTTTGCAATGCTCAGAAATTATCCTCGCCAAGGAGTAACTTCCAAACTTTCAGGAAAACGAAGGCTTCTAAAAGTTTCGGAAATAACATCGAAAGCAACTATATACCTCTCCAAAGCGGGATACCAATTTTTTGAACACACGAAATATATGGTTTTGCCAGAATAAATTCCGGAAGACCATGAATAACCCCGACCACCGAAATTAGCTCCCCTCAAGAAATCTATTTCTCTCCACGTCTCACGACGTCGTGAATAAACACGAGCAGTAACGACATTAAAAAAAAAATATTTTATGTGAAGCACTTTAAGATCATTGGTTTCATCAAAATACATTCCACCTGTATCACTGTTTCGAACATACCACTGACAAAAGTCTGACACGGACAACAACTTATGACACCTGGTTGTTGGATTCCAAAGGATCAGCTCACAGCAACTCGGTTCAGAGGACACTAACAACAACCCATTAAGCGACGCTAGAATACGTAAGAATCTAGGGTCAACATTGCCAGGAAAAGTGATCTGTTTGCTTGTAACCACATCCAAATTCCCACCTATTGCGTCGTCAACAACAATTGACATATTTGACAAGGAGATATATTTCTTATGTAGAGACTTTCCAATTCGACAAGAATGCATCATCTCAAAAAAATGAGTTGACAGTTCCGTCCGGAAATCTTTGCAAACACGTTTCAAACAACCAATTGCTTTGGCAGGAAGCCTTGTGAATATTTCATCGACGATCATTGCAAACCCAAGCTTTTCCATTTTATGATCTATGGGGCAACAATATAAAATATAATAAATGAAACACAATTGAGACAATTTGATATGTAAATGTTTAAAAATAAACACAATGAATACAACCGCTTTTCATACACAACCGGGTGATAAAATATAACTAACCAACCACGTAACTTATATAAAAAAAAAACTGATAATGAAAGCAGTTTAACATTGTATTAACACAATCTTAAACAACTGCTATGTTAGCAAATATTGACCTTTCTACAAACATTTTGAAATGAACACAGCAGTTTACCTTATCATCTATATAATATATATATATATATATATAATGGCGTTAATGTCACGAAGGTACCGTGTGTAACAAAGTAAAAAAGTGTAATGTCACGTGCGTGCATCAAACGTTATTGTCATCATTGTACATTATAACCACAAATGATTATATAGGTTACACTCAGTTTGATCGGATACATCAAACATATGTTTTATATGGTCAGCACATCACATAATGTGTCGGATACATCAAACATATGTTTTATATGGTCAACATACATGTTTAGTCCCTCTACTTTAACTTTGCTGTCCTTCTACTCTAGCTTTCCTAATATACATATTTAGTCCCTTAACTTAATAAATTTGATTCCCCATTAGTTTACTTTGCTTATATACATGTTTACGTCATCTACTTTTAACTTTGTTGATATACAAATTTAATTACTCTACTTTACTTTTATTTATTAAGTATTTCGCCTTTTACAGTTTTTTTTTCTCCCTAACCTAATGAACCAAAGTCAATCCAACTGAATGGTATTGTTTCCGCTATTGGTATTATCAGAACCAATATTTTTTCTTTTAGTATTTCGTTTGTTAGTGTTTTTCTTTCAAACTTGTTTTCCCTGAACTGTTGAAGCTCCTCTTATATGACACTACCCAACTTTCTGTCTTATAGTGGATTTGAAGTTTAATTTGATCAGCAACTGTTGGTATATCAGTGGATGAGCTTTAACATCTGTTTTGTACATCTGCTGCTCAGATGTCGTCATCATTGTGTTTTTTGTAATAGATGAATTGATTGTTAAATTGATTGTGTTTTTTTGTAATAGATGAACAATGAATGAATATGATTCAATTATTTATGCAGCAGAAATGAACACAAACTTTGTAAACACAATCAAGGAGGAAAATAGTTTTGATAAACACATGCTTTTCATCAATCGAAAGATTACAAATCAAATCAAAAGATTACATTGCATGCTTACAAACTAAAACTTCCCCTCAGCCTGATGCTACTTGGTCGATCACACAAGTTGGAAGAGCAGTACTTAGTCTTTGGCATTCTTTTGGTCTTCACATCAGCTGTTGTGCTAAGCAGTGGATAAAACAAATCAGAATTATAGATCAGCAGTTGTTTGAACCACTGTCAAGGGGAAAGTCTGAAGCCTAACAACTGCTTATTCTGGTTCCACTGCTCTGAACCGGTTTTCACCTTAATCAACTGTTCCTCTGTTAAGGTTCAATTCCAACAATGTAAATTGTAAACCGGAATTATGACATCATCATTGACATGTGGCATACCTTAGAAGTTGACACATAGGCAAATTTACATCAGCTCATAATCTCTTATTATAGATAGTATAGATAGTACCTGACTAATCTATCAAAGATGTTTATGATATAGATAGTGTTTTTTTTTTATGTGTGCAACTCTATATTCAGGCACAATTTAACATCAAAATAAACCAAAACAAATACAATTCTCCAAATGGTCGCTCGAAGAAATTAAACTGAAGATATTAAACTAAATGTTTGAAATAATATATGATTAAATAAACACAATAAAAAACGACATAATAAAAAACACAATTCACCCAGACTAACTTTCAAGAAACAAATCAAAACATTCCATTAAAATAAAAATACCACCAATTAACTCTTAATAATTTAATACAAACCACATCACTATAACAACTATTACTAAACTTAACAAAACTACTTATAAGGAAAGTAAAAACCTACGCTTCAACTCCATTGACTCATTAACTTGTCTAAATATTTCTAACATCTGTGCCATTAACTGAACATCTTTGTTCCCACTCTCACCATTATTCAAAAGTGCCAGGTCACGAACAGCAGTTGGAGGCAATAAACGCAACGTCTCAGTTACATCATCACGAGAGCCAACTCCAGTCTTCAAAGAATGAAAGCATTTCCTCAGATCTTTAGAAAACTCTAACTCAGCTTCCAATTCTTCCATCACTGCTTTATAAAACAGTTCCTTCAAATCTTCTACTTGATTACTTGATGAAGCCATTGAAAAACTTAAATAACTTGAGATACGATATACATGAAATGTCTGCATATATATATAAAAGGCTTATGGTCACAAACGCGGAACTATTAAAGGCAGCAACGGTTACATGATGTAAAAATTGCTCCGGGAAACGATACAATCATACAAAAAACTGAAGAGACACACGTTTACATACAGTTATTACTATAAACACACAAACCATTAATTAAACACGGGAAACTTAAACTGGTACACGGCTTACTATGCATGAATCAACAAAAATATTAATTACCCTTTAAATTATAACGAAAATATTACAAACAAAGAAAAACATGCATGTTTAAGGGAAAGGAAAATACACACAAAAAAAAAACTACAACTCAACACAGTATCATTACCAAAATACAATAACCATCATCATACATAAAAAACAACATAACTAATCTTCGCCAAAACTGTCGATTTCAATCACCTCATCCCACTTCCAATTCTTCAGCGCCTTTACCCTTTGATTAATTCTTCTGAAATTACGAGGCTAGAGAATAATATGTCAGTCACTCATCTAGAATATTAACTAAACATATAGATATGGAACCAACCTTGTTCAACTCATGCTTTATAGAATTGTCGGGACATCCAACCAAAGCACCAAACTCCAAGTCAAAGCCTTTAGATTTGTTCTGAAATTTACAAAACAAAATATAAGCAAACATAATAAGATTCAGCATAAACATCACCAACTATCACTAACAATATAGTAATTTACATACTTTAACATAAACGATTTACCTTTGCAGCTCCGATTGAAGATATAGTCAAGTCAGGAAGTACTCCAAATAATTCTTCAAACTGAAAAACAATGTACTCATTAATAAAATAAACTACCATGTTGAACTAAAACAATGTTATCTTTACAGTTATAATAGAATTATTACATACATCTCCAGTTTCATCAGATATCTTACTCAACTTTTGAAAATGATCATCCACTAAAATGTTGTCAGCCACAAGCTGGAAAAAAAAAACAACCGTTAACCACTGTTGTCATAGTATATTACAAAAAAACAAAAAAAACCATCACAAAAAACACAATAGCTGTAAATAACACAATAATTCTAAGTAACACACAATATCATAAATAATAACAGAAACTTCATCATAAACTTGCTACGAAATGTACATTCTCATTAGAGCAATAAGAAAATTCATGCAAATGACCATCCACACACCCGTCAGCTACAACCTGACAAAAAAAAGCATGTCAATGATTTTTTACTATAATAACACAAAGGATTCCTACAAACACAAAAGTAATATTAAAAAACACAATGCTATGTAAATCTCAATACTTGACAAAACAAAATGATATTACATTTCCAACTATATTAGAAGACATCATATCTGCTGGCTGCTTCATTTCCACAACGCTGTCCAACCCAGCAAACTGAAAAACAAAGCATCATTATTCAAATGAACAAACATGGTTAAATAAACACAATACCATATAAATTGACATCTTACATTTTCCCCCGAAATTGAATCCTCATCATACACAGCATTATCCATCGATCATAACTGAAGCAAAACAAACAAACTAAATAAGAAACTATTATCAAAGCATAACAAACATCATTAACACATAAAATATGTAACCACCTTACAGTGATATGCTTTATTGAAAAGGATGTAATGCAAAGAATTCACGGACATATATATACATCTTGTATGCTAACTACCACGTAGAAGTTATCCAAGATGAACCGACAAGGTTGAGAGAGCGTACCCACGTAGCGAGAAACATGCAGAAAACACAGCAAAACTTAACTTGCGTTGAAAAATCAAACTGCCAATTTTTTGGGATTGAATGGATGAGATTAAATCTTGAAGGTAACCACCTGAATTATTATCAGAACCAATATTTTTTCTTTTAGTATTTCGTTTGTTAGTGTTTTTCTTTCAAACTTGTTTTCCCTGAACTGTTGAAGCTCCTCTTATATGACACTACCCAACTTTCTGTCTTATAGTGGATTTAAAGTTTAATTTGATCAGCAACTGTTGGTATATCAGTGGATGATCTTTAACATCTGTTTTGTACATCTGCTGCTCAGATGTCGTCATCATTGTGTTTTTTGTAATAGATGAATTGATTGTTAAATTGATTGTGTTTTTTTGTAATAGATGAACAATGAATGAATATGATTCAATGATTTATGCAGCAGAAATGAACACAAACTTTGTAAACACAATCAAGGAGGAAAATAGTTTTGATAAACACATGCTTTTCATCAATCGAAAGATTACAAATCAAATCAAAAGATTACATTGCATGCTTACAAACTAAAACTTCCCCTCAGCCTGATGCTACTTGGTCGATCACACAAGTTGGAAGAGCAGTACTTAGTCTTTGGCATTCTTTTGGTCTTCACATCAGCTGTTGTGCTAAGCAGTGGATAAAACAAATCAGAATTATAGATCAGCAGTTGTTTGAACTACTGTCAAGGGGAAAGTCTGAAGCCTAACAACTGCTTATTCTGGTTCCACTGCTCTGAACCGGTTTTCAGCTTAATCAACTGTTCCTCTGTTAAGGTTCAATTCCAACAATGTAAATTGTAAACCGGAATTATGACATCATCATTGACATGTGGCATACCTTAGAAGTTGACACATAGGCAAATTTACATCAGCTCATAATCTCTTATTATAGATAGTATAGATAGTACCTGACTAATCTATCAAAGATGTTTAGGATATAGATAGTGTTTTTTTTATGTGTGCAACTCTATATTCAGGCACAATTTAACATCAAAATAAACCAAAACAAATACAATTCTCCAGATGGTCGCTCGAAGAAATTAAACTGAAGATATTAAATTAAATGTTTGAAATAATATATGATTAAATAAACACAATAAAAAAACGACATAATAAAAAACACAATTCACCCAGACTAACTTTCAAGAAACAAATCAAAACATTCCATTAAAATAAAAATACCACCAATTAACTCTTAATAATTGAATACAAACCACATCACTATAACAACTATGACTAAACTTAACAAAACTACTTATAAGGAAAGTAAAAACCTACGCTTCAACTCCATTGACTCATTAACTTGTCTATATATTTCTAACATCTGTGCCATTAACTGAACATCTTTGTTCCCACTCTCACCATTATTCAAAAGTTCCAGGTCACGAACAGCAGTTGGAGGCAATAAACGCAACGTCTCAGTTACATCATCACGAGAGCCAACTCCAGTCTTCAAAGAATGAAAGCATTTCCTCAGATCTTTAGAAAACTCTAACTCAGCTTCCAATTCTTCCATCACTGCTTTATAAAACAGTTCCTTCAAATCTTCTCCTTGATTACTTGATGAAGCCATTGAAAAACTTAAATAACTTGAGATACGATATACATGAAATGTATGCATATATATATAAGAGGCTTATGGTCACAAACGCGGAACTATTAATGGCAGCAACGGTTACATGATGTAAAAATTGCTCCGGGAAACGATACAATCATACAAAAAACTGAAGAGACACACGTTTACATACAGTTATTACTATAAACACACAAACCATTAATTAAACACGGGAAACTTAAACTGGTACACGGCTTACTATGCATGAATCAACAAAAATATTAATTACCCTTTAAATTATAACGAAAATATTACAAACAAAGAAAAACATGCATGTTTAAGGGAAAGGAAAATACACACACAAAAAAAACTCCAACTCAACACAATATCATTACCAAAATACAATAACCATCATCATACATAAAAAACAACATAACTAATCTTCGCCAAAACTGTCGATTTCAATCACCTCATCCCACTTCCAATTCTTCAGCGCCTTTACCCTTTGATTAATTCTTCTGAAATTACGAGGCTAGAGAATAATATGTCAGTCACTCATCTAGAATATTAACTAAACATATAGATATGGAACCAACCTTGTTCATCTCATGCTTTATAGAATTGTCGGGACATCCAACCAAAGCACCAAACTCCAAGTCAAAGCCTTTAGATTTGTTCTGAAATTTACAAAACAAAATATAAGCAAACATAATAAGATTCAGCATAAACATCACCAACTATCATTAACAATATAGTAATTTACATACTTTAACATAAACGATTTACCTTTGCAGCTCCGATTGAAGATATAGTCAAGTCAGGAAGTACTCCAAATAATTCTTCAAACTGAAAAACAATGTACTCATTAATAAAATAAACTACCATGTTGAACTAAAACAATGTTATCTTTACAGTTATAATAGAATTATTACATACATCTCCAGTTTCATCAGATATCTTACTCAACTTTTGAAAATGATCATCCACTAAAATGTTGTCAGCCACAAGCTGGAAAAAAAAAACAACCGTTAACCACTGTTGTCATAGTATATTACAAAAAAACAAAAAAAACCATCACAAAAAACACAATAGCTGTAAATAACACAATAATTCTAAGTAACACACAATATCATAAATAATAACAGAAACTTCATCATAAACTTGCTACGAAATGTACATTCTCATTAGAGCAATAAGAAAATTCATGCAAATGACTATCCACACACCCGTCAGCTACAACCTGACAAAAAAAGCATGTCAATGATTTTTTACTATAATAACACAAAGGATTCCTACAAACACAAAAATAATATTAAAAAACACAATGCTATGTAAATCTCAATACTTGACAAAACAAAATGATATTACATTTCCAACTATATTAGAAGACATCATATCTGCTGGCTGCTTCATTTCCACAACGCTGTCCAACCCAGCAAACTGAAAAACAAAGCATCATTATTCAAATGAACAAACATGGTTAAATAAACACAATACCATATAAATTAACATCTTACATTTTCCCCCGAAATTGAATCCTCATCATACACAGCATTATCCATCGATCATAACTGAAACAAAACAAACAAACTAAATAAGAAACTATTATCGAAGCATAACAAACATCATTAACACATAAAATATGTAACCACCTTATAGTGATATGCTTTATTGAAAAGGATGTAATGCAAAGAATTCACGGACATATATATACATCTAGTATGCTAACTACCACGTAGAAGTTATCCAAGATGAACCGACAAGGTTGAGAGAGCGTACCCACGTAGCGAGAAACATGCAGAAAACACAGCAAAACTTAACTTGCGTTGAAAAATCAAACTGCCAATTTTTTGGGATTGAACGGATGAGATTAAATCTTGAAGGTAACCACCTGAATTATTATCAGAACCAATATTTTTTCTTTTAGTATTTCGTTTGTTAGTGTTTTTCTTTCAAACTTGTTTTCCCTGAACTGTTGAAGCTCCTCTTATATGACACTACCCAACTTTCTGTCTTATAGTGGATTTGAAGTTTAATTTGATCAGCAACTGTTGGTATATCAGTGGATGAGCTTTAACATCTGTTTTGTACATCTGCTGCTCAGATGTCGTCATCATTGTGTTTTTTGTAATAGATGAATTGATTGTTAAATTGATTGTGTTTTTTTGTAATAGATGAACAATGAATGAATATGATTCAATTATTTATGCAGCAGAAATGAACACAAACTTTGTAAACACAATCAAGGAGGAAAATAGTTTTGATAAACACATGCTTTTCATCAATCGAAAGATTACAAATCAAATCAAAAGATTACATTGCATGCTTACAAACTAAAACTTCCCCTCAGCCTGATGCTACTTGGTCGATCACACAAGTTGGAAGAGCAGTACTTAGTCTTTGGCATTCTTTTGGTCTTCACCTCAGCTGTTGTGCTAAGCAGTGGATAAAACAAATCAGAATTATAGATCAGCAGTTGTTTGAACCACTGTCAAGGGGAAAGTCTGAAGCCTAACAACTGCTTATTCTGGTTCCACTGCTCTGAACCGGTTTTCGCCTTAATCAACTGTTCCTCTGTTAAGGTTCAATTCCAACAATGTAAATTGTAAACCGGAATTATGACATCATTATTGACATGTGGCATACCTTAGAAGTTG
This sequence comes from Helianthus tuberosus, assembly GCA_030545235.1. NCBI lineage: Eukaryota > Viridiplantae > Streptophyta > Magnoliopsida > Asterales > Asteraceae > Helianthus > Helianthus tuberosus. Next base: position 139,615,840 of record CM060424.1, read on the forward strand.
ACACATAGGCAAATTTACATCAGCTCATAATCTCTTATTATAGATAGTATAGATAGTACCTGACTAATCTATCAAAGATGTTTATGATATAGATAGTGTTTTTTTTTTATGTGTGCAACTCTATATTCAGGCACAATTTAACATCAAAATAAACCAAAACAAATACAATTCTCCAGATGGTCGCTCGAAGAAATTAAACTGAAGATATTAAATTAAATGTTTGAAATAATATATGATTAAATAAACACAATAAAAAAAACGACATAATAAAAAACACAATTCACCCAGACTAACTTTCAAGAAACAAATCAAAACATTCCATTAAAATAAAAATACCACCAATTAACTCTTAATAATTGAATACAAGCCACATCACTATAACAACTATGACTAAACTTAACAAAACTACTTATAAGGAAAGTAAAAACCTACGCTTCAACTCCATTGACTCATTAACTTGTCTAAATATTTCTAACATCTGTGCCATTAACTGAACATCTTTGTTCCCACTCTCACCATTATTCAAAAGTGCCAGGTCACGAACAGCAGTTGGAGGCAATAAACGCAACGTCTCAGTTACATCATCACGAGAGCCAACTCCAGTCTTCAAAGAATGAAAGCATTTCCTCAGATCTTTAGAAAACTCTAACTCAGCTTCCAATTCTTCCATCACTGCTTTATAAAACAGTTCCTTCAAATCTTCTCCTTGATTACTTGATGAAGCCATTGAAAAACTTAAATAACTTGAGATACGATATGCATGAAATGTCTGCATATATATATAAAAGGCTTATGGTCACAAACGCGGAACTATTAATGGCAGCAACGGTTACATGATGTAAAAATTGCTCCGGGAAACGATACAATCATACAAAAAACTGAAGAGACACACGTTTACATACAGTTATTACTATAAACACACAAACCATTAATTAAACACGGGAAACTTAAACTGGTACACGGCTTACTATGCATGAATCAACAAAAATATTAATTACCCTTTAAATTATAACGAAAATATTACAAACAAAGAAAAACATGCATGTTTAAGGGAAAGGAAAATACACACAAAAAAAAAACTCCAACTCAACACAGTATCATTACCAAAATACAATAACCATCATCATACATAAAAAACAACATAACTAATCTTCGCCAAAACTGTCGATTTCAATCACCTCATCCCACTTCCAATTCTTCAACGCCTTTACCCTTTGATTAATTCTTCTGAAATTACGAGGCTAGAGAATAATATGTCAGTCACTCATCTAGAATATTAACTAAACATATAGATATGGAACCAACCTTGTTCATCTCATGCTTTATAGAATTGTCGGGACATCCAACCAAAGCACCAAACTCCAAGTCAAAGCCTTTAGATTTGTTCTGAAATTTACAAAACAAAATATAAGCAAACATAATAAGATTCAGCATAAACATCACCAACTATCACTAACAATATAGTAATTTACATACTTCATCATAAACTTGCTACGAAATGTACATTCTCATTAGAGCAATAAGAAAATTCATGCAAATGACCATCCACACACTCGTCAGCTACAACCTGACAAAAAAAAGCATGTCAATGATTTTTTACTATAATAACACAAAGGATTCCTACAAACACAAAAATAATATTAAAAAACACAATGCTATGTAAATCTCAATACTTGACAAAACAAAATGATATTACATTTCCAACTATATTAGAAGACATCATATCTGCTGGCTGCTTCATTTCCACAACGCTGTCCAACCCAGCAAACTGAAAAACAAAGCATCATTATTCAAATGAACAAACATGGTTAAATAAACACAATACCATATAAATTAACATCTTACATTTTCCCCCGAAATTGAATCCTCATCATACACAGCATTATCCATCGATCATAACTGAAGCAAAACAAACAAACTAAATAAGAAACTATTATCGAAGCATAACAAACATCATTAACACATAAAATATGTAACCACCTTACAATGATATGCTTTATTGAAAAGGATGTAATGCAAAGAATTCACGTACATATATATACATCTTGTATGCTAACTACCACGTAGAAGTTATCCAAGATGAACCGACAAGGTTGAGAGAGCGTACCCACGTAGCGAGAAACATGCAGAAAACACAGCAAAACTTAACTTGCGTTGAAAAATCAAACTGCCAATTTTTTGGGATTGAACGGATGAGATTAAATCTTGAAGGTAACCACCTGAATTATTACGGTCAGGATCTACTTGAACGTGGGTTTGACCGACGGTTGTTTCGCGGCGAACAATTTATTAATAATGTGGCCAAATATAATTTATGGTTTGTTTTATAATGATGTAAAGGTTTTATTAGCCACTTATATGTTTTTATAAGTGTGGCTAAAAGTTATCATTGGTGATAGCAAAACAAAAAACATATCACTATACGTGATCTATTGTCACACTTTAATTGTTTCATGTGGCCATATTTCAATTCCCTACTCTATCATCCGCTCTAGTGCATTCGTTTGCATCCAGCAACCAGGTAACTCACTCCGAACAGTTAGCCCTAATTCTGAAATTAAGAACCATTAGTTCATCCTAATTCTGAAATCATTTCAATCTACAATGAACGAAATTGTGATAATCCCTCAGTCTATGTATCCACTTCTATTAAATTTCGTATTTCAAACTTTTATTAAGCCTGCAATATGTGAACGAAATTGCGCTTCCATTGTTGTTTTGTTTAATTTTTCAAATGAACCATGAGATTTCTCTTACGATCGGCCAACAAAGCAATCAGGTTAATTAGTTACTTTTCCCATTTTAAAAAAAAGGTTGATGATTCGGCGTTTGTGTATGATGAGTTAAACCCGATGCGAATAAAACTAATGTAAGAAATATACTATTCGATTTGTTGTTGAAATCTGAAAGATTTTAGGATGCACACCAACTGCTCTATGAAATGCTTGACCCAGATGCTAAGATTCCACTTAATGAAATAACGTCAAAAAAAATTTTTCTTATGTTATTGAGGCGGAATTGAGCGAACAGGACTGATGATTTCATTGGTTTGATTCCAACATTTGGGGTACATGGTGTGCTTCCAAATAAACTTTTGCTGACTAAAATGATCACTAAGTTGTGTAGGAGTTGTAGAAATGATAAAAGCTTGGGAATTGCTGCATGAATGGATGAAGTTTGGGAAAGTTGAAGCTGCACTCTATAATGTGCTTTTATCAGGGTTAGCGAAAGAGCCAGACTACAAGATCGCGGTCCACGGCTGCAGCTCTGTTCGGCCATTTGAGGTCAGGGACTCTTTAATTGGTTTCTATCAGATTTCCATTTCATTATTATTGATTCTCAGACGTACATTTGATTGAGTTAACCCTATGCCTTTGGTTTCCAGCTACACTAATTAATGAAACTAAGTTAATAGTCTGTGAAAGCTTATGGCAAATCAACAAAATTAGTCCTTAGCTTCATCGAAAATCGGAATAACTTTGTAATGTGGTTTCGTCTAGCATGCACAAGTAGTCACCATTACACATAATCCTAGGCAAAAGCATCAATGTAGTTGTATTATTATTCGCTAAATTGTATCTTGGTCAATCTCCGGTGACCTTTTAGTTTCCTAATGACCATATTTTTCATGAATCTGGTTAAATAGTTAGAATCATACAGACAAAATAAACACAGATGATGAAAATCAAACCATACCATTGTACATCAGCACCTTAGGTAACTCAGTGAGAAAAATATGAATCATTGCTAATTTTGGCAAAATTTTAAGAAAATAGGAGCATTAGTTTCTTCTTATATAGTACCCATAACGACAAGAATGGAAATATGAAAGAAGTAACATATTTGACCTTGCCGTGTCGTAAAACTAGTAAGCATTCTCAGGTAATCTTTTAAATCATGCTTTTACTAGTTATATCCTTAAAAAAGATTATATAAATAACAGTTTTATTTCTTTTTTACAAGCTTTAACAACTATGCAAACTGAATTTCTTTTACCAATTTGCATTATAAGATGATCAATAATTCAACATGCAGCATGGGTTGAAAATTTGAAGGGCTTCATAAATGTTGACTAAACAAAAAGATCAAAATTGAATTTACTTGAGCTAATGGATGTACACGAAACTCACGTGTATGTCCGATACCCGGTGGGTAATTATCCGGCTAGATACCCGACGGGTTTGGGCCAGGTATGGGGCAAACTTTTATAAACACGTATAGGACTGGGATTACCTAAACCCATCCCAAACCCTCCCCATTGCCATCCCTTCGCAAGTTCCCATCTCATGTGTTCAAATTTGTTTAATTTGAGACTAAACGGTAGTTTCACTTTTTCACAATTAGTAACAATGTTTGACTACCAAGCAATTCAAGTCAATTACCCCACACATTTGACCACCAAGATAAGTTTGTATCTCATAACCATTATATTGTTTTCCTTACAGATGATATCAGGTAAATCTTATATGCAAGTAACAGATGTCAACGATGAACTTAGGCAGAAGACATTGATTGTATTGGGAGACTCAAAAGAGAAACTCAATTCCAACAGATACCTTTTTTTGTTCATTTTTATAGAGGCCCGATGAATCCCAAATCGTGAAACCAAAGTGGAACCAAACTGTTACTGATAGTTCGGTTTGGCCCAGTTTCAATTTTCAATGGTTCAGTTTTGGTTTCGATAATAAGAAACCGTTACTAACGGTTTGGCTTACGGTTTAAACTAAAAACCGTCAAAATTGGACCGTGAACACCACTATTTGCTATCAATTCACTTGCCACCAAAGGTATGAAATTATCTTTCATTGTTTATAGTTGTTATGGATTTTTTGTTAAATAAAAAACATTATAGATGTGTTTTTTGTTCTTTGGTTGTATTTTTTTATTTTTTATCTGTTATTGTTGAATGTTTATATTAAAGTCATGTTTTTTTCCTAAAGTGAAATTTGCAAAAGGTTGAGGTTTGTTGCAAGATGGCTTTTCTCAAAAAAGAAATGTATACTTACTTTATTCACGGCATTATTATAACGATATGTTCTTTATATCATGGTCTAAAAATTTAACATCATGGTGGCCAGTGGCGAACCCAAGATTTTTTTCCAATTGATCCATTTTTTCGGTGTTCAAAATTTTCATAACAAAACGTTAAAATTTCCGGGTCGGGTCGGAGCGAAGTTTGAATTAGATTTAAAAAAAAAAGCAATTTTCATAACAAAACGTTAAAATTTCCGGGTCGGGTCGGAGCGAGGTTTGAATTAGATTTAAAAAAAAGCAAGAAAATAGGCTATACAAGGATTGAACCCATGACCTCTTGTTGGTAAAGAGGAGGGTTTACCACTACACCAACTTTCCTTTTCTTTTTATGGCATCCACCTAATTGTATTTATGGGGTCCTTAAAAATTTAATATACTGGATCTACTATTTTTTAAAAAAACATTGAGGTCCGGAGACCCGACCCGCTCTATGTGGGTCCGCCCCTAATGGTGGCTTGTTGGGTGCAAATAATAGTTTTTGTTATTTGAGTTAAGTTGTTGGTCTTTTACATTTACTTTTTTTTTTCATTGTATTATAGAATCTATATAAATCGTTTCATCTTTGATCCAATATATGATTCATAGAGGTTATACATGTAATCCTTTTTTGTTTAAAGTTTATTTAAATTTTTGTTTGGCTCCTTTCCGATGGATGTTTTCATTTTATAGGATGCAATGGTAAACAATATTCACAATGACAAGGAAAAAATTATTTTTTTTACTAAACCCCCTCCCCAGTATTTCATTCTTAAACTTTCCCCTCAAAATGAAAGTCTCAACTAAAAAATCACATTTAAAATAAACTGGTAAAATTACCCTGCACGTTACGGTGGGAATTTGGTCTATATCGGTTTGATTATGTTTATTACTGTATCAATAGGGTACATGTACCTGGTATAATAACTGCAAGAGAGAACGGAAAGAATAATGTCATGACATGCTAAAAAGATATCAACACGTGTTTTACGTTTATCTAAAACTACAAAAAAACGAATAACGATACCGATCTGAATGTACTGATATCATATCACATTAGGTTTTAAGAGGTTAGATCAAATTTGTGATTATACAACATAATATACAATAGTATATCATATCATATACGTCTTAATGGCCCATATTGGGGCTTAACGGATAACAACAAACATTAATAGATCATGCATGTTTTAATGGACCTAATTGGGCCTTAATAACTATGATAGCTCTTACTGGATTATTATGGGCTTTATCACATCACATTAGCTCCCAAGGGGTTTGATCAAGTTTTAATGAGTTGTTATACAACATAATGGACAACAATGGGTCATATATGTGTTAATGGACCACAATGAGTCTTAATAGTCATGAAAGTTCTCAGTGGACCATCGTGGGCTTTATCATGCCATATTAGAATCTAAAGGGTTGGATCGGGTTATAGTAATTTATAATAGATCACAATGGCCAATAATATATCATATATATATTAATTGACCATATCGAACCTTAATAGTCATGATAGTTCTTTGTGGACCACTGTGGGGCTTTATCATATACCATATTAGGTCCTAAATTGTTAGATAGAGTTCTAATGAGTCATAATATATCATAATGGATAACAGTAGAATATATGTCTTAATGAGTCCAATTGGGTGTGTTAACAACTATGATAGCTCTTAATGAATCATTATGGGCTTTATCATAACACATTTGGTCCTATCGACTTAGATTAAGTTATAGTGAGTAGTTATATTACAAAATGGACAATAATATATATCATATACGTCTTAATGGGCCATATTAGGCCTTAATAGATAACAATGGGAAATAGTAGAACATACATGTCTTAATGGACCCAATTAGGCCTTAACAAACACGATAACGCTTAGTGGATCATTACAGGCTTTATCATATCACATTAGGACAATAATAGATCATACACGTCTTAATGGACCATATGAATTATTAAGGACTTTAGTATGCAATATTAGGCCCTAAATTGTTATATCGAGTTGTAATGAGCTATACTATAGCACTATAGATAATAGTAGATCATATATGTCTTAATGCACCCCATTGGCCCTTAACAACTAAGATAACCCTTAATATATCAACCATATATATCTTGATGGACCGTATTGGACCTTAATAGCTAGTCACAATAACTTTTAATGGATATTGATAGGCTTTTAATGTCACGTTAGATCTTAAATGGTTACGTGTTATTTAATGTTAGTTGTTTTAATGACATTTATTTGTTTGGTTCAAAATAAAAGTTGAGTTAACTTCCGTTTTGCTACCTGTGGTTTGGTCACTTTAACGGTTTTGCCCCAATCATTTAAAACGGTTATTTTACTTCTTAATGTTTCGATCTTGTCACCAGTTTGCTCCCCGACTCTAACTCCATCCATATTGTATGTTAACTGAAGGGTATTTTTGTAATTTCAAGTTAACATACAAGATCCAAGTACCCTTATGTTATACTTGAAAATACCAAAATACCCTTCCAGTTAACATACAATATGGACGGAGTTAGAGCCGGGGAGCAAACCAGCGACAAGATTGAAACATTAAGGAGAAAAATTACCGTTTTTAAATGATTGAGGCAAAATCGTTAAAGTGACCAAACCATAGGGAGCAAAACAGAAGTTAACTCATAAAAGTTTTAATGTACTTTTGATACACATGTAATTTATATATCTTTTACAAAAAAAATATATATATAATTCCGATTTTACCTTTTATAACTTTATATGTATTAATTAATTTATTATATAAAAGTTTTTCGTTGCCGTCCAAAAAATTAATTAATTAATTCATATATGAAATTGAGAAACTCAATGAACAGTAGCACAAAAGTGATGTCACCGCCCACGTTTTTAGAAGCCACGTGTATGGCTTCTTCAACCCCACTTGCCACGCATAAAAAAAACCACCGCCCTACTTCATGTTTGCTAGCCAAAGATCAGAGAAGAGATGGGAGGCAGAAACGGAGTAGGCTCTCCGGCGTCGACTTAGGGCATCCACCGCACATCGCTCTTCGGCATCGATGGTTCTCTGTCGGTGACGGTGGCAGAGGGTGTAGGCGACCGGACGACATTTTTTTCCGGAACTCCATCGGGGTTTGAAACCCTAACCTGCACTCCATCGCCGTTGTCGTGCGGGTTTTCTCTTTCTTCACCCACATGTGAGTTGTTTGGCCGCCTGCCCTCCCGCCTCAGGCGAAGGTTCGTTACTTTGTTTTTGAAATCTATATGAAGAGTGCTAAGTTATCTTGGTTAGTAAAAAGGTATAATGAAGATTTCATTTTATTTGCCCTTTTTTGTACAGTACTACAGTTGGATGATTACTTATAACCATCATCAACGAATAAGAGGCTTACTTTTGATGGGATTTTGAAAGTCCTAATTGGTGCATACACAGAGTATGGAATGAGTTTGATAATTAGAAATTAACCACTTGATGGCACCAAACTTGACGGTACATTTAGTCTCCCATGATGGTGTCATTTGGTTCCTCTGAGACACTCTTTAATCCATGAGTCTTGCTGCTAGAGACTTATCTAAGAGTTGTTATATTGTGCTGCTCCAGTTACCTTAAACTCAGAAATTCGGAAACTGTGATGATGCAAATTGTATTTTCTCGGTTCATTGTTTTGGCGAGGCAATCGTGTTGGTTGTAGTCGCAATGACCTTGAATTTTGAGCCTTCAGATTATTATATGCGAAACTGCAAGCATGAAAAGTTCAATTCTGTAAAACTGAATGCATTACAGGTTATAAAAGGGTTATTACTCAACTTTTTTGTAGTTTTAGCTGTTGTAATGTAGCCCTATTTAACTATGTTTGGCTGTATTTTTGTAGTTGTTTTGCTACTTTAATGCAACCAAAGGTTGTTTGGCTGCATTGTAGTTGTTTTACGGCTGTAATACAGCCCTATCTAAAGAAGGCTGGTCCCATTTTTCAGTTGTTGTATTGCAGCCTGTTTAGAGTCCGTATTGGTGCATATTAGTTGGTTAATGCGCATTGAGTTTTCTTGAACACGAGGCTATGATGAGTGGATAGATTTCATTGGAAATTTTTTGAAGCTCAAACTTTGGCGTGGCAAAATTACAGGATGGTAGGTTCTCACTTGCAACCTAATTTGCAGCCATGATAGTTTGATCCTTTCAACTCTGAGCCTCATAATGTCACAACTTATTAATTAATTATTATTAATATTAATATCTATTAATATGAGAACTGAAATGAATAGTGTTCTTATCCTGGCCATCCATGTGTATTAATCTTGGTTGTCCACTTAGATCGATGTCATCTCCCTTTTTACCAGGTGGTGCTCATTTCTCACCTCCGCATCGTACATCCTTTCGTGCATGTTCTCCTTTGCTTCTCTGGCTTATCGATGCTTTTTGGGCGTCGATGAACCTCCATCGTTTGTCACCGGCTTCGTCGTCGGGTTAGAGGTGGTTTTAAGGGTTCTCTGCCCAAACCTGATGCCCTTAAACAATGGGTGGCAATGGTGTGGTGGTGGCCTTCGGTTTGGTTCTTCACCGGCAAGCTACCACCGGTTTTGTCGCAAGGTTAGCTCTTTGCCAAAATCACGAACCCTAAGTGGTGATGGTGTGGTGGTGGCCATTGGGTTGGACCTTACTCCGAGGTGTTGTTGGTTGCGTCTACTCCGGTGACCTGTAGTAATACTATACTATCTCTTACTGATTGTTTTTGTTGTTTAGTGTCTCCGGTATGCATGTTTCATATGAGGCTGTGATGAGTTAGTATCTGATTGTTAAATTGATGATGCACTCGCCTTTGCGTGGCGGGGTAAAGCATGGCAGTCCCTTATTTGCAACCTTCTCTGTCGCCATGGTGGTATCATTACCTACTAGAGTCTGAGCATGAGGAAAGCACCAGCACCACCCTTTAATCCTAGGTAGTCAAGGCTCAAGGTGCAAATGGTGAGCTTTTCACCTAAGCGCAAGGTACTTAAAAAGTGAGGGCCTGAGACAAGCAAGTGGCACATGTATTCCAGGCCATTTTTAGCTGGTTTAGGGTGGTTTTGATCGATTACAGACCATTTTTAGCTCGCTCGGACCAATTTAGGCTGTTTCTGACCGGTTTTTCTCCGGTTCAACCAGGTTATCAGACCGGTTCACTGAGCGCCTAGGTGCTCTCAAGGCAGTTTGGCTGAGCTTCACCTCACCTAGGCCCCTCGCCACACGCCATTAGTGCCTTTACCTACTGTGCTTTAAACTACCCTTGACCGAGTTTATGTTGTATGATTGTTGTACATGTTTTAGGAACACCTACGCGAAAAGAGATAAAAAGTATGAACCCAAATTATACTGAATTCAGGTTCCCACAAATAAAGCCTCATCCATGGCACAAGGTAAGCTTCTTTTATCATGCACTGCTGTAAGTTCTAAGTTAGCATCTCTAAACCAAAAAATTAAAACATTAAAAATTAAAAATAGTAAATTTAGAATTAAGAGGGGCAGTGGTGAAGTAATGATTTTTTTTTAACTTTGAACTGCAGGTAGAAGCTTGTGTGCATCCGTTCTTTGATGAACTAAGAGATCCCACTACGGTCACCCGCTTCCTCCGTTCTTCAATTTTAAACTCCAAGGTAAGTTGATTAGCTAACCAGTAGAAATAGATTAGTGCCAAAAAGGGTCATATTTGTTATTGGTGAAAACGGTTCAGGTTGGGTTGACTCACTAACACGTTTTTATACGGTTCTATACAATTAAAAAAACTAGATTATTAGTTTATTACAACAATCTAAATCCATGGAACATGGCTGTTCATGATATGGTTTGGATGACATTTATAGGCCAAAAATAAAACAAACCAAAATGTACATTCTTTCTTCAAATTAACATTACCATTATGCCCTTGTAGTACCAGTTCATCTAGCCCACTTTGATCATGTTGAGAGAGGTGTCAAATATTTCTTTCTTGAAATTTGAAAGATGCCCTTTTAACCATTCTATTGTTTGATGTTCAATAATAAAATTGGACTAGCTTGGTAGTGGGCTGAGTATCAAGATGGAGCAGGCTGATTTAAGTAGAGGTAGAGGTGTAAATAACGGTTTTGTATCGAAGAACAGATTCCTGACCCAGACTGTTATCACACATGAACCGGTTTCGCCCCAACCAGTTTGGGCTCAACCCCGACTCGGCGGTGTGGTATAGGATTGTGTTTTTATGTGTCAAAATGGTGGGGCCTAACAGGTTTTGAACCTGACCAAACATTCCATCTTTTTTGCTTTGGGCATTCTACAAGTAGAGCCATCATTCTTAAGGTATGTTGAAAGTTTTTTTTTTTTTTTGGAACACCAGATATTAACCAACATACAGGTAGATATTGCTGACTGCACATTAGTATTTATGACGTACTCCACTACTGACCTATTGCATTACAACTATTGCGGATGACACGGCCTCTTTTAATGTTCTAAATGACCCACCATAACCCAACAACATGAGCGGTCACCCCAATAACTGGAATGGCCCTCCACCGCCGCAAAACACTATAGCAATACTGCTATACCAGCAACATGGGCAGTGTGGACAAATAATGGAGGCAAGAATCTGAAATGGAACTGATTTGATATGTATCTTGTACTAATCGTTACTCTGTCCAATTCAATACAGTTTGTGTGTGTATGTACATCGTATAAAGTCCAATTCACACGTATTAGAGAGTCGAATACATCATATATGGAACACGGCAAAAAACATATCGTAAATCGCGCAACGCGCGACGATGAATAACACTAGTTTATATAATATATTAATTCGAGTGAACAAAAATTAGCGTATTCGTGTACTAAAATTTTCAATTCCCGCCTATCGAATTTTCACTCTCCCGCCCATCCTTTTCACCAACAAAATCAAACCCTTTCCCCTACTCATCCCTCCATCGACTACTCTCTCACACACACGAGTTGTGTGTATTCACACCCTAATCCAGTGAACTAGAATCATCTGCACAGTCATGGTGAAGAAGAACCGAGTCCTGGTTGGCTCAACAGTGGTCTTCTCCCACATCTCCGAAGCACCTCCGTCACATCTCCGAGTTCCTTGTTTCTGTTTACTCAGTCTACTTCCATTCTTTTGATATAATCTGTGAGTTCATGCTCCCCTTTCTCCGTGGTTTCATTCAGTCGTGTTTATACTCAAATCAGCATCAATTTTGGTCGATAGGGTTTGATAACTTAGCGATTTGCTTCCGAATTGGTTGTATTGTTGCTGTGTTCATGCTGGTGATGATGTCATTGGTAATTTCGATTTGATTATTATGAGTTTTTGTTGTGCATTGAGGGATCTAGGGTTTTGAACTTTTGATTTGGTTGGTTGTAAAGTGTAAATTGAACTTTCACTTAAATCTTGATTCACACAATCTGGGGGTTTTTATAGTTTAGATTCTGCTTTGGGGTTGAAGCATGATATGGTTTGGATGTTGAATGGTCTGTTGAAGAACAACATAAGTTGGATGAAGGTCTTTCCATGTATGGCTTTTGTTTTATACTTATAGTTAATGATAATATATACCAATACTATCATCGAAAAGTTGATGTGTTTCCAGATGGTTTTTTTATATTTACTGTTTTTGGGTTAAATTCGTATGAAATTAGGCAATAATAATTAGCTATCTCTAATTGTCTCAGTAGGAATGTGATCGTTAAGCTGAGCTCACCTTTAAGCATTCGTTGTGTGGTTGTATAGGTAGCATTGGTATGGGTTGAAACGGGTTGGATTGACCCAATATGGAATCCCAGTTAATTATTTTGTTGCCTGCAGTTGCGACATATCTGGATTCTGGAGCCAGTGCTGTTCTTGTAGAAGAAGCTGATCTGATTCAAAGTAAGTTAATGTATCCTGTTACAACAATGTGAATATCAAACTATGGTTAATATGATTTTGTTTTTTATTTTATTAGTAGGTATGAGTTTGTGCTCTGTATTGTGTTGCTTTCGATGGCAGCATGGATGACACTACTAATCTTCAATTCTGCGGTTATTGTGGTGCCTGTGTTACCTGGATGAGTGCTTTTTAACTAAGTTTCTCTTTTTCTAATAACACATGGCGTAAAATGCAATGGTAAGAAGTTTAAATGGAAGACCTGTTTGTGAATCTTATGCAATGCTCTAACTGGAATTACCATTTTTGTAGACATGTATGCCTTCATTATTAGAAGTTATGTCATCTTGACTGTACTCGCTGGTGTAAGATATCCACTTGGTAAAATTTAAACAAGGAGAGCTACATTCTTATTAGGTCAAATATTGAAATGGTGTTCCATTGTTGTGAAAAGTTCTGTATTGTTCTCTATTTGGGTAAGGCCACATTTTCAGTTAGAGATTGTTCAGGAGTTCCGTATGCAATTTATTAGGGGTGCAAACGAGCCGAGCTACTCGAGCTCGGCTCGAAAAAAAGCTCGAACGAGCCGAGCTTAAACGAGCTCGAGCTCGAGCCCAAGCCTAAAAACAAGCTCGTTTAGTAAACGAGCCCGAGCTTCGCTTATCGAGCTCGAGCCGGCTCGCGAGCCTAATCGAGCTTTCTATTTATATATTTTTTTATTAATATATTAAACATATATTTATATAATAATTACCAATTATATAAATATAAAAAATAACTAAATTATATGTATAATAAAAATAATTATAATTAATATAAATTAATTAAAAAATACTAAACGAGTCGAGCCCGAGCCGAGCTCGAGCTTGAAAAATTAACTTCGAGCCGAGCTCGAGCTTCAGAAATAAAGCTCAAATCGAGCCGAGCTCGAGCTCGAGCCTGGTCGAGCTCGGGCTCGGCTCGGCTCGTCTCGTTTGCACCCCTACAATTTATTTCATATGTAGCGTTTCTACAGCCTTTCATCATCGTGCAGGTATGCTCCATATGTCTTCATTTTTATGTTAAAATTAGGTGATCAAACGAGCCGAGCTACTTGAGCACGGCTCAAAAAAAAGCTCGAACGAGCTGAGCTTAGACGAGCTCAAGTCTGAGACCGATCTTAAAACAAGCTCGTTTAAACGAGCCCAAGCCCGAGCATCGTTTATTGAGCTCGATCTGGCTTGTGAGCCTAAACAAGCCCACTGTTTATTTATTTTTTCTGTAATGTATTACATATATATTTAAATAATAATAGTCATTATTTGTTATATTATATAAAATAACTAAATTTTATATAAACTAATGACTATAACTAATAAGAATTAATTAATTAATAAAAAATGAGTTGAGCCTGAGCCAAGCTTAAGCTTCAAAAATTACTTACGAGCCTGAGCTCGTGCTTTAGAAACAAAGCTCAAATCGAGCTGAGCTCGAGCTCAGGCTCGGCTCGTTTGCACCCCTAGTTAAATTGTCATCATATCCTGATTGAAAATAACAATCAATCTTGTTAAGTTTCAGAAGCTAGCTTAGCATCAGTTTTGGAACTAATGGAAATTTGGTAAGGCACATGGTTCTGAAGCTACTGTAATAGAGGAGTTTTTTTGGTATGTTAGTGATTGGTACTGCACTATTGCTTCATGTTGATTGTCTGCTAGCTTAAACTTCTTAGTCCATAAGCTTTTTTTAACATGATGCATAACATCGATTTTTTAACACAGTAATGGTTTGAATCTTTGATCTCACACTCCTTTAAAACTTTTAAACTAGCTATAGCTGTTTGAGACAAAATTAAAGTTAGCATTACCAACTTTGTCTATGAGTATAAGTATGAATTGAAATTACTATTAGGGAAATACATCTCGTAACTACATTTGTAGTAGCCAACTCAATTTGATCATAGAAAGAATGATTTTAGCGTTTATTTATATATGTTATTTTTTATTATTTTGAACTTGTATTGTTGACAGAAGGATAACACAATATGTTCATGTTGAGTGATGGTTTGCTCTCACGAATCTGGAAAACATCCATAATTAATGGCATTTATTTCTAGATGGGTTGTGCGAATGGCGCTGGTGTAATTTTAAGTGAATATGATGAAGAAGTTGCTAATGACGCACCTGGAAAGCATTCACAGTTGTAGCAGGTAGGTTTGGTGCTCTTGCAAGTGTTGCTAGTTGCTAGAAGTGATGAATGTTCTCTTGCAGTTGCTGCTTCATTTGTAGATAGTTTTTTTATTAAAAGTTTGTGTCTTTATTATTTACATTGAAAATTATATATGGATTTTGGTTTATTATTCTTAATATTATATGTTTTTAAGTTTTCTCATGCATGTTTGTTGTTTTTAATAATTTTATAAAAATAAATAAATACAAAATGGCTACACAAAAATGGGCAAATAAAATCACAATGTATATGCGTGATCAAAGGTTAGACAATAGTCATACTTACAATTACAAAATTTCATGTGGTTATAGATAACCATTAGCCACACCATAGTCATTTTGTTTGTGTGACGCAATGATACCAAACGTCATAAAAAATTATGTGCCACTAGATGTTAGATAATAGGCACACTTTAAATTACAAAATTTCATGTGGCAATAGATAACCATTAGCCACGTCTTATTCATTTTGTTTTTTGTTTGTGTGACGCAATGGCATCAAACGTCATAAGAAAAAAATTATGTGTGACCAAAGGGTAGGCAATAGCCACACCATAATCATTTTGTTGGTGTGACGCAATGATATCAAACGTGATAAGAAAAAATATTATGTGTGACCAAAGTTTAGATAATAGCCACACTTAAAATTACAAAATTTCATGTTGCTATAGATAACCATTAACCACACCATAATCATTTTTTTGTTTTTGTGATGCAATGATATCAAACGTCATACGAAAAACAATTATGTGTGACCAAAGGTTAAATAACAACCTAACTTAAAATTACAAAATTTCATGTGGCTATAGATAACCATTAGCCACACAATAGTCATCTTGTTTTTTGTTTGTGTGACGAAATGATAGCAAATGTCATGGTGAAAAAAAATTATGTGTCACACTAAAGATTAGACAATAGCCACACTTGAAATTATAAAATTTCGTGTGGCTATAAATAACCATTAGCCACACCATAGTCACTTTATTTTTTGTTTGTGTGACGGAATGATAACAAATGTCACGAGAATAACAAATATGTGTGACTAAAGGTCGGACATTAGCCACACTTAAAATTGCTAGTTTTTTTGTGTGTGCAGTAAAAGGTTTTAGCCGCACATACAATAAATTTATGTGACTATATATTAGAAATGACCACAGTTACAATAAATATATGTGGCCGTTGCTACCCTTCAGCCACACGTAATGGACACAATGTCTGACTAGAACAATCCTTTTTGTCACGCTTTTCTTTAATTTGTGTGGCTAAAACAAACATTTTAGTAAATTTATGTGACTATATAATAGAAATGGTCACATTTAAAGTAAATTCATGTGGCCGTTGCTACCTGTTAGTCACACTTAATGAAGGGAATGCTTGATTTCATCAAAAAATGTTGGTACCATTTAGCCACACTTTTATGATGTTACAGTCACTAAAAAGTGTGTGTGACCATATGATACCTATGATGACTCGACCTTTGGTCACACTTGAACTGAAAAAAATAAGTGTGGCGAAAGGCCTATAGCCACACTTTTTTTTGTGTGGCCATAGGCATGTTTTGACGTAGTGATTATTGTTTCACAACCATGGCATACAAAGTTATATTTTATTTATCAACATAAGAGTTACATTGTCTTAAACAGGAAACAAAGAGTACATAACATAATTAAACTAAGTCTATCTTCGTTTTATGTCTCTAAGGCACAGATCCGCCCTAGTGTCACGATCATCATCCTACGCAAAAGCTCCTGAAAACACATGTGAAAATAGGTACGTCAGCATAAAAATGCCTGTGAGATACATAGGTTTTGTGAAAATAGGATTCATGACTTAAGTTTAAGAAAAAGTTGTTTAGTAAAAGTCAGTCATGAACCTTGTAAATTGTTTTGTTTTGTTTTGTTTTGTAAGTCATTTAAAAAGCGATAAGATCAAATGATATGTATAAATAAAAGAATAATGTATGGTTAAATGTATAACCAAGTAAAATGAGTTGTATAAAGTAAATTGTTTGTAAACCAAAGTCTTGTGAAAATCGTGTTACTTGTGTAAAATGTACAAGTCCAAATTGAATGATTTAAATAACGCTATGATATGTAATATAATACAAACACTTATATATAGGAAGTACGAGCGGCGTATCCACCATGCTTGTATCATATTACTCACATCTCGTTACTTAAGTCACTTAAGCAAACCACCAATGTATAAAGTCTATGTTTAGACCAATTGTCAAAAAGTCCTTGTATAAACCATGTCAAATGTTAAGAAGTCCAAAAGTAGTCAAGTAATGTGTAACAAATGTTATGTATTGTAAGTAAAGTATTGTCACATAATCCAAATGTAGAAATGTACAAAACAAAGTATTTTGAATATATCAAAAAGTTATGTTTTGCAAAGTAATGCATGTTACATTGATACAAACATTTATGTGGTAAGTTAACGCATACATTTAAGCCTTGAGACAGTCGGATAACCCTTTCAGTCAAGGTTATCAAAAGAAATGTTTTCGGATTCAGTCATTCCTTACATCCAAACAAACCCGAGATGTCAGGAATGGGATTTGTCAAGTCCTATGGTACCACTACTTACTACCGAACGGCGTAGCTAATGTTAATGAACGTATATAAGTCCCGTTTGTGCAAACCAAATGTTATAGCAATTGTGAACATGTTATATGAAAACAATGTACTAAGTTTGCTAAGTTAACATACAAAGCAGAAAAGTCATGTAAATCAATGTGCTAGCATGCTATCAGTCAACATACATAGCAGAAATGTAAAGTAAGACAATGTACTAAGTATGCACACAATGGACATACATAGCATGAAATGTAATGTAAAACGATGTACTAAGTATGCACACAATGGACATACATAGCATAAAATGTAATGAAATCATGTACTATAATGTACTAATGAACATAACAAGCATATGATATGAAAACAGGAAAGCATGAAAGTAACAAGTAGGCACATGTGTTTCACCCCAAAATAGTTTGGAAAACAGTAAAAGAGGGGTCTATGTACTCACTTGAGATTGATTAGTAGTCCTTGAGTAACAACCAAACAATGCTAGAGATCACGGATATCAAACGGCACCTAATATAGGTAACTATATTAATAAACCGGACCTATATCGGAGGATTGGATAGAATGAGGGTTCGTAAACCAAACGAGTATGGAGACTCGTGTAATATGGTTTAACAAAGCCTACATACTAAATGAAACCTAACCTAAGTGCTTATGACCCATTACGACCCGTTTAGGTAGCTTATGCTACTTTAACGCGTCGTTCGCGTGAAACGCGTTCGGACCGCCTAACTAGTCCTATGACAAGTAGAATATGCCTTAACATGTTTAATATTGTTGATAAATCAGTTTAGAGGTCATAGGTTATGTTACATATGTTTAAAATGTATTTTGGCATCAAAGGGGTATTTTGGTAATTTACCTAAGGCATATAAACTACCTATCATACAACTACTTAAACGAATCGAACATATGGTATAACCTCGGAAGGTTATTCCCTATATACTATGGTCACCTAATGTATTTGGTCGGATCCTAATGATCGACCAAATGGGTCGGGTTCGAAGGTATAAGCGATTTATTAGATCGCTTACCCTTACGACCCTAGACAACGTGGTAATCAGTAGGCATAGTCACAAGGGACTATAACCATCGTGATTACAATCACGTTGCGAAGTTCAAACGAACTTCTCATTGACCATACACTGGTCAATGCAGAAAGTCAAACAAAGTTTGACTTTCGGACTCGAAAAGCAATAAAAGAACGAAGGAACACTTACAAAGGGTCCCCGAAAGCTTTGATCTCTCAAATATTCTCAGGTATGAAGTGTTTTACACATCAACTTAGAGAAATTTCAAGAAATCAAGTGGGTTTTGAAGTTGGGGGATGTGGGTATTTATAGGATTTCCCGAACCGTTAGGATCGTTTCTTGGAAACCGTGCTTTGATCTTGGCCATACACCTCAAGATAGTAGTTTTACAATACCATGTGAGCCCCTAGTATTGCCCAATACCATGTGCAAGAGTGGATAGGACTAGATGCAATGTTTCTGAAGTTTCTGCTGATCTGGGGACTGCTTGCGCACCGTGAGCATGCCCTTGAGGTGCGCAAGGACCTTGCAGACCAGAAACTTTGATTTTTGGCAGTTTTGGTCCCTGTTGTGTAATAAGGCCATTTCTGACGCGTTTAAGGCCCGTTAACCCCATTTCAAAGCTCTAAAATGAATTTAAAGTATATGGAACTTAAAATGTGCTCAAAAATATATCTCAGATGTAGGTTCGTTTGGCCGTACAATCGCGATGTTCGCTTAATTACGACGGACTGCGCATAAGCGCGAAAAACGATCCAAATGACGCGACGAATGGATTTTTCTTATGCTAAACACTAAAATAAAAATATTTTAGTGCTTACATAAACTTTTGGATATCCGGATGTATTCAGAACGTAAGTTATGCGCGAAAGTGCAAACTTATGCACTTTTTGACACTTTTAGTCCCTGAATGACCCACAAGTTTATTTTAGCACACCGAACCCCTCAAAGCCTATTTCTAAGCTATGTAAAGGATATTTATGGTATGTTTAACTTATGGTCATGTTCCGGAATGTCTGTTACAGTTCAAATTGGCATACTTTCGCAGTTTGTCAAATTTAGTCCCTGTAGGCGAATTAACTTGTTTTTGCCATACCAAAGCCTTTAAAACTTATTTCTAAGTTATGTAAAGGTTATTTAAGGTAAGTTAAGTATATGTTGATGTTCCGGAGTATTTTTCGCATTAAACTGATTACGTTTACACACCAGTTTGCGTATAACTCTCCAGAAAGCGATATAGAGTTTGAAATCGAATCAAAAGTCAAAACATGAAAAATATAAAACATAACAAAACAAACATTGGGATCAAATAACATTGTTTTATTGATAATCGAACTGTTCACAATGATTACAAGCACAGATGTTACAAGTAAGGAAGCATTTGCACGTAGGAAAAGAATGCGAAAGTTGCAACAACAAAGAGTTCTAGCAGCTACTAAGTGAAAGACAGATGCCCATACACAGGATATGCTTAATAGAAGCCTAGCCAATTTCCATATCCTAGCTACAACTGCTGCTGACCCAAGTCTGGAACAACTAGTAGCCCCACAACCCTTACCTGTGATTCCCACTCAGCCTATGGACGTGGAAATGCATGATTTTAGCCCTAAGAAGATACCTAGGGTACCAGCCCCTAATACTCTAGATCCAAATTATGATCCATGGTTTGATGATCTTAGGGATTATGTGCCACGCTATCACTTAAACGAAGAAACCTTGCCGAACTTAGCAGCATATCCAGGTTTGGACCCACTAGATCCCTATTTTGACAACGATGAATATATTAGGGAGATTTTTTAGAATCCATACCCTCAGGAGAATCTAGTACCTCAGTACCCAAAGCCAATACCAGTACCTGCACCCCCAATGAGTGCAAAGAATTTGCAAGAACTCCGAAATTTTGGAGAGGAAATCATAGAAAGTAGCGAGAGAATGAGGTATGTAGGAGAGCAACTCGTATGGAAATACGATGAGTGCCAGATGGATTTCAGGGGAAGTCCATATCCATAAAGGGGATGGTAAAGTTGGTAACAATAATAAATAAATAAAATATGTGTAATAATAATAAATCTATGGTAGTATAGACCACTCTGTGGTTAAGGAGGCATAATAGTATTGTAATTTTTAATTTCTGTTTTAGTGTGTAATTGACGCATACCATATAGAAAAGAGTAAAGTCGCAATGCACGACGTTTTTGGCCAATATGTGTATTATGTGTGTGACAACCCGTGTTTTAGAACCTCCTTGCTATGCTTTGATGTACTTGTTTGAACAATACGTGACCAGTTAATGTACTTGGTTTCAACAGAATGTTACGTTTATCATGCTATGTGTTATATGTGTAATGTGAATATATGTATATATATATATATATATATATATATATACTAAACCGTGGTCGCACAACAATAACCAAGTCAAACAAAATCTGACCGATCGCACAACACCCTCATTGGGTCGCACAATTTCACACGGTCGCACATGATTGTGCTCGGCCCAAATACAACTCAACGGAAGCCCAAGCCAGGCCCGACCCTTATAACCCTCGAATATCATGTAACCCTCATTATCTTGATAATACAAGATAAACACTCAAAACCCTAAGCTCTCTCCTTCATCTCTTAGAAACTTGACGGCAGCCCCATTCGAGGTCCTTTCCATCGATCCAACCAACCTACTCGAACATCACGGTTAGTGATCTCTTGTGGTTAGTTTGTTATAATACACGGTTTTGTGATTGCTAGGATTCTATATGTAAACTAGGGTTTCATGCTAGTTGATATGTTGATGGAAATTATGATTACGAGTTGGAAGTATATGTTCGATTTCAATATAGATAGATAATGGAACTGTTTGTTGCTGCATGGTATGTATTTGATCGTAATGCAATTGATAAGATTTGATGTCTTTGTATTTGGCTCGCATGTGTGATACGTAGATAGAGTTTGATAATCGTATGGTGCTAAGGAGGGTCTAGGATCGAATACATGTTAGTGGGCTGAGGTGTAATTGGGTTCGGGTGATTAGTGTGCTTTGTCAGAAGTTGTTGCATGTTGACTTAAGAATTTTGGTGATTACTTTACTGTTAATTCGATGAAGATGATGATGAGTTGTTATGCACTAGGGTTCATATGAATTAATAATGATTGATTGATTTGATCGATAAATTGTTTAGATGGAAAATATTTGATTGTTGTAACCACACATATGGAAACTGTTAAAGGGTGTAACTAAATTGCATGAGTTTAGGGAGTTGGTAACAAATCGCACAAGTCCCACACATACAAGTCAATCGCACAAGAATTAATGAACCGCACAAGTTGTCATGTTACTTAACTGTTGGGCCGGGTATATGTTTGGGCCGGATTAGCTTCGATCGCACAAGGGTTCACGGATCGCACAAGGGATCCGTGATTATATTGTTGGGCCGGTTACTTATTTAACCACTTATGTTATGTTGGGCTTCTTGATATTTTGGGCCGGGTATATTAACGGAATCGCACAACATGATGTGGGTCGCACAAGGCTGTGCCGACCGCACAACAGGTTGGGCCGACTGTTATCGGGCTTTATCTGTTGGATCGCCCAAGTTAGGCATGATGTGTACTTGACTGTTATTGTTAAGGTGTTAACATGTATTATGTGTTTACCATGATCAACCTGTGTTCATAATCTGTTATCTATGTGTAATCATACGTGCACCTAGACCTGACTTGTATGGTAACCATGTTAGGACGTGGTTGACCTCTAGAAGCTTGATTGACCTTTCGTTTACCTACCGAGCAAACCAAGGTGAGTTCACACTCTACAAAGCATGGGATTCCCAGGGGTTGGGAATGGGGTTAAGGAATATGGATTCCTCGTCCTTTCTTGGGTAGGACAGTAATGGTTCAGGAATGTAATTCCTCGTCCTCACGGACAGATAACTTTACTAGACCAAAACTCTATCACGAAGTCCCTCCTTTTTATATCGACTTAATCGCCGGGCCAATGGCGAGCGGGTCATTAGTTAGATAGCGCTATTTAGGTCTGACAAGCCTCACACCGTGCCGCAGAGGACGGGCGTGAACTAATGGATCTGGGCACGTCAATGATGATAGACATTGACAGTTCAGGGCACTTAAACATGACTTTCGTCAGTAGTCGATATGGTAACGAGTCTAGTGGATACATGGGGTAGCCCCCACGACCGCAATGCCAGATAACTATCATGGGGTAGCCCCCACGGCTGGATTGCCAGAGTAAATGGGTTAAACAAATCACGTTTTTAACTATGGGGTAACCCCCACGGCAGGATGCCAGATAAAGGAAACTGTTTTTGGAACAACTTAAAACGAACACCCAACCGTGAACTCACTCAACTTGTTGTTGACTCGTTACTACATGCTTTGCAGGTCATTAGGTACTTAGCTGGAGCTTGCATTGGGGGAGAGTCGTTGTGGGACATGGACAGCTGTGTGCCATGTTAAACCTTGGGATATTTAAACTTCTGCTTTGGTTTTAAACATTATGCTTCCGCTTATAACTTAAACTATGTTTGCTTTGGTCACCAATCGTGTTGGTGGGACTTTTATATTTAATTACTTACTCGTTCAATATGATTGGTGGTTTGATCCTGGTCAGTCACGCCTTCAAGCGGTGATACTCCGCGTGTGGATTTTGGGGGTGTGACAATGTGGTTGTTACTTAAACTATTTAATTATTCTATTAATGATTGGTAAATGTTTAAAATTCAGATGGCCGATGAAGGAAATCAAGGAAATCTGAATAATGATAACCAGAGTAACATTAACGTGGTTAATGAGAATCCAAGTATCAATAACAATGGAAACCAAACGGATAATAGTGCCGTTCAACATATAGTGGCACAAGGAATCATAGATGCCATGACATTTATTATTCAAACGATTCAAGAAGCGAACAATAAAAGTAAGCATAGCAGTAAGCGACCAATCGAACCAGAAAACAGCGTGAACAATGGACTGGTACTTCAATTGCCCATTCCCAAAAGGAGAAGAACCGTGTCTTACGGTTGTTCTTATAAAGTATTCTGGTATTGTAAACCAACGGAATTCTCGGGCAACGAAGGGGCCATTGCAACCCTACGCTGGATAGAGAAGACTGAGGCAGTCTTAAGAATAAGCAAGTGTGCTGAAGAAGATAAGATATTGTTTGCCTCTATTCTGTTTAAGAATTTAGCACTAGAATGGTGGAACACTATCCTCCAATCAAGAGGAAGTGATAGAACCTACAATATGGAATGGGAAGAATTTAAAGACAAGGTAGAAAGGAAATTCTGCCCACCCAATGAGAAGGAACAAATAGCAAACAAATTCCTAAACCTTAGGATGACTGGTGTGGATAGTAAGGAATACACTAAAGTATTCTTTGAATATGCTAGAATAGTGCCAACTCTTGCTTCACCTGAACCAATATTGATTATCCCTTTATATCTGGGGATTAATTGGGGAGATAAGCCACGTAGTCAAGGCAGCTAGATCTCAAACCATAGAAGAAGCTGTAGAACTAGCAAATACCTTGACAGATGAATTAGTCCATACCCGAGAAGAGGATCAAAGGAGGAACCTAACCCAGAAGCTCACACAAGAATTTCGTTCTGGAAATTTTAATCATGGGAAAAATATAGGTTCTACCTCAACACCTTACTATAAGAATTGTAAAAAAAACATTCAGGAAAATGCTCCATATACTGTAACTTTTGCAAAATATCGGGACACAAGGAAGAAGACTACAGGAAGAATGCTAACAACAAGATATGCTACAACTGCGGAGAACAAGGTCATATCAAGCCTAATTGCCCGAAATTAGCTCCAGCTACAAACAACAAGAATACTAAAAATGCTAGAGCATTTGTTCTAACTGCAGATGAAGCCAAGATGATTCCAGATGTCAGAGCTGGTACGTTTTTAGTTAATGATGTCTTTGCTAAAGTATTATTTGACTCTGGTGCAAACCAAAGTTTCATTAATACATCATTTTGCAAATTTCTAAATCAGTCATTAACTAAACTACCACAAGAATGCTTAGTAGAGATAGCTAATGGAGAAACTGTTTGGATTTCTGAAATCTTGCAGGGAGCAAGAATAGAAATTTTAAATCAGAAATTTATTGCAAACCTTTATCCCATGAATTTGGCAGGATTCGATGTTGTTTTAGGAATGGATTGGTTAATAGCCAATAAAGCCAGTATTTTATGTGATCAAAATTCAATTCAAGTAAATTCACCAAAAGGTAAAACGATCACAATTAAAGGAGATAAATCATCTAGATCCACAAAATTCATCTTTGTAATGAAAACTGCAAGTTACATAAGAAAATGATCATTAGTGTATTTGATTCCCATAATCATTAACACTAAAGGAAAGGATTTAAAAGATATTCCAGTAGTATCTCAGTTTTCAGATGTATTTCCAGAAGAATTGCCAGGGCAACCTCCAGATAGAGAAGTTGAATTCAGAATCCATTTAATACCAGGAACAGCAACGATTGCCAAAGCACCTTACCGTTTGGCACCTGTAGAAATTCAAGAATTGAAGAAACAATTAGATGAATTGTTGGAGAAAAGATTTATACAGCCAAGTTCGTCGCCATGGGGAGCGCCGATACTATTTGTTAAAAAGAAGGACGGATCAATGCGTATGTGCATTGACTACCGTGAATTGAATAAGGTCACGATTAAGAACCGGTACCCATTACCAAGAATCGATGATCTGTTCGATCAACTACAAGGAGCTCGATTTTTCTCTAAAATCGATTTAAAATCAGGATATCATCAATTAAAGGTACAGGAAGAGGATATTCCTAAGACCGCATTCAGAACAAGGTATAGCCATTATGAATTTACTGTCATGTCATTTGGTTTAACCAATGCCCCAGCCGCATTTATGGACATGATGAACCGAATATGTAAGCCATATTTGGATAAATTCATAATTGTTTCCATAGATGATATTCTAATTTACTCTAAGAGTAAAGAAAAACATGCAACATATTTGCACGCACTTTTAAGTTTATTAAGAAAGGAAAAGCTTTACGCTAAATTTTCCAAGTGTGAATTTTGGTTAGAACAGGTATAGTTTATCGGACACCTAGTCAATCATGTTGGAATTCATGTAGATCCAACAAAAATCGAGGCGATTACTAAATGGAAAACCCCTGAGTCACCAACCGAGGTTAGAAGTTTCTTAGGATTGGCCGGTTATTATAGAAGATTTATTAAAGATTTTTCTAGAATAGCCATTCTCTTAACTAAGCTAACCTGTAAATCTGTTAAGTTTGAATGGGTATAAATACAAGAAGAAACCTTTAGAATCCTTAAGCATAAATTAACCCATACACCCATACTAGCGTTACCAGAAGGAACTGAAGATTTTATAGTCTATTATGACGTTTCCAAATTAGGTTATGGATGTGTATTAATGCAACGACAAAAGGTTATAGCCTATGCATCTAGACAACTTAAGAATCATGAAGAGAATTATTCAACCCATGATTTAGAATTAGGAGCTACAATTTTTGCTCTTAAGATTTGGAGACATTACTTATATGGTAGTAAGTTTACATATTCACTGATCATAAGAGTTTAAGGTATGTTTTCAAGCAAAAGAAGTTGAATATGAGACAAAGATGCTGGATGGAGATGCTTAGTGATTATGATTGTAATATCCAGTATCATGAAGGAAAAGCAAATGTAGTAGCAGATGCTTTAAGCCGAAAGTATCATGAAAAGCCAAAAAGGGTACGTTCTCTTAAATTAAATCTACAAGTAGATTTAAATGATCAGATAAGAGAAGCACAAGAATTAGTAATCAAGGATGATACTGAAAAATTAAAAGGTATAGAATTAGAACAAGGAACAGATGGAATTTGGAGATTCCATGAAAAGAGAATATGGATACCTAAATTTGGAAATCTACGTCATCATATATTAGAAGAAGCCCATAAATCTAAGTATACGATGCATCCAGGAAATGATAAAATGTACCAGGATTTAAGGAAAAATTTATGGTGGATAGGAATGAAAAAGGACATAGCAGCCTATGTTTCTAAATGTTTAACCTGTTCACAAGTCAAAGCTGAACACCAGAAACCCTCAGGATTGCTACAACAATTAGAAATGCCATTATGGAAATGGGAATTGATAACAATGGATTTTGTTACCAAATTACCCAAAACAAAGAAAGGTAATGATACAAACTGGGTGATTGTAGATAGGCTAACCAAGTCAGCTCATTTCCTATCAATGAAGGAAACTTTCAGTATAGAACAGTTCGCTAAATTGTATCTAAATGAAATTGTTTCATTACATGGAATTCCTTTATCAATTATTTCTGATAGGGATAGTCGATTTACCTCTCATTTTTGGTCAAGTTTTCAAAAGGCAATGGGAACCAAGTTGAATCTAAGCACAACTTATCATCCTCAAACGGACGGACAAAGCGAAAGAACAATTCAGACAATGGAAGACATGCTTAGAGCTTGTGTAATTGATTTTGGAGGTAATTGGGACGATCACTTACCTTTAATAGAATTTTCTTATAATATTAGTTATCACACAAGTATCAATGCTGCACCATTCGAAGCACTTTATGGACGAAAGTGCCGAACCCCAGTCTGTTGGGTAGAAATTGGGGAAAAGTAACTATCTGGACCTGAGATAGTACAAGAAACAACTGACAAGATTATTAAAGTCAAGGAACGACTGAAAGCAGCACATGATCGACAAAAGAGCTATGCCGATAACCGACGCAAGCCATTGGAGTTTCAAGTAGGAGATAAAGTATTGTTGAAAGTCTCTCCTTGGAAAGGAGTGGTAAGATTCATTAAAAGAGGGAAGCTAAGTCCCAGGTATATTGGACCTTTTAAGATTATTAGAAGAATAGGACCTGTAGCCTATCAGCTACAACTGCCAGAGGAAATGGCAGGAATACATGATGTATTTCATGTATCTAATCTCAAGAAGTGCTTAGCTGATGAATCGCTAATGATACCTCTTAAGGATATAGAGGTAAATGAACAACTCAAGTTTGTAGAAAGGCCTCTACCGATTGAAGACAGGAAAGTCAAGAACCTCAAGCATAAGAGACTAGTTCTGGTCAAAGTGAAGTGGGACTCCAAAAGAGGACCTGAGTATACATGGGAACTTGAATCTGAAATGCAAAGGAAATATCCGCACTTGTTCCGGTAGATCTCGAGGACGAGCTCTAAAACAAGGTGGGGAGGAAGTAACAATCCTCAATTAAACCGACACCCTCAATTATTTTCCGACACCCTAGCATATTTTAAAAAATATCCCAAAATGTCCTAATATGTCTTTAAATACACCCCGT
Organism: Helianthus tuberosus; assembly: GCA_030545235.1. Lineage (NCBI taxonomy): Eukaryota > Viridiplantae > Streptophyta > Magnoliopsida > Asterales > Asteraceae > Helianthus > Helianthus tuberosus. Next base: position 139,643,885 of record CM060424.1, read on the forward strand.
ATGTGAAAACCGAGCCCAAAATAAAGTATAGCATTAAAAATAAAATAAAAATATGATTTTTTAGTTCAGGCGGGCCGCGTAAAGGATCCCTAACCCTTACGCGGGTCGCGTCAACTTATTGAGCAGGCGGGCTCCGGTGTCACCACGTGTGTGTGTGCGTGTTGGACCTACCCCATGACCCGGACACCCTATGCCCTACCCGGGCTAGTATGCGGGCCGCGTAAGCCTCGCTTATATGTTACGCGGGCCGCGTGAGAGTCAAGATCAGCACCTATAAATAGAACGCATCGGCTTTCAACACAAATCGTTCATTTCTTTTCTGTATCTCGACTTTCTGAAGATATAAGCATAATATTCGAGTATTATACCCCCTAATTAGCAAGGTTCTGCTCCGTTGTAAGTATTATAACCCCAGTTTCGTAATAGATACGCTGCCCGATTGATTAAGGGTTCCGCAACAACTGTCGTGGTTCTGCTCGACGTAGTTGTTGGAATACCATCTCGGGGAGGGTATCATTAATATTATCAAAGGGTTATTATACTAACCTATGTACATTTGTGTAAATTATAGATTTTTCCCAGGAAACCCTTACGCAAAGTCTAAGATAGCAATGTGAGTTTATCCTCTTTTTGTTAACCTTTTTGTAATATTTTATAAAACCTTAATTGTTTTACAATGTGATTAAGCGGTGATTGAGTCTTTGTAGTTCTTCAATTACTGTCGGTATGTTGGGGTTTTGTATACAAAATTTACTACACTGTGAGTAGTAAGTCGGGATGACAGTACGTTACCATTGGACAACGAGTTAGCCAATGTGTAATATGACCCATCAGTCAGGATTGACTGTACTGAATGAGTAATTGAATAGAAATAAACAATGTAATCGCTCTCAATGATGTTTTAATTGATAAAATGTTTCTTGATTAAACTGGGATGCACTCACCAGTATTTCCCACTGACAAATGTTTTTAAAACGCGTTTCAGGTAACACAATGTGACAACCAATTAGTAAAAAGCCAGTTGGTGAGCACTGAAGGCTTGGAAAAAATGTGGATATAAAAGCTACCTAAAAGACGATGTTTTAAATTCAATAAAATAGGGTTTATCCCTATAAACATATTGTAATAAGAAACTTGGGTTTTACCCATGTGATTATTAATATCAAATGTGGTGGTTTTACTCTGATAAACATTTCCTAACTACGGTCCTGATGTAATTTCCGCTGCCAAATTAACCAACTGATACCACCAAAATTCTGAGTTCGCGTCCGCCCGTTCCCGGGATAGATAAGGGATCGGGGGTTGCGACAATTAGCCCTTGGTTGAAGATGATCTATATATGGATGAAAATATTTCATAAATTTCTTACAAAAATCCAAGTTCTCAAGACAACCCTACCATACACCCACACATACTTCTAATTTGAATTTCTAAGCAAATTGAATCAAAAATAAAAAATGAATCCAAATTTAGACTTCGAATCGAATCAAAATTCGAATAGGTGATTTTCGATTTGAATCAAATTTCAAGCCCAATTCGAATACTGAACTCCCTTGTCGACATGGGTAGACCTATGAATTTTTTTCCATCAGAGTCAACTTCTTCGGTGTCCGGACGTTTGTTAGCTTGACATAAGAGTTTTTGAGTGGGATCATGTTATATAATAAACTACAATGCCATTTAATATATGGGAAGTAAAAACAGTACAAAATTTAGCTATTTTTTTAGAATTACTGTTTGTAAACAAGAATTAAATTCATGTACTTCACATTTAAAATCATTTGAAATTAAATATAGATAGATGATAATTTAGATGACAACAAAGAGAAAAAGGTTAATCCCTAACAAAGGTTTTGAAACCTAGTCAGTTGTTTCAATAGAGATGTAGGTAACGACTTCAAACATCTATCATTGTTTATTTCAATCATACAACAAACTTATAGGGTCATAGTTCACATATAACATAGAATAACAACAATCATCTATCATTGTTTATTTCAATCACACAACAACTTTAGAAGGTCAACATTAAAATTCACGAGGCCATTAAAAACAGTGATACATGTTACATATAAAATGGAATAACTACGGGGTTGCTTAAACCCTAAACTATCAAAAATTGTGTATTGCTACCAATGCTAATTTCTAGAGCAAATATTAGATTGTCAAAAGATAACGATTATATACACATGTTCATAAAAGTTTTAATACAGTCTGAAGTGTGACTTGTTATTCTTTTCATTAATTAACGACTCCTAAGGATGAAAACAACGGAAAATGTGATGAATATCTGGCCCAAACTACCAGAAAAACACAAATCTACACAAAATCTTTAATTGGTTACAGGAAAAACATAGTACAAGATCTTCTAATCATATCATGGTCTTCAGAATCTTGTCTTTTAATGGAATTATTAGCGTATATAGCTGTGAGTGCATATTGTGTAGAGTCGTGTTGCCCAAAAGCTTAGAGATGCTTGTGAATGCTACGCCAAAGCAAAGCATTGGTACTCGTTGAACCATATAGTTTTTACAGTTGTTACTCGAAATTTCATTATAGAGAGCTTCCGTTGGATCTCTTTCTGTATTAAGGAGATTTATCCTGCCAACAACAGTGTGTTTTCTTTTATCGGTCTATGTATAGCAATCGGTCCAACAGTTGGTTAGGTTGTTGTGAGTCGGTTACATTGTTACCCTTGAATAGATTCCATCTCCTTAGCCATATAAAGGAGATCATTATGTACTCTGCTATTCTTATTATTGATATTAGATTCAGCTCTTGATTCTCTTTAGGAATCATGGTGCACGTACTACTTGAGACAGAACTTGTTCTTCAGTGTCAAAATTATATTCTTCGAAACTTAAAGTAGCTTGGTATAGGCTCTTATGTAACTTCTCCACTATTATATGGTCCTTCACTCATCTAGGGATTTTCGAACTCCCTTTTTAATCCTTGCAACACACACTTGTGAATGACCTTGGAACTCTAACCAAAGTGTTAGCACAAGAAAATAGTAGACCATTAACACCATGTTGAATAAGAGCCATGGCTTTGGCATCTTTCTTTTTGGGTTCTTGGTGCCATAGCCTTCATTGTTGAACGTACATTACTATGAGCTGATTAACTGTTGAAGCTGTTGGATTATTCGGGTTTGTTTACGGGTCACGGGTCGGCATGTTAACGGGTCACGGGTTCAGCTCGGGTAACACGTTGCGGGTCATGCTTGGAAAGTTGAAGACTTGGTATTTCTAGTTTACTTATAATAGTTTAATTAATAAGAATTTAGTATAAGGTTTGACCAAATCTTTAAGTGTACGTTGTATTTTGTTTGGGTAAAAGAGTGGTCACTTTTACCGGTTCTAAAGGAGTAGTGGCTAGGTTTTAGGAAGTATTTTATTTATTCTGTTGGATCTTGTAGGCTATAAAGCCATGTTCTTTTCTCAATAGTAAATAACCCTTCTGTATATTATCTTTCAGTGCATACGTGAGTGTTGTGATAGTGTTTATAGTGGGACCTGAACCAACATTTGGTATCAGAGTCGAGTGCTCGTGAAGAAGACGGTGTAGCCGTTTTGAGAGTCGGTCTCGTGAAAACGGTTTAGTCCGTCGCTGCGGGGCAAACGCAACAAGAAAACGGGCTATTTCGGGACAGCAGGGGGGCTGTTTCGGTGTCGTTTTACAGCAGAAGACGGATGCGTTATGGTGTTTTCGGTAGGCCGTCGACGGGGGTGACCGGTGATAAACACTTGTGTTCCGTGGCTATTAGCGATGTTCAAAGGAAGAACGGGGTTGTTCGGTTGTTTGTTGCGGGTTTGCGCGGCTGGTATACAACCGGTGATAACAGTAGACGGTGAGAATGGTTGCCTTGATCGGCTTGGTTAGTGATAAGAGGAGACCGGTGGATGTGCGTAAAAAGCGGGCAGAAAGGATCCGTCAAAGCAGGTGGCTTTAGATTCGTCTCGTTTGGCAAGTTGAGTAAAATGGAAGAAGCGGGTGGCTTGTTTTCTTTGTCGGTGGAGAGCCTCTTGAACAAGGGTGATCGGAAAAAGGTAAAGAAAAAAAATTACACGGTGTTAACATTATGGTGTTGGAGTTCAAATCGGGTGACTCGGATGTGACCGGGTGGGTCGTTGATCCGTGATGAGTCAAGATGTGAATGGACGGTTCCAGCGTTATGCCATGTTACATGTTACAGGCGTGGTGTTTTTTATTCGGGTTGAATCGTGACATTGGACCTGATCGAGGTGAAGATCGGGTGTCCGTTAGATGTCATAGTGGTTCGAAACGAGGTGATTCGGTGCAGCGGTGAAGGCGTAAACAAACACTGATTAAGGGGGTGATTGTTGGATTATTCGGGTTTGTTGGTCACGGGTCGGCATGTTAACGGGTCACGGGTTCAGCTCGGGTAACACGTTGCGGGTCATGCTTGGAAAGTTGAAGACTTGGTATTTCTAGTTTACTTATAATAGTTTAATTAATAAGAATTTAGTATAAGGTTTGACCAAATCTTTAAGTGTACGTTGTATTTTGTTTGGGTAAAAGAGTGTCACTTTTACCGGTTCTAAAGGAGTAGTGGCTAGGTTTTAGGAGGTATTTTATTTATTCTGTTGGATCTTGTAGGCTATAAACCCATGTTCTTTTCTCAATAGTAAATAACCCTTCTGCATATTATCTTTCAGTGCATACGTGAGTGTTGTGATAGTGTTTATAGTGGGACCTGAACCAACAGAAGCATGTGACTTATCTACCATTTCTTGAATTTCAAAGATACTTCATTCTTCTCATTAGGATAAAACCTAAGCTCCGATGAAGCAATGTTGGTTTTTAGAACTTATAATCACAAACTAAGAACAATGCAGAGAATTGAAATGATTATTTTATTGATCAATAAAAGCCTTACTCAATAAAGACGAAAACAACAAATAATAAGACAAAAAATAAACAAATGTTCCTAGAGTTTAGCTGGGAACCGAACAGCAACATGATCAACAGCTCTCCTTATTCCTCTAATCACAATTCAAATAATGATGGATTTCATTCAAGTGGCTGGTCTTTAGCTTGAGTTATACTCAACAAGATGAATGGATGCTAGTTCAATGGTATTGGAACAACACACAGTATACCATACATCATATGGAACCTTAGTGTCAATTTTCCAGGCAAAATTATTGAGTAATGAGCCCAACATGATAGGGACCATACGTGTTGCAAGTAGTATACCAGGGCATATTCTTCGTCCGGCACCAAACGGGATTAAATCGAAATCATGACCTCGGACATCAAGCCCAGACTCCAAAAATCGTTGTGGCTTGAACTCTAGTGAGTCATCCCATACGGTTGGGTCTCTTCCTATGGCCCATGCATTCACAAACACCTGTGTGCCCGCTGGTATAGTGTATCCACTGAGTTCTACCTGTGTCACAACTTTTCGTGGAAGAAGTAAGGGGGATGGCGGGTGCAGTCGTAAGACTTCTTTCACAATGCATGATAAGTAGGGTAGCTTCAATACATCATCCTCTCTTACGATACTACCTTTACCAATAACTTTTTCAAGCTCCTCTTTCGCTTTACTCATGATGTGTGGTTTGCGTAGTAGTTCTGTCATCACCCATTCTATTGTAATCGAGGTTGTATCAGGCCAGCAACAAACAAATCCTAGATCATCAAATGAAATTATATGTTAACAATGAAACAAGAGACAAAACAAGTCATATACTTCATCAAATGAACAGTTTACTCACCAAAAACAAAGCCTTTATGTTTGTGTGATTGAACTCATTTGGGTTATCTTGCATCATTTTCAAACACACGTCCAATACATCACCTTGTGCACACATGGAGAAATGAGATGGAGTGTCGCTCGTGGTTATAGGCACGCACCGCGTCAGGGACATTACGCGTGGAGAAAGTCAGGGTCTTGCTTTTTGAGTACTTCTTCCGCGGCAGTGGCTGAGGATATGACAAGCGTGGTGATCTGACCGAGTTGTAAAGACATTATCGGGCCATGAATTTTGGCTAGTTTCGCTAGCGACTGGTGCAGTAACGCTCCCAGCAAGTGGAGGTTACCTATGATCGGCAACCGTGTTGGGCCTGGAGGTAAGTTCTTGGGTTTGCCTACCCCCAAAACCCAGACAAGTATGTAAGATAAGAGAAGAGTACTCACTATTATAAGAAAATCCATTATTAGATGGTGTGTGTGTGTTGTGCCAAAGGATGTTGCTGTATTTATACTTCTATTAGTGAATATAATATTTCAGCGCCCATATTTTGTTAGACGTTGCTGCTGGACCTGCAGGCCTTGTTGAATTCTTAGTTTTGACTTTTGAGATTTGTGTTTTTTTTTTTCAGATTTGGCGAGCACTGGAATATAATAAGGAATTTAATACTAAATGTCTATTTATACTTTCACATCACAAAATATTTATGTGTAAATATATTTTTATATAAGAATATAATTAGTAATTTTAACCGTCGCGCGTTGCGGCGGCGTACCCGACTTGTTCCAACTAAATTTACGATGAAACGTACGGTAATTGGAATTTACACGGTCGAATGAAAACGTATTATATTTTACCCGAACAAAATCTATGTCGAAATGTACATCAACTCGAAACGTGCATATGTGGCTACCAAGCAAAATTTACATCGAAAGTTAGACCAAATTAAAGATAAAAAAAAGTACATGTCCCCAATGCGGCGGGATTTAAACGAAAACCAACTCAAATTAATACCGTTGAATCAAAACGTTCCATCTTTGAAAAATATCTTTGCTAATTCCACCTGGAAAATATACATTCGTTTACCATGTAAATGAAATAACCAAAATACAATGTCAACATATGTATTATGTACATTAGTATAGATTAGTATAGATTATAAACAATGCCTTTGTGTAGAGGGGCATGTTCAATTATTACATACATGGTGACTTATCATCGATTAGTGAAGCAGAATCATAATAAATAGCAGTTATAATTGCCCGAATTAAAATAAAACCTTCTAAATATTTTATACTACTATACCACACTTGTTAAATGGTTTATTTTAGACCTGGCAAACGGGTTGAGTCAGGTCGGGTCATGGGTCAAAACGGGTTCGGGTCGAAACGGGTCAACTAACATTTACAAGTTATGTTTGTATGTATTGTAAATTAACATTTTCAAATTCTATAATAATAAGAAATTATCAAACCCGAATTTTGGTAAATTACTTCAATCCACACAGGTTGTCGTGAAATTTGGAACGATAAATCAATAGGTGATTTTGGAAGCAAATTTACCACATCGCCGTTGTCTTCATGGGTCACAGCGGAACCCTAGACTCGTCGGAACTTGCCACTACCGCCTCTGGTCCGTCGAATCTTCACCGGAATCAACGACTTCGGTTCTGTTTGTGGGAGGCGAGCACGCCTCGAAGGCCGGTTACCGGCTAATCGGAGCAATGTGATCGCCTCTTGACGTCGTTTTTCTTCACTTTTACATAACCACTTCAAATATAGCAACCGTAATACTCAAAAGCAACATACGGACAGAAAAAAAAAATTTAAATTAACACCGAATTACGCAAAAATAAACGCTTACAAATGTCCAATCCGCAGTGACCCTCCGGGATGATCTGGTGGTGTAGTTGTGACCGCGATGTTGGATTGACGGTGGTGAATGTCACACCCTAACCGATGGCGGAAACATCGGTGCATGGCACTGAGCGAAACAGATTGTCCAGAAGTTTCCATAACAATTATCATTAGCATTCAATTTAAATAACATGTCCCATACCATGTCTCAAATAGTAAACAAATTATTACAGATAAAAACTAGGCAAATAATTCTGTTCCGAAAACTCAAATTTAAATAGAGCAATTGTTTATCTGCTTCTAGAGACCCTTGGTTCATTTACTACAGACAACTATTTGTTGGGCTCTAAAGCTTTATTCTAGCTTCAATTTCCTACCAAGTGTGCATCCTAAGCACCTGTCACATACGTTAAAATAAAGTCAATACATATAATGTAAAGGTGAGCATACAAGTTTGATAATAGCATATAGGGTTCGAATTCGTTTACGCATAACCAGCACGTACACATAGTGAAATGAAGCACGTTAGTTATCGACATAGATCCATCGATACCAATGACTGCGGGTTGACTGCCAAATGCAATTCGCAATACATGATTACCACCGTAATCCATGCAAGTAATTGTCCTTAACAACCCCCGTGTGAACGGGTGCTGAGTCCAAACTATAGTACTATCGTTGCTAAGGCAGGTAGACAACATTCCATGTGTAAACATAACAAACAAGCATTCATAAGCCACGTATAACATGCATTAACGGTTAGCGCTCAAATAGTATTGAGTATTGTGTTTGATGTGATTTGAATAGTTGTAATGTATGTAACACCCAAAAGTGCATAAAGCAAAAAGGGATCGAGTATACTTACAGCTGTTGATGGATTGAAGGGAGCGCTTAGCGAGTAAAGTTAGCCTGAATGGATTGATAGCATAACGATAAGTGACGCGTAAAACGAAAAGCAAGTGTTGGAGAGTCGGACAGGTGGTCGATTGGACGGTAGTTCGATCGGACGGCTGACCGTTCGGTTGACAGTCTGCTCGGACCGCTGTCCGGTTGGTCGGTAGGCCGATCGGATGACTGTTCGAGTGGATTGTCTCTTCCTTTGAGAAGAATGTGTTTGTTTATGATGGATTGACTTTTGAAGTTTTCGTTGTAGAATTTGAAAACATTGAAGTACCTTTACCCGTCGGGTCGGTCGATCGGACGACTGTTCGATCGGCCGGCAACCCGATCGACTAGGTATTTTAATGAATTGTAGTGATTTGCCTTGGATCGGACAGGTGTTCGATCAGACAGGTCAACAAGTCAAAGGCTTGCTGACCGATCGGTTGGCAAGTCAACAATAGTCAACAGCTTTAAATGAAATGTAAAGTATGGTGCAGTGGATCGGTTAGCTGATCGATCGAACACTAATGCTGTTCGATCGAACAACATGCATGAACAACCATGACGAGTTCTCAGCAGGGTGTCACCTGATCGGAGGGCTGTTCGATCGGGTGGCACTTCCTAGTGCATCGAACATGTTGAAAAATCGATTAAGTGTTGAAGTATAGTATTTCATGATCCGAAGAGTAATTCGATCGGATAGTAGTTCGATCAAACAACAGTTCGTTCAATACTAGTCTTCAAAATAAATTGATTAAGTGTGGGACCATGTGTTAACCGATCGGCTGGCCAGTCGATCGGCTGACTGTCCGATCGGCTGGCTGTCCGTTCGGACAACAGTCCGATCGGTCAGCACCCTGACCTGATCAGCCTCCTGACCTGATCAGCCTATTCGTCTAACACTTGGTTGTTCTGTTTGTTTGTCGTTTTATTGAGGTATTTTGACAACGAGTCGAACCATAGATCCCTCGTCCTTACTTGGTTCCCCAGGTCGGACAGGAATCATCCAAATCCGGCTGGTGAACTGTTCGGAACGGAGTTTATCGTTTAACCCGAAATCGGTTAACCTCGTGGATAGAATCCGGATCTTGAGCCATGCAACCAACGGAGTGATTCGTAAGCCGGAACAGGCTCCGTTTCTATCGGTTTGAAGGCATTGAGTGAAAAAGAGTTGAAAGAAAGTTGGAATATCCATCTTTCAATCCCTTTCACCGGTTATATGTTTAGATCTATGAAAGATGTTTTTTTGTTTTTGTGGAAATCGGCTAGATCCAAGTTATTCTTGGTGGATTGAGGCCAAAACATGAAGTTCTTCAAGAACCCATGATGACATCATCCTAGAACACTTGAATCTTGATGATTTCACGGTTAAAAGTTAAGATTTGAAAGATAGAAAGGTGTAGGAGTGCGTGTAGATCAATAAAGTAGAAGGTTGTAGGTCCGTTTTTCCGGTGGATCGATAACGTAAACCTATCCTTGTTTATCACGAACACGGTAACGGGTGCGGAATCCCCGTGACGGTGCAAACCAAACAAAAGTGTATAAAATAACAACACGCGTATAATCAATGATACACACTCTATTGATTAAACGGGATGAAAACCGAGAACAAACATATACAAACAATGTTTAAAGACTCTCTCTCAAAGTCTCTCTGATTCATCAGTTTCACACAGAAACTGAGTGGGGTATTTATACTAAGACACAGACCATACATGACGAAACATAAAGGACTCTCGGCGAAACACACAAAGTCGACGAAACACTTTTGTTTCGTCGATATACAAGTATTCCTATTTCTGTTTCGTCATTTGATGTAGAAGCCCAAGAATAGTCAAAGCCCACATGCTAGACTTCGGCCCATATGAAGAGATTATGGCCCGAACATGTTTCTGTTTACAATCTTTCACCATTTGCACCATATGAGACAAAAGCTAACATCATCATGACATCACATTGATGATGTCATGGTGATGTTTAGGCGGGAATGGCTTGCGGCGCTCCGTGCCTCGCGTGTCGAACTCTGGGGCGTACGACGGAGAAATGTCGTGACGTCGGGCTGGAGCCGGACCTAACCGAGTCGAAACCAAGTCGAACTGAGCCGAGTTGAACCGAGCCGAGTCGTGTCCACATAAAGTGTACCAACAATCTCCCCCTTGGACGCTACTCGTGAGGTTCGTCTTCTGCGATGGTTCGTCTTCTGTGTCTTTCATGTCGGAGGATCTTCAAAGTCTTCACGCTTCGTAAGTAGAAAGTGTATCAACAAACTCCCTTTTCATTTAGGTAGTGTGTTAACAAACTCCCCCTTAGAATGAACTCTCCATTGAGTTATGCTCGTGAATCTTTTGACTTGTCAATTCTTTAGATCCTTGTGGTGTTGATGAGTGATCAACTGCAACTCGATCATTTTTATCTTTTGAGTGCCTCCACTTCGTTTCTTCATTCCAAAGCTTGTCATCGAACATGTTCTCCTCGCCTTTAGCATCTGCACATGCAAGAAAGCTAAACGCATAATGAGAACAACTGCTTGGAATATAGTTAACATAAACAAACGACACATATGAGATCAAATCTCAAACAAACACCGACCGACAACAGTTTGAAAGTTTAGAAAATGATCAATTTTAATCCTTTAACTTTCAAAACTTGTTAACTTCGACTGTTTATGAAGGTGCAATTGTTTTCCGGCTTACGATCAGGATTTTGGGTAGGATAGACTCGAGTTCCAACATCAGTCAATCAAAAATAAACTAGAAGCAAAATCTTTTTGGATTTTATAAAGTTTATATTAAAACACACCTAAAATCTTTTTGGAATTTTCATTTTTCAAATGTAAAGACGGAAAGAAATAAATAAATATATACAAAGATGCATAAACTGAAAACAGTAAATAAATATCTACAGACATTCTTTTTGCGAGTTTCGAGGGTAAGAGAATCATATCAGTGTACGGTCATGCCAAAACGCTCTTTTTGTTCAATTAGTTAACATTTAGATAAGCATCCTATAACAATTATCGGTATTGTTATCCACATAAGCTCAACTTATCAGATGTAATCATGGCAAGGGGATACGTTAAGGTATGATTTATACTTACCGACCGGTGTTCATCCACACACGACACATTCCCGTATCAAGGTATGCACGAGAGTTCATCTTACCGGTGAGTATACTGTTTATCATCCGTTTGACCGTATAAAAGATGTGAGAAACTCACTTATTTTGATTGAAAACAAGCCCTATGTGAGAGAATCACTTATTTATGAGGAACTTGATTTTCATATGCATGAGGGCACAGGAGCAAGTCCGTGAACAGGTCAGTACTTTCGTACAGCAGAGAGACGAACTTGACTCCCGCAAAGAATCTGTGATATATTATCACTTATTTTGTTTTTTTTGTTTTTTTTTTTTTTTTAATCAATGTGATTGTTGATCACTTATTGAGGTCGAATGCAATATGTACACGTATGTATAGTATCATGGAAGATCTTAGACTTCGTCTCCGTTATTTTTACGGTTTGATACAACCATGATACCCAGATGATAAGACAGCATAAAGACCGAATATCTCAGAACCTCGGCAATCTCTCAAACGAAATTTCGGTACTAAGACCATATGCCAATGTGCGGTTCCCACCTGGTCTTCAGTCGATTAAGGTTTATATCACCCTGCACACTTTAATATGATTGTGAGCCTACCGATACATCTTATATAGAGCTGCTTAACATTTTTCATTTTGCATTTCAGTTCGAAGAGGTTTAGACAGACCACTGATCTACTATCATTTTCTCTTTTTCTCGCCAGGAAACTCATTTTTGTTTTTCCAATGTTTTTGGGTTTTGAAATTTTTCGGTGTTTTTGAATTTTTCAAATTTGGATTTACTCCCCCTAAAATCAACAAACTATGATAAATTTAAAATACACAAAGATATTTACAAAAACGATTTCCCGATGTTGGTTAACTCATGTTTTACCTCAATGCCGTTTACCAAAATTAATTTTAATCAGAAATGATTTCTCGAATTTTGGAAAAATGAGTTGGCATGTCGGTAAGCGGTATGGACCATGACAACATTGTCTGGCCAAAGAGTGCTACAAGAGGATAACAATTTATAAAGCAGCTTAAATATCGACAAGTAAAGGAGAGATTAGAATTTAAAACCGTATCCTGCAACTGCTTCGTGCATTGCAAGGAATCTGAGTGCTCTCCCAAACTGGATATCCACCCGGTGTGGATTTCAAAGTCGATTTTGTAGCTACTTAGAAATCTCTTCACAGCAACAAGATCAGAAACCTTTGGGTCCGGCTGGTCTTACACATTGCACCAGCGAAGGTCTTTTTCTTTCTCTTGAGAAGTAGTGTACGGTTGTTCAATCCACGCCAAGGCATCCGCACACCCGGTTGGTTTGTTCAACAAACACATTTTCTTCAATCACACCGCGAAGAAATGTACACTGCACGTTCATCTTGTTGATTTTGAACTTCAGACGTGCTGCAGGTGCGTACATTTTGATTGAATCTACCCTGGGGACCCGATCAAAGCCTTGAACAATCAAACTTTTGTATGATTTTCATTTTGTCGAAGATTTCAATCTCTTTCGACAGACAATTCTGTCTTCTTTTTCTTCTTATTCTCTCCATCAAAGGCAACCACTCCTAGAAATAACAATATCTTGGAGCTTTGAGTCGCCTATCTTGTGCATGGACACTCCACTATCAACAATCCTATGACTATCGATAGTTCCTCCTGGAACATCCTGCACACTCACTCAGAGATTAGTTGGAGAGGGGGACCTAAGCCTTAACAGACTTGGGTCGTCCTTCATCATCGAGGATTGTTACATCCATTTCCCGATGATTCTCAAATTTCACGCCTCCCCCTGAACCTTCACCTGTTTTAGGTTTCCAAGCTTGTTTCCATTTACCAGATTGTGTATTAATTACAATTTCTGGTTTTAACGGTTGTTGTGAACTTGGTTTCCTTTTAACATTTTCCGGTTTTAAAGCCTTTTCGATCACCTTCACATTCTTATGTCGTTGTTTTGTTTCCTGTTCTTTAATAGTGTGTTTATCATGTTTTGGAGAAACAGGACGACTTTGTGAGTGACCTTGTTCAGAAGGGGCTCTTTCTACAAAATTTGGTTTTGGAGAGTTTGTGCAGTTTTTGATAATGTGTCCAAACTCCCCACATTTGAAACACATTCTCCTTTCAACAAACTTAGGAGAATCTGATCGACGACCTGACGTTGAAGTTGTAGACCCAGAGGTACTAGCTTGACACCCATTTGTGTGTTGAGTGTAATTGTTATAATTATTACGTTTCAAAATGTTGACTTTTTGAACAAAATCGGTATTTGACTTATTTTCAAAAATCTCCACTTTATCAGTACCTTTGGAGGCCACAAATTTAACGTCTTTTGCCTTCTTCTTGTAACGAGCTCCTTTTGATTCAACCTTAGCCTTAGGCTTTGGAGCTCGTTGTTGTTGTTGTTTACCCTTAAAAGCGATAGGTTGTTGCTTTGTTGGTGATTTTTTATTTCCAAATTTTCTTCGAACTTCAGCTTTTGGAATCGGATCACACTGAGTTACTGAAACTCTCGGGATCGCTTTTCCCAAAAACTTACTGGTAGAATCTTCAAACACTTTATCAATCAAAGATTGATTGACATTTTTAATTGGAAAAGCTGTGTTTGAATAAATTTTGTCATCACCGACTAAAGTATACAACACGTTATCACTTTTAATGGTAGACACTGTCTCAGTGATAGGATCTATCTCTTGTTTAACACTAGTTGATTGCACAACAGGAGTAGGAGGATCACACAGAATGTGATTCTCAAAAGGCACTTCTACTCCTTTGTTCTTCTCAAGAGATTTATCCTCATCACTCACATCTGGTTCATCATCTGACGAATCATAGTCCTCAATTGTGGGAGGACTTTGTTCCGTACCAATAGATGCTGAATTTTCGATTGTTCCAGATGAGCCCTCCGAGGAACTGTCCGATTTGAACCCTAGACCAGTTGTAAACTCCTCATAGTTAAGAGGAACAGTTGGTTCAAACCGAGGCATTTCCTCCTCATCGGGCATATAAGCATAATTATGTCTCAAAGGGGGCAGACACTTCTTATACCCAACGCCTTTCTTGTTTCCCTTTAGTTGTTGAACATCAATAATGTGATCGAGCACAAATCGGGAGTTAGAGTAACTCTCCAATTTTTGCTTGATTGCATCATGCTCACATTTGGCAATGGCTAGTTCCTTTTTGGTTTCCTCAACAATGTTAATGTAATCATTTATACTAACTTGTTTATGATAAACAGTTTTTGTCACTTCGGAAACATTTTTCTTTAGAGTTTCAATCATAGATTTAAATTCTTTTTCGTTTCGAACTAAAGCCATATTTGCTTCTTTGCATTTAGCCATTTCAACAACTAAACTCTGATTGTGACTATGAACCGTTTCAGATTCACGTTTCAATTTAGCACATTCATGTTTCATATCAGCACAATCACTACATATGCTAGGAGTTTCAGATTGTACCTGACTTGTAGAAGCTGTGACATTAGCCATAAAGGCAGTCTGAGAAGAGAAAGATCCATCTTCAGTGAGGATCTTCTCCATTTCTTTTGAAGCAGCAGCTTTCTTGATCAAGTCAGATTTCTTCTTAGCATCATTGGTCGGACCACAATCGACAGTAGGTTTAGGAAAGTAGGTACTTGGATCGAAAACCGGTGGTGGAGCTGATTGAGGAAACGGAGAAGAGTTTGTATTTGATACAAACGCCGTTTGTAACTTTGGTTGTCGCAGATAAGCTGACGGGTCAAAACCTCCTCCAGAATAAGCCTGAGGTTGAGTAGTATTTACTGGAGGTATAAAAGGAATAAAACCTCCTCCAGAATAAGTCTGAGCTGAATTGGAACTTGCTGACGGGATAAAACCTCCTCCAGAATACATTTCAAAAAAAAAACTGGTCACACACTTGAAACAGACTGTTATCACACTTTTGGAAGTCCTCTGTTAAAAATTTACAAGTATCGACGAAACAGTTGTGAGACCCTATCGACGAAACCGAATTATGTTCAGGTTGACGAAACTGATTAAGCTTTGATGTGTCGACGAAACAGAAATGAAACCTTGTTGACGAAACAGAACTGATTCTTATTGATATTGGCGAAACACTTGACTTGTTACGAAACAGATTAGTTGCTTTTGGGCTTCCAAAATGACGAAACAAAGGTGACCTTTTGGGCTTCCACTTTGACGAAACAAAGGCCCAAACAAGATGATGAAACAGAATTCTAAAAGGCCCAAGAATGTTGACGAAACAAAAGTTTGTTTCGTCGAGTGTGTTATGGCAAAAAGACTTTGTGTTTCGTTAAAAAAAAATGTTGATTTGTTTTCGGCTGGACCTTATCTTGTCTGACAAGTTGACAACAATTTCAACTAC
Source organism: Helianthus tuberosus (assembly GCA_030545235.1). Classification (NCBI taxonomy): domain Eukaryota; kingdom Viridiplantae; phylum Streptophyta; class Magnoliopsida; order Asterales; family Asteraceae; genus Helianthus; species Helianthus tuberosus. The sequence goes on from CM060424.1 coordinate 139,659,791, forward strand.
AACTTTCGAGACTTCACAATTTTCAACAAAACATCATCAAATTATCACAAAAGTCAAACAAATGTTTTAATAATCAATTAACATTTTAACTCAAACTAATATTCAGATCAAACAACAACAATTTAAGAACACTTTGAATATTTCTGAAGAACACTATGAATATTCGGCAAAAATTATGATGATTCCGGTACCGAACAATTTTCCGAAACACGATTTTGCTAAAAAGTTTAATAAAAACCCATAACTAACATGTGAACATGAGAAATAACAAGGTTTTTAACCAAACACAAAGCAAAACAACAAGATTTAACCAGATTTAAAATGTTTTTCCAGAAAAATATGAATCTTTTCAAGAACAAAAATCTGAAAAACACAATAAAACAACTTGTTTCAAACACGACAATGTTTGGTTTTAAACAAGGAAAAAGAGCCAAGGCTCTGATACCAATTGTAGGTCCGTTTTTCCGGTGGATCGATAACGTAAACCTATCCTTGTTTATCACGAACACGGTAACGGGTGCGGAATCCCCGTGACGGTGCAAACCAAACAAAAGTGTATAAAATAACAACACGCGTATAATCAATGATACACACTCTATTGATTAAACGGGATGAAAACCGAGAACAAACATATACAAACAATGTTTAAAGACTCTCTCTCAAAGTCTCTCTGATTCATCAGTTTCACACAGAAACTGAGTGGGGTATTTATACTAAGACACAGACCATACATGACGAAACATAAAGGACTCTCGGCGAAACACACAAAGTCGACGAAACACTTTTGTTTCGTCGATATACAAGTATTCCTATTTCTGTTTCGTCATTTGATGTAGAAGCCCAAGAATAGTCAAAGCCCACATGCTAGACTTCGGCCCATATGAAGAGATTATGGCCCGAACATGTTTCTGTTTACAATCTTTCACCATTTGCACCATATGAGACAAAAGCTAACATCATCATGACATCACATTGATGATGTCATGGTGATGTTTAGGCGGGAATGGCTTGCGGCGCTCCGTGCCTCGCGTGTCGAACTCTGGGGCGTACGACGGAGAAATGTCGTGACGTCGGGCTGGAGCCGGACCTAACCGAGTCGAAACCAAGTCGAACTGAGCCGAGTTGAACCGAGCCGAGTCGTGTCCACATAAAGTGTACCAACAAAGGTTTAGGACGAAATCTTACCGGAATCGAGAGGAATCTGAGAAAATGATGAACTAAGCGTGCTGGTCGAACAGAGGTTTCCAAAAGTGGAAAGGATGACAATGACAGGGGTATTTATAGGATGCCAAAAGGGGAAAGTGTTGGCCGATCGGCCAGGCAGCTCGATCGGACAGCCTGTCCGATCGGACCGCAGTCCGTTCGGCTGGCTGTTCGATCGGCTGGTAGCCTGATCGATCAGTTGCATGTTTCGAGTGCTCGGTGCGACGATTTCTGATATTTCGGTTTCGGTTGCGGGCGGTTCGATACGATAGGGTTTCCTAGTCAAATAACTTTTAATCCCAACCACTCATATCTTGCGCTATCCTTTCTCCACTAATTATCATAGTTCGATTTCGATGGAGTTCGATTGCATTTCGAGTTCGATTGTGTTTCGATTAATTACCACAACACAACATAAATAAACATGCACAGATAACACGTAAGGCACACACACACGTATAACAGTATTCCCAAAAGCGTATTTCGAGTTGAGATTTGATTCGATGTCGATTCGATTAGCATAGTTTGATTATTTTTTAGTTAACTTTATCGCATTGTTACTTGCTACAGTTCACAGTCGTAAGTTGATTAAATGGCGATTGAAATACGTCGATTGTTGTAATTATTGACACTTACTCCACATGATACAGCTAAATTAAACACATAAAAGAAATTCACTACAAGTCAAGTTTCACGAAATCGGTTGTTGACTTTGACCTTGACTTTGACCTTGACTTTGACTTTGACTTCCCGAAAACATGGGGTGTTACAGCCTCCCCTTGTTTAGGGAATTTCTTCCCGAAATTAAGCTGAAAGTTGTACAACACCGTGAATCACGTTTGAGAACTTTCTCTTTCTAGACTTTCTCTTTAAACAAGTGCGGGTACTTCGCCTTCTTGTCGCTTTCGAGTTCCCAAGTGAACTCTGCGCCTCGTCAGCCTTCCCATTGGACTTTCACAATAGGAATGCGAGAGCGTCTGAGCTGCTTGGTTTGGCGATCCATGATTTCGACAGGCTTCTCCACGAAAGGTAATGTGCAGGTCATCGAGTGAAACGTGTAAGTCGTGGTCGGCTAGGCACTTTCGAAGGTTTGACACGTGGAAAGTCGGGTAGACGTTACTAAGTTCCTCCGGTAGTTCGAGTCTGTAGGCGACTTTTCTGATCCTTTCCAGAATCTTAAAAGGTCCAACATATCGAGGCGCGAGCTTTCCTTTCTTGCCGAATCGGACCACACCCTTCCAAGGTGATACCTTTAGGAGTACGTAGTCACCAACGTCAAATTCAAGGGGCTTGCATCGTCTATCGGCATAACGTTTCTGTTGATTCCGAGCTTTTACCATTTTGTCTCGAATTTGGAAAATTTTGTCTGTCGTTTCTTGTAATAGCTCAGGCCCGGTTAATTGCGAGTGACCGATCTCGTGCCACACAATAGGCGATCGACATCTCCTTCCGTATAAAGCCTCGAATGGTGCCATTTGAATGCTAGAATGATAGCTGTTGTTATATGAGAATTCGACTAATGGCAAGTATTTATCCCAATTACCACCGAAGTCTATGACACACGAACGGAGCATGTCTTCAAGAGTACGAATCGTTCTTTCAGTCTGACCGTCGGTCTAAGGGTGGAAAGCGGTACTTAGATTGAGCGATGTACCGAGTGCCGTTTGAAATGTTTCCCACAGTCGCGAGGTAAACCGATCATCACGATCAGAGATGATGTCACGAGGCGTCCCATGATTACAAATGATCTCGTCGGTGTAGATTCGGGCTAATCGTTCTACCTTGTAGTCCTCCCGTATCGGCAAAAAGTGAGCTGATTTGGTCAATCGGTCAATCACAACCCAAATACTGTCGTGACCTGATGATGTGTGTGATAGCTTTGTTATAAAGTCCATAGCTTACTCTCCCACTTCCACATGGGGATCGGTGGTTGTTCGAGTAAGCCAGAGGGTCTTTGATGTTCAGCCTTAACTCTTGCACAAGTCAGGCACTTTCCAACGTAGAGAGCAATATCCCTCTTCATGTCGGGCAACCAGCACTTGTAGCGAACGTCCTGGTATATTTTGTCGGCACCGGGATGAATAGAATACCGGGATTTGTGGGCTTCGTCCATCAAGATCTGTCGCAAATTGGTCCGTTTGGGGATCCAAATTCGGTCCAGAAAGTGGAATATCCCATTTGATTTGCTCATAAGCTGGGCTCCATCGTGGTAGACTCTTTCCTTCTTTAGAGTTCGTTCGTTAAAACACGCATGCTGAGCTTCGCGGATGAGGGTTTCGAGATCGTGTTGGGCTTGAACATTACGAGTGCTAAGCAGATAGCTCCGTCTGCTAAGTGCGTCGGCAACAACATTTGCCTTGCCTGGGTGATAACGAATCTCACAGTCGTAATCGTTGAGAAGTTCTACCCATTGGCGTTGACGCATATTAAGTTCCTTCTGATTAAAGATATGTTGTACGCTCCTATGATCGGTGAAGATCGTACACTTGGTACCATACAGGTAGTGTCGCCAAATCTTTAACGCAAAAACATCTGCGCCTAGCTCGAGATCGTGGGTTGTATAGTTCTTCTCATGGATTTTGAGCTGACGAGATGCGTAAGCTATAACCTTGTCCCGTTGCATAAGGACACAACCAAGACCAAGGTTTGAAGCATCGTAATAGACAATGAAATCGTTGTTTCCATCGGGCAATGTGAGAACAGGAGCATTGCAAAGCTTATGCTTGAGGGTTCGAAAGGCAGACTCTTGTTCAGTTCCCCAAACAAAAGGCTTGTCTTTATGCGTGAGAGCGGTAAGCGGCACAGCGATCTTTGAGAATCCTTCGATGAATCATCGATAATAGCCCTCTAGTCCGAGAAAAGAACTAACTTCAGACGGGTTCTTAGGCGTAATCCAGCTCTTAACAGCTTCAATCTTCGCAGGATCGACGTGAATACCTTGACTACTAACAATATGACCCAGAAACTGAACTTCCTCCAACCAGAATTCACACTTGGAGATCTTGGCATAGAGTTGATTCCCCTGGAGTAGTTCGAGAACCAAACGTAGATGTTGCGCGTGTTCGGTTTTCGATTTGGAATAGATCAAGACGTCGTCGATGAACACGATGACGAAACGGTCGAGATATGGTTTACACACGCGATTCATCAGGTCCATAAAAACCGCGGGTGCGTTAGTTAAACCAAAAGGCATAACAACGAATTCGTAGTGGGCGTATCGAGTGCGAAATGCGGTTTTGGGTATATCCTCCTCTTGAATACGGAGCTGGTGATAGCCTGAACGTAGATCTATCTTCGAGAAACACGTAGCACCTTATAGTTAATCAAACAAATCATCGATGCGGGGTAGGGGATAGCGGTTTTTGATAGTTAGCTTATTCAATTCCCGATAGTCGATGCACATCCTGAACGACCCATCCTTCTTTTTGACGAAAAGGACTGGCGCGCCCCAAGGAGAGGTGCTTGGGCGAATGAAGCCTTTCTAAAGTAATTCCTGTAGTTGGTTTGAGAGTTCGCGCATTTCGGATGGCGCGAGTCGGTAGGGAGCTTTGGCAATAGGGTTGGCTCCAGGAATGAGGTCGATACGAAAGTCGATATCACGACTTGGCGGTAGTCCGGGAAGATCCTCTGGAAAAACATTAGGAAATTCTCGAACAACTGAAACGTCCTTCACTTCCTTCTTCTCTTTCTTTCCCTTCTCCGCTACTACAATGTTAGCCAAGAAAGCCTTGTATTCCTTGCGGAGATACTTGCTAGCTTGAACACATGACATGAGCTTGAGACCTTTCGAAGTAGTATCACCATAAACACACAATAAATCACCATTCGCAAGCGAGAATCGAATCATCTTGTCGAAGCACACAACTTCAGCACGATTTTCACGAAGAAAGTCCATGCCTACTATGACGTTAAAACTTCCGAGTTGCATCGGATTGAGGTCGATTGGGAAGATGTGATTGTTGAGCTCAAGAGTACAATCACGAAGAACAGAATTGACGGCGACGGTTCTTCCGGTAGTGACTTCAACATCGAACGTCGAGGAGAGTTGGGAGCGTTTACAACTAAGGAGCTTCTCGAATTCGAACGACACAAAGCAATTATCGGCTCCAGTATCAAATAAACACAAAGCATAAATACCATTCACAAGGAACGTACCATTAACTACGTTGTTGTCAGCTTGGGGTTGGCGCACGTTGATGTTGAAAGTTCGTACGCGTGCTGCTTGTTGCTGTTGCTGCTGGTGTTGCTGCTGCTGCTGAGGCTCTTGCTTCATAACCCTGTTCGGGCACATGTTGGCGAAATGATTAGGATCGCCAAATGCGAAGCAGGCTCTGGCTTTGACCGCGGGTGCCGGAGGAGCTTGTTGACCCTGAGGGGCGGTGAGTAGAGCTTGATGAGCAGGAGCTTGTCGAACACGGCAGTTGGTAGTAAAATGGCCGTACATATTACAATGAGCACAAAAACGGCAAGCTATAGCAGTCGGGTGGTGGTAGGTACAAGTAGGGCAGAGCAGGTGTGGCCCAGTGTATGCACGCTTTGCAGGCGGTGCATTAGCCACAGGCGCTGCTACTTGACGTTGTTGGGCTGGCACAGCTTGAATCGGTGCAGCAGTGATCGCACATTTCTTGTTGCTGGAGCTGTTCTTTCTCTTGTTCCTCCTCTTGTTGCTTGATGAGGTGGTGGTTTCAGCAGTTGGTGCGACGATGGTAGCTTGATGCAGGTGCTTCGAGGTTTTATCCCAAACACCGGCCTTGACCCGCTTGTCGTTGATTTCAGTGGCCAGTAGATAAGTCTCTTCGATCGTCGTAGTCTTAGCCGCTTGCACCAAATCAGCCACATAGTCAGGCAGGGTTCGGATATACTTCTTGATTGCCATATCTGGAGTCTTGACCTGATCGGGGCAGATGATGCTGAGCTGTTTGAAGCGAGCAGTGAGCGCAGCATTTTCACCATCCTTTTGCTGTATGTGCCAAAATTCATCCTCTAGCTTCTGACGTTCATGAGGAGGGCAGAATTCTTCCAGCATGACTTCCTTGAGCTCGTCCTACGACAGACCGTAGGCTGCATCGTTCCCTCGCTTGTTCCTCTCGGCCGTCCACCAGTCTAGTGCATGGGACTGGAAAACTCAGGTAGCATTCAGAGTTCGGAGGTCATCGGGGAAACCACTTTGTCGTAAAGTAACCTCAATGGAATCAAACCATTGGAATAGTGCAGTAGGACCTCCCTGGCCAGTGAATTCTTTTGGCCCACACGACTTGAATTGCTTGAAATTGAAGGCCTTAGCGGTAGCTTTAGGAGCTTCGGTTCTTGATTTCTCAGACGATTTGCTGGCGTTCTCGTAAACATCACTCACGGCCTTTGCTACACTTTAAGCGATGATGGCAGCAAGACGTTTGTCTCTCTTTTCTTGACGAGAAAGTAAGGGATGACGGGATCCAGATGACATTGTCTGCAACAGACATCGTCACAGGACCCAGCACATTGTATTCGAATCTCACCTCACACGTCTACTACTTACTAAAGCTTAGGAACACGCAATGTAACACGTATCACATAAACACATAGGTACATAACCACAGATTCATATAAACACAGAAGCACATAAGCATGTAGAGGACAGAAGCACCTAATTATATAATCATAAGAGGCGGTCAGAATATAGAAACATATCATTCACAGTTCGCGATTCGTTCGAATATAGCGGTCACGTATAGCATATCGAAGTGTATAGTATAAGCGTACAGTATAGCATAAGGTCGTCCATAGTTTAGCGACTTGTTAGCGTTTTGAGGTAAAAAAAATGCAGTGCGAGTCGTGCGTGTCGATCGAAGTGAAAGTAAAAATCGAGTAAATCTCCAAAATTTAAACATATAAACAGGTAAATACACATATATCACATAAAATCGACGAATCATCAGAATCAACAGTTGCGGGCTTAGAATCGAAACACATAAAAATCGAGAAATAGATTGTCTGCGGCTAGTAGACTTTGACTAACCAAAGTGATTCGCCTATTCACAGAGACTTGTCGTGCACATTTGATCTTCGGGGCAGTGCCTTTGCCTCGATTCTTGGGCATTGGCACACATTCCGTTAGCCATGTTGTGACTTCAGGTCATTGGAGTCCGTCAAGACATTGGTGAGAGTTTTGTATAGAAGCGGAACAAGTCGTCAAGGTTAGGGTCTCACCCCTAGCTTAACAACTTTGTTCTTGTTTTTAATAATAGAGGAGATTATTCATCAAAATACGGATTTCACTCCTAATTTGGCATAATTCTCCTCGTTTGTAGATAAAATGCGGGTTGATTAAGCAACTTTAGTCGAGAGTTTGCGGTTTTCACACCTATTCTCGGCTTAGTTACTCTTTCATAGTTGAAAATTCGAGTGCAGTGATAGTGTAGCATAAGCGAGAATAGTGAGAAATAAGCTCGTACTTAATCCCTACTGGATGTACTGAAGTCGGTCAGTTGGTTCCTAACTATAGACTAGGTATCTAAGACATCGACCCGGACTAGGTCGTGTCTTGCCTAATTCCCTATAGTTATGGCTCTGATACCAATCTGTCACACCCCAACCGATGGCGGAAACATCGGGGCATGGCACTAAGCGAAACAGATTGTCCAGAAGTTTCCATAACAATTATCATTACCATTCAATTTAAATAACATGTCCCATACCATCTCTCAAACAGTAAACAAATTATTACAGATAAAAACTAGGCAAATAATTCTGTTCCGACAACTCAGATTTAAATAGAACAATTGTTTATCTGCTTCTAGAGACCCTTGGTTCATTTACTACAGACAACTATTTATTAGGCTCTAAAGCTTTATTCTAGCTTCAATTTCCTACCAAGTGTGCATCCTAAGCACCTGTCACATACGTTAAAATAAAGTCAATACATATAATGTAAAGGTGAGCATACAAGTTTGATAATAGCATATAGGGTTCGAATTCATTTACGCATAACCAGCACGTACACATAGTGAAATGAAGCACGTTAGTTATCGACATAGATCCATCGATACCAATGACTGCGGGTTGACTGCCAAATGCAGTTCGCAATACATGATTACCACCGTAATCCATGCAAGTAATTGTCCTTAACAACCCCCGTGTGAACGGGTGCTGAGTCCAAACTATAGTACTATCGTTGCTAAGGCAGGTAGACAGCATTCCATGTGTAAACATAACAAACAAGCATTCATAAGCCACGTATAACATGCATTAACAGTTAGCGTTCAAATAGTATTGAGTAGTGTGTTTGATGTGATTTGAATAGTTGTAACGTATGTAACACCCAAAAGTGCATAAAGCAAAAAGGGATCGAGTATACTCACAGCGGTTGATGGATTGAAGGGAGCGCTTAGCGAGTAAAGTTAGCCTGAATGGATTGATAGCATAACGATAAGTGACGCGTAAAATGAAAAGCAAGTGTTGGAGAGTCGGACAGCTGGTCGATCGGATGGTAGTTTGATCGTACGGCTGACTGTTCGGTTGACAGTCCGCTCGGACCGCTGTCCGGTCGCTCGGTAGGCCGATCGGATGGTTGTTCGAGTGGATTGTTTCTTCCTTTGAGAAGAATGTGTTTGTGTATGATGGAGTGACTTTTGAAGTTTCCGTTGTAGCATTTGAAAACATTGAAGTACCTTTACCCGTAGGGTCGGTCGATCGGACGGCTGTTCGATCGGCCGGCAACCCGATCGGCTAGGTATTTTAATGAATTGTAGTGATTTGCCTTGGATCGGACAGGTGTTCGATCAGACAGGTCAACAAGTCAAAGGCTTGCTGACCGATCGGTTGGCAAGTCAACAATAGTCAACAACTTTAAATGAAATGTAAAGTATGGTGCAGTGGATCGGTTAGCTGATCGATCGAACACTAATGTTGTTCGATCGGACAACATGCATGAACAACCATGACGAGTTCTCAGCAGGGTGTCACCTGATCGGACGGCTGTTCGATCGGGTGGCACTTCCTAGTGCATCGAACATGTTGAAAAATCGATTAAGTGTTGAAGTATAGTATCTCATGATCCGAAGAGTAATTCGATCAGACAGTAGTTCGATCGAACAACAGTTCGTTCAATACAAGTCTTCAAAATAAATTGATTAAGTGTGGGACCATGTGTTAACCGATCGGCTGGTTGTCCGCTCGGACAGCAGTCCGATCGGTCAGCACCCTGACCTGATCAGCCTATTCGTCTAACACTTGGTTGTTCTGTTTTGTTTGTCGTTTTATTGAGGTATTTTGACAACGAGTCGAACCATAGATCCCTCGTCCTTACTTGGTTCCCCAGGTCGGACAGGAATCACCCAAATCCGGCCGGTGAACTGTTCGGAACGGAGTTTATCGTTTAACCCGAAATCGGTTAACCTCGTGGATAGAATCCGGATCTTGAGCCATGCAACCAACGGAGTGATTCGTAAGCCGGAACAGGCTCCGTTTCTATTGGTTTGAAGGCATTGAGTGAAAAAGAGTTGAAAGAAAGTTGGAATATCCATCTTTCAATCCCTTTCACTGGTTATATGTTTAGATCTATGAAAGATCTTTGTTTGTTTATGTGGAAATCGGCTAGATCCAAGTTATTCTTGGTGGATTGAGGCCAAAACATGAAGTTCTTCAAGAACCCATGATGACATCATCCTAGAACACTTGAATCTTGATGATTTCACGGTTAAAAGTTAAGATTTGAAAGATAGAAAGGTGTAGGAGTGCGTGTAGATCAAGAAAGTACAAGGTTTAGGACGAAATATTACCGGAATCGAGAGGAATCTGAGAAAAGGATGAACTAAGCGTGCTGGTCGAACAGAGGTTTCCAAAAGTGGAAAGGATGACAATGATAGGGTTTTTATAGGATGCCAAAAGGGGAAAGTGCTGGCCGATTGGCCAGGCAGCTCGATCGGACAGCCTGTCCGATCGGACAGTAGTCCTTTCGGCTGGCTGTTCGATCGGCTGGTAGCCTGATCGATCAGTTGCACGTTTCGAGTGCTCAGTGCGACGATTTTTGATATTTCGGTTTCGGTTATGAGCGGTTCGATACGATAGGGTTTCCTAGTCAAATTACTTTTAATCCCAACCACTCATATCTTGCGCTATCCTTTCTCCACTAATTATCATAGTTCGATTTCGATGGAGTTCGATTGCATTTCGAGTTCGATTGCGTTTCGATTGATTACCACAACACGACATAAATAAACATGCACAGATAACACGTAAGGCACACACACACGTATAACAGTATTCCCAAAAGCGTATTTCGAGTTGAGATTTGATTCGATGTCGATTGGATTAGCATAGTTTGATTATTGTTTAGTTAACTTTATCTCATTGTTCCTTGCTACAGTTCACAGTCGTAAGTCGATTAAATGGCGATTGAAATACGTCGATTGTTGTAATTATTGACACTTACTCCACATAATACAGCTAAATTAAACACATAAAAGAAATTCACTACAGGTCAAGTTTTGCAAAATCGGTTGTTGACTTTGACCTTGACTTTGACTTTGACTTCCCGAAAACATGGGGTGTTACAGTGAACCTACAGTCACCGCCCCTCTCCTTCATGCTCGGCCACTCTCATGCATGGATTCGCGACATACCCTAAGTATGAGATGAACCGATCTACATAAAAATGGAGAGATGCAGAGGAATAGAGCTTACTTGAATTCTCGCTGGAAGACCAATTCAAGTCGCTGACGTTGCAGTTGTTCAAGATCTCCTTCAAGTTTCCCATTCTGTATCGATGAGAGACACCGGTACCCTCGCCGGAATTTGTGTGTTGATATTCTATTCAAAAGCGGTGGAAACTGTTAAGACTCCCACGTATCTGGTGGTAAATCCCTAGAATGACCATGCATACTTTGACCTTGTCCGTTGTATTGTAATTGTATACCCGGATAAACATATCATCCGCCCCAGCAACAAACCACTGCTTTCGTGCTAGGATCTGACTATGAAGACGCTGTGCAAGCATCAAAGACAAAAATATGTGTTCCCATCAAGCAAAAACCATGCATTATATATTAATAACACATAAGAAAAAATAAGCTCGAATAACAGACCTGGTAACTCGGTAACCTCAAACGATTTTACCATAACCTGTAGCAAATAATTAAAAGGCATATGTTTGTCACTGAATGGTTGAGTTTTCCGAGCTTCTCAGACGCCGCGTCATAAAACCTCGAGGTGTTCAGGTCCATTCATATTCAACCAGATCTGACCGAGGAGCTGCTCAAATCTGACCAATGGACCGAGTGACTTTTCCATACACAATTTTTTTTTCTTTTCAACATTTTTTCCCAGTCAACTAGACTCAGAGACCAAAAGGACTAAAGTCGAAACCACCATCACTAACTCAAATTGTAACCTCAAAGCCAACACTAAAGTGAACAGATTCATGAAGGCTAAGAGAATGCAAAAGGACCAAGCCACCATGGCTGCAATAGGGGTTGCAGGTGCTAACCTGCCATCCTCGATAGCGTATCGACTTTATTTTGATAACTCATCACAGCCTCCAACCATAGCCAAACACAAAATATAAACGCTGTTCGGTTTAGGTTTTATCGGTTTCGGTTATGAGCGGTTCGATACGATAGGGTTTCCTAGTCAAATTACTTTTAATCCCAACCACTCATATCTTGCGCTATCCTTTCTCCACTAATTATCATAGTTCGATTTCGATGGAGTTCGATTGCATTTCGAGTTCGATTGCGTTTCGATTGATTACCACAACACGACATAAATAAACATGCACAGATAACACGTAAGGCACACACACACGTATAACAGTATTCCCAAAAGCGTATTTCGAGTTGAGATTTGATTCGATGTCGATTGGATTAGCATAGTTTGATTATTGTTTAGTTAACTTTATCTCATTGTTCCTTGCTACAGTTCACAGTCGTAAGTCGATTAAATGGCGATTGAAATACGTCGATTGTTGTAATTATTGACACTTACTCCACATAATACAGCTAAATTAAACACATAAAAGAAATTCACTACAGGTCAAGTTTCGCAAAATCGGTTGTTGACTTTGACCTTGACTTTGACTTTGACTTCCCGAAAACATGGGGTGTTACAGTGAACCTACAGTCACCGCCCCTCTCCTTCATGCTCGGCCACTCTCATGCATGGCTTCGCGACATACCCTAACTATGAGATGAACCGATCTACATAAAAATGGAGAGATGCAGATGAAGAGAGCTTACTTGAATTCTCGTTGGAAGACCAATTCAAGTCGCTGACGTTGCAGTTGTTCAAGATCACCTTCAAGTTTCCCATTCTGTATCTAGATTGGCCAATGAGAGACACTGGTACCCTCGCCGGAATTTGTGTGTTGATATTCTATTCAAAAGCGGTGGAAACTGTTAAGACTCCCACGTATCTGGTGGTAAATCCCTAGAACGACCATGCATACTTTGACCTTGTCCGTTGTATTGTAATTGTATACCCGGATAAACATATCATCCTCCCCAGCAACAAACCACTGCTTTCGTGCTAGGATCTGACTATGAAGACGTTGTGCAAGCATCAAAGACAAAAATATGTGTTCCCATTAAGCAAAAACCATGCATTATATATTAATAAAACATAAGAAAAAATAAACTCGAATACTGAACTCCCTTGTCGACATGGGTAGACCTATGAATTTTTTTCCATCAGAGTCAACTTCTTCGGTGTCCGGACGTTTGTTAGCTTGACATAAGAGTTTTTGAGTGGGATCATGTTATATAATAAACTACAATGCCATTTAATATATGGGAAGTTAAAACAGTACAAAATTTAGCTATTTTTTTAGAATTACTGTTTGTAAACAAGAATCAAATTCATGTACTTCACATTTAAAATCATTTGAAATTAAATATAGATAGATGATAATTTAGATGACAGCAAAGAGAAAAAGGTTAATCCCTAACAAAGGTTTTGAAACCTAGTGAGTTGTTTCAATAGAGATGTAGGTAACCACTTCAAACATCTATCATTGTTTATTTCAATCATACAACAAACTTATAGGGTCATAGTTCACATATAACATGGAATAACAACAATCATCTATCATTGTTTATTTCAATCACACAACAACTTTAGAAGGTCATCATTAAAATTCTCGAGGCCATTAAAAACAGTGATACATGTTACATATAAAATGGAATAACTACGGGGTTGCTTAAACCCTAAACTATCAAACATTGTGTATTGCTACCATTGCTAATTTCTAGAGCATATATTAGATTGTCAAATGATAATGATTATATACACATGTTCATAAAAGTTTTAATACAGTTTGAAGTGTGACTTGTTGTTCTTTTCATTAATTAACGACTCCTAAGGATGAAAACAACGGAAAATGTGATGAATATCTGGCCCAAACTACCAGAAAAACACAAATCTACACAAAATCTTTAATTGGTTACAGGAAAAACATAGTACAAGATCTTCTAATCATATCATGGTCTTCAGAATCTTGTCTTTTAATGGAATTATTAGCGTATATAGCTGTGAGTGCATATTGTGTAGAGTCGTGTTACCCAAAAGCTTAGAGATGCTTGTGAATGCTACGCCAAAGCAAAGCATTGGTACTCGTTGAACCATATAGTTTTTACAGTTGTTACTCGAAATTTCAATATAGAGAGTTTCCGTTGGATCTCTTTCTGTATTAAGGGGATTTATCCTGCCAACAACAGTGTGTTTTCTTTCATCGGTCTATGTATAGCAATCGGTCCAACTGTTAGTTAGGTTGTTGTGAGTCGGTTACATTGTTACCCTTGAATAGATTCCATCTCCTTAGCTATATAAAGGAGATCATTATGTACTCTGCTATTCTTATTATTGATATTAGATTCAGCTCTTGATTCTCTTTAGGAATCTTGGTGCACGTACTACTCGAGACAGAACTTGTTCTTCAGTGTCAAAATTATATTCTTCGAAACTTAAAGTAGCTTGGTATAGGCTCTTATGTAAATTCTCCACTATTATATGGTCCTTCACTCATCGAGGGATTTTCGAACTCCCTTTTTAATCCTTGCAACACGCACTTGTGAATGACCTTGGAACTCTAACCATAGTGTTAGCACGAGAAAATAGTAGACCATTAACACCTTGTTGAATAAGAGCCATGGCTTTGGCATCTTTCTTTTTGGGTTCTTGGTGCCATAGCCTTCATTGTTGAACGTACATTACTATGAGCTGATTAACTGTTGAAGCTGTTGGATTATTCGGGTTTGTTTACGGGTCATGGGTCGGCAAGTTAACGGGTCACGGGTTCAGCTCGGGTAACACGTTGCGGGTCATGCTTGGAAAGTTGAAGACTTGGTATTTCTAGTTTACTTATAATAGTTTAATTAATAAGAATTTAGTATAAGGTTTGACAAAATCTTTAAGTGTACGTTGTATTTTGCTTGGGTAAAAGAGTGGTCACTTTTACGGGTTCTAAAGGAGTAGTGGCTAGGTTTTAGGAGGTATTTTATTTATTTTGTTGGATCTTGTAGGCTATAAAGTCATGTTCTTTTCTCAGTAGTAAATAACCCTTCTGCATATTATCTTTCAGTGCATACGTGAGTGTTGTGATAGTGTTTATAGTGGGACCTGAACCAACATTTGGTATCAGAGCCAGAGCCGAGTGCTTGTGAAGAAGACGGTGTAGCCGTTTTGAGAGTCGGTCTCGTGAAAACGATTTAGTCCGTCGCTGCGGGGCAAACGCAAAAGGAAAACGGGCTGTTTCGGGACAACAGGGGGGCTGTTTCGGTGTCGTTTTACACGGCAGAAGACAGAGGCGTTATGGTGTTTTCGGTAGGCCGTTGTTGTGGTAGACGTACCGGTTAAGACGACGGGGGTGACCGGTGATAAACACTTGTGTTCCGTGGCTATTAGCGATGTTCAAAGGAAGAACAGGGCTGTTCGGGTGTTAGTTGCGGGTTTGCACGGCTGGTATACAACCGGTGATAACAGTAGATGGTGAGAATGGTTGCCTTGATAGGCTTGGTTCGTGATAAGAGGAGACCGGCGGATGTGCGTAAAAAGCGGGCAGAAAGGATCCGTCAAAGCAAGTGGCTTTGGATTCGTCTCGTTTGGCAAGTTGAGAAAACGGAAGAAGCGGGTGGCTTGTTTTCTTTGTCGGTGGAGAGCCTCTTGAACAAGGGTGATCGGAAAAAGGTAAAGAAAAAAAATTACACGGTGTTAACATTATGGTGTTGGAGTTCAAATCGGGTGACTCGGATGTGACCGGGTGGGTCGTTGATCCGTGATGAGTCAAGATGTGAATGGACGGTTCCAGCGTTATGCCATGTTACATGTTACAGGCGTGGTGTTTTTAATCGGGTTGAATCGAGACATTGGACATGATCGAGGTGAAGATCGGGTGTCCGTTAGATGTCATAGTGGTTCGAAACGAGGTGATTCGGTGCAGCGGTGAAGGCGTAAACAAACACCGATTAAGGGGGTGATTGTTGGATTATTCGGATTTGTTTACGGGTCACGGGTCGGCATGTTAACGGGTCACGGGTTCAGCTCGGGTAACGCGTTTCGGGTCATGCTTGGAAAGTTGAAGACTTGGTATTTCTAGTTTACTTATAATAGTTTAATAATTAATAAGAATTTAGTATAAGGTTTGACCAAATCTTTAAGTGTATGTTGACTTTTACCGGTTCTAAAGGAGTAGTGGTTAGGTTTTATGAGGTATTTTATTTATTTTGTTGGATCTTGTAGGCTATAAAGCCATGTTCTTTTCTCAATAGTAAATAACCCTTTTGCATATTATCTTTCAGTGCATAGTGAGTGTTGTGATAGTGTTTATAGTGGGACCTGAACCAACAGAAGCTTGTGAGTTGTGACTTATCTACCATTTCTTGAATTTCAAAGATACTTCATTCTTCTCATTAGGATAAAACCTAAGCTCCGATGAAGCAATGTTGGTTTTTAGAACTTATAATCACAAACTAAGAACAATGCAGAGAATTGAAATGATTATTTTATTGATCAATAAAAGCCTTACTCAATAAAGACGAAAACAACAAATAATAAGACAAAAAATAAACAAATGTTCCTAGAGTTTAGCTGGGAACCGAACAGCAACATGATCAACGGCTCTCCTTATTCCTCTAATCACAATTCAAATAATGATGGATTTCATTCAAGTGGCTGGTCTTTAGCTTGAGTTATACTCAACAAGATGAATGGATGCTAGTTCAATGGTATTGGAACAACACACAGAGGTTTGGCCTTGGATATAGTGGTTCCATTTTTCTCAGTCATGTCCAAAACATCATATGGAACCTTAGTGTCAATTTTCCAGTCAAAATTATTGAGTAATGAGCCCAACATGATAGGGACCATACGTGTTGCAAGTGGTATACCAGGGCATATTCTTCGTCCAGCACCAAACGGGATTAAATCGAAATCATGACCTCGGACATCAAGCCCAGACTCCAAAAATCGTTGTGGCTTGAACTCTAGTGAGTCATCCCATACGGTTGGGTCTCTTCCTATGGCCCATGCATTCACAAACACCTGTGTGCCCGCTGGTTTAGTGTATCCACTGAGTTCTACCTGTGTCACAACTTTTCGTGGTAGAAGTAAGGGGGATGGCGGGTGCAGTCGTAAGACTTCTTTCACAATGCATGATAAGTAGGGTAGCCTCAATACATCATCCTCTTTTACGATACTACCTTTACCAATAACTTTTTCAAGCTCCTTTTTCGCTTTACTCATGATGTGTGGTTTGCGTAGTAGTTCTGTCATCGCCCATTCTATTGTAATCGAGGTTGTATCAGTGCCAGCAACAAACAAATCCTAGATCATCAAATGAAGTTATATGTTAACATTGAAACAAGAGACAAAACAAGTCATATAGTTCATCAAATGAAGAGTTTACTCACCTAAAACAAATCCTTTATGTTTGTGTGATTGAACTCATTTGGGTTATCTTGCATCATTTTCAAACACACGTCCAATACATCACCTTGTTCGAATCTGCCCGTTCTCATTCTCTCTTCAATTAACTGATCAAATATCCCAAGAACCTTGGAAAAATGACGAGCCATTCCTCTCTTGATCCCTTGTGGATCAATCCTCTTCAACACTGGAAATACGTCAACAAGATTTGTCTTTGCGGAGTCCACCATAATGTTGGTAATCACCTCCCTAAACTCTTTACCTGAATCCTCATACGGGTCTGTTAAATCCTTGGAGAAAATAGTGTTGGATAAAAGATTCAACGAGGTTCTAAATGCAGCACGACCGATGTGCACATTTTCATTCGAAAGAGCAGCTTTCCGGCAGTATGCTATTAGCTCTTCAACTTTCTTGCTCCTCAAGTGCTGTTTGGCTTCAAGAGAGCTGTTGGAGAAGATATTGGAAATAACGATCCTTCTGAGGGTGCGCCACTCTGTGCACACATGGAGAAATGAGATGGAGTGTCGCTCGTGGTTATAGGCACGCACCGCGTCAGGGACATTACGCGTGGAGAAAGTCAGGGTCTTGCTTTTTGAGTACTTCTTCCGCGGCAGTGGCTGAGGATATGACAAGCGTGGTGATCTGACCGAGTTGTAAAGACATTATCGGGCCATGAATTTTGGCTAGTTTCGCTAGCGACTGGTGCGGTAACGCTCCCAGCAAGTGGAGGTTTCCTATGATCGGCAACCGTGTTGGGCCTGGAGGTAAGTTCTTGGGTTTGCCTACCCCCAAAACCCAGACAAGTATGTAAGATAAGAGAAGAGTACTCACTATTATAAGAAAATCCATTATTAGATGGTGTGTGTGTGTTGTGCCAAAGGATGTTGCTGTATTTATACTTCTATTAGTGAATATAATATATCAGCGCCCATATTTTGTTAGACGTTGCTGCTGGACCTGCAGGCCTTGTTGAATTCTTAGTTTTGACTTTTGAGATTTGTGTTTTTTTCAGATTTGGCGAGCATTGGAATACAGGTAAAGGATCAAATAAAAATAAAATAAACGTACGAACTGTACGAATTGAAAGAAAAGTCAAAAAGTGGGTGGGGTTAGGTTTTTTTAGGTTTTTGGGGGTGGGGGGGGGGGGGGGGGGGGTTTAGGTTTTTTTTTGGGGGGGGGGGGGGGTGGGGTTAGTGTAATTTTGATAATTACCCTACAATTTTGATAATTACCCTACACGACCAAAATTACTCTACTTGAACTTTTACAATGGTTTAGGTTTTTTTAGGTTTTTGGGGGGTGGGGGGGGGTTTAGTGTAATTTTGATAATTACCCTACAATTTTGATAATTACCCTACACGACCAAAATTACTCTACTTGAACTTTACAAAATTACCCTACAGAAGTTCAAAATTACTCTACTAGAGTAATTTTGAAGTTGCTGATAATTACCAAAATGCCACCGCCACTTTTTTTGACTTTCTTTCACTTCGTACGTTTCGTACGATAATTTTATTTTCACCGGAACTTAACTCTTGGAATATAATAAGGAATTTAATACTGAATGTCTATTTATACTTTCACATCACAAAATATTTATGTGTAAAATATATTTTTATATAAGAATATAATTAGTAATTTTACCCGCCGCGCGTTGCGGCGGCGTACCCGACTTGTTCCAGTAAATTTACCATGAAACGTACGGTAACAGGAATTTACACGGTCGAATGAAAACGTATTATATTTTACCCGAACAAAATCTATGTCGAAATGTACATCAACTCGAAACGTGCATATGTGGCTACCAAGCAAAATTTACATCGAAAGTTAGACCAAATTAAAGATAAAAAAAGTACATGTCACCAATGCGGCGGGATTTAAACGAAAACTAACTCAAATTAATACCGTTGAATCAAAACGTTCCATCTTTGAAAAATATCTTTGCTAATTCCACCTGGAAAATATACATTCTTTTACCATGTAAATGAAATAACCAAAATGCAATGTCAACATATGTATTATGTACATTAGTATAGATTAGTATAGATTATAAACAATGCCGTTGTGTAGAGGGGCATGTTCAATTATTAGATACATGGTGACTTATCATCGATTAGTGAAGCAGAATCATAATAAATAGCCGTTATAATTGCCCGAATTAAAATAAAACCTTCTAAATATTTTATACTACTATACCACACTTGTTAAATGGTTTATTTTAGACCTGGCAAACGGGTCGGGTCGGGTCGGGTGGTGTAGTTGTGACCGCGATGTTAGATTGACGGTGGCGAACCTACAGTCACCGCCCCTCTCCTTCATGCTCGGCCACTCTCATGCATGGCTTCGCGACATACCCTAACTATGAGATGAACCGATCTACATAAAAATGGAGAGATGCAGACGAAGAGAGCTTACTTGAATTCTCGCTGGAAAACCAATTCAAGTCGCTGACGTTGCAGTTGTTCAAGATCACCTTCAAGTTTCCCATTCTGTATCTAGATCCGCCGATGAGAGACACTGGTACCCTCGCTGGAATTTGTGTGTTGATATTCTATTCAAAAGCGGTGGAAACTGTTAAGACTCCCACGTATCTGGTGGTAAATCCCTAGAACGACCATGCATGCTTTGACCTTGTCCGTTGTATTGTAATTGTATACCCGGATAAACATATCATCCGCCCCAGCAACAAACCACTGCTTTCGTGCTAGGATCTGACTATGAAGACGTTGTGCAAGCATCAAAGACAAAAATATGTGTTCCCATCAAGCAAAAACCATGCATTATATATTAATAACACATAAGAAAAAATAAACTCGAATACTGAACTCCCTTGTCGACATGGGTAGACCTATGAATTTTTTTCCATCAGAGTCAACTTCTTCGGTGTCCGGACGTTTGTTAGCTTGACATAAGAGTTTTTGAGTGGGATCATGTTATATAATAAACTACAACGCCATTTAATATATTGGAAGTAAAAACAGTACAAAATTTAGCTATTTTTTAGAATTACTGTTTGTAAACAAGAATCAAATTCATGTACTTCACATTTAAAATCATTTGAAATTAAATATAGATAGATGATAATTTAGATGACAGCAAAGAGAAAAAGGTTAATCCCTAACAAAGGTTTTGAAACCTAGTGAGTTGTTTCAATAGAGATGTAGGTAACCACTTCAAACATCTATCATTGTTTATTTCAATCATACAACAAACTTATAGGGTCATAGTTCACATATATATAACATGGAATAACAACAATCATCTATCATTGTTTATTTCAATCACACAACAACTTTAGAAGGTCATCATTAAAATTCTCGAGGCCATTAAAAACAGTGATACATGTTAAATATAAAATGGAATAACTACGGGGTTGCTTAAACCCTAAACTATCAAAAATTGTGTATTGCTACCATTGCTAATTTCTAGAGCATATATTAGATTGTCAAATGATAATGATTATATACACATGTTCATAAAAATTTTAATACAGTCTGAAGTGTGACTTGTTGTTCTTTTCATTAATTAACAACTCCTAAGGATGAAAACAACGGAAAATGTGATGAATATCTGCCCAAACTACCAGAAAAACACAAATCTACACAAAATCTTTAATTGGTTACAGGAAAAACATAGTACAAGATCTTCTAATCATATCATGGTCATCAGAATCTTGTCTTTTAATGGAATTATTAGCGTATATAGCTGGAATTTACACGGTCGAGTGAAAACGGATTATATTTTACCCGAACAAAATCTATGTCGAAATGTACATCAACTCGAAACGTGCATATGTGGCTACCAAGCAAAATTTACATCGAAAGTTAGACCAAATTAAAGATAAAAAAAGTACATGTCACCAATGCGGCGAGATTTAAACGAAAACTAACTCAAATTAATACCGTTGAATCAAAACGTTCCATCTTTGAAAAATATCTTTGCTAATTCCACCTGGAAAATATACATTCTTTTACCATGTAAATGAAATAACCAAAATGCAATGTCAACATATGTATTATGTACATTAGTATAGATTAGTATAGATTATAAACAATGCCGTTGTGTAGAGGGGCATGTTCAATTATTAGATACATGGTGACTTATCATCGATTAGTGAAGCAGAATCATAATAAATAGCAGTTATAATTGCCCGAATTAAAATAAAACCTTCTAAATATTTTATACTACTATACCACACTTGTTAAATGGTTTATTTTAGACCTGGCAAACGGGTCGGGTCGGGTCATGGGTCAAAACGGGTTCGGGTCAAAACGGGTTCGGGTCGAAACGGGTCAACTAACATTTACAAGTTATGTTTGTATGTATTGTAAATTAACATTTTCAAATTCTATAATAATAAGAAATTATCAAACCCGAATTTCGGTAAATTACTTCAATCCACACAGGTTGTCGTGAAATTTGGAACGATAAATCAATAGGTGATTTTGGAAGCAAATTTACCACATCACCGTTGTCTTCATGGATCACAGCGGAACCTTAGACTCGTCGGAACTTGCCACTACCACCTCTGATCCCTCGAATCTTCACCGGAATCGACGACTTCGGTTCTGTTTGTGGGAGGCGAGCACGCGTCGAAGGCCGGTTACCGGCTAATCGGAGCAATGTGATCGCCTCTTGATGTCGTTTTTCTTCACTTTTACATAAGCACTTCAAATATAGCAACCGTAATACTCAAAAGCAAAATACGGACAGAAAAAATTTAAATTAACACTGAATTACGCAAAAAATAAACGCTTACAAATGTCCAATCCACAGTGACCCTCCGGGATGATCCGGTGGTGTAGTTATGACCGCGATGTTGGATTGATGGTGGTGAACCTACAGTCACCGCCCCTCTCCTTCATGCTCGGCCACTCTCATGCATGGATTCGCGACATACCCTAAGTATGAGATGAACCGATCTACATAAAAATGGAGAGATGCAGAGGAATAGAGCTTACTTGAATTCTCGCTGGAAGACCAATTCAAGTCGCTGACGTTGCAGTTGTTCAAGATCTCCTTCAAGTTTCCCATTCTGTATCGATGAGAGACACCGGTACCCTCGCCGGAATTTGTGTGTTGATATTCTATTCAAAAGCGGTGGAAACTGTTAAGACTCCCACGTATCTGGTGGTAAATCCCTAGAATGACCATGCATACTTTGACCTTGTCCGTTGTATTGTAATTGTATACCCGGATAAACATATCATCCGCCCCAGCAACAAACCACTGCTTTCGTGCTAGGATCTGACTATGAAGACGCTGTGCAAGCATCAAAGACAAAAATATGTGTTCCCATCAAGCAAAAACCATGCATTATATATTAATAACACATAAGAAAAAATAAGCTCGAATAACAGACCTGGTAACTCGGTAACCTCAAACGATTTTACCATAACCTGTAGCAAATAATTAAAAGGCATATGTTTGTCACTGAATGGTTGAGTTTTCCGAGCTTCTCAGACGCCGCGTCATAAAACCTCGAGGTGTTCAGGTCCATTCATATTCAACCAGATCTGACCGAGGAGCTGCTCAAATCTGACCAATGGACCGAGTGACTTTTCCATACACAATTTTTTTTTCTTTTCAACATTTTTTCCCAGTCAACTAGACCCTATTTCAGAGACCAAAAGGACTAAAGTCGAAACCACCATCACTAACTCAAATTGTAACCTCAAAGCCAACACTAAAGTGAACAGATTCATGAAGGCTAAGAGAATGCAAAAGGACCAAGCCACCATGGCTGCAATAGGGGTTGCAGGTGCTAACCTGCCATCCTCCATAGCGTATCGACTTTATTTTGATAACTCATCACAGCCTCCAACCATAGCCAAACACAAAATATAAACGTTGTTCGGTTTAGGTTTTATCGGTTGGCACCAAATGTGACGCGTGGCTGACCGCCAAAATCACCTAATAAGAGACAAACACCCAATGTAGACATTGTTCAAAACGTTTGTTTTCTAATAGTTTGATAATGATAATAAATATTTTTACTATTAATAAATATATACTAAAGAAGACAATATAGGTATGCCAAAACGAATGATTTAGCGCTTATCATCAAAAACCCTAAAGGCCCTTTGTCAACACCATCGTCGGACCATACTTCAGATTTAGCGTTAAGCAACGCAAACCTGAAAGGCGCTCCGAATCGTCATCATCGGAGCATTTTCCACAACCAAAGCCAACAATTTAACATTTACAATCGCAGACCCCGAAGGCCCTCCGTCGACCGTTCAGCTCAGTAGAGAACCCGAGAACGTTACGGGGCGCTAAACTGGGTAGGTATATGCAAACTAAAAACATCACACACCATTTTAAGAGCAGGTAAAGGCTCCACCTTTGCCTTTATACACTTGGTAAAAAAAAACTACTTAATATTGTAATATCTCAACAACCACATGAGATACAGACCTCAAAAAGTCAAAATCAAATTGGCTTTACACCATCATTTGTCAATGTCGAGTCCTCAAAAAGTCAAAATCAAATTGGCTTTACACCATCATTTGTCAATGTCGAGTTCAAAATCCCTGTATGCATCAATTTTAAGATCCATTATCAAATCAACTTTTGAAAGAAACTTTTATCATCTACTTTTAACTCTTTCTATTTGACATACCCTATAAGCATTAGTAATAGATTAGATAAATTATGATGATCCAAGGTCACTCAGGGATAGCAACCTGCTCATCACATAAGATAGCAACTTGCTCATCACATAAGATTGATACTGGTTATAGTTTTAATAATCCAAAAAAAAAAAAAAACTAAAACCAGTTCAATGGTGAATGAAGCAGTAATTTCATCACCAAAGTTAGTGATTTCCAGTAATAAATTAAGACAATCTACCCTTGTTGTGAAGAAAAAATGTGGAAATTGAATTCAAACCAACCTATCAAAGTACGACATCATGATAATCACTGTTCATGAAGTCATGCAACATTAACTTATACCCCTTTTATTCATCTTTTGGAACTGTCGCCGTCAACATTCTTAGGGTTCCCAGAAAAAACCCTAAACTCACCGCCAGAGTGCCTCCTGCCGTCATCTTATTCAGCCTCGGGAATCGCCCCAGCCGCTTCCTTTCCTCTCCGTCAACATCACAGACACACCGTCTATCCGTCACATGATTCCGCCACCACGGTAGTCCAATGGTGGATGCTTTTGTAGAAGCTGTTTATTGTTTTTGATTATAGAGAAACAGAGGAGAGAAAGGGGGTTTAGGTTTTTATCAGAGTTGGGTTATGTTTTTGTAGAGATTGTTGTGAAATTGTAAGCTTATTTGAAGATTTGTAGAGATTGTTGTGTTCTTAATCTGGTTGAGGAGAGGAGGTTGCATATTTGTAAGAGTTTGGTTTGTTATATTTGTGCAGGAGGAAGAAGGAGAGGCAAAGCCGGTGGTAAACCCACCGACTTTGTCTTTTAAGATAGTATATAATACAATATATCATGTTTTTTAAAGTTTTTAATATTTTATTTATTATTTTTCATATAGAGAGGGACGTATTAATCAGTTGTGACAATTATGTTTAATACGGATGTTGTGAAGTAATTGTAACACCCGGCTATGTTTAATACTAATGTGACATGTGTTTCAATGAATAAAAGTGATATTTTGATTGATTTGGTGTTAATTAACGCCCTTTGTTGTTCTAACAAGTTTAAATTTAATATGTGGTTATGTTGGTAAATCTAATAAAAAGCTTATCAAGTAACGAATAAACTGCGAAACGAGGTCAATGTTAAAATCCTAAAATTTCCCCTATGATTGAAATAATATTTCTAAATATATAAATCGTCCGATACCACGTGTATCTTATATAACTAAACGTTCTTATTAACCAAGACATATACACTAAAAAAATGTCATTTAGTGGCACACACTTTTAGTGGCACTTAACTTTTGTGTCACTAATTTTAGCTTTTAGTGGCACTTTAGGTATGTCATACTTTGTTTGCACACACTTTTAGTGGCATTTAGCTATTGAGCTACTATTTTAAGTTTTTAACGGCACTTTATATATTTTAAGAAACCTAACTGAACATCCCAAATAATCTTTAAGAAAATCGTACTAACTCTCATTCTCAAACTTCCCTGCCGATTCGACTTTGAGATTAGATCTCCACCATGACGACGACCGCCACCATCATGACACCGGTAAGCAAATTACCTGATTTGTAGATTTTTTCACGTTCTTAATTTGGGTTGTTTTGTATCAATTAGGTCATCATTTGTGGGGAAAGGTTTGAAGATATACTATAGCCATGATGTATTGGAACAATCTCATTTACTCGCCCTGATTCTTTAGCTGTCGAGCATTGCCACTTGTTACCATTGGTATTGATGGACTCGTTGGTACTGGGTAAAACTTCTAATTTTGGTCCCTCACACTCCTGGCCTATTTCCCTTGTAATATTACCTCTCAATTCGTCATATAATGGTGTAATAATTAATGACGTAACATACATATATAGTTTTTAATAAAGATTGCCAATAAACTAAAAGTGAACCTGATTGCCCACAAATCAAGAGAAACATAAATTATATCTATCATAAAGTAAACAGGAATGTGGTTGTTATGGCAGAGGAGCAAGATGAAAAAGGGCGAGTTTGAAGAACGTTAGATGGTGTTGATCCGTTTTTTAAATAATATATCAGCATAGTTGGCTTTAGTTCCAAAGTTTATGCCATAGGAAAAGATGAATTTTCATTGGCCCATTGATGGTGACATGGTGTTGAGTCTATAATTTTTTTTTTGTGATTGCTGATTTGAAAGATGTAACTGAGAAGTTAATTTTTGGGCTCTTTGTCATGAATGTTGGTAGTGAGCGCAAGTTGGAAAATTTTGGGTGAGTATAATGAAAAATAGTTATGGGACTTATATTGTTACTGGTTCCACGAATGACGTTTACATTTTACTTTCTGAAGAACCATAAAAATTTTAATATGAAGAGGAGAGGACGGGCGGGTCGTGTTCAACCCGGAGAGTGTTACCATCTATATCCTCGTTGCATCTATAACGCTTTCGCAGAGTATCAGTTGCCCGAAATACTAAGGATACCCTTGCAGTCGCTATGTCTTCAAATCAAACGTTTAAAGCTTGGAAGTATATCTGAATTCTTATCTAAGGCTCTATAGTCGCTATGTCTACAAAACTCTTTTGATTTAAAAGTACACACTCGACAACTCTCGTAGTTGGACGATGTATTGCAATATGGACTCAAAGCCATGAATCTGACACACTCACAAAACCTGAGTGGCTGGTTTTTAGCTTGAGTTATATTTAACAAGATGAATGGATGCTAATTCAATGGTATTAGAACAACACACAGAGGTTCGGCCGATGATATAGTGGTTCCATTTTTCTCAGTCATGTCCAAAACATCATATGGAACCTTAGTGTCAATTTTCCAGACAAAATTATTGAGTAATGAGCCCAACATGATAGGGACCATACGTGTTGCAAGTGGTAAACCAGGGCATATTCTACGTCTAGCACCAAACGGGATTAAATCGACATCATGACCTAGGACACCAAGCCTAGACTCCAAAAATCGTTGTTGCTTGAACTCTAGTGGGTCATCCTATACGGTTGGATCTCATGCTATTGTCCATGCATTCACAAACACCTGTGTGCCCGCTGGGATGGTCTATCCACTGAGTTCTACCTATGTAACAATCTTTCACAATGCATAATAAGTAGGGTAGCCTCAATACATCAAGCTCCTCTTTAGCTTTAGTCATGATGTGTGGGTTGCGTAGTAGTTCTGTCATTGCCCATTCTATTGTAATCGAGGTTGTATCAGTGCCAGCAACAAATAAATCATAGATCATCTAATGAAATTATACGTTATCATTGAAAGAAGAGACAAACAAATCATAGATCATCAAATAAACAATTTACTCACCAAAAACAAATCCTTTATGTTTGTGTGATTAAACTCGTTTGGGTTATCTTGCATCGTTCTCAAAGACACATCTAATACAACACCTTGCTCAAATCTACCCGTTCGCATTCACTCTTCAATTTATTGATTAAATATCCTAAGAACCTTTAAAAATGACGGGCCATTCCTCTCCTGATCCCTTGTGGATCAATCTTCTTCAACACTGGAAATACGTCAACATTGATAAAGCATTGAATCTTGAAATCTTGTTTACATGTTAAAGATATATGTTAAAGCATGAAATTTTTTTTTCTATTTTGGTGGGTTTTACCTTGAGTTTTACTAGAATTTTATGATGAGCCTCAACCAAATCTTGAATTTGTTTTTGGGTATAATTTGTTAAATACTTGTGTAAGAATTTGTTATGCATGGTAATATTATTATATGTTGAATCCTATTTGTACAAAGAATAAGGAATATAATATTATGTGTATATACTTTTACATAAGAAAATATTTATGTGTAAGATATATTTTTATATAACAGTAATATATATATATATATATATATATAGGAACAGGATCAGGAGAAAACACTTCAAAGTGTGAGAACGGTGAGAACGATTCTCAGCCACGAGATCTTAGTGGTTTGTGGCTGAGATTGATGCAGTGATATTTTTGTAAATACTAGGGGCATTAGAACTTCCAGAAGGGGTAAAACAGGAAGATCCAAACAAGGATGCACATGCTAATCACATGCCATCCCCCATCATATTTAAACGCCAATAACTTTTTTATACGCGATTATTTTTTTCAAAAAAATCACACCATAAAATTCAGCGTCTTTTTATCTTTCGAACGAGTATACTATTGATATACTTTTTGAAAAAAAAAATGAACTGTGTTTTTATGGCGTTTTTCATAACTGGGCGTTTTATGGCGTTTTAGACTTAGTAATTTCATGGCATTTTTCTGAACTAGGTGTTTTTATGGCGTTTTATCTAGGTATTTTCATGGCTTTTTTCTGAATTGAGTTTTTTTATGGCATTTTCAACTGATTTTTTTCATGGCGTTTTTTGAACCGGGTGTTTTATGGCGTTTTTAACTGGGTATTTTCATGGCGTTTTTCTGAACTGGGTGTTTTATGTTGCTTTCAACTGGGTATTTTCATGGCATTTTTCTGAATTGGGTGTTTTATGGCGTTTTATTCAGGACAGGGCCTCGGCCCGTGCGGTTTTTCGCCCAGTAGTGTTAAATTTCAGGTTTTCGATAATTTTTTTAAATGTGTATTGGTTCGGCCCAGGCTGATTTTATCTCCAAAACACATTGGGCCCGCTCTAATTTTTAGAAGTTATGAGATATAACATTTGTCATTGTAATTAAGTTAGTGTAACCTCTAGACTTTAGTTTTATAAGCATTTGTAATTAATAAAACTAGTTGTATTATTTTTAAAATTGGAAGGGTTGGAATTGTAATTAACTAAAGTACCAAACTCCCCTCCAAACCCTAAAAAGAAAAATCGATTTCACACATTAACAGAGCTGTGAAGATCGCTGACCTAGGTGCCGACTTCATCAGTCATCACTGATTCACTTCAAGTCTTCATTCTTCAAAAATCAACAATCGACATCAAGAATTCAAACGCAATCGACTTCAAGTGTGTTACTGTGTAAGTTTTTTAACATTTTATTGTTCAAAGAATTGTTCAATTTGTCAATTTCTTGATTTGTTCAATTTGTTTTTCAAATAGAAAGATTTGTATGGTGCCCAATTCAATTCTTCTAGATTTATAAAGCTGTTAATTTGTTATTATTAGCGTAATTGGTTTTTTTGTAGGTTCAAAATGGGGAAGAACAAAACAACTGATTCTTTTTTCAAAAAAGAAAGATGATGAACAAGCGTCTAAGCGCCATAAAGCTTCAACAGGTGAGTCTTAACCGCAACCGCAAGGACTTGAAAATGAAAATCAACAAGAGTTTGTTGGGAATTCTCAAGTTCCACAATCAAATACTAATGAAGTGGAAGTTAGCAACCTTGAAAGAGATCCGGCTCAACGAAAACCAATGTGGACGTATCCGATTAATATAAGGGAACAAGTAAGACGTGCGTATCTCACTTTAGGAGTTTACCAACCTCATCTTAAGGAGTACCCTAACAAAGGTTCAAAGGACCATACGCATAGATTCCAATATGTTTGGTTTGGTATTTATCCGAATTGGTTAGAGTATTCTCCAGCAAAACATGCTTCATATTGCTTTCTTTGTTATCTATTTAGCGATAAACCAAATGTTAGTCATGGTCATGATGCATTTACAAGTAAAGGTTTTGATAAGTTTAAAAGGGTCAATGGGAAAAAATGTTCATTTGTGCAACATCTTAGTAGTGCACAAAATAAAAATGCACATACATATAGTGAAAACTTGATAAACCAAGAAGCACATGTTGATAATTTCATCTTGAAACAAAGTGAAGAGAAAATAACCAAGAATCGGTTACGATTAAAAGCTACGATCGATGTAATTCGTTGGTTGACATTCCAAGCATGTGCTTTATGAGGACAAGATGAATCTTATAGTTTAAAGAATCGGGGTAACTTTCTTGAATTGCTTGAACTTTTAGCTTCTTACAATGATGAGGTTGCAAAGGTTATTTTAGGGAATGCTCCTTACAATTCAAAATACACTAGTGGAGAGATTTAAAAAGAAATTCTTGGGATAATTGCAAATAAAGTTCGAAGGCATATTCCAAGTGAAGTTGGGAATTCATACTTCTATGTTATGGTTAATGAATCATGAGATGAGTCAAAAAAGGAACAAATGGCCATAGTCTTGAGATTTGTTGATGATAAAGGGTGCATCCGAGAAAGATTCTTGGATTTGGTCCATGTTAGAGATACCTTATCACTATCACTCTTCATGTCACACCCTGGCTTTGCGGAAGCGTGGTTATTTTGGTGTGACTTCTTAATAACATAGCTTAACCATAACAAGCTACATGAAATAAAAACCATGCAAGATCATCCATTAAAATAAGTTTGAAGAGTAAAGAACCACAACATTGTCTTAACGGATATCACATCCTAACAAACATAAACAGTGTTCAAAAGACACAACACCAACAAGAAATAAACACAGTTTAAGAACTGTGACTCGTCCAGGAAAAAGTCACATCCCTTAAACTCGGATGACCTCGAGACTAATGCAGCGGGAAAACGTGTCATACCGCGCCAGATCCTTTAATTCCCTGAAATACATGTAAGTTGAAAAAATCAACAATAATGTTGAGCGAGTTTATGTGTAAGTGAGTAAATAAACCTTTGTATGTATAAAAACCCTGGTATGTAGCAAATAAGGAAAAAGAGATCACCAATGGTTTGCAAGGCCATTGATATGTGTGAAGTGCAAGTAGGAAGACTCAAACCTAGCAGATTTATGCGTTGGGTACAAAGTCACCCCGAGGTCCGTTCTGTTTGGGCCTGGCGCTGGGCTCGTTACACCCAGATAGATCTACCGCTCCTGCCCCTCGGTCCTACCCTGAGGATTAATGGCCTCAAGTTTCCGCCTACCCACTCACATGATCTGAATAATAACCCTCCTTACGCTAACCATACAATGTAAGAATTATTCGTAATCATAGTAACATGTATTTCACCCCCGCAGTTTAGAAAACTGAAAACAGTTAAGAGAAAAGGGGGACATGAACTCACAGTGGTGCGTCTCTACCAAGTATATCCCTGATCAAGCAGCTGCGCGACGACCTACACGTACTAACTCTATTAGACGGACGGCCGTGCCTTAGCTTAAGGTTTAAGTTTTTGGGGAAATAGTTAGACAACTATTTCGTGTTTACATTTTGTAAATACTTGGTAATTATTTTCCTTCCCAAGGATGAGGATTCAATACATGTGTGTTCGTATATCTTCGAAATATATTATTAAGTCTAACTTAAAAATATTTTATTTCTAACTCCAAAAATATAATTGTTTTTCCCAAAAATATTATATTTTATTTCATACAATTTTCCAAATAATATTCTTGACAAATACGTGTTCATTAGTATTTTCCGAAATGCGTAAGTTACGGATAAGGATCGGGTGGTAGTAATTATACCGTTGTAACTTATTATTAATTATGAAGGCGTATGCATTATTTTTGGAATCATTAGTATTTGGTAATATTATTTTTACTCTAAAAATAATATTCGTATATTTCACAAAATAATCATAAACATTTTACAAGTGACGCTATGAAAAATATATATATCAAATATATATTTACCCCGTTTCATTTTGTGAAGATCCCACCTCCGATATTTTGTAAATAAAGTTATGGCGAAATTTACGTTTTGAAAACAAGTCAAAAATATATTTACAACACTTGTAGTGAAAATATTTCCAAGTGTTAGGTTTTTAGAAAAATTTCGCCAGAGTTTCCCCTGTAACTGGAGGTGGCCACGCTTTCAAGCGTATCATTTTCTTTTATAATTCAAATCAACAATTTTCTCATTCAACCAAAACAATATCCAAAGCATCAAACAAGTCAAAACATATATAAATCGCATAAATTACATGAACTTGTGGTTTATCCAAAAATGCGTGATAAATCCTACTATTTTTAGTGGATCTTTATATAAATCAACTTCGTTTCTTGAAAGTCTCGTTTTTAAAGGAATTTCATCTTTACAACTTCTTGTAGAATTTGACAATACTAGTTCTTTGTCGAAACTTAGTGTTACACAAGTATTTACACACTTGTGTGTTTGCTAAAATCATTCTTGTTTATGAAAGATCCGTCTTTAAAAGTATGTTTTCTCTTGACACGTGGTCCTTTGAAAATACCGTATGTAGATCCGTAGATCTACTAGTTTTGAACACTATTTCATAAGTAAAATCGATTTTACACAAGTTCATGTTTAATGTGTGGTAGAGTTTCATCATTTAACCCTTTGTACACTTAAACAAACTCTATGTCATGATCCATGATCACGACTAATCCGGGTTAGATGATGATCCGAGCTACCACAACATAGATCGGCCCTAAATAGTTACACAAAACAAGTCTTACAAGATTTACACCACATCATAGCTTTTAACCAACATCTTTAACATTTTAGTAGACTTTTACATATCATCTTGCATGTTCTTGAGTTTTAACCGTTACATTTCATTTTAACCACTTTAAAATAGATCAAGAGGGCGTTTATAGCAACTTACTACTAGCTCGAGGCTAGGGAAGATTCTAGTCGAAGAATGAGTGGATAAAAGCAATAGGGTGAGGTCCTTCACGTTCCGAATGCACCAAGCTTCCTCGTATGTGATCCTTAACACTTGTATGCACTTGAAATGAGATGATCAAAACTCGACGATGGATGGATGGTTGTGTGGGTGTTCGGCCGAGAGGAAGCAAGGAGGGAGAGAGAGTTGAGAGTTTGAGTTGTGTGATGGAAGGTTATGTGGTGTTAAGCTTGGAACTTATAGACAAAGTGCATGATCATTATCCCATGGATTTCATGTCTTTAAGATATTAGGCAAGTTAGATTAATTTAATCACAAAAAGGACAAGGGGTGGTCACAATGTGACCAATTCGGTTGGGGGGGGGGGGGTAATTTAGTTAGATTTCAACCATTTAGTTAGGATATAGTTAGGTTAGTTAAGGGTTAACTCGGTTACTAGTGTGTTGTGCATTACAACGGGTGTTAGGGTATTCAGGGACCCTAACTGGCTCAGAAAAAGATAAACAATGTTATTGGCAATATTTTTATGTTCCGGGTAAAGTCCGGTTGTTCGGTTGGATAGAGATCCGTTAAAGTGCTTAACAAAGCTTTAAAGTGTCATTATTATTATTTTTATTGACACAACTTATTCCCGACACTTTGGAAAGTGTCTAGTAATGTTTTTCTCATGCTTTGGCACTTTATTAGTTAGCTAGATGCTGAATTTTAATTAAAGTGTTGAATTTTGTACTTAAAGTACGTTTTAGGCACATCCGGTCACTGTAATCTCATTCCTAGTGACGCAGTTCTACAACCCTTATATCCCTACACTCACCACTAGTGTAGCAAACTATCTCAGGCTCTTACAGGCCTTAGAGGCAGTACCTGCTTGGTGCTAGTTATGACAGAACGTTTAATAGGTTATCCGTTCATTGTGCTACTGTGCTTTTGGTGCATCAAGGTTGTCACAAAGGTGCTGTAAGCAAAACATGGAGTGACAGCAAGTAAAGTATGATGCAAGTAAGTACATGTATCAGCATTCAAGTAGCAGTTTATCCACAAGTTCAAGTAAGCACAGTAATTAAGCAGTAATTAATTATTAATTAAGTCGTACGGATACCTGGTTTAGTGAGGGTTGTCACATTCTCCCCCCGTTAGAAAAATTTCGTCCCGAAATTTTAAGTTCTGCTTCTAGAAGCAGGGTTCTTGGGAAATAGGTGGGGGTATTTCTCTTTCATCCGGTCCTCACGCTCCCAGGTGTATTCAGGACCATGTCTGGAATTCCAACGAACCTTGACGAGCTTGACACTGCTCCGGCGGGTCTTGTTTACTTTCCAATCCGTAACCTCAACAGGTTCTTCAACGAAATGGAGCGTGTCGTCAACATGAATCTCGTCGGTGGGAATGGCAATGGTATCTTGAGTTGGACTTTTCTTCAGGTTGGATACATGAAATGTATCGTGAACTCCATTCAGTTCAGCAGGTAAGTCCAGCTTGTATGCTACTAGCCCTATTCTTTCCAAAATTCTGAAAGGGCCAATGTAACGCGGATTCAACTTCCCACGCTTTCCGAAGCGTGCCACACCCTTCCAGGGTGAAACTTTCAATAAAACCATATCTCCAACTTGGAATTCCAAATGTTTCCGGTTTGGATCTGCATAGGCTTTCTGTCTTTCGCGAGCCGCTTAGATGCGTTTTCGAATCTGCGCAATCTTGTCTGTCGTCTCTTGGACGATTTCGGGACCAACAAGCTGCCTATCACCTGCGTCAGCCCAGCATAGGGGTGATCGACACTTGCGTCCGTAAAGAGCTTCAAATGGCGCGGCTCCAATACTGGTGTGGTAGCTGTTGTTGTATGAAAATTCGACCAATGGTAAATGTTTATCCCAGCTACCACCAAGATCCATTACACATGCTCTCAGCATATCCTCCAGTGTCTGAATAGTCCGCTCGCTTTGACCGTCGGTCTGAGGGTGAAATGCAGTGCTCAGATTTAATTGTGAACCAAAAGCTTCTTGGAAGGATTTCCAAATCCTTGATATGAAACGTCAATCTCTATCAGAGATGATCGAGAGAGGTACTCCATGGCGCGTGACGATTTCTCTCATGTAAATTTCAGCCAACTTGCTCGTATTATCCTTCTCCCTGATAGGTAAGAAGTGCGCTGACTTCGTTAATCGGTCCACTATTACCCAGATAGTGTCATGGCCTCTTGGCGTTCTTGGCAACTTTGTAATAAAATCCATGGAGATTTGTTCCCATTTCCACTTGGGAATCTCAGGTTGTTGCAGAAGTCCTGAAGGCTTCTGGTATTCCGCTTTCACCTTAGCGCACGTTAGACACTTGCTCACATAAACAGCAACATCGCCCTTCATCCTAGGCCACCAATAGTAATCCTTGAGATCTTGGTACATCTTATCCGCTCCTGGATGGATAGAGTACCGCAATTTGTGAGCTTCATAAAAAACAACTTTCCTTAAACCACCAAACAGAGGAACCCAAATCCTTTTCTCAAAACATAACGTTCATTCCTCGTTTGGCACCAATAGCTTCTCCATCCCACAGAGATATTCTTCTTCAAGATTTCTTTCCTTAAGAGCTTCTTTCTGCGCGGCACGAATGCGCAAGGAAAGATCGGTTTGGATAATCATTTCTAAAGCCCTAACCCTTATGGGCTTGATCCTCTCTTTTCGACTTAGGGCGTCGGCAACCACATTCGCCTTCCCTGGATGATACTTTATCTCGCAATCGTAATCATTTAACAACTCAACCCATCGTCTTTGTCTCATATTCAACTCCTTCTGGTTGAATATGTGTTGTAGGCTCTTATGGTCTGTAAAAATTGTACATTTCGTACCATATAGGTAGTGTCTCCAGATCTTTAAAGCAAATATCACTGCGCCTAGCTCCAAATCGTGCGTGGTATAGTTCTTCTCATGTACCTTCAACTGACGTGAAGCGTAAGAAATAACCTTCTGGCGTTGCATCAACACGCAACCCAATCCTTGACGCGAGGCGTCACAGTATACCACGAAATCGTCAGTACCTTCCGGTAGTGCTAGGATTGGCGCATTGCAGAGCTTATCCTTCAACAGCTGAAACGCTTCTTCCTGTTTGATTCCCCAATCAAACTTCTTATCTTTCTGGGTCAGGAGCGTCAATGGTTGAGCGATCTTCGAAAAATCCTCAATGAACCTTCGTTAGTAGCCAGCCAAACCCAAGAATTGTCGAATCTCGGTTGGCGTCTTTGGCGTTTCCCAATTCTTGATCGCTTTGATCTTGGTTGGATCCACATGGATTCCATCTCCATTTACCACATGTCCAAGAAATTGGACTTCACGTAGCCAAAATTCGCACTTAGAGAATTTGGCATACAGCTGTTCTTTCTTCAGCAGCTCCAAAATAGCTCTTAGATGCTGTTCGTGCTCAGCCTTTGTCCTTGAATAAATCAAGATGTCGTCGATAAACACAATCATGAACTTGTCCAAGTACGGCTTGCAAACTCTATTCATCAAATCCATAAAGACTGCAGGTGCGTTTGTCAACCCAAACGGCATAACAAGGAACTCGTAGTGTCCATAACGAGTTCTGAAGGCTGTCTTCGGGATACTCTCCTCTTGTATCCTTAACTGATGGTATCCAGATCGCAAATTGATCTTTGAGTAAAAGCTTGAACCTTGCAGTTGATCAAACAGATCATCAATTCTTGGCAGAGGATATCTATTCTTGATCGTCAGCTTGTTCAGCTCCCGGTAGTCTATGCACATTCGAAAACTACCGTCCTTCTTTTTTACAAACAGGACCGGAGCTCCCCAAGGCGAGAAGCTTGGTCGGATAAATCCCTTGTCTAACAACTCTTGAAGTTGTGTCGACAATTCTTGCATCTCAGACGAGGCAAGTCTATAAGGTGCCTTAGCCACAGGCGCGACGCCTGGGACTAAATCGATGTGAAACTCCACTTGCCTCTGAGGTGGCAGTCCAGGAAAGTCCTCCGGAAGACTTCCGGATACTCCCTCACGACAGGGATGTCTTCGATCTTCGGTTCTGCAGCTTTCTTGTCTACAATGTGTGCCAGGAAGGCAGCACACCCATTTTGCAAACACTTTCGCACTTTGAGGCAGCTGATAATTCTTAACGGCGTATCGCGCTTTTCGCCATGTACCACAATTGTTTCGCCATCTTCGGTCGGGATACGAACGACCTTTTCGTGACAAACAATTTCTGCCTTGTTGCTTGATAACCAATCCATTCCTACTACCACGTCAAAGCTCCCCAGCTGGACTGGTAGTAGATCCAAAGTAAACTCACGTTCTCCCAACACGATTGCACAACCTCTGATCAATTCATTGGCTTCTACTAACTTCCCATTAGCCAATTCGATTGAGTAGGGAATATCTAACTTACTAGCGGCTAACCCAAGCATATTCTTAAATTCTAACGATACGAAGCTATAGTCGGCACCAGTATCAAATAAAACGGATGCGTAGCGTTGGTTTACAGGGAACGTACCAGTAACGACATTGGGATCCTGGCGCGCTTCCCTCGCTTCGATATTGAACACTCTTCCACGGGCTTGGTTCAACTCTGGGCAGTTCCTCTTAAAGTGCCCGATATCACCACAGTTAAAACATCCAGGTCTTTGCTCGTTTCCACCTCCATTTCCAGCTTGGTTATTCCTTTGGTTATGATTCACAGCGCCCGCTTGATTCACATTGTTGCCTCGATTCCCATTACCTCCATTGTTTCCTTGTGGGCGATTTCCAATTCCACCCCGGTTATTGTTTCTGTTTCCAAATCCTCCTTGGCCTCCCTGGCCAACAGTGGCCCAACAAGAATCCTTCAAGTGGCCAGGTTTCCCACACGCTTCACATACCTTCAAACCACATCGGCCAGAATGGTGACGCTGGCAGGTGTTGCACTTGGGCTGGGTGCCCATATATCCCTTTCCTTTCTTTCCACCACCAGCTGTAACCTGAGCTGGCGCGTTTGGCTCTCCTTTCTTAACAACACCACTAGTGCCTTGTTTGAAGTTCGAGAACTTTCGTTTGTTACCTCCGGATGACTCGACGTGAGTCTCTTTCTTCTTTGTCTCGATCTCATCGAACTTGTTCAGGCGGATAGCCTCCTCAGTGAGAGCTACGCTCAAATCGATTGCCTCAGTAATTGTTGCAGGCTTGGAGGAGGTCACCATGCTTATGATTTGAGGAGCTAATCCCCAAATGAAGCGTTCAATCCGCTTGAATTCTGGAGTGACCATATAGGGTACCACATGCGACAGGTCGTGAAACCTCTGAACATATTCCGCGATCTTCGGACCTTCCATCTTCAAATTCCAGAACTCAGTTTCC
Organism: Helianthus tuberosus; assembly: GCA_030545235.1. NCBI lineage: Eukaryota > Viridiplantae > Streptophyta > Magnoliopsida > Asterales > Asteraceae > Helianthus > Helianthus tuberosus. The sequence continues at coordinate 139,697,339 of CM060424.1, forward strand.
AATCTTTGGATTTCAGCGCGAGAACAATACTTTTTGCGCATTAGTTCCTTCAGTTCGGTCCATGTTAGTGCGTAGGCAGCATCTTCACCAAGTGTCTGTACTTGCAAATTCCACCAAGATAGGGCTCCATCCAAAAATAGCCCAGAAATGTAGGTGACTTGCTGGTCTGGTGCATATTTGCTCATGCGGAGAACAGATTCAGTCTTCTCGGCCCAACGAACAAAAGCGACAGCACCTCCGGTGTCATCAAACTTGACAGGCTTGCAGTCTAGAAACTGCTTGTAGGTGCACCCTGCACATATGTTACAACATATGAATGGCATTAGCATCCTTGCTAGAGATATCCAATTAGATCATGGTATGTCTTAATGACTTAGTATTACCATGAGGTGGATTGTTGTTGCCATTGTTGTTTGAGCTGCTTCCGCTGGGTCCTCCTTGCGAGGCGGCGTATTGCGCGATGGCAGCAGCGATGACTTGTTGGAGTTCTGCCTCATTGGTAGGCATCGGCGTTTGACGTCTCGGCGGCATCTTCTAAAAGATGGGTTCACGTCGGTCAGGCCAAATAAAGCGTACGTATATAATGATAGTAATAGTACATAACATCTCATGTTATAATCATATCAATCACACAACATCCCATGTTATAAAACATAAATAATCAATCAAAACATCACATATGATGAGAATACTGCGATTGTATTGCCAAAATCGAGACCACATGGTAGAGTGTACAAGTACATAATAGTGTCATACATCATCATCGACTAAGGGCTACATCACCCCAGTCCAAAAGAATATCAAATCAGTTTCAATACATCCCATATACATGATCAACAAAAGTCAGAATCAGAATGCAGTCTCCAAAAATGTTGTGTGGTCAGAGCAATCGCCGTCTTCTCACCAACGTCCACCCATGCTGTACTAAAGATGCCCTAAACTGATGGTGGTGGAGGAGGGGGAAAATGGGTGTAGAACAAACGTCGCAAATGGAGCCAGTCCTCCTCCATGGCTCTCTGGGTACGCAACCAAGAAGCAACCTGCTGCTCAAGTGCCAAAAGGCGTGCAGCATAGTCAGGTAACAATGGTCGAGGGTGCTGTGAAGAAGCAGGGTGGGTCTGACCCTGACACTGGCACGGCGGTGGCTGAGCTCTCTCAAGCTCCTGAATGCGCCGTGTGAGTGCCTCCTGCTGGACAACAAACGACATCAAAACGTCCTCACTAGAATACCCCATATGGAAAGGATGGTAGGGGTCGGTCAGTGGCATAACAGACGGTGACGTCCAGAGAAATGGCTCGCTGGCTGGATCAAAAGGTGGCACAAAGAATGGTGGTGCAGGGGAAATAGCAGATGAAGACTGTGGCATAACTGGAATAGATGTCGGCACATGTCCAAAGGGATGAGCCGAGGAACCCTCTCCAGGTCGAGCTGGAGGTGTGTACTGTGCAAATGAAAAAGTGAAATTAACGTGACGTGCATCGGTGGTATGAGGAGGAATAGGTGGAAGCTCATCATCCGCAGGAATCCACCCATGCTGGGCGTGCTCATCTCGTGGGTCAATCTGTGCCTCAAAAAGTGCTCGATCAAACTGTACAGGCATAGGGTCAAGGTGGGTGCAACAAGGGGGTCAGCAGGTATATCAGCGATAAGTGGGGGATCAACATGATCAGCAGCAATAACATGGTCACCCTCCAGTAGTGGTGCATCAGCAGGGTGATCATCAATGGGTAGGTCAGCAATCACAGGATCAATGGGCATGCCAGCATGAACAGGGTCATGCTCAAACACTGGGTCAGGAGCAGCTACTGGCTCAAGGGCCATGGCAGGCTCGGGATCAACGAACTCCATATCAAAATCTGCATGATCAGCGAATGCAGGGTCAACTAGGTCGTCGTCAACGTCGGCGTCGAGGAGCATATCGTAAGCAGGATAAACGGCCAAAGGTATGGGAGCAGGGATCTCTACGAGTGGTAGGTACCCAGCGAAAGGGCCATCAGCGGGCTCATCGACAGCGTCGGGTAGCGCAAAGGGCTGAAAGTCGTCCTCGTCTGTGCTGGTAACATCTGATATGTGGACCTCGTGCTCTGAAGACTCTAAGTCGTCTGATACTATGGGTCTAGGGCCCGTGGTGTCCGAATCACCTGTGCCGGACGAGTCCATGGTGTCTGTAACACAAACACAAATATGTACAAATAATCAATCATACAATCAGATAAGCACATTAGTCACCAAGTAAGCAATCAAATAATTCTCCTAGTCCCACTAGCCTCCCAGCCTCTCAGACTGCTCTTCCTAGTCCTACTAGCCAAATTCTCCCAGCCTCTCAGACTGCTCTTCCTAGTCCCACTAGCCTATTCTCCCAGCCTCTCAGACTGACTCCCTAGTCCTACTAGACAACTACCTCGGTCTCCTAGACCGAGCCTCGGCCTTCCAGACCGAGCCTCAGCCTCCCAGACCGAGCCTATAAATAATAAATAAATGTGCTCAACATTTGTTTGTATAAAGTTTTGGATCTGGACTTGAGTGGTATGCAGTGTAAAAATGTTTTCGTGAGAGCCCTAGTGATCATAGTCTAGACTCGAGAAGGAATCCTAGTTCGCTATGATCAGAGCTCTGATACCAAGCTGTCACACCCTGGCTTTGCGGAAGCGTGGTTATTTTGGTGTGACTTCTTAATACCATAGCTTAACCATAACAAGCTATATGAAATAAAAACCATGCAAGATCATCCATTAAAATAAGTTTGAAGAGTAAAGAACCACAACATTGTCTTAACGGATATCACATCCTAACAAACATAAACAGTGTTCAAAAGACACAACACCAACAAGAAATAAACACAGTTTAAGAACAGTGACTCGTCCAGGAAAAAGTCACATCCCTTAAACTCGGATGACCTCGAGACTAATGCAGCGGGAAAACGTGTCATACCGCGCCAGATCCTTTAATTCCCTGAAATACATGTAAGTTGAAAAATCAACAATAATGTTGAGCGAGTTCATGTGTAAGTGAGTAAATAAACCTTTGTATGTATAAAAACCCTGGTATGTAGCAAATAAGGAAAAAGAGATCACCAATGGTTTGCAAGGCCATTGATATGTGTGAAGTGCAAGTAGGAAGACTCAAACCTAGCAGATTTATGCGTTGGGTACAAAGTCACCCCGAGGTCCGTTCTGTTTGGGCCTGGGGCTGGGCTCGCTACACCCAGATAGATCTACCGCTCCTGCCCCTCGGTCCTACCCTGAGGATTAATGGCCTCAAGTTTCCGCCTACCCACTCACATGATCTGAATAATAACCCTCCTTACGCTAACCATACAATGTAAGAATTATTCGTAATCATAGTAACATGTATTTCACCCCCGCAGTTTAGAAAACTGAAAACAGTTAAGAGAAAAGGGAGACATGAACTCACAGTGGTGCGTCTCTACCAAGTATATCCCTGATCAAGCAGCTGCGCGACGAACTACACGTACTAACTCTATTAGACGGACGTCCGTGCCTTAGCTTAAGGTTTAAGTTTTTGGGGAAATAGTTAGACAACTATTTCGTGTTTACATTTTGTAAATACATGGTAATTATTTTCCTTCCCAAGGATGGGGGATTCAATACATGTGTGTTCGTATATCTTCGAAATATATTATTAAGTCTCACTTAAAAATATTTTATTTCTAACTCCAAAAATATAATTATTTTTCCCAAAAATATTATATTTTATTTCATACAATTTTCCAAATAATATTCTTGACAAATACGCGTTCATTAGTATTTTCCGAAATGCGTAAGTTACGGATAAGGATCGGGTGGTAGTAATTATACCGTTGTAACTTATTATTAATTATGAAGGCGTATGCATTATTTTTGGAATCATTAGTATTTGGTAATATTATTTTTACTCTAAAAATAATATTCGTATATTTCACAAAATAATCATAAACATTTTACAAGTGACGCTATGAAAAATATATATATCAAATATATATTTACCCCGTTTCATTTTGTGAAGATCCCACCTCCGATATTTTGTAAATAAAGTCATGGCGAAATTTACGTTTTGAAAACAAGTCAAAAATATATTTACAACACTTGTAGTGAAAATATTTCCAAGTGTTAGGTTTTTAGAAAAATTTCGCCAGAGTTTCCCCTGTAACTGGAGGTGGCCACGCTTTCAAGCGTATCATTTTCTTTTATAATTCAAATCAACAATTTTCTCATTCAACCAAAACAATATCCAAAGCATCAAACTAGTCAAAACATATATAAATCGCATAAATTACATGAACTTGTGGTTTATCCAAAAATGCGTGATAAATCCTACTATTTTTAGTGGATCTTTATATAAATCAACTTCGTTTCTTGAAAGTCTCATTTTTAAAGGAATTTCATCTTTACAACTTCTTGTAGAATTTGACAATACTAGTTCTTTGTCGAAACTTAGTGTTACACAAGTATTTACACACTTGTGTGTTTGCTAAAATCATTCTTGTTTATGAAAGATCCGTCTTTAAAAGTATGTTTTCTCTTGACACGTGGTCCTTTGAAAATACCGTTTGTAGATCCGTAGATCTACTAGTTTTGAACACTATTTCATAAGTAAAATCGATTTTACACAAGTTCATGTTTAATGTGTGGTAGAGTTTCATCATTTAACCCTTTGTACACTTAAACAAACTCTATGTCATGATCCATGATCACGACTAATCCGGGTTAGATGATGATCCGAGCTACCACAACATAGATCGGCCCTAAATAGTTACACAAAACAAGTCTTACAAGATTTACACCACATCATAGCTTTTAACCAACATCTTTAACATTTTAGTAGACTTTTGCATATCATCTTGCATGTTCTTGAGTTTTAACCGTTACATTTCATTTTAACCACTTTAAAATAGATCAAGAGGGCGTTTATAGCAACTTACTACTAGCTCGAGGCTAGGGAAGATTCTAGTCGAAGAATGAGTGGATAAAAGCAATAGGGTGAGGTCCTTCACGTTCCGAATGCACCAAGCTTCCTCGTATGTGATCCTTAACACTTGTATGCACTTGAAATGAGATGATCAAAACTCGACGATGGATGGATGGTTGTGTGGGTGTTTGGCTGAGAGGAAGCAAGGAGGGAGAGAGAGTTGAGAGTTTGAGTTGTGTGATGGAAGGTTATGTGGTGTTAAGCTTGGAACTTATAGACAAAGTGCATGATCATTATCCCATGGATTTCATGTCTTTAAGATATTAGGCAAGTTAGATTAATTTAATCACAAAAAGGACAAGGGGTGGTCACAATGTGATCGATTCGGTTGGGGGGGGGGGATTTAGTTAGATTTCAACCATTTAGTTAGGATATAGTTAGGTTAGTTAAGGGTTAACTCGGTTACTAGTGTGTTGTGCATTACAGCGGGTGTTAGGGTATTCAGGGACCCTAACTGGCTCAGAAAAAGATAAACAATGTTATTGGCAATATTTTTATGTTCCGGGTAAAGTCCGGTTGTTCGGTTGGATAGAGATCCGTTAAAGTGCTTAACAAAGCTTTAAAGTGTCATTATTATTATTTTTTGTGACACAACTTATTCCCGACACTTTGGAAAGTGTCTAGTAATGTTTTTCTCATGCTTTGGCACTTTATTAGTTAGCTAGATGCTGAATTTTAATTAAAGTGTTGAATTTTGTACTTAAAGTACGTTTTAGGCACATCCGGTCACTGTAATCTCATTCCTAGTGACGCAGTTCTACAACCCTTATATCCCTACACTCACCACTAGTGTAGCAAACTATCTCAGGCTCTTACAGGCCTTAGAGGCAGTACCTGCCTGGTGCTAGTTATGACAGCACGTTTAATAGGTTATCCGTTCATTGTGCTACTGTGCTTTTGGTGCATCAAGGTTGTCACAAAGGTGCTGTAAGCAAAACATGGAGTGACAGCAAGTAAAGTATGATGCAAGTAAGTACATGTATCAGCATTCAAGTAGCAGTTTATCCACAAGTTCAAGTAAGCACAGTAATTAAGCAGTAATTAATTATTAATTAAGTCATACGGATACCTGGTTTAGTGAGGGTTGTCACACTTCACAAGTATGTGGAAACACCTTATGCACTATCAGTTCGATGTTAGAACAATCTGTGGCCATGGTTATGATGGTGCTAGTAATATGAGAGGGGAATGGAACGGATTACAAGCACTTGTTCTTAAGGATTATCCCTATGCTTATTATATCCACTGCTTTGCTCACAGGTTAACAAAAATATTTCCTACGTATTATGTTTTGTTAATTAAAATACTATTATGCGTATTAATCTTTTCTTTCATTTACTCACAGATTACAACTAGCCTTCGTTGCTGCTTCAAGGGATGTTAAACCGGTACACCAATTTTTTTCAAACTTGGTTTTCAAAATCAATGTGGTTTGCTCTTCTAGAAAGCGCCATGATGAGTTGCAAAGGTCCAAGGCGGAAGAGATTAAAACATTGTTAGAACTTGGTGAAATTAAATCAGGGAAGGGACTGAATCAAGTGGGTACTTTAAGAAGAGCCGGTGATACACGATGGGGTACTCATTTTAAGTCGGTTTGCAGTCTATTGAAAATGTTTGATGTTACTCGTGTGGTCCTTGAGGTAATAATGCAGGACAGATCTCATACTACTATTCCTCAGTGTGGTGATGCTGTTGTTCACTTGAAGAATTTCGAGTTAATGTTTATACTTCATTTGATGAAGGAAGTAATGGGGAAAACCAAGACACTTTCTCAAGCAGTTCAGAAGAAATCCCAAGATATTCTTAATGCCAAGGAGTTAGTTTCATCAACAAAAGATAGTCTAAATGAGTTTAGAAACAATGGATGGGATTCTTTCCTTGCTGAAGTTACTTTTTTTTGGCAACAAACATCAGGTAGAAATGCCGAATATGAAAGCTCCTTATACTTCTTCATGGTTTCGACCTCGAAAAAATAATCTTCAAGTTACTTTCGAACACTTTTATCGAGTAGACTTGTCTACAACTACATTAGACACACAGATGCAAGAGTTGAATAGCATATTCAATGAACAAGCGATGGAGTTGTTATCTCTTAGTTCGACTTTGATGTTGAAAGAGATTAACATTGATCAGATTTGTACTCTAGTTGAGAAGTATTATCCAGAAGATTTTACGGCGCACGAAAGAGTTCAATTACGATATCAGCCGGAGAGTTTTAAGATTGATATGACCACGAATCGCAAGCTAGGTGGTGTCTCAACTCTTGGGAGTCTTTGTGAAAGTCTTGTGGAAACTAAGAAACGGGATACATACTATTTAGTTGATCGAGTCGTTCGCCTAATCTTGACTCTTCCTGTTTCTACTACAACAACAGAAAGGGGATTTTCAGCAATGAAAATATTCAAGAATAGACTTCGCAACAAGATGGGAGATGTGTTTCTTGCAAATAGCTTGGTAGTTTACATAGAAAAGGAGATTGTTGAAAGCTTTGATATGAACTCCATAATTGATGAATTCAAGAATCTCAAAGGTCGTCGGGCGGAGTTTTAACGAGGTAATCAACTTTATTCTTGTACTTTCAGAATTTCACTAGTATTTTAGATAGTTATTTCTTCGCAAAAAATGTTTTCTTATAATTTTAACGAACATTTTGGTTTGACCCGACCCGAATAGGATTGTTGACCCGAACAAAAAACCCGAACATAGCGAGAGGGAAAAAAATTTTTAGGTCTCTTGACTTTCGGCCCATGCTGAGTTTTAGGTCAAGATCTGCCACTGGTTTTATTTGAACACCTAGTTCATGTGAGTGAGTTTTTGACAATATTACCCCTTAGTGTAATTTATCATCAATGCCACATGTCAACACCAAAATCGTTCTCACCGTTCTCACACTTTTCACTGTTTTCCCAAAATCCTGACTTTATATGTATGTATGTATGTATGTATACGGTAAGGTTCATTTGAGAACCACCTTTATTGTGAGAACCATGAGAACCAATGTGAACACACCAAAAAAACCTCAAACAACCTAACCCCCTCCCCCCCCCCCCCCCAAAAAAAAAAAAAAAACACCTAAACCCCCCACCCCTCCCTCCCAAAAAAAAAACTAACCCCCACCCCCAATCTAAATGCTGAAAACTAAATCCCGACAAAAAACCTAAAAAAAAAACGTAACCCCTCACCCCCCAAAAACCTAAACCCCCCCACCTCCCACCCAAGCTAAAATGCTAAAAACTAAACCCTCAAAAAACTTAAAAAATTTTTAAAAACAAACAATTTTTTTTTTTAATATTTTTACATTAAAATCGCAACTTTTAGTAGCAAATTTTTTTTTAAATATAGCGATTTTTTTTACAAAAAAATAGTAAAAAAGTTGTGTTTTATAGCTATATTTAGGTATTTTTGGTTGTGGTTGTGTTTACATTGGTTCTCGCGGTTCTCGCAATAAAGGGTGGTTTCTAACGGATCCTTCTCCTATAACGGATCCTTCTCTTATATATATATATATATATATATATATATATATATATATATATATATATAGTGGAGGGTTCAAATGAGAAGAAATTTTTTGTAAGAATAAAAAAGAACAAATTTCAACCAATAAGAATCCTTCATTTTACTTCATTTAATTTTTGTATTTAATATTAGTGTAAGAGTATATTGGTAAACATAGATAGATCATTAATTGTTAGTCTTCCTTTTTAATAGCTACTAAATTAAATTTGTAACTTATTTCCAAATAAATATATTTTTTCAAAGAAAAAAATAATTAATTTAAAGTGTAGGATAAATTACGAGGTGTGTATGATGAATTACGAGTTGTGTAGGATAAATTTCAATATACGTAGGATAAATTTTCAAAACGTGTAGGATAAATTTTGATGTGTGTAGGCAAAAAAATTAGTGTGAAGGACAATAGTCTTTATGACTAATTAATTAGTCAAAGATAATAATAAATGAGATGTAAGAAAAACTATTTAATATTTTACAATTGTACCCTTTGTTCTTTTTCTTCTCAATTTAATTTTCTTCTCAAATGAACCCCTCTCTCTCTCTCTCTCTCTATATATATATATATAGAGAGAGAGAGAGAGAGGAGAAGGATCCGTTAGGAACCACTCTTTATTGAGAGAAACGTGAGAACGAATGTGAACACAACAAAAAATACCTAAAAAATATAAAAAATACACAAAAATTTTTTGTATAAAAATCGCTACTTATAGTAGCCAAATTTTTTTAAACAAAAAAAAATTTAGAAATTTTATTTTGCTACTAAAAGTAGCGATTTTTATATAAAAAATATTAATTTTTTTTGTTTGTTTTTTAGATTTTTTTTAGGTTTTTTGGGGGGTAACCCACCCAAAAAAACCTAAATCCCCCTCCCCCACCCCCACCCCCACCCCCACCCCCACCCCAAAACCTAAACCCCCACCCCACCCCCCCCCCCCCCCCCCAAGGTAAAATGTTAGAAACTAAACCCCCAAAAAACCTAAAAAAATAAAAAAAAACACATAATTTTTTTTAATATTTTTTACATTAAAATCGCTACTTTTAGTAGAAAAAACAAAAAAGAAAATTATTTTTTTTGTTTTGGCTACTAAAATTAGCGATTTTTTGATAAAAAATATTAAAAAAAATTGTGTGTTTTAGCTATTTTTAGGTATTTTTGGTTGTGTTCACATTAGTTTTTGTGGTTCTCACAATAAATGGTGGTTCATAACGGATCCTTCTCCTATATATATATATATATATATATATATATATATATATATATATATATATATAAACGGGATCAGGAAAAAACACCTTAAAGTGTGAAATCGGCGATAACAGATCCTGGCTCAACACGTGGCGGGGGCGCTAAATGATATGCAGGGGTACGATTGTCATTGTGCACGTTCCCCTTCATATTTCGCGTTATAAATTTGTTTCAAATAAAACTCCAAAAATTTCCTATTAACAGTTACCTCATTTCCAAGCTTTCCAGATCTATGGCGTCTAACGTGGATTCCGTTCGACAAAGTAATATTTGATGACATTTTCATATTTTGTTCCAACAAATCATGCAACACATATACAACAAGTATGGCGTTTTGTTCTTTATGCTTGTTTCATTGTCGTTTTTTTATTAATATTTCACAATGTGTTGTATGTTTTAAGTGGCGTTCTTCATGTATCCAATTTTTTCGCGTTTTCATTGGTTGTTTAACAATTAGTAGGATCTGATAATTGGAGTTTTAATTATTAACATTAATTGTCATTTGGGATCTAATATATGCTTATGTTTTACGATCATTGGCATTTTACATCTTATTAGTTTTGAATATTATTGAGTAATATGTGTAAACATCAGTTATTACTATATGCTAATTTATAAACATCAGTTTTCTTAACTATGGTGTTTTCATTATCATGTTATATTTTTTAATTATTCATATTGTTAATTATTGTAAATTATTCATCTCATGGTGTTTTGATTATCACGTTTCATTAATACTGTTAATTCGTCATATTTGTTAATTAATAAACTAGTGGTGTTTTCATTATGGCGTTTTTATTATGTCGTTTTCAATTATATGTTTATTATGTCATGTTTATTATTCAAGTAATGGCGTTTTCATCGATAAGGTTATAAGGAGACAATTTCTATTTTGTGGCGTTTTTCTGAAACTGTTTCTCACTGTGTTCAGACAAAGGTGTTTTTTCGAATGAAAGGTTTTGCCCCAAAATTGGTTTACCATTTATCATTCTTGACGTTAGTGAAGAGATAAAGCCTAAAATGGACATGATATTCACAAGCCTCAATTATTGTTATTCAATGTATGTTACGTATGCCAGGGCTTGTGGTTTTTCTGTCAGGAAAGGGACTGAAAAGATAAACGCCAAAGGTGAAAGACATATTAAGTATTACATGTGTACGAGAGTTGGGGTGTATAAGAACAAGAAGGTTGCTATGTTGGACCCCAATCAAAAGGAACGGATTGTGCGATCCAACTTTTCAAAGAGGACTGATTGTGGTGCATTGTTATGTGTAATTTTTGAGGCTAGATCATGGAAGGTCTATAAGTTAGTTGAGGAGCACAACCATGATCTTGTTGAACGTCCTGATAAGCATTTTCTTCCAACTGAATGACACCTCACTCAGCTCCAGAAGCATGTTATACACATCATGTCTAAGTTGAATTTGGGTCCGGTTAAGGTGTTTAATGTTATGAAGAGTTGTTTTGGTCGTTTTTGAAGACATGGGTGCAAGTAAAGTTGAATTTAAGAACTATAAGAGGTAAATTAACTTGTTTATAGGGGAATACGACGTTGAGATGGTTGGGAAATATTTGGATGAAAAAAAAATAGTCCCAGCCTAATTTTCCATATGATTAATTCACAGACAAGGAGAATCGTTTGAAGGGACTTTTTGGTGTGACGATGAAGCCAAACGTAATTACCACGTGTTTGGTGATGTGATTCCGTTTGACGCCACGTATCGTTCCAACAAGTAATATTTATAATTCTATTTTTATGTTCTTTTGGCGTTTTCACTGTTTACATGCATTGGCGTTTTTCATAGTTTACATGCATTGGCGTTTTTCACTGTTTACATACATTGGCGTTTTATTATCGTTTCATTTTCTCAATAGCGTTTTCATATGCAGATACTCTATGGTGTTTGTACCGTTCACCGGTATAGACAATCACCACTGCAATGTTACATTTGGTGCTGCATTATTGGCTTCAAAAGCTGCTGATACATATATATGGTTGTTGTCACTGACTTTCTCTAAAGGTTGATTTTTTTTTATTTTTATATTTGGCGTTTTAAGATATACGACGTTTTAATATATGGCATTTTGTACTTCGTTATTGTTTTTCATGTAAGTTTGTTTGTGTCTAATATATATGTTTTTTGCATGGCGTTTTCGTGTTATACATAGGTTGGTGTTAGACTATGCAATTCTACCAATTTCAAAGAACGTATTTGTGGTGTTGTGTGGACGGATATTCTTACACCCGAAGAGTTTGAATCAAGATGGGAGGAGGTTATTGGAGAGTTCAATTAGCAGATAATAACTGGCTCTCTAATATTTTTGAACTAAGGGAATCTTGGATCCCTACATACTATAGAATGGAGGAGCTATTGGGCCTTATGCGAACGACATCGAGGTCGAAGAGTGAGAACCATTTTTTTGGTCAAGTATGCAATTCAAAAGACGCTCTTGTTGAGTTCATGATTCATTAGGAAACTACAATAGAAGCACAGCGTCACACGCACCGGAAAAGTGATCATGAATCTCGATACAAACGCCCCCAGTTGAAAAGTAATTACCATGTATTGGAGGTCCAAGCTGCTTGTGACATTCAAACTGAGCTAATCGGAATTGTGGATTACATAAATCAATGTTATGAAGATCAGTCTGATGGGTTTGTTAAGTTTTACATAAATGATTTTTAGCAGCCTTATATATCCTTATTCGAGGTAAACAATGACGTTTTTGGTTTTTTTATTTGGTGTTTTCTGAATATGGCGTTTATCATATTTTTTTAAACGTTTAAATGGTTTTTGTATGTAGTTGTTGTGTTTGTTTGTTTGATGGCCTTTTTTATACAAACATTCTCTGCATGGTGTTTATACAGACATTGTTTTTGGCGTTTTTCAGGTAATGTACCGTAAGTCTGATTACACCTGCAGTTGCTTATGCAGGCATTTTGAGCAGTTTGGTTTACTATGTAGACATATATTTTATGTTTTGAGAAATTTGGATATTAGGGAATTTCCAAAACAATACATTTTGAATAGATGGCGTAAAGAGGCTTCCCCAAATTGCTCTTCTGAATACTCAATGAGTCGTGAATATATGACCGAGCTTGATCCTGATGTGCAAAGTATGATGCGAGAAATTATTTTTTCAACGGAGTATACTTTGAACCATTTATCTATTAATAAGGAGGAGATATCCTTATACATTGATCATGTTCAATCTTATATGGAGAAGGTTCAAGATATGCAGATTGTTGCTCCCCCTCCTTGTACTAGAGATAGATTTACGGAGATAACCGGTCAATATTAAAACAAAAAGAATCCGATAAGAGTCCCTGTTGGGTATAAGTCGAAAGGTACTGGATCTCGGAAGCTCCTGAAATCCAAAGAGGGGGTAGCAATCGAAAAAACAAAAACAAAATTGAAAGCCGGGTACAAATAAAGACAGCGCCAGAATTGTAAAGGTTACGGACACTACGCATCGACATGCAAAAAGGTCGTGATTAAAAGAAATCGACACCGTCTTCGAGAGCAAGCGAAGAGTAGTTTGGCGTTTTTTGTAATTTTTATTTTTCCAGAACACACAAACATTGGAATTTGGCATTTTATATTTTATATTTCTTGTATAGCATTTTTTATTTTTTTTTCCCATCTTTTTTTCTACTTCTTGTGCATAACATGTGATTTGGAAGTTACATAACAAATAATATAAGATGGGACACACAAACTAAACGCCAAAAAAAAAGAATACCTTTTACTAAATAAAGGTATCTTAAACCTCTAATTTGGTCATGATAAACTCAATAATATTTTGCTGAATGAGATGGATAACATTGTTAATCATCAGTTAAGAATGTTGTCCAACAATCTTGTCCACCCATTCAGTGAAACTTTATTGAGAACAAAACTGAATCTCCAAGAAATGACGTTCGCAATTTGTGTTTTTTGAATGTTTTGGAGTTTATAAATTGAATGGTATTTAGTAAAATATGGCGTTTGTTTTTTTGATGAACAATGGAAATTGAGGATAAACTCAATAAGATTTTGCTCTATGAGATGGACAATATCCTCACTTAAGGATTTTATCCATCACATTGAGTGAAACTTTACCGAGAACAAAACTGTATCTCAATGAAATTTTGTTTGGAATCTATGGGTTTTGAATATTTTGGCGTTTATAAATTGAATGGTATTTAGTAAAATATGGTGTTTGGTTTTGGTGTGTTCAATGGAACGTCTGAGATGTTGTTTATATAGGATGTTTTATGGCGTGTATTTTCGGTGGGATTTTATTATAATAAATGCTAGTAATGAAGCTTCTGTTGTTTCAGTTACTGTTTATTCAGCTTTATCGTTTAAATTCAAAGTTTGGCGTTTTATATCTAATGGCGTTTATGTAAGTCCTGTGAACGGATCTTTTAATGATATCAAACAATCACCAAGTTTGTGCGGAATCCAAACTTGGTGAGATTCAAGAAAAACTGAAAATATGAAAAACGAAGAACAATACCGAATCACTTTCAACACTTGCACACAATTTGATTACTTGAACAAGAAAAACCATCTGGTACAAGTGTTCACAACCAAATCGAATGACCTCTCTCTCTAACTCTAGAATTATGTAACAAGGAGGTTTCAACCCTAAAACAAGTTAAAAACTTGTTTATTTACATACTCAAGCCCACTTCCCCACATGGGCTCCCCTTGGGCCTGCTTGGCCCACATGGCCTAAAGCTTGGCCCAAGTGACCTATAAAGGTCCAAAACCTAATATAAACTTACCCGGTAAGGCCTAGTTCGTAACCATAACCCATTGTGTTAATTTGATGCGTCAGTCTCACACTTTAGGGCCTAACAATCTCCCCCTAGACTGATGCCATCAAATTGTCTTCGTAGCATGAATTCAGCAACGTCTTCAACGTAGTCTGTGGTTGTCGCTATGCTGCAGATGTTGTGGAAGTTCTTGACTTCTGAACTCTCAGCACTGGGTCTCTTTCTTCAGCTCTTATGGTTAGCTTCTTATCAGGATCACGATCAGCTTTTGCTTGAAAATCTTTTTTAAAAGAATGTGAGAGGAGGATTCACAGCAGCTCTTTTCTTCTTCAATCTTTGTCTTTCAAGCAGGTTCATGGTACTTCTTCAAATGTACTTTCACTGCCAGACGGCGTTTCGTATCCGGTTCTTCTGACTCAGGTACATCTTGTTGTTGTGATGCTTCATGCTTTGTCAGCAGCCAACAACATCTCAAACTTCATCAACCCCTGTTCTTGATTGAAATCAAGTTCTGCACATGCTCACAAACTCATAAGCAAACATTTCTTATGCAACAGGGAGAGTACCATATGAACACTAGGTACATCCAAGTACTTGTACTCGGATTTCACAATTTAAATTCTTTCAACTTTTGATGATCAGTCAAATCTTCAAGAACGGTTACATTTTTTAATTATTAAGAAAGACAAATAAACACTCTATTTTTGGATATTTGGTTTTTAGAAAAGCAAGACACTATTTTGGTATTTTTCTATTTTTTTTAATTTTAAGAACTAAAACAAATAAAAACTCAAAATATAGACAACTACCATAATATACAATTAAAATTGCAATGGGATCAAAATTCGTTCTCAGACAGACCAAGGAACACTTTTCATGTAACACCACGGAAAAACATGTCCAATTATATATAGACACGTGTCATAAACTCCAAAGGTGTGAAAGATTTCGTTTGAAAAGCCAAAGTTGTCAAATAACGAAACTATGAAACCACAGGGACTAAAAGTGTCAACATGCCAAACTTGTGCCTCTGAATGACCTAACATGATGAATATATTCTTGAATGAGTGATTGATTGGATGTAAGAAGCCGTATACAAAAATAATCGGAAGATTATTAAATTACAAGGGTTAAACGTGTCAACATGTCAATTCTGACCTCTGAGTGACCTTTTAACGAAACCGAGGTTTCGAAATATTCAAATATACTCTTAAGAATAAGTGGTATAAATTTCATGTGGTTTCGATATCGTTAAGCGTGATTTCAAGACATTGGGCCAAAAGTGTAAACTTGACGAAACTTGCTTCCATAGTGATATTTAACGAACCCGAGCCTAACGGAGTTTGTTTATTTATCCTTGGGCCCCAAGAAATAGTTACAGGGGTCTCTATGGCCAAAAACCATGTTAAAAAGGGTTAAAAACGCCAAGGGACTGATTCTGCCAGCTTTGAAACTTGTTTTGCCAGTAAACCAGTCCTAGGCGGCCCGCATTTTAATAAGCAAAACCTGAAGCGGGCCGCATCAGGTCCCTAGTGTCAGAAAATGTCATGCAGCTACGGGTTTGCATGTTCCACCGCCTTAGTCTAGATTGTAACGACCTAGGGAGCTGTAAGTCGGTTTAAATGAGTAGCTAGGACACTTGGGTCGATCCTGGAGCTTCCTATTACACCTGGAGATGATCTAAATCCAAGGAATTCACTATATAAAGGGAGCTAGTTCATGTGTTCATAACACACATTTGCAACAATTCATTTTGGGACTTGCTCTGGAGCTCCCAGCAGATTGAAGAGGATAATCAAGTGTAGAAAAGTTTGCTAGGACCTTAAGTAAGCTTCTAATTACTTGTTTAGTTGTCTAATGTAGCTTAATTACTCTTAAGTCAAACTTAGCGTAAAATTAGTTTGACTTTCGTTTTAATTACATGTGGCTTAACCACTGATCAAATTGAAAGTGGTTATAAGACCACATTAGTGTAGGTGATTAACCCTTAAAAGGGCACCTCCTAATTATCTCGTTTGACTGGTTAATTGTCGGGTCAAAGTAGTTTGACAAAAAAGTCAAACTGGGCAGAATGTGTAAATATGATTAAAATTAATAAACCAAAGGTTCTAAATTATATTTTAACATTCTAATGACTTGGTAATTAATATTAAAGCATGTTTTATCAGTCCTAACCCGACAATTAATAGTCAAAGGTCAATTATTAACCGAAAGTCACAAAAGCTTGACTTTGCTTTGACTTTCATTTCTGACCCGTTTAAGCTTAATGCATCCATGTTTTAAGCTTCCATTAGGACCACATTACTTAGTAGTATAATCCCCTGGAGTTATATTACATAGTACCTAATGGTTTGGATTATATGCACTTGATCGTAATTATGCTTAATAATGCCATAAACGCCCTTTTTACTTACAACTGAGATTTTTAACAATGTGATTGGATTAAAACCTTTGCTACTGATATTTAGACATGTCCTAAAGATTTGATACCAATTGAAGGTCTAAATTGGGAGTTATGCTTAATAACGTAATTAAGGAACTTTTTAGCAATTAAATGGCGTAATTAGTATGAAGCCTATCTAAACCCGATTTTTGACACCAAACTTCATACCTACTGATGTAAAATAATATTTTGGGAATTTTAAAGATTTTTAATTATTTTTAGACTGAGCATAACATAGGATTATAGTTTAATTTCGGTAAATGCCGGTTTTACCCTTTTCATGCATAAAATGGGTTTTACATAACTTTTTAGTGTCAAACCTCTTGCTACTGATTTTGTATAATAAATAAAGTATTTTGAACTTTATAAACTGATCAAAAACTCAGATTTACTATTTTGACCCGAATAACCCTTTAAACCGTCTTTTAAGCGTTTTTAGTACATAGTATGGGTCAAAACCATATTGGACATACAAAACTCATTACCCACTGATGTTTTAAGTTAATTTATGTAATTATACAGTAAGTTAAAGTTTCTAAACTCAGAAGTCTATTTTTGACCTTTTAAGGCATATGTAAAATTACCAAAATGCCCCTACGGGACATAGTTTGGATATATAAGATAATTTTCACATATATAAACTATCTTACTGTTATAACATATAAAAATACATATTTTTACTGATGTAACCAGGTCTGAAACTCAGTTGCATAATTAAACTCTTTTATGAACAATAAAATTACCAAAATGCCCTTAAGGGACTTGTTTTGGTTTAAATGAGATTTTGGGCATATATGTTAACATCTTACTGATGTATTAACATATTCTAAGCATAATAATGATTAAGACTTGTATATAATTTATTTGGTTACCCGTTACGCAATTACGCGTTCGGATCGGCTCATGTGACTAGTTTACATAAAATAGTCGAGACGGGTCAAACCTTTTCATTTAATTCTCAATTTCCAGAATGTATTTAGTTTACCCATATTATACAAGTATCCAAGCTTGTCGGGTCTAAATCTCATTCTATTCCGGTCACCGCTTAATCTAGCGTTTAGAACCTTAAGGTTTCTTTCTAGCTAGCCGGTCTAAGTCCTTGACTAAAGTAAAGACCCGTTAGCATCCTAATAGGTTAATAAACCTTCTATACAGATTAAATAGCTTCCGGTAGAAGGTGCCTTCAAAAAGCTTTAAGATTTTTACTGCTAGCATCAGGTAAATACTTTTAACTTATTTTCCCTATACGGGCTTGGGATATGGTATTATAATAATACCACTTGGTCGGGTATGAAATCATTTAATCGGATTGTGATTAATAAGTTACATAACCCGTTTTAATCTGTCTTGTTTGATAACATAAGCATTGGGGGTTAACGACCGTGTCCTGGATATCCTCGGCTCATTTATTTAAAAATGGCCATGACCTATGCACGAGGTGTAGGCATACACCTGACAGATGCAAATGCTAAATATAAACCCACATGTTGGGGATAACTCCTTTGTGGGTTCTACAAGTGGTGAGTCGGTTAATCACGACCGGCTTCCAACCGGCCCCAATTGTATGACAAACATATAAATCTGTATACAAGATTATATTTAAATAATTGTCCCAAGTTATAAAAGATTTTGTGCCACGTGCATTCAACCAAATTTTCAAACCTTTTCAAAAGAGTCAGTTAATTGTATTTACCAGTGTAAACTGACGTATTTTCTTAAAGACTGATTTGACAGGTACCTCTCGAAATAGGCTGGAGCTATAGGGTGTCTGTAGAGGATCTTGCAAATCCATAAGATGCCTGCAGTCTGTCTTTTGTTTTCTTTTGTATTTATTTATGATCCGCCTGTGGATCTTATTACATTCCAGTCTGTACTTTCATATACTCGAACACTCAGACAGTATGGTTTGTAATAGTTTATTCACCCAGACTTCCGCTGTGCTATATTATATTGTGTATATTGACTATGATGATATCAACTACGTCACGATACTCCCCGCCGGGCCCACCGGACATATGTGGAAATATCGGGGTATGACATTTCAGTACGAGCCTAATCAAACTGGTCTATGCGATTGACAATATGTTTGTCCACTTAAACTTTAACGCTCAACTTTCAATTTTTTAACTTCGTGATATGCTTAAGGTAATATTATACTATTATACCCGTGTGTCCCATTCCAAGGCATACCCCCGCGATCAAGGTAAGCATAACGATTCATCGTAACAGTTGAGTATACTGATGTCATCCTTTTTTTTTTAATTTACAACATTAGACCATTGGTGACAGGTCAGTACTTTCGTACAACAGAGCAACCAATGATTTTGTCCAATAAGGGCGAGGAAAATACCTTTCTGGTACGAATTTGGCTCTTTGAGCTTTTGGAATTTTCTCATTTTGAGATTTGATTCCTTAGGGTTTTGTCCTCTTAGGATCTTTTAAGATATCCTGACTATGTCTAGGTCTGCATATAATCTTGATGCAATAGAAGGACAGCCAAGATATCCCCGGATGATTCAACAATATAAAGACCCGAAACCTCAGTCCTTGGCTATCAATCAACGCAAGATTTAAGACCATAAAATCATATGCCGTTGGTATGTTACCCACATGGTACATAGTTCGTTATGTTTATATCACTTAGTATCTTTTATCATTTTGAGCGTCAAGCCAATCAACATATCGTAGTAGATCCTAGTCTCATCTGCTATGGCACCTTACATGTGTTAGACAAACCCTTTAACATGAACATTTATTTCACTTCCTATATCATGCAAATTTTCTTTTTGGCTTTTTCATTTTTCATATGTTTTTTGTATTTTTCTCATTTTCTCCCCCTAAAACAATGCATATATATACAACAAACTATTTTTGTATTTTTATTTTCTGAGTTTTCTCCCCCTAAACTCTATCTCTATCTATATGTCCATCCCCCCCCCCCTAAATTTGTGCATAAATCTTATGCGCAAATTTACCATTTACTAGAGAAAGGACACTTTATATGCAAAGTAATGAACTACGGAAGGAAAAAAAAATATTTTTGCTTAACCGTTATGTCATCAGATTGAAGACTAATCAATTTCAAATCAAAGTGCTGAATTTAAAAGGTACCTTTCTCTGATGATTTCTTACTTCTTTTATCTCCTCCAAAGGAAACATATAAACTTTTTGCAACAGTGAAATGTTACCCGTTTTATCTCTGGAACAACCGCTATCAACATTCCAGAGATTGTCAACAGCTCCTCCTTGGTTGTTCCTGAAAAGTAAGGAGATTAGTAAGACATTGGTACCCAGGCCATCGTGGTCCTGGGTTTACCTGAACCATCAAAATAAGACACTTCTTTTAAACACATGTCCCCTTTAGTTTCAAGGACTTGAGACGTTGCTGCTTTGGATTTGGGTTTCCAAATCTGTTTCGGTCTAGCAAACACGTTTGTTGCCTTAGGTTGAGCAACTTCAGCTGTTTCAGGTTTGTTAGTTTTAGAAACACGTTTTTATTCCTGATCAACCTTGTGTTTGTTCTTAGCAACATTCCAATCCTCATCAGATGGATTAACCTTGGGTGTGACAGGTTGGTATCAGAGCCAACATTGAGTGAATTAAACACTAGCCTTTTGTGTTTAATCTCAATGACACAATAAGCACATTCCTTAGACTCTCGAGTCTAGGCAAATGACCTAGGATTTTACTCTTAACCTTCCTTTTATTGCTTTATTATATTTACTTGTTTTGACAGGAAAATGCCTCCAAGACTAAGGGGACGAGGCAAGGGACCTATGCGTGGAGGACCCTCTAGTAGCTCCGGACCTTCTCACAGGCGCACTCCATCCGATTCACTTACTGGTTCCGACTCCAAGAATAATTGGAGCCACAACCCTGAACCAGCGAGACATTCTGTCTCATTGGGATCCTCACCGTCAGACCCTCCTTACTTTGAGATGCCCAATCTGAACGAACCTCATCATTCTCCCCTTTCTTTGGGAACTCACCAATCCAACCCATCATACCATTCTTACCAATCTCATCCTTTTCACCAATCAGATTCCACTTACTCACCTTCTCAATTCAATCCTAATGCTTATGTTAATGACTTTTTGGGCTATAACCCTTTAGGACCTGAGGATCATTTTTCACAAGAGATGGAGATGGATGACGACCCAGACCCGGACTTGCAAACTGGTACACCAGGGCACCCGATCAGTATCTCTAGCGGATCTCCATTTGTGGGATCACCCTACAACAGGCCCGACTCATTCCAAGAGAAGATGGGTCAGTATGACTGGTTTTACACACCTTCATACCATAGCTCACCTAGCCAACCTCCCATGGATGAGCCACAGCTTAGGGCTGTTACCCCACCGCCCTTGCCAGTTGAGGATCCACCTCAACAACCTCCCGCGCCGCCTAGACGATGGAGAAATGCTAGGATGTCGGTACATGGGGGACCAAGGCTTTCATCTCCTCGTGGCTCGAGTTCGTATCCTGTTATCCCGGAAGACCCTCAGTTGGGTGAGTCATCACGCACGGTGACGGAAGCTAACCTTCCGCCGGTTTCACATGCACCATTTCAGCCACCGTTGGGTTTCGATAACCCTATCCCTACATACCCAGGATCATCTGGGTATAACCCGTCTGGATATCCATCCGACTATGGGACTCAGGATCCATATCTTTCAGCTTCCCAATACCATCATCATTACCCTTCTTCATACCCACCACACTATCCCACGGGATACCCGGCACAGGATGCTCAATATCCGCCATACCATCAACCTCCTCCATATCAGCAGTAACAAACTCAAGAGATTCTAGAGAGGTTAGAGAGGGTTGAACATAAGGCTCACGAAAATAAGAAAAAGCACAATGGTTTTGTTAAGGGCCTTATGAACCTTCTCAAGGGTAAGAAGAAATAGGGTGATGTTGGGTTGTTTTGCTTGTTATGTTTGTTTGTAATAAAGTCCCTGCGAGGACGTTTGTTTCGTTTTCATGTATCAAGTCCCTGCGCGGACTTATTTCTGTTTTCGTACGCCCCTGCGTGGGCAATGTTTTTCAGTATGCCCCTGCGTGGGCAATGTTTTTCAATAACCCCTGCGTGGGAAATTTGTGTTGTTTTCTCAAAGTCCCTTTTCGGGCAACGTTGTAACCGTGTCGTTATTTAATGCAGTTATTTTGGTTTTAATATGTAATTTATTATGCCATACTACTTTATTTAAAAATTTATTTAAATCCGTCTAAGAAACTCTTAGAGGTATAACCTAGCCAAAAATATTAAATGGCTATGATGGTATAACCTTTTTAAGATATGACTCCCTGTTAACATCTGAAAACATGTTAACAATCTTGCATTGTGCGGTACGAGAAATCACACGATCTTCCTAAAAAATTTTGATTTTTCCAAGTTACTATTATTTTTAGCCTATATGATCATCATGAATCATGGCTAATAAACATCTATAAGATGTATACACCACACATCCATTAGAGATGTATGCATATAAGCAAAGGTGTAATGAAGACAATGAAAGTTCTATTTGAGAATTTCTTGTCAAAAAGGCGATGAACTTTGTTCGACCCTTAAATAATCATTGATCCAGAGGATCTTTGGTTATAGTAAATCGTCCGTGTGACAAGCTTTTCTAAGCTATTTAAATGTCCCTTAAGACGAACTTTGTAAAATATGAATATCTCTATGATTATTATTTTAATGGTTTATATGGTTTAATAATACCATGACCATTGACTCATCAATATGATGATCTAATATGTAAATTAAATATATCATCTATGTTTGATATAGTATTTAGAAATGGCTGATTCGGACGGAGCAAGCAGTCATCCTACAGAAGGCAACAACACCAGAATTAATATCACTGGTGCCGATCTGCAGGCAATGATCACCGCAGCAGTTTCTCAAGCGGTAGATGCTACGTTTAAAGAGCCTAGCATTGTTAGGTCTCAAACTCATTCGAAATCCCTATCTCAACCCCACACTCATAAGAAAAGTGAGTCTCGGCACTCATCTAACCAGGGTAATGAACCCAAGAAACAGTTAGTCCTCAAGCCAACTTCTAGGTACGCCAAGGGTTGTACCTACAAGTATTTTGTCTCCTGTAAGCCTAGAGACTTTACCGGAGAAAAAGGAGCGATTGATTGTATGAAATGGTTAGACGAGATGGAAACCGTAATAGACATTAGCGGGTGCGCTACGGAGGATGTAGTGATGTTTGTATCACAATCTTTCAAAGGTGATGCCCTTACGTGGTGGAAAGCCCTAGTACAGTCTACTGGGAAGGTTCACTTGTATAATCTTTCATGGGAAAAGTTTGTAGATCTTGTAAAGGATACCTACTGCCCTCAACATGAGGTTGAGAGGATTGAATCGGATTTCCTCACCCTAGTAATGAAGGATCTGGATTGTAGATCCTATGTGACTAGTTTCAACTCTATGTCAAGATTGGTACCATACTTAGTCACTCCTGAACCCAAACACATCGCGCGTTTCATTGGTGGCTTGGCCCCTGAAGTAAAGGGTAATGTTAAGGCCTCAAAGCCAGCCACTTATAGATCCGCTGTGGATCTATCCTTATCCCTCACTTTAGATGTTGTGAGGTGTAGGGCAAAAAGGGCAAACGATGATGGAAAGAGGAAACGAGAGGAAGACAAGTCTCCTCAGTCAAACAAGAAGGGAAAAGGGAACTCTAGTTCCAAAAAGGGGCAGTCGAGTGACTAGCCCAGATGCAAGACTTGTAACAAAAGGCATTTCGGGAAATGCAATCAAGATCCACAAGCCAAACCTTGTGGGATCTGCAAAAAGAAAGGGCACAAGTCTGTTGAGTGCCGAAATATAAAGGATGCAACCTGCTACGGTTGTAATGAAAAGGGGCACATCAAAACCAATTTCCCCAAGAATGCAAAGAAGACCGAGGAAGCAAAGAAAAACAATGCAAGAGTTTTCCAGTTGCAAGCAAAGGAAGCAGTGAATGACGAGAATGTCATAACAGGTACCTTCCTCGTAAATAATAATTATGCTAGAGTCTTATTTGATTCCGGTGCTGATAAGTCTTTTGTAGACCATAAATTCTGTAAGTCATTGAATCTACCTATTAAGACTCTAGACATAAAATACGAGGTAGAACTTGCTGATGGTACCTTAGAAACAGTTTCCACTCTTCTTAATGGATATTCCATATCCATTAAGAATCATTCTATCCCGCTATCTCTCTTGCCAATGAAATTGGCTGGGTTTGATATAGTTTTAGGCATGGATTGGTTGTCGCATAACCAAGCCCAAATTGCCTGTGATAAAAAGCTAGTCATTATCAAAACCCCTTCTGGTGAATCGGTCGCCATTCAGGGAGATACTCAATATGGATTGCCTAGCAATATGTCTATTCTCAAGTTAGCGCAGTGTATGAAAAGTGGGCGTGTCATTTACATGGTGCAAGTGACTGTGAATGAACCTAAGCCTAAAATTGAAGACATTCCGATTATCTCTGAATATCCCGATGTCTTTCCTGACGAATTACCTGGATTACCTCCTGAGAGGCAAGTAGAGTTCAGGATAGACATTATACCAGGATCAGCACCTATAGCACGAGCTCCTTATCGCCTAGCGCCTACAGAAATGAAAGAGCTCAGAACTCAGTTAGATGAACTATTGGAGAAAGGTTTCATACAACCTAGTTCTTCCCCTTGGGGAGCTCCAATATTATTTGTGAAAAAGAAGGACGGATCAATGCGCCTATGCATTGATTACCGTGAGCTAAACAAGGTAACGATTAAGAATCGTTATCCTTTACCCAGGATCGATGATTTATTTGATCAGCTCCAAGGAGCGACCTTCTTTTCAAAAATTGATTTGAGATCCGGGTATCATCAACTTAAGGTTAGAACTGAAGATGTGCCTAAGACAGTATTCAGGACGAGGTATGGACACTTCGAATTTTTAGTGATGCCCTTTGGACTCACTAACGCTCCAGCAGCATTCATGGACCTCATGAATAGAGTCTGCAAACCATACTTAGACAAGTTTGTCATCGTCTTCATAGATGATATACTTATCTATTCTCGTAATAAGGATGATCACGAGAAGCATCTTCGGTGCATTCTAGGGTTACTGCGACAGGAGAAGTTGTATGCTAAATTCTCCAAGTGTGAGTTTTGGCTTCGCCAAGTCCAATTTCTTGGACATGTCGTTAGTAAGAAAGGCATCCAGGTAGATCCTGCCAAAGTAGAAGCTGTTATGAATTGGGATACGCCCAAGACTCCAACCGAAATCCGTAGCTTTCTAGGGTTAGCAGGTTATTATAGGAGATTCATTGAAAACTTCTCAAGGATAGCCTCACCATTAACTTCCTTGACCCATAAGAAACTTAAGTTTGATTGGGGTCCAAAACAACAAGAATCCTTCGAGATTCTTAAGCCAAGGTTGAGCAATGCTCCAGTATTAACCTTACCTGATGGAATTGAAGAGTTTGTTGTTTACTGTGATGCTTCACACACCGGTATGGGTTGTGTGCTTATGCAAAAAGGCAAGGTAATCGCCTATGCATCACGGCAATTAAAAGTGCACGAGAAAAATTACACCACCCACGATTTGGAGTTGGGTGCAGTGGTATTCGCACTAAAGTTATGGAGACATTACTTATATGGAACCAAATGTGTAATATTTTCTGATCACAAAAGTCTCCAACATTTGTTCAATCAAAAAGAGCTAAATATGAGACAACGTCGTTGGATGGAAACCTTAAACGACTATGATTGCGAGATTCGCTACCATCCTGGTAAAGTGAATGTGGTCGCAGACGCTTTAAGCCGAAAGGAAAGAGTTAAACCAATTAGGATCAATGCCAAGAGCATTGAGTTGAGGAATAGTCTGAATGAAAGAATATTAGCTGCACAGAAGGATGCCGCACTAGAAGATAATCTTCCAAGTGAAAATTTAGGTAAACTCTTCGACCAATTAACACCGGGGAAGGATGGAATCCTTAGGATGAATGAAAGAATTTGGGTTCCTATTCATGGAGGACTTCGAGAGGTAATCCTCCAGGAAGCCCACAAGTCCAAATACTCAGTTCACCCGGGTGGTGACAAGATGTATCATGATTTAAAGGCTAATTATTGGTGGATAGGTTTAAAGAAATCTATTGCTACCTGTGTAGATAAGTGTCTGACTTGTGCTCAGATTAAAGCTGAACATCAAAAACCATCTGGTCTACTTCAACAACCAGAACTTCCCACATGGAAATGGGAAATGGTAACTATGGACTTCATAACCAAGTTACCTAAGACGAAGCGCGGAAATGACACAATATGGGTTATTGTGGATAGACTGACTAAGTCGGCACACTTCTTACCCATTAAAGAGACTCATAGCTCAGATAAATTAGCCCAGTTGTATGTAGACAAGATTGTGGCTCTACATGGCGTACCGGTGGCTATTATCTCGGATAGAGACACTAGATACACCTCTCACTTTTGGAAAAGTTTCCAACAATCCTTGGGCACACGTTTGAACTTTAGTACTGCCTATCATCCTCAGACGGATGGACAAAGTGAGCGTACAATTCAAACTTTGGAAGACATGTTGCGAGCATGTGTCATTGATTTAGGAGGTAGTTGGGATGACCATCTACCCTTGATAGAGTTCTCCTATAATAATAGCTACCATACCAGCATTCAGGCTGCGCCTTTTGAGGCATTATATGGTAGGAAATGCAGAACGCCTGTTTGTTGGGCAGAAGTAGGAGAAGCTCAGTTGTCAGGACCTGAAATAGTCCTTGAAACAACGGACAAAATTGTCCAGATTCGAGACCGTTTAAAAGCTGCCAGGGATTGACAGAAGAGCTATGCTAATGGGAAACGAAGGTCTCTAAAATTTGAAGTAGGCAATAAAGTTCTGCTGAAAGTATCACCTTGGAAAGGTGTGATGCGTTTTGGTAAAAAGGGTAAATTGAGCCCTAGGTATATTGGACCTTTCGAGATTATCGAACGTGTCGGTAGTGTAGCTTATAAGCTGAATTTGCCTGAAGAGCTAAGTGGGATTCATAATGTGTTTCACATTTGTAATCTCAAGAAATGCCTAGCCGATGAATCTCTAGCAATATCTCATCAAGACGTGCAAATTGATGAAAGTTTGAGATTTATTGAAAAACCTATATCGATCGAGGATCGACGGGTTAAAAGGCTCCGAAGAAAACAAGTACCTATAGTAAAGGTCAAATGGGAAGCCCGTAGAGGTCCCGAGTATACATGGGAAGTCGAGTCCACTATGAAGCAGAAATACCCTTACTTATTTCAGTAAATCTCGGGGTCGAGATTTCTTTTAAGGGGGTGAGGATGTAACACCACGGAAAAACGTGTCCAATTATATATAGACACGTGTCATAAACTCCAAAGGTGTGAAAGATTTCGTTTGAAAGGCCAAAGTGTCAAATAACGAAACTATGAAACCACAGGGACTAAAAGTGTCAACATGCCAAACTTGTGCCTCTGAATGACCTAACACGATGAATATATTCTTGAATGAGTGATTGATTGGATGTAAGAAGCCGTATACAAAAATAATCGGAAGATTATTAAATTACAAGGGTTAAACGAGTCAACATGTCAATTCTGACCTCTGAGTGACCTTTTAACGAAACCGAGGCTTCGAAATATTCAAATATACTCTTAAGAATAAGTGGTATGAATTTCATGTGGTTTCGATATCGTTAAGCGTGATTTCAAGACTTTGGGCCAAAAGTGTAAACTTGACGAAACTTGCTTCCATAGTGATATTTAACGAACCCGAGCCTAACGGAGTTTGTTTATTTATCCTTGGGCCCCAAGAAAATAGTTACAGGTGTCTCTATGGCCAAAAACCATGTTAAAAAGGGTTAAAAACGCCAAGGGACTGATTCTGCCAGCTTTGAAACTTGTTTTGCCAGTAAACCAGTCCCAGGCGGCCCGCATTTTAATAAGCAAAACCTGAAGCGGGCCGCATCAGGTCCCCAGTGTCAGAAAATGACCTGCAGCTACGGGTTTGCTTGTTCCACCGCCTTAGTCTAGATTGTAATGACCTAGGGAGCTGTAAGTCGGTTTAAATGAGTAGCTAGGACACTTGGGTCGATCCTGGAGCTTCCTATTACACCTGGAGATGATCTAAATCCAAGGAATTCACTATATAAAGGGAGCTAGTTCATGTGTTCATAACACACATTTGCAACAATTCATTTTGGGACTTGCTCTGGAGCTCCCAGCAGATTGAAGAGGATAATCAAGTGTAGAAAAGTTTGCTAGGACCTTAAGTAAGCTTCTAATTACTTGTTTAGTTGTCTAATGTAGCTTAATTACTCTTAAGTCAAACTTAGCGTAAAATTAGTTTGACTTTCGTTTTAATTACATGTGGCTTAACCACTGATCAAATTGAAAGTGGTTATAAGACCACATTAGTGTAGGTGATTAACCCTTAAAAGGGCACCTCCTAATTATCTCGTTTGACTGGTTAATTGTCGGGTCAAAGTAGTTTGACAAAAAAGTCAAACTGGGCAGAATGTGTAAATATGATTAAAATTAATAAACCAAAGGTTCTAAATTATATTTTAACATTCTAATGACTTGGTAATTAATATTAAAGCATGTTTTATCAGTCCTAACCCGACAATTAATAGTCAAAGGTCAATTATTAACCGAAAGTCACAAAAGTTTGACTTTGCTTTGACTTTCATTTCTGACCCGTTTAAGCTTAATGCATCCATGTTTTAAGCTTCCATTAGGACCACATTACTTAGTAGTATAATCCCCTGGAGTTATATTACATAGTACCTAATGGTTTGGATTATATGCACTTGATCGTAATTATGCTTAATAATGCCATAAACGCCCTTTTTACTTACAACTGAGATTTTTAACAATGTGATTGGATTAAAACCTTTGCTACTGATATTTAGACATGTCCTAAAGATTTGATACCAATTGAAGGTCTAAATTGGGAGTTATGCTTAATAACGTAATTAAGGAACTTTTTAGCAATTAAATGGCGTAATTAGTATGAAGCCTATCTAAACCCGATTTTTGACACCAAACTTCATACCTACTGATGTAAAATAATATTTTGGGAATTTTAAAGATTTTTAATTATTTTTAGACTGAGCATAACATAGGATTATAGTTTAATTTCGGTAAATGCCGGTTTTACCCTTTTCATGCATAAAATGGGTTTTACATAACTTTTTAGTGTCAAACCTCTTGCTACTGATTTTGTATAATAAATAAAGTATTTTGAACTTTATAAACTGATCAAAAACTCAGATTTACTATTTTGACCCGAATAACCCTTTAAACCGTCTTTTAAGCGTTTTTAGTACATAGTATGGGTCAAAACCATATTGGACATACAAAACTCATTACCCACTGATGTTTTAAGTTAATTTATGTAATTATACAGTAAGTTAAAGTTTCTAAACTCAGAAGTCTATTTTTGACCTTTTAAGGCATATGTAAAATTACCAAAATGCCCCTACGGGACATAGTTTGGATATATAAGATAATTTTCACATATATAAACTATCTTACTGTTATAACATATAAAAATACATATTTTTACTGATGTAACCAGGTCTGAAACTCAGTTGCATAATTAAACTCTTTTATGAACAATAAAATTACCAAAATGCCCTTAAGGGACTTGTTTTGGTTTAAATGAGATTTTGGGCATATATGTTAACATCTTACTGATGTATTAACATATTCTAAGCATAATAATGATTAAGACTTGTATATAATTTATCTGGTTACCCGTTACGCAATTACGCGTTCGGATCGGCTCATGTGACTAGTTTACATAAAATAGTCGAGACGGGTCAAACCTTTTCATTTAATTCTCAATTTCCAGAATGTATTTAGTTTACCCATATTATACAAGTATCCAAGCTTGTCGGGTCTAAATCTCATTCTATTCCGGTCACCGCTTAATCTAGCGTTTAGAACCTTAAGGTTTCTTTCTAGCTAGCCGGTCTAAGTCCTTGACTAAAGTAAAGACCCGTTAGCATCCTAATAGGTTAATAAACCTTCTATACAGATTAAATAGCTTCCGGTAGAAGGTGCCTTCAAAAAGCTTTAAGATTTTTACTGCTAGCATCAGGTAAATACTTTTAACTTATTTTCCCTATACGGGCTTGGGATATGGTATTATAATAATACCACTTGGTCGGGTATGAAATCATTTAATCGGATTGTGATTAATAAGTTACATAACCCGTTTTAATCTGTCTTGTTTGATAACATAAGCATTGGGGGTTAACGACCGTGTCCTGGATATCCTCGGCTCATTTATTTAAAAATGGCCATGACCTATGCACGAGGTGTAGGCATACACCTGACAGATGCAAATGCTAAATATAAACCCACATGTTGGGGATAACTCCTTTGTGGGTTCTACAAGTGGTGAGTCGGTTAATCACGACCGGCTTCCAACCGGCCCCAATTGTTTGACAAACATATAAATCTGTATACAAGATTATATTTAAATAATTGTCCCAAGTTATAAAAGATTTTGTGCCACGTGCATTCAACCAAATTTTCAAACCTTTTCAAAAGAGTCAGTTAATTGTATTTACCAGTGTAAACTGACGTATTTTCTTAAAGACTGATTTGACAGGTACCTCTCGAAATAGGCTGGAGCTATAGGGTGTCTGTAGAGGATCTTGCAAATCCATAAGATGCCTGCAGTCTGTCTTTTGTTTTCTTTTGTATTTATTTATGATCCGCCTGTGGATCTTATTACATTCCAGTCTGTACTTTCATATACTCGAACACTCAGACAGTATGGTTTGTAATAGTTTATTCACCCAGACTTCCGCTGTGCTATATTATATTGTGTATATTGACTATGATGATATCAACTACGTCACGATACTCCCCGCCGGGCCCACCGGACATATGTGGAAATATCGGGGTATGACATTTCAGTACGAGCCTAATCAAACTGGTCTATGCGATTGACAATATGTTTGTCCACTTAAACTTTAACGCTCAACTTTCAATTTTTTAACTTCGTGATATGCTTAAGGTAATATTATACTATTATACCCGTGTGTCCCATTCCAAGGCATACCCCCGCGATCAAGGTAAGCATAACGATTCATCGTAACAGTTGAGTATACTGATGTCATCCTTTTTTTTTTAATTTACAACATTAGACCATTGGTGACAGGTCAGTACTTTCGTACAACAGAGCAACCAATGATTTTGTCCAATAAGGGCGAGGAAAATACCTTTCTGGTACGAATTTGGCTCTTTGAGCTTTTGGAATTTTCTCATTTTGAGATTTGATTCCTTAGGGTTTTGTCCTCTTAGGATCTTTTAAGATATCCTGACTATGTCTAGGTCTGCATATAATCTTGATGCAATAGAAGGACAGCCAAGATATCCCCGGATGATTCAACAATATAAAGACCCGAAACCTCAGTCCTTGGCTATCAATCAACGCAAGATTTAAGACCATAAAATCATATGCCGTTGGTATGTTACCCACATGGTACATAGTTCGTTATGTTTATATCACTTAGTATCTTTTATCATTTTGAGCGTCAAGCCAATCAACATATCGTAGTAGATCCTAGTCTCATCTGCTATGGCACCTTACATGTGTTAGACAAACCCTTTAACATGAACATTTATTTCACTTCCTATATCATGCAAATTTTCTTTTTGGCTTTTTCATTTTTCATATGTTTTTTGTATTTTTCTCATTTTCTCCCCCTAAAACAATGCATATATATACAACAAACTCTTTTTGTATTTTTATTTTCTGAGTTTTCTCCCCCTAAACTCTATCTCTATCTATATGTCCACCCCCCCCCCCCCTAAATTTGTGCATAAATCTTATGCGCAAATTTACCATTTACTAGAGAAAGGACACTTTATATGCAAAGTAATGAACTACGGAAGGAAAAAAAAATATTTTTGCTTAACCGTTATGTCATCAGATTGAAGACTAATCAATTTCAAATCAAAGTGCTGAATTTAAAAGGTACCTTTCTCTGATGATTTCTTACTTCTTTTATCTCCTCCAAAGGAAACATATAAACTTTTTGCAACAGTGAAATGTTACCCGTTTTATCTCTGGAACAACCGCTATCAACATTCCAGAGATTGTCAACAGCTCCTCCTTGGTTGTTCCTGAAAAGTAAGGAGATTAGTAAGACATTGGTACCCAGGCCATCGTGGTCCTGGGTTTACCTGAACCATCAAAATAAGACACTTCTTTTAAACACATGTCCCCTTTAGTTTCAAGGACTTGAGACGTTGCTGCTTTGGATTTGGGTTTCCAAATCTGTTTCGGTCTAGCAAACACGTTTGTTGCCTTAGGTTGAGCAACTTCAGCTGTTTCAGGTTTGTTAGTTTTAGAAACACGTTTTTGTTCCTGATCAACCTTGTGTTTGTTCTTAGCAACATTCCAATCCTCATCAGATGGATTAACCTTGGGATTCACATTCTTCATCGCCTTAGGTGAAGATACCTTCATTGGCTTAGAATGAGACTTATCCCTTGGTGTAACCCTCTGATGTTGTGTATAATAAGGTACATAGGGACGTCGTGTGCAGTTTCTAGCAATATGACCCGCAATGCCACAGTTGTAGCAAGTTTGTCTTTTCATCGGAAAGACATTTTGAGCAGCTTGATTTGCTCTAGCAGGTCCTGAAAAAAAAACCGGTCCTTTTGTGTTGGATGCGCCTGCACTTTACTTTCAGACGAAGACGAATTTGGGTGCTGGTATTTGCTGTTTGCAGAAGTCTTGTTGCTATGAGCATCATTCTTCGTCTTTTATCCCTGATTGGAGCTTTCAATCACCTTGTCACGAGCCTTATGAGATCGTGATTGTCCTTGATGAGTAGACTTCTGATACCCTCAACTTTGATCTGCTTGTTTTGGCTCCTTTTGCATGTTGTGAACCGGCTCACAAACACCAGCACAAGAGTGAATATTAGCATTTTGTTGCACGTTTGGGCGATGAACACAATTTCTAGCAATGTGTCTAGGAATTCCTCAGTTGAAACAGGTCTGTCGCTTCAATGTATGGAGTTTCGGAGAGCTAGCAGCAGCAGTTGATCTGATGGGTTTGGATGAATGAGCTTGTTTAGATTGCTTTGCTTGTGTTCCATGTGCCTTTTCGGAGTTCTTCTGTACCTGTTGATCAGAACTAGTACAAGCATGAGATTCAGACGGATGATGTTTTTTGTCTTTTACAATTTTATCAGGATCATTTTGAAAAGACGATTCAGTTTCCATTTTAACTTCCTTTTCAGAAACATTTTCTTGTGACTTTTCATTTATTGTGACCGCCTCTTCGTTTACAAAATCAGGTTCGGTTTTAATTTCAGAAGATGTAGAAGTTTCATCAACACATGTTTCATCAACACATGTATCATGTGCGTTTAATAGTGGTTCACTTTCAACTTCAGTTGTCAATGTGGTCCTAGTAGATTCAACATTAGGGACTTCCACTAAGATCGGTTCAGAAGAAGAATCAGAACATTGTTGATTTTCTTGAGAAGAAGTTTCAGTGGTTTCACTGAATGCATCCTGAGGGACCTCACCTGTCACATTATCAGTAGCTGTAAGGTCAGAAACATCACAATCACAATCATTGACTACTTAAAAAACAATCATCAGACACATTACTAAATTGTTAATCACAAGCATCAATTGTCTTGTCCAAAACATCAGCCCCACTAGACAACACATAACTATGAAACGAAATAAGAAAAGCTTGTCCAAAAACACAACCAGAATCAGATGCATTTATTGATGTTTTAGAAAAATCATAATTTGAATCTGGTTCATCCCCAAGAATATCTCCAAACTTTACTTCATTTACTTCATCTGCACGAGAAGACGAAGTATTAGGATCAATTGTACCCAGTGTTCTAAAAATCGGAATTAATCGGCGCCTAGGCGCTAGTCGGGCGTTGACTGATTAATTTTGAGCTAGTCGGACCATTAGTCGGTAGTCGGTCCAAGTCGGTCCTAGTCGGTGCAAGGCGGCCCAAATCGGCCCAAGTCGGCCAAATCGTTTCTAGTCGGCCCACTCTTTTTTAGTTTGAATCTGGCCCAAACAAATGTTTTTAACCATTAAATACATTGCCCAAGTTGTTTAGTTCTAACCCGGCAAAAAAACATGTTTTTAACCCATTAAAACATATTCCATGAGGCCATGACTAATATGTTAATGTTTGAATGTTTAAACACTTAAATTGCTATGTTTTAAACTTCATTGTTTAAATTTTGAACTATTTTTAAGTATTATATTGATATTAACGTGTGTGTTGAATGTTTAAATACTTGATTTGCTATGTTTTAAACTTAATGTATGTGTATTTTTAAGTAGTATATTGATATTAATGTATGTGTATACATATAAATCTAAAAATTTGTAACACCACGAAAAAACGTGTCCAATTATATATAGACACGTGTCATAAACTCCAAAGGTGTGAAAGATTTCGTTTGAAAGGCCAAAGTGTCGAATAACGAAACTATGAAACCACAGGGACTAAAAGTGTCAACATGCCAAACTTGTGCCTCTGAATGACCTTACACGGTGAATATATTCTTGAATGAGTGATGGATTGGATATGAGAAGCCGTTAACGAAAATAATCGGGAGATTATTAAATTACAAGGGTTAAACGTGTCAACATGTCAATTCTGACCTCTGAGTGACCTTTTAACGAAACCGAGGCTTCGAAATATTCAAATATACTCTTAAGAATAAGTGGTATAAATTTCATGTGGTTTCGATATCGTTAAGCGTGATTTCAAGACTTTGGGCCAAAAGTGTAAACTTGACGAAACTTGCTTCCATAGTGATATTTAACGAACCCGAGCCTAACGGAGTTTGTTTATTTATCCTTGGGCCCCAAGAAAATAGTTACAAGGGTCTCTATGGCCAAAAACCATGTTAAAAAGGGTTAAAAACGCCAAGGGACTGATTCTGCCAGCTTTGAAACTTGTTTTGCCAGTAAACCAGTCCCAGGCGGCCCGCATGAAGATAAGCAAAACCTGAAGCGGGCCGCATCAGGTCCCCAGTGTCAGAAAATGACCTGCAGCTGCGGGTTGGCCTGTTCCACCGCCTTAACCTAGTTTGTAACGACCTAGGGAGCTGTAAGTCGGTTTA
Source organism: Helianthus tuberosus (assembly GCA_030545235.1). Lineage (NCBI taxonomy): Eukaryota > Viridiplantae > Streptophyta > Magnoliopsida > Asterales > Asteraceae > Helianthus > Helianthus tuberosus. The sequence goes on from CM060424.1 coordinate 139,732,438, forward strand.
AATGAGTAGCTAGGACACTTGGGTCGATCCTGGAGCTTCCTATTACACCTGGAGATGATCTAAATCCAAGGAATTCACTATATAAAGGAAGCCTATTCTTGTGTTCTTGACACACATTTGCAACATTTCATTGTGGGACTTGCTCTGGAGCTTCCAGCAGATTGAAGAGGATAATCAAGTGTAGAAAAGTTTGCTAGGACCTTAAGTAAGCTTCTAATTACTTGTTTAGTTGTCTAATGTAGCTTAATTACTCTTAAGTCAAACTTAGCGTAAAATTAGTTTGACTTTCGTTTTAATTACATGTGGCTTAACCACTGATCAAATTGAAAGTGGTTTTAAGACCACATTAGTGTAGGTGATTAACCCTTAAAAGGGCACCTCCTAATTATCTCGTTTGACTGGTCAATTGTCGGGTCAAAGTAGTTTGACAAAAAGTCAAACTGGGCAGAATGTGTAAATATGATTAAAATTAATAAACCAAAGGTTCTAAATTATATTTTAACATTATAATGACTTGGTAATTAATATTAAAGCATGTTTTATCAGTCCTAACCCGACAATTAATAGTCAAAGGTCAATTATTAACCGAAAGTCACAAAAGCTTGACTTTGCTTTGACTTTCAGTTCTGACCCGTTTAAGCTTAAGGCATCCATGTTTTAAGCTTCCATTAGGACCACATTACTTAGTAGTATAATCCCCTGGAGTTATATTACATAGTACCTAATGGTTTGGATTATATACACTTGATCGTAATTATGCTTAATAATGCCATAAACGCCCTTTTTACTTACAACTGAGATTTTTAACAATGTGATTGGATTAAAACCTTTGTTATTGATATTTAGACATGTCCTAAAGATTTGATACCAATTGGAGGTCTAAAATGGGAGTTATGCTCAATAACGTAATTAAGGAACTTTTTAGTAATTAAATGACGTAATTAGTATGAAGCCTGTCTAAACCCGATTTTTGACACCAAACTTCATACCTACTGATGTAAAATAATATTTTGGGAATTTTAAAGATTTTTAATTATTTTTAGACTGAGCATAACATAGGATTGTAGCTTAATTTCGGTAAATGCCGGTTTTACCCTTTTCATGCATAAAATGGGTTTTACATAACTTTTTAGTGTCAAACCTCTTGCTACTGATTTTGTATAATAAATAAAGTATTTTGAACTTTATAAACTGATCAAAAACTAAGATTTACTATTTTGACCCGAATAATCCTTTAAACCGTCTTTTAAGCGTTTTTAGTACATAGTATGGGTCAAAACCATATTGGACATACAAAACTCATTACCCACTGATGTTTTAAGTTAATTTATATAATTATACAGTAAGTTAAAGTTTCTAAACTCAGAAGTCTATTTTTGACCTTTTAAGGCATATGTAAAATTACCAAAATGCCCATACGGGACATAGTTTGGATATATAAGATAATTTTCACATATATAAACTATCTTACTGTTATAACATATAAAAATACATATTTTTACTGATGTAACCAGGTCTGAAACTCAGTTGCATAATTAAACTCTTTTATGGACAATAAAATTACCAAAATGCCCTTATGGGACTTGTTTTGGTTTAAATGAGATTTTGGGCATATATGTTAACATCTTACTGATGTATTAACATATTCTAAGCATAATAATGATTAAGACTTGTATATAATTTATTTGGTTACCCGTTACGCAATTACGCGTTCGGATCGGCTCATGTGATTAGTTTACATAAAATAGTCGAGACGGGTCAAACCTTTTCATTTAATTCTCAATTTCCAGAATGTATTTAGTTTACCCATATTATACAAGTATCCAAGCTTGTCGGGTCTAAATCTCATTCTATTCCGGTCACCGCTTAATCTAGCATTTAGAACCTTAAGGTTTCTTTCTAGCTAGCCGGTCTAAGTCCTTGACTAAAGTAAAGACCCGTTAGCATCCTAATAGGTTAATAAACCTTCTATACAGATTAAATAGCTTCCGATAGAAGGTGCCTTCAAAAAGCTTTAAGATTTTTACTGCTAGCATCAGGTAAATACTTTTAACTTATTTTCCCTATACGGGCTTGGGATATGGTATTATAATAATACCACTTGGTCGGGTATGAAATCATTTAATCGGATTGTGATTAATAAGTTACATAACCCGTTTTAATCTGTCTTGTTTGATAACATAAGCATTGGGGGTTAACGACCGTGTCCTGGATATCCTCGGCTCATTTATTTAAAATTGGCCACGACCTATGCACGGGGTGTAGGCATACACCTGCACAGATGCAAATGCTAAATATAAACCCACATGTTGGGGATAACTCCTTTGTGGGTTCTACAAGTGGTGAGTCGGTTAATCACGACCGGCTTCCAACCGGCCCCAATTGTATGACAAACATATAAATCTGTATACAAGATTATATTTAAATAATTGTCCCAAGTTATAAAAGATTTTTGTGCCACGCGCATTTTAAATAAATTTTCAAACCTTTTTAAAAGAGTCAGTTAATTGTATTTACCAGTGTAAACTGACGTATTTTCTTAAAGACTGATTTGACAGGTACCTCTCGAAATAGGCTGGAGCTATAGGGTGTCTTTAGAGGATCTTGCAAGTCCATAAGATGCATGCAGTCTGTCTTTTGTTTTCTTTTGTAATGTTTATGATCCGCCTGTGGATCTTATTACATTCCAGTCTGTACTTTCATATACTCGAACACTCAGACAGTATGGTTTGTAATAGTTTATTCACCCAGACTTCCGCTGTGCTATTATATTGTGTATATTGACTATGATGATATCAACTACGTCACGATACTCCCCGCCGGGCCCACCGGACATATGTGGAAATATCGGGGTGTGACAGGTTGGTATCAGAGCCAACATTGGGTGAATTAAACACTAGCCTTTTGTGTTTAATCTCAATGACACAATAAGCACATTCCTTAGACTCCCGAGTCTAGGCAAATGACCTAGGATTTTACTCTTAACCTTCCTTTTATTGCTTTATTATATTTACTTGTTTTGACAGGAAAATGCCTCCAAGACTAAGGGGACGAGGCAAGGGACCTATGCGTGGAGGACCTTCTAGTAGCTCCGGACCTTCTCACAGGCGCACTCCATCCGATTCACTTACCGGTTCCGACTCCAAGGATAATTGGAGCCACAACCCTGAACCAGCGAGACATTCTGTCTCATTGGGATCCTCACCGGCAGACCCTCCTTATTTTGGAATGCCCAATCTGAACGAACCTCATCATTCTCCCCTTTCGTTAGGAACCCATCAATCCAACCAATCATACCACTCTTACCAATCTCAACCTTTTCACCAATCAGATTCCAATTACTCACCTTCTCAATTCAATCCTAACGCTTATGTTAATGACTTTTTGGGCTATAACCCTTTAGGACCTGAGGATCATTTTTCACAAGAGATGGAGATGGATGACGACCCAGACCCGGACTTGCAAACTGGTACACCAGGGCACCCGATCAGTATCTCTAGCGGATCTCCATTTGTGGGATCACCATACAATGGGCCTGACTCGTTCCAGGAGAAGATGGGCCAGTACGACTGGTATTTCACGCCTTCATACCATAGCTCACCGAGCCAGCCACCCTTGGATGAACCACAGCTTAGGGCTGTTACCCCACCACCCTTGCCAGTTGAGGATCCACCTCAACAACCTCCCGCGCCGCCTAGACGAGGGAGAAATGCTAGGATGTCGGTTCGTGGGGGACCAAGGTTTTCATCTCCACGTGGCTCAAGCTCGTATCCTGCCATCCCAGAAAACCCTAAGTTGGGTGAGTCGTCACGCACGATGACGGAAGATAACCTTCCGCCAGTTTCACACGCACCATTACAACCACCGTCGGGTTTCGATAACCCTATCCCTACATACCCAGGATCATCTGGGTATAACCCGTCTGGATACCCATCCGACTATGGGACTCAGGATCCATATCTTTCAGCTGCCCAATACCATCATCATTACCCTTCGTCATACCCACCACACTATCCTACTGGATACCCACCGCAGGATTCTCAATACCCGCCATACTATCAACCTCCTCCGTATCAGCAGCATCAAACTCAGGAGATTTTAGAAAGGTTAGAGAGGGTTGAACATAAGGCTGATGAAAATAAGAAAAAACACTCTGGTTTTGTTAAGGGCCTTATGAACCTTCTCAAGGGTAAGAAGAAATAGGGTGATGTTGGGTTGTTTTGTTTGTTTTGCTTTGCTTGTTTGTAATAAAGTCCCTGCGTGGACGTTTATTTCGTTTTCATGTATCAAGTCCCTGCGCGGACTTATTTCCGTTTCAAGTATGCCCCTGCGTGGGCAGTGTTTTTCAGTATGCCCCTGCGTGGGCAATGTTTTTCAATAAACCCCTGTGAGGGTAATTTGTGTTGTTTTCTCAAAGTCCCTTTTCGGGCAACATTGTAACCGTACCATGGTTTTAATGCAGTTATTTTGGTTTTATTATATTATGCCATACTACTTTATTTAAAATTTTATTTAATCCGTCTAAGAAACTCTTAGAGGTATAACCTAGCCAAGATAGTAAATGGCTATGATGGTATAACCTTTTTAAGATAATGACTCCCTGTTAACATCTGAAAATATGTTAACAATCCTGCATTGTGCGGTATGAGAAATCACACAATATTCCTAAAAATTTGGATTTTTCCAAATCACTATTTTTAGCCTATATGATCATCATGAATCATGGCTAATAAACATCAATATGATGTATACACCACACATCCATTAGAGATGTATGCATATATGCAAAGGTGTAATAAAGACAATGAAAGTTTTAATTATAAACTTCTTGTCAAAAAGGCGATGAACTTTGTTCGACCCTTAAATAATCACTGATCCAGAGGATCGTTGGTTATATTTAATCGTCCATGTGACAAGCTTTTCTAAGCTATTTAAATGTCCCTTAAGACGAACTTTGTATAATATGAATATCTCTATGTTTATTATTTTAATGGTTTATATGGTTTAATAATACCATGACCATCTACTCATCAATATGATGATCTAATATGTAAATTAAATATATCATCTATGTTTGATATATATTCAGAAATGGCTGGTTCGGACGGAGCAAGCAGTCATCCTACAGAAGGCAACAACACCAGAATTAATATCACTGGTGCCGATCTGCAGGCAATGATCACCGCAGCAGTTTCTCAAGCGGTAGATGCTAAGTTTAAAGAGCCTAGTATTGTTAGGTCTCAAACTCATTCGAAATCCCTATCCAAACCCCACACTAATAAGAAAAGTGAGTCTCAGCACTCATCTAACCAGGGTAATGAACCCAAGAAACAGTTAGTCCTCAAGCCAACTTCTAGGTACGCCAAGGGTTGTACCTACAAGTATTTTGTCTCCTGTAAGCATAGGGACTTTACAGGAGAAAAAGGAGCGATTGATTGTATGAAATGGTTAGATGAGATGGAAACCGTAATAGACATTAGCGGGTGTGCTAAGGAGGATGTGGTAATGTTTGTATCACAATCTTTCAAAGGTGATGCCCTCACGTGGTGGAAAGCCCTAGTACAGTCTACTGGCAAGGTTCATTTGTATAATCTTTCATGGGAAAAGTTTGTAGATCTTGTAAAGGATACCTACTGCCCTCAACACGAGGTTGAGAGGATTGAATCGGATTTCCTCACCCTAGTAATGAAGGATCTGGATTGTAGATCCTATGTGACTAGTTTCAACTCTATGTCAAGATTGGTACCATACTTAGTCACTCCTGAACCCAAACGCATCGCGCGTTTCATTGGTGGCTTGGCCCCTGAAGTAAAGGGTAATGTTAAGGCCTCAAAGCCAGCCACTTATAGATCCGCTGTGGATCTATCCTTATCCCTCACTTTATATGTTGTGAGGAGTAGGGCAAAAAGGGCAAACGATGAAGGAAAGAGGAAACGAGAGGAAGACAAGTCTCCTCAGTCGAACAAGAAGGGAAAAGGGAACTCTAGTTCCAAAATGGGGCAGTCGAGTGACAAGCCTAGATGTAAGACTTGTAACAAAAGGCATTTCGGGAAATGCAATCAAGATCCACAAGCTAAACCTTGTGGTATCTGCAAAAAGAAAGGGCACAAGTCTGTTGAGTGCCGAAATATAAAGGATGCAACCTGCTACGGTTGTAATGAAAAGGGGCACATCAAAACCAATTGCCCCAAGAATGCAAAGAAGACCGAGGAAGCAAAGAAAAACAATGCAAGAGTTTTTCAGTTGCAAGCAAAGGAAGCAGTGAATGACGAGAATGTCATAACAGGTACCTTCCTCGTAAATAATAATTATGCTAGAGTCTTATTTGATTCCGGTGCTGATAAGTCTTTTGTAGACCATAAATTCTGTAAGTCATTGAATCTGCCTATTAAGACTCTAGACATAAAATACGAGGTAGAACTTGCTGATGGTACCTTAGAAACAGTTTCCACTCTTCTTGATGGATGTTCTATATCCATTAAGAATCATTCTTTTCCGCTATCTCTCTTGCCAATGAAATTGGCTGGGTTTGATATAGTTTTAGGCATGGATTGGTTGTCGCATAACCAAGCCCAAATTGCCTGTGATAAAAAGCTAGTCATTATCAAAACCCCTTCTGGTGAGTCGGTCGCCATTCAGGGAGATACGCAATATGGATTACCTAGCAATATGTCTATTCTCAAGTTAGCGCAGTGTATGAAAAGTGGACGTGTCATTTACATGGCGCAAGTGACTGTGAATGAACCTAAGTCTAAGATCGAAGACATTCCGATTATCTCTGAATATCCCGATGTCTTTCCTGACGAATTACCTGGATTACCTCCTGAGAGGCAAGTAGAGTTCGGGATAGACATTATACCAGGATCAGCACCTATAGCACGAGCTCCTTATCGCCTAGCGCCTACAGAAATGAAAGAGCTCAGAACTCAATTGGATGAATTATTGGAGAAAGGTTTCATACAACCTAGTTCTTCCCCTTGGGGAGCTCCAATATTATTTGTGAAAAAGAAGGACGGATCAATGCGCCTTTGCATTGATTACCGTGACCTAAACAAAGTAACAATTAAGAATCGTTATCCTTTACCCAGGATCGATGACTTATTTGGTCAACTCCAAGGAGCGAGCTTCTTTTCAAAAATTGATTTGAGATCCGGGTATCATCAACTTAAGGTTAGAATTGAAGATGTACCTAAGACAGCATTCAGGACGAGGTATGGACACTTCGAATTTTTAGTGATGCCCTTTGGACTCACTAACGCACCAGCAGCATTCATGGACCTCATGAATAGAGTCTGCAAACCATACTTAGACAAGTTTGTCATCGTCTTCATAGATGATATACTTATCTATTCTCGTAATAAGGATGATCACGAGAAGCATCTTCGGAGCATTTTAGGGTTACTGCGACAGGAGAAGTTGTATGCTAAATTCTCCAAGTGCGAGTTTTGGCTTCGCCAAGTCCAATTTCTTGGACATGTCATTAGTGAGAAAGGAATCCAGGTGGATCCTGCCAAAGTAGAAGCTGTTATGAATTGGGATACGCCCAAGACTCCAACCGAAATCCGTAGCTTTCTAGGGTTAGCAGGTTATTATAGGAGATTCATTGAAAACTTCTCAAGGATAGCCTCACCATTAACTTCCTTGACCCGTAAGAAAGTTAAGTTTGATTAGGGTCCAAAACAGCAAGAATCCTTCGAGATTCTTAAGCAAAGGTTGAGCAATGCTCCAGTATTAACCTTACCTGATGGAATTGAAGAGTTTGTTGTTTACTGTGATGCTTCACACACCGGTATGGGTTGTGTGCTTATGCAAAGAGGCAAGGTAATCGCCTATGCATCACGGCAATTAAAAGTGCACGAGAAAAATTACACCACCCACGATTTGGAGTTGGGTGCGGTGGTATTCGCATTAAAGTTATGGAGACATTACTTATATGGAACCAAATGTGTGATATTTTCTGATCACAAAAGTCTCCAACATTTGTTCAATCAAAAAGAGCTAAATATGAGACAACGTCGTTGGATGGAAACCTTAAACGACTATGATTGCGAGATTCGCTACCATCCTGGTAAAGTGAATGTGGTCGCAGACGCTTTAAGCCGAAAGGAAAGAGTTAAACCCATTAGGATCAATGCCAAGAGCATTGAGTTGAGGAATAGTCTGAATGAAAGAATATTAGCTGCACAGAAGGATGCCGCACTAGAAGATAATCTTCCAAGTGAAAATTTAGGTAAACTCTTCGACCAGTTAACACCGGGGAATGATGGAATCCTTAGGATGAATGAAAGAATTTGGGTTCCTATTCATGGAGGACTTCGAGAGGTAATCCTCCAGGAAGCCCACAAGTCCAAATACTCAGTTCACCCGGGTGGTGACAAGATGTATCATGATTTAAAGGCTAATTATTAGTGGATAGGTTTAAAGAAATCTATTGCTACCTATGTAGCTAAGTGCCTGACTTGTGCTTAGATTAAAGCTGAACATCAAAAGCCATCTGGTCTGCTTCAACAACCAGAACTTCCCACATGGAAGTGGGAAATGGTAACTATGGACTTCATAACCAAGTTACCTAAGACGAAGCACGGAAATGACACAATATGGGTTATTGTGGATAGACTGACTAAGTCGGCACACTTCTTACCCATTAAAGAGACTCATAGCTCAGATAAATTAGCCCAGTTGTATGTAGACAAGATTGTGGCTCTACATGGCGTACCGGTGGCTATTATCTCGGATAGAGATACTAGATACACCTCTCACTTTTGGAAAAGTTTCCAACAATCCTTGGGTACGCGTTTGAACTTTTGTACTGCCTATCATCCTCAGACGGATGGACAAAGTGAGCGTACAATTCAAAGATTGGAAGACATGCTGCGAGCATGTGTCATTGATTTAGGAGGTAGTTGGGATGATCATCTACCCTTGATCGAGTTCTCCTATAATAATAGCTACCATACCAGCATCCAGGCTGCGCCTTTTGAGGCATTATATGGTAGGAAATGCAGAACGCCTGTCTATTGGGCAGAAGTAGGAGAAGCTCAGTTGTCAGGACCTGAAATAGTCCTTGAAACAACGGACAAGATTGTCCAGATTCGAGACCGTTTAAAAGCTGCCAGGGATAGGCAGAAAAGCTATGCTAATGGGAAACGAAGGTCTCTAAAATTTGAAGTAGGCGATAAAGTTCTGCTGAAAGTATCACCTTGGAAAGGTGTAATGCGTTTTGGTAAGAAGGGTAAATTGAGCCCTAGGTATATTGGACCCTTCGAGATTATCGAATGTGTCGGCAGTGTAGCTTATAAGCTGCACTTGCCTGAGAAGCTAAGTGGGATTCATAATGTGTTTCACATTTGTAATCTCAAGAAATGCCTAGCCGATGAATCTCTAGCAATATCTCATCAAGACGTGCAAATTGATGAAAGTTTGAGATTTATTGAAAAACCTATATCGATCGAGGATCGACGGGTTAAAAGGCTCCGAAGAAAACAAGTACCTATAGTAAAGGTCAAATGGGAAGCCCGTAGAGGTCCCGAGTATACATGGGAAGTCGAGTCCACTATGAAGCAGAAATACCCTTACTTATTTCAGTAAATCTCAGGGTCGAGATTTCTTTTAAGGGGGTGAGGATGTAACACCACGGAAAAACGTGTCCAATTATATATAGACACGTGTCATAAACTCCAAAGGTGTGAAAGATTTCGTTTGAAAGGCCAAAGTGTCGAATAACGAAACTATGAAACCACAGGGACTAAAAGTGTCAACATGCCAAACTTGTGCCTCTGAATGACCTTACACGGTGAATATATTCTTGAATGAGTGATGGATTGGATATGAGAAGCCGTTAATGAAAATAATCGGGAGATTATTAAATTACAAGGGTTAAACGTGTCAACATGTCAATTCTGACCTCTGAGTGACCTTTTAACGAAACCGAGGCTTCGAAATATTCAAATATACTCTTAAGAATAAGTGGTATAAATTTCATGTGGTTTCGATATCGTTAAGCGTGATTTCAAGACTTTGGGCCAAAAGTGTAAACTTGACGAAACTTGCTTCCATAGTGATATTTAACGAACCCGAGCCTAACGGAGTTTGTTTATTTATCCTTGGGCCCCAAGAAAATAGTTACTAGGGTCTCTATGGCCAAAAACCATGTTAAAAAGGGTTAAAAACGCCAAGGGACTGATTCTGCCAGCTTTGAAACTTGTTTTGCCAGTAAACTAGTCCCAGGCGGCCCGCATGAAGATAAGCAAAACCTGAAGCGGGCCGCATCAGGTCCCCAGTGTCAGAAAATGACCTGCAGCTGCGGGTTGGCCTGTTCCACCGCCTTAACCTAGTTTGTAACGACCTAGGGAGCTGTAAGTCGGTTTAAATGAGTAGCTAGGACACTTGGGTCGATCCTGGAGCTTCCTATTACACCTGGAGATGATCTAAATCCAAGGAATTCACTATATAAAGGAAGCCTATTCTTGTGTTCTTGACACACATTTGCAACATTTCATTGTGGGACTTGCTCTGGAGCTTCCAGCAGATTGAAGAGGATAATCAAGTGTAGAAAAGTTTGCTAGGACCTTAAGTAAGCTTCTAATTACTTGTTTAGTTGTCTAATGTAGCTTAATTACTCTTAAGTCAAACTTAGCGTAAAATTAGTTTGACTTTCGTTTTAATTACATGTGGCTTAACCACTGATCAAATTGAAAGTGGTTTTAAGACCACATTAGTGTAGGTGATTAACCCTTAAAAGGGCACCTCCTAATTATCTCGTTTGACTGGTCAATTGTCGGGTCAAAGTAGTTTGACAAAAAGTCAAACTGGGCAGAATGTGTAAATATGATTAAAATTAATAAACCAAAGGTTCTAAATTATATTTTAACATTATAATGACTTGGTAATTAATATTAAAGCATGTTTTATCAGTCCTAACCCGACAATTAATAGTCAAAGGTCAATTATTAACCGAAAGTCACAAAAGCTTGACTTTGCTTTGACTTTCAGTTCTGACCCGTTTAAGCTTAAGGCATCCATGTTTTAAGCTTCCATTAGGACCACATTACTTAGTAGTATAATCCCCTGGAGTTATATTACATAGTACCTAATGGTTTGGATTATATACACTTGATCGTAATTATGCTTAATAATGCCATAAACGCCCTTTTTACTTACAACTGAGATTTTTAACAATGTGATTGGATTAAAACCTTTGTTATTGATATTTAGACATGTCCTAAAGATTTGATACCAATTGGAGGTCTAAAATGGGAGTTATGCTCAATAACGTAATTAAGGAACTTTTTAGTAATTAAATGGCGTAATTAGTATGAAGCCTATCTAAACCCGATTTTTGACACCAAACTTCATACCTACTGATGTAAAATAATATTTTGGGAATTTTAAAGATTTTTAATTATTTTTAGACTGAGCATAACATAGGATTGTAGCTTAATTTCGGTAAATGCCGGTTTTACCCTTTTCATGCATAAAATGGGTTTTACATAACTTTTTAGTGTCAAACCTCTTGCTACTGATTTTGTATAATAAATAAAGTATTTTGAACTTTATAAACTGATCAAAAACTAAGATTTACTATTTTGACCCGAATAACCCTTTAAACCGTCTTTTAAGCGTTTTTAGTACATAGTATGGGTCAAAACCATATTGGACATACAAAACTCATTACCCACTGATGTTTTAAGTTAATTTATATAATTATACAGTAAGTTAAAGTTTCTAAATTTAGAAGTCTATTTTTGACCTTTTAAGGCATATGTAAAATTACCAAAATGCCCATACGGGACATAGTTTGGATATATAAGATAATTTTCACATATATAAACTATCTTACTGTTATAACATATAAAAATACATATTTTTACTGATGTAACCAGGTCTGAAACTCAGTTGCATAATTAAACTCTTTTATGGACAATAAAATTACCAAAATGCCCTTATGGGACTTGTTTTGGTTTAAATGAGATTTTGGGCATATATGTTAACATCTTACTGATGTATTAACATATTTTAAGCATAATAATGATTAAGACTTGTATATAATTTATTTGGTTACCCGTTACGCAATTACGCGTTCGGATCGGCTCATGTGACTAGTTTACATAAAATAGTCGAGACGGGTCAAACATTTTCATTTAATTCTCAATTTCCAGAATGTATTTAGTTTACCCATATTATACAAGTATCCAAGCTTGTCGGGTCTAAATCTCATTCTATTCCGGTCACCGCTTAATCTAGCATTTAGAACCTTAAGGTTTCTTTCTAGCTAGCCGGTCTAAGTCCTTGACTAAAGTAAACACCCGTTAGCATCCTAATAGGTTAATAAACCTTCTATACAGATTAAATAGCTTCCGGTAGAAGGTGCCTTCAAAAAGCTTTAAGATTTTTACTGCTAGCATCAGGTAAATACTTTTAACTTATTTTCCCTATACGAGCTTGGGATATAGTATTATAATAATACCACTTGGTCGGGTATGAAATCATTTAATCGGATTGTGATTAATAAGTTACATAACCCGTTTTAATCTGTCTTGTTTGATAACATAAGCATTGGGGGTTAACGACCGTGTCCTGGATATCCTCGGCTCATTTATTTAAAAATGGCCACGACCTATGCCCGGGGTGTAGGCATACACCTGACAGATGCAAATGCTAAATATAAACCCACATGTTGGGGATAACTCCTTTGTGGGTTCTACAAGTGGTGAGTCGGTTAATCACGACCGGCTTCCAACCGGCCCCAATTGTATGACAAACATATAAATCTGTATACAAGATTATATTTAAATAATTGTCCCAAGTTATAAAAGATTTTTGTGCCACGTGCATTTCAAATAAATTTTCAAACCTTTTTAAAAGAGTCAGTTAATTGTATTTACCAGTGTAAACTGACGTATTTTCTTAAAGACTGATTTGACAGGTACCTCTCGAAATAGGCTGGAGCTATAGGGTGTCTTTAGAGGATCTTGCAAGTCCATAAGATGCCTGCAGTCTGTCTTTTGTTTTCTTTTGTATTGTTTATGATCCGCCTGTGGATCTTATTACATTCCAGTCTGTACTTTCATATACTCGAACACTCAGACAGTATGGTTTGTAATAGTTTATTCACCCAGACTTCCGCTGTGCTATTATATTGTGTATATTGACTATGATGATATCAACTACGTCACGATACTCCCCGCCGGGCCCACCGGACATATGTGGAAATATCGGGGTGTGACAAAATTATATATATAAATTCTGATCCGTTAATCCCGATTAATCCCTAGTCAGTACTCTACCGCCCGACTGGCGCCTAGCGATCTCTACAACACTGATTGTACCTTTAGAAACAAAATTGATTGCAGGAATCACCCGTTTTTCAACAGGTTTGCTTTTCGTTAATGACTTATCAGTTTTTGGACCGTAAGTCATCTTGTCTTCATTCATCAATTCCTCCTCAGTAACAGGTAAATATGTGTAATTGTCATTATATGGAGGAGGAACTTGATTGAAACCCAACCCACACCCTTTCTTTCCCTTGTATGCAAGTTGGATGTCACATAGATATTTGACCAATTTACTGGAAGACTCATATTTTTTAATGTTAATTTCGTTAATTTGATATTTTTCTCTAATGTCTTCCAGTTCTTTGGTCAAAATGCATACCTTTTCTTGTACCTCTAAGAAGTGGCAAGTCTTTACACTTAGATCATCCTTAAGTTTAATGATGTCTTTTCGTTGAACTTCGATTTTATCTTTATAAAGCTTTTCATTTTTTACTAAAGTAAAATTTTTATTCTTTATATCTTTGTAATCTTGTATTAGCTCAGCGTTGTGTATTCGATATGCCTCAACCATTTCTCTACACTCAGGAGTGCAAGAAGGCAGAAAATATCTCTTCAACAGTTAATCTTTCCTGAGCCACGGGTTTGTTAAACATGAATGCCATAGTGTCGGTGGATGGTTGACACTTTTGTTCTCTTCCTCAAAACACAAACCAAAGCGAGAAACTGTGCACTCGCTAACTCAAATGCTTTACAGTAAAATGAGCCCACTTTCTGAACTGCACCTCAAAACCTGTCAGAGACTGATATCACAAACAAACTCCTCTTTTTTTTTTTAATTTAATTTTATTTTTATTTTTTTTATTATTAAAAGAAAACTTAATAATAATAATAATAATAATAATAATAATAATAATAATTATTATTATTATTATTATTTTTATTATTATTAAAAATCAATGATTAGGTAATGATGAACTAATGATTATTATAATAAATAACTTAAACGACAATTTCATGCAACAGTTGTCTTCTTCCTTTTGAAAACAAAACAAGTCGAAACCTTAGTTTGAAATTTCAGTGATGACGATGGTGGCGGTGCTCGGAGATGGTAACCAGAGGTTGACGGGGGTCACCGGGGAAGATGGATGTTGCCGGAGGTGATGATCGATAGAGATGATGATGATGATGATGATGATGATGATATTGATGATGAATGAGGATAATAACCGGCGATGATCGGAGATACGGTGGTCGTTCAGAGGAGGTGATGATGACCGGAGACGCAGGTATGGAGATGACCGAGAGGATGGAGGAGGTCGACGTAGGTGCTCGTCGGAGAAGAAGATGAACAGTGGAACTCGAAACCAGCTTGTTTTGATGACTCGGAACCGAAACTCGAAATCGTTGGACGAGGTTGCGACTCGAGACCAGTGATGATCACAAGGTTGCGACTCGAAACCGTGGTTGCGAGTCGGACGAGTCGGAGCAGTGGTGAAGGTTGCGAATCGAGACTATTTGGAAAAATATGAAGTCGAAACCGTGATTGGGACTCCTATACGTGGTGACTCATAAACGTGGGATGTGGTTGCGAGTCGGAAATTTGTTGAGTCGGAATCAGAACGTGTGATACCAAGAACCTGTGATAATGATGATGGTAGCGGTGATTGAAGGTTGCGACTGGAGACCGTGAATCTTGTATTGGTCAGAAACTCGAAGCCACAATGAGACGGGAGAACGATGATATCTCGAAAAGGTTGCGACTCGAAATGATTGCGACTCTGAAAGATTTTTGCTACTCGGAATGGTGAACTCGGAAGTCGTTGTGATGAAGTTGGACGGAGGTGGTTGCGACTCGGAATCGTGGTTGCGACTCGGAATCGTCAGACTCAAAATGGTGAGTCGAGACCTGTTCTTGGAAAGCGATTGAGTCGAGACCGTGATAAACAACGCGTGTTTGTTTCCTTAAAAATTGGAGTCGAGACCAGTTGTGAATTGTGTAACTTGTATGGAAGTGACTCGAAACCTCAATGTACTTTTGAAAGAGGATCTGGTCAACCAAAAAATCTTTTGAAAATATCTTTTAGAAGCAATTGTTCCGAAACTGTTGGAAATATTCAAAGATTTAAATTCTTATCAATATTAGAATATATTTCCAAATCAGTTTAATAAAAAAATTTAATCCTTTAACACCCAAAAAAAAAAAAACAAAAAAAATTAATCCTTTAACACCCCAAAAAAAAAAAAACAAAAACACCAAAATATGGCTATTTTTCAATAGAAACCCGATGAACACTTTGAATACCGCGAAGAACACCAAGAATGTTCTTGACGATTTTTTAACCAAAACTTCAAAAAATCTTGAATATTTAATATCAAACCGAGCCTAGAAATAGCTTCTAAATGGCTTTGATACCAATTGTAAGTCCCGTGAACGGATCTTTCAACGATATCAAACAATTACCAAGTTTGTGCGGAATCCAAACTTGGTGAGATTCAAGAAAAACTGAAAATATGAAAAACGTAGAACAATACCAAATCACTTTCAACACTTGCACACGATTCTATTACTTGAACAAGCAAAACCGTCTGGTACAAGTGTTCACAACCAAATCGAATCACCTCTCTCTCTAACTCTAGAATTATGTAACTAGGAGGTTCCAACCCTAAAACAAGTTGAAAACTTGTTTATATACATACTCAAGCCCACTTCCCCACATGGGCTCCCCTTGGGCCTGCTTGGCCCACATGGCCTAAAGTTTGGCCCAAGTGACCTATAAAGGTCCAAAACCTAATATAAACTAACTCGGTAAGGCCCAGTTCGTAACCATAGGCCGTTGTGTTAATTTGATGCGTCAGTCTCACACTTTATGGCCTAACAGTTTAGATGAGGATGATTTGTGTTTTGAAGTTAAGGCGGGAATTTAATGGCGTTTTGTTCATGAGTTTGGTGTTTTGCCTAGAGAAGTCTAAAAGCCTTTTTACCCTTAATGAAGCGCGTCCACGTAATAAAAATGATGTTATTTACGAAAACACCACTGAGCCAATCTAGTCCATATATTGTTTTGTTTTGACGATCCATAGGCGTTCTCACCGTTCTCACACTTTTCACCATTTTCCCTAAATCCTGATCCTATATATATATATATATATATATGTAAGTATCTATAGAAAACCCACTTTAATTTAGAAAACCCGGGAAACTCTAACCTCCCGAATTTAAAAAAAAATATATATATATATATACACATGTTATATACATGTTTTTAAGGTATTTGGGCAAAAAAAATCAAAAAAGCGCCGAGTATATATTTAAAAAAATAAACAAACAAGTTTTGGTGTAACACGTGTTACAAATATGTCAGATGAATGTAACACGTGTTACACCAAAACTTGTTTATTTTTTTTAAAAATATATACTCGGCGCTTTTTTTATTTTTTTTGCCCAAATACCTTAAAAACATGTATATAACATGTGTATATTTTTTTTTAAAACATCGGGAGGTTAGAGTTTCCCGGGTTTTCTAAATTAAAGTGGGTTTTCTATACATCCTTGCCCTATATATATATATATATATATATATATATATATGGTAGGGTTCATGCGAGAACCACCTTTATTGCGAGAACCGCGCGAACCAATGTGAACAGGGGGCAATTTTGTAAATAACAAACAACTTTTAAAAAAACTCGCTTACCTGATTCCTTTTACAATCGGACTTCAATCAGTAATTAAACTACATTTAATAAAAACTTTCATGTCCACTCTCTCCAACCTTCTAAACCTTCAACCTGAATCTCTCAACAATACTCAACAGTTCGTCCCTGAATCTCTAAAAAATATTCAACAGTTCGTCGATTACATCATTGTCTCGAATACATCATCACTTCACCATCATCAGTTCACCATATCGAAGCATCTGGATTGAGACTTTATATCAGATTTGAGATTTTACTTGCAGATAGTCATATAATCGAGGTTAGTTCCCAAACTTCATCCAAAGTCAGTCGTATAATATATATTAGGGACATAATCATCGATTATACATTCTTCATCCATTCGTAATTAGGGCAACGTGATTATAAGCATTGTGGATTTTTAATCCGTTCGTAATTAGGGCAACGTGATTATAAAAATAGATGATTCAATGAGTGTGTCATAGTGAATTTGTGCAAATAAAGTTAATAATATCATTCATGTGCACATTGAATTTGAGCAAATTTGTTTAGGATATGTGTAGATGATTTTGTGTAATTAGAATATGTTGTTATTGTTGTTTTAGGAAAAGCACATGTGCATAGTGAACTTGAACAGTTTTGTGTAAGTTACGTGATTTTGTGTAATTAGGATATGATGGTGTTATTGTGATTTTGTGTAAATAGAATATGATGGTGTTATTGTTTCATGCGATGCACATGTGCATAGCGAATATGAGCAGTTTTGTTTAATATACGTGTTTATGATTTTGTGTAATTAGATTATGTTGATGTTGTTGTTTAAAGTGATGCATATGTGCATATTGAATTTGAGCCCATAACATTGAACTTTACATATGGATTAATTTTAAATATCATTATAAGAATATGTGATGCACATGTGCATATAGATGCACAAATGCATATTGTTTACGGTGATGAAAAAATGTGTTTAATGCATATACTAATAGAAATTGGATGTTTGGTTATATCATGTTTCAATTATTATTGTAGGTAAAAAGCTGAAAAAAGGCGAAGAAAATAACATTTGTGTTGAGATAGAATGACGAAGGGCAACAAAACTGCCAGATGATAAGGAAGGTGAATACAAAAGTGTTAAATGAAAAGCCAAAAAAGGTTGGTTATTAGTCGATGATGCAGTGATAATTCGAATAACATATGTCGTCTAACGGAATCATGATTCGTTGTTGCACAGTTCTGTGAATTTGTAAGTTCATACACTTTGTTTTGTAGTCGTATATGACAATACAACTCTTAATCATCGATTCAGAATTGTTATTATATGATTACGACACTTAAGCAGTCGTTTCATATCTGTTTCATATCTGCATTATTGAAAATTGTTTCATATATATGATTTTTTGAGTGAACAGGGGAAAATGTTGTGATATAACTATATGTAATGAGGTAGTTATGTGTTTGTTCATGTAGTTTTTCTTGCTGAATAATGTTATGTGAATAATGCTAGATATGATGGGCAACATGAAATTTGATTTCGTAAGTGTTAGGGTTTTTTTACTGAATTATAACTGTTGATAAGTTATGTCATGTTAATGCACATGTGCATAGCTATAGTTATGCACATGTGCATAATTTAATAGAATATGCTTACACGGAACAGGGTAATAAGGTAATGTTGTGATCTATATAGATATGCACATGTGCATATTTTCTGACAGAACATGCTTACATAGAACATGTTGATTAGGTATAATTGTGTGATATATAGTTATGAACATTTGCATAGCTTGACAGAATATGATTACACATAACAGGATAATAAACTAAATTTGTGATCTATATAGTTAAGAACATGTGCATAAATTGTTATAATAGGTTAATATGCACGTGTGCATAGTTTGCAATAATAGTTTAACAAGGTAGATAATGTTGATGCATATGACTTTGAATAGGACTCTCACCTATGCATCAATGACCTGTAATCGGTACTTAGTTTTATCTAGGTGTTTTTTTGGTGTGATATACAGTTATGCGAATGTGTATTTCATCTTGGAATATGTTAATAAGGTATAATTGTGTGGTATATAGTTATGCACATGTGCATAGATTGACAGAATATGTTAATATGCACATGTGCATAGTTTGTCAACCTAGGTTATTAAGGTATATAATGAAGCACGTGTGCATATCTTATATGTTGATCATAAATTAATGTTGATACTCATGCGCATTGTAGATCATCGATGGAAAAAAATACATGGATTAACAGATGAAAGAGTTAAGCAAAGATGAAAGAGTTAAGCAGTTGTTAGACAAAGAGGCGTTGAAGCAATAGGAATGTTGGGGTGTGCTCAACAACTAGAAAAAGGAACAGACGATATGATGTTATAGATGTTATATGTGGGTGACTCAAGGACATGAAGCACGTAGTGTTTGTTTTTTTTTTCTTTTTTGTGTTTTTTTTTGTTTGGGCAGTAGTAAGTGGCTAACTGATGTGGTGTGTGTATATTTGGTTGACAGTAGTTGTATAGGATAAATTATGTATGGATGCATATGTGCATTATTCAAAATTAGTAATCATATGTCGATGTATTATGTATATCAAAGGATGTATTATGTATATTAAAGCGATGTATATACATATCAAAGTGTGCTGGTATGTTGTTAAAAAATATGTATGGGTAAGAGCATTATTAGAACACGTATATTGCGCGTGTGCATCTTTTTTCCGTATCAAATAACCATGTTAAGTTAAACAGAAAAACATGTATGCAAATGTACATCTTTTTGTCAATACATTAAGTTTGGTAATGCACATGAAAACAACTAAAAAACATAATCAAAATGTAAATTTAATAATACACACCATGACAACTAAAAAAAAAACAGAATCAAAGTGAATACTGATTGGAATTTGTTTATCATCATAAATAGCTAATTCAAGAATCATAAATTTGGGTTGGTCGATTTACGACGTCTGGTTGAACATCTAAGAACGATTATAGCTCGTTATCAACTATAACGTAATCAAAATAAAAGTCTTTGAGGTTGGAAAATTGGGGTTTCATTGTATGTAGTATAATGTATGAATCATGTTCACCGATAAATAGACGTACGTCTCTCGTATGTCTCTGCAACAGTTTTTGAAATCTTCTATCGTCTGCATCACCCTTATCATCCTATATTTTTCAAATGTATACATAATGTAATTGTCAATATAATGCACGTGTGCATAATGTAATTGTCAACATAATGCACACGAGCATTATCAATTTATATATAACGACATTTTTTAACATAACAAGATGCCATATATTCAAACCATAACTTTAGACAGGAACTAGAGAAGTACACTTACAGTAAACATATAAACTCCTATTTTTCTATTTCATTCACACCACTGGTGTACCACTCTTCAATCACTAAATTCTCCATTTTGGCTATGACTTTCATCCACAACAGAGTACACTCATTGACTTATTCCAGTCTTCTAGTATTTGAACACTGCACGACTTTGAAAACCTTCTCATTTCTGCTCGACCATATGATCCATAATGTAACCATCACTATGCAGTTGACTGCATTTTTCTTCTTCTTAGAAATATCCAGCTTCCAGGAAAAAAGAGAGAATATTTGCCACTGTTGAGTAAGAATGTAAATCTTTTACTCCCAGCCATGCTCTGACCATCCACTATAGCGTTTTCGACTTCAAACACGGAATGAGGATGTGTTCAACAGTTTCTTGCTCGTATCCGCAACCTGGGCACAATGAGTCGCTGATATGAATTCCTTTTTTTTTACAACTCTGTCTATGTCAGTAACCTGCCTTTGACGCCTTTCCATGCTAATATATTGGCTTTAGGTGTAGCCCAACGTTCCAGGTCATTACAAAGCCACTCGACGGGTCCCCGCTTGTGACACACAAATCCTATCTAACGGGTTTAACATTGAAAGTCGACTTATTTTTCCGAGTGCCAACCTAACCCATATTGACCCGTCTTCATTCGGGTGTCTTTCAGCAGCGCCAAAAGCTGCATATACTCCATCGATGCCTCCCTGGTTGTCGGCTTGTTCTTCCATTGCCAATCTCACACAGTGACCTCCCCTATTTTTTTGTAGTTGTCCGCCACCCAAGACTCTTTGTTTGCTGCCATTTTGTACATAATTGGATAGTTATCCATAAGGCACTTGTTCATAATACATACATTAACGATATAGTATAATTTTCAACATAATGCACATGTGCATATAATTTACAGTAAACATAATGCACATGTGCATATAATTTAATAGAACATCATTAAATATAACGATTTACAAAGTATATACCTCATTTACAGTCAACATAATACCTTTAGTCACAAATCGAATGATTTTCAACTCTTGATGTTCTGTATTTGTAGGTATCTTGTGACTATCAACTCTATTATCAGCAGATGGACCAACAATGTCAGCATCAGATGTATGAAGATGTATGAGGAGGATTTTCAGAGAATGTATGAGGAGGAACATCAGAAGTGTGAGGATCGACACGTGATGAATCAGATGATGCCATGTAGAGGGTGTAAATGGTGGGTTGTTCATTGTGAATGCCGCCGGAAACACCGTGCCCAGATATCGCCACCGTGCACCCCGGTGAGTTACGTGAACGTTGTCGACCGTCGTCGTCAATGTATACAACAATCTGATCTGATGAATGAAACCCTAATATTAAAGTTGTAGATCGTGAACATAGTGGTGAGAAGAGGGGCACGTGTTTTTTTAATAAATACCACATAATTACAATTTTGCCATGTGTTCACACTGGTTCTCGCGGTTCTCGCAATAAAGGGTGGTTCCTAACGGATCCTTATCCTATATATATATATATATGGTTAGGTTAACGTACAATGGCTCTTATCGTACAATATGTACGCGATTATCTCAGCCGTACGAGTGGCATGTGGAATATACATGTGACTTGCATGGTCTTTGGCATGTGGATGAGCCTTTTGACAATATTACCTTTAGTGTAAGTTAGCATCAACGCCACATGTCAACACCAAAATCGTTCTCACCGTTTTCACACTTTTAGGCGTTTTCTCTAGATCATGCCCCTATATATATACATATATATATATATATATATATATATATATATTAACGTTTTTATTTGTTTATTGTTTTTCATATAGAGAGGTTCATATTAATCCGTTGTGAGATTTATGTTTATTATGGATATTGTGAATTAATAATAGTTAGAAACGATAACCTTGCTAGCTTTTTATATTTAAGTTTAAAAATAGTCATGTTACACTTGTTATTTGTTTTGATTGTGATTATTACTTGCAAAATAGACTTGATTGGTCCATTAGATAAGGCAAAGACTATAATCACGTTGGGAGAGGAAGGTCTTGTATTTAAATCACACAGATGACACGAGTAAAGAAATTTGTCGTTCAAAAAAAATTGTCGTTCAAAAAAAGTAATGTCATGTCAAATAAAATTGCCTTAACATATACCAAGCTAGATCATTTATTATAAAAATTAACTACAAAAATATCCACGAAGTTTCTCTTTAGCCCCCAGGTCAACAACTTCTAGGTCTCTAGCTCAATGAGATTGATATAGACAACTCATCTAACACAAATCAGTAACGAAAAGAAATGACTCAATGCAGTTGATTGGTAAAGCCACGAGTACCCTTCTTGATGGATGAACGCTTGTTTCAGCCATGTCATATATACCGCCAATATCTTGATATATCCGTTAGTGAACCTCTTACGTGAAGGCTATCACAAATCACTATATGCAAATCCTTCTTCTCATTATACTTTTCCATTACTCTTTGTTAAATTTGTACGGCCTACATGATTACTAAAGTTAAAATGCAGGGAAAGTCGTGACAATAAAATGTTATTCTTTAACCAATTCAAAATAAATATTATATATTCAATCTTATATAGTAAAGATAACATTTAATTTTGAAATATGTGAAGCATCTAATTAGTCAAACTAAAAATAGTAATTTGAAATCAATCGGAATTTGTATATATTTCATATATTTTAAATGAGAAATATATAAAGTACGTTTATTAATGCTCATTAGTATAACCATAATTTGCAAATGTTTCTCCCTAGCATTTCTCCATTAAATGTGCATCCCCCATATTTCTCCATTAAATAGGTCTATTCTAATATTTGTACTTTAATCTAACAATCGTCTCCCCTCATATTTCTACGTTATGGTAATCGAATATAAACATATTCTTTTTTCTCTTATAACTTTGTAAATACGATTTTTTTTTTAAATTTTGAAAACAATATTGAGATGTGCTTATTTTTATCTATATTTGGATAAATTTTCTATTCCAAATTGAAGGGGCCAAATGTAGACATTTATTTCTTCTTTATCATGATTTAATGTAGACATCTATTTCTTCTTTATCATGATTTACCTTACTAATACCAATCAAACAACCTTAACCGACATTCTTTTTGTGGTTTCCAGTGAAAAGTTTTATTCTGATTCGCAGAAAAATGTTGAAAATGGAGTTGTATTCTAGTGTGTTTTGTATCGTAAACCACAGTGAGTGTTGGTAATGTACCGATGCCGTGAGGAACCGGACCTCTTCTAACATAACATCCGTAACGAGATCTGTAGTGTTGGAACACTTACCGGTAATCGTTTATATGATTTCCGTTCGTTGTCAGTCTGTATCCTTTTAGGCTTATGACAACTTTAATTTTATGAGTTTTTATATCTTGGATGTTATATCATGAAATCATCAGGCTCTACGACATATTGTTATTCATATTACTAAAGATTGGCTTATACAACTTTTTAATCATCTGTTCTTACTATAATAATGTTTATATTGGTCAACACCATGTCCTTATAATGACTGATTTTAGTCTCATTACCTGCACTCAAAACCCTATGGTGTGAATTTCATTAGTGGTTATCGTTAATGATTCTAAGGCTGGACGGTATGGAGGACAGTCCTCCACCGTCCCGGTCCGACGCCGTTCCTCCCTCCATCTCGCCGCCCCCTCTGTCTCGTCCTCTCCGTCTTCTTCTTGCTGTTCAGGACGGTCCATATGAGGACAAAATTTCCTCACAGACACATATACATACAATATATAATATATATTTTAGGATCATCCCCCATTTCCATACCTCCATCCTCTTTGCCCCATCCTTATGCCCATCATACGTGGCGCTTACGTGGCGAACCATCCTCCAAGGGAGGACCATCACCATACTGTGTAGCCTAAATAGAAAATATCAAAACATTTGAACCCATCCTCATGCCCATCCTACGTGGCGCTTACGTGGCGGACCATCCTCCAAGGGAGGACCATCACCATACCGTGTAGCCTAAACAGAAAATATCAAAACATTTGAACCCTAATTGATATCTTAATGGATTTCGTAAATGGATATCACCAATGAAGATCATAGGTAAACCTAGTTGATATTCGAAGGTTGTTACAATATTGTCTGCTAATATTGGCTGGTTAGCCTTATTATACACATACAATATGTAAATTAGCGTTTACCTTTGTCGTTTCTGCTTTCTTCTTTGTTGACAAGCTTTTTTGTCATTCATTATTACTTTTTCTTAGATTATCGACAAGCTTTAATTCTTTGATTGTTCCGATTTGTTGGTAGTGAATTTGACATCCGGGGAAGACAAAAATTGTTTTGTTGAGGAATAAGGTGTGAATCCTGAATAGTTTTAAAATTATGTTTTTACAATATTGCTATATCCCCCCCCCCCACCCCACCCTCATCTCATTTACTATTAGCCCTTGGTTGAAGATGATCTATATATGGATGAAAATATTTCATAAATTTCTTACAAAAATCCAAGTTCTCAAGATAACCCTACCATACACCCACACATACTTCTAATTTGAATTTCTAAGTAAATTGAATCAAAAATAAAAAAATGAATCCAAATTCAGACTTCGAATCGAATCGAATAGGTGATTTTCGATTTGAATCAAATTTCAAGCCCAATTCGAATACTGAACTCCCTTGTCGACATGGGTAGGCCTATGAATTTTTTTCCATCAGAGTCAACTTCTTCGCTCTCCGGACGTTTGTTAGCTTGACATAAGAGTTTTTGAGTGGGATCATGTTATATAATAAACTACAATGCCATTTAATATATGGGAAGTAAAAACAGTACAAAATTTAGCTATTTTTTTAGAATTACTGTTTGTAAACAAGAATCAAATTCATGTACTTCACATTTAAAATCATTTGAAATTAAATATAGATAGATGATAATTTAGATGACAACAAAGAGAAAAAGGTTAACCCCTAACATAGGTTTTGAAACCTAGTCAGTTGTTTCAATAGAGATGTAGGTAACCACTTCAAACATCTATCATTGTTTATTTCAATCATACAACAAACTTATTGGGTCATAGTTCACATATAACATGGAATAACAACAATCATCTATCATTGTTTATTTCAATCACACAACAACTTTAGAAGGTCATCATTAAAATTATCGAGGCCATTAAAAACAGTGATACATGTTACATATAAAATGGAATAACTACGGGGTTGCTTAAACCCTAAACTATCAAAAATTGTGTATTGCTACCATTGCTAATTTCTAGAGCATATATTAGATTGTCAAATGATAATGATTATATACACATGTTCATAAAAGTTTTAATACAGTCTGAAGTGTGACTTGTTGTTCTTTTCATTAATTAACGACTCCTAAGGATGAAAACAACGGAAAATGTGATGAATATATGGCCCAAACTACCAGAAAAACACAAATCTACACAAAATCTTTAATTGGTTACAGGAAAAACATAGTACAATATCTTCTAATCATATCATGGTCTTCATAATCTTGTCTTTTAATGGAATTATTAGCGTATATAGCTGTGAGTGCATATTGTCTAGAGTCGTGTTGCCCAAAAGCTTAGAGATGCTTGTGAATGCTACGCCAAAGCAAAGCATTGGTACTCGTTGAACCATATAGTTTTTACAGTTGTTACTCGAAATTTCATTATAGAGAGTTTCCATTGGATCTCTTTCTGTATTAAGGGGATTTATCCTGCCAACAACAGTGTGTTTTCTTTCATCGGTCTATGTATAGCAATCGGTCCAACAGTTAGCTAGGTTGTTGTGAGTCGGTTACATTGTTACCCTTGAATAGATTCCATCTCCTTAGCTATATAAAGGAGATCATTATGTACTCTGCTATTGATATTAGATTCAGCTCTTGATTCTCTTTAGGAATCATGGTGCACGTACTACTCGAGACAGAACTTGTTCTTCAGTGTCAAAATTATATTCTTCGAAACTTAAAGTAGCTTGGTATAGGCTCTTATGTAACTTCTCCACTATTATATGGTCCTTCACACATCGAGGGATTTTCGAACTCCCCTTTTAATCCTTGCAACATGCACTTGTGAATGACCTTGGAACTCTAACCAAAGTGTTAGCACGAGAAAATAGTAGACCATTAACACCTTGTTTCGTCCTGCCTTGGACTCATCAGGAGAGCGGCGCCAGCTCTCGACCAGTGGTGCGTTCGTCGTTTGCACGACTAGGCATGTACACCTCTTCATTAACACTGACACCGTCCCCTGATAAAGTCCAGGACTAGCCAGTAACCCAAGCGTTCAAGCACAGCCCATACCATTGCGATCTTCAAACATTTGGCCCGTGACATTCTCCCACCACCATTTCTTGAACGTCCTCGTGCATGCTCGCCGTCCCATACCAGCTCGCATACTTGACAATGCATGATCCCCTTATGTTGAGCATGATTCACTTTGGGAGGGTAGGACACCCGAAAGCACAACAACAATGATCTTCTGTCGTGCATGTCCAATATAGTACGTCAGTTTTGGTTATAAGTGGCGCTGACGTCCGCCGCATCGGATTAGGTGCCGATGATTCACCTTGTTTCAGGAATACGGGGACCTGAATAGTTGTAGCAGCTTTCACAAAACTTCCTTTTTGCGGCGCTGCTTGAACCATAGATTTTTTAACATAACACGGAGGGCTTCACTGCAACTATACTTGAGCGGCTCTCACGATCCCATACTCGCGGAGTACAAAGACCTTTGCCGAAGCAAACCCATATTTGGTCTTCTCCCACCACCATTGCACAACCATACTCTAAATGTTAAGCTCATTTGGTTAAGAGTCACATTCCAACGTATCCGAGAATCGTTCTGCTCTGATACCAAGTTGTCATGGGGTTACTTTTCGACCCCCGTGTGGCGTCCCCAAGTCCACGGGGACAAGCCAATCCATCCCGCTTCTTTGTGTGGGTCACTGGTTTGGTCCTGCCTTGGACTCATCAGGAGAGTGGCGCCAGCTCTTGACCAGTGGTGCGTTCGTCGTTTGCACGACTAGGCACGTACACCTCTTCATTGACACTGACTTCGTCCCCTGATAAAGTCCAGGACTAGCCAGTAACCCAGGCGTTCAAGCACAGCCTATAGCATTGCGATCTTCAAACATTTGGCCCGTGACAGTTAGCTGCCTGGTCAGATGCCACATCATATCCTTATAAATCCTTAAAAATCCTTACAAATCTTTAAAACCTCTCAATTTTACCTCCAACCATACAAACATTCTTACATATCCTTACATTTTCCACATCACACCCGTTTTTTCTTTAAATTCAATTACTTAAATTATTAAAATGTATTTAAATAATTAAATAGTTAATACAAGTAAGTAGGTAATATCTAAAATAAAAAAGTAACTAGATTTAAAAAAATAGTAATACATCTGAACTGCAGGATGCATGCAATAGATTGGTTTTTTGAATCGGATTTTTCAGAATTTGCTCTTTAATGGGATTTTTCAGAATTTGTTATTTATTTAAAATGGTTTTTTTTTTTCTTTTTTTTTTTAACTTGAATCAAACCTAAAGGTTTAAAATTTAGTTTACTGCAATTGAACGGGGTGAATATAAAACTTTTAATACTACCTCCGTCCCATTAAATGTGTCTTATTTTGAATTTTCAAAGTCTTTATTTATAAACTTTGACTTTAATTATATATATTTTTGTGTTATATAAAACTTGATGAAAATAAACCGATAAAAATACTTGTAAAACACACTTAAATCATATAACTTTCATCAAGTTATATGAAAGTTACAAAAAATACTTGTAAAACACACTTAAATCATATAACTTAAATCATATAACTTACAAGTTGTATTATCTAACACAAACAAAATTATTTAAAATTAAAGTTTACAAATAAAAACTTTAAAAATTCAAAATATGACACTTTTAATGGGACGTATAGAGTATTAAAATAAAAAGTTTATCTCTTTATTGACTTTTACACTCCATCCTCCTCACAATTTTCACCAATAAAGCTTTCCATAATTCCATATCTTCTCAGCTGAAAAATATTCAGTTTTTTCTCCATTAAAAGTTCATATATAAACTGAAAGATCTCGTTGGAAATATAGAAAAAGAAAACGAAATGGCACCCAAGCCCTTAAGTTTGGGCGCCTCACCTTCGGACATCTTCAGGCGGCCGGCTCCAACGCAACGCCCGACTTCAGGCGACTCCGACGTGGCTCGGATGACCTGATTTCGGATGCGTTAAAGATAGTCTTAGAACTTATAATCACAAACTAAGAACAATGCAGAGAATTGAAATGATTATTTTATTGATCAATAAAAGCCTTACTCAATAAAGACGAAAACAACAAATAATAAGACAAAAAATAAACAAATGATCCTAGAGTTTAGCTGGGAACCGAACAGCAACATGATCAACGGCTCTCCTTATTCCTCTAATCACAATTCAAATAATGATGGATTTCATTCAAGTGGCTGGTCTTTAGCTTGAGTTATACTCAACAAGATGAATGGATGCTAGTTCAATGGTATTGGAACAACACACAGAGGTTTGGCCTTGGATATAGTGGTTCCATTTTTCTCAGTCATGTCCAAAACATCATATGGAACCATAGTGTCAATTTTCCAGTCAAAATTATTGAGTAATGAGCCCAACATGATAGGGACCATACGTGTTGCAAGTGGTATGCCAGGGCATATTCTTCGTCCAGCACCAAACGGGATTAAATCGAAATCATGACCTCGGACATCAAGCCTGGACTCCAAAAATCGTTGTGGCTTGAACTCTAGTGAGTCATCCCATACGGTTGGGTCTCTTCCTATAGCCCATGCATTCACAAACACCAGTGTGCCCGCTGGTATAGTGTATCCACTGAGTTCTACCTGTGTCACAACTTTTCGTGGAAGAAGTAAGGGGGATGGCGGGTGCAGTCGTAAGACTTCTTTCACAATGCATGATAAGTAGGGTAGCCTCAATACATCATCCTCTTTTACGATACTACCTTTACCAATAACTTTTTCAAGCTCCTCTTTCGCTTTACTCATGATGTGTGGTTTGCGTAGTAGTTCTGTCATCGCCCATTCTATTGTAATCGAGGTTGTATCAGTGCCAGCAACAAACAAATCCTAGATCATCAAATGAAATTATATGTTAACAATGAAACAAGAGACAAAACAAGTCATATAGTTCATCAAATGAACAGTTTACTCACCAAAAACAAAGCCTTTATGTTTGTGTGATTGAACTCATTTGGGTTATCTTGCATCATTTTCAAACACACGTCCAATACATCACCTTGTTCGAATCTGCCCGTTCTCATTCTCTCTTCAATTAACTGATCAAATATCCCAAGAACCTTGGAAAAATGACGAGCCATTCCTCTCTTGATCCCTTGTGGATCAATCCTCTTCAACACTGGAAATACGTCAACAAGATTTGTCTTTGCAGAGTCCACCATAATGTTGGTAATCACCTCCCTAAACTCTTTACCTGAAGCTGAATCCTCATACGGGTCTGTTAAATCCTTGGAGAAAATAGTGTTGGATAAAAGATTCAACGAGGTTCTAAATGCAGCACGACCGATGTGCACATTTTCATTCGAAAGAGCAGCTTTCCGGCAGTATGCTATTAGCTCTTCAACTTTCTTGCTCCTCAAGTGCTGTTTGGCTTCAAGAGAGCTGTTGGAGAAGATATTGGAACTAACAATCCTTCTGAGGGTGCGCCACTCCGTGCACACATGGAGAAATGAGATGGAGTGTCGCTCGTGGTTATAGGCACGCACCGCGTCAGGGACATTACGTGTGGAGAAAGCAAGGTCTTGCTTTTTGAGTACTTCTTCCGCGGCAGTGGCTGAGGATATGACGAGCGTGGTGATCTGACCGAGTTGTAAAGACATTATCGGGCCATGAATTTTGGCTAGTTTCGCTAGCGACTGGTGCGGTAACGCTCCCAGCAAGTGGAGGTTTCCTATGATCGGCAACCGTGTTGGGCCTGGAGGTAAGTTCTTGGGTTTGCCTACCCCCAAAACCCAGATAAGTATGTAAGATAAGAGAAGAGTACTCACTATTATAAGAAAATCCATTATTAGATGGTGTGTGTGTGTTGTGCCAAAGGATGTTGCTGTATTTATACTTCTATTAATGAATATAATATATCAGCACCCATATTTTGTTAGACGTTGCTGCTGGACCTGCAGGCCTTGTGGAATTCTTAGTTTTGACTTTTGAGATTTGTGTTTTTTTTTTCATATTTGGCGAACATCTGGATATAATAAGGAATTTAATACTAAATGTCTATTTATACTTTCACATCACAAAATATTTATGTGTAAAATATATTTTTGAGTAAATTACAAGTTTTGTTCTTTATGTATGTCTCAAATTGCAGGCGTTGTCATTTATGTTTGCAAATCTTGCACGTTATGTCCTTTATGGCAAACCCAGTCATATTTTTCAGTTAAATGAAGTCATGTGCAGGGCACATGAGGGTAGAAATGTAATTTCACCTGACACTTGTCTTTTCCCCTTTATTTAAAACCCACTTACACTTTTTGCAAATTAGGGTTCATATCACTTTGCAAATTAGCGCTACTCTGTATAAAAGTGATCAAAACTTTTGAGAGTGAGAGAAGAGAGGGGGAGAAACTTTCCCCACGACCACCGACACAGCTCCGACACGAGCCACTGTCATCGTCGTCAAGTTCCGATTGTCACCCTCACAGCTCCGCCACAGCTCCCCACCACCACCGCCACAGCTCCGCGACAGCTCCACCTCCACTTCCACTTCCACTTCCACCGCCATCATCACCGTCGACAAGTTCCGATCTCCGATCAGATCTCCTCTTTCCGGTACCGTCAATGTCGCGCCGTTGGCCAAATCTCGTTCGATAGATACATGGAGTATAAGTATGTATTATTCAATTTTGTTGCTAATTGTGTGATTTAGTTCAGTTTTGATAAGTTTTTGTGAATTGTTGACTGATTTTGACTTTTGAGATGTTTGATTATGATCTAATTTCATTACTAATTGTCTGATTCACTTCAATTTTGATCAGTTTTTGTAAAGTGTTGACTAATTTTGACTTTTCATTCAATTTGTTGTTACTACTTTTCATATACTCGGTTTGAGAGAGAAGAAGAAGAAGAGATTTGGGTATTTTTTGTTTGTTCAGATGATTTCGTAGAGGTGGATAGTTTGGAGATTTGAGAATAGTTTGTAGCTCTGTATTTTTTGTTTGTTCAGGCAATGGTGGAGATAGTGGGTGGTCGGCGGCAGGTGAGGGTGGGAGGTGTTGGTGGTCGGCGGCAGGTGAGGGTGGGAGGTGGTGGCGGCACGTGGTTGGAAAGAGATAGACTGTGTGGGTGTGTGTTGAGAAATTGCAGTAGGATGTTTTATTTGTTTTTTAAAAATCATTTATAAATTAGGATGTGAAAAGACAATGCTACCCTCATGTGCCCTGCACATGCCTTCATTTAACCAAAAAATCTAACTGGGTTTGGCCTAAAGGACATAACATGCAAGATTTGCAAACATTAAGGACAAAACTCATCAATTTTAAAGACAAATGACAGCGCCTGCAATTTGGGAAATACATAAAGGACAAAACTTGTAATTTACTCTATATTTTTATATAACAATATAATATATCATGTTTTTTAAAGTTTTAAATATTTTATTTATTATTTTTCATATAGAGAGGGACATATTAGTCCGTTGTGATATTTATATTTAACATGGATGTTGAGAAGTAATTGTGACACCCGACTATGTTTAAACGGTTTGTCCTTTGGCCCTAACCCAGTCAATTTTAAGTGTTAAGTGGAGGGCACATTGGTCTTTTTTACTTATTTATTTAAAATCAAAAAAATTTAAATGAATAAAAACATACTCTCTCATCCCCCCTATTTCTTGTATGCTTTGACTGCAAAACCAATTGCCTCTTATACTCCCTTCTTGTAAATAGCTGGTATGCGAGACCCAGAACCAACAAACTCAATATTATTAAAAGCCTGTTTCATCAAAAGCTTATACCAGGATCATTTACAACCTTCGAACAAGGAGCAGTAACTCTCCAACAAATCTAAACACAGATTCTCAAAATCCTCATTCATTTAAAACCCTTTCACATCTTTTTCATCCATTAAACATTCAGTATTTTGTATAAACATAAATATTATATTGTTCTTTAAATTTTTCAGCAAAATATTTGAACAAAACTTCATCCAGATCACTACCTAATGAGATAATATTTTCAAGTGCCCGCCTTCAAAAGCCGCAACAGTAGCCTAAGTGTCATAAGCCAAAAGCCGCAAGAGCTGTTTTATTTTCCGGCGGCCATTTACCAAAACTGGTGGTCGGTGACCATGGTGAGCTCCACAGTGGTGATAACGAGCGGCGGGTCTTGTTGGGTCCCCAAAATCAAGATATACAACTTACCTCGTCAGATTTGATAGTGGTCGACACCCATCTCAGTCAACAAGAACATATCCGAGATGTGGGGGTGGTAAATTATTAAAATAATTTTCTAAATAAACAAGTCAAAAGTCCAATTTGCCCTCCACTTAACAGTTAAAATTGACTGTGTCAGGGTCAAAGGCCAAACCGTGTAAGATCATTAAGTATAAAACTCGTCAATTTTAAAGATAAAGGACACCAGATGAAATTTGGTATAAAGATAAAGGACAAAAGTCGTAATTCACTCTATTTATAATGCTCCCAAAGTATTTAGATTGTTACAAACCATAGTAACGAGTTGGGCCTACAATAAAGATAAATTGTTCAAACATTATCGAACACAAATGAAAATTCGTTTGTCGGCCCCAAGTTTTGTGCGAAGATCTTGATGTTTTTTTTAGCAAAGCTTGATGGGTTTTAAGAAAAGTTTGTCCCAACACGAGTGGAGCATCATTTAAGATGACGAAGTCGGTTGGTACAATCGTTTGGTTAGTTTGAATGAGAACGTCCTCAATCACTCCCGTAACATTTTTATTTTTTCGATTAGCCAAGAGGATAGGAATTTTGATTGGAAGAAAATCACCAATACCTAATCTTTCAAAAACTTAGCTTGGCATTATGTTAACATAAAGATCTTTATCTATTGAGATGTCCCTAATATTGATGTTTTGAATAAAAATGATATCGGTTTTATGTTTGATTCATTTTGTTCATCTTGTATTAGCAAAGTTTGATCTTTAGTTAATTAAATACTTGCTATTTCTTTAATGTTAGGATTAGCGGTTAACTCTTTAAAAACTTAGCATGAGATGGAACCAAACTATAATTTTCAAAAGAAGGTTGTAAGATGTGTATTTCTTGGAGGTCTTTTTGTTCCTCTACGAAATTTACCTTTGAGAACTTACCTTCTAAATGGCTTGGTTCGGGTTTTTCACCTTCATGTATTAAGTCTTCTTTGAGTGGTTCTTCTTTCGTTGGCCCTTGAGGTTTTACCTCTTTTATTAATACCTTTTTTGTACAAATAGTCTCTTCTTTTGCACGAGATTGCTTCATCAAGAATTCTATGTTCTTGAGACTTTGTATGAGGCTTTCGGCTTCGGGAACTATTGTGGGTGGTGTCTCGTATGTTTCAAACGCTGGAGTGTCCCAATCGAAGCTTGATTTTGGAAGCTCAAACTTTTCTTCCTCATATGTTGTGTATGAGGTTGATGGTTGAAAGAGGTAACAATTTTGTATGGAATGAGATTCACCGCAAATGGTAGAATATGGTTCCTCATAATCATCATAACCATAGTAGTCATAATCTCCCTTGTAATAATCCATTGTTTGGATAGAACTCAGAAGATTACGGCTTCCTTAAATTATTTTTTTTTTGCGAATACAGAAGGTTTACATGGCCATGTGCTATGTGAACACGACCTCGTGCCTCAGACTGTGTTTAATTCGGTATTGGGCATTTTTACACGGCCCCGTATCTATACAACACGACCCCATGTTAAGCGACTATAACTGAAATTTTCAGAAAACAAACAGAAATTTGAAGAGAAAAACTAAAGAAAATGATTAGGCCGTTGATTTTAAGCTTTCTTAAAATACTTGCGTCCCTGGCAACGGTGCCAAAAACTTGGTACGTGTCAAGTGTGTATGGATTTTTATTATAATTTTTAATTACTTTTGACTCTTTTATCAAGCTTTAAATTGATAAAACACGATATAACACTATCACTCTCTACAACACGCAAGGGCAAGTCCATCCATCGTTGGCGTAGTATAGTGATGGCATGATACCGAGGTCGTCCAAGGACACAAGAGCTTTTAATACTGGTTTATCGTCAACGTCTAATCGACTCAAATTTTGAGAAAAGGTTTTTAAACATGTAAAACGAAAAGAAAGAAACTAAAGTAATAAAAGAAACAAATAAACAAGAAAGAATCACTTGGTTCCGACTCGAATCATGGTTTTTTATTGTTAAAATTAGGGACTAAAATGGCATTTAAATACAAAAATGTTTATAATCTAATATTATTAAAATCTTATAAAAGTCTAGTAAATAGTTTTTTATTGTTGTGGTAAAAATCTTACTTTACCCTTAATGAAGCGCGTCCACTTAATAAAATTGATGTTATTTAAGAAGATGCCACCGGGCCAATCTAGTCAATAGATTGTTTTGATCTGACGATCCATAAGCGTTCTCACTGTTCTCACACTTTTCACCGTTTTCTCTAAATCCTGACCCTATATATATATATTGTGACAACCCTCATAATTCCCATGTATCCGTACAATTTATTAATGATAATTAAATTGCGTGATGACTGTGCTGAATCACTTAACTGCTTTCTGATCACTGTGTTATACTTACATGTGCTTGTTAACATACTAGTAGTGTACAGAAAAGTTACTAAATAGTCCTGTATGTTTTCCCAAGTGTGGGGAATTAATTGTGACACAAAAAGTTATATAAAAGACACTATATGACATAACTTAGCACTTTAACGGACCAACACCCAACCGAACAACCGGACATTACCCGGAACACCAAAATAATGCTAGAGGCATTGTTTTTATTTTTCGAAGCTAGTTAGGGTCCCCGAACACCCTAACACACTATATTATTACATAACCTCTAAATACTTAAACTAAATCACTTGTAACCTAACTAATAAACCCAACTAACCATTACATCCTAACCAACCCCCCCCCCCCCTCATTCTTACGGTTACAAGGGGGTGGACCCACCCCTTGATTTCTCTAAATTGTTTATTGGATTGTGTTGGGTACTTAAGAAACATTTAGACCTCTAGGTAATGCTATGTTAGGGGATTATAAGAAGAACCATAAGTCTTGCACTACCTTCATCATTCAACACACTTCAAACCTTCCCTCCCTCATCCTCTTGTCACGGCCGTGAGCCACCACCATCATTTGATCAATTTCAACCATTCTAAGAGCATCCAAAGGTGTAGAGATCATACAACGAAGCTCGGTGTGTTCGGAAGCTCAAGGACCTCTCTTATCTTCTTTTATCCACCACATTTCTTCACTTGAACTTCCCTAGTCTTGAACTAGTGGTAAGAACTTAGATCTTTGCTTTTTACATCTTGTTTAAGTGGTTAATAATGTTTAATGGTCAAAATGATAAGAACTCTAATGAATCTTGTAAAGAAGTCTTGAACATAAACTAATTTGGTGATAAAAGTATGATTAAAAGATGAAGAAATTATGATATTCATGTGTTGTGATGATTGTCGGTTGTTGTTACTTATGTGATTGATGGATCATCATATGGTCTTGCTAGATCATGATTAAAAACATGATCTAGCAAGATGAGAAAGTAAGAATGTTGTAGGATGATGGAATCATCCACACATAAACTATGAACTTGGGTGAATGGGTGATTCCTTGGAAAATAAAGAACAAAGTAGGTTATAATCATGTAGATCTAAAGATCCATGAGTGGTTTTTCAAAAGAACCAAGATAAAATATAAGTTTCATTAAATATTGGACCTTACAAAAACTAATCACATTTTTGGTGGATAAACAAGTGTAGAAACACTTGTGTAACTAGAAACTTTCATGAAGAAATATTTTTAGAAAATATGGTGGAAGTTGTAAACACTTAAAGTCTTTAAAAATAATGTTTTTAAAGAACTAATCACATTTTAAAAGGTAACAAGACTTACTAAGTATGCTAGTAAGTTACTACATATTTTTATAGATTTTCAAGTTCATAAGTTCATAGTTTATGCTTGTTTTGACAAAGTTTGGTAAATAGAGATTGTATGTTGATGATTGAGAATTGTTTGAATGAATTTTTGAAAAGAAAATGATATGCTAGTAAGCATGGACACCTCCATTTACAAAGGAAACTCTGGCGAAATTTTCTAAAATCCCAACACTTAGAAAATATTTTTTTCTAAAACAAGCGTTACGAGTGTATTTTATAACTTGCATTTCGAATATAAACCTCTCCATAATTTTTGTAACAAAACAACAAGTATCGAAGGTTGTCTTTCGTAAATAAAATTTGATAAATATATATTTAAAATATATATTGTATACTAAAACTCTTGTGTGAATACTTGTTTATTTTACCGTTATATTACTTTAGGGTAAAATAATATATATAACTTAACAAAGTTCGTTGACGTTTAAATTGTGTGATATGTGATAAAGTAATGGGTAGATAAACCATACGTGTTGTGCATGAGAAATTGATTGTTATTAGTACCTTATTAGGACGTGCTTTATTTCCTGATTATTAGAGTAACTAATCTAACCGAGCAAACCGAGGTGAGTTCACACTTTTCTACAAAGCATGGAAATTCTAGGTAGGAATGGGAATGGGTTCAGGAATAGGGATTCCTCGTCCTTGAGACGTGTTCAGGAATGAGAATTCGTCGTCCTGTTGGGACGGAATTAGACTTACTGGACTAGAACTCTATCAGCGAAGTCCCTCACTTTTTGTATCGACTTAATAAGCGAGGCTATGGCGAGCGGGTCATTAGTTAATAGCGCTATTAGGTTTAACAAACCTCACACCGTGCCAGTCGGACGGGCGTGTACTAATGGACTATGGCACGTCGGTGATGATAGACACTGACGCTAGGGCACAAGTAATTTTCGTAGTAGTCGATATGATAAACGAGTCTGGTAGTTTAAATAATGGGGTAGCCCCCACGGCCGAAGTGCCGGGCTGGATAGCCAGGGAAGGTGGACATGGGATGGTTAACTGATAAACGTTTTCGAACTATGGGGTAACCCCCACGGCTGGATAGCTGATTAAGATTAAACTACGTTTTTTGGAAACAACTCTATAATGGACAACCAACCGTGAACTCACTCAACTTTGTTGTTGAATCGTTGTTACATGCTTTGCAGGTCGCTAGATGCTATGGGGCTTGCACATGGAGGTGGTCGTTGTGGGATGCGAACTGTTATGTCCCGTACTTAATAAATAAACCTTATGAACTTATGAAACTTATGTTTTGAGTCTTTAAAACTTATGAACTACGAACTTATGTTTTGGTTTAATGTCTTATGCTTCCGCTGTTTAAATTGAACTTGGTTAACTTCCTTTTGGTCACCAATTGTATTGTGGTTGGTTTCATTTACTTAAATACGTTGTTCAATATGATTGGTGGCTCGATCCTGGTCATGTCACGCCTCCAAGCGGTGATACTCCGCATGGTGGAATTTGGGGGTGTGACAGATTGGTATCAGAGCCATTGGTTATAGTGAACTGGCTTTTAAAAAGAGAAAAGCTTTTTGATAAAACCAGACTATAACCTGTACAGTGCTCAACGATCCACAACGACGCTTCGCTCCACGTGCAAGACTCGACACAATAGGTGGTATGATTTATGTTATATTATCGGTTAGATAGTTCACACTGTGCATTAGTTAACGTGATAATTACTATTTGAACCTTGTGTGCTTACTCTCTCCTGTCGTCCCACACTTACGCACTTTCGCGACACTTTTCTCACTTACATTGCTACGTTGTGAAGATCATGAACGGACGCGGAGGACGTATCAACCTAACTCAGGCCTAGTTGACGGCTTTGATCAATGAACGAGTTGCTGAGGCACTCACAGCTATCCCTGCAGGAGGTATAACCTGCCATACCAACCCATCTTAGGACGTTTAGATCGTACCATCGCAAACCAACCCTCGTGCTTAACCTTGTCTTTTATTCTCGCGCAACAGGTCAACATGCTCAACCTCCTGTGTGCACGTTCAAAACATTCATGGATTGCCGACCTAGTACTTTCTGCGGCACAGAAGGAGCTGTAGGCCTTCTTCACTGGTTCGAGAAGCTAGAGTCTGTTTTTGAGATGTGTGAATGCCCTGAAGATCGTAGGGTGAAATATGCTTCTGGAACACTCGAAGGTGCTGCGTTAACCTGGTGGAAAGCACTGGTTCAACTGCTAGGGCTAGCGGTTGCTAATGCCACCCCATGGAATGACTTAAAGGAACTGATCAAGGAAGAGTACTGCAGTCGTGACGACATCCACAAGCTGGAAGTGGAATTTTTCAATTTGAAGATGACGGGGTCTGAGATCGAGGCATACACGAAGAGGTCAAACGAGCTGGCCATCTTGTGTCCTACAATGGTGGACCCTCCCATCAAACGTATCGAGCTGTACCTCAAGGGTCTTGTACCAGAGATTCAGAGTCACGTAACCTCAGCTAATCTTGGCACCATTCAACAAATCATCAAGTTGTCTCATCGTCTCACCGATCAGGCAGTTGAGCAGAACAGGCTTCCTAAACGTATTAGCGCTACTACTTCTGATGCTCCCAATGATAATAAGCGCAAGTGGGATGGAAATTTGGGCAAAGGTTCTACTTCATCTCAGTCCCAGGAGCGAAAGACAGATGAGTACAGGAGCCCCAGTCAACAGTCTTCTGGGAATCAAGGTCAGGGTGGGTACAAGGGAAATCACCCTAAATGTAATCGCTGTAACTTGCACCATAGCGGGCCATGTAGTAAAGGCAACTCTCATCGATGCAACAAGCCTGGTCACATTGCAAGGAATTGTAGGAGTCAGCATCCGGGGAATCAGAACCGGCAGCAACAGCAACCCCACCAAATCAACGCCAGCAGTAGCAACAACAAGGTAACAACAAAGGGTGCTTTCAATGTGGTGCTGAGGGCCATTTCAAGAAAGACTGCCCCAGCTAAATCAGAACCAGAACAACAACAATCAGGGGAATGGAAACGACAATGGGGGAAACAACAATGGTAATGGGGCAAGGGGTCGTGCATTCGTGATTGGTCAGGGTGATGTAAGGAACGATCCCAACGTTGTGATGGGTAAGTTTCTTCTGGATGATTTCTTTGTTACTGTTTTATTTTATTCGGGTGCCGACACTAGTTATGTGTCCTTAAAAGCTAGCCAAATGCTTAAGCACACTCCAACACTTTTGAACACCGAACACACGGTAGAACTAGCAAATGGTAAAAGTCTTGAAGCCACACACGTAGTTAAAGGTTGTAACCTCATCTTAGCTGGTCAGACTTTCTCTATCGATCTTATTCCTATCACACTTGGTAGTTTCGACGTCGTTATTGGAATGGATTGGCTATCTCATCATCAAGCGGAGATTGTTTGCAAGGAGAAAATCGTCCGCATTCCTCGTTCTGGTGAAGAACCTCTCATGATTCATGGCGACAAGAGTGGTGCTGTCGTAGGCATTATCTTTTTCCTTAAGGCCCAGAAGTGTTTGCGAAAGGGCCACACTGCCATTCTAGCACTCATTACTGACACATCAATGGAAGAGAAGGGAATTGAAGACATTCCTATTGTGCGCGATTTTCCTGAGGTATTTCCTGAGGAATTGCCTGGTCTTCCGCCTCATCGTCAAGTTGAGTTTCAAATCGAGCTAGCTCCTGGAGCAACACCCATAGCTCGAGCACCTTATCGTCTAGCTCCGTCAGAACTTGAAGAACTGTCCACGCAATTACAAGAACTCTTGGAAAAGGGTTTCATACGTCCTAGCTCTTCGCCCTGGGGAGCTCCAGTGTTATTCGTAAAGAAGAAAGACGGTACTTTCACAATGTGTATTGAGTATCGCGAACTTAACAAGGTGACCGTGAAGAATCGTTATCCTCTTCCACGTATTGACGACTTGTTCGACCAGTTGCAAGGGTCGAGCTATTACTCTAAGATTGATTTGAGATCGGGATACCATCAGCTGAGGGTCCGAGAGGAGGACATCTCCAAAACAGCATTCAGAACTCGCTACGGCCATTACGAGTTTCTGGTCATGCCTTTCGGGTTGACGAATGCACCAGCGGTCTTCATGGATCTCATGAACCGAGTATGCAAACCTTACCTGGATAAGTTCATTATTGTTTTCATCGACGACATCCTGATCTATTCTAAGAGTTAGGAGGAACACGAGCAGCATCTATGACTTATGCTGGAACTTCTTTGAGCAGAGCAACTGTATGCCAAGTTTTCGAAATGTGACCTCTGGCTTTGCGAAGTCCACTTTCTAGGCCATGTGGTAAACAAGGATGGGATTCATGTTGATCCATCCAAGGTTGACTCGATCAAGAACTGGCCTGTACCCCGTACAGCAACAGAAATC
Source organism: Helianthus tuberosus (assembly GCA_030545235.1). Lineage (NCBI taxonomy): Eukaryota > Viridiplantae > Streptophyta > Magnoliopsida > Asterales > Asteraceae > Helianthus > Helianthus tuberosus. The sequence goes on from CM060424.1 coordinate 139,773,301, forward strand.
TGCCAATTCTTGGGTTTGGCAGGATATTACAGAAGGTTTATCAAGGATTTCTCAAAGATTGTGCAACCTCTCACTTCACTGAATTAGAAGGGTGTCACCTATCGTTGGGGTGATGCACAGGAGTCCGCATTCCAGCACTTAAAAGATAGACTTTGTAGCGCACCTATTTTCTCATTGCCTGAAGGCACAGAAGATTTTGTGGTTTACTGCGACGCTTCCATCCAAGGACTTGGTTGCGTGTTGATGCAACGTGACAAGGTCATTGCCTACGCATCGCGCCAACTTAAAGTTCATGAAAGGAACTACACTACGCACGACTTGGAGCTGGGAGCAGTTGTTTTCGCACTTAAGATATGGAGACATTACCTGTACGGTACCAAGTGCACCATTTACACCGATCACAGGAGTCTCGAGCATATCTTCAAACAAAAGGAGTTAAACATGCGACAACGTCGATGGGTCGGACTCTTGAATGATTATGAATGCGCTATCAAGTACCATCCGGGTAAAGCCAATGTTGTGGCCGACGCCCTCAGTCGAAAGGATACTATACCTAAGCGTGTACGTGCGTTATAGCTTACCATTCACTCTAGCCTTCCCGCTCAAATTCGTGATGCTCAGGTCGAAGCATTGAAAGCAGAAAACGTTAGGGCTGAGTCCCTACGAGGATCAAGGAAACGGTTAGTACAAAAGGAAGACGGCGCCTACTATGTAACAGGGCGCATCTGGGTTCCACTACATGGAGACCTACGCGAGCTTGTGATGGATGAGGCACACAAGTCTCGTTACTCAGTACATCCTGGTTCGGATAAGATGTACCATGATCTCAAGACTACATATTGGTGGCCTGGCACGAAAGCCCACATAGCAACCTACGTCAGTAAATGCTTGACTTGTGCTAGAGTCAAGACCGAATATCAGAAACCCTCAGGCCTACTTCAACAACCAGAGATCCCGAAATGGAAGTGGGAACAAATTTCCATGGATTTCGTTATTGGCCTGCCTAGATCTCAACGTGGAAATGATACCATTTGGGTGATCGTGGATCGACTGACCAAGTCTGCACATTTTCTGGCTATCAAGGAAACGGATAAGTTCTCTACTCTAGCAGACATCTACCTAAAGGAAGTAGTATCAAGGCACGGAGTGCCAACCTCCATCATTTCTGATCATGACTCGCATTTTAAATCTGAATTGTGGCAAGCTATGCACAACTCCTTTGGCTCTCGACTAGACATAAGCACGGCATATCATCCACAGGCGGATGGGCAATCTGAATGCACCATCCAAACCCTTGAAGACATGCTTAGGGCATGTGTAATCGACTTCGGTAACGGCTGGGAAAAACATCTCCCATCAGTGGAGTTTTCGTATAACAACAGTTACCACACCAGCATCCAGGCCGCTCCGTTCGAGGCATTGTACGGACGGAAGTGTCGATCACCTATTTGTTGGGCAGAGGTTGGCGACATTCAAATCACTGGCCCAGAACTCGTAGTAGATATAACCGAAAGGATTGCTCAGATACGACAACGAATGGCGGCAGCTCGGGACCGTCAGAAAAGCTATGCTGATAAGCGTAGGAAACCACTCGAGTTCCAAGTTGGGGATCGAGTGCTACTCAAAGTCTCACCTTGGAAAGGTGTAGTCCGTTTTGGCAAACGAGGCAAACTTAATCCGCGATATATTGGACCCTTCGAAATCATTGAGAAAATTGGGAAGGTGGCACACAAGCTGAATCTACCGGTAGAACTCAGCGGGGTTCACAATGTTTTCCATGTGTCGAATCTGAAGAAGTGTCTGTCAGATGAGACCCTCATAGTTCCCCTCAAGGAACTCACTATCGACGACCAGCTGTGATTCGTCGAGGAACCAGTAGAGATTACTGATCGAGATGTTAAGATTCTCAAGCGTACGAGAATACCTCTTGTTCGAGTTCGTTGGGATTCCCGTTGTGGCCCAGAGTATACTTGGGAACGAGAAGACCAAATGAAACTCAAGTACTCCCAGCTGTTTAAGAAAAGTGCAACCACTACTGAGGCTGAAGCTACTGCAGAATTTCGGGACGAAATTCCAAACCAACGGGGGGATGATGTGACACCCCAAGAAAACCAGGAAACCAACGCAACATAACTAGCTTCCTTAGTAACCACGTGCTAAATTTCGGGATGATTTATTATGTGACAACCCTCATAATTCCCATGTATCCGTACGATTTATTAATGATAATTAAATTACTTGATGACTGTGCTGAATCACTTAACTGCTTTCTGATCACTGTGTTATACTTACATGTGCTTGTTAACATACTAGTAGTGTACAGAAAAGTTACTAAATATTCCAGTATGTTTTCCCAAGTGTGGGGAATTAATTGTGACACAAAAAGTTATATAAAAGACACTATATGACATAACTTAGCACTTTAACGGACCAACACCCAACCGAACAACCGGACATTACCCGGAACACCAAAATAATGCTAGAAGCATTGTTTTTATTTTTCTAAGCTAGTTAGGGTCCCCGAACACCCTAACACACTATATTATTACATAACCTCTAAATACTTAAACTAAATCACTTGTAACCTAACTAATAAACCCAACTAACCATTACATCCTAACCCCCCCCCCCCTCATTCTTACAGTTACAAGGGGGTGGACCCACCCCTTGATTTCTCTAAATTGTTTATTGGATTGTGTTGGGTACTTAAGAAACATTTAGACCACTAGGTAATGCTATGTTGGGGGATTATAAGAAGAACCATAAGTCTTGCACTACCTTCATCATTCAACACACTTCAAACCTTCTCTCCCTCCTCCTCTTGTCACGGCCGTGAGCCACCACCACCATCACCACCATCATTTGATCAATTTCAACCATTCTAAGAGCATCCAAAGGTGTAGAGATCATACAACAAAGCTCGGTGTGTTCGGAAGCTCAAGGACCTCTCTTATATTCTTTTTTCCACCACATTTCTTCACTTGAACTTCCCTAGTCTTGAACTAGTGGTAAGAACTTAGATCTTTGCTTTTTACATCTTGTTTAAGTGGTTAATAATGTTTAATGGTCAAAAAGATAAGAACTCTAATGAATCTTGTAAAGAAGTCTTGAACATAAACTAATTTGGTGATAAAAGTACGATTAAAAAATGAAGAAATTATGATATTCATGTGTTGTGATGATTGTCGGTTGTTGTTACTTATGTGATTGATGGATCATCATATGGTCTTGCTAGATCATGATTAAAAACATGATCTAGCAAGATGAGAAAGTAAGAATGTTGTAGGATGATGGAATCATCCACAAATAAACTATGAACTTGGGTGAATGGGTGATTTCTTGGAAAATAAAGAACAAAGTAGGTTATAATCATGTAGATCTAAAGATCCATGAGTGGTTTTTCAAAAGAACCAAGTGAAAATATAAGTTCCATTAAATATTGGACCTTACAAAAACTAATCACATATTTGGTGGATAAACAAGTGTAGAAACACTTGTGTAACTAGAAACTTTCATGAAGAAATATTTTTCAAAAATATGGTGGAAGTTGTAAACACTTAAAGTCTTTAAAAATAAAGTTTTTAAAGAACTAATCACATTTTAAAAGGTAACAAGACTTACTAAGTATGCTAGTAAGTTACTACATATTTTTATAGATTTTCAAGCTCATAAATTTATAGTTTATGCTTGTTTTGACAAAGTTTGGTAAATAGAGATTGTATGTTGATGATTGAGAATTGTTTGAATGAATTTTTGAAAAGAAAATGATATGCTAGTAAGCATGGACACCTCCATTTACAAAGGAAACTCTGGCGAAATTTTCTAAAATCCCAACACTTAGAAAATATTTTTTTCTAAAACAAGCGTTACGAGTGTATTTTATAACTTGCATTTCGAATATAAACCTCGCCATAATTTTTGTAACAAAACAGCAAGTATCGGAGGTTGTCTTTCGTAAATAAAATTTGATAAATATATATTTAAAATATATATTGTATGCTAAAACTCTTGTGTGAATATTTGTTTATTTTACCGTTATATTACTTTAGGGTAAAATAATATATATAACTTAACAAAGTGTGTTGTCGTTTAAATTGTGTGATATGTGATAAAGTAATGGGTAGATAAACCATACGTGTTGTGCATGAGAAATTGGTTGTTATTTGTACCTTATTAGAACGTGCTTGATTTCCTGATTATTAGAGTAACTAATCTAACAGAGCAAACCGAGGTAAGTTCACACTTTCTACAAAGCATGGAAATTCCCGGTGGGAATGGGAATGGGTTCAGGAATAGGGATTCCTCGTCCTTGAGACGTGTTCAGGAATGAGAATTCCTCGTCCTGTTGGGACGGAATTAGACTTACTGGACAAGAACTCTATCAGCGAAGTCCCTCCTTTTTGTATCGACTTAATCGCCGAGGCTATGGCGAGCAGGTCATTAGTTAATAGAGCTATTAGGTTTAACAAACCTCACACCGTGCCAGTCGGACGGGCGTGTACTAATGGACTATGGCACGCCGGTGATGATAGACACCGACGCTAGGGCACAAGTAATTTTCGTAGTAGTCGATATGATAAACGAGTCTGGTAGTTTAAATAATGGGGTAGCCCCCCCGGCCGAAGTGCCGGGCTGGATAGCCAGGGAAGGTGGACATGGGATGGTTAACTGATAAACGTTTTCGAACTATGGGGTAACCCCCACGGCTGGATAGCTGATTAAGATTAAACTACGTTTTTTGGAATCAACTCTAAAATGGACAACCAACCGTGAACTCACTCAACTTTGTTGTTGACTCGTTGTTACATGCTTTGCTGGTCGCTAGATGCTATGGGGCTTGCACATGGAGGTGGTCGTTGTGGGATGCGAACTGTTATGTCCCGTACTTAATAAATAAACCTTATGAACTTATGAAACTTATGTTTTGAGTCTTTAAAACTTATGAACTACGAACTTATGTTTTGGTTTAACGTCTTATGCTTCCGCTGTTTAAATTGAACTTGGTTCACTTCCTTTTGGTCACCCATTGTATTGTGGTTGGTTTCATTTACTTAAATACGTAGTTCAATATGATTGGTGGCTCGATCCTGGTCATGTCACGCCTCCAAGCGGTGATACTCCGCATGGTGGAATTTGGGGGTGTGACATATATATATATATATATATATATATAGGGGGTTTAAATGAGAACGCTAAATATTGTGAGAACCGTGAGAACAAATGGAAAAACCGCTAGAACTTGGTCAAAAACAATGCAAATTCAAAAAAAATTTCTACGTTTATCATTATTATTCGAATCCAATGTTAGAAATTTAATTTACACGTTTAAATTTACATGAATTCGTAAATAAAGAAAATTTACACATGTGTACGTTTGCCATTTACACATGTGTAAATCTGTTATATTTACACATGTGTAAAAAATCTAAAAAGAGTGATTTTGAAAGGAGAAATGAATTATTTGATGTTGTAAATTCTTTTTTTGATGTTGTATCTTAATTACGATGAAGTTTGTACTAAAAAAATTGGTTTTGATTGGTTTATTCATTCGTTCTCACGGTTCTCGCAATATTTAGCGTTCTCAAGAAAACCCTCCCCTATATATATATATATATATATATATATATAGGGGAAGGTTCATTTGAGACGAAATTTAATGTGAGAAGAAAAAGAAGAAATGGCATATTAGTAAAATATGATTTCATTTATAACTCATATAATTAATTTTTCTCTCTTTAATTAATTAGTCAACTAATCATTAGTTATCCTACATGTAATCTACAAAACCTACACATATCAAAATTTTCCTACATATACCCTACACATTATAGAATTTTATCCTACAGTCGAAATTTATCCTACACACCACGAAATATATCCTACACAACTCGTAATTTATCCTACACAACTAGTAATTTATTCTACACTGTAAATTAAGTTGTTTTTTTAACTTGGAAAAAGTATATATTTTGAAAAAGTGTTACAAATTTAATTTAGTTAGTTATTAAAGGGGAAGAATACAAATTAATGATTTATGTAAGTTTACCAATATACCCTTATATTAAAATTAAATGCAAATATTAAATGAAGTAAAATGAAGTATTCTTATTGGTTGAAACTTCTTATTTTTTCTTCTTAAAAAAATCTTCTCATTTGAACCCTCTAATATATATATATATATATATATGTTTTTTAATTAAGTTGACTAGGTTTTGCAAATAAGTTATAGTTTAATAGGCATTGGAGCGTAATTGAAGATTTGGATTTCAAGCCCGAGATCTCAAATTCGAATTTGATCCCAACCGGGTTTTACCGTAGTGTGCTTTCGGGCGACGGGTTTTCCCTATAACTAGCAATGGTTGGCTTGGGCTACCTAGAGTTGCCAACGTCGCGGGCGTATGGGGTCGCTCTTTTGCCATTGGGTTACCCCGGGTAGCTGAGCTCTTATTTCGTTGATCGTTCTAAAAAAGATTGACTAGTTTTAATTTTACTGTGCTATAATTATAACTAAGTTTTACCATGATTAACTTTGACAGACATGTTTTAGTTTGGGTGCCCAGTGTAGCTTGACCAAAACTGGCATCGTTGAACATCGTTAACTGACATTAATGGTACTTAGCTCACACTGCCATTTTAATCAAATATACAATTGACTCGTCATTAGTAACTATTCACCAAACTCGGCCATAACTAGCCCTAATTTCCCATAACTAGAACTAATTGATAAATGATGCCCCCCTTTAACCAATATTGACACTAAATGCTCATCAATGACCATGATTGACCATCAATAACCCTAATTAACTATCAAATGCCCTAAATGAATATCAGCAATCAGTAAATGACCATCAATGACCTAATTGCTCATTAGTGACTAAATGACCATCAATAAGCCCAATTAACTATTAAATAGCCTATATGAATAACACTAGTTGCAATTGAACATTAACGACCCTAATAGACTTTTAGTTATTCTAATCAACCAATAAAAATCCTAAGTTATTATGAATGGCCCTAATTGACCATTAGTGATCCTAATTACTATTAGTGACTCTAATTGATCGTCATTGACCCTAACTAATAATCAATTACTATAATTAACCTTACTTAACCTTTAGTGATTCTAATTCACCGTCATTTTCCCTAATTGATCACCAATAATCATCAATGACTAAAGATGACCATTATTGACTCGAATTGACCGTCAACAACCCAAATTGACCATTATTGAATCTAGTTAAGCATATTAGACCAATAATGACCCTAATTGATCATGAATAACTGTGATTTACTATCAATAACCTTTATTGTTGTTGGTGACTCTTTGATCGTTGTCTACCATGAACGTCAATGAATGACCGTAATTAACTATCTATGGTCGTGTTTTACTATTTATAAGGCTAGATGACCATCGATACCTTAATCGACTATTAGTGAAGACAATTAACCCTATTTTCAATTGACCATCGTTTAACGTAATTCACCTTAATTGACCACCATATTTCCTAGAAATAGTAGAATACGTTCGTTATTGGAGACCAAATATCAGTTCCTAAATCGTACTCTTCAAAACATTTTGGAGACTAAATATTAGTCTCTAATTCGATCTATTGTTGGGAATTCACAAATACTTGATTTAGTCTCTAATTTTTGCGTCTCTAAAACACGTTAGAGACTAAATATAAATTATGAGTAAGGTTGCGAAAAAGATCTCTAAGACTGGTTTTCCGCCCCTTATACTTACCATAAGATATAAGAATTTGTGTAATATAAATGGAAACATAAAATTAGTTACTGGTCATTTTCTATAGGAAAAGGCATTCAAGACTGAATACCTGTCCCTAATTCAGCTTGTTTTGAAAATATTAAGAACTAATATTTAGTTCGTACTGCATTCCTTTTATATCAACCGGAGATTAGTCTCCGACACTTGTGTGCAATTTTTCATGGTAGATGGAATATATTTGTGCCGTAACCCCCGACCCCTATCTCCTAGGATCGGGCGGACACGAACTCAGATTTGGTGGTATCGTTAGTTCATCAATATTTGGCAGCGAAAATTTCATCAGGACCGTAGTTAGGAAATATTTTATCAGAGTAAAATACCACATTTTTATATTAATAAACACATGGGAAAACCCAAGTTTCTATAACAAACATGTTTATAGGGATAAACCATAATTTATTGAATTTAAAACATCGTCTTTTAGGTAACTTTTATAGCCACATATTTCTAAGCATTCAGTGCTCTCCAGCTGGCTTCTAATTGACTTTCACATTTTGTTACCTGAAACACGTTTTAAAAACATTTGTCAGTGGGAAATACTGGTGAGTGAATCCCAGTTTAATCGAGATTACATACATGAAAAACATCATGTATTCCTGCCATCTCCTCTGGAAGTTGTAGCTGATAGGCTAAAGGTCCTATTCTTCTAATAATTTCAAAAGGTCCAACATACCTGGGGCTTAACTTTCCTCTTTTGGTGAATCTTATCACTCCTTTCCAAGGAGAAACTTTTAATAAGACTTTTTCTCCTACCTGAAATTCCAATGGTTTTCGCCTGTTATCAGCATAGCTTTTCTGACGATCGCGTGCTGCTTTTAGTCGTTCCTTAACTTGAATAATCTTGTCTGTTGTTTCTTGTACTATCTCTGGTCCAGATAATTGCTTTTCTCCAATTTCTGCCCAACAGACTGGGGTTCGACACTTTCGTCCATAAAGTGTTTCGAATGGTGCAGCATTGATGCTGGTATGGTAGCTGTTATTCTAAGAAAATTCTATTAATGGTAAGTGATCGTTCCGATTTCCTCCGAAATCAATTACACAAGCTTTAAGCATATCTTCCATTGTCTGAATCATCCTTTCACTTTGTCCATCCATTTGAGGATGATAAGCTGTGCTTAGATTTAGCTTGGTTCCCATTGCTTTTTGGAAACTTGTCCAAAAATTAGAAGTAAAACGACTATCTCTATCAGAAACAATTGATAAAGGAATTCTATGTAATGAAACTATTTCATTTACATACAACTTGGCTAGATGTTCCATACTAAAGGTCTCCTTCATTGGTAAGAAATGAGCAGATTTAGTTAGTCTATCTACAATCACCCATATTGTATCATTATCTTTTCTTGTTTTGGGTAATTTGGTAACAAAGTCCATGGTTATCAATTCCCATTTCCATACAGGCATTTCCAATTGCTGTAACAAACCTAAGGGTTTCTGATGTTCTGCTTTGACCTGTGAACAAACCTGAGGCATTTCCAATTCCCATTTCCATACAGGCATCTCCTTCATTGGTAAGTCTTGATACATTTTATCATTTCCAAGATGCATGGTATACATAGACTTATGGGCTTCTTCTAAGATACGGTGGCGTAGGTTTCCTAGTTTAGGTATCTAAATTATTTTCTTATGGAATCTCCAAATTCCATCTTTTCCTTGTTCTATTTCTTTAATCATTCCTTTCAATTTCTCAGTATCATCCTTGATTATTGTTTCCTGTGCTACTCTAATCTGTTCGTTTAAATCTATCTGCAGATTTAGTTTAAGAGAACATACTCTCTTTGGCTTTTCATGATACGTTCGACTTAAAGCATCGGCTACTATGTTAGCCTTTCCTGCATGATACTGGATATTACAATCGTAATCACTTAGTATCTCCATCCAGCGTCTCTGTCTCATATTTAACTTTTTTTCCCGAAAACATATCTCAAACTCTTGTGATCAGTGAAAATGGTAAACTTACTACCGTAAAGATAATGTCTGCAAATTTTAAGGGCAAAAATTATAGCTCCTAATTCCAAATCATGGGTTGTATAATTTTCTACATACCTTTTCAAATTGTTTCCAATATAAGCCTCCCACCGTTTCGTATAATTAATGGCACCGACACAATGGTTTGTTTAATCAACATGTTTCTTTAAAATAGGGTGCACCATTAAGACAATGGTTGTTTAATCAACATGTCTGTTTAATCTAGGGTTGAACCACTTCTTTCAACGAACGAGTTGTATTCACGTATATATTCGCTTTAGAATTACAAGACACTCAATAGATAGTTTACGTTTGAATCATTCTTTAATCATCAACGATCCTGTATCATGGACCATCAAACTGGTATCAAAGCATTAAGGAAGAAAAACCGATCGGTACCTCTGTGTTGTCGCTAACCCCCAAACACAATCCGCAAAACTACAAATTATATTGCGTTCCTGATCATGCTTGGTTTATTAAAAACCGAATATAACTCATTCAATATAACACATCGTATCCAATCTATTTATTGCATATTGGATTAGATTACATAATATTTATTATGTTGCTATACAAAAATTAACTTATAGGAACGAACACGTCAAATTGCAAAGCCGCCCAGGCTTTTTCCGTTGTGAACCATATGCGAACCGACGTAATTCTTAGAACCGGTGGAATTTTCCTTTTGTAATACTCCGGCATTTCAATCGTATAAAAAGTAGTAATCAAATCCAAAGTATTAACGATCTGAATCAGGTCAAAAAGTTGCACAACATTATCCAAATCGGAAGAAAAAAAAGGACCGACTTGCTGATGGCACGGGCTGTGTCGAAGTGGAGATGTTGAAGAGGGCGAAATTGGTGGAAGATCGGCACGGTATATTGCTATAGATTGGTCGTGAAGGGGCGGTTCTGCAATTGTCCTTTTCATTCCCGATAACCTTTACGGAGGGAAAGACAGTTTTGAGTGGGAAAGATGGTTTTGTTTGGCAAAATAAAAGACAAGGGAAATATCTTTTATTGTTTAGTCTATTAGGTGATTAATTTTGATGTATTTTCAAAAATTAATACATTAATTTTAAAAAAATTAACTTATATTTTTCTTGGATGTAAAAAACCATTTGAATGTTCATATTTGTTTATTATTGTGTGAGTTAAATTATTGGTAAGGGTTGTTAGTTTTGTAAATCGCTTCAAAATTAATAAACCTATTAAGCAACCTCTTCATCTTCAACAATATTCAAAAAATCAAAATTAGCAATCAAAGGGTATTTGATTGTGTATAATCAACGTCCCGCCGCAACGCGCGGGTTGACGTCAACTCGTTTTGTATACAAAACCTCAATATACCGGCAGTAATTGAAGAACTACAAAGACTCAATCACTGCTAATTATATTTAAAATTATTTAAGGTTTTGTAAAAATAGTTTGCAAAAAGGTTCACAAACAGGAGATTACTCACGTTGCTACTTTAGACTTTTCTTGGTGGATTTCTGGTTATAATCTAATAATTAAACAATGCACGTGTGTTAGTATAATAACCCAATATTTACATTAGTAATACCCTCCCCGAGACAGAATTCCAACGACTACGTCGGGCAGAACCACGACAGCCGTTACGGAATCCTAGATCAATCGGGCAGCGTATCTAATACGTAACCGAGGGTTAAAATACTTACAACGAGGCAGAACTTCGTTATTTAGGGAGGGTATTATGCCCAAGTATAGTGTATAATATAGAGAAATTTGAGAGAGAAAGACGTGAATGAACGATTGAAAATGAAAGCTGATGCCTCCTATTTATAGGTCTGGTCGACCACTTCCTCGCGGCCCGCTAACTAGGGTGGGTAGGCCCTAGCTTGGCCCGGTCATCCCACTAGTCTCGACACGGTTATGCCACGTGGCACCTCACGGTGCGGCCCTGGTGATAAGCTGTCGCGGCCGCGTAAGAATTCTTAAGGGTCTTCGCGGCCCGCCAGGAACTAATAAAAATTATTTTTATTTTATTTTTAATTATATAAGGTATTTTGGGCTCGGTTTTCACATACGGGGTGCAATTTAAGACATATTGGGACATTCTAAATATATTAGGGTGTCGGGAATAATTTTGGAAGGTTGTTATATCCTCCCCACCTTGTTTTAGAACTCGTCCTCGAGGTCTACTGGAATAAGTGCGGGTATTTCCTTTGTATTTCTGATTCAAGCTCCCAAGTGTACTCTGGTCCTCTCTTAGAGTCCCATTTAACTTTGACTAGCACCAGTCTCTAGTGTTTGATATTCTTGACTTTCCTGTCTTCAATCTGTAGAGGCTTTTCTATAAACTTAAGCTTCTCATTTACCGAGATTACATACATGAAAAACATTTCTCGAGATTACATACATGAAAAACATCATGTATTCCTGCCATCTCCTCTGGCAGTCGTAGCTGATAGGCTACAGGTCGTATTCTTCTAATAATTTCAAAAGGTCCAACATACCTGGGGCTTAGCTTTCCTCTTTTGATGAATCTTATCACTCCTTTCCAAGGAGAAACTTTTAATAAGACTTTTTCTCCTACCTGAAATTCCAATGGTTTTCGCCTGTTATCAGCATAGCTTTTCGGACGATCGCGCGCTGCTTTTAGTCATTCCTTAACTTGAATAATCTTGTCTGTTGTTTCTTGTACTATCTCTGGTCCAGATAATTGCTTTTATCCAATTTCTGCCCAACAGACTGGGGTTCGGCACTTTCGTCCATAAAGTGCTTCGAATGGTGCAGCATTGATGCTGGTATGGTAGCTGTTATTCTAAGAATATTCTATTAATGGTAAGTGATCGTCCCAATTTCCTTCGAAATCAATTACACAAGCTCTAAGCATATCTTCCATTGTCTGAATCGTCCTTTCACTTTGTCCATCCGTTTGAGGATGATAAGCTGTGCTTAGATTTAGCATGGTTCCCTTTGCTTTTTGGAAACTTGTCCAAAATTTAGAAGTAAAACGACTATCTCTATCAGAAAGAATTGATAAAGGAATTCCATGTAATGAAACTATTTCATTTACATACAACTTGGCTAGTTGTTCCATACTAAAGTTCTCCTTCATTGGTAAGAAATGAGCAGATTTAGTTAGTCTATCTACTATCACCCAGATTGTATCATTATCTTTTCTTGTTTTGGGTAATTTGGTAACAAAGTCCATGGTTATCAATTCCCATTTCCATACAGGCATTTCCAATTGCTGTAACAAACCTGAGGGTTTCTGATGTTCAGCTTTGACCTGTGAACAAGTTAGACACTTGGCAACATAAGCTGCTATATCCTTTTTCATTTCTATCCACCAAATTTTTTTTCTTAAGTCTTGATACATTTTATCATTTCCAGGATGCATGGTATACATAGACTTATGGGCTTCTTCTAAGATACGGTGGCGTAGGTTTCCTAGTTTAGGTATCTAAATTCTTTTCTTATGGAATCTCCAAATTCCATCTGTTCCTTGTTCTAATTCTTTAATCATTCCTTTCAATTTCTCAGTATCATCCTTGATTATTGTTTCCTGTGCTTCTCTAATCTGTTCGTGTAAATCTATCTGCAGATTTAGTTTAAGAGAACGTACTCTCTTTGGCTTTTCGTGATACTTTCGACTTAAAGCATCGGCTACTATGTTAGCCTTTCCTACATGATACTGGATATTACAATCGTAATCACTTAGTATATCTCCATCCAGCGTCTCTGTATCATATTTAACTCTTTTTTCCCGAAAACATATCTTAAACTCTTGTGATCCGTGAAAATGGTAAACTTACTACCGTAAAGATAATGTCTCCAAATTTTAAGGGCAAAAATTATAGCTCTTAATTCCAAATCATGGGTTGTATAATTTTCTACATACCTTTTCAAACTGTTTCCAATATAAGTCTCCCACCGTTTCGTATAATTAATGGCACCGACACAATGGTTTGTCTAATCAACATGTCTCTTTAAAATAGGGTGCACCATTAAGACAATGGTTGTTTAATCAACATGTCTGTTTAATCTAGGGTTGAACCGCTTCTTTCAACGAGCGCGTTGTATTCATGTATATATTCGCTTTAGAATTACAAGACACTCAATAGATAGTTTACGTTTGAATCATTGTTTAATCATCAACGATCCTGTATCCTGGACCATCAAACTGGTATCAAAGCATTAAGGAAGAAAAACCGATCGCTACCTCTGTGTTGTCGCTAACCCCCAAACACAATCTGCAAAACTACAAATTATATTGCGTTCCTGATCATGCTTGGTTTATTAAAAACCGAATATAACTCATTCAATATAACACATCGTATCCAATCTATTTATTGCATATTGGATTAGATTACATAATATTTATTATGTTTCTATACAAAAATTAACTTATAGGAACGAACACGTCAAATTGCAAAGCTGCCAAGCTTTTTCCATTGTGAACCATATGCGAACTGACGTAATTCTTAGAACCGGTGGAATTTTCCTTTTGTAATACTCCGGCATTTCAATCGTATAAAAAGCAGTAATCAAATCCAAAGTATTAACGATCTGAATCAGAACAAAAAGTTGCACAACATCATCCAAATTGGAAGAGAAAAAAGGACCGACTTGCTGATGGCACGGGCTGTGTCGAAGTGGAGATGTTGAAGAGGGCGAAATTGGGGGAAGATCGGCACGGTATATTGCTATAGATTGGTTGTGAAGGGGCGGTTCTGCAATTGTCCTTTTCATTCCCGATAACCTTTACGGAGGGAAAGATAGTTTTGAGTGGGAATGATGGTTTTGTTTGGCAAAATAAAAGACAGGGGACATATCTTTTATTGTTTAGTCTATTAGGTGATTAATTTTGATGTATTTTCAAAAATTAATACATTAATTTTAAAAAAATTAACTTATATTTTTCTTGGTGTAAAAAACCATTTGAATGTTCATATTTGTTTATTATTGTGTGAGTTAAATTATTGGTAAGGGTTGTTAGTTTTGTAAATCGCTTCAAAATTAATAAACCTATTAAGCAACCTCTTCATCTTCAACAATATTCAAAAAATCAAAACTAGCAATCAAAGGGTATTTGATTGTGTACAATCAACATCCCGCCGCAACGCGCGGGTTGACGTCAACTCGTTTTGTATACAAAACCTCAATATACCGGCAGTAATTGAAGAACTACAAAGACTCAATCACTGCTAATTATATTTAAAATTATTTAAGGTTTTGTAAAAATAGTTTGCAAAAAGGTTCACAAAAAGGAGATTACTCACATTGCTACTTTAGACTTTTCTTGGTGGATTTCTGGTTATAATCTATTAATTAAACAATGCACGTGTGTTAGTATAATAACCCAATATTTACATTAGTAATACTCTCCCCGAGACAGAATTCCAACGACTACGTCGGGCAGAACCACGACAGCCGTTACGGAATCCTAGATCAATCGGGCAGCGTATCTAATACGTAACCGGGGGTTAAAATACTTACAACGAGGCAGAACTTCGTTATTTAGGGAGAGTATTATGCCCGAGTATAGTGTATACTATAGAGAAAGTTGAGAGAGAAAGACGTGAATGAACGATTGAAAATGAAAGCTGATGCCTCCTTTTTATAGGTCTGGTCGACCACTTCCTCGCGGCCCGCGTAACCCACACAAGGGTCCTTCGCGGCCCGCTAACTAGGGTGGGTAGGCCCTAGCTTGGCCCGGTCATCCCACTAGTCTCGACATGATTATGCCACGTGGCACCTCACGGTGCGGCCCTGGTGATAAGCTGTCGCGGCCCGCGTAAGAATTCTTAAGGGTCTTCCCGGCCCGCCAGGAACTAATAAAAATTGTTTTTATTTTATTTTTAATTATATAAGGTATTTTGGGCTCGGTTTTCACATACGGGGTGCAATTTAAGACATATTGGGACATTCTAAATATATTAGGGTGTCGGGAATAATTTTGGAGGGTTGTTACATCCTCCCCACCTTGTTTTAGAACTCGTCCTCGAGGTCTACTGGAATAAGTGCGGGTATTTCCTTTGTATTTCTGATTCAAGCTCCCAAGTGTACTCTGGTGCTCTCTTAGAGTCCCATTTAACTTTGACTAGCACCAGTCTCTAGTGTTTGAGATTCTTGACTTTCATGTCTTCAATCTGTAGAGGCTTTTCTATAAACTTAAGCTTTCATTTACCTCTATATCCTTGAGAGGTACTACTAGTAATTTATCAGCTAAACATTTCTCGAGATTACATACATGAAAAACATCATGTATTCCTGCCATCTCCTCTGGCAGTTGTAGCTGATAGGCTACAGGTCCTATTCTTCTAATAATTTCAAAAGGTCCAACATACCTGGGGCTTAGCTTTCCTCTTTTGATGAATCTTATTACTCCTTTCCAAGGAGAAACTTTTAATAAGACTTTTTCTTCTACCTGAAATTCCAATGGTTTTCGCCTGTTATCAGCATAGCTTTTCTGACGATCGCGTTATGCTTTTAGTCGTTCCTTAACTTGAATAATCTTGTCTGTTGTTTCTTGTACTATCTCTGGTCCAGATAATTGTTTTTCTCCAATTTCTGCCCAATAGACTGGGGTTCGGCACTTTCGTCCATAAAGTGCTTCGAATGGTGCAGCATTGATGCAGGTATGGTAGCTGTTATTCTAAGAAAATTCTATTAATGGTAAGTGATCGTCCCAATTTCCTCCGAAATCAATTACACAAGCTCTAAGCATATCTTCCATTGTCTGAATCGTCCTTTCACTTTGTCCATCCGTTTGAGGATGATAAGCTGTGCTTAGATTTAGCTTGGTTCCCATTGCTTTTTGGAAACTTGTCAAAAAATTAGAAGTAAAACGACTATCTCTATCAAAAACAATTGATAAAGAAATTCCATGTAATGAAACTATTTCATTTACATACAACTTGGCTAGTTGTTCCATACTAAAGGTCTCCTTCATTGGTAAGAAATGAGCAAATTTAGTTAGTCTATCTACAATCACCCAGATTGTATCATTATTTTTTCTTGTTTTGGGTAATTTGGTAACAAAGTCCATGGTTATCAATTCCCATTTCCATACAGGCTTTTCCAATTGCTGTAACAAACCTGAGGGTTTCTGATGTTCAGCTTTGACCTGTGAACAAGTTAGACACTTGGCAACATAAGCTGCTATATCCTTTTTCATTCCTATCCACCAAATTTTTTTTCTTAAGTCTTGATACATTTTATCATTTCCAGGATGCATGGTATACATAGATGTAACATCCCGAAAACACAAAACTTTATATCAGAATTATAAAGTGTATAATAAACAAGAAAAAAAAAAGCTAACTAGGATAAATAACCCAGTTAGTTAGGAGTCTTGTAGTAATACACGAAGGGGGTTAGAAAGCCAAAAATATAAACTAAATAAGAATGGAGGGGCCTAGGTTGTCAAAATTGAAACTTGTATTACCAATATTTGATAAAAACAAAACCAAACACCCCATTAGAGGGGGTCTGGTCGATCAAGAGCAGGAGAGGGCGACACCCTCATCCTCAAAACCCTAAATCTACTAAACTCTCAAATTGAAGGCTCAATCCAAGTTGAAATCGAAATCTGAACATAGAATCGTGATCACCTCGACAAAGGGATCATAAGGTATGTCGAATTAGGTCATTTTCATTCGATTCAAAGTTCATGCATGTGATTGAAATCGAGTGTAGAGCTTAATAATGTGTTGTAAACGTGAAATTGGAAGTGAAATAAGGTTTAGGGACAAACCCTAGATGATTTCTTGATAAATTCTTGCATGATAATTGTAAGGATCAAAATCACCATAGTGGGTAATTAATATGTTAGTGGAACTTGACAAACACTAGGATTAAAACTCTTGTTCTAGTGTAAACTAAAATTATGAGGAAATCTCTAAATTGTTGATGTTAAAATATGAACATGTAGTCTAATCGAAGTTAATTATGGTGATAAACTCAAGTCATGAACTTAGTTTAGATCATGTAGAAATCTGACCCGCTAGGTGTTTGATAAAACGCCTAAATGAGGGTTAAAATGTTAAAGGTTGGGTAAAACGCAGATTTGAATATGTTAAGAAATAATGCGTTAAAGCTTATGAAAGAGTTCTAATCTTGTTATAAATTGAACTCTTTAGGCAAGGAATCTGGGACATCAAGTGGACACGCCGGAGGTGATACACGCGGAAAAGGTGTGCTTTAAAGGTACGTGACTTTGGTCTCGTTAAATTACACATATATGTTTGAGTTTAGTGTATAGATAGAATCGTAGTGTAAAGGACGCGTTTGATGTGTCGTTAAAGTTGTGAACTTTATTAGACCATCAAACGGGTCAAAATAAAGATTTGGAATTGGGTTTGGCTTGTCAATAAAGTGATGGTATTCACTAGATAGCCAAACAGGTCAAAATAAAGATTTGGAATTGGGTTTGGCTTGTCAATAAAGTGATGGTCTTCACTAGATAGCCAAACGGGTCAAGATAAAGATTTTAAAGGAATCACGGGAGTAGAGACTTGAAAGTTTCATACCTTGCTAGGTGATGGATGGTACCACACCAATAAATTGGTTATGTTAATTTAAATCTACGAACCCGTGTTAACGGGTCAAACACTAAGGTCAATAAAATGTGTCGTTTGGAACGGAATGTTGAATTCCGAGGAAACGAGCTTTTAGTTCCAAGGCAACATAAAGCCATGAATAACGCAAACACACCAAGATGTACAAGCCCGGAAACTTGGGTAATAGCATCTAAAAGGTTTTAGAATAAGAAATTGGAATATACACTCATAGTTAGAATGGGTCGAATAAATGATAGTATGGTAACTTTTAATAGTATGATCGATGAATCAATTGTTGGTATAATAATCGAAATGAACATGTCCGTAATGAAATTACAGACATACAGGGAAGAAATAGCCTAAAACGGTATGCGGTTAAAGGCGAGATCCATAAAATAGCCAAAGGACAAAGTTACAGCGTCCACCGTAAATTACGGTATCCACCGTAATTTACGTTGGAGATTAAAGGATTTACGGTGAACCTCTACTGTGTTACGGCAGAATCAGAGTCATTCAGGG
The DNA here is from genome assembly GCA_030545235.1 of Helianthus tuberosus. Classification (NCBI taxonomy): domain Eukaryota; kingdom Viridiplantae; phylum Streptophyta; class Magnoliopsida; order Asterales; family Asteraceae; genus Helianthus; species Helianthus tuberosus. Next base: position 139,792,104 of record CM060424.1, read on the forward strand.
TCTACCGTAACTTACGGTAGACACCGTAAGTTACGGTGGAGCACAGAAAAAACTTGTATTTTAAATTACTTTTTGATGTCGGAACTTGTATACATATAGGCTATAATAATGTCAAAACTAATGTTTTTAGTTGTTTGACCCTAGGTATGGATGAGATCCTCCCGGATGGTGATCAAGTATGTAGTCAAGAACCGAACACGCATTTTGAAGCTTCCGCACCAAACTTAATCTTGTCTAGACTTTAATCATGTTGTAAATGCTTTTGTTAATCGTGTTTTGAATCCTTTAAACTAGTTGTTAGTTGACTAGCAAGGGTAAACTTTAAACTTGTTATGCACTATCTTACATTGTTTTGAGTACTACCACAAGTATGTATGGTCTTTAAACACGAAAAGTTTTTGTAAACTCCGATTAGTATTTAATTAATATAATTATTAATTAAATTCCATCCAAATATTAAGGGTGTTACAATAGACTTATGGGCTTCTTCTAAGATACGGTGGCGTAGGTTTCCTAGTTTAGGTATCCAAATTCTTTGCTTATGGAATCTCCAAATTCCATCTGTTCCTTGTTCTAATTCTTTAATCATTCATTTCAATTTCTCAGTATCATCCTTGATTATTGTTTCCTGTGCTTTTATAATCTGTTCGTTTAAATCTATCTGCAGATTTAGTTTAAGAGAACGTACTCTCTTTGGCTTTTCGTGATACTTTCGACTTAAAGCATCGGCTACTATGTTACCCTTTCTGCATGATACTGGATATTACAATCGTAATCACTTAGTATCTCCATCCAGCGTCTCTGTCTCATATTTAACTCTTTTTTCCCAAAAACATATCTTAAACTCTTGTGATCAGTGAAAATGGTAAACTTACTACCGTAAAGATAATGTCTCCAAATTTTAAGGGCAAAAATTATAGCTCCTAATTCCAAATCATGGGTTGTATAATTTTCTACATGATTCTTAAGTTGTCTAGATGCGTAAGCTATAACCTTTTGACGTTGCATCAACACACATCCATAACCTAACTTAGAAGCATCACAATAAATTACAAAATCTTCAGTTCCTTCTTGTAATGCTAATATGGGTGCGTTGGTTAATCTTTGCTTAAGGATTCTAAAGTCTACTTCTTGTTTTGGTCCCCATTCAAACTTAACAGATTTATAGGTTAATTTCGTTAAGGGAATGGCTATTCTAGAAAAATCTCGGATGAATCTTCTATAATAACCAGCTAGTCCTAGAAAACTTCCAACTTCTGTTGGTGATTCAGGGGTTTTCCATTTGGTAATTGCCTCAATCTTTGTGGGATCCACATGAATTCCTTCATGGTTGACTAAATGCCCAAGAAACTGTACTTGTTGTAACCAAAACTCGCACTTAGAAAACTTTGCATATAACTTTTCTTTTCTCAGCAAATTTAGAAGTGCATGCAGATGCGCTGCATGTTCCTCTTTACTTTTAGAATAAATTAGAATATCATCTATAAAGACAATTATGAATTTATCCAAATATGGCTTACATATTAGGTTCATCATATCCATAAATGCAGCTGGGGCATTGGTTAAACCAAATGGCATGATAGTAAATTCATAATGGTCATACCTTGTTCTGAAAGCGGTCTTAGGAATGTCCTGTTCCTGTACCTTTAATTGATGATATCCTGAGCATAAATCGATCTTAGAGAAAAATCGAGCTCTTTGTAATTGATCAAACAAATCATCGATTCTCAGTAATGGGTACCGATTTTTAATCCTGACTTTATTCAATTCACGGTAATCAATGCAAATTCGCATCGACCCATCTTCCTTTTTCTAACAGTTCGTCTAACTGTCTCTTTAACTCTTGCATTTCTGCTGGTGCCAAACGGTAAGGTGATTTGGCAATCAGTGTTGTTCCTGGTAGCAGATGGATTTTGAACTCGACTTCTCTGTCTGGAGGTAGCCCTGGTAATTCTTCGGGAAATATATCTGAAAATTGAGATATTACGGGGATATCTTTTAATTCCTTTCCTTTAGTGTTAATGATTATAGAAACCATATACACTAGTGATTCTTTTCTAGCATAAATTGTTGTTTTCATTATAGAGATGAATTTTGTGGATCTAGTTGGCTTGTCTCCTTTAATTGTGATCTTTTCACCTTTTGGTGAATTTACTTGTATCGACTTTTGATCACATAAAATACTGGCTTTATTGGCTATTAACCAATCCATTCCTAATACAACATCAAATCCTGCCAGATTCATTGGGTAAAGGTTTGCAATAAAATTTTGATTTAGAAATTCTATTCTTGCTCCATGCAAGATTTCGGTAATCTTAATGGTCTCTCCATTTGCTGTTTCTACTAAACATTCTTGTTGGAGTTTAGTTAATGGTTGATTGAGAAGTTTGCAAAATGAAGTATTAATAAAACTGTGATTTGCACCAGAGTCAAATAATACTTTGGCAAAAACATCATTAACTAAAAACGTACCGGCAATCACGTCCGGAATCATTTTGGCTTCTTCTATAGTCAGGACAAATGCTCTAGCATTCTTAGTAGTTTTGTTGTTTGTTGCTGGTGCTAATTTTGGACAATTTGGCTTGATGTGGCCTTGCTCTCCACAATTGTAGCATATCTTATTGGTGGGTTTCTTCCTGCAGTCTTCCTCCTTGTGTCCAGATATTTTGCAAAAATTGCAGTATATGGAGCATCTCCTAGAATGCTTCCTTTTGCAATACTTGCAGTAAGGTGCAGAAGTATAACCTACATTTTTCCCACGGTTGGAATTACCGTAGCGAAATTCTTGGGTAAGCTTTTGAGCTAGGTTCTTCCTCTGGTTTTCTTCTTGGGTACGTACCAGTTCATATGTCAAGGTATTAGCTAGTTCTACTGCTTCTTCTATGGTTTGTGGTCTAGCTCCCTTGACTACATGCCTAATTTCACTGATTAATCCCCAGATGTAACGGGAGATTAACACTGGTTCAGGTGATGCTAGGTTTGGCACTATTCTAGCATATTCAAAGAATGTAGTAGTGTAACCTTTACTATGTACTCCAGTCATTCTTAGATTTAAGAATTTATTTGCTATCTGTTCCTTTTCATTGGGAGGACATAATTTTCTTTCGCTTGTATCCTTAAACTCGTTCCATTCCACACCATAAACCCTGTCACTTCCTCTAGATTGGAGGATAGTGTTCCACCATTCTAAGGCTGCATTTTTAAACAAATTGGAAGCAAACATTATTTTATCTTCTTCTGCACACTTGCTTATTTTTAAGACTGCCTCAGTCTTTTCTATCCAACGTAGAGCTGCAATGGCCCCTTCATTGCCAGAGAATTCTATCGGTTTACAGGACCAGAATTCTTTGTAAGAACAACCATAAGACATGGTTTTTCTTCTTTTTGGGATCGGCATTTGAAAAATGGGTCCATTGTGCATGTTGTGACTAAGTTCAGTATGGGTTCGCTTACTCCCATTACCACTTTTATTATTATTTTCCGCGTCCCTAACATTTTGGATAATAGCTATGTGTCGAATTTCACTGTTATTTATTTGATTTTCATTATTCTGGTTTTCCTGATTTGCTGCATCGGCCATCTGGATTTTAAACAATTACTAAATATTAATATCGTATGAAAATGTCCAATGCAATAATCACACAACAAGCATGTTGATCCAAATTCGTCGAACATTGCGACTTACTCTCTTTTATATTAGGCATCTATATTTATTACAAATACAACTGGAATTAAAATTCAATACTAGTATGCATCACTAACCACAAGATGGTCTATACTACAATATATTATTATATATATAAGATTTTTTTTCAAACATACACATACACACACACACACACACACACACACATATATATATATAGGGGAAGATTCATTTGAGAAGAAAATTTTATTAAGAATAAAAAGAACAAAAGGGTACAATGGTAAAACACTAAATAGTTTTTTCTCATCTCATTTATTATTATGTTTGACTAATTAATTAGTCATTAAGACTATCATCCTCCACACTAAAAAATTTTGCCTACACACATCAAAAGTTATCCTACACATTTCGAAATTTATCCTACACATATTGAAATTTATCCTACACAACTCGTAATTTATCCTACACGCCTCCTATTTATCCTACACTGTAAATAAATTTTTATTTTTATTTTTTGAGAAAAAATATATATCTTAAAAATAAGTTACAAATTTAATATAGTTAGTTATTAAAGATGAAACTACCAATTAATGATGTATGTAAGTTTACCAATATACCCTTATAGTTACATTAAGTACAAATATTAAATGAAGTCTAATGAAGCATTTCTATTGGTTGAAATTTCTTCTTTTTTCTTCCTATAAAGAATTTCTTCTCATTTGAACTCTCCACTATATATATATATATATATATATATATATTAATGATAGGGGTTCATCCAAAACTCCATATTACGCTCGTCATATTTCCAGACGAGTCGTTCCCCTATTTGTCTCATCCTTTCACTCCCTTCTAAAATCTCATCACCAAAGGTTCGGAGTTCTTGCACATTCTTAGTGCTCATGGGTGGTGCTGGTGCTGGTATTGGGTCTGGGAACTGGGGCATCTGTTCTTCCTAAGGGTATGGATTCTCTAGAATCTCCCTGATGTATTGGTCATTATCGTAATAGGGGTCTAGAGAGTCAAGGTCTGGGTAGGGTACTCCTACTAGATCTTGCATGGGCTCCTCTATTGGGTAAAGTGGCTGGTAGTCCCTGTGGTCGTCAAACCATGGGTCATAGTCTAGAGGAGGGGGTGCAGATGTAACACCCCGAAAACGGGTTTGGTAATCAAACCCCGTTAATACTAAAAGACGGGTAAAATACCACTAGTAGTAAAATTTACCCGGTGAATATTAGGATTTAAATAAATAAGTCTTATATTTATTAAAAGGATGGGAAATACTTTGAGAAAGCAAAGTATATAAAAAGGCCTGAGATTTAACGGGACATAAAATAAAACGGGTTTTTGAACAAGATGAATAACTAGGAAAATTATAACCTAGTTAACTAAAAGTCTAGAAATAACTTGAAATAAGGTTAGAATAACCAAAATTTAATGTTAAACAAAAAGGGAGGGACCAATGTTGTTAAACTTGAAACTATTATTATTAGTTTTAAACAAAAAAATAAAACCAAACACCTCAAATGAGGCTCTGGTCGATCAAGAACAGGAAGAGGGCGACACCCTCACCCCCAAGCCCTAACTTCTACTAAACTCTCAAATTGAAGGCCCAAATCAAGTTGAAATCAAAATCTGAACATAGAATCGTGATCACCTTGTCAAGAGGATCGTGAGGTATGTCGAATTAGGTCATTTTGATTCAACCCAAATTCTTGCATGTGATTGAAATTGAGTGTTGAGCTTAATTATGTGTTGTAAATACGAAATTTGAAAGTGATATAAGGGTTAGGGACAAACCCTAGATGATTTCTTGTCAAAATTCTTGCATGATAATTGTAAGGATCAAAATCACCATAGTGGGTGATTAAGATGTTAGTAGAGCTTGATGAACACTAGGATTTAAAACCCTTGTTCTAGTGTAAACTGAAATTATGAGGAAATCTCTAAATTGTTGATGTTAAAATATGTGTATATAGTCTAATTGAAGTTAATTAAGGTGATAAACTCAAGTCATGAACTTGGTTTAGATTATGTAGAAATCTGACCCGCTAGGTTAAAACGCCTAAATGAAAGTTAAAATGTAAAGGTTGGTAAAACGCAGATTTGAATATGTTAAGAAATTATGCGTTAAGACTTATAAAAATGGTTCTAAACGGATTGTGAATTGAACTCTTTAGGCGAGGAATCCGGATCGTCAAATGGACAAGCCGGTGGAAATACGCGTTTGAAAGGATGCTTAAAAGGTACGTAACTACGGTTCCGTTACATTATGCTTGATTTCGTATTTTCGTTAGTAGACTTTAAATTAGCATAATACATGAAATTGGCATCTAGTGGAAGTGACGAAGGTCACTAGGTAAATAAACGGGTCAAAAGGTGAAATTATCACCCTTTGACAATATCGACTAATGGTTTGTCGAGTTATATGTTTATAGGAATAAATATCAAATGGATACGCACATCGCTAGTGCTTAGTGGCTACTAAGTCAAGGTATTGAAACGGGTCAATATATTGATCCGAGCCAGGTATGTATAATGATTCAATTCATCATGTAGAGCTTGAGGTTTTCTAAGAGTTAAACAAGATCAAATTGGATATTTGGTTATCTTAAAGATAAACCGAATAATTCAAGTTATAATTGTAGTGTTTTAGAAACATAATGGCTTCTAAACAAGGTTCTAGTTAAAAGATCAAATTTTTGGGTCAAACAAGTATCTGAAGTCCTTTGTCGTAAAAGAATGACCAAAATTGACCAAAATGCCCTTGTAGGTTAAATTGAACAAACAACCCTTAAAGGTTGTTTGGAAACGAGTTTCATGATTAAATAAATACTTAGAATAAGTGTAGAAGTTGAAAGATGTAATACGTTAGTCAAATAGCTCTATTGGAGTCTTGACGTAAAATAACAATCCGAAGGTTAAAACTCGGAACATATAGATATACACATTGAAATCCAACACACAAAGAGTTGTAGTTGAAGATTACTCGATAAGAAATGTAGGAATAAGATGCTAGAAATGAATGAAAGTGATTTCAAGATTTAAAGTGCTTAAATACCCTTAACGGGTCAAAATAAGCATACGAGCGAAAACGGGTTTAAATTGTGTAATAAACCTATGATTAGAACCTAATATAGTAGGTAACATTAATTTGAAGAAGTGTATGAGACATAGGAATCAAATAAATACGTTTGTTTGATAAAATGCATAAACGGGTTAAAATTTGGTAAAAAGGTAACGAGTCGAAGGCTTAGAAGTCTCAAAATTTCTTATGTTGGATGTAGGATTTTAACTCCATAAGATGGAGGATTAAATTACGGACGCGTAGGAAAAAGAATTGGGTAAAACGGATCAATAACGAAGAAGTTATGGCCGTTTCCGTGAAATCAGATCGTGCTGGGTATGTACAGCATCAACTGAAACAACAGGCTGTGAAAAATAGGGCTAGGCGTGACACCTAGGCCCTTGGCGTCACGTCTAGCCCCCTAACTCCGGAAATTGTTAATTTTTGTCATTTTTAACCCCTGTACTTGTTTGAACTTAATATTTGACTATCAAAACTAACTTTTAAGTTGGTTTTGATCATAGGTGAATGCCAAGAGTGCACGGATGAAGATCAAGCGACGAGCAAGAACCGAACACGATCATGAAATAAGCTTCCACACTATGTATCGTTATTATGTTAAACGACGAACGTACACATGATATGTTGTATACTTTTTAAATTGTAAAAAGTTTTAATAAACCCGTAATTTCCAATGCATATGTAATCTTAATTACATGACTGTTTTTCGTAAATGATACGTTAAACCTTAATTTATAAGAACGGGTGTTACAGTAGATATCCTAGGAATTTCAGCTGGGTTTAGTTCAATGTCCATGGGTTGTGTGGGGAATAATGGCAATGGCTGGGGTGCTATGAATTGGTCTAGATTAGGGTCGGCAGCTGTAGTTGTTAAAATACAAAAATTTGCTAGACTCCTATTGAGCATATCTTGGGTGTGAGCATCTGTTTCTCTTTTAATGACTGCTAAAGCACGCTTTTGTTGTAACTTTTTCATCCTTTTCCTACGTTCATGCGCTCCTCTGCTGAATCATCCTCTCTTCTTAGGAGGGAATGGCTCTTCAGATTGGGCCTTGAACATGAATATCCCATCTTCGTTGTCAGCCGAATACCCTGAGAGGGTAGGCTGTGAAGAGGTACCTTCGTCCCTAGGTGAACCGGACAGTTGACGGTAAGCGTCTGAAGGTCCTTGGTCACTCATGTTGTAAACTAACAAATTGTCAAATAACACAAAATAATAAACTACACGTATGCACATAATCTTATTGATTATTTCCTAACAAAATTAATAATTTCAATGTCAGCAGAACACTTCTTTGCCTGAAATTAGTGGCTGTAGCTCTGATACCACCTTCTGTCGAAACCCCCGACCCCTATCTCCTGGGATCAGGCGGACGCGAACTCAGATTTGGTGGTATCGTTGGTTTATCAATATTTGAAAGCTGAAATTTCATCAGGACCTTAGTTAGGAAATATTTTATCAGAGTAAAATACCACATTTTTATATTAATAAACACATGGGTAAAACCCAAGTTTCTATTACAAACATGTTTATAAGGATAAACCCTAATTTATTGAATTTAAAACATCGTCTTTTAGGTAACTTTTATAGCCACATTTTTCCAAGCCTTTAGTGCTCTCTAGCTGGCTTCTAATTGGCTTTCACATTTTGTTACCTGAAACGCGTTTTAAAAACATTTGTCAGTAGGAAATACTGGTGAATGAATCCCAGTTTAATCGAGAAGCATTTATCCTTTAACAGTATTGAGAGCAATTACAATGTTTATATCTACACAATTACTCATTCAGTATTGTCAATCCTGACTGGTAGGTCTTATTACTCATTGGCTATCTGGTTGTCCAATAGTAACGTGTCCACATTTTGTATAAAAAACCCCAACATACCGGCAGTAATTAAAGAACTACAAATACTCAATCACTGCTAATTATATTTAAAATTATTTAAGGTTTTGTAAAAATAGTTTGCAAAAAGGTTCACAAAAAGGAGATTACTCATATTGCTACTTTAGACTTTTCTTGGTGGATTCCTGGTTATAATCTATTAATTAAACAATGCAAGCGTGTTAGTATAATAACCCAATATTTACATTAGTAATACCCTTCCCGAGACAAAATTCCAACGACTACGTCGGGCAGAACCACGACAGCCGTTACGGAATCCTAGTTCAATCGGGCAGCGTATCTAATACGTAACCGGGGGTTAAAATACTTATAACGAGGTAGAACTTCGTTATTTAGGAGGGTATTATGCCCAAGTATAGTGTATACTATAGAGAAATTTGAGAGAGAAAGACGATGAACGATTGAAAATGAAAGCTGATGCCTCCTATTTATAGGGCTGGTTGACCACTTCCTCGCGGCCCGCGTAACCCACACAAGGGTCCTTCGCGGCCCGCTAACTAGGGTTGGTAGGCCCTAGCTTGGCCCGGTCATCCCACTAGTCTCGACACGATTGTGCCACGTGGCACCTCAGGGTGTGGCCCTGGTGACCAGCTGTCGCGACCCGCGTAAGACTTCTTAAGGGTCTTCGCGGCCCGCCAGGAACTAATAAAAATTGTTTTTATTTTATTTTTAATTATATAAGGTATTTTGGGCTCGGTTTTCACATACTGGGTGCAATTTAAAACATATTGGGACATTCTAAATATATTAGGGTGTTGGGAATAATTTTGGAAGGTTGTTATAATTTGAGACTGAAATTCAATAGCCGATAAAATTCACTCCAAAAAGCTATACGGTGCACACATATTTGCAACTGATGTTTAGTCTCAGATAAGGTGCCGCCGAAATATTAGTGATTGACTATTAGTCACTAAATTATGTTGCATAAAAATCAGTCCTCCATACCAACAGCAACAAATAAATCAGTCCCAGATACTATGTCAGTCCCTAGTCCCTACTGGTCACCTTTTTTTGTAGCGAGTTGAGCGAGAAGATACGAGAGGTTATTTTATTATCGATTAAATTGAAAATTTTAAATTGAGAAATTTAATTTAGAAAATATAACATAACATTAAAACATGACATACATGTTTTGATAGTTTTTTGTGACGCTAAAAAGATAACACACAAAAAAGTGTCATAAATTTATTGAATTTAAGGAATCCTGACAATTTTTTTCTTGACACAAGTGAATATCATAAAATGGTCTTGTTTTTTTATGACACTAAAAAGATGATACACAAAAAAGAGCGTCATAAATCTATTGAATTTGGTAAACCATGACATTTTTCTCTTGACACACACTTTCGAATGTCATAAAATGATCTTGTTTTTTTTTTCTATGACGCAAAAAAGATGACACACAAAAATAATGTCATAAATTTTATCGGATTTTGTAAACCATGACACTTTTATCGTGACACACACTTTCGAATGTCATAATATGAGCGTGTGTCATTGTTCGCGGGTCAAGATAGGTGTATTTTCTAGTATGGTGCCATAGCCTTCATTGTTGAACGTACATTAGTATGAGCTGATTAACTGTTGAAGCTTGTGACTTATCTACCATTTCTTGAATTTCAAAGATAATTCATTCTTCTCATTAGGATAAAACCTAAGCTCTGATGAAGCAATATTTGTTTTTAGACTATTTCCAATGCTAAGAGGCCCTTAGGTGCCCTTATGTCACGGGGTTACTTTTCGACCCCCGTGTGGCGTCCTCAAGTCCCCGAGGACAAGCCAATCCATCCCGTTTCTTTGTGTGGGTCACTGGTTTCGTCCTGCCTTGGACTCATCAGGAGAGCGGTGCCAGCTCTCGACCAGTGGTGCGTTCGTCGTTTGCACGACTAGGCACGTACACCTCTTCATTGACACTGACATTGTCCCCTGATAAAGTCCAGGACTAGCCAGTAACCCTAGCGTTCAAGCACATCCCATAGCATTGCGATCTTCAAACATTTGGCCCGTGACACTCTCCCACCACCATTTCATGCACGTCCTCGTGCATGCTCGCCGTCTCATACCAGCTCGCATACTTGACAATGCATGATCCCCTTATGTTGAGCATGATTCACTTTGGGAGGGTAGGACACCCGAAAGCACAGCAACAATGATTTTATGTCGTGCATGTTCAATATAGTACGTCAGTTTTGGTTATAAGTGGCGCTGACGTCCGCCACATCGGATTATGTGCCGATGATTCACCTTGTTTCAGGAATACGGGGACCTGAATAGTTGTAGCAGCTTTCACAAAACTTCCTTTTTACGGCGCTGCATGAACCGTAGATTTTTGAACATAACACGGAGGGCTTCACTGTAACTATACTTGAGCGGCTCTCACGATCCTATACTCGCGGAGTACAAAGACCTTTGCCGAAGCAAACCCATATTTGGTCTTCTCCCACCACCATTGCACAAAGATACTCAAAATGTTAAGCTCATTTGGTTAAGAGTCACGTTCCAACGTATCCAAGAATCGTTCTGCTTTGATACCAAGTTGTCACGGGGTTACTTTTCGACCCCCGTGTGGCGTCCCCAAGTCCACGGGGACAAGCCAATCCATCCCGCTTCTTTGTGTGGGTCACTGATTTCGTCCTGCCTTGGACTCATCAGGATAGCGGCGCCAGCTCTCGACCAGTGGTGCGTTCGTCGTTTGCACGACTAGGCACGTACACCTCTTCATTGACACTGACTTCGTCCCCTGATAAAGTCCAGGACTAGCCAGTAACCCAAGCGTTCAAGCACAGCCCATAGCATTGCGATCTTCAAACATTTGGCCCGTGACACTTAGCTGCTTTGCCTAGTCAGCTGTCACATCATATCCTTATAAATTCTTAAAAATCCTTACAAATCTTTAAAACCTCTCAATTTTACCTCCAACCATACAAACATTCTTACATATCATTACATTTTCCACATCACACCCGTTTTTTCTTTAAATTCAATTACTTAAATTATTAAAATGTATTTAAATAATTAAATAGTTAATACAAGTAAATAGGTAATATCTAAAATAAAAAAGTAACTAGATTTAAGAAAATAGTAATACATCTGAAGTGCAGGATGCATGCAATAGATTGGTTTTTTGAATCGGATTTTTCAGAATTTGCTCTTAAATGGGATTTTTCAGAATTTGTTATTTATTTAAAATGGTTTTTTTTTTTCTTTTTTTTAACTTGAATCAAACCTAAAGGTTTAAAATTTAGTTTAGTGCAATTGAACGGGGAGAATATAAAACTTTTAATATTAAAATAAAAGGTTTATCTCTTTATTGACTTTTACACTTCATCTTCCTCACAATTTTCACCAATAAAGCTTTCCATAATTCCATATCTTCACAGCTGAAAAATATTCAGTTTTCTCTCCATTAAAAGTTCATATATAACTGAAAGATCTCGTTGGAAATATAGAAAAAGAAAACGAAATGGCTCAACAACCGAGGCAACCCAAGCCCTTAAGTTTGGGCACCTCACCTTCGGACATCTTCAGGCGGCCGGCTCCAACGCAACGCCCGACTTCGGGCGACTCCGACGTGGCTCGGATGACCTGATTTCGGCTGCGTTAAAGAACAATGCAGAGAATTGAAATGATTATTTTATTGATCAATAAAAGCCTTACTCAATAAAGACGAAAACAACAAATAATAAGACAAAAAATAAACAAATGATCCTAGAGTTTAGCTGGGAACCGAACAGCAACATGATCAACGGTTCTCCTTATTCCTCTAATCACAATTCAAATAATGATGGATTTCATTCAAGTGGCTGGTCTTTAGCTTGAGTTATACTCAACAAGATGAATGGATGCTAGTTCAATGGTATTGGAACAACACACAGAGGTTTGGCCTTGGATATAGTGGTTCCATTTTTCTCAGTCATGTCCAAAACATCATATGGAACCTTAGTGTCAATTTTCCAGTCAAAATTATTGAGTAATGAGCCCAACATGATAGGGACCATACGTGTTGCAAGTGGTATACCAGGGCATATTCTTCGTCCAGCACCAAACGGGATTAAATCGAAATCATGACCTCGGACATCAAGCCCAGACTCCAAAAATCGTTGTGGCTTGAACTCTAGTGAGTCATCCCATACGGTTGGGTCTCTTCCTATGGCCCATGCATTCACAAACACCTGTGTGCCCGCTGGTATAGTGTATCCACTGAGTTCTACCTGTGTCACAACTTTTCGTGGAAGAAGTAAGGGGGATGGCGGGTGCAGTCGTAAGACTTCTTTCACAATGCATGATAAGTAGGGTAGCTTCAATACATCATCCTCTTTTACGATACTACCTTTACCAATAACTTTTTCAAGCTCCTCTTTCGCTTTACTCATGATGTGTGGTTTGCGTAGTAGTTCTGTCATCGCCCATTCTATTGTAATTGAGGTTGTATCAGTGCCAGCAACAAACAAATCCTAGATCATCAAATGAAATTATATGTTAACAATGAAACAAGAGACAAAACAAGTCATATAGTTCATCAAACGAACAGTTTACTCACCAAAAACAAATCCTTTATGTTTGTGTGATTGAACTCATTTGGGTTATCTTGCATCATTTTCAAACACACGTCCAATACATCACCTTGTTCGAATCTGCCGGTTCTCATTCTCTCTTCAATTAACTGATCAAATATCCCAAGAACCTTGGAAAAATGACGAGCCATTCCTCTCTTGATCCCTTGTGGATCAATCTTCTTCAACACTGGAAATAGGTCAACAAGATTTGTCTTTGCAGAGTCCACCATAATGTTGGTAATCACCTCCCTAAACTCTTTACCTGAGGCTGAATCCTCATACGGGTCTGTTAAATCCTTGGAGAAAATAGTGTTGGATAAAAGATTCAACGAGGTTCTAAATGCAGCGCGACCGATGTGCACATTTTCATTCGAAAGAGCAGCTTTCCGGCAGTATGCTATTAGCTCTTCAACTTTCTTGCTCCTCAAGTGTTGTTTGGCTTCAAGAGAGCTGTTGGAGAAGATATTGGAACTAACGATCCTTCTGAGGGTGCGCCACTCTGTGCACACATGGAGAAATGAGATGGAGTGTCGCTCGTGGTTATAGGCACGCACCGCGTCCAGGATATTACGTGTGGAGAAAGCAAGGTCTTGCTTTTTGAGTACTTCTTCCGCGGCAGTGGCTGAGGATATGACGAGCGTGGTGATCTGACCGAGTTGTAAAGACATTATCGGTGTCGGAAATGAGAATAATAGATAGTGTAGGGGCTAGTGTGTAAAGTGGTGTCCTATATAAACACCATTCTTGTACCCCTAATTTCTTGAACAATACAATTTTCTCAATACAATTCAAACCCAATTCATAGATTATTCTCTATACCAAACAACATGGTATCAGAGCAGGTCTCTTGATTCTTGAAACAATCTTTTCCAGCCAATTCAATCCCCAGCCTGAAAATAAAAAAAAACAAAAAAAAAAAAACAAACTCCAAAAGTCGATCAGTCCAAGAACAGTTCTGGATCTGAAACATTCTTGGCGGCAATATATCCCAGCAATCTCTAAGCGAACAACACCATAATCGAACAACACCATATTTGTTTAGCCGCAGATTCAATCCCGATCAGTTCCATTTTCAATTCCGATCAGCTTCAATCAATCACTGTCAATTCAGATCAGTTCCGTTCTCAGCCGCGTTTCCACCGGAAAACCCTTCTTCAACAGGAAAAACAAATCCCTGTCGTCCAGTCTCTATCGAACAATATCACCGTGAAAAAACTCTCGATATTGTCACCGGCGTATTATAATTTCAAGACTGCTAAGAATCAATATTCCGACGGTAATTCGCTGATTGTTGTCGGTGTCTCAGTTGATAGTCGCCGGTTTCAGCATATCGTGAAAGTATCTTTTTTCAAGATATTTGTTGCCTATTTTAAAGATCCCTTTTACCATAAATATCTTGGTAATTTCGCTGATCTTCGCCGTTGCTGATGCTCCAAAATCTTGCGAATTCGCTGTTGCTGTTACCTATTTAAAGATAATTTCGCTGGATAATTTCACTGTCGGTAGCGGAATTGCGAATTTGCGGTTTGTTTAAATCTTGAACGCGAGTTCAAGTCACCGGTGAATTTCGATAAATTCGCCGGCTGAGATAGCTTCGCCTCTTAGCGGAGTTATTCCGAACCTAAATCTTGAACGCGAGTTCAAGTCGCCGGTGAATTGTGATAAATTCACCGCGTGAGATAGTTTCGCCATTTAGCGGAGTTATTTCGAACCTTTTTTTTAACGCGTTTTCGGCGTATTTGGTTGCCTATTAAGTACGCTCAGTTGATTGTCGTTCAAAAAAAAAAATGGAAATCAATCATAGTAGGAACAGTGCTTGGATTTTCGATTCTGGTGCCACTGACACCATGACGTTTGAACCATCAGACATACGATCAATGTCCAATCCTCAAAAAACTCAAATCCACACTGCAAACAATGGAATGATGCAAGTGAAAGGAGGAGGAACAATTGAAATTTCACCAACTATGAAGTTATCAAATTGTCTTTATGTACCATCATTATCGCACAAACTGCTCTCAATTAGCCATATTACCAAAGAGCTAAATTGCACAGTGCTAATGCATCCTACTTTCTGTCTTCTACAGGATATCAGGACGGGTGTGATTATTGGACGTGGTACTGAGCGCCAAGGATTGTACTATGTGGATGAAGTGGCTCAACAGGGTACTGTGATGTTGGCTCATGGAACTGATAACCGGGAAGCCTGGCTATGGCATAGACGTTTGGGACATCCATCCCATGGTTATTCGCACCTTTTGTTTCCAAAACTCTTCCCTTCAAATGGGAAAATAGAGTGTGAAACCTGTCTTCGCGCTAAAAGCCATCGACAATCGTTCAAACCTAGCAATACGAAAGTGGCCTCACCTTTCTCACTTATCCATTCCGATGTGTGGGGTCCTGCTCCTGTGATGGGGGGGGGGGGCAGGGTCTTCGGTACTTTATACTATTCGTGGATGATTGCACTCGCATGACATGGGTATATTTTTTAAAAAATAAAGCCGAAGTGTACGAAAATTTTGTCATGTTCTATGCTATGATTCAAACTCAATTTCAAACTCAAATTCAAATCCTTCGATCCGACAATGGGGGGGAATTTGTCAATACATCTATGAAACAATTCTTTAAAACCAAAGGATTAATTCATCAAACCTCTTGTGCTCATACCCCCGAACAAAACGGTGTTTCCGAACGAAAAAACCGTATTATTCTTGAAATGACTCGAGCCCTTTTGATCGAATCTCAGGTCCCTAAATCCTTCTGGCCGGAGGCAGTTGCAACCTCCGTGTATCTGCTAAATCGGCTTCCCACAAAAGCTCTTAAATTTAAGACTCCCTTAGATTGTCTGTCTAAGTCTGCCAGTATTCCTCATCCTCTTACACTTGAACCTCGAATCTTCGGGTGTACCGCATTTGTTCATATACCCAAAACCAATCGAAACAAGCTTGGCCCATGTGCTGAAAAATGTGTATTTGTCGGCTATGGGATCGATCAAATAGGTTACCGATGTTATAATCCAACAACTCGTCAAATGTTCACCACAATGAATGTTGACTTTCTTGAAACAAAATACTTTTATAACACCCAACTCAGTGGTCAGGGGGAGAATGACAGTATAGACACTCTGAGCTGGTTAATCCAAATTCCCTCATCTGAAGAAGTCACAACAGAAAACTATCACAGTACTGCGAGTCCTTCAAACACAGACACACAATCCGCGGAGCACAGTACCACTGAAGAAAGTCCATCCAACGTGATGCCTGAGGTAAGAAATACTGAGAACCCTGAATGTTCTACGTCTTATAACTATGAGACAACAGGGGAAAACATAGAACCGACAAATACAGAACATGTTGAACCAAATGTTGAACAGGTTGAAAATCAGGTTGAAAATGAGCCAGTAGTGGTTGAACATGTTGAACCACCAGGTGCAGCAGAGACAACCGGAAGATACTCTCTTCCTCCTAGAGCCAATAGAGGGGTTCCTCCAAAACGGTACTCCCTAGAGAGGGAGACCAGAAATTCAAGATATCCTGTAGCTAATATGGTCAACGGGAACTTATCTAACAGTGCGAAAGCGTTTGTTACTTCTCTATACACTGAACAAATACCTAATTCCGTAAAGGAAGCTCAAGGTAAGAAGAATTGGGAAGAAGCAATGGAAGTGGAGATGCGTGCTCTCATGAAAAACAACACATGGGAGAAGTGCGTTCTTCCTAAAG
This sequence comes from Helianthus tuberosus, assembly GCA_030545235.1. Taxonomy (NCBI): domain Eukaryota; kingdom Viridiplantae; phylum Streptophyta; class Magnoliopsida; order Asterales; family Asteraceae; genus Helianthus; species Helianthus tuberosus. The sequence continues at coordinate 139,809,018 of CM060424.1, forward strand.
GAAAGAAAACAGTTGGATGCAGGTGGGTGTATTCGATTAAATATAGACCAGATGGTTCCATTGGGCGATACAAAGCTCGGCTTGTAGCCAAGGGTTACACTCAGACGTATGGGATCGATTACTCTGAGACTTTTTCTCCGGTTGCAAAAATGGATACCATTAGAGTTCTCTTCTCTGTAGCAGCCAATAAGGAGTGGCCTCTTCACCAGTTTGATGTTACAAACGCCTTTCTCCATGGAGACCTAACAGAAGAAGTCTACATGGAAGCACCTCCAGGTTTTTCAGGGGGTTTTAAAGAAGGGGAAGTTTGTCGGTTGAAAAATCCCTTTATGGGCTAAAGCAGTCTCCTCGGGCATGGTTTGGGAAGTTCACTTTGGCCATGAAAGAGTATGGGTATCACCAAAGTAACGCTGATCATACTCTGTTCCTCAAGAGAAGAAACGGCCTTGTAACCTGCTTGATCATATATGTAGACGACATGATTATTACCGGAGATGATACAGAAGAAATAGCACGGCTGAAAAGGAATCTGTTTTCAAAGTTTGAAATGAAAGACCTTGGGAATCTTAAGTATTTCCTCGGGATAGAAGTTCTCAGGTCTAAGCAGGGGATTTTCATCTGCCAAAAGAAGTATGTCCTTGATCTCCTAGCAGAAACTGGGTTGATTGATTGTAAACCAACAGATACTCCAATGGTGGTGAATCACAATCTTCACATGGAACTCAATGGAGAACTTGCAGACAAAGAAAGGTATCAACGGCTTGTGGGCAAGTTAATTTATCTCTCTCACACTCGCCCTGATATAGCTTATGCTGTTGGAGTGGTGAGTCAGTTCATGCATCAACCTCAAGTTGCCCACATGGAAGCTGCTCAGAGAATTTTAAGATATCTCAAGGGAACGGCAGGCCATGGAGTGTTGTTCAAAACAAATGGACATTTAAATGTTGAACTCTACACTGACGCAGACTGGGCAGGGGATAAGGGAAACCGAAGATCAACATCAGGATATTTTTCCTTGGTTGGTGGGAACCTCGTTACCTGGAGGAGTAAGAAACAGAAAGTAGTCGCTCTATCGAGCGCAGAAGCGGAATTTAGAGGTATAGCTCGAGGGTTAAGCGAAGTTCTGTGGATCAGGAAGCTGCTAGAAGACATTGGTTTTTCCCAAAAGGCTCCTAGTAAAGTCATGTGTGACAATACAGCTGCAATACAAATCTCAGAAAACCCAGTTCAACACGATCGAACAAAACACGTGGAGGTAGATCGACATTTCATCAAAGAAAAGTTGGAAGCAAGAATCATAGAACTCCCTCATGTTTCGTCAAAAGATCAACTCGCAGATATACTCACAAAGGCAGTCAACGGAAACGTGTTTAGTAGCTGTTTGAGCAAGTTGAGTATTGGTGACCCCACTACTCAACTTGAGGGGGAGTGTCGGAAATGAGAATAATAGATAGTGTAGGGGCTAGTGTGTAAAGTGGTGTCCTATATAAACACCATTCTTGTACCCCTAATTTCTTGAACAATACAATTTTCTCAATACAATTCAAACCCAATTCATAGATTATTCTCTATACCAAACAACAATCGGGCCATGAATTTTGGCTAGTTTCGCTAGCGACTGGTGCGGTAACGCTCCCAGCAAGTGGAGGTTTCCTGTGATCGGCAACCGTGTTGGGCCTGGAGGTAAGTTCTTGGGTTTGCCTACCCCCAAAACCCAGATAAGTATGTAAGATAAGAGAAGAGTACTCACTATTATAAGAAAATCCATTATTAGATGGTGTGTGTAGTGTGTGTTGTGCCAAAGGATGTTGCTGTATTTATACTTCTATTAATGAATATAATATATCAGCGCCCATATTTTGTTAGACGTTGCTGCTGGACCTGCAGGCCTTGTTGAATTCTTAGTTTTGACTTTTGAGATTTGTGTTTTTTTCATATTTGGCGAGCATCTCAAATATAATAAGGAATTTTCAACTACTACAAACATAACATAAGTTGCATACGTCATACGCCCAACAAATTTACTATTTTATCCTTATTTAAAATTACGATTTTGTCATCAGTTCAAATTTATGTTTTCGCCCCCGCTTAAAAATAAATTTACGCTTTTGCTCCAAGCTAAATATTTCAATTTTGCCCCTGGTTAAAAAATTACGATTTTGACCTGTTTCAATTTACAGTTTTGCCATTAGTTTTTTTCCCTTAAAATTACGATTTTGTCATTAGGTGAATGTTATGTTTTTGCCCACGCCTAAAAATAAATTTCCGCTTTTGCTCCCGGCTAAAAATTCAAATTTTTTCATCGGCTCAAAATTACGATTTTGCCCCGTATATATTTATACTTTCACCATTAGTTTTTTTTCTCACAGCCAGGTTACGATTTTGCCCTCAACTTAAGTTTACATTTTGCCCATCGTTTTTGTTTGTTTTCCTGGTGAAATTACAATTTTGCCCCCAGTGTAAAATTATTGTCATGCCGGCAGCCTCCACTTCCCCATTGGTCCATTTAGTTTACGATTTATTCATTAATTAAAATTTTGATGCCCTCAACTTAAGTTTACATTTTGCCCATCGTTTTTGTTTGTTTTCCTGGTGAAATTACAATTTTGCCCCCAGTGTAAAATTATTGTCATGCCGGCAGCCTCCACTTCCCCATTGGTCCATTTAGTTTACGATTTATTCATTAATTAAAATTTTGATTTCGCCATCAGTTAAAAATTACTTTTTCCCATTGTTTTAGTTTCTTTTAGCAAAACTATAAAGGTTTTTTTCTTTTAATTGGTTTACTCGATTTAATATTTTTTCGTCTCAAGAAACTAACTAACACTGGCTCATTAGTCCTGAAAAAATATAGTTTTCTCCTTAGCCAAAAATTACAGTCTTGTCATCGTTTTTGTTTTTTTTTTTTCCTAGCAAAATTATAATAGTTTTTTTTTAATTGATTGAGAATTATTCGGCCATTGCCCCGCAACGCGGGCGGGGCATCAACTAGTTTAATACTAAATGTCTATTTATACTTTCACATCACAAAATATTTATGTGTAAAATATATTTTTATATAAGAATATAATCTATCATTTTTTTAAAGTTTTTAATATTTTATTTATTATTTTTCATATAGAGAGAGAGGGACATATTAATCCGTTGTGACATTTATGTTTAATATGGATGTTGTGAAGTAATTGTGACACCCGGCTATGTTTAATACTAATGTGATATGTGTTTCAATGAATAAAAGTGTTATTTTGATTGATTTGGTGTTAATTAACGCCCTTTTGTTGTTCTAACAAGTTTAAATTTAATATGTGGTTATGTTGGTAAATCTAATAAAAAGCTTATCACGTAACGAATAAACTGCGAAACGAGGTCAATGTTAAAATCCTAAAATTTCCCCTATGGTTGAAATAATATTTCTAAATATATAAACCATCCGATACCACGTGTATATTATATAACTAAACGTTCTTATTAACCAAGACATATAATGTCACACCCCGCCAAAGGCGAAGCCGGGGCCTGAGATGAATGCTTTCCACGCATCTGGTTTGCAAACATCTGGTAATGAATTAAATATTTATAACGACGCCTAAATATTTAGATTGTTTCAAGCCATAGTAACGAGTCTACCAATCGTCACACCTTGCCGAAGGCGGAACCACATGGCATGAGACGAAAGGTTTCCAAGCATCCGATTTGCAAACATCTAGTAACGAGTCAAAATATTTATAAGAGTGAATTGCAAGTTTTGTCCTTTATTTGTATATCAAATTTCGAGCGGTGTCCTTTATCTTTAAAATTAACGAGTTTTATACTTAATGTTTCAAAATTTTACACGGTTTGTCCTTTGGCCCTAATCCAGTCAATTTTAACTGTTAAGTGGAGGGCACATTGGTCTTTTTTACATATTTATTTAAAAACAAAAAAAAATAAATGAATAAAAACATACTCTCTCATCCCCCCTCTTTCTTGTATGCTGTAACTGCAAAACCAATTGCCTCTTATACTCACTTCTTGTAAATAGCTGGTATGCGAGACCCAGAACCAACAAACTCAATATTATTAAAAGCCTATTTCATCAAACGCTTATATTAAGATCATTTACAACCTTCGAACAAGGAGCAGTAACTCACCAAACAAATCTAAACACAGATTCTCAAAATCCTCATTCATTTAAAACCCTTTCACATCTTTTTCATCCATTAAACATTCAATATTTTGTATAAACATAAATATTATATTGTTATTTAAATTTTTCAGCAAAATATTTGAACAAAACTTCATCCATATCACTACCTAATGAGATAATATTTTCAAGTGCCCGCCTTTAAAAGCCGCATTAGTCCTGAGTGTCACAAGCCAAAAGCCGCAAGAGCCGTTTTATTTTCCGGCGACCATTTACCAAAACTGGTGGTGTTGTATCACTGGTGACCATGGTGAGCTCCACAGCGGTGATAACGAGCGGCGGGTCTTGTTGGGTCCCGAAAATCAAGATATACAACTTACCTCGTTAGATTTGATAGTGGTCGACACCCATCTCAGTCAACAAGAACAGATCCCAGATGTGGGGGTGGTAAATTATTAAAATAATTTTCTAAATAAATAAGTCTAAAGTCCAATTTGCCCTCCACTTAACAGTTAAAATTGACTGAGTCAGGGTCAAAGGACAAACCGTGTAAGATCATTAAGTATAAAACTCGTCAATTTTAAAGATAAAGGACACCAGATGAAATTTGGTATAAAGATAAAGGACAAAAGTCGTAATTCACTCTATTTATAATGCTCCCAAAGTATTTAGATTGTTACAAACCATAGTAACGAGTTGGGTCAACTTAACCCAAATAAAGATAAATTGATCAAACATTATCGAACACAAATGAAAATTTGTTTGTCGGCCCCAAGTTTTGTGCGAAGATCTTGATGTTTTTTTAGCAAAGCTTGATGGGTTTTAAGAAAAGGTTGTCCCAACACAAGTGGAGCATCATTTAAGATGACGAAGTATCATTTGGTTTGTTTGAATGAGAACGTCCTCAATCACTCCCGTAACATTTTTATTTTTTCGATTAGCCAAGAGGATAGGAATTTTGATTGGAAGAAAATCACCAATACCTAATCTTTCAAAAACTTAGCTTGGCATTATGTTAACACAAAGATCTTTATCTATTGAGATGTACCTAATGTTGATGTTTTGAATAAAAATGATATTGGTTTTATGTTTGATTCATTTTGTTCATCTTGTATTAGCAAAGTTTGATCTTTAGTTAATTAAATACTTGCTATTTCTTTAATGTTAGGATTAGCGGTTAACTCTTTAAAAACTTAGCATGAGATGGAACCAAACTATAATTTTCAAAAGAAGGTTGTAAGATGTGTATTTCTTGGAGGTCTTTTTGTTCCTCTACGAAATTTACCTTTGAGAACTTACCTTCTGAATGGCTTGGTTCGGGTTTTTCACCTTCATGTATTAAGTCTTCTTTGAGTGGTTATTCTTTCGTTGGCCCTTGAGGTTTTACCTCTTTTATTATTTCCTCTTTTGTACAAATAGTCTCTTCTTTTGCACGAGATTGCTTCATCAAGAATTCTATGTTCTTGAGACTTTGTATGAGGCTTTTGGCTTCGGGAACTATTGTGGGTGGTGTCTCGTATGTTTCAAACGCTGGAGTGTCCCAATCAAAGCTTGATTTTGGAAGCTCAAACTTTTGTTCCTCATATGTTGTGTATGAGGTTGATAAGAAAGAGGTAACAATTTTGTACGAAATGGGATTCACTGCAAATGGTAGAATATGGTTCCTTATAATCATCATAACCATAGTAGTCATAATCTCCCATGTAATAATCCATTGTTTGGATAGTACTCAGAAGATTACGGCTTCCTTAAATTAATTTTTTTTTTGCGAATACAGAAGGTTTACATGGCCCTGTGCTCTGTGAACACGACCCCGTGCCTCAGAATGTGTTTAATTCGGTATTGGGCATTTTTACACGGCCCCGTATCTATACAACATGACCCCATGTTAAGCTACTATAACTGAAATTTTTAGAAAACAAACAGAAATTTGAACATAAAAACTAAAGAAAATGACTAGGTCGTTGATTTTAAGCTTTCTTAAAATACTTGCGTCCCCGGCAACGGTGCCAAAAACTTGGTAGGTGTCAAGTGTGTATGGATTTTTATTATAATTTTTAATTACTTTTTACTCTTTTATCAAGCTTTAAATTTATAAAACACGATATAACACTATTACTCTCTACAACACGCAAGGGCAAGTGCACCCATCGTTGGCGTAGTATAGTGATGGCAAGATACCGAGGTCGTCCAAGGACACAAGAGCTTTTAATACTGGTTTATCGTCAACGTCTAATCGATCCTAATTTTGAGAAAAGGTTTTTAAACAAGTAAAACTAAAAGAAAGAAACTAAAGTAATAAAAGAAACAAATACACAAGAAAGAATCACTTGGTTCTGACTCGTCTTTTATGTATCTTTTGATAATTTTCGCACTTTGGGTTTTCTTAAGAGATTATCTTTGTTATAGTGGCATGTCCATCTTTTGGAGGCAACGCTACCCTCAGCCATATTGGTCAGAGTCAGCAGGGATACAGTCCTGGAAGGCCGGAATATTGAAAGATAATTAAGTAAGTTATTAATGCAAAATGTGGCATGTTCCTCTTTTGGAAGCAATGCTACCGTTGGCCACATTGGTCTCAGTCAGCAGGGATACAGTCCCGCAAGGCCGGTTTAAAGTTTTAATGGTAGTTTATTTATAAGGGATTCAAGCCATTCTTACTTCCCCCGATTTGATGCAATATGCCTTAAAGGAAGTCCTAATATGCTTGAATCAAGTCCAGGATCTATACATTGAACGAGGCAAAAATTTTACCCAAACCATCCTTCTAACACCCTTCTAACCCCCTTCCAGGCAGTTAACGCGCTTTATATAGACCGTAAAGACACGAATGAGTGAATCAAAGAAACATGAAGAGATGATAGAATAAATTTCACTTTCAGTATAAAAAAAACTAGTTATTAAAGTCATTAATACATACCCAATTAAAAAGTAACCAAAGGTTGGAAATCAAAAGTAATACATAAAAGATTTTGTCTTCACCAAGTGATGTAAGAGATTAGCCAAGCATGGCCATAGTTTGACGAAAGCGCTTACTATCAATCTTGGATCCCGAGACTACTACCCACTCTAACTCTAACGATTATGGTGGAAGATGGTGGTGTTGTTGTGGTGGTGGTGGTGGAAGTGAGAGAAATGGTTTGCCAAAGGATGAGTTGCAAGTTAACCAAGCACCTCTATTTATAGCTAAAAACAGTGAGTTTACACGACCCCATGCCTAGTAGGTACGGCCCCGTGCCCTTCTCCTTCTCTGTCTTCATTTAATGCACTTGTCAGTCTAGATGCTCACACGGCCCCGTGACCCTTGTACTTGCTGTACGAACCAAGATTTGCAAATCTGAGAGTTGACCACAGCCTGTGTCCATGAGACACGGCCCCGTGTCCCTTGTCTGCTTATGTTTGTCTTTTTCCTCAAGGAATCTTTGATGGGGCAAGGCCCCATGCCCGGCAGGCACGGACCATGCTTGGCTTCTAGTTTGTTGTTTTTGGTCTTGGGTGAAGCTTGGAGGGTCGATATAGTGTATTTACTTCCCTTCTTTCATATTTATAATGGTTTTTGCCGTTAATTTGTTCCTTTTGTACGTTTAAGCTCTTTTAATCCTGAAAATCAAAGTATACAAAGAACCGCATTTTTCCAACATTAGTACTGAAAAGGGTTGTTTTTATACCTTATTTGATCTAATTTATATCTTGCATTTGGTGCATATCACAAATAATGATGGATTTCATTCAAGTGGCTGGTTTTTAGCTTGAGTTATATTTAATAAGATGAATGGATGCTAATTCAATGGTATTGGAACAACACACAGAGGTTCGGCCTATGATATAGTGGTTCCATTTTTCCCAGTTATGTCCAAAACATCATATGGAACCTTAGTTTCAATTTTCCAGTCAAAATTATTGAGTAATGAGCCCAACATGATAGGGAACATACGTGTTGCAAGTGGTAAACCAGGGCATATTCTACGTCCAACACCAAACAGGATTAAATCGACATCATGACCTAGGACACCAAGCCTAGACTCCAAAAATCGTTGTTGCTTGAACTCTAGTGGGTCATCCCATACGGTTGGGTCTCATGCTATTGCCCATGCATTCACAAACACCTGTGTGCCCGCTGGGATGGTTTATCCACTGAGTTCTACCTATGTAACAATATTTCACAATGCATAATAAGTAGGGTAGCCTCAATACATCAAGCTCCTCTTTAGCTTTAGTCATGATGTGTGGGTTACGTAGTAGTTCTGTCATTGCCCATTCTATTGTAATCGAGGTTGTATCAGTGCCAGCAACAAATAAATCCTAGATCATCAAATGAAATTATACGTTAACATTGAAAGAAGAGACAAACAAATCATAGATCATCAAATAAACAATTTAGTCACCAAAAACAAATCCTTTATGTTTGTGTGATTGAACTCGTTTGGGTTATCTTGCATCATTCTCAAACACACATCCAATACAACACCTTGCACGAATCTACCCGTTCGCATTCTCTCTTCAATTTACTGATTAAATATCCTAAGAACCTTTAAAAATAACGAGCCATTCCTCTCTTGATCCCTTGTGGATCAATATTCTTCAACATTGGAAATACGTCAACATTGATAAAACATTGAATCTTGAAATATTGTTTACATGTTATAGATATATGTTAAAGCATGAATTTTTTTTTTTTCTATTTTGGTGGGTTTTACCTTGAGTTTTACTAGAATTTCATGATGAGCCTCAACCAAATCTTGAATTTATTTTCGGTATAATTTGTTAAATACTTGTGTCAGAATTTGTTATGCATGGTAATATTATTATATGTTGAATCATATTTGTACAAAGAATAAGGAATATAATATAATGTGCATATACTTTTACATAAGAAAATATTTACATGTAAGATATATTTTTATACAAAAGTAATATATATATATATATATATATATATATATAGGAACAGGATCAGGTGAAAACACTTCAAAGTGTGAGAACAGTGAGAACGATTCTCAGCCACAAGATCTTAGTAGTTTGTGGCTGAGATTGATGCAGTGACATTTGTGTAAATACTAGGGCATTGGAACTACCAGAAGAGGTAAAATAGGGAGATCCAAACAATGGTGCATATGCTAATCACATGCCATTACCCCCATCATATTTAAACGCCAATAACTTTTTTATACGCGATTATTATTTAAAAAAAATCACACTATAAAATTCAGCGTTTTTTTATTTTTCCAACGAATATACTATTGATATACTTTTCGAAAAAATGAACTGGGTTTTTATGGCGTTTTTCAGAACTGGGCGTTTTATGGCGTTTTAGACTAGGTATTTTCATGACATTTTTCTGAACTAGGTGTTTATATGGCGTTTTAACTAGGTATTTTTATGGATTTTTTCTGAATTAAGTGTTTTATGGCGTTTTCAACAGATTTTTTCATGGCGTTTTTCTGAACTAGGTGTTTTATGGCGTTTTTAACTAGGTATTTTCATTGCGTTTTTCTGAACTGAGTGTTTTATGGCGTTTTTAACTGGGATTTTCATGGCATCTTTAACTGTGGTATTTTCATGGCTTTTTCTGAATTAGGTGTTTTATGACGTTTTATTTGAACACCCAGTTCATGTGAGTGAGTTTTTGACAATATTACCCCTTAATGTAATTTATCATCAATGCCACATGTCAACACCAAAATCGTTCTCACACTTTTCACCGTTTTCCCTAAATCCTGACCCTATATATATATATATATATATATGGTAAGGTTCATTTGAGAACCACCTTTATTGTGAGAACCATGAGAACCAATGTGAACACACTAAAAAAACCTTAAAAAAAACTAAAACAACCTAACCCCTAACCCCCACCCCCACCCAAGCTAAAATGCTAAAAACTAAACCCCCCAAAAAACCTAAAAAAATTTAAAAAACACACATATTTTTTTTATATTTTTTACATTAAAATCGCCACTTTTAGGAGCAATTTTTTTTTAAATATAGCGATTTTTTTTACAAAAAAAATAGTAAATTTTTTTATGTTTTTTAGTTATTTTTATGTATTTTTGGTTGTGTTCACATTGGTTCTTGCAATAAAGGGTGGTTTCTAACGGATCATTCTCCTATATATATATATATATATATATATATTATAAAGGAAAAGTGATGTACACACATGTAATTTTGCCACGCGTATCAATTCTAAAGCAGCATGTACAACTATTGAAAACTTGTTTTATGAGGGTAAAATTGTAAAGAAGTCAACATTTTAAGACAATAAAAGGGTATAATAGTAAATTGCACTCACATAATTAATATCCTCCTCTGCCCTCAAGAAGAAACCTAATAGACTGTCGACCGATCGACATCCTCAAATCAAAACATTCAATTAGGAATTCCAAACTTCTTCCTCTTTATTTTTCTCTTCTTAAAAACACCCATTTCCATCTATCTCAGTTGCGTTTGAATCCAAATCAGAGACCTACAATCGGCCCATGACTCCTCTTCGTGATTTTTTGGCTGAATCACGTAATTCGTTTTCTACAAATGGTTGCTGAGTTTTGGATCTGGTTATCAAGTGGTAATATGTATTATACAGTTAATCGATTGGTTTTGAATTACGTTTGCAGGTTGCTTCGTTTTCATGGAATTTGGTTACCTAATTACTATTGTTGCCAGTGTTGTTGGGTGGATCTGTATTGATTGTGTCGTTGCTCGATGGGTCTGTGGCAGTTGCTCTCTTCATCAAAGCTATGTCGTCGGTCAGTTTACCTAAACCCTAATTTTTCAATTTTAAGGTTCCTCTTCTTAAACTTTATAATGGTTTCAACTTTTGTTGATTGGTTTCTCTGTTGATATATGGAAACGTGTTTTACATTTGCAGTTACGGAAGATTACACATGTCCATTTTGCTTGCTAAAAAGTGCAAGTTACGAGGTAAATATGGAATTATATAATATATTTCAGTGCCTATTTTCGTTAGGGTATGATAATGATTTGTATATCTTGATCTCTTGTTTCAGGGACTTGAATGTCACTTGCCAGCATCTCATGATCTCTTTAACTATGTGTTCTTGGTTCGTTAATTTCATAAATCCACCATGGTTTTTAGGTTGGCCATTAAATAGAGTACAGACTACAGAGTACTAACTGTAGCTTATATTGGTGTTTAGGATTGAATTAGGTCAAAATCAGGTTAAATTTGGTTCGAATTTGGTGCGATTGGAGGTGAAAGTGGAAGTTAGGGTTAGGGGTAGATAAGTGTGTAGTTTGATAGGTTTTGATGAGGAAGAAGAGAAAAGGTAATGACTTATTGTGTAGTGATAAGGATACGAAGGAGATTGTGTAAGAATAGGCGTGCAGGGATTGCCGCCACAGCTCCGCCGTGTGCGATGTCATCGTTGGTTTTGTCGGGGAGAGGGATTAAGAGGAAGATTGGGTGCATCGATGTAGCGACTACCAAACCAACGAACCCGACCCGAAACCTGTTCTGACCCGACCCGATTCAACCCGGTCCTGACCTGAACCCGATCCGACCCAAACCCGTTTTGACCCGAACCAAAACAACCCTTACTTTTAATTGACCCGTTTCGGCCCGAACCCGTTTTGACCCGAACCCGTCTTGACCCATGACCCGACCCGATCCGTTTGGCCTGTTACCCTTTTAGCTATTTATTGACCCGTGGTGTTACAACCCAGCCCAAATCGCACCCATTCATAAGTAAATGAGTTCATATTGTAATACTTTTGAGACAAGCTTGCAGATATTTGGAGGAGGCTTTTAAGGTTCCTCTTGTCATACAACTAACAGTTAACGAAAAATGCATGTGGAAAAACCTTACAGTAGAAGAGAGCAAAAGACTTTCTCGTGAGAATGCCAAAGATATTATTGCTTGTAGATTTGACGTCTCAAGGACCTTCATCTTCTCAGATTTCGATGGTGAGAGTTGAAAAATGTGTCACATACAATAAGTTGATTATTATATTCATAGTCACACTGTTATAATCCTTCCATTTTACTGTATTTAAAATACCATCTTTTGGAGCCTTTTAAATTTAAGAAGGTTCTTTGTTGGAATTGTGCAGGTTGTTGGTATATTTGGTTTCACTGGTGAAGATCATATCATTTGCAATTTGCATGCATTTTTAGGTGCCCGAAGATGAAAATTGTTAATGATATATTGATATGATTATTTTTGCAAAATGTCAGGGTGTGCCCGACAAGATGAATGCTGGTGATCCAAATTCTGCAATATATGTGACTTACTAATCAAAGGAGATTAAGAACATGGTGTTTGAAATTCCTTGCCCTTTATCTTACTTTACATTAGAACAGTTGCATAAATTGGCGTATAAGCGATGTATGTTATATTATTTTATTTATATTTTATATAAATGTATTTTTATAGGTAAACAAATATGCTTTCTCGGGCGGGCAAGATTCTGTGGAGAATCATAGGAAGTACGGAGCAAATCTTGAGGTATATGAATGAGTTCTGGTTAACATTACACTGTGGACAGTTTGTAGCAACATGCTAACACATCACACAAAACACCCAAAACTTTTAAAATAAGTTCAAAATTTCTTTTGAAAAAAGGTGGTTTTTAATTTTTAAACTGAATAATCTTGTTTTTTAACAAAATCTTTGCATACCGTTTTTCTTTGGGATTTTCATGAGATTACAAGTTATATTTTCTTTTGTTGTAGATGGTCGATGCGTTCATGGCAGTTAGACCACTTCCAAATATGTTCAACTGAAAGTGCAGGTAGTTAGTCGAAAGTAGTCCAATGTTAGCGGTTTCTGCCATCAAGATTTTGAAGAATCATCTCACTTTTGTTCTACAACAATGATCTTCAAAACAAGCTGACAAATTCAATATGATCCGCCGCCGCAACGCGCGATTTAAGACAGCCAAAACGCACATTAAATTTGGAGGGTGGGGGCTTGACCGGCCTGTTGATCTCTGTATATTCTCAAATTAATTTCTAGAGGTGGGCCAGGTGGCGATTTTGACCTATTTACTTTTTGTTGGGTCAATTTCGTTACCCGTTTATCAAAACATTTAGCTAAAATGAAAACGGGTCGAACGGGTCTCCTATGTTGTTTTATTTTGAAATTAGATTGCCATTGTAATAACATAGTTTCTATAAGCATATTTAACCTACTATAATCAATTTGTTTATCTGTTGCCGTTGTTCTTAGATAAGTTGTTCACTTATGGTTTTATCTTAATAGGCGCCCCCGAGCAGGTATGTGTGGCTATCGAATTCCATGAAAAAAAAAATAATTAAGTTTTTGTGTGCACCTTTTTATTTATTTGTGCTTTTTTCTTAAATTATTTCAGATCTTGAATCTTGCACACAACAAATCGGACACAGAACACCGAGTTCATGCTGTCATCTACAACTTTGCGGACCGTGGGTTAAGATCACTTGTTGCATACCAGGTGAAACATGATGTTAATTAAGTTGTTTTCTTTTTTTCTTTTTTTCTTTTTTTAATTATTATTTTGTTTCGGTTTTGATTGTTAGTAGTGTTTTTTTTAAAATAGGAAGTTTTAGAGGGACGAAAAGAGAATCCAGGAGGACCATGGCAGTTCATTGGGCTAATGCCACTCTTTGATCCGCCACATCGTGATAGTGCCGAGACGATACGGATGGCTTTGAATCTCGGAGTAAATGTTAAAATGATTACAGGTGCATTTCGTTTTTAACTGTTGTTTTGACTATTTGAGGTCAAACATATTACCCTTAAAAAATACAATTCTGTCGAGTTTCCAGAAAAATATGACAAGAACAAAGGTTCAGACATAAAATGGCAATATTCACTAATCGGAAAAGTTTCGGTGTTAATTTCCTAGAAAATCCGTTTCATTTTCGGTTTTGAATGGTACCCGTTTCTTGTAAGAGAGCTAGCAATGTTTCTTTCGGTTGTTCCATTGATATTATTTGTTTCTATATACAATAGGTGTCATTTTGATTATTTTTTTTTATCTCAAACGGGTCAAAAGTTGCCCAAACGTACTTTAAATGTGTACAACCTCCTAACGTTTTTTATTAACGGTCTGGATTATTAATAAAATAATATAGTTTTCTAATCGTGGTTGATACGAGTTGTCTATATTCTATAAATGATTAAAAAAAGTGCTTCGAGTTCAACCTGACCCGTTTCAATCTGCACTAAACAGGGGATCAACTGGCAATCCGGAAAGAAAGCGGAAGACGTCTTGGAATGGGAACCAACATGTACCCTTCTTCAGCTCTGCTCGGTCAAAATAAAGACGAGTCAATTGCTGCTTTACCCATCCACGAACTCAAAGAAAAAGCCGACGGTTTCGCGGGTGTTTTCCCCGGTACGTTTTTGGTTTTCCCCATTTCATTAATCAGATCTGAAACGACATAACAAAGCTAATGTTATACGCATCCTTGTAATTTTGTTTCAGAACACAAATACGAAATTGTAAAACGTTTACAAGCTAGGAAACACATATGTGGAATGACTGGAGACGGAGTAAATGATGCTCCCGCTCTCAAGAAAGCCGATATCGGGATTGCAGTGGCTGATGCGACCGATGCAGCCCGTAGCGCCTCCGACAGTCAGCCTTACTTTACCGTTATCTTTGTATTTGGTCTTTGTTTAAATTTTATTTACTATCATTTAGTAATTCTTATTTGTTTTTTTTATTTTAGTATTTAAAAACTTGGGATGCGAATGACCCAGTTTTCATCTTAGACACCTATGAGGTTTAACCATTTGAAATTTAAAACGTGTTGATATAATTGTGATTCGATTTAATATATTATTATTTAAAGTCTCTTCTTGTCGTTATACATGCATCCTAAGATATAGTGTTATATTTTTACATTAACTGTTTCGATTCGTCTAACTTGACCTGTGAAATAGTTATTAAATATTGTGTCCCCGCCGCATCGCGCGGGCTCCCCACTAGTATATATATATAGAGAGAGGAGAAGGATCCGTTAGGAACCACTCTTTACTGAGAGAAACATGAGAACCAATGTAAACACAACCAAAAATACCTAAAAAATCTAAAAAAAAACACAAATTTTTTTTTTTTAAAAATCGATACTTATAGTAGCCAAATTTTTTTCTTTAAACAAAAAAAAAATTTAGAAAATTTATTTTGCTACTAAAAGTAGCGATTTTTATATAAAAAAAATTAATTTTTTTTTATTTTTAGATTTTTTTAAGGTTTTTTAGGGGTTTAGTTTTTTGCATTTAGCTTGGGTGAGGGTGGGGAGAGTTAGGTTTTTTTTATGGGGTGGGGGGTTAGGTTTTTTTTAGGTATAGTGGGTTTATTTTGTTGTGTCCACATTGGTTCCCGCGGTTCTCGCATGAACCCTACCCTATATATATATATATATATATAAACGGGGTCAGGGGAAAACACCTTAAAGTGTGAAATCGGCGAGAACGGATACTGGCTCAACACGTGGCGGGGGCGCTAAATGATATGTAAGGGTACGATTGTCATTATGCACGTTCCCCTCCATATTTCGCCTTATAAATCTGTGTCAAATAAAACTCCAAAAAATTCCTATTAGCATTTACCTCCTTTCCAAGCTTTCCGGATCTATGGCGTCTAACGTGGATTCCGTTCGACAAAGTAATATTTGATGACGTTTTCATATTTTGTTCCAGCAAATCATGCAACACATATACAACAAGTATAGCGTTTTGTTCTTTATGCTTGTTTCATTCTCGTTTTTTTTTTAAATTAATATTTCACAATGTGTTGTATGTTTTCAGTGGCGTTCTTCATGTATCCAATTTTTTCGCGTTTTCATTGGTTGTTTAACAATTAGTAGGAACTGATAATTGGAGTTTTAATTATTAACGTTAATTGTCATTTGGGATCTAATATATGCTTATGTTTTACGATCATTGGCGTTTTACACCTTATTAGTTTTGAATATTATTGAGTAATATTTGTAAACATCAGTTATTACTATTTGTTAATTTGTAAACGTCAGTTTTGTTAACTACGGTGTTTTCATTATCATGTTGTATTTTTGATTATCGCGTTTCATTAATACTGTTAATTATTCATATTGTTAATTATTGTAAATTATTCATCTCATGGTGTTTTGATTATCACGTTTCATTAATACTATTAATTCATCATATTTGTTAATTAATACACAAGTGGTGTTTTCATTCTGGCATTTTTATTATGTCGTTTTCAATTATATGTTTATTATTCAAGTAATGGCTTTTTCATTGATAATGTTATAAGGAGACAATTTCTATTTTAATGGTGTATTTCTGAAACTATTTCTCACTGTGTTCAGACAAAGGTGTTTCTTCGAATGAAAGGTTTTGCTCCAAAACTAGTTTACCATTTATCATTCTTGACGTCAGTGAAGAGATAAAGCCTAAAATGGACATGATATTCACAAGCCTCTATTATTTTTATTCAATGTATGTTACGTATGCCAAGGCTTGTGGCTTTTCTGTCAGGAAAGGGACTGAAAAGATAAACGCCAAAGGTGAAAGACATATTAAGTATTACATGTGTACGAGAGTTGGGGTATATAAGGACAAGAAGGTCACTCAGCTCCAGAAGCATGTTATACACATCATGTCTAAGTTGAATTTGGGTCCGGTTAAGGTGTTTAATGTTATGAAGACTTGTTTTGGTGGTTTTGAAGACGTAGGTGCAAGTAAAGTTGAATTTAAGAACTATAAGAGGCAAATTAACTTGTTTATAGGGGAACACGACGTTGAGATGGTTGGGAAATATTTGGATGAAAAAAAAGAGTCCCGCCTAATTTCTCGTACGATTAATTCATAGACAAAGAGAATCGTTTGAAGGGACTTTTTGGTGTGACGATGAAGCCAAACGTAATTACCACGTGTTTGGTGATGTGATTTCGTTTGACGCCACGTATCGTTCCAACAAGTAATATTTATAATTCTATTTTTTTATGTTCTTTTGGCGTCTTCACTGTTTACATACATTGGCGAGCTTCATAGCTTACATGCATTGGCGTTTTTCACTGTTTACATGCATTAACATTTTGTTATCGTTTCATTTTCTCAATGGCGTTTTCATATGCAGATACTCTATGGTGTTTGTACCGTTCACTGGTATAGACAATCACCACTGCAATGTTACATTTGGTGCTGTATTATTGGCTTCAAAAACTGCTGATACGTATATATGGTTGTTGTCACTGACCAGCAATGAAATTTCAAGCCCAATTCGAATACTGAACTCCCTTGTCGACATGGGTAGACCTATGATTTTTTTCCATCAGAGTCAACTTCTTCGGTGTCCGGGCGTTTGTTAGCTTGACATAAGAGTTTTTGAGTCGGATCATGTTATATAATAAACTACAATGCCATTTAATATATGGGAAGTAAAAACCGTACAAAATTTAGCTATTTTTTTAGAATTACTGTTTGTAAACAAGAATCAAATTCATGTACTTCACATTTAAAATCATTTGAAATTAAATATAGATAGATGATAATTTAGATGACAGCAAAGAGAAAAAGGTTAATCCCTAACAAAGGTTTTGAAACCTAGTCAGTTGTTTCAATAGAGATGTAGGTAGCCACTTCAAACATCTATCATTGTTTATTTCAATCATACAACAAACTTATAGGGTCATAGTTCACATATAACATCGAATAAGAACAATCATCTATCATTGTTTATTTCAATCACACAACAACTTTAGAGGGTCATCATTAAAATTCTCGAGGCCATTAAAAACAGTGATACATGTTACATATAAAATGGAATAACTACGGGGTTGCTTAAACTCTAAACTATCAAAATTTGTGTATTGCTACCATAGCTAATTTTTAGAGCATATATTAGATTGTCAAATGATAATGATTATATACACAAGTTCATAAAAGTTTTAATACAATCTAAAGTGTGACTTGTTGTTCTTTTCGTTATTTAATGACTTCTAAGGATGAAAACAACGGCGAAGGTGATGAATATCTGACCCAAACTGCCAGTAAAACACAAATCTACGCAAAATCTTTAATTGGTTACAGGAAAAACATAGTACAAGATCTTCTGATCATATCATGGTCTTTAGAATCTTGTCTTTTAATGGAATTATTAGCGTATATAGCTGTGAGTGCATATTATGTAGAGTCATGTCACAAAAGCTTGGAGATACTCGTGAATGCTACGCCAAAGCAAAGCATCGGTACTCGTTGAACCATCTAGTTTTTACAGATGTTATTCGAAATTTCATTATAGAAGAAAAGAGTTTCTGTTGGATCTCTTTCTGTATTAAGGGGATTTATCCTGCCAACAACAACGTGTTTTCTTTCATCGGTCTATGTATGGCAATCGGTCCAACAGTTAGTTAGGTTGTTGTGAGTCGGTTACATTGTTACCCTTGAAGTTGAGTAGTGGGGTCACCAATACTTAACTTGCTCAAGCAGCTACTAAACATGTTTTTGTTGACGGCTTTTGTAAGAATATTTGCAAGTTGATCTTTTGACAATACATATGGGAGCTCTATGATTCCTTCTTCTAGTTTCTCCTTGATCAAATGTCGGTCTACCTCCACATGTTTTGTTCGATCATGTTGGACTGGATTTTCTAAGATCTGTATAGCAGCTTTATTATCAAACATGATTTTGGTTGCTATAGTGGGAGGAAAGCCAATCTCAGTTCGGAGCTTGCATATCCATAGAATTTATGCTAGGCCACGTGTAACCCCTCGGAACTCGGCTTCTGCACTAGATAGGGCGACTACTTTTTGTTTTTTTCTTCTCCAGGTGACTAGATTTCCTCTGACCATGGTAAAGTATCCTGAGGTTGACCTTCTCGTTCCTTTATCCCCTACCCAGTTGACGTCTGTATATGCCTGGATTTCTAAGTGCCCATTTTATTTGAAAAGTATACCATGACCCGTTGTTCCTTTGAGATACCTGATGATTCTTAAAACCGCTTCCATGTGACTTGTTTGTGGCTGGTGCATAACTGACTCACCACTCCTACTGCATAAGCTATATCTGGGCGAGTGTGGTAGAGGTATATTAGTTTTCCCACCATTCGTTGATATCTCTCTTTATCTGCTAGTTCTGCTCCATCTTCCCAGCGTAGGCCATGGTTAACCACCATTGGGGTGTCTGCAGGTTTGCACTCAATAATTCTGGTTTCGGCTAAGAGATCAAGAATATATTTCTTCTGACAAATAAAAATCCCTTGTTTAGATCTTAGAACTTCAATTCCAAGGAAATATTTTAATCTTCCCAGGTCTTTCATCTCAAACTCTGAAAAAAGTTTATCTCTTAACATTGACATTTCCCCTTCATCGTTCCCTGTAAGTATCATGTCATCAACGTAGATAGTTAAGCAGGTCACAAGATTGCCCCTTCGTTTCAAAAATAGAGTATAGTTAGAATTGCTTTGTTTGAAGCCATATTTCTTCATAGCAAAGGGTAAACCTCCTAAACCAAGCTCTAGGAGACTGCTTGAGCCCATACAGAGATTTCTTTAACCGACATATTGCTCCAGCCTTGAAATTCTCATTAAATCCCGACGGGGCATCCATATAGACCTCCTCGTTCAGTTCTCCGTGTAGGAAGGCATTTTTTCACATCAAACTGATGAAGAGGCCAACCTTTATTGGCGGCTATTGAAAAAAGAACTCTGATTGTGTCGATTTTGGCTACTAGGGAGAAGGTTTCAGAGTAATCAATTCCATAAGTCTGAGTATACCCCTTTGCAACCAGTCATGCTTTGTATCTTTCAATCGTGCCATCAGGCCTATGTTTAATTGAAAACACCCAACGACGTCCCACTGTTTTCTTTCCTGGTGGAAGAGTACATTTCTCCCATGTGTTATTCTTCTTAAGCGCTTCCATTTCTGTCTCCATGGACTTTTTCCACTCTTTTGACTTCAAGGTTTCTTGTGTTGTAGATGGTGTCAGTACAAGAAATTTGATTCTTTACCAACACAAAGTATATGTGGGAAAAAACATATAATGTGTTGTTAGTTATCTTTACCTACATATAAAATAAGTGTATTGATGTATAGGCTCATGACTGTAGATATATGTCATTACCCACACATAAGTTATATGTAGGCATATAGCAAGCTATACCTACACATATATATATGTTCCTAAAAGCCATTTATATGTGTGGTTAAAAGTACAACAATTTGTTTAGAAAACATCTGACGTGGCAACTGACGTGGAATCCGACGTGGCAGTTGACGTGACATCCAACGTGGCCGTTGACGTGGCATTCGACGTGGCAGTTGACGTGGCATGAATATTTGTGTAGGTAAAAGTAATATTATGTGTAGGTAAATGTTGAAGATGTGTAGGTATTGATCTTAATTTGTGTTGAAAAAAACATTGATGTGTTGGTAAATATATTTTAAATTGTAGACATTAACCACACTATATGTAGATAAAAATATTCAATATGTACAAATAAATACCAAAGCAATATAGAAACATTCATGAAGAAATTAAGATTCTTAATTAAACTAATAAACATCAGTCTTACAAATTACCAAATAAAAGTGGTAGTTATAGAAATTTAAATACTAAAAGAACAAAACTAAAAGTGTTTATATGTTACTAACGAGTTATAGAATCTACCAAATCGCTTTCACTCATCAATGTTTTCAACACCATCTAATGCATCACAATGAGATTGTTCTAGTGTGCTTGATGGACGAGGCATGATATTATTCTCAATCAACGCTTGTTCCATAATTGCACATATACCTTTCACGGTTCCAAGTTCTTCCACCAGCTCATCGTAAGCATCCATGGCTCTTTGTAAGCAAGAAGCTTTGATTTTTTGGTAGCACCCATTGTGCTACTAGAACTAACCGGATCATGTCCCCACTCATGCAAACGAAGAGAGCTTCTTCCATGTATAGGCTCAATAATCGACTTATCACTCATTTGCAGCCCATTTTCATTCTGTACAATCAAAAGCAGCAAAAAAATAAAAAAAATAAAGAGATCATTTGCAGCCACTAAGATATATAAACAAGAAAAAATGAAATACAAAGCAATCAAGTTAAAATAACGACACTTAGGTGGGTGGCAGCTTTTAAAACCTATTCCCATTCTCATTTATCATACGTAAACCCATACCCATACCCATACCCATAGTGATTGTTATCTTCTCAAATTCAGCATAACGGTTGCTAATTTCTGTACATCAGAAACAAAAGGATTGAAATAAGAAATCCGTTTAACCAAGAATTTAAAATTGGAAAAGAAAAGGATGCAAGTGAAAATTAAATACTCACCTGCTAGACAAACGAAAGTGAGGTCCGAATGGTAGAAGAAGAGAATGACGTACCTCTTGTCAATATAATTGAGGAGCCTAACCTGCTTTTACATAGTTCCTAAGATTGAACAAAAGTTCCATATTTTTTTTTTCAAATTTAGACGACTATTGTGACAAATATTAAGTTTTATCAAGAAATATGAAGGCAAGGTACAAATAATCTAGTTACTTTGATGAGTTCTTGATCAAAAACAGGTTCTGCTTCCAAATCTGGTGCCTTATTTCCAACTAAGGGTAGTGCCTACATAAAGAAACAGAGTTAAGATAAGAGATGATAATTAAATATTAATGTCACTAAATAAATGAAATGGTAAAGAATTGATCTCATCTTAATCCTTCTTCCGTCACTCCTCCTCCTAATCTCCACCACCGCCGCCGCCTCCGACACACCACGGCGTACGACGAGCTATTGGCCTACGATTTCCCCGTCGGTCTTCTCCTAAGACCTAAAGACGGTATATTTTAAGAAAAATTAGAACCACACAACTACACCAAGACCTAAAGACGGTATATTTTAAGAAAAATTAGACAGTATATTTTAAGAAAAATTAGAACCACACAACTAGATTTCAAATATAATAAGTATATGCTGAAATGAAAAAAAAAATAATACTAGGAGCACCATAACCAGGAAGGCAAACTTTCTCCAAAGGAGTTTGGGATTAGAGGTGTAAACGAGCCAAGCCGCTAGTGAGCTACTCCAGTCCGAGCTCTCTTAAAATTAAAGAGCCAGGATAAAGTCAAAATGAGCCCGGGCTCGACTCAGCTTGTTTACACCCTTATTTGGGATCAATTTTGGCAAAACTTACATCATGTACAACAGTGTATGTGTATTGACTAAACGTAGAGGTCCCCGTAATAGTGCATACCTCTGCAGGTACATATGACACCGATACGAATCACACTCAGATTATAAAGCAATTTACAAACTTTATTGTTGAGACCATGCCCAACTTGAACAACAAATAAAGCATATTAGATACAATTAAGCTCAGTATACAACAATTATGATGTGCACTACCATTCCCATTTGACCCTTTCGAGATAAGCGAATTAAAAATTTAGGTTTTTGTTGTTACTGAATTATTTTTTTGTAATCCACGTAACTCGTTTAAACCCGTATAAAAAAGACTACCAATTTCGACTCTTTACCCAACCAGCTAACCCACCTTTTCCCCCCTCATACAAAGAAAGTCTAGAGCATGAATGTTTTCAAGTTAAACCACAAACAACTAAAATATAAGTCTCACATTCTGTGACAACTGTCAAAATTCCAGGTATCCCTACAACTATTAAACAGTAATTATGACTTAAATGACTGTGCTGATTTACAACTAATGATTTGAATTGTTTCTGATTGATGTTATCATACATACATGTGCACCATATATTGCAAATGACACACCATTATTGCATACAAACTTTGTTGATTCAAAATGATGCACGAAACACAGTCAGCACAGATATCAGACAAATCAGGAAAATACTGACGGAGTTCAGTACATAGACATACAAGGTGTTGAGACACAGAATGAGCCAGAAACCAAGTATTACACTAGTATAGTGTGTAGGAAAGTAAGGATCACAAAACTGCATTCCTAGAGATAATTTAAGTGCCGGAAAGTGCTTAAAACTCACATAAACTGCAAAATTCAGCAATTAAACACTCTAATATCATGTAGAAATATGGTTAAATAGCCCAGAATACTTTCCCAAGTGTCGGGAATCAAAACTGTCACAAAAGGTAACATAAAGCTCACTAAACTGCATAGTTTAGCACCTTAACGAACCGGTAACCAACCGGACACTAACCGAAACACCAAATTTTCACTAGAAGTATTGTTTTAACATTACCAAGATAGTTATGGTCCCCGAACATCATAACACACTATATAACACCTAGTAACTAACTAACTAACCTAACTAACACTTGAATTTTAACTAACTAACTAACCATTTAGTTGAAACCAAGCCTATACCCCCCCCCCCACCTAGTAATCGGCCCAACATGTGGCCCCACTTGTGATTTTCTTATGTTATTATAATAGATCATGTTGGATCTTTACTAAACATTTAGACCATGAGGTAAACAAGTGAAGATGGTTATAAGTGTAAAATCCTAGTTTCATAACCTTCATTCTCTAAATTTCACAACACACTTCATCTTCTTCTTCTTCTTCTCCCTTTCTTTGGGTTCGGCCGAGAACAACAACCACACAACCACCATCATCACTTCATATTCATTCAATTCTAAGTAATCTCAAGGGTGCTAGAAGACATATAAGGAAGCTTGGAGCCTTTGGAAGCTAAAGGACCTTTCTCTTGTGCTTTTATCTACATCATTTTCTCTAGTGATCATCCCTAGCCTTGTGCTAGTAGTAAGAACACTCTACACTTCATTTTACATCATATTTTGTTGGTTAAAAGAAGATATATGTTGTTAATGATGATGAACACTAAGAATCAAGAACATGAAACATGAACATAAGCTTAAAATCTTAAGAAATCATGTTGTTTAGTGTTGTTGTGCTACTTGATGATTGCTTGTTTATGTTAATGATGTAGATCATCATATGATCTTGCTAGATAATGATTAAAAACATAATCTAGTAAGATGAGAGGATGAAAAAGTTAAAGATCCATAGATCATCCTCACATAAATCATGAACTTGAAAGAATAAGTTGTTTTCTTGTTAAGTGATGATCAAAGTAAGGTATAAATCTTGTAAATCTATGATTTCAAGAATGGTTTTTCAAGAAATCAAGCTAAAAATATAAAGTTTACTTACTCTTGGTTCTTAAATAAATAAACCACATTTTTAGTGGTTAATCAAGTCTAGGATCATGTATTTAACAAGAAAAATCCAAGAAGAAATATTTTTAGAAAATGTAATTACAAGTTGTGAAGATCTAATTTCTTCAAAAATGGAGTTTTTAAATAAACAACCACACTTTAAAGGGTAACTAAGCATATTAAACACACTAGTAAGTTACTACAAATTTTTATAAATTTTCAAGTTCACGAGGTAGTAGTCTATGCTTGATTATGGCAAATTGGTAAGTGTAGATTGATTTGTTGTTTATTGTGTTGATTTACAAAAGAAAATGATATGCCTTGAAGGCATGGAAACCTCAATTTTTAGGTGAAACTATGGCAAAATTTTCCTAGAAATTAAACACTTAGAAAAATATTTCTAAACAAATATTTACAAGTATATTTCAAACCATGAATTTTTACATAAAGTTTGCCATAATTTTTGTTACAAAAATTACAAATATTGAAGGTTGATTTTTGTAAATAAAAGTGAATAAATATGCATTTAGGAAAATATATATTTAGAAGCCACCATGTGTGTGATTATTTGTATATTTATGTGTATTAGTTATATTATTTTAGGACTTGAAATAATATAACTCATCAAAATACCAAGAAATTACAATCCAAAATATTACCAAAATTCTAAGGAATAAATATACAAAATTATAACCACAATCGTGGGGAAACCGAACAAAGGAATATAACTCACAAAAATATTTCAGAAATTTATTCATGAGTATATTTTGGTAATTAGTATCTTGGACACCAAGTGAATGAAAATATGATTTTTACAATTATTACAAAATTACATCTTATTTTTTACAAGAAGAAAATATATTATTTTTGGGTGAATAAAAATATATATTTTCTTGGAATTAATAGAAGATATATTATTTTTTGAATAAAAGATATTTTCTCAAACAAACATGAAATACAATATTTTTGGGGTGAAAAGTATATTTTCTTGAATAAACATGAAATACACTATTTTTTGGGAGAAAAAATATTTTCTTAAATAAACTTGAAATATATTTTCTAAGTTGGATTTGAAGATATAATATTTTTGGAAATTACATGAAAATACAATTATTTTTGCCAAAGGAAAAATTATAAATAATTTTTCCAAGTAATATTTCTAAAAATATATATTTTGGAAATATATATATTGATGTATTTTTACTAGAAATATTATTCCGGGAAAGTTAATACAAAAATTAAGAATAAGGATACTTAATAAACACAATAAAAATACGTATTTTCGCACGTATAAATACACTCCGGAATACGACACCAATACATGGCAAAAATATACAAGGATAAGAATACGAATACTAATACACCTATCCTTGGGGAAATATTCACGTATAAATACATAAATGTGTGAAGTTAAAATATATTATTTTAGCTAATAATCCAAAATTTGATAAATATAATTTAAGTTAAAATATTTATTATTTTAACAAATAATTATATAACTTGGAATAATATTGATGACACAGAGAAACGTAACTCAAAGACTCTAATTAATACAAAGTCAAGGCACGACCCACTCGTCTAATAAACCGTAGTACGTTGTAGGTAGTCGTGTACACCAGAAGAAGCTTTGAGTTACCGTTGGTTACGAAGAACGCAAGACTGTGAGTTCATGTCCCCCTTTTCTTTTAACTATTTTCGTTTTATAACTTCAGAGATGAAATAATGTTATAAATGTTACAATGATTACAAATGGTATGGTTAGTCAAGAAATGAACTGTTAGATCATGTGAATGGGTAGGCGTTAACCTGAGACCATTAATCCTATTATAAGGACCGAGGGGCATGAGTGATAGATCTATTTGGGTGTTGCGAGCCCCACCCATGGGTCCGCGAGTTGGCCGCATGTGGTGACTATGTCGTTCCAGCCGGGTCCGGTACGAAACACGCAAAGGATTGAGCCTTCCTACACCGTTACACACACATTAATGACCTTGCAAATCATTAATCGATCTGTTCATATTCTCTTTCATACCTGGTTTACAAAACATACATACTTACAAAGATTACAAAGGTTTATTCGTTGCACACATACAAACACATGAACTCGCTCAACTTTTGTTGATGTTTTCAAACTACATGTATTTCAGGAAATTAAATGTGGATCTGGCGGGCGTTTGGAAGTTTCAAGTGATGTTAGAAATGAAAGATGCCATCCGGTGTCAAAGGGTTTGGATAGTGTGTCTTATCCTGGATAAGACACATCATTCAAAGCCTAATTTTTATTGATGTCTTTTGTCGAGTCCTTATGGAACTCTAAAACAATTTGCATGGTTTGTAATTCGGATTTGAAGTCTATGTTTTAAAACAATGTTATTTGTGATGTTTCATAACTTAATCAATGGATGATAATCTTTAGTTTTATCATATAGTTGTTTGTTATGGTTAAATGCAATGATATTAAGCAAGTCACACATAATCACGCTTCCGCAAAAGTCAGGGTGTGAAAGTTTGGTATCAGAGCTTCGATTGTAGCGAACTAGGATTCTTTCTCGAGTCTAGACTACAATCCTTATGGCTCTCATGAAAATATTTTTACAACATGTTTTCATTGCATACACAAAACGCCCAGATCCATGGAACAGACATTTTTACAAAAGAAAAGACAAGAAACATAATGCAAGGTCACATTTATGGTTTAGTCTGGGATAGACTAGGAAGGATAGAAAGGGTTCGTGAGGAATCACGAGCATACATGACTTCATGATACAATGACTTTGCTTGCATACTAAATGTTAGTGGTTAATATATGTGCATATGTTGCGATTGTTCTGTTACAGACACTATGTCTTCATCCGAGAGTAGATTGTCTGATGCTAATGAGCCCATGGCTATTGTTTCTGACGACGAGATCACCCCGGAGCCAGAGATCTTTACATCCGATACTGAGAGTGACCCAGATATGCTGTCAGACGATGAGGATGACTTTCAGCCATTCGCGTTGCCTGATTTTGGAGATGACTTACCCCTAGCTAATGGTATTCCAGACGAGGATCCTTTT
Source organism: Helianthus tuberosus (assembly GCA_030545235.1). Taxonomy (NCBI): domain Eukaryota; kingdom Viridiplantae; phylum Streptophyta; class Magnoliopsida; order Asterales; family Asteraceae; genus Helianthus; species Helianthus tuberosus. The sequence continues at coordinate 139,836,297 of CM060424.1, forward strand.
GTTGTTCGCATTCCAGTCCATGATCATCTTATCATCGGGCATCCCGATGGTGAGCATATTGTGGCACCGATCCTCGCTCCTGTTCCTATCGTGGTCATCCCTCCTGAGGATTGGCCTTTTGATGATCTGTTTGATGATGATGTTGATCTGTTTGTTGATGGTCCCCCCGATGACGCCCATGGTGATGGAGAGTTGGATGAGGACGTTGTTGCTATTCCACCTCTCGAGATTCCCGTTATTGAGATTTCCTCTGATACTAGTTTACACTCTGTCTCAGATTCCTTTGAGTCTGTGACATCTTCCGCCTTGCAGGCAGTTGGATTATGATGCTATGCCACTGATTCTGATGATGATACAGCCATGTCGGCTGCACCATCCCCTCCACATGACCCCTAGCCTGGTCTTGAGCCAGATCTTGTTCCTGTTGATCAGCCTGATGTTGCACCTGCTGATCCTGAGCCCTTACCTGATCATGACCATGTTCCTTTTGGCATACCAGACATTGCACCCCTCATACCTAATCCAGTTCCTGCACCCGTTGACCCTCCTGTTATTGAGCAACTTATTCCTCCACCTGCACCCGCACCCGCTGATGTTGCTCCTTTTCATCATGTGGAGTCTGATGTCCATAGTGTTGATTTACCTATCGTTTTCTTACAGGACATACCCGCACCCCGTCCAGGGGAAGGTACTTCAGGCCAGCAGCCTAGTCGTGACCCTCATGTTTCAGTAGCTTTTCCACACATTCCCCATTCTGCACCGTTTGCTCCTTTTACTTCTTCACCACTTGATGAGCCACTCCGATGGTTCCCACCGTATACTATGCCAATTTCAGATCCTTACCATCCCTCTCAGTTTGTTGGCTATACACGGGATGAGATACTTTTATCACTTCAGCTCCAATATGAGATTATGAGTCGTAGGATTTTGAAGCTTGAGATGACACCGCGTCCTTTACCATGTCCTTGTCAGGCTGCTTTTGTTCCCCCTCGTTCATCACCGTCTCCGTCTCCATTTTCACATCCACCTGCACCTCTTACTCCTTTTCCAGAGTTCGATGCTCGATTTCTCACTGTCGAGCAGCAGATCAGTTATCTGCTGCGTCATGTCTATGAGCTTGAGGAGGAGCTTGCGCATGTGCGCAGCTTGCTTTTCTTTCCTCCACCTCCTCCTCCACCACCACCATCAGCATAGTGGCTTTTTGGTTTTATTTAGGTTGCATTACTTTTAATGAGAGCACCACTATTGAGCCGAGCTTGTGAAGCCTTTTGGAGACCACCTTTTGATTGTATGACTTCTGTAGATTGATAGACTTGTTGGACAAGGGTAGTGTGACCCTGTGTTCCCTTTTGATATGATACACTTTGTAAAAAATGTAACAATACTTTGTGGTCGATGATTAATGAAAGCTCAATCGTCATGTTCTCATTAAACATGTAAATCAACAACGTGCTTGCTTGTTGTGTTCTAACTAAACATGTTCTCATTTACATGTTTGTGCTATGATTGTGATGTTATATGTTTGCTTGCTATGATAAATGCTATTATACATATGTACTATCTATAATATATTAAAAAAGGAAAAGTAATGTACACACATGTAATTTTGCCACGCGAATCAATTCTAAAGCAGCATGTACAACTATTGAAAGCTTGTTTTATGAGGGTAAAATTGTAAAGAAGTCAACATTTTAAGACACTAAAAGAGTATAATAGTAAATTGCACTCACATAATTAATATCCTCCTCTGCCCTCAAGAAGAAACCTAATAGACTGTCGACCGATCGACATCCTCAAATCAAAACATTCAATTAGGAATTCCAAACTTCTTCCTCTTTATTTTTCTCTTCTTAAAAACACCAATTTCCATCTATCTCAGTTGCGTTTGAATCCAAATCAGAGACCCATGACTCCTCTTCGCGATTTTTTGGCTGAATCACGTAATTCGTTTTCTACAAATGGTTGCTGAGTTTTGGATCTGGTTATCAAGTGGTAATATGTATTATACAGTTAATCGATTGGTTTTGAATTACGTTTGCAGGTTGCTTCGTTTTCATGGAATTTGGTTACCTAATTACTATTGTTGCTAGTGTTGTTGGGTGGATCTGTATTGATTGTGTCGTTGCTCGATGGGTCTGTGGCGGTTGTTCTCTTCATCAAAGCTATGTCGTCGCTCAGTTTACCTAAACCCTAATTTTTCAATTTTAAGGTTCCTCTTTTTAAACTTTATAATGGTTTCAACTTTTGTTGATTGGTTTCTCTGTTGATATATGGAAACGTGTTTTACATTTGCAGTTACGGAAGATTACACCTGTCCATTTTGCTTGCTAAAATGTGCAAGTTACGAGGTAAATATGGAATTATATAATATATTTCGGTGCCTATTTTCGTTAGGGTATGATGATGATTTGTATACCTTGATGTCTTGTTTCAGGGCAGATGATGATGATAGCAGAATATGTGCAGATGATGATTTGTATACATATGATGATGATGATAGCAGAATATGTGCAGAGATTCCATGATTTGTCTCGTGTTGTCCCTTACATGGTAGAACCAGAGTTCAAGCGAGTCGAACGTTTCATTTGGGGATTGGCACCCCAAATACTGAGCATGGTGACTACTTCTAAGCCTCTAACAATTACTGAAGCCATCGACTTGAGCGTGGCTTTGACTGAGGAAGCGATCAGATTGGGCTAGTTTTCAATCTCCGAGCAGAAGAAGAAAGAGACTCATGTGGAGTCGTCTGGAGAGAACAAAAGGAAGTTCTCAAATTTCAAGAAGGGTACCCAAGGAAACAACAGCGGTACTAACAAGTGTAGAGATGCTAACCCACCAGCCGAGGTCAGGACTGGTGCTGCAAGTTCTGAGAACAAAGGAAAATGATACATGGGTACTCTGCCCAAGTGTGATATTTGTCAGCATCACACAGGACGATGTAGGTATGGGAAATGTGAGAACTATGGCAAGGTAGGGCATGCCAAGGAGGCGTGCTGGTACGGTGCGGGACGAAGGAATGGAGGATCTGGTGGAAATGGTAATGGAAACCGCAACGGTAATGGGAATCAGACTGGAAATCGCAATCAAGGAGGAAATGGAAACTTCGGTGGAAATGGAAATCGTGGTGGTTTTGGAAATCAAGCTGGTAACGAAAACCGTGGAGGAAACAACAACCAGGGAAGATGTTGGGATTGAACCCTACCAGAGGAACAGATAATGTAAAGCCAAAACCGGATCAATGACAGTGGATTCACAATAATTAGCTGTTTACTTTAAGCTTTCCCCTTGACAGTGAATCAAACATCTGATATGCTCCAAGTACTGCCCTTATCAACAACTGCTGATCCTATAAACCACGGTGAAACCAAAGCACAGATGAAGTTTAAAGGCTGAAGCTCAATCTACTGCTGGAATCCAAGTACTGCTGAAGTGTTAAAGCACTGCCCCTTCAAGGCCTGATCACCCTTTGAAGAAAGCACTGTTGCTCATACAACAGTGGTTGATTACGTCAGTGGAATGAAGAATCAGTGTTTATAAATCTGTGTTTGGAATGTAATCAATGTCTGTATGGTCAGTAGTTGTAGAATAGTAGATAGAGTTTGTTAGTTTGTTAGATGTCACTTTCATGGTGACGTCAGCTGAGATGCCTCAGTGTTTTGGCTTTGTCTATAAATGGAACAGTACCCTGTACTGTTACAGTTGATTCGTTTTGAGAGAGTTCTTCTCCTCAATTCAATCCTTTCATCTTGTACAATCCAACCTTGGGGCATCTGGCTGAGGGGGAGCTTAGTATGTAAGCATATCTTTAATCATTTGATTCTTATTGTAAATCTTTTGACTAAATGAATTGCATATGCTTTCTCAAAACTATTTTCTCCTTGATTATGTTTACAAAGTTTGTTATTCATTTCTGCTGCACTTAAACTCTGTTCATCTCTATTGATTATACAATTTACACAAAAAAACACTATCATGAGGGCCTCCGATCCTAACAGAAGAAATGGAAATGGGAATGGACACGGCCAAGGTTGTTTTGGTTGCGGTGATGTAGGGCACTTAAAGCGGGATTGTCTAAAGAACAACCAAGCTCAGAGAAGAGTCTTCAACATTGGAACTAGGGAAGCTCGTTAGGATCCAAAAGTAGTCACTGGTACGTTCCCTATTAATCAACATTTTGCATCTGTGCTATTTGATACTGGTGCCGACTATAGCTTCGTATCCCTAGAGTTTAAGGATATACTTGGGTTAGTAGCAAGTAAGTTAGATATCCCGTATTCGATAGAACTAGCTAATGGGAAGCTTGTAGAATCAAAGGAAGTGATTAGAGGCTGGGTGATAGAGCTTGGAGAGCGGGAGTTTGCGATAGATCTTCTGCCAGTTGAGTTGGGAAGTTTCAACGTGGTAGTTGGAATGGATTGGTTGTCAAGTAATTGAGCTGAGATCGTATGCCATGAGAAGATTATCCGCATCCCGATGGCGAATGAAGAGACGATTGTGGTACACGGAGAAAAGCATGATACGCCTCTACGGATTATCAGTTGTTTGAAGGCCCGAAAGTTTTTGCGTAAAGGATGTGTTGCCTTCTTGGCTCACGTTGTTGATAAAGAAGCCGAAGAACCAAAGCTCGAAGATATCCCTGTGGTAAGGGAATATCCAGATGTCACGGCCCCCGTCCCGGTGTGACCCGGTCCAGGAGCCGCGGGACAGAAACCCGTGGTAATTATTATTTGAGTTGACAGCGGAAGTTTAACCAGGATCTTTTAAGACTTGAAAATGCCCAATTATTTTATTTCATAATTTGGGACAAACCCCGTAATTTACATTAGAGGAATTTCACGAGGAAATTCCCTGGTTTACAAAACATGTTTATTTATTTAATTGAGCCACCACTTCAAGCTTGTTAGTGCTCCGTAGCACGTTTTCCTCGATTCACAGCAGGTCGCCTGAAACATGTTTTAAAAATATTTTATCAGCGGGGAAATACTGGCGAGTCACTCAAATTTGATAAAATGACACATAGTTATAAATTACAGCATAAGAGCGATTACAATAGCTTCTATCTTATTTTTATCTGGCGCCGTGTCACCTCCTGGTGACGATGGTCATACCACTATTGGGTCCTTTCACCCAAGTAGTGATGATTATCACTGTTAGGTTAATGAACCTAACCGTGAGAGATTAGTAATGTGCACAATACCCCACTAGCCAGTGATTCAAGATAACCACGACTTAATCCCTGTAATTAGAACTTTTGAAAATGATTTGGAGTATTGTAAAACATTATTGATAAAAAGAGAATGACTCACATTGCAAGTTTAACGGGCAGAGTTTAGCCTACTAATAAGCCTTGTAACCTAAATTAAATGACAACGTATACGAACTAGGTCAGTAACTTAATGCAACATTTACGATAACTCACGAGATCAAAACCCTCACAACGAATGACAAAGTGCAACACTTAAACATTCATCGAATTCACGACGAATGACAAAGTATAGCCCTAATATGGGCAGCACTTAAACATCCATTGGATTGGTTTCAATCGATCGGACATTGAATCGTAGCAGCGATCGAGTTAATACCCTATATCGTAGCAGCACCTTGATACCTTAAAACTTCGAATTTAGGCAGTATACTTCGTTTTTGAGAAAAGTTTTCAACACAGATGAATAGGCCATGAACCAAGCAATTTATAGCTGAAATATGAGTTTTACGCGGCCTGCGTAAAACTTAAGAAGAGTTTACGCGGCCCGTGAGGGCCACCTATGCATAGACTAGGGCTACGGTGTTACACATAGGTCTGCCACGTGTGCGACACGTGGCCTGGGACGCTTATCCGGTCAACACCACTTTGACGCGGCCCGCGTAAGCCTATGCTTACTCATACGCAGCCCGCGTGGAACCCAGAAATCTTGATTTCTTTGTTTTTCATACTCAGTAGGGTTTCAGGGGTCCGGGTTTTCACTTACGGGTCGTTTAGGGACATTTTTGAAGGTCCTTACATCCTCCCCACCTTAATTAAAATCTCGTCCTCGAGATTTACTGAAATAAGTGAGGATACTTTCGTTTCATCTCCGATTCCAGCTCCCAGGTGTATTCGGATCCTCTCTTCGAATCCCATTTGACCTTGACTAGTACCAGTCTTTTGTGTTTGAGAAATTTGACCTTCCTGTCTTCTATTTGAAGTGGTTTCTCTACGAACTTCAACTTTTCATTCACCTGTATGTTTTGAAGAGGGACTACCAGGGATTCGTCAGATAAACATTTCTTGAGATTGGATACATGAAATACGTCATGTACTCCTGCTAGCTCCTCTGGTAGTTATAAGCGATAGGCAACTGGTCCTATGCGTTGAATTACTGGGAATGGTCCTACGTATCTTGGACTTAACTTTCCTTTCTTACCGAACCGAACTACTCCTTTCCAAGGAGAAACTTTCAAGAGTACCTTGTCTCCAACTTGAAATTCTAGCGGTTTGCGTCGATTGTCTGCATAATTCTTCTGACGATCTCGAGCCATTTTTAGCCTTTCCTTGATTTGAGTGATCTTGTCGGTAGTTTCTTGCATGATTTCTGGACCTGATAATTGACTTTCTCCTATTTTTGCCCAGCAAACTGGAGTTCTGTACTTACGTCCATATAGTGCTTCGAATGGGCAGCTTCTATGCTTGCATGATAACTATTATTATAGGAGAATTCGATTAAGGGTAGGTGGTCATCCCAGTTTCCACCAAAATCTATCACACAGGCCCTAAGCATGTCCTCCAGGGTTTGGATCGTCCTTTCACTTTTTCCGTCTGTTTGAGGATGGTATGCAGTACTTAAATTTAGTGAGGTTCCCATTGCTTCTTGGAAACTTGTCCAGAAATGGGAAGTGAAACGACTATCCCTATCCGATACAATGGAGAGTGGGACTCCATGTAAAGATACTACTTCGTCCAAATAACTTTTCTAACCTTTCCATGCTAAAGGTTTCTTTCATGGGTAGAAAATGAGCTGATTTGGTTAATCGATCCACAATTACCCAAATCGCATCGTTACCTTTTCTAGTTTTGGGTAACTTAGTAACAAAGTCCATTGTTATAAGTTCCCATTTGCATACCGGCATTTCTAATTGTTGTAGTAAACCTGAGGGTTTCTGGTGTTCTGCCTTAACTTATGAACAAGTAAGACACTTAGAAACATATCTAGCTATATCCTTTTTCATTTCAATCCACCAGAAATTATTTGTTAAATCTTGGTACATTTTATTGTTACCAGGATGCATGGTATACCAAGATTTATGGGCTTCTTCTAAAATCTTATTCCTTAACTCTCCCTGCTTAGGTACCCAAATCCTTCTTTTGTGGAATCTCCAAATTCCATCAGCTCCTTGCTCTAATTCCTTTATTCGTCCTTTCATTCCTTCAGCATCATCCTTGATTGCTGTTTCTTGAATGATTTTCAGTTGTTCCATTAAATCTAATTGTAGATTTAATCTAAGAGCATGAACTTTCTTTTGCTTTTTCATGATACTTACGACTTAAGGCATCAGCAACTACGTTTGCTTTTCCTTCATGATATTGAATATCACAGTCGTAGTCACTTAGAATGTCCATCCATCTTCTTTGCCTCATGTTCAATTCTTTTTGCCCAAATATGTACCTTAAACTCTTATGATCTGTATAGATAGTAAACTTACTTCCGTACTAGTAATGTCTCCAAATCTTAAGAGCAAAAATTACAGCTCCTAACTCTGAGTCATGAGTCGTATAATTTTCCTTGTGCTTTTTCAATTGTCTTGAGGCGTACCCAATTACCATCTTGTGTTGCATTAGCACACATCCTAATCCTAGCTTAGAAGCATCACAGTAAACTTCAAAATTTTCTGTTCCTTCTTGTAAGGCAAGAATTGGGGCATTGGTTAACCTTTGCTTCAAAATCTTAAAAGCTTCTTCTGGCTTAGGTCCCCATACAAACTTAACTGATTTACAGGTTAGCTTAGTTAATGTTGCAAAAGTCGTTAGGCGCTCCCTAGTCGGTCGACCGGGGAGTTGAGAGTACTCGGCATAGGCGGAGAGTACTCGGGGAGTACTCAGACATGTTAAATTATAAAGAAATTAGTTTTCGGAAATTAAATACATGTCTAATAACATGAATTTACTAATATTTATAACAAAATACGTGAAAATGATATTCATTATTTAATATGATAGTCATATAAATTATGTTTTATTATTTTTTAAGTCAAACTCAGCCCGAATTGACTTTCTAGATCCGATTTTGGCCAAGTTTGACCGCGTTGGATCGATTCCGAATAATTAGGCAGAGTTAGAGAAAGTCGCCTCGGTTGCCTACCTTGTAGCGACTACTCGGGGAGTACTCGGCCTTGGAAACCTTGTTTTACAACCATGGTTAATGGTACAACTATTTTGGAAAAATCCTTAATAAACCGTCTATAGTATCCGGCTAACCCTATAAAACTTCTAACTTCCATAGTTGATTGCAGAACCTTCCATTTGGTGATCGCTTCTATTTTGGAGGGATCTACGTGAATACCTTCATGATTCACCATGTGTCCCAAAAATTGCACTTCTTGCAGCCAGAATTCACACTTCGAGAATTTGGCGTAAAGCTTTTCTTTTCTTAACAAAGTTAAGAGTACATGCAGGTGCTCACAATGTTCCTCCTGGCTTTTGGAATAAATAAGTATATCGTCGATGAAGACAATTACGAATTTATCCAAGTACGGTTTACAGATCCTATTCATCATGTCCATAAATGCTGCAGGGGCATTTGTTAGTCCAAAGGGCATGACTGTAAACTCGTAATGACCATACCTAGTTCTGAAAGCAGTTTTAGGTATATCTTCTTCTTGTACTTTCAACTGATGGTATCTGGAGCGCAAATCTATCTTAGAAAAATATCTAGCTCCCTGAACTTGATCGAAAAGATCATCAATCCTAGGTAATGGGTATCGATTCTTAATTGTAACCTTATTCAATTCTCAGTAATCGATACACATTCGCATCGAGCCATCCTTCTTTTTCACGAATAGCATGGGTGCTCCCCAAGGGGATGAACTAGGTTGTATAAATCCTTTGCTTAACAATTCATCTAACTGCGTTTTCAGTTCTAGCATTTTGATGGGTGCTAACCGATAAGGTGCCTTAGCTATCGGTGTAGTTTCAGGAATTAGATGAATTCTAAATTCTACTTCCCTATCGGGTGGTAGTCCAGGTAGTTCTTCTGGGAATACATCTGAGTATTCAGATACTACTGGAATTTCCTTAAGTTCCTTACCCTTTGTTTTAATGATTACCGAAATCATATACACTATTCCTTGTTTTCTTGAATAACTGGCCACTTTCATTACTGAAATAAATTTCATTGGCTTACGTGGCTTATCTCCTGTAATCACCACTAATTCTCCTATGGGTGTATGTATTTCTATGGAATTCTTATCACAGAGGATTCGAGCATGGTTGGCTACTAACCAATCCATTCCTAACACAACATCAAATCCGGCTAAATTCATAGGTAACAGGTTTGCAGAAAATTTATGACCTGAAAGTTCTATCTTTCCTTTTTGCAAAACCTTATCTATGTTAACAGAATTCCCATCTGCCGTTTCTACCGTAAAAATTTGTCCAAGATTGGTTAAGGGTAGATTAAGAGCTTGGTAGAATGAAGTATTTATAAAACTTTGGCTTGCACCAGAGTCAAATAATACTTTTTCATAAACGTCGTGAACTAGGAACGTACCAGCTATCACATCTGGGACGAGTTCTCCTTCCTGGGTAGTCAGTTGGAAGGCTCTTGCATTTTTCTTGGTAGTTCCTTCTGCAGGCTTGGCTTTGTTGTCAGCTGGTTTGACCAGTTTTGGGCAGTCTGGTCTAAAATGTCCAGCTTCTCCACAGTTGTAGCAAATTGTGGATTTCTTTCTTCTGCAGTCTTCTTCTTGGTGCCCTGGAATTTTACAGAAATTGTAATACCCTTTACATCTTCCAAAATGCTTTCTTTTACAGGTACCGCAGAATGGAGCAATGGGAGATGGCCCGGTTCCCTTTTTCTTGAAGTTGCTACTATTACCCACACGGAATCCTTGGGTAATCTTTTGAGCCACTTCTTTCTTCCGGTTTTCTTCTCGCGTACGTACCAGTCCGTCTGTCAAAGTGTTGGCTAATTCCATTGCCTCGTCAATAGTGCGAGGTCTCGCAGCTTTAACGATATCACGGATTTCGCCAATTAAACCCCAAATATAGAGAGATATAAGTACCGGTTCTGGCGAAGCCAGGGTTGGTACAACTCTAGCATACTCGAAAAATGTCAAAGTATACCCTCGACAGTCTACATCCACCATTCGATGGTTCAGGAACTTATTTGCCATATGCTCTTTTTCATATTCGAGACAGAATTTTCTTTCCACCAGACTTTTAAATTCCTCCCAATTCAGGGCATAGGCCACATCGCTTCCCTTGGCTTGTAGTACCGTATTCCACCATTCTAATGCTCCTTCTTTAAACAGATGTGATGAATACATGACCTTGTCTTCCTCGGCACATTTACTTATTTTAATTAATGCTTCGGTTTTCTCCAACCAACGCAGTGCAGCCGTTGCCCCTTCATTGCCTGCAAATTCGATTGGTTTACAGGCAAGAAATTCCTTGTGAGTGCAACCAGGCGTTGCAGTTTTCATTTTCTTAAGAAGTGGGGCTTGCATCACATCATCATTATTGTTATTATTATTGTTGCCGCCTCCATTTACACTATTACTGAAATTATCACCGTAAGTACATTTGCTAGGAATAATTGGTTGAGGTTCAACTGGATTTCGGGCAGCAGTAAGGATTGCTGGAATAGCATTTGCTATTCCCTGGGCAACGATATTCTCTATATCTTGCCTATTCAGAAATTGATCTTCGTGATTTTGTTCAGATTGATTAACTTCATTAACTGGTTCATTATCAGCGTGTTCCCATCAAGTAATTAATATATATATATATATATATATATATATATATAAGTGATTAGCATAAAATAAACAACAACCAACGCAATAAAACAAAGGCACATAATCACATCAACACATATAGCCAAAATTGTCGACTTAGCGACGTCCATTTTTATATATTATACTATGCATCCGTACACACTAAATATTTTACAAAAGTTCTATTTTTAGTTATTTTTATATGATTATATTTTTATTATATTATTATTAAACACATACTACTACAACCACACCACCACAGTCAGTTGGCATCTGAGAAACGACGTTCCCTCTCGTCGTATTTCCATGAGATTCTTTCTTCCACATCCCTAATTCGGTTTATAGCATCAATCAGCTCCTCGCCGTAGTGACGAAGTTCAGCCAAATTTTCAGAGCTCATTGGTGGGTGTAGTGGAGGCTCAGGGTCAAACTGAGGGAAAAAGGTATTAGGATTATTCAGGAGATTTTGAAATTGCCAGTCAGTGGTCCACCATTCTTCCAGCTCTCCTAGAGGTCGGGGGTGGATAATAGGATCTAGGATAGCGGGTTCCAGATTGACTGGAAGTTATGCTTCTGCTGGGTAATCAAAGAGGTTTTCATCGGCAGGTCCGATGAGGTCGCTATTTGCTAGTTGGTGGTCCAGCTCCTCCCAGGGTGGTATTTCTTGGGCTTGCCCAGAATTTTCTCCAATCTCTATTCCTTTGCCTTTATCCTTCGGGTCCTCCGTCTTTATAACTTTTTGTGTCGTTGGTCTCTTCCTACGCACACGTCTCCAGCCTACAAGTCTTCTTTTCTTTTTCGGCTTAGGTTTATCTTGAAGTTGGGCTTGGAACACCATTTGTTCTTCAGTGTCAGCCTGGTAACCAGTGAAGGTACCGGTGGTATCCATATCTGTGGTATGGATAGTAAAATTTGAAGTGCTTTTGATAGTTCATTCATGCTGTTAGCATACATGAAGAAACACACAAAATTCTAGGTTAAAATTTTGTAAATTAAATTTTAATAAAATCACAGAATAGCAATCAGAAAATTAAGTATTTCTAAATACTTAATTGGCTTAAATCAGTGGCTCTGATACCACATTTTTCTGTCAAGGCCCCCGTCCCGGTGTGACCCGGTCCAGGAGCCGCGGGACAGAAACCCGTGGTAATTATTATTTGAGTTGACGGCGGAAGTTTAACCAGGATCTTTTAAGACTTGAAAATGCCCAATTATTTTATTTCATAATTTGGGACAAACCCCGTAATTTACATTAGAGGAATTTCATGAGGAAATTCCCTGGTTTACAAAACATGTTTATTTATTTAACTGAGCCACCACTTCAAGCTTGTTAGTGCTCCATTGCACGTTTTCCTCGATTCACAGCAGGTCTCCTGAAACATGTTTTAAAAGTATTTTATCAGCGGGGAAATACTGGCGACTCACTCAAATTTGATAAAATGACACATAGTTATAAATTACAGCATAAGAGCGATTACAATGGATTCTATCTTATTTTTATCTGGCGTCGTGTCACCTCCTGGTGACGATGGTCATACCACTATTGGGTCCTTTCACCCAAGTAGTGATGATTATCACTGTTAGGTTAATGAACCTAACTGTGAGAGATTAGTAATGTGCACAATACCCCACTAGCCAGTGATTCAAGATAACCATGACTTAATCCCTGTAATTATAACTTTTGAAAATGATTTGGAGTATTGTAAAACATTATTGATAAAAAGAGAATGACTCACATTGCAAGTTTAATGGGCAGAGTTTAGCCTACTGATAAGCCTTGTAACCTAAATTAAATGACAATGCATACGAACTAGGTCTGTAACTTAATACAACATTTACGATAACTCATGAGATCAAAACCCTCACAACAAATGACAAAGTGCAGCACTTAAACATTCATCGAATTCACGACGAATGACAAAGTATAGCCCTAATGTGGGCAGCACTTAAACATCCATTGGATTGGTTTCACTCGATCGGACATTGAATCGTAGCAGCGATTGAGTTAATACCATGTATCGTAGCAGCGCCTTGATACCTTAAAACTTCAAATTTAAGCAGTATACTTTATTTTTGAGAAAAGTTTTCGACACAGATGAATAGGCCATGAACCAAGCAATTTATAGCTGAAATATGAGTTTTACGCGGCCCGCGTAAAACTTAAGAAAAGTTTACTCGGCCCGCGAGGGCCACCTATGCGTAGACTAGGGCTACGGTGTCACACATAAGTCTGCCACATGTGCGACACGTGGCCTGGGACGCTTATCCTCAAGAAGAAGGACGGTAGTTTTCGTATGTGCATTGACTACCGGGAGCTGAACAAGCTAACCATCAAGAATCGGTATCCTTTGCCGAGGATTGATGATTTATTTGATCAACTTCAAGGTTCGAGTTACTACTCCAAGATCGATCTTCGGTCAGGTTATCACCAGATGCGGATTCAAGAAGATAGTATACCGAAGACTGCCTTTAGAAGTCGTTATGGACATTACGAGTTTCTAGTGTTGCCGTTTGGGTTAAAAAATGCGCCGGCAGTGTTTATGGACTTGATGAATCGAGTTTGCAAGCCATATCTTGATAAATTCATGATTGTATTTATCGATGATATTTTGATCTATTCACGGACGAAAGAAGAGCATGAACAACACCTTAGAGCCATCTTAGAGCTATTAAGAAGGAGAAGTGTTGGGATTGAACCCTACCAGAGGAACAGATAATGAAAGCCAAAACCGGTTCACAATAGTGGATTCACATAAGCAGCGGTTTGCACTAAACTTTCCCCTTGACAGTGGCTCCAACATCTGATATGCTCCAAGTACTGCTCTTCTCAACAACTGCTGATCTTGTAAACTACTGTTAAGCCAAAGCACTGATGAAGTTTAAAGGCTGAAGCTCAATCTACTGATGGAATCCAAGTACTGTTGAAGAGTTAAAGCACTGCCCATTCAAGGCCTGATCACCCTTTGAAGAAAGCACTGTTGCTCATACAACAGTGGTTGATTACGTCAGTGGAATGAAGAGTCAGTGTTTATATATCAGTGTTTAGAATGTAATCAATATCTGCATGGTCAGTAGTTGTAGAACAGTAGATACAGGTTGTTAGGCTGTTAGACGTCGCTTTCATGGTGACGTCAGCTGAGATGCCTCAGTGGTTTGGTTTGCCTCTAAATGGAGTAGTACTCTGTAACGTTACATGAGATTCGTCTTGAGTGAGTTCTTCTCCTCAATTCAATCCTTTCATCTTGTGCAATCCAACCTTGAGGTATCAGGCTGAGGGGGAGTTTAGTCTGTAAGCACGCTTTGTAATCTTTTGATTGACTTTGTAATCTTTCAACTAATGCAAATCATGTGTTTATTAAAACTATTTTCTTCCCTGATTGTGTTTACAAAGTTTGTTATTCATTTCCGCTGCACTTTACATGTTTTCATATTCATTGATTTGTCCAAATTATACAAACAAACACAATCACAAGAGCCTCAGATCCTAACAATTGGTATCAGAGCCTGGACAGTCAAATTCGATCTTACAATCAATTTGACATAACAGTTCGGCTCAAAATTCATTGATACTAAGGTTGGTTGTATTTAGTTGAAAAACAGAGTAACGAGTAACAATGCTTAAAACTGCTATTCAAATACTCTGTAAAACAACCAAGATGTCACACAAATCTCACACAACGAGTGATTTCATGCACAAGTCACTCATAGTTTTCAGATCTGAAAAACATATCTGTTAAACTATGGGATTATTTCATATCTTCAAAATTGATTTCAACTGTTGTCGTGAAACTTGTGATGTTACGTTATTAAATGCTAAAGTATGAACCTCAGATTAACAAAAGCCTATGTTCATAAAAACATTAGTGTTTTGTTAACATAAAAAGAGGGAAATTAAAACTTTAGTCATTCAGATCTTATGTGTTGAAAACAGGTTGAGACCCTCAAAAGGACAAAATCAACTATGTTAAAACACATTAAGAAAATCAGGAGTCAAAAATGTCCAGATCATAGGTAATGAGAAGGTTGGCATAAGCATGTGCAGAAATGACCAAATCTCTCAAAACATTACTGCAAAATGATTTTGGAACAAGTATTCCTTCAATAAATGCCTCTCAGTAAGTATTTCATTACTTACGAATGAGAAGGGTAAAAAGGGAAGAAGAAAATTCACAAAAACTCAGAAGTGTGTTTATCTCAAAATTTTTTTAAGTCAGAAGAAAAGAGTATAAACATAAAACACTTAAGAGTCAAAGCTTGGGGTAATAATGGTCATTAAGCAACTATTTGTGCTCATTGGTTCAGGAACGTTCAGGTGACAATAGTATTCC
The DNA here is from genome assembly GCA_030545235.1 of Helianthus tuberosus. Classification (NCBI taxonomy): domain Eukaryota; kingdom Viridiplantae; phylum Streptophyta; class Magnoliopsida; order Asterales; family Asteraceae; genus Helianthus; species Helianthus tuberosus. The sequence goes on from CM060424.1 coordinate 139,851,596, forward strand.
CTGTGATTGTACTTATGATCGGTACATTTTAGGTACCCTTTATTTTGTATTAATCATAAGCAAAACGCATTGATATGAGTACAAAACATATTAGTTTGAGTTGTTTGTATATTTTGTAGATTATAGTGAATTCTAAAAAAATGATTAAGATAAATAAAAATAAAAGAAAATTATGTTAATAGTAAGTAATGGAAACCTCATATCATTGGGATATCTATATTATTAGTATGAACGTACTAATACTTTTGAGGTTGTCTAAAAATAAAGGCTTTATTTATTATTGGTTTTGCACAGGAAGTAAAATTAGTCAAGCCAAATGCTTTGAGTGTATCATAAATGAAAAGATGTTGCTGTTAACTCTCAAGGATTTAATGGGCCGAAGATGAAATCAAATTGGGCTGCACATGAACATAAAATAAAAGCCCATATGGAGTGCGAGAAGAAGGGGGGTTACGAGTTCGGAAGGAGGTGGCAAAAAGGCAACAACCTCTGTGGTGCTTGGCATATTTTTTGGAACACGATTCAAGAAGAAGAAAAAAATGATTTCGGGCAACAATCTTAAAACGTAATGCGCGGCTAATCTTTTAGGGTTTCACCCCGGTGTAGACTTTGTAAGAATTCTAGGGTTTCAATATTTTGTTTATGATTTAATTTGTGACTAGTTGTATTTAACCATTTGAAACTTATATCAATTGTCTTGCATTTGTATTGGATTCATGAATTGTCGAATGAGTTATTAAATTTGACTTTGTGAAATGAATATGTGCAATTATGCCTTGCTATAGGTTAGGATTTACATGTTCTTGGTAACGAAGTGTAGTGCGGTCTGTTGTCTATGACGTTGATAACTCTTGACACCTAAGCCACGTAATACTAAATCCGTTAATTATCAAATGCAACTAAATTAAGTCTAACATGTAGAAACTCTAGGTCTTGCAGTTGTTAAACCAGGTGTGACCCTTGTTTCTAACTTGTTATTTTTACTCATTCTAATCAGTGGTTTCTAATATTTTTTTCTAAACAAACTAAAAATAAAAATTAGCAAGCTTCATAATTACATTGTACATTGTTCGTAAATAGTCTAACTAATCGAACGGGTCGTGCGATACTGACCACCTGCTCTTCGTGGATACGATATCCGACTTACCCTAGCTACCTAGGTTTAATTGGGTTTTTGACTGATCGGGACGACACGGTCACGTCAAAATGGCGCCGTTGCCGGGGAGCTAGTGCGCTTAGTATTTCATTGCTTGTTCGATTTTAGTTTAGTTTTTATTTATTATATTTTTGTGATTTTACTTTGGGTGGTCGAGCTTGTTTGTGCAGGTACATGTTTTGCAGGTACCATCTTTCAATATGAATTGGGTAGATGATGATCCGTGTGAGTGTTGCGGAAGCGGAGAGCACTATTTAGAGGATTGCTCTGTTTTCTACGAAAAAGTTCTAGCCAACAAGGAACGGGAAGACTACCTCAGCGGATTGTTTGAATATAGGAGGGCGAATTATGAAGATTTCAATGGTCCATCCTCATATTATCCATGCGGTAATCCACCACCACCACATTATCAAGAATACTACTATGAACCCGAATTGCCAAATTTCTCAAGTTACCAGGAGGTGTATGATGATTATTATAATGAATACCCTCAACCGGCATACAAGGAACCTCAAGATTCGATAAATTCGAAATTTGATACCATCATGAATGCTGTGAGTAATCTTACCAATTCACATCAAGCTCTTACTAATTCACATCAAGAGTTTAAAGCCGAAATAAAGAAAGAGTTTGAAGTAAGAGATAAAGCTCATGAAGACTTGGCAAAGAAAGTGGGTCATCTCGCCGAAGAATTGGCTCAGCTTAGACGAGACTAAGAGGTGTTGGCTAGTGGTACAGTGGTGGATGGTGATGTGGTGGAAGAGGTTATTGAACTTCCGAAGCAAGAAAATGAATGTTTGAACCGAGCGGAAGACATGACACCGCAAGACGAATCGGATCCGAAAGAAGCTCAAAGTCATATCTCTCCTTCTACCAAACTTATCACTCCAACAAACAAAGTTGGGTATGCGGGTGCGGGTATAAGGATTCGAAGGGTGGCCTTGCAAGACATTGGGCAATTCGTCAAGAAACGACCCCAAAGTAATTTAATACGCATGTCGCGTAAAATAAAAAGAGAATGGATCCGGCATGCCAACTACCGAGCGTATGTTGGAAACTCGGTAGGAAAATGTGCACTTCGACCACCATGAGAGGTGTAACACCTCGAAAATTTACGTCCTATAATGTGTTGACACGTGTCATAGGGTTGAACGTGTGAAAGAATGTTCTTAAAGGACTAAAAGTTGACAAACATAGAAACTATGTGAATTTGAGGGTTCAAAATGTCAACAATGAATAAATATACTTTACAATAACCCTACATGATGTCTATAACCTTAAACGAATGGATCATGGATCATACGAAGCGAATTGTGAAAGAAAGTGAGAGATTACAAACTACAGGGGTTAAATGTGTCAACATGTTAAGATATACCTCTGAGTGACCTTTTAGCAAACCCGAAGCCTTGTAACGATTAATTATGCTCACTAGAATGCACCATAAAAATTTCACAAAGTTCCGTTAACGTATGAGAAAATTATGATAAAATACGTGTGTGAGGGTTAGAATCGTCAACATTGAAATTTAGGGTTTTTCGGGTGATCACAAAGTTACCCGAGGACTTGACAAAGTGGGTGTAAGTATTAAAGCCCCTATATGTCAAATATAAAGTCTTAAAATGCAAGAAACCATGTGAAAACGACCTTTCGGGGGACCAAGGACCAAAAGTGCAATTAAAGAAACATGTGAAACCTGATATGGGGACTGAGGCGGGCCGCGTAAGGTCCTTAAGATCCTTACGCGGGCCGCGTGACAGCTACCAGCGACAAACACAACAGGCAGCTGCCTGTTGATGTTTTAACCGACTCCAAACTCAAGTTTTCGATACCATGGGCTGCCTATGATGGTATTTAGCCTATAGAAGACACATGTTTACATCCTTGATCACTTGTAGACCCATTTGGCATCAATCTATTATGATCAAAGTTCATATATAAGTCTCATGTTGCAACATGCAACCACACTTCAACTTCTGGACATTTTGAGGAGCACAACAGCAGACACAAGACCTTCTTAATCATCCATTAGTCACTTGTAAGTACCCTTGACTCTTCTTAATTAAGTTTTGTTTAGTTTATAGTCTAGAAGTCAAACCGTCGTAACTACGGTTTGACTTAACGATAACACACAAACGGTCCAGTGTTTTGTCGAATAGAAAGATGTAATAAGTAGGTAATTAAGTGGGTAATAAACCCTTAAAAGGGTACTCACTGATTCCCGATCTAACCAGGTCAAATGGCGAGTCAAACGTTGTCCGAAAAAGTCAACAAAAATGCTAAACTTTGATTAAACGCGTAATTAACGATATAGAAGGTGTGTAACCTGTTTTATCATTCATATAACTTGGTAATAAGCATACGGACTTGTCTAAACTTGTTTGATTCGACAACTTTCTGTTTTGAACCGATTCGGAGCCGAAAGTCGCATAGTTTGACTTTCTTCTTTGACCTCGATTCTGACCCGGTTTTGATAGTTTTAGACATGCCTTAAAGTTCCATTAGGACCTTGTAACATGTTAATATAAACCTCTGTGGTTGATACCTTGATTGTGCAATTCGTTGCACGTTTCCGTTAAATTGCCAAATGTTGACCATATTGCCCTTATGATCATAAAACGAGATTTTTGAAGATATGAAAGGACAATAACCTTTGTTACTGATTATTAATCATGTCCCAAAAATTTCACATCAATCGGAGGTCTAGATTCGGAGTTATGCTTAATGACGCAATTATAACGATTCTTAGTAATTAAACAACGTCATTAGCGTAAAACCTATCTAAACACAATTTTCAACACCAAACCTTTTACCCACTGATGTAATATAATATTTTGGGATTTTTGAAGATTTTTAATTATTTTTAAACTGATCATAAGCTAGGCCTTGATTTGGTTAATACCGAATTTACCCTTTTCGGTTATAAAATGAGTTTTACAAATCCTTTTAACGCCAATCCAATTGCTACTGTTTTTAAATAATAAATGTAGTGTTTTGAACCTGTTTAACTGATCAGAAAACTCAGAATCCTATTTTAACTCGTACGTCGCTTAAAACGGCTTTATACGCGTATTATACGCATAGTTTGGGTTTAAAACTATTTTGGCATATAAGACTTATAACCAAATGTTATAACCTGTTAAAATAAGCTATTTTACTGATTTAATCAGACCCGGATCACAGGAGTTGAATTAATCCCTTTTTAATCTTCAAAATGACCAAAATACCCCTACGGGGCTTATTATGAAATTAAACTCGTTTTGGGCATAATGGAAGGTATCCTACTGATATCACAACATATTTAAAGCATGTTAACTTAGGAAACCTGTTTAGGACTCTTATGGTTACCCGTTACGCTTTATGCGCGTTCGGTTCGGTTTATGTAACTAGTTTACATAAATTAGCCGAAACGGGTTAAACCTTATCGGTTTTATCTCAAAATCCAGAATGTGCATTATATACCCATATTAAGCAAGTCTTCAAACTTTTCGGGTCTAAATCACATTCTATCCGGTCTACGCTTAATCGTGCGTACGAACCGTATCTTTAAAACTAACCGGTCTAAGCTTAAGCTTAACTAAAGATCCGTTAGGATTCTAATAGGTTATTATAAACCTTCGTTCCAGATTAGGAGAACCAGTAAAAGATACTTGCACTCGCTGATTTTGATTTATACTTGCTCAGGTAAATACTCTTAACTTATTTTCCCTATACCGGCTTGGGGTACGGTATATAAAATACTGCTTGGTCGGTCATTCGACCTTAATCGTTTTGGGGGTTAAGTATTATCGAGATGACCGTTTAAATTATTTTGTTTGCTTAAAGCCTTTGGGGGGTTAATGACCATGTCCCGGATATCCCTGGCATCATTTTACGAAATGGCCACGACCTTAGCACCCAGGTGTAGGCGTACACCTGTCGGTGTCTCATATACGCAATGTGGTGTGTCTATTGATCTTTAACCCGGCTCAATCCGGCTACCGAACGCATAGAAACATGTAAATCTTTTACGAGTATTATATTCAAATAATTATCCCAAGTTATAAAATATTATTTGTGCCATGTGCATTCAAATCCATTATTTTCTTAAACTCTTTTCAAAATGAGTCGGTTGATTGTATTTACCAGTGTAAACTAACGTATTTTTCTTAAAAAGGTTAAGTGCATGTACTACGCGTAATAGGCTGGCTTTTCTCCTAGAATCCACAATAAGTCTCGCAAGCTTGGATGTCATAGACTGTTGAACACTGTTTCCTTTTATTTTGATCTACCTGTGGATTTATATTCGACTATTTGTGATACTTAATATTACAATGTTGTTTGGTTGAATTGAATCTATACTTTGCTTCCGCTGTGCATTTAAATATTGTGTTGTTTGACTATTATGTTACCAACCACGTCACGATACTCCCCTACCGGGCCCACCGGTAATACGTGGAAATTTGGGGTGTGACAAGAGGCAAATCAGGTATGATTATTGTAGAGTTTGTATTATTTTTGTTTTATTTTTTTTCTTAGTTAAATGAATGTTGTGGGTGTGTTCCCTATATAACCCTCACGAGACCTCTCGTCCTCCCAAGCTATTGGGGGGTTTAAAAGGGCTTGTTGCATAAGCTAAATGCAACCGTGATTCCTACGAAAGTGAGTTAGGTTTGTTGTTATTGTAGATTAATTTTCCACATAAATCAAAGTGAAATAATGTATGGCTTGGTAATGTTTCTTTTCATAAAAGTGGTAGAACTAGGTCACTAATGAATTTTGATGGTTGTGAGAAGCATGCTTCTACACAAGGGTTAAGATTTGTAGGTACATTATGTTCGTGAGACGACCGTTTTGTTGAAAAGATGAAGAGCACACGAGGAACTTGCTCAAAAATCAGGTGCATACGTTTCTTTTTACTTTTGATTTTTAGTTAGCAAATAAGTGGATTGTAAATTGTATTTTATTTTCTGGGGTGAAATTTTGGGGAGGTTAGCCGTGTCACATCCCTTGTGCATTTCAAAAACTCTAGTTCTTACACATTGAGGACAATGTTCACCTCAAGTGTGGGGATGGGGGAGTAGTAAAAGTTTTTTATTTTGACCCATTCATTTAAACACTACACATTGAGGACAATGTTTACCTCAAGTGTGGGGATGGGGGAAAATTTCAAAAAAAAAAAAATTCAAAAATGTCTTTGTTTGAAGCAATCTTAAAAGCACAAGTAACTAAGTCAACGAGGGATGGCACAACCCATTTGGTCTTTTGTCATGGTCAAGTTCAAATTTATAGCATGACGGGTATTTAGCGGGTGGTTATTTGGGAATAATCCGCCTAAGAAACTAGCACATCATGCATGTCACATACCATACCCTTTATATATGAGGTTTTAAGCCACTTTTACATCATAGAATTACATATTTATGTTTCTTTGTTTGAGTGGACCATTAGTCATGTATTGTAGAACTTGCATCTTTTGATACGTTTGAAACCATAGACCGAATACAAGCACGAGAATGATTAAGGCATTAGGTAAACCTTTTCCTTTTACACCATTTGCTTACCTTTACCCAAATAAATCCCCTAGTCGCCCACTTTGAGCCTAAACCTTTCATTTGACCAACACAATTAGCCCATGACCGTAAACCTTTTCTTTTTAAGCCCGTGTGAGGAAAATTCGATTGTAGGAGTATATGTTCGTATAGTTGTGATTTATTTATTTATTGAAAAAAAAAGAGAAAACAAAATCAGAAAATGTTACGAAAAAAAAAAAGAGAAAAAATCATTGAGAAAAGAACAAAAATATGTGTTTTTAGTTTGTGGAATAAAAGGCGAAAATGGTTGCCTTCTAGTTTGATGTTGGTAGTTAGTGGTGTTTAGAATAGTCATTTTGTAATAAAAATCGAATTTTTATCACCTTAGCCACTTTAAATATCATATTTCCTACCCTTAGCCTAGCCCCGTTACAACCCTTACAAAGACCTTATGACATGTGCTGAGTATTCGTGTTCGGTGGTGGAGAATGATTGAGTTGCAAGCCTATGCGGGTACGTGTTCTAATCGGTTTTGAGTGATTACGTTTGAAAGTGCTAATACATTATAAAAATTAGCCAATTTATAAACCGAGTGGAGAGAACATTGTGAGGGATGTGCATGATTTGTTGGTTTCACGAGCGGGTTAATCTTGGATAACTACTTTTTACATAATTAATCAATTATTGCTAAATATGTTGGAAATTGTAAAAAGTTTGAACCGGGTATCAGAGCCAACGCTGAGTGAATTAAACACTAACCTTTTGTGTTTAATCTCAGTTACACAATTACACATTCCTAAATCTTCGAGTCTAGACAAAGAACTTAGGAATAATCCAAAATGTTTTTATTTTAAGTTTAACTTTGTCCTTTATTTTTCCTTGTCGTTACCTTTGTTTATATTACCAGGTTTAACAATGCTGCCAAGATTCAGGCGAGGAGATCGAGGAAAAGGGCCAATCAGCGCCCCTAACGACCACGAGGCCAGGCCTTCGCGCCGGCGAACTCCTTCTTCTACAAGGAGTATAGATCCGCGAGAACCTTGGAGGACTTATGAGGAGCCTTCCAGACAATCTACGTCGCATAGCTCAACGCCTCCATATCATCACTCCTTTGGGCCTCAGTCTGAAAATGAGCCCAACAACCCGCAACCTTCATACATACCCCTACAGCGATCTTCATCGCACAATTCCTTCGGAGACCCTACTCCTGTCTTCCAGGGCCGGTTTAACCCGGCAGAATACGTACCAGAACCAGTGGGCTTTAATCCACTAGGACCGGAGGATCACTTTTCTGGTGATCAAGATATGGACGAGGACACAGATCCCGTCGAGGCTTCAACCGGAACCCTGAACCATCCTTTTGTGATCTCTGATGGTTCGTCTTTTCACGGAACACCATACCAAGGTCCGGATACTTACCAGGCACGGTTCGACCAGTGTGAGTGGTACTTTACACCATCTCACCATTCATCGCCTCACCAGCAGCCGCAACAGCAGCAGCAAGATCCCTCTGGGGATCCACGTTTCGTGGCAGTCACGCCACCACCGCCAGTTCATCTAGAGCCTCCAGAACCACCAAGACGTAGGAGGACTGGCGCACGGATGTCAGCACGAGAGAGGGATTTTCATTTCAGCACCCCTCAACACTCTAGTGGCAGCCACTACCCGCCAATATATGAATACCCACAGATGGGTGGACCTTCAGTTCCAGTTTCAGAGGTGAATTCGGCACCTATTGCACCGCCATCACCGGGTTTTGGCAACCCTATCCCTGCTTATACTGCTCCGGCAGCTTACAACCCATACGGACCGCCAGCATACCATAACTATAACTATGCCGAGGCCGACCCATACCTAGTGGCAGCAAACTACCTTGCCCAAAATCCTGAGGGACCATATGGAACCCCTTGGGGAATGGGACATCCAGCTCGTGGGTATCAAGTAGCTGCTCAGCCACCACTTCAGCATCAGCCACCACGGTTTTCCCCACCAGAACAGGAGGATCTCCGTCAAAGATTGGGCAGGGTTGAGCGAGACCTCGAGATAGAGCGTAAGAAGAATCAGGGATTCATGAGTGGCTTGGCAAGTTTGCTGAAAGGAAAGAAGAAACGGGATCGTTAAATCCCAATATATATTATTGTATTTCCTTGTTTAAATCAAGTCCCTACGTGGACATTTATTTATGTGTGTATGTAGTCCCTGCGTGGACATCTATCTTTGTACTTAGTCCCTACGAGGACTTGTCTTTATTAGTCCCTGCGTGGACATTTATTTTTGCAAACAGTCCCTGCGAGGACCTGTATTGCCAGTATAGCTCCTGTGTGGGCAAATGTTCTGTAAAAGTCCCGTTTAGGGCAAGGTGTACTACTTATTAAGTTAATGGAATGTAAGTTTATAAATTTCATCTTTGCTATGCTATGCATAATTAAATTATATATGAAATAAATAAATCGGAATCATTCCTTTTCAAAATCTATCTGCCTATTTTAAATTTTTATTAAGGATCTTAAAGGTATAACCTAGCCTGCATGTCATTTTAAGACCTGGCCCAGATGGTAAAACCAGTTAAAAAGATTTAAATCTCAGTTAACATCTGAAAACATGTTAATACTCCTGGCAGACATGATTCGTTAAAATCACACGTGTTATTAATATATAGGGATCTTTTCAAAGATTCCTAACCAAACTAAATGATCTCTGAATCATGGGTTAAATCATCAATAAATATGATCAGTTCTTTTTACCATCCATTGGTAATAGAATGCCTGCGGGCCCTTTTCATTTTCATATGAGACAAAAGATAGTAATAGTCTGTGACCCTGTCAGATAAAGGTAATGAACTATGTTCAAACTTTAAAAGCCTTGATTCTCTGAAATCATGGCTTATGATTTAAATTGTCCCTGTGACTAGGCCTTATGTGCTAATAAAACTGTTATTGTTTTATAATTAGGATAAATTATATTAGAAATCCTAAATAAATGTGAGTAATAAATTAACCATTTATGGTCTATGTTACCACGGTTAATAAAATTGCCATAAAAGACAAATCTATAATAAACTCACCAATAAATTATTGTCGATATGTAACAGTTCAAGCTACATGGCAGACTCAAACGAGGTCAACAGTCACCCAGGGAGAGAGCATGATAATGCCCGAGTAAATGTAGCGGGTGCAGAATTACAGGCAATGATAGATAATGCCGTAAATCGAGCTATGGATAGACAGCTCCATGAATCCAGTGGTACCCGTGCAACGACCCAATCTGCACCACACTCTAGAACACCCTCCAGGACCCACACTGCCCACAACAGTAATTCTCACCACTCATCAAACCAGAGGAGTGCTCCATCCCAAAGAGTCGTACAAAATCAAGAACCCCGTAATAAGGGTTGCTCCTATAAGTACTTCGTTTCGTGCAAATCCAGGGATTTCACTGGGGAAAAAGGAGCAGTAGATTGCATGACTTGGTTGGACGAGATGGATACTGTTGTGGATATCAGTGGTTGCAATAATAGCGATATTGTGAAGTTTGTGTCACAGTCTTTCAAGGGAGAAGCATTAGCTTGGTGGAGATCTTTGATCCAAGCTACGGGGAAAGTCCCGTTATACAATATGACCTGGGAACAGTTCATGACACTGATCAAAGAAAACTACTGCCCTCAACATGAGGTTGAGAAGATTGAAGCTGACTTCTTGTCACTGGTCATGAGAAACCTAGACTGTCAGGCCTACCTTACCAGTTTTAACACTCTGTCAAGATTGGTTCCATATTTAGTAACCCCGGAACCCAAACGTATAGCTCGTTTTATCGGGGGTTTGGCCCCGGAGATCAAGGCAAGTGTGAAGGCCTCCAGACCAGCTACTTTTCGGTCTGTAGCGGACATATCATTGTCTCTTACCTTGGATGCGGTCAGGCTGAAATCGCAAAGGAACACCGATACCGAAAAGACGAAGCTTGAGGATGACAACTCACGACGTTCAGACAAGAAGCAGAAAGGAAACAATGACCACAAGAAGGGGTCAGGATTTAGGAAGGATGGTCAGCAGACGGGTGAAAAACCCAGATGTAAAATTTGCAAGAGACAGCACTTTGGGAAGTGCAGGTATGAATCAAACTCGAATTCACAATCGAAATCTTTTACATGTGGGTTGTGCAAGTCCAAGGAACACAAAACCTTGGATTGCAAAAAGATAAAGGATGCGACCTGCTACGGTTGCAATGAAAAGGGGCACATCAAGACCAATTGCCCAAAATACGCCAAGAAGCCTGAAGAGGCTAAGAAGACCAATGCTAGGGTCTTCAGGATGGATGCTAAGGAAGCCGTCAAGGACGACAATGTGATAACAGGTACCTTTCTCGTAAATGATGTTTATGCGAGAGTGTTATTTGATTCAGGCGCTGATAAGTCGTTCGTAGATAATAAGTTTTGTGAATTATTGAAACTACCTGTTAAGAACTTAAGTGTGAAGTATGAGGTGGAACTAGCAGATGGTACTTTAGAAACCGCCTCAACCATCCTAGATGGATGTTTTATATCCATCAGGAACTACTCTTTTCCTTTGTCCCTACTTCCCTTTAAGTTAGCCGGTTTTGACATAGTATTGGGTATGGACTGGTTGTCTCATAACCAGGCCCAAATTGTCTGTTATAAGAAGCAAGTGATGATCAAGACTCCGTCTGGTGAATCACTTACTATCCAGGGAGATACCCAGTATGGGCTGCCTGAGCGAATGTCTTTACTCAAGGACTCAAAGTGTTTGAAGAAGGGTTGTGTCATCTACATGGCACAAGTGATTATGGATGAGCCAAAGCCCAAGATTGGGGATATACCCGTCGTTTCTGAATACCCCAAAGTTTTTCCAGAAGAACTACCTGGTTTGCCACCAGATAGGCAAGTAGAATTCAGAATTGATATTATTCCTGGATCAGCACCGGTAGCAAGGGCGCCTTATAGGTTGGCACCAACAGAGATGAAGGAATTGAGAACGCAGCTAGATGATTTGCTAGCCAAAGGTTTCATCAAGCCTAGTTCGTCTCCTTGGGGAGCACCAGTTTTATTCGTCAAAAAGAAGGATGGATCGATGCGTCTGTGCATCGACTACCGTGAGTTTAATAAGGTCACCATCAAGAATAGGTATCCTTTGCCCAGAATCGACGATCTGTTCGATCAACTTCAAGGGGCAAGTTTCTTCTCTAAGATTGACTTAAGGTCAGGCTATCACCAACTGAAGGTTAGAGATGAAGACGTGCACAAGACTGCATTTAGGACTCGTTATGGTCATTACGAGTTCCTAGTGATGCCTTTTGGGCTCACTAATGCACCTGCCGCGTTCATGGATCTCATGAATCGCGTTTGCAAGCCGCACTTAGATAAATTTGTCATCGTTTTCATCGACGACATTCTCATATACTCAAAGAACCAAGCTGGCCATGAGAAGCATCTTCATTGCATTCTGGAACTACTTCATAAAGAAAAGCTCTATGCCAAGTTCTCGAAGTGTGAATTCTGGCTTCGAGAAGTCCAATTTCTTGGACATGTTGTTAGTGAGCGTGGTATCCAAGTAGATCCCGCTAAAGTTGAAGCTGTCATGAATTGGCATGAGCCAAAGACGCCTACAGAAATACGTAGCTTCCTAGGTTTGGCAGGATACTATAGGCGATTCATTGAAAACTTCTCAAGGATTGCTACACCCCTGACTTCGCTGACACGTAAGAAGATTAAGTTTGACTGGGGTCCTAAGCAGCAGGAATCCTTCGTTATTCTGAAACAAAAGTTGAGCAATGCTCCAGTACTGACATTGCCTGATGGAATAGAGGAGTTTGTAGTTTATTGCGATGCATCACACACCGGGATGGGATGTGTGCTTATGCAGAAAGGCAAAGTAATTGCCTATGCTTCACGTCAGTTAAAGGTGCACGAAAAGAATTACACCACCCATGACTTGGAATTAGGTGCCGTTGTATTCGCACTAAAACTGTGGAGGCACTACTTATATGGAATCAAATGTGTGATCTATTCCGATCACAAGAGCCTTCAACATTTGTTCAATCAGAAGGACTTGAACATGAGGCAACGCCATTGGATGGAAACTCTGAATGATTACGATTGTGAAATAAGATACCATCCCGGCAAGGCGAATGTAGTCGCCGATGCCTTGAGTCGAATGGAGAAGATAAAACCCATCCGAATCAATGCCAAGCGCATGGAAATAAAGAACAATTTGATTAAAAGGTTGTTAGCTACACAGAAGGAAGCTGTGTTGGAAGCTAACTATCCTAACGAAAAGCTAGGAGTAACTGAGGAGCAGTTATCTCTTAGTAAGGATGGAATTCTTAGATTGAACGGACGAATATGGGTTCCAATTTATGGAGGACTCCGTGATGTTATCCTCCAGGAAGCCCACAGCTCTAAATATTCCGTTCAACCTGGAGCTGATAAGATGTACCAGGATCTAAGGGCGAATTATTGGTGGATAGGCTTGAAGAAGTCTGTAGCTACCTATGTAGCTAAATGCTTGACGTGTGCGCAAGTCAATGCAGAACATCAAAAGCCGCCAGGTTTGCTACAACAGCCTGAACTTCCTACTTGGAAGTGGGAAATGGTAACTATGGATTTTATCACCAAGTTACCCAAGACAAGGAAAGGAAATGACACCATCTGGGTGATCGTGGACAGACTGACTAAGTCAGCACATTTCCTACCCATTAAGGAGACCTACAGCTCCGATATGTTAGCCCAACTGTACGTGGATAAGATTGTAGCTTTACATGGCATACCTGTGTCTATTATCTCTGACCGAGATACTAGATACACGTCACATTTTTGGAAAAGCTTCCAACAATCTTTGGGCACACGTTTGAACTTTAGTACGGCTTACCATCCTCAGACAGACGGTCAGAGTGAGCGTACTATTCAAACGTTAGAAGATATGCTTCGTGCATGTGCAATTGACTTGGGTGGTGGCTGGGATAAGCACCTACCATTAGTCGAATTCTCCTACAACAATAGCTACCATACCAGCATTAAGGCTGCGCCTTTTGAGGCATTATACGGTAGAAAGTGTAGATCGCCCATTTGTTGGGCAGAAGTTGGAGACGTCCAATTATCAGGACCAGAGATAGTCTTTGAAACGACGGACAAGGTTGTCCAGATTCGTGACCGTCTCAAAGCTGCCCGTGATAGGCAGAAGAGCTACGCAGATCCAAAGCGTAAAGCTTTTCACTTCGATGTAGGTGACAAAGTACTGCTTAAAGTATCACCCTGGAAGGGGGTGATGCGGTTTGGTAAGAAAGGTAAGCTAAGCCCGAGATACATAGGACCTTTCGAGGTTATCGAACGTGTCGGGTCAGTTGCCTATGAGTTAAACTTACCTGAAGAGCTCAGTAGTATACACAATGTGTTCCACATCTGCAACCTGAAGAAGTGTTTCGCTGACGAATCACTGGTCATACCACATACAGATGTGCATATAGATGAGAGCTTGAAATTTGTGGAAAAACCATTGTCGATCGAGGATCGACAGGTTAAGAAGCTTCGAAGGAAGCATGTACCGATTGTAAAGGTCAAATGGGATGCCCGTAGAGGTCCCGAGTATACGTGGGAGGTTGAGTCCACGATGAAAGAAAAGTACCCTTATCTATTTCAGTAAATCTTGAGGTCGAGATTTCTTTTAAGGGGGTGAGGATGTAACACCTCGAAAATTTACGTCCTATAATGTGTTGACACGTGTCATAGGGTTAAACGTGTGAAGAATGTTCTTGAAGGACTAAAAGTTGACAAACATAGAAACTATGTGAATTTGAGGGTTCAAAATGTCAAAAATGAATAAATATACTTTACAATAACCCTACATGATGTCTATAACCTTAAACGAATGGATCATGGATCATACGAAGCGAATTGTGAAAGAAAGTGAGAGATTACAAACTACAGGGGGTAAATGTGTCAACATGTTAAGATATACCTCTGAGTGACCTTTTAGCAAACCCGAAGCCTTGTAACGATTAATTATGCTCACTAGAATACACCATAAAATTTTCACAAAGTTTCGTTAACGTATGAGAAAATTATGATAAAATACGTGTGTGAGGGTTAGAATCGTCAACATTGGAATTTAGGGTTTTTCGGGTGATCACAAAGTTACCCGAGGACTTGACAAAGTGGGTATAAGTATTAAAGCCCCTATATGTCAAATATAAAGTCTTAAAATGCAAGAAACCATGTGAAAACGACCTTTCGGGGGACCAAGGACCAAAAGTGCAATTAAAGAAACATGTGAAACCTGATATGGGGACTGAGGCGGGCCGCGTAAGGTCCTTAAGATCCTTACGCGGGCCGCGTGACAGCTACCAGCGACAAACACAACAGGCAGCTGCCTGTTGATGTTTTAACTGACTCCAAACTCAAGTTTTCGTTACCATGGGCTGCCTATGATGGTATTTAGCCTATAGAAGACACATGTTTACATCCTTGATCACTTGTAGACCCGTTTGGCATCAATCTAGTATGATCAAAGTTCATATATAAGTCTCATGTTGCAACATGCAACCACACTTCAACTTCTGGACATTTTGAGGAGCACAACAGCAGACACAAGACCTTCTTAATCATCCATTAGTCACTTGTAAGTACCCTTGACTCTTCTTAATTAAGTTTTGTTTAGTTTATAGTCTAGAAGTCAAACCGTCGTAACTACGGTTTGACTTAACGATAACACACAAACGGTCCAGTGTTTTGTCGAATAGAAATATGTAATAAGTAGGTAATTAAGAGGGTAATAAACCCTTAAAAGGGTACTCACTGATTCCCGATCTAACCAGGTCAAATGGCGAGTCAAACGTTGTCCGAAAAGGTCAACAGAAATGCTAAACTTTGATTAAACGCGTAATTAACGATATAGAAGGCGTGTAACCTGTTTTATCATTCATATAACTTGGTAATAAGTATACGGACTTGTCTAAACTTGTTTGATTCGACAACTTTCTGTTTTGAACTGATTCGGAGCCGAAAGTCGCATAGTTTGGCTTTCTGCTTTGACCTCCATTCTGACCCGGTTTTGATAGTTTTAGACATGCCTTAAAGTTCCATTAGGACCGTGTAACATGTTAATATAAACCTCTGTGGTTGATACCTTGATTGTCCAATTCGTTGCACGTTTCCGTTAAATTGCCAAATGTTGACCATATTGCCCTTATGATCATAAAACGAGATTTTTGAAGATATGAAAGGACAATAACCTTTGTTACTGATTATTAATCATGTCCCAAAAATTTCACATCAATCGGAGGTCTAGATTAGGAGTTATGCTTAATGACGCAATTATAACGATTCTTAGTAATTAAACGACGTCATTAGCGTAAAACCTATCTAAACCCAATTTTCAACACCAAACCTTTTACCCACTAATGTAATATAATATTTTGAGATTTTTGAAGATTTTTAATTATTTTTAAACTGATCATAAGCTAGGCCTTGATTTGGTTAATACCGAATTTACCCTTTTCGGTTATAAAATGAGTTTTACAAATCCTTTTAACGCCAATCCAATTGCTACTGTTTTTAAATAATAAATGTAGTGTTTTGAACCTATTTAACTGATCAGAAAACTCAGAGTCCTATTTTAACCCGTACGTCGCTTAAAACGGCTTTATACGCGTATTATACGCATAGTTTGGGTTTAAAACTATTTTGGCATATAAGACTTATAACCAAATGTTATAACCTGTTAAAATAAGCTATTTTACTGATTTAATCAGACCCGGATCACAGGAGTTGAATTAATCCCTTTTTCATCTTCAAAATGACCAAAATACCCCTACGGGGCTTATTATGAAATTAAACTCGTTTTGGGCATAATGGAAGGTATCCTACTGATATCACAACATATTTAAATCATGTTAACTTAGGAAACCTGTTTAGGACTCTTATGGTTACCCGTTACGCTTTATGCGCGTTCGGTTCGGTTTATGTAACTAGTTTACATAAATTAGCCGAAACGGGTCAAACCTTATCGGTTTTATCTCAAAATCCAGAATGTGTATTATATACCCATATTAAGAAAGTCTTCAAACTTGTCAGGTCTAAATCACATTCTATCCGGTCTTCGCTTAATCGTGCGTACGAACCGTATCTTTAAAACTAACCGGTCTAAGCTTAAGCTTAACTAAAGACCCATTAGGATTCTAATAGGTTATTATAAACCTCCGTTCTAGATTAGGAGAACCAGTAAAAGATACTTGCACTCGCTGATTTTGATTTATACTTGCTCAGGTAAATACTCTTAACTTATTTTCCCTATATGGGCTTGGGGTACGGTATATAAAATACCGCTTGGTCGGTCATTCGACCTTAATCGTTTTGGGGGTTAAGTATTATCGAGATGACCGTTTAAATTGTTTTGTTTGCTTAAAGCCTTTGGGGGGTTAATGACCATGTCCCGGATATCCCTGGCATCATTTTACGAAATGGCCACGACCTTAGCACCCAGGTGTAGGCGTACACCTGTCGGTGTCTCATATACGCAATGTGGTGTGTCTATTGATCTTTAACCCGGCTCGATCCGGCTACCGAACGCATAGAAACATGTAAATCTTTTACGAGTATTATATTCAAATAATTATCCCAAGTTATAAAATATTATTTGTGCCATGTGCATTCAAATCCATTATTTTCTTAAACTCTTTTCAAAATGAGTCGGTTGATTGTATTTACCAGTGTAAACTGACGTATTTTTCTTAAAAAGGTTAAGTGCAGGTACTACGCGTAATAGGCTGGCTTTTCTCCTAGCATCCACAATAAGTCTCGCAAGCTTGGATGTCATAGACTGTTGAACACTGTTTCCTTTTATTTTGATCTACCTGTGGATTTATATTCGACTATTTGTGATACTTAATATTACAATGTTGTTTGGTTGAATTGAATATATACTTTGCTTCCGCTGTGCATTTAAATATTGTGTTGTTTGACTATTATGTTACCAACCACGTCACGATACTCCCCTACCGGGCCCACCGGTAATACGTGGAAATTCGGGGTGAGACAAGAGGCAAATCAGGTATGATTATTGTAGAGTTTGTATTATTTTTGTTTTATTTTTTTTTCTTAGTTAAATGAATGTTGTGGGTGTGTTCCCTATATAACCCTCACGAGACCTCTCGTCCTCCCAAGCTATTGGGGGGTTTAAAAGGGCTTGTTGCATAAGCTAAATGCAACCGTGATTCCTACAAAAGTGAGTTAGGTTTGTTGATGTTGGTAGTTAGTGGTGTTTAGAATAGTCATTTTGTAATAAAAATCGAATTTTTATCACCTTAGCCACTTTAAATATCATATTTCCTACCCTTAGCCTAGCCCCGTTACAACTCTTACAAAGACCTTATGACTTGTGCTGAGTATTCGTGTTCGGTGGTGGAGAATGATTGAGTTGCAAGCCTATGCGGGTACGTGTTCTAATCGGTTTTGAGTGATTACGTTTGAAAGTGCTAATACATTATAAAAATTAGCCAATTTATAAACCGAGTGGAGAGAACATTGTGAGGGATGTGCATGATTTGTTGGTTTCACGAGCGGGTTAATCTTGGATAACTACTTTTTACATAATTAATCAATTATTGCTAAATATGTTGGAAATTGTAAAAAGTTTGAACCGGGTATCAGAGCCAACGCTGAGTGAATTAAACACTAACCTTTTGTGTTTAATCTCAGTTACACAATTACACATTCCTAAATCTTCGAGTCTAGACAAAGAACTTAGGAATAATCCAAAATGTTTTTATTTTAATTTTAACTTTGTCCTTTATTTTTCCTTGTCGTTACCTTTGTTTATAATAACAGGTTTAACAATGCTGCCAAGATTCAGGCGAGGAGATCGAGGAAAAGGGCCAATCAGCGCCCCTAACGACCACGAGGCCGGGCCTTCGCGCCGGCGAACTCCTTCTTCTACAAGGAGTATAGATCCGCGAGAACCTTGGAGGACTTATGAGGAGCCTGCCAGATAATCTACGTCGCATAGCTCAACGCCTCCATATCATCACTCCTTTGGGCCTCAGTCTGAAAATGAGCCCAACAACCCGCAACCTTCATACATACCCCTACAGCGATCTTCATCGCACAATTCCTTCGAAGACCCTACTCCTGTCTTCCAGGGCCGGTTTAACCCGGCAGAATACGTACCAGAACCAGTGGGCTTTAATCCACTAGGACCGGAGGATCACTTTTCTGGTGATCAAGATATGGACGAGGACACAGATCCCGTCGAGGCTTCAACCGGAACCCTGAACCATCCTTTTGTGATCTCTGATGGTTCGTCTTTTCACGGAACACCATACCAAGGTCCGGATAGTTACCAGGCACGGTTCGACCAGTGTGAGTGGTACTTTACACCATCTCACCATTCATCGCCTCACCAGCAGCCGCAACAGCAGCAGCAAGATCCCTCTGGTGATCCACGTTTCGTGGCAGTCACGCCACCACCGCCAGTTCATCTAGAGCCTCCAGAACCACCAAGACGTAGGAGGACTGGCGCACGGATGTCAGCACGAGAGAGGGATTTTCATTTCAGCACCCCTCAACACTCTAGTGGCAGCCACTACCCGCCAATATATGAAGACCCACAGATGGGTGGACCTTCAGTTCCAGTTTCAGAGGTGAATTCGACACCTATTGCACTGCCATCACCGGGTTTTGGCAACCCTATCCCTGCTTATACTGCTCCGGCAGCTTACAACCCATACGGACCGCCAGCATACCATAACTATAACTATGCCGAGGCCGACCCATACCTAGTGGCAGCAAACTACCTTTCCCAAAATCCTGAGGGACCATATGGAACCCCTTGGGGAATGGGACATCCAGCTCGTGGGTATCAAGTACCTGCTCAGCCACCACTTCAGCATCAGCCACCACGGTTTTCCCCACCAGAACAGGAGGATCTCCGTCAAAGACTGGGCAGGGTTGAGCGAGACCTCGAGATAGAGCGTAAGAAGAATCAGGGATTCATGAGTGGCTTGGCAAGTTTGCTGAAAGGAAAGAAGAAACGGGATCGTTAAATCCCAATATATATTATTGTATTTCCTTGTTTAAATCAAGTCCCTACGTGGACATTTATTTATGTATGTATGTAGTCCCTGCGTGGACATCTATCTTTGTACTTAGTCCCTACGAGGACTTGTCTTTATTAGTCCCTGCGTGGACATTTATTTTTGCAAACAGTCCCTGCGAGGACCTGTATTGCCAGTATAGCTCCTGTGTGGGCAAATGTTCTGTAAAAGTCCCGTTTAGGGCAAGGTGTACTACTTATTAAGTTAATGGAATGTAAGTTTATAAATTTCATCTTTGCTATGCTATGCATAATTAAATTATATATGAAATAAATAAATCGGAATCATTCCTTTTCAAAATCTATCTGCCTATTTTAAATTTTTATTAAGGATCGTAAAGGTATAACCTAGCCTGCATGTCATTTTAAGACCTGGCCCAGATGGTAAAACCAGTTAAAAAGATTTAAATCTCAGTTAACATCTGAAAACATGTTAACACTCCTGGCAGACATGATTCGTTAAAATCACACGTGTTATTAATATATAGGGATCTTTTCAAAGATTCCTAACCAAACTAAATGATCTCTGAATCATGGGTTAAATCATCAATAAATATGATCAGTTCTTTTTACCATCCATTGGTAATAGAATGCCTGCGGGCCCTTCTCATTTTCAAACTAAAAATAAAAATTAGCAAGCTTCATAATTACATTGTACATTGTTTGTAAATAGTCTAACTAATCGAACGGGTCGTGCGATACTGACCACCTACTCTTCGTGGATACGATATCCGACTTACCCTAGCTACCTAGGTTTAATTGGGTTTTTGACTGATCGGGACGACACGGTCATGTCAACTTACAAGAGGACTAGACAAATGTTCACAATCATCACATGGTAACCAAGTCTATAACAGGGTTTTCAAAACTCTTGTGTACATGTGTCCTCATTTTTGACAATAAATCAAGAAGAAAATGGTACCAAACAGTGGTCAAAATGAATTTATAATGTCATACTACTGTTGTTCAACCACTGACCATTTTCACAAACTTGAGATGGATATGAATTGAACTATAGTGGAAATTTATGCCAGTTCCTTTTTGATGCTGTTCTCAGAAAATCCTTTAACCATTTTTATACAACGGATTTTCTCGAATAACCAGGATATATTGTTCATTTTTTTAAGAATAATATATTTTGAACTTTTGCTTGTTTTTGTTGGCAATAGTTTCAGTTACCTGTCAGGATATAGTACCTTATTTTTTGTTGGTATTATTGTCCTCATAAATGGGTCAAAAGGAAATGGTACATATGTCAAGGCCATGTCATACTCAGGTTTGTTTTTTTAAACATTAATCTAAGGTTGATTGCTAAACGGTGCTTAAACTACTGGGGTACTCATGTTTTAATTTGGATATTAAACGAAAATGAGTTGCCTTAGCAAAAATTTCTCATCATCTGGGGTACTAAACCACTGTCAGAAATTCGTAAAAGCTTCGAAATGTGAAAATGACATGTGGCAAAATCTTGAATGAAAATTTCTTTAAAAAGTTGCTGACATAATGGGCTTTCAAATCGCTATCGTTATCTCACCCCTAAACACTGCTTTGTTCAAACATCTGCTCTCTAACTACTGTCCATTGCTGAAAGTCAACCACTGTTCCTCCATCTTCATTGTAAGCACTGATATTCAAAATCTATGTTACACCCACTGATATGCTATCTACTGATAGTAAAAATCACCCACTGTTCTCATTTTGACCGTTGTAACCACTGGTACTTGCTTCATCAGTGGTTTCCAAAACAACTGTTCTCCATAATTTATCTCTTCATCATCTATTGACACGTGGTCAGTTTTTAGCCTTCAGATCATAATAACCGCTGCCACATCAGCGATCACTTTTTCCCTTAATAAAACCCTGATCAAAACCCCCAAACAGGGTTTACACTGTTGAATTGAATTCCAAAATTCTCTTCTCAAAGCAGTTTCCAACCCTTCTTCCTAAAATCATTTTTCGTTCTTCTCCACAAAAATGACGACATCAAAATCAAAATCACAATCAAAATCAAAGCCATCATCATCATCTTCCAAAAAGGTCGCTCAAACGGCCGAAGAATCAATCGAGATACCATACAAATCTCCTCATAATTATCTGGGTTTGCTCACAAAACCCACCGATAACCACACCTTCGACTCCATCATTGATACATTATTTGCATCAAAGTACAAAACTTTGTTGACAGCAGATGCTCCCATTTATCTACAAACCCAGAGAGAGTTCTGGAAAAAGGCGACGCTTGAAAAACAAGATGATAAAGTCATAGCCATTAACTCCTCGATACAGGGTAAAGTGATTCAAATCACTCCACAATCAATCTCCGAAGTCTTTAAACTCGACGATCAGAAAGATAAAATTTCTTTTGATAAAGCCGAGATGAAAACTGATTTCGTAAAAAGGGGATATGCAGAACAATCAAAGGTAGATACCTTACAAAAAGGTTACTTCCCTTCTGCACCAAGGTTTTTATTTCACACACTTTTGATGTGTGTTTCTAATAAAACAACAGCTTTTAACGAAATACCATTGAAGATTCAATGCCTGGGCTATGCTATTTTAAATAATAAAGATTACAACTACTCCCAGGAGATCTTTAATGACTTGGTAAAAAATGCTGATAGCAAATCATTTTTAATTTTTCCAAGATTTCTGAGCTATTATTTCAAACAAAAATTTGAAAAAGAAAATGAAAATTTGCTTAAACAAGGTGTCTATTTTCAAATAAAAGGTTTAACAAATGAAACATTCTCAAGAATGATGGCACCTATAAAAACAAAAGCAGAGGTGCCTGAGCAGAATTTAGCAGCTACCACTGCTCCCCAGGCATCTACTGTTGAGCCCACTGCTCCAGGTGATCAGAGCAGCACAACCACTGCTTTGAAACCCACACCTGACATCACCAAAAAGACCAAAATAAAATCTTACAAAAAGCCCACCATACCCAAGAAAAAGGCAACTCTGGAAGATGAGATCCCAGAGCAACTGCCTGTGACAACACAAATGTCACCACAAACCACTGCTGCTACTTCCTCACAGCAGTTGGTAGAAAGATCTCCACCATTGCCTCAAACTCCTCCTGCATCCTCACAAAAGGATCAGGTTGTAATCACAGGGACACCAAATTATGAAGCTCTGGATCCACTCGGATCCATCTTCCACAGTCCTGGTCCCAAGGACATGTCTCTTTCAACACCCATGCCCTCACCAATTATAATGCCACAATCAATAATACCCTTGTTGCATGCAGTTGCTATAGCTCAGACACAAACCAGTTCCTCTCTATCACCTGTCACTGAGAGTATACTCCCACAAGTGACTGGGTCTGATGCTACTACTCCTGCTATCCCAGCAACAATTGAGGAGGTTACACCCCCTGAGTTACAAGTAACTCTCGGTGGTAGTTCAAGTGGAGCAGCAACTACAACTGATGGATCAACAGATCTTCAGTTGGACAGTTGTTTCATTAGTAAGACTCCCTTGAAGGCAATTTCTTCTATAGCACCTTCGATAACCACCAGCGAGTTAGTTTTAACCACTGGTACCATCAAAGGATTATCAAGTGCTGAAGAAAGAAGTCCCCAGTACCAAGAACAAGGGGCATCAATGGATGATTTTTGGAACTCAGTTCCTAAGTCACACATTGATACAACCACTGCTGGTGGGGATTCAGATGATCCCATTGATTTGGGTGATGATTCAAAATATCAGGAATTGACGGGCAGAGTTGAAAAACTTGAAGATTTAGTTGCTGAAATAAAGGACATGGTGCAGCAGCTGTTAAAAGCTCAGAAAGCACAATCCACTGCTGTTCCACCTCAAGCACCTGCTCAACCACAAGCACTTGCTGCAAATGAGCTCTGGAATCTTTTTCAACCTTTGCTAGAAAAACAAAAACAAACAGCTGATCAGCAGCATGAAATTCATGTAAAAATGCTAACAAACATGGTGGAGTCAAGATTCAAAGATACTCAAGCAGATATCAAGGCTATAAAGGCCAGCATACAAAGGGTTCCCCATGGTGAAAAAGTTCCCTCCACTATCCTCTTCATGGATAACCCCCTTCCAGATAATGCCAAAAAGGGGGAGAAAATCAAGTTGAAGAAGAAGGGAATAGAAGATGGTCTGTATGTTGAACCAGAACAAGAAAAACAGACATCTAAACCACCTCCCAAAGGCTCTAAACCTCAAACCACAAAATCTCAAACTTCCATCCAAACAGCTGATACAGCAGTAGTTACAAAAACTACTGTTAGCCAAACAGTTGCCATCTCTTCAACACACACCACTACAACACACACAACTACAACCATTGCCCCACCCAAACCATCATCAGCACCATCACCAGCACCTCAACCAACCCCTGCTCAAAAGCAGAAGACATCTGCTGATACATCAGTAGTTGTAATGACAACAGAGGTTGGAACACCAGTTGTTTCAACAACTGTTTGTCAATCATCCACCACTGCTCTCATCACTCCTACATCACAACCAAAATCCTCTTCATCCGTAAAGCTTCACAAACGAAAAAGAGAAACAACTCAAGCCACTGATGAAATATATGATCCTGTTGCCGGAAAATATCCACTGGAACTAGATGCTGTGAAAAATGAGATGAGACAATTTTACACCGAGGAAGATCCTTCAAAAAGAAGATTTCCTTCTCTCATTGGTTTCATAGTCCCAGAAAACATGGATGAATATCTCGAAATGAAAGCAAGGAAAGCAAAGATTAGAGCTAAACTTGAGTGTAAAGATGAAGGTGATGAAGCCATTGCAGAAAGAATGGTACTCCTGCTCACAAAAGTCAAGCTGATGGAAGACTATGCACAAGATTTGATCAAAGAAAAGACAGATCAACGAAAAGCAATAAGAAAATAATATCTTGCATGTATAATGAAAGAAAAAATCTATCAAGCTGAAGAAAACCAATTTAAGGAATGGCCACTGATTGCCTTGAAGCATGAAGCAAACAGGATTGAAAGGATTAAGAATAATCCAAGTAAGAAGAAGACAGCTCCAAATTGGAATAAGTTCAAAAAGCTAATTGCTGATCTTACTTCTGAATACAAAAAGAAAAATCAGGAACTGATAGATGCTAAGGTGGATACTGCTGAAGCCTTAGCAAAATGGACAAGGCAGTATACCGACGAGGCTTATGAACGGCTGAAGAAAAGAAAGATAACAGTCTCAGGCACTTTCAAAAGGCCAGACTACAACAAGATAGAACAACAGCTGGATGCTCTTAAAGCACTGATGACATCAGCAGATAACCCTAACTTTGTGAAAAACCAAGAAAAAGGAAAACTGCTGACCAGTGAAGAAGAAAAAGAAAAGGAAGCTGAGTACTTCACAGAAGCCATCAAGAAAATGGGTCTAAAAGAAGCTAGTTCAGTGAGCCTTCAACACCTTTTCAAAAAGGTATTAACCAAACCTGCATCATCAAACATTTCAGCAGATATCTCAGACAGTGAGCTTGATCAACAAGAGAAACAAGAGCAAATTGACAAAGAAGTTGAAGAAGACATAGCTGCAGCAAATCAAGTCATAGAAGAGGCTTTTAAAAGAATGTCTGAAACACAAGATACTGCTTTAAAATTTTTCTCAATGTAAAACCCGTGTGGATCTTTCAATGATATCAAACAATAACTTGTGTAAGTGCGGAAATCAAACACAAGCGGATTCAAGAACAAATATAACCGAAACACTAAAAGCAATTAAAACAAACCAAGATATCTTGCATTCACTGATTGAAGGTGACGGATACAAGATACACAATGAGTTTCGGCTGGCCTCTCTTTTTCGCAACTTCCTGATCAACCTCAACACAATGGTTGAAGTTTGCTTAAATACTAAAACACATGGATTGCTAGGCCCACTCGAAATCAACCAAAACTAACCCAACCCATACATATCGACCCAAAATAACTAGTTAAACATTTACAAAACCAACCCTGAACTATTGTATTACTCTATGCATAAACCTTAAGGTTCCAACAATCTCCCCCTAGGTTTATGCATGGAGATTCTTGAGACTTCAACTTTCACGATCACCACCCAACCGATCCTTAAGACCACCAAAACCTTTTGTGCGAATATGAATGGCTGAAACAACAGCAGCAGTCCATCCTTTTGCAATCTCTTCATACTTTTCAGTAGCTCGAATTTGATTTCGAGGTAACACCTCCAGGTCTTCAAGAGCAAGATTCAACACATCAACTTGATCAACCAATCGAAAATTCACATCATCATCACAAACAAACACTGCCTGTCCTAGACGCTCATCATAAGCCTAGAAATGTAAGGACTTCAAAGCACCTTTTGGAATTTTCTTCACCAACGGAATCATCTTTTCTTTGTCAATTACAGGCCAGTGTACAATCTTCATACGTTTGTTTGTGTATGGATCTCTAATGCCTTTAACTGGTTTAACATAGGATTCTGCCGTGCGCATCGAAGGAAAGTTACGAAGAACTTCCCTCTTCAATCTCTCGAAAAACAATATCCAGGACCTCCAGGCTTATCATCTACATAAGGTGCTTTAGACAAATTTGTCAAATCAACCTTAGTGAAAGACTGAAACTGGCCTGGATGTTTGTACCACTCGACATGACCAACTTTTCTCTTTATCCACCATCTTTTGCGATCATGATCAAATCCCCAGCTAACCACACCAGAACGATTTCCAACTTTATCATAGAGAGTTTCACCAACATCCATTAAATGGTGAGTTGCATGAGCATCATCATCATCTAGATTTAGATTCTTGTTCTTTAAAATTACAAACTCCCTTTTCTTTTTAATTCTTTCAGCCTTCTCTTTGTCTGCCACTGGATCAGTAACTCTTTTGAAGTATTGTTCCATAGCAGCACTTCTCTCAGCATCATCCTTATCAAAAGCTTTTCTTCTGTTTTCAACGTCAGTCGGATCAGAAAACTCTTGTCCAAACTTCTTTTCCAACTTTCCACGTAAATCATAAACCATGTTGAACAACAAACTAACATCTCCTTGAAGTTGTTCAATCTGTTGATCCTTCTTCACTACAGTATCTTCAAGTTGGATAATCTTGGCATCTTTGTGAATTGAATCTTGCTCAAGCACAACCAGTCGTTTCTTCATCTCCCTCATACTAATAAACTCATCATCATCACTTAAGTCATCATCAAATGGCATCCTCAACGGTTCTTCAGGTCTCTTACCACTTGAACTGCTAGGTAAGTCATGAACAACTCTAGAAGGACCTGCAGATTCAGAAATACCAAGTGGCATAATATCAACAACAGAATCAGTATCAACAGTTGTAACTTGAACATCAGCAGTGGTGGTATCCACATCATTTCTTTGAGTGTCAGCATCAAACTCAAAGATATCTTTAGTAGTGGTGGTGGTATTAGTGACACTTTTCTCAAAATCAAAGTCATACAAACCATCATCATCTTCAGCAATATTTATGGATTGATCTTTGTTTTGCTCAACATACATTCCGAGTCGAGGATCTCTCCTTTTCTGCTTCAATGGCAGTGAATCAAGATCCTTTGGGTTCTCACTAGGCTCTTCACTTGAAACTGAAAGATCAGAAGGAGGATTTCCCATCTTATCAGTTACAGACTTTAAAAGCAAAGCTAAACTCTCAGCAGAAATCACAGGTGGAACAGCAGAAACAGCAATATCAGCTTCAGCTTCAGGAGGAAGCTCTTCATCTTCTCCAGAATCACACATAATCTCAATGCCTTCATCGTCAAAGTCGATTGTTAAAATCTCTGTCTCAGGCTCAACTTCAATATCCCTTTGAATGTCATGTTCTTCAGCAACTATAGCATTTGCAGGTGCATTAATTGGCGCATCATTCACTGGAACAGGTTGCACTATTACTGGATTAGCAGCTACATCTTCACTCTCTGCAAATTGACCAAATTTCTCTAACAGAATTAATCCTTCAAATTTCTTTTCAGTACCCTTCTTTGGAGTGAGAGCACCAAAACAAGCTGGACCCATGGGCTTCAACTCCAATGTGTTTCCAGATCTCTCCAACTCTGGATAACAAGCATTAAAAATCATTTGCAAGAACCTTGGATACATAAGAAACTTGTCCTTTCTGACTCCAAACACATTTCTCTTCATCGCTTCCAAAATATACTTTGAATAATTGAAAGGCTCGTTCGTTATCACACAAAAAAGAGCAGCAGACTGTGTGATATTTAATTGATCTGTATCTCCTCTATTTTCTGTCATACACAACATAAATATGTGCACCAAAAGACGCCAATAAGGATGCATAAATTTCTTTACCAGAGGCGGATACTTTCCTTCGTAACTCAATAGAGGTTAAATTTCTTCCACAGTTCCAGCTGGAAGCTCTATGGAGTCTGTTTCTTGATCATTGAACTGCAACACTTCTCTAATCATCTGCTCTGTCACAGTGAAAACCTTCTTTTGAATGTCAGCAACAATAACTCCTTTTCCTTCAACAACTTCAATCCTTGCACTTTTCCAAAATTCTTGAATGAGACTTTCATAAACAACTGGATTTTCTCGTAGTGCGTGAACAATACGACAACTGTTGAGACCTTTCATCAATAAAGTGTACAACTTCTTGTGTTTTTCCGGAGGAGGTGCTAAGTATCCTGCTTGAATATGTATTGAAATAAACTTCAAATCCATATTCTGCATAAAACACAAGTTTATTAGGGACATAGAGAGTTTAACAAATACTTGAATCAAATTTAGAAATCTCAAACTTTAAAATCAACAATCAGAACAGGTCAACAGCATCGTGATTCGGATAATAAATTTTGACTCGAGACTGTTACTTTTGACTCGAGACCATGAGTCGAGACCATGAGTCGAGACCATGAGTTCTCGAGTCGAGACCATGAGTTCTCGAGTCGAGACCATGAGTTCTCGAGTCGAGACCATGAGTTCTCGAGTCGAGACCATGAGTTCTCGAGTCGAGACCATGAGTTCTCGAGTCGAGACCATGAGTTATTGAGTCGAGACCATGAGTTGAGACTATGAGTTCTCAAGTCGAGACCATGAGTCGAGACCTTGAGGTCTCGAGTCGAGATCATGAGATTGCGACTCGTAACCACTGGTCTCGAGTCCTTATGTGTTATCTGAGTCGAGACCCCACAAACAACTTCATCTTCTCAGATTTTGGATCAAAATCCCAAAACACCCTATGATTTATTTGAAGACCAAGATATATTCAAAACTAGGGTTCAAGTTCATCTTCAAATCTTCATATAATCAGCATCAAATCGTCAAACTTCCTGCAAAACTTCAACAGAAACATCAAAATACCTTTAAACAATCGATGAATCGAGACCGTAAAACAAGTTTGAAGAGTCGAGACTGGAAAACTCGTTGGAAATGGTAAAGACTTGCCGGAATTTTGAGAGAGAATATCAGTTGGTCTCGAGTGAGAAATGAGGTCTCGACTCGAGACCTGTGTTTTATACCTCAACCCTAAGTGAACTGGGCCTTTGACTTTGGGCCGAGGCCAAATGTAATTTCAACAACACATTAAAATTTCTGAGCATAATTTATGAATGCAAAAACCTAAAACAAAAATAACTAATAGAAACTATTATTTACAAAAATAAAATAGGAAATTAACAAAATTGCTCAGGGATCAAATCACGAGGTTTCGGGCTTGACTTCACTTATCAACACTGATCTACTACCGAATGATCTAGACGATTGCCAGTATATTTGTCCATCTAAACTCACCTCCCTAGACCTTTTCCATATAACTGCCTGTAACAAATTTTATCATGTTTTGATTACTTAACAATGAACACCCAAACAAATACTAATCAAATCCCGGAGTTATATACAGCACACTCTATCATGCAAGTAGCTTCCCTACCACATATTTCACAAGTCCAATCCAGATCTCTGAAATCTTAACTGGGAATAGATTGAGAAGAGAACATAATAGATCTTAAGCAGAGATGGTATAATATACAAATCAAATGAGTTTTTCTCAATTTGATATAGGTTTCTTGGGTTTCTTTTGGGCACTTGAGGGCCTCTTTCGGGTGTATAATTGATCTATAGAGCGACAATGTACAGCTAGGTCAGCATGTATCTGGATGCAGCAGAAGCTGACGTTGCCTAGCACCTCCAGGTCAGCATATATCTGGATACAGCAGAGGAGATACACGAAAAACTTTTTCAGAGAAGATTTCAGAGTCAGACCAAAATTGTGTGTATCGGGACAACATACAGACATTCAAATAGACATGAGCTAATTCCAAGTGATTTTCTTTCCTGGGGTCATGTTGTTAGTGCATTCATCTGTCAACTTCGTCTTATATCGAGTCTCGATTTGTTGTGGATCTGTTCAAGAGTGATGTCATCTTATACAATGATGACATCATCATTGCATCATTACACAAGAAGACAAAACAATATGGGAGGCTTTCGCTTGAAAACAGAATGATTATATTAGTTTGTGGGTTTCGCTTGAAAGTTATCTAGAAGGTTTCGCTTGAACTTTATTAGGTGGTTTCGTTTGAAATGTTATGTTTGTATTTCAAGCGAAAGTGGTAGGCTATAAATAGGAGGTTCATTCTTGTCATTTGTAACGATTTCCAGAGAGTGATACCGAGGTGCTGCCGGTTTTCCTTCTGATTGTAAACATTGTAAAATCAATATACAAGAGGATTAAAGTGTGAATCAAGCTGTTTTCACATCCGTTTCTCTGTTTCCGCCTCTGAAACAGATTTGAGCTCTTCCGAACGACTTGTTTGGGTCACAATCTGATCCTACAATTGGTATCAGAGCACAGGAGGAGGAGTTCTATACGATTCAGCTTGAAAATTTCTGTTTTTCTACACCTTCTTTCAAAATTGAAAATTTTTACGGTTAAAATCGGCTCAAATTCACACATATGATGCGCAATCATGAATTAACAAATCCTGGAAAGTTTTAGAGCTAAAATCGGTTTAAATCTGATTAAAATTGAACTTTCGCTTGAAATTTGTTCAACTTTTGCTGATGTCACCGGCTTTCGCTTGAATTTGACCGAGTCTGCTTGAAAACGAGGTTTTGCTTGAATCGTATTTCCGGTGAACAAGTTTGTTTTTGCGTAAAAAGTACATCGAGTTGTGCAAAACATTAAATGAGGATGTCAGGTTGTATCGGTTGATTAGTCTTTACATGTGTTTTCATCGTTCCTAGAGTTGAAGTTCAGGTTGCCTTGTTTGATAAAATTTGTTGGGCATTTAATGGTATCAAATTGAAGTATGTGATTTGTCAGGTCTCGTAAATTGAAGTGCATGTGAAGAGTAACTTTGTTTGATTGTCTATTGTCTTGAAAATATCAATTCACGTGATTAACATTGAAGATGTCAACATGGTAAATATATTTGGTCCAATCGGTATTGGATCAAGTGGTAGTTGTTTCTAGTTGTTGTCGGCAAGTTTGATAATTGTTTTATCTAAAAGAATTTGGTCCTATCAAGTAATAGTCAGCAAAAGTGAGGCTCAATCAGTGTTTGAAAAATTAAAGGTGTTGTGTGTATCAATTGAATACATAATAGCGGCCAAATCAGTAGCTATTAAAAGTTAATTGGCCCAATCAGGTTGTATTGAAAAACTTGTTAGTTGTAGTCAAGAATGTATTGAAAGAATAAAGTTTTTTGTCGGATTTGTCATGTGATTTTCGTGGCCCTATCATGTGTAAGAGTTTGACCCATCATGCCTCGGCCCAAGATCATGTATAACGGCCCAATCTGTGTTGACAAAATTAATTGATTTGATAAGTGTTTGGTTTTCAAAGGTCATCGGCCCAACAGAAGTTGAATGGTTTGTCTAAGTGTCCTCGGCCCAAGTGAGTCATAGTTGCAGCCCATATAAAGAAGTGCACGGCTCAAATCATTCTAAAGCCCAAATTAAATCCATTTCATTCCGATAAAGTCTTGTCATTCAGTGATTTCACTTCAACGACATTGAAACGAGTCCAAAAATTTTCGACACGTGTTCTAGATTGATTCAACCATTTCACGTGCTCAAAATTTTCTCAGTTCATTTAAAACTGATCGTTTGCTTGTTTGTTTGCAGGTATTTTTACCAAGTGTTTTCCCGAAGTATCTCCTGATTACTGAAGCATGGACAAGGAATTCTACAACGCGTTTGCTACGCCAGTTGCTCCCGTTACTGCTGCCGAAAATTTATACAGTGAAAATGAAACGAGAACACATCAGAAACCGCCAAAGCTGATGTACATTGAAGATTTTCAGGGATGGAAAAATCGTTTTGAGAATTGGGTTCAGGCTTACAGATTCGATGCTTGGTGTTCTTTACTGAAAGATTACGAGAAACCAAAGAATGAACGTGGTTTGGAAAAAAGTTTCAATGATTTTACTGAAGCTGATAAGTTGAAATACACTAGTGAGAAGATGATGATCAGCATTTTACAGCAAGCAGTTAAAGAAGACATCTTTGTCTTACTTCAACATAATGGAACTGCTAGATCAATCTGGGAAGCTTTACTTCAGAAATTCCGAGGGAGTGCTGATATGATCAAAAACAAAAAGGCCTTATTGAAGAAGTCGTTTGACATATTTACTGCATTTGATCATGAAACCACAAAGGAAACGATAGATAGATACTGTCATTTGGTTCTAGAAATGAAAAGATTGGATATTCAGAAAGATGATGATGAGTGGGTTGATAAGTTAGCAGAGGCATTACCCCAACAAAAGTGGGGAACTTATCTGATGATTGTGAAACTCATGAGGAAGACTGAGAGTATGAACTTGGCACAGTTTATCCAGAAGATTGAGGAACAAGAGCTGGATATTCAAAAGACTGCTATAATGACGAATCCAAATGCAAAACAAGATGTCAGTTTGTATTATAGAGGTAACAAGTTTGAGGCCACTCCCAGCCATAGTCCAAAGATTCAAACTGGTTTTAGTGCTGACAGCTCATCTGGAACAAAGATTAGTAATGCGACTCAAAGTGGTGGATTTTCTTCATCATTTTCAAGTTTTGATCCAAATAGTGCAGCATCAACTTCTCAACGACAAAATTCAACACATCTTCAGTGCAATGTTAAATTAAACATTCAAAATGGTTAGAATTTGTCTCCAGAAGTTGCCAAGCAGCACATGGCATCACTGGTTACTATGTTGGAATCTTACGAGAGTTTGATCGATGGGAAGATTGGCAATCCGATGCTTACCAAAGAAGATTATGACCAAATTGATGCTGAAGAACTTGAAGTGATGGATATCAAATGGTGCTTAGTAAGTGCTTGGAGGAGAGCTGAAAAGTTTCAAGAGATTACTGGTAGGGATGAATTTCGAGGAATGGCTACCTCTCCTTTGGGATTTGATAAATCAAAGGTTACCTGTTTCCGTTGTAAAGGAAAAGGTCATTTTAAACGAGAGTGCAAAAGTAAAGAAGCTACCGGGAATCAAGATAGAAACAATTATTATCAGAAATCAATCTTCCATCAGACTGCTCAACAACATCAAATTGCACATGCTCATGCTACTGATGATGGAAAGAAGAAAGCTTTACTGATTCATCAAGATGATGAAAAAGTTGCAGAGGGATTTAGTTGGGATAAATACATTCCATCTGATTCAGGCTTTGTTGCTAAAATACTAGGTGAAGAGGCTAGTGAAAAAAGAATCCCGATATTTCCTGATCTTGGAAGCGATGTGGATACCGATGATGAGGAAGAACATCTCAACAAAGCTAGAAAAGGCATTGATCTAACTAGTTTTAATTTGTTTTTTGCAGATAAAATGGATATGTTGTACCAGAAGAAGATGGCAAGATTGAGGAAAGAGCTGGAAGCAGCAAAAATGCAAGCTGCTGAAAAGCAGAAGCAGGAGAAGAAATTGATGAAGTGGAGAAAGTGGTGGAAAAGATTGTTGAGGTTGAAAAAATAGTCGAAGTTGAAAAACTGGTCGAAGTAGAGAAACTCGTCGAGGTAGAAAAAGTCGTTGAAGTTGAAAAGATTGTCGAGGTTGAAAAGATAGTTGAAAAAATGGTTGAAGTTGAAAAACCATGTTTGAAATGTTCAGTTTCTTGCAAAGATTGTACTGAGAAGGATACAAAGATTGCTGAGTTAGAAAAAATTAAAGAAGATTTATTGTCTGATGTGAAGTACATTAAAGAGTCTTATGATGTATTGAACAGAACAGTTGATGGTCTGAAGAAGACAAATTCAGAAACAGAAAAAGCAATGGATAAAATGAGTGCAACATTAATGACAAAGCAGAGTGTCATCAATGAGTATATTGAAGACTGTGCTAAATTGAAGAAAGAAGTAGAACTTGAGAAGATTGAGAGTGAAAGGATTAAACGATTACTGTTGAGTTATACTACATGTGATTATCTGATTGATCACGTTTATCCTACTGTTGCAGGTTTGGAGGCATTCAAGGAGAAAAAGACTGAAGACACTGATACTGGTAAGAAACCAAGTGTCAAGTATAACAGATGTCCGCCCCTGATCCATGAAACTTATTCTCCCAGGAATCCAAATGAAGAGCGTCTAAAAAAGGCAGTCAACATCAAGTTAAAGTCTGAAATCATTGATGAATTACCAGACAATATTGATGTTACATTCACAGCGTCTGACACTGATCATGAGTCTGAGTTAGTAAAGAAAGTTGTTGATCAGGTGTTGGATATGGATGAAGAGTCAAAACCGGAGTCTAAGTCTAAAAATCCGAGTTCATCAGAAAAGAGTCCGAGTTCACTGGTTAACAGGGTTTACAATAAAGAATTCCTGTTATCAAAATCTAATTTGGATGATGGATTAATCAAAGTGGCATATACTTTGAATGATTCAGACAAATTATATTCTGATGAGGAATTCCCAATAAGAAGTGTTAAAACGGAAATGATCAAACAGGTTTTCAAACTAACAGAAATTAAGATTTCTGAAATAAAAGATTTAAATCTTCATGAAAAACCTAAAAAGTACACTTCAAGAGTTCAACAAAGATTGAACAAGAAAAAGGGGTACGGTTATGGTTCAGGTTATCGAAAGAAACCAAACCATAATGGTAATCTCAAAAAGAAAGGTCTTGGTTTCAATTCTTCAGAAAATTATAAAAATCAGAAAACTTATAAACCAAAAACAAAATTTGTTTCAGGAGGAAGTTCAGAGGATGAACA
The DNA here is from genome assembly GCA_030545235.1 of Helianthus tuberosus. NCBI lineage: Eukaryota > Viridiplantae > Streptophyta > Magnoliopsida > Asterales > Asteraceae > Helianthus > Helianthus tuberosus. Next base: position 139,886,503 of record CM060424.1, read on the forward strand.
GAAGAAACCGTTCTGGAAGCAGTTGAATCAAGAGTTTCTTACTGAAGTAAAGAAGAATGTGAGAAGGTTTGCTGAAAGAGTTGACAGAAGAACTTGTTTCAAATGACAAGAAGTTGGTCACATATCTTGGAATTTCCCCAAGACCAACTACCAAAAACAGGAAGTTTCTTCTAACTCTGTTTTGAGAAAGACTTGTGTTGATAAGAAAGAAAATGTTAAAAAGTTTGAAAATTCTACTTCTGAGGAAGGAGAAAGTTCAAAACGGTTTTACAAAAGAAGAGGTGATTTGAGTAAACAAAAGTGGGTGGTTAAATCTGAGGGTAATTCTGACAATGAATCTGATTCCATAAAATCAGAGGAGTCATGTGTTGAGAAAAAGATTGATAATTCCGTTCCTGAGATGAACGAGGAAAACTTTTCGTCATTGATAAAAGATTATTTGAAATCAAAAGGTAGGGTTGAGATTTTAGATCAATTCTTTGTTGATAAGAAAGAGTTTGATGCTGAAAAGGTGTTTAATGGAAATTTTAAACATATTTTTGGTAAGATGGTTGCAGGAAAAGTGAAAGGAGCTAAAGAGTTCTACAAATCAAAGTGCTGGTGGGACATATGTGTTCCAGAATCTCCCAAGGATGGTCAGCCTTGGGGGAAAGTTTTTCCAAACTGAAAAATCTGACTTGCCGGAGCTCCCAGGTTGGTAAGAGTGGAGCAGGAATCGGCATCTTTCTTAGTATTTGATCCTACAAGTGGTTTGGTTGGTAAATCTACAGGTGGTATATTTAAATTGTTATATTTTGATGTGCAAGTGATTATGATTGATAAGTAAACCTGTAAGTGGTTGAAAGAGTTTTTCATTGACAAGTGGTTAATCAAGGTCATTAAGTTGAACCTGATTGGATCATACTTACATGTGGTATTTTGGAGAACAAAATGATGAGTTTATCCCCTAACTTACAAGTGGTAAAATCAAGCAAACTTATTTTCCGGAAAAACCATTTGATTAAAACAAACTTAAGTGCTTTGAAATCACAATGGGAAAATAGTTTGTTGTAAGGGGGGGTTCTGTTTGTTTATGCCAAGTGAATGGAGAATTGAAGCGATTTGATATCGGTTGTCATTTTATTGTACAGTTTATTTTCAAATTTCCTAAAATGTGTTTGCATTTTAGGGGGAGTAAAAATTTTCAGAAAATCCAAAAACATTAGAAAATTTAAAAAAGTCAAAAACATGATAAAATCAAAAATGAGTTTTGTTGTATAAAAGAGAAAATGATAGTACATCAGTGGACGATCACGGCATGCTAAAGAAATGGAAAGTTAAATGTGATAAACGGTCTCACTGATGATGTATCAGTAGGTTTTTGCACATTTAGTAGATTGTGACGAGATATAAACCTAAATTCAAACTTGCTTATATCATGGGTAACATCTCTCGGATATATGGGTAACCCCCGAAATCTTGTTTGAAGGACCCCTCTTTCTGAGATACTAGGTCTTTATGCTTAGTGATATCTGGGGTATTATCCCGGGACTTCTGATTTTGCGGAAGCAATGGCCTAGTCCCCGGAGAATACTTTCTGTTTGCTTGAAATATAGCGCCGCCCTCAGCAAAAATAGACAATAAAATTGCTAACTAATGTTGTTGTAAAAAAGATCCTCTAAAGGGGACCCACCTAAAGTCGAGCCGTCATCTCTCTGCTGAACGGAAGTTCTGACCTGAGCTCTCACGGTCTTAGCAATTTAACCTCTTACAGATATCATCTAGGTATACTCACCTGTAAGACTGAATATTGGGATCTGGATACGGGAGTATATTCTGAGGTGGGACACGCGAATAAGTTTAAGTGTCTAAAACATTAATTTCGTATCTCGAAACAGTTGAACTTTGTGTGGAAATTTAAGTGGACCAGTATACTGACAATCTAAGTGAATCGTTTATAACGTAAAATGTATAAAGCTTAATGGTGTTGGTGATTTGTCTCATAAACTGATATGATCCTCTTACACAAACTCACAAAAATATTGTATGTAAATATTTCTTTTCTGCATTTCATTTCTGTTATATCAAAAATCCAAAAAGATTTTCGGTGTGTTTTAGCTTAAATTTTGAAAAATTCAAAAAGATTTTAGACGACTGATGTTGAAAAGCTGATTTTCAAAATTCTGAGTGCTAAACATGACGAACAGGTTTGGGAAAGTTTGTTTTGAAAATGTTTGAAATGAAAATGATATATATTCAAGTGGTTCATCATAAATTTACATGATAAATCTTTCTATTCAGGGTTGTGTTTTCAAGTGATTGACAAAGATTCTAAATTTGTTATACCTTATCTTGTATGAAACTTATGTTTTAGGTAGAGAATTTGCAAGTGAGCCAGGTTACGATACCTGAACCTATGAAAGCCAGACTACGATCCCAGCACAAGTTGAGGGGGAGTCTGTTAGAGAAAGAGAGTCTGAAGATGCAAGAGCTAGGAGCCAGAGATCCTGAAAGAGAATTGGAGATAGGATGGAGCCAGATAGAGATTCTGAAGGAAGTCCGAAGACTGATAAAGACTGAAGATTGTAAAGACTCGACACTTAAGACTTGTCAACATCTGAGGGGGAGTCTGTTAGTGCATTTATCTGTCGACTTCGTCTTATATCGAGTCTCGATTTGTTGCGGATCTGTTCAAGAGTGATGTCATCTTATACAATGATGACATCATCAATATGACATCATCATTGCATCATTACACAAGAAGACAAAACAATATAGGAGGCTTTCGCTTGAAAACAGAATGATTATATTAGTTTGTGGGTTTCGCTTGAAAGTTATCTAGAAGGTTTCGCTTGAACTTTATTAGGTGGTTTCGCTTGAAATGTTATGTTTGTATTTCAAGTGAAAGTGGTAGGCTATAAATAGGAGGTTCATTCTTGTCATTTGTAACGATTTCCAGAGAGTGATACCGAGGTGCTGCCAGTTTTCCTTCTGATTATAAACATTGTAAAATCAATATACAAGAGGATTAAAGTGTGAATCAAGCTGTTTTCACATCCGTTTCTCTGTTTCCGCCTCTGACACGGATTTGAGCTCTCCCGAACGACTCGTTTGGGTCACAATCCGATCCTACACATGTACTATTTTAGTTCTGAACAGAAACAACCAATGTTTCCAGTCTTAAGGATAGAGCCTACCAACACATCAATACTAGAGTCAAACTATTTCGATACTGGTCTTACATGAGTCGGCCCTTGACCATAATGTGAAAATTCATTTCATTTCCCAGTCATGCAACATCTCTTTTTGTATTTTTCAAATTTTTTAATGTTTTTGTATTTTTCATAATTTTTTAATGTTTTTGTATTTTTCATAATTTTCTCCCCCTAAATTTGAGCATAAATAAAAACTACCTAAGAATAGAAAACTTTATGAACAAATTTACCTACAAATAAAACAAAGACATACTCAGTCAGTAAAGCGGATCATTTTCAGAAAATCCACAAGCACTTGAAATTTCGAACTGCTGACAGGTTTTGTGAACAAATCGGCAGCATTTGCATCTGTGTCGATTTGCTCAAGTTTGATAAGACCTCTATCAAAACAGTCTCGTATAAAATGAACTTTAATATCAATGTGCTTGGTTTTTTAGTGGAAAACAGGATTTTTCACAATTTGTATGGCAGCATCATTATCACAGTATATGGTAGTCTTAAGATAAGTTAAACCGTAGTCCTGCAATTGATGTTGCATCCACACCACTTGAGAGCAAGACGCCGAAGCTGCTACATATTCTGCTTCAGCTGTGGAAATAGCTACCGTTTGTTGCTTCTTGCATTGCCAAGAAATGAGCCTGTCACCCAAAAATTGACATCCAGCAGAGGTGGATTTCCTGTCCTTGTCAGTGCCTCCAAAATTACTGTCAGAAAACGCAAACAGGTCAAAATTCGAATCCCTCGGATACCATAGACCAAACCTGGGTCGGCCTTTAAGGTACCGAAAGATTCGTTTAACAGCAGTAAGATGAGAAGTTTTAGGATTAGCCTGATATCGTGCGCAATTGCAGACAATAAACATAATGTCATGACGACTAGCCGTCAGATACATCAACGATCCAATCATAGACCTATAAAGTCGTTGATCAACAGAGGATCCTTCAGCATCTTCAGTTAACAACGGTCTTTCCGCCATTGGAGTTTCTGCTGGTTTAGCGTCAGTGAAGTTGAATTTCTTCAGCACATCGTCCACATATTTCCCTTGATGAATTAGAATGCCCCGTGAATCTTGTTTAACTTGTAAACCCAAAAACAGTGTCATTTCACCAAGTGCACTCATCTCGAACTTCTTTTGCATAACTCTCTCAAAATCTTTGCAAAGCTCCTCACTTGTAGACCCAAAGATAATATCATCGACATAAATTTGAACCAAGATTTGATCCTTGCCCACTCTTTTGATAAACAGAGTCTGATCTATTGTGCCTCGTGTGTATCTATGAGCTAGAAGATGTTTTGTCAGAGTAGCATACCAAGCCCTAGGTGCTTGATGCAACCCATATAATGCCTTGTCAAGCTTGTAGGCATATTCTGGATGGTCTGGATGAATAAAACCCGGCTGTTGCTCAACAAAAATTTCTTCCTTCACTTCTCCGTACAAAAATGCTGTTTGGACATCCATCTGGTAAACAGTGAATCCCATGAAGGATGCGTATGCTAAGAAAATCTGGATTGCTTCAAGTCGAGCAACAAGGGCATAGACTTCATCGTAATCCAGTCCCTCAATCTGTCTGAATCCTTGGACCACTAATCGTGCTTTATTTCGAACAATAACTCCTTCAGAATCTTGCTTGTTTCTGAAAACCCAGCGAGTTCCAAGCTTGCGTTTTCCTTTTGGCAACTCCACAAGTTTCCATACTCCTAGCTTCTCGAACTGGTTTAGCTCTTCGTGCATAGCATCAACCCAGCCTGGTTCCTGCAACGCTACATCAATGGTTTTGGGTTCAATTTGAGAAATGTAGCTAGAATATGAGCACAAATTAATGGTTCCTGATTGGCTTCTGGTCTGAACTCCTGCATTCACAGGGCCTATCACATTCTCAATAGGATAATTTCTTTGAACACTTGTTGGAATGGCAAATTCAGGTATCGTCTCGTTTAGAGATGTGTGTATGTTGCTTGACTCCCCCTCATTAGGTGCTACCGGACTGTGACTCACAGGAGTGGTAACAGTACATTCTTCAGGAATAGGATCAGCAAACAGTTCTGATCCAGCTGCATTAGTTGAAATTCCACTGGATTGTGCACCTTCAGGAGATTGATGAGACATTGGTTGAGGCAGAGGATGCTGTATAAACACCATTCCCGGTGGGTCAATGGTGTGATGTCTGAAGCTTCCTTCTGTCTGTTCTTCTTCTTCAGTATCTCCAAAAGACAACGGTTGTTTTGGAATAGACACACCTGCATCTAAAAAATCACTTGACAAAATATTAAATGATTTAAACAATTCAGCATAATCATATAACCAATCTGGTCCAACTCTAGCATCCGTAGCATTTTCTTCAAGCCATTCAATGTTGCACGACTCGACGACCTTTTTAGTTACTTTGTTGTATACCCTATAGGCAGAGCCTTTTGCATATCCAACAAAGAAACATTCGTCCCCTTTGACCTCAAACTTTCCATTAGAGTCCATAAGTAATAATACACATGGACATCCAAAGATACGAAAGTGTGAAACCGAAGGTTTACGTCCTTCCAGAATCTCATAAGGAGTTTTCATATGACGTTTATTTACTAAAGCATGATTCTGAACGTAACAAGCCGTGCTAACAGCTTCAGCCCAAAAGAAACTAGGAAGCTTCGAGTCAGCCAGCATAGTTCGTGCAGCCTCGATAAGAGTACGATTTCTTCTTTCAGCTACTCCATTCTGTTGAGGAGTTCGTTGTGCACTATACTGACGATCAATTCCCTTTTCAGTGCAGAATGTGTCCAAAGTAACGTTCTTGAATTCTGTCCCATTGTCAGATCAAATAACCTTCACCTTGGTACTCGCTTGATTTTCAGCCAGAGTGATGAATTGTTTCACTAAAACAGCAGTTTCATTCTTGTGACTGAGAAAATACACCCAGGTGTAACGAGAGTAATCATCAACGATTACAAGACAATAAGCTTTCTTGCCAATACTCAACACATTCACCGGACCAAAAAGATCCATGTGAAGTAATTCGAGCACAGCTTTCGTTGAGGGTGCAGGTTTAGCCTTATGAGGTTTTCGATGAGCTTTTCCTTTCGCACAAGCAACACATTTTTCAACCAACATGAAATCTTTTATTGGAAGATCACGTACTAGTTGACCTTTAGCCAGTCGGTTTAGATTCTTCATGTTCATATGCCCAAGGCGACGATGCCACAGTAGACCATCATGCTCTGAAATCTTCGAGAATAGGCAAGTAACTTCTTCACACGGTTTCTTGTTCATATCAATTACATAAGAGTTTCCTCGTCTCTCTGCTGACATTAAGAACCAATCTTCTGGAATGACAATCCCAGGTTTAAGTACATAACATCCTTTCTTTGTAAAGTGAACTGAATTTCCTCGATCACAAATCTGAGAGATGCTCAACAGATTGTGTTTCAGTTCTGGAACATAGTTAACATTCTTGAAGCTTAAAACGCCGTTTCTTACTGTTCCTTTCAATGTGATTCTTCCTGATTCTCCTCCCGCAAATGAGACATATCCACCATTAAATTCTTTGACATTTATCAGTTGGGATAAGTCTCCCGTCATGTGCCTGGAACAGCCACTATCCATGTACCAGAGGCGCACGGTAGTCCTCCACAGCTGTTCCTGCACAATTAGTGGGATCAGTTAGATTTAGGAACCCAACCCATAGTGGATCTGGGTTTTCCTTGTGCATCAATGTAAGTCACTCTCTGCCACACTAAATTGTCTTTATTTAAAAACTTCGAAGTATTTTCAATTGCAGAATTTCGATGAAATGTATGAGACGGATTGGATTGCGTGGCCTTAGCTTTAGGTTTCCAATGCTTGTTTGACCATTGAGAATTGTAGTTACCAAAAGCTTTATATTGATTTCTTCGAAAATCATTTTGTTGATTTTGTTTTTTACGTTTGGCTGCATTCCAATCTTGATCAAAAGGTTTAGTCTTGCGATAGTTGTTTTTCATTGTCTTAGACTTTTCAGTCGTCATTGACTCTGAACAACGATATCGGTTAGACTTGACCTTCTGATTTTGTACAAACTTCTCCTTGGACTGGGCACTTGGGAATTGAACACAGTTTCTGGCAATGTGTCCAGCAATTCCACAATTAAAACATGTTTGCCGTTTTATTGTGTGAGTATTATGAAAATTTTTATACTTGAATGAAAAATATTTGTTTGATTTTGAATGATTGGACGCTTTGATTTTCCTAAAATGTTTTGCTTGTGGCTGTACTGAGCATTTTGATGTCTGCTGATTAGAAGTTACACATTCATGTGATGTTGATGAACAACTTGACACCCTTTCTTTACTGAGATCATCATTTGAAGTTAATGTTTTACTTTCAAAAACATTTTCTAATGACTCTTTATTTAACTCAAATCCTTTTTCTTCTTTATCAAAATCAGTTTCAGTATTTGAACATGCAAAAGTCTCATTAATATGCGTTTCATCAACACATTTATCATGTGAAACTAATTCAGGTTCAATTTCCACTACAGTTTCCAATGGGATCTGTAACACCCCGAAAATTTTCGTCCTATAATGTGTTGACACGTGTCATAGATTTGAACGTGTGAAAGAATGTTCTTGAAGGACTAACGTTGACAAACAGTGAAAGTATGTAATTATAAGGGTTCAAAGTGTCAACAATGAATAAATATACTTTGCAATAACCCTACATGATGTTTATAACCTTAAACGAATAGATCATGGATCATACGAAGCGAATTGTGAAAGAAAGTGAGAGATTACAAACTACAGGGGTTAAATGTGCCAACATGTTTAAGTTATACCTCTGAGTGACCTTTTGACAAACCCGAAGCTTTGTAACGATTAATATTGCTCACTAGAACGTACCACAAAAATTTCATGAAGTTTCGTTATCGTATGAGCAAGTTGTGATAAAATTCGTGTGTGAGGGTTAGAATCGTCAACATTGAAATTTAGGGCTTTTCGGGTGATCACAAAGTTACCCGAGGACTTAACAAAGTGGGTATAAGTCTTAAAGCCCCATATGTTAAATAACAAAGCTTCATATGCAAGTTGGATGGTGAAAACGACCTTTCGGGGGACCAAGGACCAAAGTGCAAATAAATGAAACATGTGTGACCTGACCAGAAGGGCCTCGCGGCCCGCCTCACACATAACAGAAGGCCACGCGGGCCGCCTGCGACCTGCAGATGCAGAAAAAAACAGACAGCTGCCTGTTGATGCATGTAACCGACTCCAATCTCATTTTTTCGAAACTTTGGGCAGCCTAAGATGGTTTTTAGCATGTAGGGTACTTGTGGATGATAATGCAACACTCCTAGACTTAGTTGTCGATGATCCATGCATGTTAGAAGTTATATATAAAGACCCACATGTTACTACATTGATCATTCATCACTTCTGAGAATTTCCAGAGCATACAAGCAGGCCACAAGCATTCCAAATCATCCATTAGTCCTGTGTAAGTGCCTTTGATCCTTCTTGTTTGAGTTATACTTAGTTAAAAGCCTAGAAATCAAACCGTCGTAACTACGGTTTGACTTTGTGATAAATCACAATCGGTCCAGAGATTTGTCGAATCGAAAGTTGTTATAAGTTGGTATTTATATGGTTAATAAACCCCTAAAAGGGCACTAACTGATTCGAATCCTAACTAGGTCGTTTGTCGAGTCAAAGGTTGTCCGAAAAAGTCAACAGAAACATTAATCGCATATTTAACGATACGGAAGGCGTGTAACCTGTTTTATCAGTCATACAACTTGAAAATAAGTATAATAACTTTTCTAAACTTGTTTGATTCGACAACTTTATGTTTTGAACCGATTCGGAACCGAGAGACACAAAAGTTTGACTTTTGCTTTGACCTCAGTTCTGCCCGGATTTATATAGATTTAGACTTGCCTTAAAGTTCCATTAGGACCTAGTTGCATGTGTGTATAAGCCTCTGCGTTTATACCACTCGAATCCCTAATCGTCCGATGTTTCCGTTAAACGCCTAAATATTGACCGTAATGCCCTTATGACCATGAAACGAGATTTTTGAAAATGTGAAAGTGCCATAATCTTAGTTACTGATTTTTAGACTTGTACCAAAAATTTCACATCAGTTGGAGGTCTAGATTAGGAGTTATGCTTAATGACGTAATTTGAACGCTTTTAAGTAATTAAACGGCGTCATTAGCGTAAAGCCTATCTAAACCCAATTTTTGACATCAAACCTTTTACCCACTGATGTGATATAATATTTTGGGATTTTTAAAGATTTTTAATTATTTTTAAACTAATCATAAGCTAGGTTTATCGCCTCGATTCGGTTAATACCAAAAATACCCTTTTCGGCCATAAAATGAGTTTTACAAATCCTTTTAACGCCAATCCAATTGCTACTGATTTTAAATAATAAATGGAGTATTTTGAGCCTGTTTATTTGATCAGAAAACTCAGAATCGTATTTTAACCCGTACATTGCTTAAAACGACTTTATACGCGTATTTAACGCATAGTTTGGGTTTAAAACTATTTTAATATATAAGACTTATTACCAAAGGTTATAACCTGTTAAAATAAGCTATTTTAATGATCAACTCAGACCCGGATCACAGGTGTCTAATTAAACCCTTTTTATAATCTTTAAAATGACCAAAATACCCCTACGGGGCTTATAAAGAGATTAAACTCGTTTTGGGCATCATGGGTGATATCCTACTGATATCACAACTTATTTAAGGCATGTTAACTTAGGAAAACTGTTTAGGACTCTTACGGATACCCGTTACGCTTCATGCGCGTTCGGTTCGGTTTATGTAACTAGTTTACATAAATTAGCCGAAACGGGTCAAACCTCATCAGTTTTATCTCAAAATCCAGAATGTGTATCATATACCCATATTAAGCAAGTCTTCAAACTTGTCGGGACTAAATCACATTCTATCCGGTCTTCGCTTAATCGTGCGTACGAACCGTATCTTTAAAACTAACCGGTCTAAGCGTAAGCTTAACTAAAGACCCGTTAGGATTCTAATAGGTTATTATAAACCTTCGTTCCAGATTAGGAGAACCAGTAAAAGATACTTGCACTCGCTGATTTTGAACTATACTTACTCAGGTAAATACTTTTAACTTATTTTCCCTATACGGGCTTGGGGTACGGTATATAAAATACCGCTTGGTCCAGCATTGAATCTTTAATCGAATAGAGGTTAAATCATTGATATGCTCCGTTTTGAAATGTTTTGTTGCTTAAAGCCTTTGGGGGGTTAATGACCATGTCCCGGATATCCCTGGCATCATTTTACGAAATGGCCACGACCTCAGCACGCGGGTGTAGGCGTATACCCGTTTGTGTCTCATTTTTAATGTGGTGTGTCTATTGATCTTTAACCGGATCTGCGGATCGGGCGACTGAACGCATAAGAAACATGTAATTCGTTTACAAGTATTATATTTACATAATTATCCCAAGTTATAAAATATTATTTGTGCCTTGTGCCTTAAATGCATTTTCTTAAAATCTTTTCAAAATGAGTCGGTTGATTGTATTTACCAGTGTAAACTGACGTATTTTCTTAAAAAGGTTAAGTGCAGGTACTACGCGAAATAGGCTGGCTTGTCTCCTGGCATCCACATTAAGTCTCGCCAGCTTGGATGTCATAAACTGTTGAACATTTGTTTCCTTTTATTTTTGATCTACCTGTGGATTTATATTCGACTATTTGTGATACTTAATATTACAATATCGTTTGGTTGAATTAAATCTATACTTTGCTTCCGCTGTGCATTTAAATATTGTGTTGTTTGACTATCATGTTGCCAACCACGTCACGATACTCCCCTACCGGGCCCACCGGTGACACGTGGAAATTCGGGGTGTGACAGGTTGGTATCAGAGCCAACGCTGAGTGAATTAAACACTAACCTTTTGTGTTTAATCTCAGTTACACAATTGCACATTCCTAAATCTTCGAGTCTAGACAAAGAACTTAGGAATAATCCAAATTGTTTAAATTTTTATTTTTACTTAAATTTTGTCCTTTATTTTTCCTTGTTATTACCTTGTGTATTTTAACAGGTACAATAATGCCGCCAAGATTTAGACGAGGTGGTCGAGGAAAGGAGCCAGCTAGCGCCCCTAATGACCATGAGGCAGGGCCTTCATATCGACGAACTTCTTCTACAAGGAATGACGAAACGAGGGAGCTATGGAGGACATATGAAGACTCTGCCAGACGATCTTTTTCGCACGCCTCAACACCTCCATACCATGACTCTTATGGGCCTCAGTCAGAGAACGAACCCCACAACCCGCAACATTTCTTTGGCGACCCTACTCCTGTCTTTCAGGGTCAGTTTAACCCAGCAGAGTACCTACCAGAGCACGTGGGCTTTAACCCACTAGGACCAGAGGATCACTTTTCGGGTGATCAAGATATGGACGAGGACACAGATCCCGTCGAGGCTTCAACCGGATCCTTGAACCATCCTTTCATAATATCAGACGGTTCATCTTTTCACGGAACACCATACCAGGGACCGGATAGTCACATGGCACGGTTCGAACGGTGTGAGTGGTACTATACACCATCTGAACACTCATCACCTCACCAGCAGCCGCCACTGCTGCAGCAAGATCCCTCTGGGGATCCACGTTATGAGGCAGTCACGCCACCGCCTCCACCGCCGCCAGTGCATCTAGAGCCTCCAGAGCCACCAAGACGTAGGAGGACTGGTGCACGGATCTCAGCACGAAAAGTTGATTTTCGTCTCAACACTCCTCAACACTCTAGCGGCAGCCATTACCCGCCTACTCATGAAGTCCCACAGATGGGTGGACCTTCTGTCCCAGTTTCGGAGGTGAATTCAGCACCGATTGTACCGCCATCACCGGGTTTTGGCCACCCAATCCCTGCTTATACTGCTCCGGCAGCTTACAACCCATATGGACCCCCAGCATACCATGGCTATAACTATGCTGATGATCCTTACAACGTGGCATCAAGCTACCTTGCCCATAATAATCCTGAGGGACCATACGGACCCCCTTGGGGAATGGGATACCCAGCTCGGGGGTATCAAGCACCTGTTCAGCCGCCACCACAGTACCAGCCACCACGGGCTCCTCCTCCTGAGCAGGAGGAACTCCGCCGAAGACTGGCCAAAGTGGAGCGAGACTTCCAGAAGGAACGTAGGAAGAACGAGGGATTTATGAGTGGTTTGGCAAACCTGCTTAAGGGAAAGAAGAAACGGGATCGTTAAATCCCCATATATATATTGTTGTATTTCCTTGTCTAAATCAAGTCCCTACGTGGACATTTATTTATGTGTGTATGTAGTCCCTGCGTGGACATCTATCTTTGTACTTAGTCCCTACGTGGACTTGTCTCTAGTAGTCCCTGCGAGGACATTTACTTTTGTAGACCGTCTCTGTGAGGACATGTATTATATGTATAGCTCCTGTGTGGGCATCTGTTTCTGTGAAAAGTCCCGTTTAGGGCAAAATGTACTACTTTTAGTTTTAATGGAATGTAAGTTTATAAATTTCATCATTTCTATGTTATACATAATTAAATTATACATGAAATAAATAAATCAGAATCATTCCTTTTAAAACTCTATCTGCCTAAGCTATTTTAATTAAGGATCTTAAAAGTATAACCTAGCCTGCATGTCATTTTAAAGACCTGGCCCAGATGGTAAAACTAGTTAAAAAGATTCAAATCCCTGTTAACATCTGAAAACATGTTAACACTCCTGACAGACATGATTCGTGAAAAACACACGTGTTATTATTATATATGGATCTTTTCAAGGATTCTAAACCCAAATAAATGATCTCTGAATCATGGGTTAAATCATTAATAAATATGATCAGTTCTTTTTACCATCCATTGGTAATGGAATACCTACGGGCCCTTCTCATTTTCATATGAGACAAAAGACAGTATTAGTCTGTGACCCTGTCTGATAAAGGTAATGAACTTTGTTCAAACCTTCATGCTTTGATTCTCTGAAATCATAGCTTATAGTCTAAATTGTCCCTGTGACTAGGCCTTATGTGCTAATAAAAAAAAACTGTTATTGTTTTATAATTAGGATAAATTATATTAGAAATCCTAAATAAATGTGAGTAATAAATTAACCATATATGGTCTATGTTACCACGGTTAATAAAAATTGCCATAAAAGACAATTATATGATAAACTCACCAATAAATTATTGTCGATATGTTACAGTTTAAGCTACATGGCAGACTCAAACGAGGTCAACAGTCACCCAGGGATAGTGAATGATAATGCCCATGTAAACGTAGCGGGTGCAGAGTTGCAAGCTATGATAGACAATGCAGTTAATAGAGCTATGGATAGACAACACCATGGATCAAATGGTACCCATACGAGGACCCATTCTGCATCACACACTAGAACCCCCTCCAGGACCCACACTGCCCACAACAGTAATTCTCACCACTCCTCGAATCAAAGGAGTAATCCATCCCAAAGAGTCGTACAGAACCAAGAACCTCGTAATAGGGGTTGCACCTATAAATACTTCGTGTCGTGCAAACCCAGAGACTTCAATGGGGAAAAAGGAGCTGTTGATTGCATGACGTGGATGGATGAAATGGATACTGTGGTGGATATTAGTGGTTGCCATAATAGGGACATTGTGAAGTTTGTCTCGCAGTCTTTCAAAGGAGAAGCCTTAGCCTGGTGGAGATCTTTGATCCAGGCCACAGGGAAAGTCCCGTTATACAACATGACCTGGGAACAGTTCATGGAACTAATCAAGGAAAATTTCTGCCCTCAACATGAGGTTGAGAGAATTGAATCTGACTTCCTCGCGCTGGTCATGAAAAACCTGGACTGTCAGGCCTACCTTACCACTTTCAATACTTTGTCAAGGTTGGTCCCTTATTTGGTAACTCCAGAGCCTAAACGTATAGCTCGTTTTATCGGGGGTTTGGAACCGGAGATCAAAGGAAGTGTAAAGGCCTCCAGACCAACCACTTTTCGGTCAGTAACGGACATATCGTTGTCTCTGACCTCAGATGCTGTCAGGCTGAGGTCACTGAGGAAAACTGATACCGAGAAAAGGAAGCGTGAGGACGACAACTCACGACGTTCAGATAAGAAGCAGAAGGGAAACAATGACTCTAAGAAGGGGTCAGGATTTAAGAAAGATGGTCAGCAGTCGGGTGAAAAACCCAGATGTAAAATTTGCAGAAAGCACCATTTTGGAAAGTGCAGACTTGACTCAAAATCCCAATACCAGCCAAGGCCTTGTGGGATTTGCAAGTCTACGGAGCATAAGACCCTGGAGTGCAAGAAAATAAAGGATGCAACGTGTTATAGTTGCAATGAAAAGGGGCATATCAAATCCAACTGCCCAAAATTTACAAGGAAGAATGAAGAGGGGAAGAAGACCAATGCGAGGGTCTTCAGGATGGATGCTAAGGAAGCCGTCAAGGACGACAACGTGATAACAGGTACCTTTCTCGTAAATGATGTTTATGCGAGAGTGTTATTTGATTCAGGCGCTGATAAGTCGTTTGTAGATAATAAGTTTTGTGAATTGTTGAAACTACCTGTTAAGACTTTAAGTGTGAAGTATGAGGTGGAACTAGCAGATGGCACTTTAGAAACCGCTTCAACCTTATTAGATGGATGTTTCATATCCTTTAGGAACCACTCTTTTCCCTTGTCCCTACTTCCTTTAAAACTAGCCGGTTTCGACATAGTTTTGGGTATGGACTGGTTATCACATAACCAGGCCCAGATTATTTGCAATAAGAAGCAAGTGATGATCAAGACTTCATCTGGTGAATCACTTACTATCCAGGGAGATACCCAGTATGGGCTGCCCGAGAAAATGTCTATACTCAAAGACTCTAAGTGTTTGAAGAAGGGTTGTGTCATCTACATGGCACAAGTGATTATTGATGAGCCAAAACCCAGGATTGGAGATATCCCTTTCATTTCTGAATACCCCGAAGTTTTTCCTGAAGAACTACCTGGCTTGCCACCAGATAGGCAAGTAGAATTCAGAATTGACATTATTCCTGGATCAGCACCAGTTGCAAGGGCGCCTTATAGGTTGGCACCAACAGAGATGAAGGAATTGAGGACGCAGCTAGATGATTTGCTAGCCAAAGGTTTCATTAAACCTAGTTCGTCTCCTTGGGGAGCACCAGTTTTATTTGTCAAGAAGAAGGATGGATCGATGCGACTGTGCATCGACTACCGTGAGCTTAATAAGGTTACTATCAAGAATAGGTATCCTTTGCCTAGGATCGACGATCTGTTCGATCAACTTCAAGGGGCAAGTTTCTTCTCGAAGATAGACTTAAGGTCGGGCTACCATCAATTGAAGGTTAGGGATGAAGACGTGCACAAAACAGCATTTAGGACTCGTTACGGTCATTACGAGTTCCTAGTGATGCCTTTTGGGCTCACTAATGCACCAGCCGCGTTCATGGATCTCATGAATCGCGTTTGCAAGCCGCACTTAGACAAATTCGTCATCGTCTTCATCGACGACATTCTCATCTACTCAAAGAACCAAGCTGACCATGAGAAGCATCTTCACTGCATACTGGAAGCTAACTATCCTAAAGAAAAGCTAGGAGTAACTGAGGAGCAGTTATCTCTTAGTAAGGATGGAATTCTTAGATTGAATGAACGGATATGGGTTCCAATTTATGGAGGACTACGAGATGTTATCCTCCAGGAAGCCCACAGCTCTAAATATTCTGTTCATCATGGAGCTGATAAAATGTACCAAGATCTAAGGGCAAACTATTGGTGGATAGGCTTGAAAAAGTCTGTAGCCACTCATGTAGCCAAATGCTTGACATGTGCGCAAGTCAAGGCAGAACATCAAAAACCGTCAGGTTTACTACAACAACCTGAACTTCCTACTTGGAAGTGGGAAATGGTAACTATGGATTTTATCACCAAGTTACCTAAGACAAGGAAAGGAAATGACACTATCTGGGTGATAGTTGACCGACTGACTAAGTCAGCACATTTCCTACCTATTAAGGAGACCTACAGCTCCGATATGTTAGCCCAACTGTACGTTGATAAGATTGTAGCTCTACATGGCATACCTGTAGCTATTATCTCTGACCGAGATACTAGATACACATCACATTTTTGGAAAAGTTTCCAACAATCTTTGGGCACACGTTTGAACTTTAGTACGGCTTACCATCCACAAACTGACGGTCAGAGTGAGCGTACTATTCAAACGTTAGAAGACATGCTACGTGCATGTGCGATCGATTTGGGAGGTAGTTGGGATAAGAACCTACCATTAATCGAATTCTCCTACAACAATAGCTACCATACCAGCATCAAGGCTGCGCCTTTTGAGGCATTATACGGTAGAAAGTGTAGATCGCCTATTTGTTGGGCGGAAGTTGGAGAAGTCCAGTTATCAGGACCAGAGATCGTGTTCGAAACGACTGACAAGATTTTCCAGATTCGTAACAATCTCCAAGCTGCCCGGGATAGGCAGAAGAGTTACGCTGATCCAAGTCGTAAGGATTATCACTTCGAAGTAGGTGAAAAAGTCCTACTTAAAGTGTCACCCTGGAAGGGAGTGATGCGATTTGGTAAGAAAGGTAAGCTAAGCCCGAGATACATAGGACCTTTCGAGGTTATCGAACGTGTCGGGTCAGTTGCCTACAAGTTAAACTTACCTGAAGAGCTCAGTAGTATACACATACACAATGTGTTCCACATCTGCAATCTGAAGAAGTGTTTCGCTAACGAATCAGTGGTTATACCCTATACAGATGTGCATATTGATGAGAGCTTGAAATTTGTGGAAAAACCTTTGTCGATCGAAGATCGACAGGTGAGGAAGCTTCGAAGGAAGCATATACCTTTTGTAAAGGTCAAATGGGATGCCCGAAGAGGTCCCGAATTCACGTGGGAGGTTGAATCCACGATGAAAGAAAAGTACCCTTACTTGTTTCAGTAAATCTCGGGTCGAGATTTCTTTTAAGGGGGTGAGGATGTAACACCCCGAAAATTTTCGTCCTATAATGTGTTGACACGTGTCATAGATTTGAACGTGTGAAAGAATGTTCTTGAAGGACTAACGTTGACAAACAGTGAAAGTATGTAATTATAAGGGTTCAAAGTGTCAACAATGAATAAATATACTTTGCAATAACCCTACATGATGTTTATAACCTTAAACGAATAGATCATGGATCATACGAAGCGAATTGTGAAAGAAAGTGAGAGATTACAAACTACAGGGGTTAAATGTGCCAACATGTTTAAGTTATACCTCTGAGTGACCTTTTGACAAACCCGAAGCTTTGTAACGATTAATATTTCTCACTAGAACGTACCACAAAAATTTCATGAAGTTTCGTTATCGTATGAGCAAGTTGTGATAAAATTCGTGTGTGAGGGTTAGAATCGTCAACATTGAAATTTAGGGCTTTTCGGGTGATCACAAAGTTACCCGAGGACTTAACAAAGTGGGTATAAGTCTTAAAGCCCCATATGTTAAATAACAAAGCTTCATATGCAAGTTGGATGGTGAAAACGACCTTTCGGGGGACCAAGGACCAAAGTGCAAATAAATGAAACATGTGTGACCTGACCAGAAGGGCCTCGCGGCCCGCCTCACACATAACAGAAGGCCACGCGGGCCGCCTGCGACCTGCAGATGCAGAAAAAAACAGACAGCTGCCTGTTGATGCATGTAACCGACTCCAATCTCATTTTTTCGAAACTTTGGGCAGCCTAAGATGGTTTTTAGCATGTAGGGTACTTGTGGATGATAATGCAACACTCCTAGACTTAGTTGTCGATGATCCATGCATGTTAGAAGTTATATATAAAGACCCACATGTTACTACATTGATCATTCATCACTTCTGAGCATTTCCAGAGCATACAAGCAGGCCACAAGCATTCCAAATCATCCATTAGTCGTGTGTAAGTGCCTTTGATCCTTCTTGTTTGAGTTATACTTAGTTAAAAGCCTAGAAATCAAACCGTCGTAACTACGGTTTGACTTTGTGATAAATCACAATCGGTCCAGAGATTTGTCGAATCGAAAGTTGTTATAAGTTGGTATTTATATGGTTAATAAACCCCTAAAAGGGCACTAACTGATTCGAATCCTAACTAGGTCGTTTGTCGAGTCAAAGGTTGTCCGAAAAAGTCAACAGAAACATTAATCGCATATTTAACGATACGGAAGGCGTGTAACCTGTTTTATCAGTCATACAACTTGAAAATAAGTATAATAACTTTTCTAAACTTGTTTGATTCGACAACTTTATGTTTTGAACCGATTCGGAACCGAGAGACGCAAAAGTTTGACTTTTGCTTTGACCTCAGTTCTGACCCGATTTATATAGATTTAGACATGCCTTAAAGTTCCATTAGGACCTAGTTGCATGTGTGTATAAGCCTCTGCGTTTATACCACTCGAATCCCTAATCGTCCGATGTTTCCGTTAAACGCCTAAATATTGACCGTAATGCCCTTATGACCATGAAACGAGATTTTTGAAAATGTGAAAGTGCCATAATCTTAGTTACTGATTTTTAGACTTGTACCAAAAATTTCACATCAGTTGGAGGTCTAGATTAGGAGTTATGCTTAATGACGTAATTTGAACGCTTTTAAGTAATTAAACGGCGTCATTAGCGTAAAGCCTATCTAAACCCAATTTTTGACATCAAACCTTTTACCCACTGATGTGATATAATATTTTGGTATTTTTAAAGATTTTTAATTATTTTTAAACTGATCATAAGCTAGGTTTATCGCCTCGATTCGGTTAATACCAAAAATACCCTTTTCGGCCATAAAATGAGTTTTACAAATCCTTTTAACGCCAATCCAATTGCTACTGATTTTAAATAATAAATGGAGTATTTTGAGCCTGTTTATTTGATCAGAAAACTCAGAATCGTATTTTAACCCGTACATCGCTTAAAACGACTTTATACGCGTATTTAACGCATAGTTTGGGTTTAAAACTATTTTAATATATAAGACTTATTACCAAAGGTTATAACCTGTTAAAATAAGCTATTTTACTGATCAACTCAGACCCGGATCACAGGTGTCTAATTAAACCCTTTTTATAATCTTTAAAATGACCAAAATACCCCTACGGGGCTTATAAAGAGATTAAACTCGTTTTGGGCATCATGGGTGATATCCTACTGATATCACAACTTATTTAAGGCATGTTAACTTAGGAAAACTGTTTAGGACTCTTACGGATACCCGTTACGCTTCATGCGCGTTCGGTTCGGTTTATGTAACTAGTTTACATAAATTAGCCGAAACGGGTCAAACCTCATCAGTTTTATCTCAAAATCCAGAATGTGTATCATATACCCATATTAAGCAAGTCTTCAAACTTGTCGGGACTAAATCACATTCTATCCGGTCTTCGCTTAATCGTGCGTACGAACCGTATCTTTAAAACTAACCGGTCTAAGCGTAAGCTTAACTAAAGACCCGTTAGGATTCTAATAGGTTATTATAAACCTTCGTTCCAGATTAGGAGAACCAGTAAAAGATACTTGCACTCGCTGATTTTGAACTATACTTACTCAGGTAAATACTTTTAACTTATTTTCCCTATACGGGCTTGGGGTACGGTATATAAAATACCGCTTGGTCCAGCATTGAATCTTTAATCGAATAGAGGTTAAATCATTGATATGCTCCGTTTTGAAATGTTTTGTTGCTTAAAGCCTTTTGGGGGGTTAATGACCATGTCCCGGATATCCCTGGCATCATTTTACGAAATGGCCACGACCTCAGCACGCGGGTGTAGGCGTATACCCGTTTGTGTCTCATTTTTAATGTGGTGTGTCTATTGATCTTTAACCGGATCTGCGGATCGGGCGACTGAACGCATAAGAAACATGTAATTCGTTTACAAGTATTATATTTACATAATTATCCCAAGTTATAAAATATTATTTGTGCCTTGTGCCTTAAATGCATTTTCTTAAAATCTTTTCAAAATGAGTCGGTTGATTGTATTTACCAGTGTAAACTGACGTATTTTCTTAAAAAGGTTAAGTGCAGGTACTACGCGAAATAGGCTGGCTTGTCTCCTGGCATCCACATTAAGTCTCGCCAGCTTGGATGTCATAAACTGTTGAACATTTGTTTCCTTTTATTTTTGATCTACCTGTGGATTTATATTCGACTATTTGTGATACTTAATATTACAATATCGTTTGGTTGAATTAAATCTATACTTTGCTTCCGCTGTGCATTTAAATATTGTGTTGTTTGACTATCATGTTGCCAACCACGTCACGATACTCCCCTACCGGGCCCACTGGTGACACGTGGAAATTCGGGGTGTGACAGGATCCCACTAGATTCAACATTAGGGATTCCCATTGAGACAGATTCAGAAGAAGAATCACGATACTCCTGATTTTCTTGTGAAGAAGTTTCAGTGGTTTCACTAAATGTGTCCTGAGGGACCTCACCTGTAACACTGTCATCAACCAAAGGGTTAGAAACATCACATTCACAATCATTAACTGAAGAAAATTCATCATCAGACATATTGTTCAAAGGTTCAACACAAACATTATCAGTTTTGCCCAAAACATCAGGCTCACTAGACGAAACATAAGCAGAAAATGACGCAAACAAAGACCGACCAAAAGCAATATCATATTCAGTTTGTTCAAAATAATTTTCAGATATATTAGTATGAACAACTGGTTCACTCCCAAGAACATCTCACATTTTACTTCAGATACTTTATCTGCACATGAAGACGAAGTGTTAGGATCAATTGAGCCTTTAGAAACAAAATTTATTGGAGCTGACTTCTGTTTCTCAATTGGTCTGTCATTAAATGATGACTTATTGTTTTTAGGACCATAAGTCATTTTACTTTCATTCATCATCTCCTCCTCAGTCATGGGTAAATAAGTATAATTGTCATTGTAGGGAGGAGGAGCCTGATTAAAACCCAAACCACGCCCTTTCTTTTCCTTGTATGCGAGCTGTTGATCACACAAGTTTTTGACTAATTTGCTGGAAGAATCAAATTTCTTAATATTAAGCTCATTTATTTTATATCTATCTCTGATATCTTCCAGTTCCTTAGTCACAATGCACAGTTTCTCCTGAACATAGAAGAGTTGAGTTGATTTCACACTTACATCATCCTTGAGTTTGACGATGTCTTTTCGCTGAGCTTCAATCTTTTCTTTATAAAGTTTTTCGTTTTTTGATAAAGTAAAGTTTTCATTTTTGATATCTTGAATTAGCTCAGCGTTGTGTATTCTATAAACTTCAACTCTTTCTCTACACTCAGGAGTATAGAAAGCAGAAAGTACCTCTTCTTTGGTGAGACCTTTGATTGGAGCTGAAAGAATCTGGGTCATGAGAGCCAAGTTTTCAGCTGATGCCTCCTCCTCTGGTACAGAAACTTGATCATTTGAGGTCATGAAAGCAATGTTGTTTGAAGCAGCTTGATTTTCTGGAGCTGAAATGTTCAGTCGCTCAATTTCCGAATTCCAATCAAAGTGGATGCCAGGCTGAACCACCAAGGCTTGAGCTAATCCCAGTGGTTGAGGACTTCCAGTAGCAGCATCATCCGTTATACTTGATGTGGTCACAAGAGCTCTCTCTTGATTAGGTGTTACGGGCTGGGCAGGAGTCTGTTCTCTATTAATCAGAGGCTTTGTGCAGTTTCGAGCATAGTGTCCTTCCTCATGACAGTTGTAACAGCGTAGTTTAAAAGGCACTGTAGAAGCTCCTGTAAATGAAGCACCCCATTTGTTTTTACCAGTTCTTTTCATAAACCTTGTTGCCCTGAATGCAGCCATAGCCATCTGCCAAGTGATGTCCATTTCTTCAACATCATCAGGATGAATCTGATGTAAGTCATCGCCACACCATTTAGGAGGGTCAATTTTTCCTGCAACAAATGCATTCAAACAGTTTATAACAGAGGCTGTGATATCCAGATTTTCTTTAGAGTGTTGTGTAAAGAAAGCAATCATCTCATTTTTCACAGTGGAAGTAGGAGCAGCAGAGGATGCATTCACAGAGGAAGCAGAAGCAGCAGTAGAAAGTGATGGAGCAGCTTGTGTAGAAGACCCAGAGTAATAGACATTTGCTGAAGTAGGAGCAGCCTTAGCAGATGCCGCGTTGCTAAACATTTGAAATCCTCCTTGAGACAAGAGAGCTGCGCTGTTATTGTTTGACGAAGTAGGAGCAACAGAGAATCCTGCAGCTAGCATGCTGTTCTTATAGTTGGTTTCTCTTTGTTTATCATCTAGTTCACAGGCTTTGATATGAGAAATCATCTCTGACAAACTGCATCTAGCAAGATCTTTTGTTTTCTTGATCATTGCAACATGATGATCCCAGTTTTTTGGTAAAGCATTCTAAAGTTGTATATTTATCGAAGCATTTGATGTATGAATTTCTTCCATCTGCATTTGAGTGACCAGTTTGACAAACCTCTGAAGTTGGTTATCAACAGTTTCTCCATAGATATGGTTAAAATTGTTGAAATTTGGTCTCAGCAAATTTCTTCGACTCTCCTTCATGTCCTCGTTTCCTTCATAAACATCGATCAGAGATTCCCACAGTTCCTTAGCAGATTTGCAAGTACGAAAGCCAATAGCAATATCTAGACCCAATCCCATGGTCAAATAGGAAAGTGCTCTTTCATCTTCTTCAATTATATTGAAATCATCTTCAGTATAATCACTTTTGAGTTTCTTTATTTTTACTCCTGGTTCAGTAGGAATATCTGTCATAATCTCCCTTGGACCTCTCAGAATACTTCTTCAAATTTTAGAATCCTTGACCTTCACATGTTGTTCAAAACGCCATTTCCACTCAGGAAAATCATTTGCATCAGTCAGCCTTGGAATGCGTGTAGTGGTTCCAACCTTTGAATCCAGTTCTTGTTGTTTGTTAAGGGCAGCCAAGTCAACATTATTTGCAGACATGATTAATTAATCAGTTAATTATTTTAAGTCCAAAGATTATGTTCACAGTTCAAAGTCCAAAGTCCAAATCACGTTGCAATTTGTCGTTGCGAGTCGAGACCACGGTTGCGAGTCGAGACAAAAACAAAGATGACTCGAGACCACAGATGGTTACGAGTCGAGACCGAAAGCAGACAACTCGAGACCTCAGTTGATTGCGAGTCGAGACCAAAAGCAGACTACTCGAGACCTCAATTGGTTGCGAGTCGAGACCGAAAGCAGACAACTCGAAACCTCAGTTGATTGCGAGTCGAGACCTGCAAAACAAATGTGAGATAAATCTGTTGACTCGTAATCCCTGATTTTCAGCACTTTTCAAAAATTCAAAGATATCGTAATCTTTGAATTTTCTTTGATCACCAAATCTCCGAGAAATCAGCAAACACAAATCTCTGAAATCACACAAACCACAATCAACACCAATTACGAAGACTATGCCAAGAACAGTTTTGATGATGTGAATCTTAAAAACAAGAAACACACCACACCAAACTAAATCCCAGTAACACAAAGCTGGTAAATAAGATCAGTAACAACATAAACTTCTTGAATCCGAATGATATCAGAACCGAACCAAGATTTGGTTTCTTGGCTCTGATATCAATTGTAAAACCCGTGTGGATCTTTCAATGATATCAAACAATAACTTGTGTAAGTGCGGAAATCAAACACAAGCGGATTCAAGAACAAATATAACCGAAACACTAAAAGCAATTAAAACAAACCAAGATATCTTGCATTCACTGATTGAAGGTGACGGATACAAGATACACAATGAGTTTCAGCTGGCCTCTCTTTTTCGCAACTTCCTGATCAACCTCAACACAATGGTTGAAGTTTGCTTAAATACTAAAACACATGGATTGCTAGGTCGCCCACTCGAAATCAACCAAAACTAACCAAACCCATACATATCGACCCAAAATAACTAGTTAAACATTTACAAAACCAACCCTGAACTATTGTATTACTCTATGCATAAACCTTAAGGTTCCAACACTCAAGGCTAAAATCTCCAAACTCATCTGGAAATAAACCTCTCCCAAGAAACCCATTGGGGTCAAAAGTACTAAAGTGGCTCTCTGATCAAAAGACCCATGTATTGACCCTGGTCAGATCCAATGGCGAAGTAAAGTACATATCAAGGAAAGAAGCACTAGGCCTTAGTGTTGAAGATTTGCAGGATCTCCTTGAACTTTCACTGTGCAGGGATAAGGATGATCTAAGTTCCAAAGAATTTGAAGAAGAATTTAAAAGACAAGCAAGGGAACTACTGATGAGAAATAAAAATCCAGAATAATGAAGGGTTTTGGCATTATCTGTTCCAGGGGGAGATTGTTGGGATTGAACCCTACCGGAGGAACAGATAATGAAAGCCAAAACCGGTTCACAACAGTGGATTCACATAAGCAGCGGTTTGCACTAAACTTTCCCCTTAACAGTGGCTCCAACATCTTATATGCTCCAAGTACTGCTCTTCTCAACAACTGCTGATCTTGTAAACTACTGTTAAGCCAAAGCACTGATGAAGTTTAAAGGTTGAAGCTCAATCTACTGATGGAATCCAAGTACTGCTGAAGAGTTAAAGCACTGCCCATTCAAGGCCTGATCACCCTTTGAAGAAAGCACTGTTGCTCATACAACAGTGGTTGATTACGTCAGTGGAATGAAGAGTCAGTGTTTATATATCAGTGTTTAGAATGTAATCAATGTCTGCATGGAACAGTAGATACAGGTTGTTAGGCTGTTAGACGTCTCTTTCATGGTGACGTCAGCTGAGATGCCTCAGTGGTTTGGTTTGCCTATAAATGGAGCAGTACTCTGTACTATTACATGAGATTCGTCTTGAGTGAGTTCTTCTCCTCAATTCAATCCTTTCATCTTGTGCAATCCAACCTTGAGGTATCAGGCTGAGGGGGAGTTTAGTCTGTAAGCACGCTTTGTAATCTTTTGATTGACTTTGTAATCTTTCAACTAATGCAAATCATGTGTTTATTAAAACTATTTTCTTCCCTGATTGTGTTTACAAAGTTTGTTGTTCATTTCCGCTGCACTTTACATGTTTTCATATTCATTGATTTATCCAAATTATACAAACAAACACAATCACAAGAGCCTCAGATCTTAACAAGAAGCTCTATGCTAAGTTCTCGAAGTGGGAATTTTGGTTAAGAGAAGTACAGTTCCTCGGTCACGTGGTAAATGAGAATGGTATTCATGTGGATCCCACCAAGATTGAGGCGATTAAGAATTGGGAAACTCCGAAGACGCCAACCGAGATCCAACAGTTTTTGGGTTTAGCATGGTATTATCGCAGATTCATCGAGGATTTTTCTAAAATCGCTCAACTGCTGACCTCCCTCACTTAAAAGGATAAGAAGTATGAATGGGGAGACAAACAAGAAGAAGCTTTTTAGCTACTCAAGAATAAGCTTTGCGATGCACCGATTTTATCCCTACCCGAAGGCACCGACGACTTCATGGTCTACTGTGACGCCTCGCGTCAGGGATTGGGCTGTGTGCTAATGCAGCGACAAAAGGTTATTGCTTATGCTTCACGCCAATTAAAGGTTCATGCGAAGAACTACACCACACATGATTTGGAGTTAGGCGCAGTGGTGTTTGCTTTGAAGATTTGGTGGCATTACCTTTATGGTACCCGATGTACGATCTTTACAGATCACAAGAGCCTTCAGCACATATTCGATTAGAAGGAGCTTAATATGAGACAACGATGATGGGTAGAGTTGCTAAATGATTATGATTGCAAAATTAAATATCATCCAGGAAAGGAGAATGTGGTAGCAGACACCTTAAGTCGGAAAGAGAGGATTAAGCCCATAAGGGTTAAGGCTTTAGAGATGATCATTCAGACAGACCTCTCGTTGCGTATTCGTGCTGCACAAAGAGAAGCTCTTAAGAAAGAAAATTTAAAGGCTGAATATCTCCGTGGGATGGAGAAAAAGCTGGTACCCAATGAGGAAGGAACCTTATATTTTATGGGATGAATTTGGGTTCCGCTTTTTGGAGGTCTTAGGGATGTTATTTTTGATGAAGATCATAAATCGAGGTACTCGATCCACCCAGGATCGGACATTATGTACCAAGATTTGAAGGATTATTACTGGTGGCCAAGACTTAAGGGCGATGTGGCTACTTATGTTGGGAAGTGTTTGACTTGTGCCAAGTTGAAGGCCGAGTATCAGAAGCCTTCAGGTCTTCTGCAACAGCCAGAGATACCCATGTGGAAATGGGAGCAGATTTCAATGGACTTCATCACGAAGTTGCCCAGAACACCCAGAAGTCATGATACGATTTGGGTAATCGTGGATCGTTTGACAAAGTCTGCGCACTTCTTGCCAATCAGAGAGAAGGATAACACTGGTAAGCTAGCTGAGCTGTACCTAAGGGAGATAGTAGCACGCCATGGAGTGCCTATCTCAATTATATGAGACAGAGATGGACGGTTTGTGTCAAGGATTTGGCAATCCTTCCAGGAAGCTTTTAGTTCTCAGTTGAATCTGAGTACAACTTTTGATCCACAGACGGACGGTCAAAGCGAGAGAACGATTCAAATGCTAGAAGATATGCTACGTGCTTGCGTAATGAACTTGGGTGACAGTTGGGACACTCACCTGCCTTTGGTTGAGTTCTCCTATAACAACAGCTACCATACAAACATTCAAGCTACACCGTTCGAGGCTCTCTACGGACGCAAGTGTCGATCACCATTGTGCTGGGCAGATGCAGGTGATAGACAGCTGGTTGGTCCCGAACTGGTCCAAGAGACAACTGATAAGATCATACAGATCCGAGAGCACATCAAGACGGCTCGTGATCGACAAAAGAGCTATGCGGACCAAAGACGAAAACCCTTGGAATTTGAAGTGGGTGATATGATTTTATTAAAAGTCTCACCTTGGAAAGGTGTGGCATGCTTTGGGAAGTGTGGTAAGTTAAACCCACGATTTATCAGACCGTTTAAAATTTTAGAAAGGGTTGGTTCTGTAGCATACAAGTTGGAGTTACCAGCAGAACTTACTGGTGTTCATGATACATTCCATGTATCTAATCTGAAGGAAAGTCCAACACAAGAAACAGTGGTTATCCCTGCTGATGAAGTTCATATAGACGACACACTTCATTTCACCGAAGAACCCGTTGAGGTTACAGATTGAAAGGTTAACAAGACTCGGAGGATTAGTGTTAAGCTTGTCAAGGTTCGATGTAATGCACGACACGGCCCAGAGTTCACTTGGGATTGTAAAGACCGCATGAATGCAAGATACCCGCATTTGTTCCCCAACTCTCCTACAACTAGTAGTAAAGCTTAAAAATTTCGGGATGAAATTTTCTTAACAGGG
Organism: Helianthus tuberosus; assembly: GCA_030545235.1. Lineage (NCBI taxonomy): Eukaryota > Viridiplantae > Streptophyta > Magnoliopsida > Asterales > Asteraceae > Helianthus > Helianthus tuberosus. The sequence goes on from CM060424.1 coordinate 139,914,088, forward strand.
GTAGAATGTGACACTGTCAAAATTCCAGGTATCCGTACAACTATTAAACAGTAATTATGACTTAAATGACTGTGCTGATTTACAACTAATGATTAGAATTGTTTCTGATTGATGTTATCATACATACATGTGCACCATATATTGCAAATTACATTCCATTATTGCATACAAACTTTGTTGATTCAAATGATGCACGAAACACAGTCAGCACAGTTATCAGATAAATCAGGAAAATGCTGACGGAGTTCAGTACATAGACAGACAAGGTGTTGAGACACAGAATGAGCTAGAAACCAAGTATTACACTAGTATAGTGTGTAGGAAAGTAAGGATCACAAAACTGTCTTCCTAGAGATAGTTTAAGTGCCGAAAAGTGCCTAAAACTGTAGAATTCTGCAGAATTCAGCAAAATTCAGCAATTAAACACTCTAATATCATGCAGAAATATGGTTAAATAGCCCAGAATACTTTCCTAAGTGTCGGGAATCAAAACCGTCACAAAAGATAACATAAAGCTCACTAAACTGCATAGTTTAGCACCTTAATGAACCGGTAACCAACCGAACAACCGGACACTACCCGAAACACCAAATTTTCACTAGAAGCATTGTTTTAACATTACCAACCTAGTCATGGTCCTCGAACATCATAACACACTATATAACACCTAGTAACTAACTAACCTAACTAACACTTGAATTTTAACTAACTAACTAACCATTTAGTTGAAACCTAGACTATACCCCCCGCCCCCCACCTAGTAATCGGCCCAACATGTGGCCCCACTTGTGATTTTCTTATGTTATTATATAGATCATGTTGGATCTTTACTAAACATTTAGACCATGAGGTAAACAAGTGAAGATTGTTATAAGTGTAAACTCCTAGTTTCGTAACCTTCATCTTCTTCTTCTCCTCTTCTTTGGGTTCGGCCGAGAACAACAACCACACAACCACCATCATCACTTCATCTTCATTCAATTCTAAGTAATCTCAAGGGTGCTAGAAGACATATAAGGAAGCTTGGAGCCTTTGGAAGCTAAATGACCTTTCTCTTGTGCTTTTATCCACATCATTTTCTCTAGTGATCATCTCTAGCCTTGAGCTAGTAGTAAGAACACTCTACACTTCATTTTACATCATATTTTGTTGGTTAAAAGAAGATATATGTTGTTAATCATGATGAACGCTAAGAATCAAGAACATGAAACATGAACATAAGCTTAAAATCTTAAGAAATCATGTTGTTTAGTGTTGTTGGGCTACTTAATGATTGATTGTTTATGTTAATGATGTAGATCATCATATGATCTTGCTAGATAATGATTAAAAACATAATCTAGCAAGATGAGAGGATGAAAAAGTTAAAGATCCATAGATCATCCTCACATAAATCATGAACTTGAAAGAATAAGTTGTTTTCTTGTTAAGTGATGATCAAAGTAAGGTATAAGTCTTGTTAATCTATGATTTCAAGAATGGTTTTTCAAGAAATCAAGCTAAAAATACAAAGTGTTAGGATCTGAGTTTGGTTTTGATTGTGTTTTCACGTTTGAATTAAGATGAAGATGGATGAGTTGTGCAGCGGAATTAAGATGGAAACAAACTTTACACACAATCAAACGAGAGAATTGCTTTGATCAAAACATTTTCCACAAAGAACCGAAAGATTGAATTTATTTCAATAACGATTAGAATGCGATGATTGAATGCAAACTCCCCCTCAGCCTGAGCTCAGTGTTTGTTCGTGCAGGAAAACAATTTTGCAAAGAGCTAATAGAACAGTACAGAGCACTGTTCTATTTATAGGCACTAGCAAACCACTGAGCATCTAAGCTGACATCACCATGAAAGTGACATCTAACCTCATAACAAACTCTAACCTCTGCTATGCTAAACTGCTGATATTACTTTTCATTACAAAAAAGACATAATAAACTACTGCTGCATCCTTCCACTGATGTGAACCCAGCAGTACTTGTCCGGATCAGCAGAGCTTGACTCAAGGCAGTAGATTGAACAGCAGTGCTTTAGTCTTCATCAGGATTTTACTTGATCAGCAGTTTGTAGGTCAGCAGTTTGTACGAACAGTAGATAGGAGGTCAGCAGATGTTGAAACCACTTTCAAGGGGAGAGACATGTATGCACCATCTGCTTATTCTGGATCCACTGCGCTGATCCAGTTTTGGCTTTAATTATCTGTTCCTTTGATAGGGTTCAATCCCAACAATCTCCCCCTGGAACAGATAATGCCAAAACCCTTCATTATTATGGAACTTTATTGCCTTATCAACAGTTCCCTTATCTGACCTTTAAGTTGTAGCTCAAAGTCTAGGGCATCTGTGTCATCTTCATCCCTACCAAGTGGAAGATCAAGGAGATCCTGCATATCTTCAAGACTCAGGCCAAGAGCTTGTTCCCTTGTTATTTTCTTCACTTCTCCACCAGACCTGAACATAGTCAATACATGGGTCTGTTTGTCAGTTTCCCACTTTAGTACTTTTGAGCCTGGTGGGTTTCTTGGGAGATTTTTATTTGATGAGGTGTTAGGAGATGCAGGCCTATTTAAGACTGTCTGAGCAGTACTTGCAGGTTGATTCAAACCAAGAGTTTCTATAATCATTTTCTTTATGCCTTCTTTTACAAGGTCATCACCTTTTATTAGCTCTTGGATTGTTTCAGCACCCAACTATTTGTGTGGCCTTCTTTTGTAGATGGCTGCACCAGCTGGAGCAGTGGATCTCCTGATTTGCAGCTTTGATGGTCTTTTTGAAACCTCTGCTTCAGGATAGTCAGGCTTTTGTGGAGCATTTGGATCTTTCTTTCTTAATTTCTCCAAACTTTTGTAGGTAGGCCTGACTTTATCTTCTTTCCATCTCATCACTTGATTTTTGGACCCATAATCAGCAGCAATCAATTCCTCTTTCATTCTCTTCAGCTTAAGTGATTTTTCAGGCACATTCTTTTTGTACTTTGACCATTCTGGAGGAGTGTGTTTGACCTTATTCTTGATCATTTCTTGAATCCTGGCTGCTTCTTGTTCAAGCTCAGATATGGTCCACTCCTTGTACATGTGATTTTCTCCTTTGTACTTCTTTGTTGCCATGATGCTTTCAATGTAGTCTTTTCTCAAAGATTCATCTGCTCTCTCTGAGATTTGTTGACACACATTTTTTTGCAAATTGCTCTAAGGATCTGACTTATGTGAGCAAGAATTGGTAATTCTGTCCAATTTCTCTATCAGATTTGCCTTGAGCATTTCTTTTTGAGATATCCTCTGCTTGTTTAGCTTTGACTTTCAAATATTCTTCAATATTGTTTGGCCTTGGATATCCTTTGACTGATGGCAACTTCCTTTTGGCAGGGTCATCCTCATAGTAGAAAGATTTGATCTCTTCTCTAACTGCTTCAAGTTCTAGAGGAAATTGGACACCTGCAAGAGTAATAACAGGAATTGATTGTTGTGCAGGAGCTGATGAGAGAGGAACAGGCTTGGGTATTGTAACAAGTGATAAAGATTTTGAAGATGTTGGTGGTGGTGAAGTGTCATCATCTTTCAGGATTAGCCTTCTCCTTTTTGTTTGAGGAGGGACTGATGATGCTTTAGGTGGAACAGTGGTGGTAGTTTGAGTGGAAGTGGTTTGTGATTGACTAACAGCTATTGAAACAACTGGTGCTTCAACCACTGTTGTCATTAAAGCAGATGTTGTAACATCTGCTGTCTTCTGCTTTTTGGCAGGAGGCGATGGTGGTGAGTGGTGATGGTGGTGGTGTTAAGGCAGTGGTTGTGGTGTGTGTTGAAGTGATGTGTGTTGAAGTAATAACAGATGTTGAATCCTCTGAAGTACCAGCAGTAGTTGATATAGCAGGAGTTACAACAACTGTTTGGGTGGAGGTTTGATGTTGGGGGCTTTTGGATGATGGTTTAGGAGTATGCTTTTTGAGTCTGGATGGTGTGGACTTGGGTTCCCTCACTTTTCTAGTGGGATTTCTTTTTAGCTCAGGATTTTGAACATCCTTCAGCCCAGAACAACCCTGCGCATTCAGCTTCATGTAAGCTCTTTTCTCCTTGTTCCACCTTGACATATCCTTTGCCGCTCTGTCCCTTTTTACACTTGCTATAGCTTCATCAAATGCATTTTGGGTAACATCAACCTTTTTGCTACCATCTGGAAAAGGTATCTGCTTGGTCATATTCTCCATTTCTGGTTCTATGTAAAGACCATCATCTACTCCCTTCTTCTTCCACTTTTTTAATTTTCTCCCCCTTTTTGGCATTATCTGGGGGTAATTGATCAATGAAGAGAACAGTTGGAGGAGCAATGCCAGTGGTTTTCAATAAATGGGCCTTGAGAGCCTTGATGTCTGCTTGTGTGTTCTTGAACCTAGACTCCATGATGTTTCTCAGCTTTTGTACATGTATTTCATGTTGCTGATCAGCCATTTGTTTTTGTTGTTGGAGTAAAGGTTGAAATAGATTCCAGAGCTCATTTGTAGCAGGTGCTTGTGGTGGAGCAGGTTCTTGAGGTGGAGCAGTAGTGGATTGCATCTTTTGTACTGTCAACAACTGTTGTAGCATGGCTTTGATATCTGCAACATTTGTATCCAGCTTGTCAACTCGTTCCGTCAAATCCAGATATTTTAAACCATCACCTAATTTAATGGGATCATCTGATTTCCCACTAGCAGTGGTTTTATCAGTGGTTAAGGTAGGGAGTGTACTCCAAACATTAACCACTGATGCCCCTTTTTCTTGGTACTGGGGTCTTCTTCCTTCAACACTTGACAATCTTTTGATATTGCCAGTGGTCAAAAAGAATCCACTGGTAGATGTCAGAGGTGCTATGGAAGGAATTGCCTCCAAGGAAGTCTTATTAATGTAACCACTGTCCAAATGTAAACCAGTGGGTTTAACAGTTGTAGTGGTTGCTTCACTTGGATTACCACCAAGAGTTACTTGTAACTCAAGGGGTGTAACCTCCACAGGTTGTGTTGGTGCGTTAGCAAAGATTGATACATCAGACCCAGTCATTTGTTGAGGCATGTTCTCATTGATGGGTGATTGAGAAGGACTGGTTTGTGCCTGGTTCAAATCAATTGCTTCCAACAAAAGTCTTGTTGGTGGAGGAACTGTGAATGTAAGGTTTGGGGTTAGAAGAGAATTTTCCTCGGGCATTGGGCTGTGGATGATGGAAACGAGTGATTCCAGAGCATCATATTGTGGAGTCCCTATGTGTACAACCTGTTCTTTTTGAGAAGAAACAGGAGGAGTTTCGGTTATGGGTTGAGATATTTGTACCAACTGCTGTGAGGAAGAAGCAGCAGTGGTTTATTGTGACTTTTGTTTTGTCACAGGCAGTTGCTCTGGTATCTCATCCTCCAGAGTTGACTTTTTAAAAGGTTTGGGGGGGTTTTGAGTTTTTCCTTTTGTTGGCTTTTTGGTGATTGTAGGTGTGGGTTTCAAAGCAGTTGTTTTGCTACTTTGATCACCTTGAGCAGTGGGCTCAGCAGCAGATACCTGAGGAGCAGTGGTAGTTGCTAAATTCTGCTCAGGCACCTATGCTTGTGTTTTGCAAGGTGTTGACATTCTTGTAAAAGTTTCAGCAGTTAAATTGTGCATTTGAAGAGATTCACCTTGTTTTATTGTAGAAGGATCATTCTTACCAAGTTTCTTTTCAAAATAATAACTAAGAAATCTTGGAAACAGTAAGAATGCCTTTATTTCAACATTTTTTTAACCAAATAATTAAAAATTTCTCCTTGAAGAATAGCATATCCCAGATTTTGAATTTTTAATGGTATTTCATTAAAAGCAGTGGTTTTGTTTGAAACACACATTAGGAGGGTATGAAATAAAAATCTTGTTGCAGAAGGGAAGTAACCTTTTTGTAAGGTGTCCTTTTTTACTTCTGCATTATACCCTCTTTCCAGAAAATCATTTTTTAACTCATTCTTGGGAAAAGAAATTGTATCTTCCTGATCATCGAGTTGAAAGACCTCTGAAATTGATTGTGGTGTAATCTTGACGGCTTTACCCTTTAGAGAAGAGTTGATGGCTATTACAGCGTCTCCTTGTTTTTCAAGGGTTGCATTCTTCCAAAACTCTCTTTGGGTTTTCAAGTAAATTGGTGCATCTGCTGTTAACAAAGTTTTGTACTTTGATGCAGATATGGTAGCATGGATGGAATCGAAAGCGTCTGTAGTGCCGGGTTTTGTGAGGAGACCCAGAAGATTGTGAGATGGTTTGTGTGGAATTTCAGTGGGTTTTTCCTTTTGAGAGGCTTGTTTTGATGTTGATTTGGAAGTGGGTTTTGCAGATGACTTTGATTTTGTCATTTTGGAGATGATGATCGAAGAAAGTTGTGAAGGAATTTGAAGAAAAAACTGCTTTGAGAAGAGAATTTTTGAGAATTCAATTCGACAGTAAAACCCTGTTTTGGTGTGAAGTGGGGGTTTTATAGAGAAAAAGTGAATGTTGACGTGGCAGCGGTTACAAAAGGTCTGACCACTATGTACTGCCCACATGCCAACCCCTTGTGAAATGAAGGACAGTACTTTTATGAAAGATACTGATGAAGGCAGTCCTTTCAACGGTAACAAATGGAAGCAGTGGATGATTTTCACTATCAGTGGATAGCATATCAGTGGATAAGACACTGCTTTTGAACAACAGAGTTTATCAAGGAGAGTGAACAGGGGATGGCTTTCAGCAGTGGACAGACATTTTGAAGTAGAGCAGACTTTTGAACAAGCAGTGGATATGGCAGACTTTTAAGGATTTTAATGAAAACTTCATTTTTAACTATTTTTAAGGATGGATTTTTGATTTTCTGAAAACATTTTAATGCTTTTATACATAGAAAAACAAGATGTTGCTTGTTATTCCATGTTTAGCATGCCAATCCTAGAGACCAAACATTCAAAGGTGGCTGTATCTAATGCTTTTGTGAGCACATCTGCCAGCTGGTCTTTAGTTGGAACATGATGCAGAGAAATCAAACCTTTTTCATAGCAATCCCTCACAAAGTGATGTCTGATGTCGATGTGTTTGGTGGTTGAATGGGAAACTTGATTTTTGATGATATTTTCTGCTGCCTAGCTATCCAACATGAGTGGTGTCTTTAAGGCAGTGATACCAAAATCTAGCAACTAATTTTGAAGCCACAGGAGTTGGGCTGTACAGCTTGCAGCAGCAATGTATTCTGCTTCAGCAGTGGATGTTGAAACAGCTGCTTGCTTTTTGCTTTGCCAAGAGACTAAGCAATCACCTAGAAACTGGCACCCTCCTGAAGTTGACTTCCTTGTGGTGTTACGTCCAGCAAAGTCACTGTCTGAGAAACCTGAAAGCTTGATATTCCCATTAGCTGGATACCAGATACCAAGTGTGGGAGCACCTTTTATGTATCTGAAGATCCTTTTTACATCAATGAGGTTTGATTTTCTGGGAGCTGATTAACTTCTTGCACAGACACATGTTGCAAACATGATGTCTGGTCTAGATGCAGTTAGGTATAGTAAAGACCCAATCATGCTTCTATAAAGTGTTTGGTCAATCAGCTCATCCTTTACATCAAACATGACAAGCTTATTTGTTGCCATGGGTGTGCTGCATGGTTTACAATCATTCATATCAAATTTATTCAAAAGTTCTTTAGCATATTTGCTTTGATGAATGAAAGTTCCATTTTGCATTTGCTGAACTTGGAGACCAAGAAAGCATTGCAGCTCACCCATTGCACTCATTTCAAACTCAGCTGTCATGAGTTCCCTAAACTCCTCACACATTTTATGACATGTGCTTCCAAAAATAATATCATCCACATAAATTTGGACAATCATTAAATCCTTCCCTCTCCATTTTAGAAATAGTGTTTTATCAATGGTACCTCTTTTGAAACCATTTGAGAGTAGAAAGGTGGAAAGAGTTTCATACCAGTCCCTAGGTGCTTGTTTCAAGCCATACAAGGCTTTGTTTAGCCTGTAGACATGATCTGGATAAAATGGATCCTCAAAACCTGGAGGTTGACAAACATACACCTCTTCTTGAATTGTACCATGGAGGAAAGCACTTTTGATATCCATTTAGAACACCTTCATGTTGTGGTTGACAGCAAAGGCTAGGAACAGTCTTATAGCTTCCAATCTTGATACAGGGGCAAATATTTCATCATAATCAATCCTCTCTTCCTGTCTGTAACCTTGAACCACAAGCCTGGCTTTATTCTTGACAACAATGCCCCTTTCATCAGTTTTGTTTTTGAAGACCCACTTTGTGCCGATGGGACTTACATCTTATGGCAGTGGTACAAGTTCCCATACTTGTTATCTTTTGAACTGTTGGAGCTCTTCTTACATGGCTTCTACCCAGCTGTTGTCTTTCAGTGCCTCTTGGTACTTGACTGGCTGATGGAGTGATAGAAAACCAGCAAAAAGACAAATGTTTTGGGTTTGGCTTCTTGTGAGCACCCCTTCATTGATTTTGCCAATGATTTGATCAGGTGGATGAGATCTCAAGTAGATTAAATCTCCTTGGTATGGAATGATGGCATTTGTTGGTGAAGGCTGCAAATGTGTATCATCTGAGCTAACCACTGCTGGTGACTTTGATGATCCAACAGTGGCTTCAAAAGGTGGTGGAATAGGAGGTAATGGTGTGGACACATGCTGACTTTTATCCACTGTTTGGGGACTTTTGTTAGCAGTGTTTGATGATGTGGAAGCAGTGGTTGATGGGCTACTTTGGTCAACAATTGTTGAGGTAGCAGTGGTTGAGCTTTGACAGCTGTTTTGAACATCTGCTGTTCTTTCCATTTTGGCAGACTTTTGTTGAGGAATGATGGTCTCATACCCATAGTCTGGTGATGAATCCTCTGATGGACCTGCACTGTTAGTCTTGACAGCAGTATTTTCAAAAGTGAATTTATCAAGATCAAACAGATCTGCAGGATTTGCTGGGATTTTCATTGATGAAAGTTCATTGAACTTTACATTCAAGGTCCCCTCCACTGCCTTGGTCCGTGTATTAAACACTTTGTAGGCCTTGGCAGTGGTTGAGTATCCCAGATGATAACCACAGTCAATTTTGGCTGCAAATTTTGAAATGGAATCTTTTAAGTTCAAAATAAAGCATGGGCAGCTAAATACCTTGAAGTATGAGATCAGTGGTTTGATTTTATACAGAATTTCATAAGCAGTCTTTTTGTGCCTGGGGTTTATTAAAACTCTGTTTTGGACATAGCAAGCAGTGTTTACTGCCTCTGCCCAGAAAGTTAATGGCAAACCTGAATCAGCAAGCATGGTTCTGGCAGCCTCAATCAAAGTTCTGTTCTTTCTTTCAACTACCCCATTTTGCTCTGGTGTTCTAGGTATGTTGTACTGCCTTACAATCCCTTTCTTCACACAGAAGGCATCCAACTCCTTATTTTTGAATTCTGCGCCATTGTCACTCCTGAAGACTTTTACTGGAAGGTCAAATTGCTTTTCAACCTGTGTCACAAAGTCTTGCAAAATTCCTGCAGTCTCATCTTTTGAGTGTAAAATGAAAGTCCATGTAAACCTAGAAAAGTCATCAATAATAACCAAACAATATTTCTTCTTTTTGAGACTCATGACTTGAACTGGTCCAAACAAATCCATGTGCAGCATTTGCAAACACTGGGTTGTTTTGGACTCTTCAATGGACTTAAAAGAGCTTTTATGTTGTTTTCCTTTTAAACAGGAAACACAATGCTCAGGACATGAAAACAATTTTTGTGGCAAGCCTCTTACAAGGACATTTTTTGAAATTTCAGTGATTGTCTTGAGATTTGTGTGCCCCAGTCTCCTGTGCCAAAGTTATGTCTCTTTGTTAGAGGCAGCTGAGAACAGACAGGCATCAGCTCTGGGACACTCTTTTGACATATCAACAACATAAACATTGCCACTTCTTTGAGCAACAAGTTTTGTTTTTCTAGTTTTTATTATTGCTTCAATCTTTTTAACCATTTCTGGTCCAACAATCCTACAACACTCCCTTGTGAAGAATGACCCATACCCCTTGTCACTTATTTGTGAAACACTCAGGAGGTTGAATTTCAGATTGTCTATCAGATTGACATTTTCAAATTTAACATTTCCAGACTGCACTGTACCAGACCCCAGAACTTTCCCTTTACAATTATTCCCAAAGGATATATCACCCCCTCTATGAATTTTGAAATCTTTGAGTAGGGCTTTACATCCAGTCATGTGCCTGGAGCCTCCACTATCAACATACCAAAGGCTATCTAAGCATGCAGAAGCTCCCTGCACATGAAGTAAAAGGATTAGTTCATTAGGGTTTCCAAAGCCAATAAGGCTTTGGATGGGGTCTCAACAGTGTCTGGGATGGATGCAGATTGATGGACAGTGGTTAGTTCAGGGGTTTGGACAGTTTTAGAACTGTTTCTTTCTAACCACTGTTGGGGGTCTTGACCAATCACCTGTTGATAACCAAAAGGATGCCTATTCACTTTAGGTTTAGAGGGACTTTTGTAGGTCTCATAAACGTGTGGAATCCTTTGGTAAGATGGTTGTTCCTTACCTCTTCTGAACTGGTTGGCAGGGGGTGCATCAGTAACCTGAACATCTCTTTTGACAGATGTTTGGTTCAGCTGTTTTGTGACAGCTGTTTGAACTGGCACAAACAGTGGTTGGTTCTTGGTGAATTTGACAGACGATGTTGATGGACTCAAGGATGTTTTAGCAGTGTATTCATTCTTTTTCACATCAAAGTTTTTGAGATACACACATGCTTGAGTTTTGTGGTTTGTTTTACCACAGACGATGCAGCTTTCAGCAGGAACAATGACACTTGTTTTGTTTAGATCGTATGCTTTTAAATGAAAACGGTCTTTTGTTAGATGATTTCTTTTCTCACAAAATTCACAAAACAAGTTATTGATCTTTTCTCTCTTCTTTCTCTTCTCAGACTCCTTTGCAACAGAGTTTTTAACCTCTGTTGGGATGTCCTTAAGAGGGATAACTTTTGCTTTTGGAGCTTTAACACCATCAGTGGTTGTAAAATCCATGGGCTTGAAATTTTCAAGAATGTCACACTCATCAGACCATGTGGGTTTAAACTGGTATTTCTCAATCTCCTCAAAAGTAGAGGATCCCATTCGTCTGTCAAGTGTGATTTTGTTACCAAGTTTATCAGTGATTTTCACATCTTGACCATTCTTGTTTGTGGGGATGAACTCAGTGGTTGCATCAGTGGTTTGAACATATTTTTCAAAAGCAGTGTTTTCATCATCATGTTTTCTATAACCAACACCAAATTTCACATTGCTTTTAATATGTTTTTCAAGCATAACCTCATACCCTTTGCATGATTCCACCCATTTTTCACAGGTGATCTGGGTGGACTCCAACTCCTTTTTGCAAACTTGGTATTTTTCTACCATAGTTTGGAGTTGAGTTTTGGTTATGCTCTGCTCTTCTTTAAGACTGCTGATCTCTTTCTCTTTTTCAGTCAATTTGTTTTTAAGTTCTTTTAAAGACATTTCAAATTTGACTTCATCAGTTAAGATTTTAGTCACCTGCTCTCTTCCTCTTCTTCGTTGTCCTCTTTAGACCAGGGGTCTGTCAGTGGTTCAATCAGGGTTTCTGAATTTTCTCCCAGCAGCAGTTCACCAGCAACTGCATTAACAACTGCTTTACTCACCTCATCCACTGTTTCAGCACTTAGCTGTTCACCTTCAGTTTCTACCCCCTCTTGTATTGACTCTAATGTCATCAAACAAAATTCATCATTAGAAGGTTCATTAAAAGCATAGAGTGCAAAATTTTCATCACCAAGCTCATCAGGCATGTTGCTCCTGTCAACAAAGCCTTGAGTGAAGAAGCTTTGCTGATCTGGTTGTACCACTGCTGGAGCAGCTGTTTGAGGTGCAACAGATTGCCCTTGTGCCTGAGGGACAGGGGTTGAACATACTGAATTTGTGGAATAGTGGTTTGGACATAATGCACAGGCATAGGGGTTGCAGCATAGTGAGCAGTGTTAACATGGGTTGCAGGGGTATATTGGGTATTGTGAACAGTGCTTTGATTTTGTGGTCTAGGGTTTGAGCTGGGATGAGTAATTATAGGACCAGTAGTTTGACTCCTGCATTCCCTAGCAAAATGACCTAGCCTATTGCACTTGTAACACTTGATTTTAGATTTATCCAACCCCACCCTTAAATTCCCATGTAACCCTGGGAATTTTCTCCCTGTTCTTTTGTAGAATTTGCTTGTTCTTACACTAAGCAAAGCCAATTGATGCAAAATGTCCATCTCTTCTAAGTCAGTGGGATCAAAGTGTTGCAAATCATTGAGTTCAAAGCACAAATTATCTGACATCTGGTTTTCACAATTTGCAGTAAAAGCATAATTTGCAGAGTGAGGATCAGGGTTGTTAAAATTTCCACCAGCAGTTATATCAATGAAGTGATCATAACCCTAATCCTTACCACTGCTACCAGATTCTTCCTGACCAAAAAGAGCTGTGCTACCGAATGAATAATCATCAGCAACTTTGCCAGACTCTTGCAACTTCTTTTTTTGGTTTAACTCCCTTTCATAAGTCAGGAGTCTACCATGAAGTTGGGCCAGGGTCAGATCTTTGAACTCAGCAGAGTTTCTAGTGACAAAAGCTATGGTATCCCATTTTTCTGGTAGTGACCTAAGGAACCTGCTATTTTGAGTTGAATTTGGAAATATTACTTTAACAAGCCTTAGTTCACTGATGAGACAACTGAATCGCTCAAATTGCTGAGTCAGTGATTCACCCTTGATGTGACAAAATGTTTCATACTGCTGATTCAGAATTTCCCTATTGTTTTCAATGACTTCTTCTGTTCCCCCAAACTGTTCCTTCAGTGCATCCCATAGCTCTTTGGCACTGTTACAATGTAACAGTCCAGCATAGATCTCATTGGGTAATGCGGATGCTATGATGCTAAATGCTTTAGCATCGAGTTCGAACTTTTGAAAACCAGTTTCAGTATATTTTTCAATTGGTTTAGGAACGAACTTCTTTGCATCCTCAGCACTTGGCACCATAGGAACATGGGGACCAAAAACAACAGACCTCCAACATCCAGTGTTTTGTTGAGCAAGGATGTGACCCATCCTTCTCTCCCAGATGTTGTATTCATTAAGTTTAAGCATGGGTGGTTTAAAAAGCGAGCCAATGTTATTCTTATCATCTTGTGATTGTGACGTCATCCTGGTTGTTTTACAGGCACAGATTAATCAACTTTAATGGTGATTAAACCTTGCTCTGTTTTTTAACACAAACAAACAAACTATCAGTATCAACGATTATGAGCTGAACTATTTATGTCAAAATGATTGTTAAATCAAATTTGACTATCCAAGCTCTGATACCAATTGTTAGGATCTGAGTTTGGTTTTGATTGTGTTTTCACATTTGAATTAAGATGAAGATGGATGAGTTGTGCAGCGGAATTAAGATGGAAACAAACTTTACACAGAATCAAACGAGAGAATTGCTTTGATCAAAACATTTTCCACAAAGAATCGAAAGATTGAATTTATTTCAATAACGATTACAATGCGATGACTGAATGCAAACTTCCCCTCAGCCTGAGCTCAGTGTTTGTTCGTGCAGGAAAACAATTTTGCAAAGAGCTAATAGAAGAGTACAGAGCACTGTTCTATTTATAGGCACTAGCAAACCACTGAGCATCTAAGCTGACGTCACCATGAAAGTGACATCTAACCTCCTAACAAACTCTAACCTCTGATCTATACAAACCTCTGCTATGCTAAAATACTGATATTACTTTTCATTACAAAAAGACATAATAAACTACTGCTGCATCCTTCCACTGATGTGAACCCAGCAGTACTTGTCCGGATCAGCAGAGCTTGACTCAAGGCAGTAGATTGAACAGCAGTGCTTTAGTCTTCAACAGGCTTTTACTTGATCAGCAGTTTGTAGGTCAGCAGTTTGTACGAACAGTAGATAGGAGGTCAGCAGATGTTGAAACCACTTTCAAGGGGAGAGACATGTATGCACCATATGCTTATTCTGGATCCACTGCGCTGATCCAGTTTTGGCTTTAATTATCTGTTCCTTTGATAGGGTTCAATCCCAACACAAAGTTTACTTAATCTTGGTTCTTAAATAAATAAACCACATTTAAAGGGTAACTAAGCATACTAAACACACTAGTAAGTTACTACAAATTTTTTTATAAATTTCCAAGTTCATGAGGTAGTAGTCTATGCTTGATTTTGGCAAATTGGTTAGTGTAGATTGATTTGTTGTTGATTGTGTTGATTTACAAAAGAAAATGATATGCCTTGAAGGCATGGAAACCTCCATTTTTAGGGGAAACTATGGCAAAGTTTTCCTAGAAATTAAACACTTAGAAAAATATTTCTAAACAAATATTTACAAGTATATTTCAAACCATGAATTTTTACATAAAGTTTGCCATAATTTTTGTTACAAAAATTACAAATATTGGAGGTTGATTTTCGTAAATAAAAGTGACTAAATATGTATTTAGAAAAATATATATTTAGAAGCCACCATGTGTGTGATTATTTGTATAATTATGTGTAATAGTTATATTATTTTAGGACTTGAAATAATATAACTCATCAAAATACCAAGAAATTACAATCCAAAATATTACCAAAATTCCAAGGAATAAATATACAAAATTATAACCACAATCGTGGGGAAACCGAACAAAGGAATATAACTCACAAAAATATTCCAAAAACTTATTGATGAGTATATTTTGGTAATTGGTATTTTGGGCACCAAGTGAATGAAAATATGATTTTTACAATCATTACAAAATTATATCATATTTTCTTGGAATTAATAGAAGATATATTATTTTTTTGAAGAAAATATATTTTCTCAAACAAACATGAAATACAATATTTTTGGGGGTGAAAAGTATATTTTCTTGAATAAACATGAAATACATTATTTTTGGGAGAAAAGGTATTTTCTTAAATAAACTTGAAATATATTATCTTTGGATGGAAGATGGATTTATATATATTTTCTAAGTTGTATTTGAAGATATAATATTTTTTGAAAATTACATGAAAATTCAATTATTTTTGCCAATAATTTTTCTAAGTAATATTTCTTAAAATATATATTTTGGAAATATATTGATGTATTTTTACTAGAAATATTATTCTGGGAAAGTTAATACAAAAATTAAGAATAAGGATACTTAATAAACACAATAAAAATACGTATTTTTGTACGTATAAATACACTCCGGAATACGACACCAATACATGGCAAAAATATACAAGGATAAGAATACGAATACTAATACACCCATCCTTGGGGAAATATTCACGTATAAATACATAAAGGTGTGAAGTTAAAATATATTATTTTAGCTAATATTCCAAAATTTGATAAATATAATTTAAGTTAAAATATTTATTATTTTAACAAATAATTATATAACTTGGAATAATATTGATGACACAGAGAAACATAACTCAAAGACACTAATTAAAACAAAGTCAAGGCACGAACCGCTCATCTAATAAACCGTAGTACATTTTAGGTAGTCGTGTACACCAGAAGAAGCTTTGAGTTACCGTTGGTTACGAAGAACGCAAGACTGTGAGTTCATGTCCCCCTTTTCTTTTAACTGTTTTCGTTTTATAACTTCAGGGGTGAAATACATGTTACAAATGTTACAAATGGTATGGTTAGTCAAGAAATGAACTGTTAGATCATGTGAATGGGTAGGCGTTAACTTGAGACCATTAATCCTATTATAAGGACTGAGGGGCATGAGTGATAGATCTATTTGGGTGTTGCGAGCCCCACCCATGGGTCCGCGAGTTGGCCGCATGTGGTGACTCTGTCGTTCCAGCCGGGTGGCCAGGTATGAAATACGCAAAGGATTGAGCCTTCCTACACCGTTACACACACATTAATGACCTTGCAAATCATTAATCGATCTGTTCATATTCTCTTTCATACCTGGTTTACAAAACATGCATACTTACAAAGATTACAAAGGTTTATTCGTGCACACATACAAACACATGAACTCGCTCAACTTTTGTTGATGTTTTCAGACTACATGTATTTCAGGAAATTAAATGTGGATTTGGCGGGCGTTTGGAAGTTTCAAGTGATGTTGGAAATGAAAGATGTCATCCGGTGTCAAAGACGTCATTCAAAGCCTGGTTTTTATTAATGTCTTTTGTCGAGTCCTTATGGAACTCTAAAACAATTTGCATGGTTTGTAATTCGGATTTGAAGTCTATGTTTTAAAACAATGTTGTTTGTGATGTTTCATAACTTAATCAATGGATGATCATCTTTAGTTTTATCATATAGTTGTTTGTTATGGTTGAATGCAATGATATTAAGCAAGTCACACATAATCACGCTTCCGCAAAAGTCAGGGTGTGACACATTCCCTCTAGAATTCATCAACTGAAGGTTCCAATCATTCAGAAATCATCATCTTTACACAAAATTTCATCAAAAACTAAAATAAATAGGACTACAAGCCATGTTAGTAAAAAAAATAACAAATCACTAACATATTAGGCGAAAACACAAATTCATGTTTCATTAAAGTTATCCACAACACTGAAACTCTAAATTAAACAATGTACATATGATGAAGACATTAACGAAATCAATCCGTACCGAACACATATAACCTTAATCGTACCGAGTGCATACATTTCAATAAATTGAAAAAAAATTACGCCTTTATGGATTGAATAATAACGGAGAAATTACTGAAATTAGGGTTTGAAATAGGATTTGACCTGTTCCATAATTTAAGAACTTTACGATGAAGCAGCTTCGTGGTAACTTGCTTGCAAATGCGCCATTTGGGAACTGAACCTACCGGGTGGTCCGAACCTTATAGCCGCCCATGTATCAGTCTTCACACGCATCCCGAGTATTAATTCCCTTGTCGTGGCCTGAGAAAATAACCTCAAAACCCTAGCCGTCGATCAGGTCCTATCTCTAACTCACTTTTTTACTCTGGTTCTCTCCTTGCAAATGTAAAGAAGGCGGGATAATGAAAGTTTGGGATGAGGAGCGGGATTTCAAAATTTGGATGCAATGAAATAGATTTTGGTAGCCAAAACATCAATGTGTAGAGACAAAGAACATTTTTTTTTGCCAAACATGTTTAGATTTGAAGTTCATAGTCAAGTACCAAAAACAGTAAAGACTTTCAGTCTGTCATACATAAACCATAAACCATAAACAGTATCTCAAAAGTCAAAAGATGAAAACCCATTTGGAATCAACATTCAACAACGCTAACAAAATCTTGAAATCATCGTTTAATTGAAAATCTCCAACAAGAACTCATCTCCTTCATCGGTGAAAATTAACGATACTTGATGAAACCAATCTCCTTTGCATTGATGTGAAAGCACTGTCTGCAGCACATAAGCCCATACTTCCTCCTGGTCAGCCCATGTGAGTTACCACATACCCGGCAGGTACGAGAACCAGGGCCATAGGTTTTGGGGTGGGAATTCTAGATGTTTGAGTGACCCGTTCTTCGCGTGCGTATGGAGGAGATGAGCTCTGAAACTCGATAAAATCAAAACCCTAGATTTTGCACGGTGAGAGTACAGACGAAGAACAATGAGAGAGAATTGAGAGTAAGGTTTCTGTGAGCTTTTGAAAATTAGAAACTTGTGTGAAGGGAGAATGATAGCCGTCTGATTGTGATTTGAGTGGATGGTGGATGAGATATTTGGGATTAGTATCCGTGTGGTGTGTTTTCTGGCTGAGGTTTTTTTTCTGAACAGTATCTCGGTCAGGGCTATACATGACCATCGAACGAAGTGGGATTCGAACCTGAGCACTCCCGGGCAGGAACACAAGGTGGTAAACCTTCCCACCTCCATTGCAACCACTGGGCTACAACATCAGTTGTACCAAAAGCTTTATCTATTAATGTGTATAATGAGTTTGTACATTATGCATTAAATGAATTTTAAGGGAAGTAGCAAATGACCTAAGTTGCCATTTCAATATGTATATTATATATAGTATAGATATATATGTGTACATATTATGTTATATATAAAAGTTTGAAAAAATAAATTATTATAATAGAATAAATTATGATTTTAGCCCCTGTGATTATATCACTTTTACCATTTTAGCTCAAAAAATATTTTTTTATCATCTAAGCCCCTAACTCGTTGTTCGTTCTGTCTTGTTTGCTGTTGTTGGTACAGTTGGCCAACGCTGCACTACATGTCGTAGACTGGTAAGCTTTATTATCAACTACTGGAAGCATATAAACCCACTTGACCGATCTAAACTCGATGTTCGTTCTGTCTTGTTTGCTGCTGTTGGTACAGCTGGCCAACGCTGCACAACATGTCGTATACTGGTAAGCTTTATTATAAACTACAGCAAGAAGTTACAGCCATATATGAGGTTGTATGCACTGATAATACACTCTGAACGCTTTCAACCCGCTTGACCGATCTGACTTGTTCTCTTTTTACCTTATTTTTCTTGTTAAAATACAAGCCAAACCATAAAAGGGTGGGGGCATGTAATAACCTATTAAAAAGGGGTAAATTAAATAAATTAAAAGAATGACTAAATTACCCATCTATCAACTTAGTATTGTTAGAGTATTAGTCATTTTGGAAGGATTTAGCAACTTTTTTGAAACCTCAGTGGTTCATATGAGAAAAACACCTTTTTTGGATGGATCTAGCAAATGTGAACAAACGTCAGGGACGATTTTAGCAATTTACTCTATTTAGTCGAAGTCGTCCGTAACGAGCCGTAATTATATAATATTTTTATTTTTTAGTTGAAGTCGTTCATAACGCACGTAGGTCCGTAACGCGCGTCGAATTCGTAACTAGTCGTAAATATATAATAATTTTATTATTTAGTCGAAGTCGTCCGTAACGCGCGTTGGTCCGTAATGAGCGTCGAAACGTAACTAGTCGTAAATATATAATATTTTTATTATTTAATCGAAGTCGTCCGTAACGTGCGTAGGTCCGTAATGCGCGTTGAATCTGTAACTAGTCGGAGATATATAATACTTTTATTATGTAGTCGAAGTTGTCCGTAACGCGCGTAAGTCTGTAACGAGCGTCAAAACGTAACTAGTCGTAAATATATAATATTTTTATTATTTAGTCGATGTCGTCCGTAACGAGCATAGGTCTGTAACGCGCGTCGAATCCGTAAGAGCCATAATTATATAATATTTTCATTTTATCATTCGAGTCGTCCGTAACGAGCGTCGAAACGTAACGAGCGTAGATCCGTAACGCGCGTCGAATCCGTAACTAGTCGTAAATATATAATATTTTTATTATTTAGTCGAAGTCGTGTCCGTAAAGCGCGTCGAGTCCGTAACGAGCCGTAATTATATAATATTTTAATTTTTTGGTCGAAGTCGTCCGTAACGCGTGTAGGTCCGTAACGAGCGTCGAAATGTTACTAGTCGTAGCGAGCCGTAATTATATGTTGGGATTGAACCCTATCAGAGGAACAGATAATTAAAGCCAAAACTGGATCAGAGCAGTGGATCCAGAATAAGCAGACGATTACAGTTAGTTCATGCAAATCTCTCCCCTTTAAAGTGGTTTTATATCTACTGATCTCCTATCTGCTGATCTTGCTAAGTGCTGTCCTACAACTGCTGCCTTGCATCTACTGCCCAAAGTCAAAGACTGATGGAAGACCAAAGCTCTGCTGACTCAATCTACTGCCTTGAGTCAAGTACTGCTGATCCGGACAGGCACTGCTGGGTTCACAGCAGTGGAAGGATGCAGCAGCTGTTAAAGTGTCTTTTATGTAATGTAATGTAATAGCAGTAGTTTAGTACATCAGTGTTTATAGATCAGAGGTTAGAGTTTGTTAGGAGGTTAGATGTCACTTTCATGGTGACGTCAGCTAAGATGCTCAGTGGTTTGCAAGTGCCTATAAATAGTTCAGTACTTTGTACTGTTCTATAAGCTCATTCACCACATCGTCTTCTTTGCACGAACAAACTACTGAGCTCTGGCTGAGGGGGAGTTTGCATTCATTCATCAATCATTGTAATCGTTGTTGAAACAAATTCAATCTTTCGATTCATTGTGTAAAGATGTTTGATTAAAGTATTACTCTCGTTTGATTGTATGCAAAGTTTGTTTTCATCTTAATTCCGCTGCACAACTCTTTCATTTTCATCTTAATTTCAAACGAAAATACAATAAAAAAGAAACTCAGATCCAACAATTGGTATCAGAGCTTGGACAGTCAAATTTGATTTAACAATCATTTTGACGTAAATAGTTCAGCTCATAACAGTTGATACTGATCGTTTGTTCGTCCGTTGAAAAACAGAGCAAGGATTAATCACCATTAAAGTTGATTTCTCAGTGTCTGTAAAACAACAAGAATGACGTCACAATCTCAGGATGATAAAAACAACATCGGCTCGCTTTTTAAACCACCTATGCTAAAAAGAAATGAGTACAACATCTGGCAGAGGAGGATGGGTCACATCCTCGCTCAACAAAGCACAGGTTGTTGGAAATCTGTCATTTATGGTCCCCATGTTCCTTCAGTGCCAAGTGCTGAAGATGCTAAAAAGTTCGTTCCAAAACCAGTTGAAAATTATACCGAAACCGACTTTCAAAAGATCGAACTAGATGCTAAAGCGTTTAGCATCGTAGCATCAGCGCTGCCCAATGAGATATATGCTGGACTGTTACATTGTAACAGTGCCAAAGAGTTATGGGACGCACTTAAGGAACAGTTTGGGGGAACTGAGGAAGTCATTGAAAACAATAGGGAAATCCTGAACCAACAGTATGAAACATTTTGCTACATTAAAGGTGAATCACTAACGCAACAATTTGAGCGTTTCAGTTGTCTCATCAGTGAACTGAGGCTTGTTAACACCACTTTTACAAACTCAACTCAAAATAGCAGGTTCCTCAGGTCACTGCCAGAAAAATGGGACACCATAGCTTTTGTCACCCGAAACTCACCTGAATTCAAGGATCTGACCTTGACCCAACTCCATGGTCGACTCCTGACCTACGAAAGGGAGTTGAACCAGAAAAGGAGGTTACAAGAGTCAGGAAAAGTTACCGATGATTACACTTTCGGTAATACTGCTCTTCTGGGTCAAGAAGAATCTGGGAGCAGTGGTAAGGATCAGGGTTATGATCACTTCATTGACATAACTGCTGGTGCAAATTTTAACAACCCTGATCCTCACTCTGCTAGTTATGCATTCACTGCAAACGAAAACCAGATGTCAGACAATTTAAGTTTTGAACTAAATGATTTGCAACATTTTGATCCCACTGATTTAGAGGAAATGGACATCCTGCACCAACTGGCTTTGCTAAGTGTCAGAACTAGCAAGTTCTACAAAGGAACAGGGCGAAAATTCCCAGGTTTGCATGGGAATCTAAGGGTTGGGTTGGATAAATCGAAAATCAAGTGCTATAAGTGTAATAGGTTGGGACATTTCGCTAGGGAATGTAGGAGTCAAACTACTGGTCCCATAATTACTCATCCTAGCTCAAATCCTAGACCTCAAAACCAAAACACTGTGCACTATGCCCAATATGCCCCAGCAGCTCAAGTGAACACTGCTCACTATGCTGCTGCCCCTGTGCCAGTACATTATGTCCAAACTACTATTCCACAAATCCAATATGTTCAAACCCCTGCTCCACAGGTACAAGTGCAACCTGTTGCACCTCAAACCACTGCTCCAGCAGCAGCACAACCAGATCAACAAAGTTTTTTCACTCAAGGGTTTGTTGACTGGAGCAGTATGCCTGAAGACCTTAATGATGAAAATTTTGCACTCTATGCTTCTAATGATTCTTCTCATGATGAGTTTTGTTTGATGGCATTAGAGTCAATACAGGAGGGGGTTGAAACTGAGGAGGAACAGCAGTGCTTTGAAACAGTGGAAGAGGTGACTGAAGCAGTGGTTACTGCTGTGGCTGGTGAATTACTGTTTGGAGAAAGTTCAGGTTCCCTGATTGAACCACTGACAGATCCATGGTCCGAAGAGGACAAACAAGAAGTGAAAGAAGAAAAGGCTGGTGAAAAGAAGGTGAAAGTTGATGATGAGGAAGATCATCAATGTGATTGTGCAATGATGGCAGCTGCCAAGGTATCTCCTCAAGTTCTTGAAAAACTGTGTTCTGACAATTGCATAATTGCTTTTGCAAACATTAAAGAGGTGAATGAAAACCTTCGGGATAAAATCTTGTCTGATGAGGTCAAATTTGAAAGGTCTTTAAAAGAACTTAAAAACAAATTGACTAAAAAAGAAAAAGAAAACAGTTGTCTAAAAGAAGAGCAAAGTATAACCAAAACCCAACTTCAAACTATGGTAGAAAAATACCAAGTTTGCAAAAAGGAGTTGGAGTCCGCCCAGATTACTTGTGAAAGATGGGTGGAATCCTGCAAAGGATATGAGGTTATGCTTGAAAAACAGAGAAAAAGCAATGTGAAATTTGGGGTTGGTTATAGAAAACATGATGATGAAAACACTGCTTTTGAAAAATCTGTTCAAACCACTGATGTAACCACTGAGTTCATCCCCACAAACAAGAATGGCCAAGAAGTGAAAATCACTGACAAACTTGGTAACAAAATCACACTTGACAGACCAATGGAATCCTCTACTTTTGAGGAGCTTGAAGAATACCAGTTTAAACCAAAATGGTCTGATGAGTGTGACATTCTTGAAAATTTCAAGCCAATGGACTTTACATCAATTGATGGTGTCAAGGCTCCAAAAGCTAAAGTCATACCTCTCAAAGACATCCCAGCAGTGGTTAAAACCTCTGCTGCAAAGGAGTCTGAAAAGAGAAAGAAGAAAGAAAAAATTGATAACTTGTTTTGTGAATTCTGTGAGAAAAGGAATCATCTTACAAAAGATTGTTTCCACTTAAAAGCGTATGATTTAAACAGAACAAGTGTCATTGTTTCAGCTGAAGGTTGCATTGTCTGTGGTAAAACAAACCACAAAACTCAAGCATGTGTGTATCTCAAAAACTTTGATGTGAAAAAGAATGAGTACATTGCTAAAACATCCTTGAGTCCATCATCATCATCAACATCTGTCAAATTCACCAAGAAACAACCACTGTTTGTGCCAGTTCAAACAGCTGTTACAAAACAGCTGAACCAAACATCTGTCAAAAGAGATGTTCAGGTTACTGATGCACCCCCTGCCAATCAGTTCAGAAAAGGCAGAGAAAAACAGTCTTACCAAAGGATTCCTCACGTTTATGAGGCCTACAAAAGGCCCTCTAAACCCAAAGTGAACAAACATCCTTTTGGTTACCAGCAGATGATTGGTCAGGACCCACAACAGTGGTTAGAGAAACACTGTCCTAAAACAGTTCAAACTCCTGACCTAACCACTGTCCATCATTATGCATCCATCCCAGACACTGTTGAGACCCCATCCAAAGCCTTGTTGGCTTTGGAGACCTTAATGAACTAATCCTTTTACTTCATGTGCAGGGAGCTTCTGCATGCTTTGATAGTCTTTGGTATGTAGATAGTGGAGGCTCCAGGCACATGACAGGATGTAAAGCCCTCCTCAAAGACTTTAAAATCCATGGAGGGGGTGATATATCCTTTGGAAATAATAGTAAAGGAAAAGTTCTGGGGTCGGGTACAGTGGAGTCTGGAAAAGTAAAATTTGAAAATGTCAATCTAATAGACAATCTAAAATTCAACCTTCTGAGTGTGTCCCAAATGAGTGACAAGGGCTTTGGGTCATTCTTCACAAAAGATTGTTGTAGGATTGTTGGACCAGAAATGGTCAAAAAGATTGAAGCAATAATCAAAACTGGTCAAACTAAACTTGTTGCTCAAAGAAGTGGCAATGTTTATGTTGTTGACATGTCAAAAGAGTGTCCCAGAGCTGATGCCTGTCTGTTCTCAGCTGCCTCAAACAAAGAGACAGAACTTTGGCACAGAAGGCTGGGACACACAAATCTTAAGACAATCACAGAAATTTCAAAAAATGGTTTGGTGGGAGGCCTACCACAAAAATTGTTTTCATGTCCTGAACATTGCATTTCCTGTTTAAAAGGAAAACAACATAAAAGTTCTTACAAGTCCATTGAAGAGTCCAAAACAACCCAGTGTTTGCAAATGCTACACATGGATTTGTTTGGCCCAGTTCAAGTCATGAGCCTCAAAAAGAAAAGATATTGTTTGGTTATTGTTGATGACTTTTCTAGGTTCACATGGACTTTCTTTTTGCACTCAAAAGATGAAACTGCAGGCATTTTGCAAGACTTTGTAATACAGGTTGAAAAGCAATTTGACCTTCCAGTGAAAAGCTTCAGTAGTGACAATGGCACAGAATTCAAAAATAGGGAGTTGGATGCCTTCTGTGTGAAGAAAGGGATTGTAAGGCAGTACAGCATCCCAAGAACACCAGAGCAGAATGGGGTAGTGGAAAGGAAGAACAGAACTCTGATTGAGGCTGCCAGAACCATGCTTGCAGATTCAGGTTTGCCATTAACTTTCTGGGCAGAGGCAGTAAACACTGCTTGCTATGTTCAGAACAGAGTTTTAATAAACCCCAGGCACAAAAAGACTGCCTATGAAATTCTGTATAAAATTAAACCACTGATCTCATATTTCAAAGTGTTTGGCTGCCCATGCTTTATTTTGAACTTAAAAGATTCCATTTCAAAATTTGCAGCCAAAATTGATTGTGGTTATCATCTGGGATACTCAACCACTGCCAAGGCCTACAAAGTGTTCAATACACGGACCAAGGCAGTGGAAGAGACTTTGAATGTTAAGTTCAATGAACTCTCATCAATGAAAATCCCAGCAAACCCTGCAGATCTGTTTGATCTTGAAAAATTCACTTTTGAAAATACTGCTGTCAAGACTAACAGTGCAGGTCCATCAGAGGATACAACACCAGACTATGGGTATGAAATAATCATCCCTCAAAGGTCTGCCACAAAGGGAAAAGCACCAGCTGTTCAAAACAGTTGTCAAAGCTCAACCACTGCTACCTCAACAGTTGTTGACCAAAGTAGCCCATCAACCACTGCTTCCACATCCTCAAACACTGCTGACAAAAGTCCTCAAACAGTGGATAAAAGCCAGCAGTTGTCCACTTCATTACCTCCTATACCACCACCTTTTGAAGCCACTGCTGGATCATCAAAGTCCCCAGCAGTGGTTAGCTCAGATGATACACATTTGCAGCCTTCACCAACCAATGCCATCATACCATACCAAGGAGATTTAATCTTCTTGAGATCTCATCCACCTGATCAAATCATTGGCAACATCAATGAAGGGGTGCTCACAAGAAGCCAAACCCAAAACATTTGTCTTTTTGCTGGTTTTCTATCACTCCATCAGCCAGTCAAGTACCAAGAGGCACTGAAAGACAACAGCTGGGTAGAAGCCATGCAAGAAGAGCTCCAACAGTTTAAAAGACAACAAGTATGGGAGCTTGTACCACTGCCAGAAGAGGTTAGTCCCATTAGCACAAAGTGGGTCTTCAAGAACAAAACTGATGAAAGGGGTATTGTTGTCAAGAATAAAGCCAGGCTTGTGGTTCAAGGTTACAGACAGGAAGAGGGGATTGATTATGATGAAACATTTTCCCCTGTTGCAAGATTGGAAGCCATTAGACTGTTCCTGGCCTTTGCTGTCAACCACAATATGAAGGTGTTTCAAATGGATATCAAAAGTGCTTTCCTCTATGGTACAATCCAAGAAGAGGTGTATGTTTGTCAACCTCCAGGTTTTGAGGATCCATTTTATCCAGATCATGTCTACAGGCTAAACAAAGCCTTGTATGGCTTGAAACAAGCACCAAGGGCCTGGTATGAAACTCTTTCCAACTTCCTACTCTCAAATGGTTTCAAAAGAGGTACCATTGATAAAACACTGTTTTTAAAATGGAGAGGGAAGGATTTAATGATTGTCCAGATTTATGTGGATGACATTATTTTTGGAAGCACATGTAACTCATGACGGTTGAGTTTGAAATGAGTGCTATGGGTGAGCTGCAATGCTTTCTTGGTCTCCAAGTACAGCAATTGCAAAATGGAACTTTCATTCATCAAAGCAAATATGCTAAAGAACTTTTAACCAAATTTGATATGAATGATTTTAAACCATGTAGCACACCCATGGCAACAAATAAGCTGGTCATGTCTGATGAAAAAGATGAGCTGATTGACCAAACACTTTATAGAAGCATGATTGGGTCTTTATTGTACCTAACTGCATCTAGACCAGACATCATGTTTGCAACATGTGTCTGTGCAAGAAGTCAATCAGCTCCCAGAAAATCAAATCTCATTGCTGTAAAAAGGATCTTCAGATACATAAAAAGTGCTCCCACACTTGGTATCTGGTATCCAGCTAATGGGAACATCAAGCTTTCAGGTTTCTCAGACAGTGACTTTGCTGGATGTCACACCACAAGGAAGTCCACATCAGGAGGGTGCCAGTTTCTGGGTGATTGCTTAGTCTCATGGCAAAGCAAAAAGCAAGCAGCTGTTTCCACATCCACTGCTAAAGCTGAATACATTGCTGCTGCAAGCTGTACAGCCCAACTCCTGTGGCTTCAAAATCAGTTACTGGATTTTGGTATCACTGCCTTGAAGACACCACTCATGTTGGACAGTCAGGCAGCAGAAAATATCATCAAAAATCCAGTTTCCCATTCAACCACCAAATACATCGACATCAGACATCACTTTGTGAGGGATTGCTATGAAAAGGTTTGATTTCTCTGCATCATGTCCCAACTAAAGACCAGCTGGCTGATGTGCTCACAAAAGCACTTGATACAGCCACTTTTGAAAGCTTGGTCTCTAGAATTGGGATGCTGAACATGGAATAACAAGCAACATCTTGTTTTTCTATGAATAAAAGCAACAAAATGTTTTCAGAAAATCAAAACTCCATCCTTAAAAATAGTTAAAAATGAAATTTTTCATTAAATCCTTAAAAGTCTGCCATTAACCACTGATTGTTCAAAAGTCTGCTCTACTTCAAAAGTCTGTCCACCGCTGAAAGTCAACCCCTGCTCTCTCATTACTTTGATAAACTCTGTTGTTCAAAAGCAGTGTCTTATCCACTGATATGCTATCCACTGATAGTGAAAATCATCCACTGCTTTCATACCACTGCCTTCATCTGTCCCTATCACACAAGTACTGTCCTTCACTTTCAACAGGGGTTGTCACGTGGGCAGTACATATTGGTCAGACCTTTTGTAACGGCTGCCACCTCAGCATTCACTTTCTTCCCTATAAAATCCCCCACTCACCACCAAAACAGGGTTTTACTGTCGAATTGAATTCTTAAAAATTCTCTTCTCAAAACAGTTTTTCTTCTCATTTCTTCACAAATTTCTTCGATCAATCATCCTCAAAATGACAAAATCAAATAAATCTTCAAAACCCTCATCCAAATCATCATCGAAAACAGCCTCTCAAAAGGAAATCTCCACTGAAATTCCACATAAACCATCTCACAATCTCCTGGGTCTTCTCACAAAACCAGGAACCACCAAAGTTTTCGATTCCATCATTGATCTCATGGCAAAATCAAAGTACAAAACTTTGTTCACTGCCGATGCACCAATCTATTTGGCGACCCAAAGGGAGTTCTAGAAAAATGCAACCCTTGAAAAACAAGGCGACACTGCAACCACCATAAACTCTTCTATAAAGGGTAAAGCTGTCCAAATCACGCCACAATCCATTTCAGAGGTCTTTCAACTTGGTGATCAGGAAGGTAAAATTTATTTCACTAAAAACGAGTTACAAACTGACTTCATTGAGAGAGGGTATGAAGCCACAATGATGAAGAAAATTACCTTAGAAAAAGGTTATTTTCCTTCTGCAACCAGATTTTTATTTCATACCCTCCTACTATGTGTTTCAAACAAAACCACTTCTTTCAATGAAATCCCTTTAAAGATTCAAAATCTGGGATATGCAATTCTTCAAGGAGAAAATTTTAACTATTCTCGGGAAATTTTTAAAGATTTGGTTAACAATGTTGAAACAAAATCATTCTTACTGTTTCCAAGGTTTTTAAGTTACTATTTTTTAAAGAAATTCAGTAAGGATGATTTAGCTATAATAAACCAAGGTGATTCTACTCAAATAAACAGTTTAACAACTGAAACTTTTTCAAGAATGTTAGCACCTTGCAAAACACAAGCAGAGGTGCCTGAGCAGATTTTAGCAGTTACAACTGCTCCTCAGGTATCTGCTGCTGAGCCCACTGCTCAAGGTGATCAAAGCAGCAGCACAACTGTTTTGAAACCCACACCTAAAATCACCAAAAAGCCAACAAAACGAAAAACAGAAACCCCCCCCCCCCCCAAAACCATCAAAAAGGCATCTCTGGAGGATGAGATACCAGAGCTCCTGCCAGTGACAACACAAAAGTCACAAGAAACCACTGCTGCTACTTCCTCACAGCAGTTGGTACAAATATCTCAAACCATAACCGAAACTCCTCCTGTTTCTTCACAAAAAGAACAGGTTGTACAAATAGGGCCTCCACATCATGATGCTCTGGAAACACTTGTTTCTATCATCCACAGTCCAATGCCCGGGACACATCCTATTTCTACACCACTCATCACATCCAAAATTCCCTCACCAATAAAACCACTGTTGGATGCAATTGATTTGAACCAGGCATTAACCAGTCCTTCTCAATCACCTACTAATGAGAATATACCTCAACAACTGACTGGGTCTGATGTATCAATCTTTGCTAACCCACCAACACAACCTGAGGAGGTTACACCCCATGAGTTACAAGTAACTCTTGGTGGTAATCCAAGTGAAGCAGCCACTACAACTGTTGAACCTACAGGTTTACAGTTGGACAGTGGTTACATTAATAAGACTTCCTTGGAGGCAATTCCTTTTATAGCACCTCTGCCAACCACCAGTGGATTTATTTATCCTACTGGCAACATCAAAAGGTTGTCAAGTGTTGAAGGAAGAAGACCCCAGTACCAAGAAAAAGGGGCATCAGTGGTTAATGTTTGGAGTATACTCCCTACATCTACCACTGATAAAACCACTGCTAGTGGGAAATCAGATGATCCCATTAACTTGGGTGATGGTTTAAAGTACCAGAAATTGACGGATCGTATTGCAAAGCTTGATAACTCTGTTGCAGAACTCAAAGATATGCTACAACAGGTGTTACAAGTTCAGAAGGTACAATCAACTGATGTTCCACCTCAAGCACCTGCTCCACAAAGGGCACCTGCTACAAATGAGCTCTGGAATCTGTTTCAATCTTTTCTCCAACAACAAGCACAATTAGCAGATCAGCAACATGAAAAACATGTACAACAGCTGAGAAATGCAATGGAGTCAAGGTTCAAGAACACTCAGGCTGATTTAAAGGCTCTCAAAACTCAGATCTTGTACACCACTGGCAATGCTCCTCCAAAAGTCCGCTACATTTATCAAATCCCCGAAGATAATGCCAAAAAGGGGGAGAAAATTAAGGAGTGGAAAAGGAAGGGTATAGAGGATGGTCTCTATCTTGAACCAGAAAATTCAAACATGACCAAAAAGATCCCTTTGCCAGATGGCAGCAAGAAAATTGATGTGACAACAAATGCACTAGCAGAAGCAGTTGCAAGTGTAAAAAGGGATAGAGAGGCCAAAAAGAAAGCCAGGGTGGACAGAATGGATCATCCAGATCAGGGTACTTCTGGGTCAAAGGATCATGAAAATCCTGTTGAGGAAAAGAAGAAGCCTACTAGAAAAGTGAGGCAACCCAAATCCATTCCAACCAGACGTTCAAAGTCTGCTCAAAAACCACCATACAAAACAGCTGATGCAACAGGAGTTACAAAAACTACTGCTTGCCAAACAGTTGTTCCATCAACACACACCACTTCAACACACCAACATCCACTGCTTTACCATCATCACCACCAAAAACAACACCTGCTGACATACAGCAGAAGACAGCAGATGTTATAACATCTGTTGTAATGACAACAGTGGTTGAAACACCAGTTGTTTCAACAGCTGTTAGTCAATCACAATCCACTGCCACTACATCTACCACCACTGTTCCATCCAAAACATCATCAGTCCCTCCTACAAAAAGGAGAAGACTAATTCTCAAAGATGATGACAATTCACCACCACAAACATCTTCAAAATCTTTAGCACTTGTCACAATTCCAAAACCTGTTCCTCTCTCTTCAGTTAAAATGTACAAGCCCTTACCTCCTGCAGGTGTTTAATTTCCTCTTGAATTAGCAGTTGTTAGAGAAGAAATAAAATCTTTTTACTTTGAGGATGACCCTACCAAAAGGAGTTTGCCATCAATAAAAGGATATCCCTGGCCTAAAAATGTTGATGAATATTTGGAAATCAAGGCCAAGCAAGCAGAGGATATCTCAAAGAAAAACACACAAGGGAAATCTGATAAAGAAATTGCACAGAGAAGTCAATATTTGCTCACACAAGTCAGATCCCTAGAGCAATTTGCAAAAAATGTTAGTCAACAAATTTCTGAAAGAGCTGTTGAAACTCTGAAGAAAGACTACATTGAAAGCATTATGGCTCACAAGAAGTACAAAGGAGAGAGATACATGTACAAAGAGTGGACTATTCCTGAACTTGAAAATGAAGCAGCAAGAATTCAAGACATGATAAACAGGAAAGTCACTCACACTCCTCCTAACTGGGCAAAGTTCAGAAAGAATGTACCTGACAAACAGGAAGAGCTGAGGAGAATGAAAGAGGAACTGGTAGCAGCTGATTATGGAAACAAAAGACAAGTTGCTAGATGGAAAGAAGATGTGGTCAGGGCTACTTACAAAAAGTTGGAACAATTAAGAAAGAAAGATCCCACAGTTCCTCAAAAGCCTGACTATCCTGAAGCAGCGGTTTCAAAAAGACCACCAAAGCTGCAAGACAAAAGAACCACTGCTCCAGCTGGTGCTGCCATCTACAAAAGAAGGAGCAAAAACCAGTTTAGCATGGAAACAATTCAAGATCTATTAGCTGGAGATGCCATTGTAAAAGCAGGCACGGAAGTAATGATAAAAGAAGATCTTGAATTGGAACAATCTGCAAGTGCTGCTCAGCCAGTCATGAATAGGCCAGCCTCTCCAAATACTTCTGCAAATAAACATCTCCCAAGAAACCCACCAGGCTCAAAAATACAAAAGTGGGAAACTGACAAACAGACCTGCGTATTGACTTTGCTCAGGTCTGGTGGAGAAGTGGAGAAAATATCAAGGGAACAAGCTCTTGGCCTGAGTCTTGAAGATTTGCAGGATCTCCTTGATCTTCCACTTAGCAGGGATGATGAAGATACAGATGCCCTAGACTTTGAACTACAATTTAAAGGTCAGATAAGGGAGCTGTTGATGAGGCAATAAAGAATTCCACAAATAATGAAGAGTTTTGGCATTATCTGTTCCAGGGGGAGATTGTTGGGATTGAACCCTATCAGAGGAACAGATAATTAAAGCCAAAACTGGATCAGAGCAGTGGATCCAGAATAAGCAGACGATTACAGTTAGTTCATGCAAATCTCTCCCCTTGAAAGTGGTTTTATATCTGCTGATCTCCTATCTGCTGATCTTGCTAAGTGCTGTCCTACAACTGCTGCCTTGCATCTACTGCCCAAAGTCAAAGACTGATGGAAGACCAAAGCTCTGCTGACTCAATCTACTGCCTTGAGTCAAGTACTGCTGATCCGGACAGGCACTGCTGGGTTCACAGCAGTGGAAGGATGCAGCAGCTGTTAAAGTGTCTTTTATGTAATGTAATGTAATAGCAGTAGTTTAGTACATCAGTGTTTATAGATCAGAGGTTAGAGTTTGTTAGGAGGTTAGATGTCACTTTCATGGTGACGTCAGCTAAGATGCTCAGTGGTTTGCAAGTGCCTATAAATAGTTCAGTACTTTGTACTGTTCTATAAGCTCATTCACCACATCGTCTTCTTTGCACGAACAAACTACTGAGCTCTGGCTGAGGGGGAGTTTGCATTCATTCATCAATCATTGTAATCGTTGTTGAAACAAATTCAATCTTTCGATTCATTGTGTAAAGATGTTTGATTAAAGTATTACTCTCGTTTGATTGTATGCAAAGTTTGTTTTCATCTTAATTCCGCTGCACAACTCTTTCATTTTCATCTTAATTTCAAACGAAAATACAATCAAAAAGAAACTCAGATCCAACATTATATAATATTTTTATAACAAATTGTTAATTATTTGTGTTCTTATTAAATGTTTAAAGTTTTATTATAGAATTTTTATAACAAATTGTTAATTATTTGTGTTCTTATTAAATGTTTAAGGTTTTATTATAGAAAGGAAATGAAATAAAAAAAAGTATAAACTGTTAATTATGTAAGTTATAATTGAAAAGGAATTGAATAAAAAAAAACTTGTTTTGCCCGGATTAGAACCGGCGACTTCGGTGTCGTGTGCACACATTCCTACCACTGGGCTATGTGTCTAACTCACAATACTTATGCAATTGCTGTGCTGTTTCATATACCTGTTTATAACACAAAAAAAGGTATGGACAGCTACAACCCTTCACCGCTGGTCAGCTGATTTTTTTTGGTGTTAGACTGCATCTCTTATTAACTTATACAAACACTATGGTTTTCATATATTGGGTTTTAAAAGGAAAATCAGAAGTGCAGTGAAAAACACGGGAGGCGGGGTCGAACCCGTGACCTCTGTTCCACTCACCAGCAAGGCAGCACCCTCAACCACTATATAATATTTTTATTTTTTTAGTCGAAGTCGTCCTTATCGCGCATAGGTCCGTAACGAGCGTCAAAACGTAACTACTCGTAAATATATAATATTTTTCTTATTTAGTCGAAGTCATCCGTAATGAGCGTAGGTCCATAACGCGCGTCGAATCCGTAACTAGTCGTAAATATATAATATTTTTATTATTTAGTCGAAGTCGTTCGTAACGCGCGTAGGCCCGTAACTAGTCGAAGATATATAATATTTTTATTATTTAATCGAAGTCGTCCGTAACGCGCTTAGGTCCGTAACGAGCGCCGAAATGTAACTAGTCGTAAATATATAATATTTTTAATATTTAGTCGATTTCATCCGTAACGTGCGTAGGTCCGTAACACGCGTCGAATCCGTAACGAGCCGTAA
Source organism: Helianthus tuberosus (assembly GCA_030545235.1). Lineage (NCBI taxonomy): Eukaryota > Viridiplantae > Streptophyta > Magnoliopsida > Asterales > Asteraceae > Helianthus > Helianthus tuberosus. The sequence continues at coordinate 139,947,312 of CM060424.1, forward strand.
TTATAATATTTTCATTTTATCGTTCGAGTTATCCGTAATGATCGTATGTCCTTAACGAGCGTCGAAACGTAACTAGTCGTAAATATATAATATTTTTATTATTTAGTCGATGTCGTCCGTGACAATCGTAGGTCCGTAACGCGCGTCGAATCCGTAACGAGCCGCAATTATATAATATGTCTATGGCACGCATTTATGTGGAGATAAAAAATGATGGTGTCAAACGATTTGTCTGGGTAAACGGCCAACGAATTTTTATTATAAAACAAGTCAACAAAATTGTGTTAACCACGTTAAGTACCATACACCAGTACAACTACAACATTACACACCAAAGCAAGAAACATCAAAATCACTCCACTTTTCCCATGTCATTCTCGTCGCTTTGGCTCGATGTTTTATCCACAAAACCCCATGTCTTTGTTTCTTCCAACACCCTTTCAGGCGAGCACTTCCCCTACGTAAACACCAAGTTATTTTTGCTCTACCAAATACACCGAATCGTCGTTTGAAAGACCAGAGTATATCAATTGTTTCCAGACTTTTGAGCCCAGCACATGTACATGATAATTTACCAGATCACCCAGGCCAAAAAAATAAATGGCTGGAAGTCTGCACCACCTCGCAATTCCATCCCAAACCTTTTGCGTGAAAGGGCATGATGTGCGTGTGGTGTTATAGATTTTTTTTTGTATATTTTAAGCCCTTTAACACTTTTTAGCCAAGTTTTAAATTTATAAAACACGATATTTACTAACACTAAACACACATATGGGCAAGTGCACCCATCGTGAGCGTAGTATATTGTTGGTAAGATACCGAGGTCGTCCAAGGACACAAGAGCTTTTAGTACCGGTTTATCATCAACGTCTAATCAGATCAAAAGTTTAGAAAAAGGTTTTTAAACAAGAAAAATAAAACTAACTAAAATGCTGAAAAATAAAATAAAATAAAAACAGAACCGAGAATGTATCGTCGTGGCAAGTTCTAGAGTCGTAAGAACCGAGCGGCTATTCACACAAGAAACAAAAAATGAGCATTTAGTTTAAAGATGTGATTTGTATGCTCAATAAAGGCTCAAAACTCACTTTTTGTGGGAATGGGTTTTTATGTGATCAAGTATATATAATCAAAATTTAACTAGATTTGTCATGCCGTTTCATAATTTTCTTATGTTGGTTCTTTTTATCACGACGCTATCAGTTGTAAATTTGTAAAAAATATAACCTTTTTAGAACTTGAAATGCCCAAATTAAACCTAGACAAGAAAAAAATGAAATTTTTTTGAAAAAAAAAAAATTGGGGTGTTTAGCGGTTCCAGTAGAGTTTTGTGTAAGGCTTGTAATTAGGACTTGCAAAATTCAAAGTTTTAGCATCCCCCCCCCCCCACACTTAAATTACACATTGTCCTCAATGTGCCCAAAAATAAGTTTTTAGATTGATTGAATGTGTAAAAAGATGTGAAATAGCAAAATTTTATGTTACTGGGCGTCTGGACACGGCCCCGTGGTGTCCTAGCATGGCCACATGTTCAGATTGCCAGTAACAGAAAATAAAACAAAGTAATAGAAGGTTGGACACGGGGGCGTGTTTAGTGAGCACGCCCCGTGTCCAGGTACCTGAACTGGGCATTTTTCTGCAGATGGTTGAGCACGGGGCGTGTTGGATGAGCACGACCCCTTGCTGAACTTGCTGTAACGAAGAAAAATCTGTTGGTGGCCCTTTTTTTGTGCATAGGGTGCTGGTGCAAGTTTCCCTTGGTATCCTTCACCATCCCGAGTGTGTTTTATTCCTGAAAACTAAAACTAAACTAGAAAGCATAAAAACTAATCTAAACTAAACTAGGGATAGTTCCGCGAAATGCCTCCGTGGTGCGCCCCGTTTATAAGGGTCCTTGGCTAGACCCAAAGCCAGTCATATGTTACCCAAGTGGGATGTCTTGCATCACCTGTTGCACCGTCGGAGAGCATCATCCAAACTTGAGTCTATGACCTTCATATAATTGATCGGGTCATAGTCTTCTACTCTCTTGCCAACTCCAAACTTCATTGCCTTGTCCCCAACCCTTAATGTTAGTGTCCCACCATTCATGTCTACCACTGCGTGGGCCGTGGCTAGGAATGGCCTACCCAAGATGAGTGGTACTTCGGTATCTTCCTCCATATCTAGTATGACAAAGTCGGCTGGGAAGACAAATTTGCCGACTTTAACCAATAGATTTTCACAAACACCTTGTGGATATTTGACTGACCTATCGGCGAGTTATATGCTCATTTTCGTAGGGCTTGATTTCCCTAGGCCGAGTCGGTCGAACATTGATGCGGGCATGAGGTTGATGCTAGCCCCGAGGTCGGCTAGTGCAATGCGAATGGGAGATTCCCCAATCGAACAAGGGATTGTGAAGCTTCCAAGATCAATCTTCTTTTGCGGGAGTTTGTTGAGTAGCAAGGCGGAGCATTCTTCACTTAAATTAACTAATTGCAATGATTCAATTTTCCTTTTGTGAGTGAGGAAGTCCCTCATAAATTTTGAATATTTAGGCATTTGGGTTAGGACTTCAACAAATGGAATATCGACATGCAATTGTTTTAGTAAATTTATGAATTTTGTGAATTTCTCATCGGTCTTTTGGTGAATTAACCGACCGGGGTATGGAACCAGAGGATTCTTGGGGGGCTCTTGATTTGGTTTACGAACTGCTTCTTGTTCGGCCGTCGGTGGTGTCACACCCCGATATTTCCACGTATTACCGGTGGGCCCGGTGGGGAATATTGTGACGTAGTTGATATCATAGACAATTTATATTATCACAGTTTAATACACAGTGGAAGTCGAAAGATAAAATCATTACAAACCGAATAAAAGAAATATCAAGTATATTACAAAACGGTTGTAAGGATCCATAGGCGGATCAAAGTTCAAATGATTATTGTGCAACAGATTTAACTTCTAAGCTTGCAAGACTCTTTATTAAAGCTAGGAGTAGCCAGCCTATTCCGTGTAGTACCTGCACTTAGCCTTTTTGGAAAATACGTCAGTTTACACTGGTAAATACAATTAACCAACTCATTTTGAAAATGTTTAAGAAAATTGATTTGGATGCACATGGCACAAAATAATCTTTTATAACTTGGGATAATTATTTATATATATAAACTTGTAAAAGAATTACATGTTCGTTATACGTTCAGTAGCCCGGGCTGAAATAACGGGTTAAAGATTAATAGACACACCACATGATATAATCCCGCGGCGAGTTATTCTCAATTCCGTCGGTTATACCTTTTTATTATATATGCACTGGAAAGTGTATGCCTACACCCCGTGCTTAGGTCGTGGCCATTTCAATGAATAATGCCAAGGATATCCGGGACATAGTCATTAACCCCCCAAAGGCTTTAAACAAACACAACAGATTAAACGGGTCATCTCAATAAATTAACCTTCATATGATTAACAATTCAATGCCCGACCAAGCGATATTTTATATATCGTACCCCAAGCCCGTATAAGGGAAAATAAGTTAAAAGTATTTACCTGAGCAAGTATGTATCAAAATCAGCGAGTGCAAGTAGCTTTTACTGGGCTCCTAATCTGGAACGAAGATTTTAATAACCTATTAGATTCCTAACGGGTCTTAATTAAGCCTAAACTTAGACCGGTTAGTTTTAAAGGAATATATACGGTTCAAAACGCACGATTAAGCGATGACCGGATTAGAGTGTGGTTTAGACCCGACAAGTTTGTATACTTGTATAATATGAGTAAACTAAACAAATTCTGGATTTTGAGATAAAAACGATAAGGTTTGACCCGTTTCGGCTAATTTATGCAAACTAGTTACATAAACCGCACCGAACGCGAATAATGCGTAACGGGTAATCAAATGAGTTATGAACAGGTTTCGTAAGTTAATATGCCTTAAATATGTTGTTATATTTGTAGGATACCTTCCATAATTCCCAAAATGGATTTAAACTCAAATTACGCCCCGTAGGGGTATTTTGGTCATTTAAAAGGTTATAAAAGAGTTTAAATATTAATCTGAGTTTCAGGTCTGATATATTCAGTAAAAATACTTATTTTTATAAGTCATAATAGTAGGGTATGGCATATATGTGAAATTTACCTTTTATAACCAAACTATGCACCGTAGGGGCATTTTGGTAATTTCACATAAGCTTTAAAGGTCAAAATTAGAATTCTGAGTTCAAAACTTTTGCTTACTGTTTAATTATAAAAATTTACTAAAACCATCAGTAGGTATTAAGTTTTATATGCCAAAAATAGTTTTAACTCATACTATGCGCTTAAAACGCGTAAAAGTCGGTTTTAAGCGATTTTCGGGTTTAAATAGGAAATCTGAGTTTTTGATCAGTTTATAAAATTCAAAATATTTTATTTATCATATAAAATCAGTAGCAAAAAGTTTGGTATAAAAATATTATGTAAAACTCATTTTATTCAAGAAAAGGGTAAAACCGACAATTACCGAATTATAGCAAGAACCCTATGTTATGCTCAGCTTAAAAATAAATAAAAATCTTCAAAAATCCCAAAATATTATTTTACATCAGTGGGTAAAAATTTTGGTGTCAAAATTTGGGTTTAGATAGGCTATATGCTAATTACGCCGTTTAATAAATAAAAAGCTTCTTAATTACGATATTGAGCATAACTCCTAATCTAGACCTCAAACTGATGTCAAATTTTTAGGACAAGTTCATAAATCAGTAATAAAGGTTTCTGTCTTCTCACATTTTCAAAAATCTCGTTTTAAGGTCAAAAGGGCATTATGGTTAACATTTAGGCATATAACGGAAACTTGCACATGAATCGAATAACTAATGAGCCAAGTTGTATAATCTCAGAGGGTTACACTAATCTATAACCTGGTCCTAATAGAGTTCTAAGGCATTTCTAAAATATGCTACATTGGGTCAGAACTGAAAGTCAAAGCAAAAGTCTACTTTTGCTACTTTCGGCTCCGAACCGAGCTTAAACTGAATATTGTTGGGTTGAACATGTTTAGACATGTTCTTACATTAATTACCAAGTTATATGAGTGATAAAACAAGTTCCATAGCTTCTACATTGTTAATTATGTGTTTATGCGAAAATTTGCTTTCTGTTGACTTTTTATAAGGGTTTATTACCCATATAATTACCAACTCAAAACTACTTTTAATTTAACTAATGACTGGACCATTAGTGATTAATCACGAAGTCAAACCTTAATTACGATAACTTTGATTTATGGTCATTAAGCTAATTAAAACTGAAATTAGGAAGTTAAGGACACTTACAAAGGTCCTAAGCACGGTTATGGATCCTAAGGAAACTTGTTGAAGACCAGAGAAGCTCCAGAGAAGTCCTTGAAGTGAGTTGAAGTGAACAAATGAAATGGTTGCAACTTTAATTCCTTATATAGGGGTTTTAATCACATAGGATCATGCCAAACAAGTCTACAAGTGTAGTATGATGTTCCCAGGTGTCCCTAGGCATGCAAAACTGTTGGCTACACTTCAGGAATTCGAATACCATGCAACTAAGGCGGTGTAACCGGCTATAACAGGAAACTGCCAATTTTTAACTGCCAGCGACAGTCTTACGGACCGTAAGCGAAAACCCTTGCGGTCCGTATCCAACTCTTACAGACCGTAAGTCCAACCTGATACGGTCCGCAACCAACTCTGATCTGAAATGCCCAGTTACAGTCCTTGCGGACCGTAAGCCTTATACCATACCGTCCGTAACCGATGCTCAGAAGACAAAAATTTGCAAACTTTTAGGCTTTGGCCATGCAACTTTGCTAATACGAATCCAAGGTCTTTAACATCAGAATGGGGCCACTTGGTTAGTTCTAAAAAGCCATGAAAGCCTTGCCATGCACTTATGTTGTCTTGGATTCTTTTGAAAAGTCTTGAATGTAAAATTCGTCGTAACCTCTCATAGGATCCATTTCTTGTGCAAATTGAATTATGCATTTATCAGAAATATCCGGATTTAAATATCAGTTGTTTATAAAACAGATTAAGGTTTGGGATTTATAAATGGGTCGCTCAGATGTATTAGTTAACATGTCGACGCTTTCAAATCCTACCATACATCTTTCAACTTGATCCGGGTTTATAACACGTTTTACCTTCCATGACACATGTCTTTATTTTATTGGGCATGCTTTTTACGAGGTGTTACAGGTGGAGTCGCGGTCCGACTAGATCGGCTCTTTTCAACTGGGGGTAGCGGAGCCTCCTCGAGACCCACGGTGCGGTTTCTCAATGTAATGAGATGTACTTGTGCCTTTGGGTTGGTTTCGGTATTGCTGGGTAATGCGCCTTGTGGTCTCTCGGACATATTTTGAGCTAGTTGATTTATTTGTTTTTCAATGTTTTGAATACTAGCTTGTTGATTTCTAAAATTTGATTCCAGTTGTTGAAATCGATCCGAGTTTTTCTTTTCGGAGTCGAAGATGAAGCGAGATACAGTATCTTCAAGCCTCTCTCGTCCCCCTTGTTGTTGTTGAGAGAAATTTTGTGACTAGTTTCTTGGTTGTTGAAAGTTTGTTCGTTGGTTTAGATTTTGTTGGTTACTACTATTGTCGGGTTCTCTCCAACCAAGGTTAGGGTGGTTACACCATCCTTGCTTGTAGGTACCCATTGGAGGACCTGACGGCCTAGGTCTATTACCAATGTTGTTTATCGATTCTGTTTGATTATCCATTTCTTTCATACAACTCCAATTTTCATGCGGCCCACCACACCCCTCGCAAGCCATAACCGAGGCTGTTTTTGCCATTTCTAATTTTTTGATTTTTGAAGAAAGTGCCTCAATTTGGGCTTGCAAGGAGGTGCTTTCATCAACCTTATGGGCGCCCGGGGCAATGGATTTGTTGCCTCGGGGAGTGTGCCACTGAAAATTGTTTTGAGTAATTTCCTCAATTTGATTATAAATTTCATTTGGGCGACGATTACCTAAAAGTCCCCCGGAGCTAGAGTCAAGTGTTTGTCTTGTGTGTGGCAACAATCCATTGTAGAAAGTGGAAACTTGTTGCCACACTGCAAGACCATGATGAGGACACTTTCTCAGTAGCTCCTTGAACCTTTCCCAAGTTTCATATAAGGATTCCCCGTCCTCTTGTGAGTATGTATTAATTTCAGTCATTAATTTAGTCGTTTTAGCAGGAGGGAAATACTTATATAGAAACTTTTGGGCCAGTTCATCCTAGGTGTTTACCGAGACAACTGGGAGGGTATTAAGCCAAGCCTTAGCTCGGTATTTTAATGAAAATGGGAACATTCGAAGGCGGATGGCGTCGTTTGATGCTCCATTGATCCGAAACGTATCACATATTTCTAGGAAATTAGTGATATGCAAATGGGGATCTTCGTCCGCAAGCCCATGGAAGGTTGCAGAGTTTTGGAGCATTTGTATCAAATGCGGTCGAAGTTCGAAGTGGTTGGCCTCGACATTTGGTGCATTGATAGCGGCGCCAAGATTACCCATGGTGGGTCGTAGGTAATCCATGAGGGTACGTTGATCCGCCATTGGAAGTAGGTCCCCCGAAACTTTCTCTTGGTTTTTAGCTTTAAGTCTTTTTCAGAGAAAGCGTTCGGGTTCTTCTAGAGGTTCTTTTATGTCTCTACTAGAACTGGAGCTCATACACTACGTAGAAAGTTCAGATGTGGCGCATGGGTTCCAAGTCCTGCAATAAAAACAGAAAAGAAAGTTGGTCAGAAAGTTCACCACGGCCCCGTGCTCAGGTGAACACGGCCCAAGGTCGGAGATACAGTAGTTGTTTTCCGGATCCCTGTTACTGGGGAGCTTGACACGGCCCCGTGCTGCACCGACATGGCCCCGTGCTGCACCGACACGGCCCCATGCTCAACTCTCTGTAACTCAGAAAATAAAAACTGTCAGAAACAATGCTGAGCACGGCCCCGTGTCCGACCAGGCACGGCCCCGTGTCCGACCAGGCACGGCCCGTGCTGAGCTCTGCAGAAACTGAAAATCTAAGAAAAATCCTAAAAAATATAAAAAATAAAAAATAAATTATTAGGCCGTTAATTCCTAACTTTCTTAAAATCCTTGTGTCCCCGGCAACGGCGCCAAAAACTTGATGTGCGTGTGGTGTTATAGATTTTTTTTTTGTATATTTTAAGCCCTTTAACACTTTTTAGCCAACTTTTAAATTTATAAAACACGATATTTACTAACACTAAACACACATATGGGCAAGTGCACCCATCGTGAGCGTAGTATAGTGTTGGTAAGATACCGAGGTCGTCCAAGGACACAAGAGCTTTTAGGACCGGTTTATCCTCAACGTCTAATCAGATCAAAAGTTTAGAAAAAGGTTTTTAAACAAGAAAAATAAAACTAACTAAAATGCTGAAAAATAAAATAAAATAAAAACAGATAGACAAGATGAATCACTTGGATCCGACTTGTATTTAGTGTAACCTTTGATTATTTCCGCACTTTTGCACTTTTTAAGAGATTATCTTAGTTATTGTAGTAGGCCCCTCTTCTGAAGGTGACGTTACCCTCAACCCAGTAGTTTGAGTCAGCAAGGATACAATCCTAAAGGGTTGGATTATTGAAAGATAATTAATTAAGTTATTAATGCATATTATGGTATGCCCCTCTTCTGAAGGTGACGTTACCCTCGGCTAAGTAGTCTGAGTCAGCAAGGATACAGTCCTAAGTAGCCGGGTTAGAGTATTAATAGTAGTTTACATATGAGGGGATCATGGAGTTCGGACCCCCGCCATCCAATACCAGTGGGTATTGAAGGAGATCCTACTAAAGTTGACCCAGGTCCTTGCAGGATCTATACACTGAACAAGGCAAGACTCTTACCAAACCATTCCCTTAACCCCCGACCAGGTAGCCAACATACCTCCATATAGACCGTGGAGATATGAATGGTGAAAATATTTTATTTTATATAGACAGTAAAATAATGCCAAGACACCACGGACAAACGATAAGGAAGACTCACCTTCAACATAAGAAACTAGTTATTAAAGTCATTAATACAGAACCAAATAAAAAGTGTGAAAAGATTAAAAATAAAAAGTATTACACTAAACACTTGTCTTCACCAAGTGATGTAAGAGACTTAGGCAAACATGGCCTTTGATTGTCAAGAACTCTTACGATCAATCTTGGATCCCGGGACTACTCACACACTCTATGATGGATGATGGATGATGGTGGTAGATGTGGGTTGTGATGGTGGTGGTGGGTGGGTGAAGTGTGAGAGAGGTGGTTTGCTAAAGGATTGTTTGCAAGTGAGCCAAGCACCCCTATTTATAGCCTGTACAGAAGCCCGGACACGGCCCCGTGTCCACCCATCTTCTATTTCTTCATAAAATGCAGTTTTTCTGCATTAGTTGACCACGCCCCCGTGTCTGCTGGGCACGACCCCGTGTGCAGAAGCGTATCTGTACTATCAAGATTTTTCTAGATTTTGCGAATATTAGAGTTGACTGTCCGCTGGACACGCCCCCGTGGTGGGTGATAGAAGCTTCTACAACTGTCTTTTCTGCAGACACTTGGGCACGCCCCCGTGCTCAAAGTCTTATGTTCTCTTGTTTTTGCTTAGGAGATGCTGTCGAGGGGTCGGGCATGCCACTTTTATTCATTTTCTTATATTTATGCTGGATTTGGCTGCATTTTTGCTTCTTTTGTTCAATTAAGCTCTTTTAACCCTGAAAATACAAAAGGAAGACAAAAGCACACTTTTTTCCAATATTAGTACTAAAAAATGGTTAGTTTTATGCCTCAATTGATGTAATTTATATGTTGCATTTTGCACACATCAGGGCACGTGCAGAAAACGTGTTCGGTAGACTCCTCTTCATCTCAACACAACTCACACAAAGCGGATAGCACTTATACGCCTCTCCTTAACAAAGACACCCGCGTTGATAGTCTATTCAAGTTTAACCTCCACACTAGAAAGTTAACCTTGAGCGGAATCCATCGATTCCACAAGTAGACGATAGCTGCAGCCGTTTGGTTGTTTTGCACCAAGCCCCTCCTCAACCCACTGACCGAAAATAACCCAATTGAGTCCAAAGACCAGCTCCATTTATCCTCTTCATCAGTCAGCGAGACGTTGGACAGCAGCCTAGAAAGCTGCATAAAATCATTATGTTCAGAAGAAGCAGAATGGAAATTGAAAATCTTACACTGAAAACTGATAGTCAACAAATTTAAAAATCAATATGAAATCCATTTATGTGATTAACAAGTCATTTTTTTCTTTCTGCAGCCTTCTGTAAGGAAGCAGCACAGTGTAGGATACAGACACAAGGGACCCAAATTTGAACAAAGTCAAACACCAACTAAAGCAAACAATAAAACATCCATACTTATTTAACCCAATTTAACATTCAAACATATAAGAGTAATCTCTTGCTAGAGAACTCTACCAACTCAACTTTAAAAAGAAACCACTCAGTATAGCAAACATAAAAACCCAACTAAAAAATTTAACTACCCCTGACCCAATTAGAAAATCATCCCAGTTTGCCCGCCAACGATATGTGAAAAAACCCCTTTTTACTAGGGGTGTTAAACAGGTCGTGTTCGCGGGTTGGCGGGTTCAACCCAACCTGAACCCGAAAATTTTACACGAACCCGAACACGACCCAAACCCGAAAATCGTATCATACATATGAACCCGAACACGACCCGAAGTTTCATGGGTTGACCCGAACACGACCCGTTTAACCCGAATTTTTTAATTTTTTCTGAAATTAGTATATTAAAATTAATATTTACTTAAAAAACACAAATGTATATAATAATATCGTATTTAAATTATAAAATCTATGTTAATTTCTCCTTTTAAGTTATAATCATGGCATAAAATACACGCCTCATTTAATTTATGATATAAAATATATTGTAAAAAAATATAATGTAGTATAAATGTGTTAAACGGGTCAACTCGCCAACCCGACCAGGTTGACCCGAACCCGACCCGTTAACCTACACAGGTTCGCGGGTTCAACCTGAAACTGACCCTAACCCTTTTAGACTAACCCCAAACCCGGGAATTTCATGTTAGATTCGTGTCGGGTTTTTAGGTCGTGTCAGAAATTCACACCCCTACTTTTTACATGTGAAATTAACAATTAACTCCATCCCACGATTAACTCCATTTGAAACTGTCATATATCCACAAAAAGTAGCTCTTGCATGTTCAAAGCTGCAAAACATCAAATAAAATCTTATGAACCACAAATTTAAAATTTAAAATTGAAAAAGATAAGAAGAACTAACTGAAAACACATATGTTCACCTGTAAATCTCTGTCATTAAACTTTAGGTTGTCAGTATATTGTTTGGGCCAAATAACAAAGTTCAGTTAAGAATTAAGAGTATGCTGGTAAGAACCTCTTAAGATTTAGCAATCCTAGTAATAGACATCTGATTAGAAGGCTTTAGCATGGGCAGATGTTTGTTCCATCAGGATTTCTAACAGCCCTGCAACGGATAATATTATTTTCCAAACGAATGCATTATGCATCTTCTTCAACAAATGTCTTTGGATCAAATGGTTTAGGATCAACTCCCATAATATTAGACACTTTAATCATGTTCATCTGCAAGCAACAGAAAGAGAAGCTAATTTAGTTTTTAATCAAGTGTGAGACATAAGAGGTGGCAATATGGGTGGGTCAAGCAGGTTGGGTAACATATCAAAAGGGTTATCTTTATACTAGTTCAAAGGGGATGGATTAATCCAAAAAATTGATGTCTAAAAATAATTATAAATGACCATTGTGTCAACTGTTAAAAAAGATTAAAAGAATTCAATGATAATCTAAAAGAGTTATCTCTTTCACCTTCACTCTCCTTGTGTTCTTGATCCATTTCATGCAATTCACCATAAGTTTCACTACCAGCCTCTGCTTTACCTTGTCCTTCTACCATTTGAGCAAAACTGAGCCCAATCAAACATTGCAACTTATTTACATCTGATGACATAATCAATTTCTATAAATCCATGATCAGTTGATCACTAATTCCTAATTCCTGATAACCATGATTCATAACCATTTAATGGTTTACCAAACGTAATTTGGCATGTAAGTGTGCTAAGCTTGACAAAATGAGACCAGAGAGCAAACAGGAGAACTTACATTGTGATGAATCATGATAGAGACCCGAGCTAACACAATACAAGAGATTCAACGTTACCAATTCCTTAAGAATTTTTTTTGCTTCTTTTGCTCTGAAATTAACAAGAAGCATCGGTATGATATTATTGCTCAGATTTTGGTATCATATAAGTAATAGACTCATATGCAAAAAGGTTCCAGTTTCTTTTTCTATAGTTATACTGATAGAACTAAAACATACTAAGACACTATGTACCAACTAAGCTAGAAAAAAACCTACAAACTAAAACAAGAGGTCTACCATTCGAATTCCAAAATCATCATAGATCAGCTTAGCTATCTTGTCAAAATAAATACTATTTATTAGTCTAGATCCCAGTTTCATCTCCTTCTAGTGGCATCAAAACCAGTCCAACATAGTCATGGAACCTATGTAATAAATTACAAATTCAACTCACTTTTCACATCATGATTTTCTAAACTTTATAGAAACTACTGTCTTATAGGACACGTACCTGATTTGGTTGCATAATAGTGGCACACTCCCTAGAACACTAACGTTTTATCTATCCAAGTGTCTTCAGTTTCTGTTTTTAGTTTCTCAAACATTTCTATCAAAGCTGCAATACTCAAACTTCATATTTTGTATAAATTATTTCTTAGAACAATAACAGCTTGCTCTGACTATTGGTGAACTTTAAGCTCTAAGATGATCCCTAACTGTGTAACCTCACACATGGAGTCACCTATCAAGAACCATATATTTGATGAATGAAACCAAACACAACACTAAAATCAATTTAATGAATAAGAACATGAATTCATGAACACTTTCAGTTAGGAAAAAAATTCTTCAGGATATCCTTAATCCATGGCGGCATCACATCAAACAATTATATATACACAGTAATGGTAATCAATTAGGGTTTTGGTTCTCATCAATCGAGTAAACTAGCTGATGTACTTTGAGTGTTCTGAAATGATGACGAAAAATTAGGTCAAAATATCATAAGATGAACTATACGAACACAATCAAACTAAATCTAACCGAAATTACGAACAAATTAGGTCAAAATATCATAATAAGATGAACTTTACAAATACAATCGAACTAAATTAACAGAAATTACGAACAAATTAGGGCTAAATTAGAAAAATAGAATGAGAATTGGTACAAAGATCGTTCGTTTTCTTCAATAATCATGAAGTGTGGTGCGACGGTGGAGGTTGTGCGGCGGTGGAGATGGTGCGACTGTGAAAGTGGAAAAGCGATGATGGAGGTGCGATGATGTGTTAGGGAAAACTGTAGGCAACAGAGTAGATTTAAGTCATTTAACTATCTTTTTAGTTGTATTAGAGCATTCACATTCAATCCATCAAATTATACATACATTCCACTAAAAAACAACTCCTATATCAATATATTTCCACTAAAAACAAATACTTTTTCTCTCTCATTTCAATTAAATAATATTATCATTACATTTTTCTCTCTCCTTCACTCACAACCACTTTCAATATATATTAAAAAAATTATACAGGATGAACAGTGTCCCCCCAAATATACAGATGAACAGTAACATTTTCTCTCTCCTCCACTCACAACCACTTTTTATACCCTTTATAATACAAAAACCTCTCCTCTCATTATTTGATGGATTGAATGTGAATGCTCTTAGCTACCACTTAGCTACCTACCATAGCAAGCACATTTCTGGTAAAAAAAATCAGTTGGTCAATTTCCTATAGTGTTTTTGGGTAGCAAATTTTGGTTACAGTTGCTTAATTTTGTAGTAGTGGGTGGATATTGTTTTTGGGTTAAGGTGTTATTTTTTTTTATTGATTTCGTTTGATAATAAAACGTAAAATGGTAATTTTAATTAAATATCACAACTTAGAATGAGTTTTATTAAGAGTATAATATTAATAATTTAATAAGAGTAATTTTAGTGAAATGGATAAATATGTAATAGAGTAAATTACAAGTTTTGTCCTTTATGTTTACACCATTTTGCAGGCGGTGTCCTTTAGCGCAAAACTTTGCAAGTTTTGTACTTAATGTTTCAAAATCTTGCACGTTTTAACCTTTAGCGCTAACTTAGTTAATTATTTTTGTTAAGTCAGGGTATTTTTTTTTAATTTTAGTAGGCAGTTAAGGGTATTTTTTGTGATTTTATCCCTTTATTTATTTAATTAAAAAATATGTTAATCAAAAAATAAAAACATATCTAAAGTTGAAACCTCGTCTCTCTCTTCTCTCTCTCAACCATCATCCACCATCCACCAGAGACCACCCCCTCCGGCGACCCACCCTGCTCTCCCTCTTTGCCACCACCACCTCTAGCAGCCACCCCTTCACCCACCACCATTATCAACCCACCACGTACACCTCCCACCACCGTAGACCTCCCCCATCTTTCTCTATCTCTCCTTATTCACTGGCCACCACCACTAGTCCATCCCACCAATACCACTTTCTACATAAATTAAAATTTCAAAGTAACAGATGCTCATGTAACCAAACTTTTTGCACAATTCAAGATTTCATACAATCAGACCAAATTTGCACTTTTTTGTCCGAAAATAAAATATTTGTATCTGAAAATCCCATGTGCAATAAAAGCCCATAAAACAAGTACCAGATTCTGTCACACCCTGAATATTGTCGAAGTGTGATTATGGTCTAACCTTCTTAATACCATCGCAATCAATCATAACAACATCTATATGATAAAACCATAGATTGTCATCCATTAAATTTATTTGAAAACATCACAAACATCATTGTTTAAACAAGACTCCGAATTCAAGTTTTACAACCCATGCAAATTGTTTAAGAGTTCATAAGGACTCATCAAAAGACTCTAAATAAAAACCAAGATTTGGGAGTGGTGTCTTGACCAGGATAGGACACCCAAACCCAATCTCAACACCATGGATGACATCTTTTATTCTTACAACACTTGAAACTTTCGAATGCCCGCCAGATCCACCTTTAATTCCCTGAAATACATGTAGTTGAAAATATCAACAAAAGTTGAGCGAGTTCATGTGTTTGTTTGTGAATAAACCTTTGAAATCATTGAAAATATGTATGTATGTTTGTATGTGAAAATGAACAGATCAATTAATGTGTAGCTAATACATTAACATGTGTGAACCGGTGTAGGAAGGCTCAATCCTTTGTGTATTTTGCACCGGGCCTCCCGGCTGGAACGACATAGTCACCACATGAGCCAACTCGTGGACTCATGGGTGGGGCTCGCAACACCCAAATAGATCTATCACTCATGCCCCTCGGTCCTTCTAAAGGATTAATGGACTCAAGATAATGCCTACCTTTTCACATGATCTAGCAGTTCATTTCATTTGTAAATCATTTGTAATCGTAATCATTTGTAACATGTATTTCACCCCCGAAGTCGTAAAACGAAAGCAGTTAAAAGAAAAGGGGGACATGAACTCACAGTCTTGCGTCTTCAGCAATCGTAACTCTAGCTTCTTCGGTGAACACGACTACCTACAACGTACTAATGTCTATCAGACGAACGGGCCGTGCCTTGACTTAGTGTTAATGTTCTTGAGTTACGTTTCTTTTGTGTCTTCGGTATTATTCCAAGTCACATAATTATTTGTTTAAAATAATTAATTATTTTAACTTAAATTTTATTTATAAATTTTGGAATAATTGTTAACCAATATTATTGTAATAACACTTCCCAAGTATTTATACTGGTATTTCCTTCCCAAGGATGGGAGTATCTTATACATGTGTATATATGTATATATATAGATTCATTTTTCCCAAAATGACATACTTCGTATTTATTAAAAAGTGTATATTTTTCCCAAAAATATTGTATTTCACGTTTGTTTAAGAAAATACATATTTCTTATAAATAATATATCTTCCAAAAATTTCAAGAAAAATATATGTTTCATAATTGTAATAATTGTAAAAATCATATTTTTACATCTTTGGTGTCCAAGTATTATTTACCAAAATATTCTTTATGAATAAATTCCAGAATATTTTGTAAGTCCTATATTTCATAGTTCGGTTTCATCAATATTTTGTATAAGTATGTATATTTATTCCTTGGAAATTTGGTAATATTTTGGATGGTAATTCTTGGTATTTTTGTGAGTTATAATATTTCAAGTCCTAAAATAATATAACTAATACACAAAGTATACAAATAATCACACATATGTGTCTTCTAATTATATACTTTCTAAATACATATTTAGTTACTTTTATTTAAGAAAACCAACCTCCAATATTTGTATTTTGTAACCAAAATTTATGACAAAGTTTATGTAACAATTTATGGTTTAAAATGCACTTCTAAATATTTGTATAAAAATATTTTTCTAAGTGTTTATATTTTTAGAAAATTTTGCCATAGTTTCCCCTAAAAATGGAGGTTTCCATGCTTTCAAGCATATCATTTTCTTTTGTAAAAATCATCACAATCAATTTACAATCATCAACAAACAACCTTTACTTATCAATCTTGCCAAAATCATGCATATTCTACTACTTCATGAACTTGAATATTTGTAAAAATTTGTAGTAACTTACTAGTATTCTTAGTAAGTCTTGTTACCCTTTAAAATGTGTTTACTTCTTTAAAAACTTCATTTTTAAAGGAGTTAGGTGTTTACAACTTCAAATCATATTTTCTAAAAATATTTCTTTATGCAATCTTCTTGTTACACAAGTGTTTCTACACTTGTTTAATCACTAAAAATGAGACTTGTTTATGTAAGAACCAAGTTTTAACAAAACTTATATTTTTAACTTGGTTTTTTTGAAAAACCATTCATAAATCTTTAGATCTACATGTTTAACAACTTACTTTGTTCATTATTTTTCAAGAAAACAAAGTATTCTTTCAAGTTCATGATTTTTATAAGGATGATCCATTCACTTTCATCAAGTTCATCCTCTCATCTTGCTAGACTATGTTTTCAATCATGATCTAGCAAGATCATATGATGATCAACATCATTTCTACAAACAATCAATGATCAACAATCATAACAACTCATATTCATCAAGATATCTTCATTAAACAAGCTTATGTTCATGTTTATATCTTATGTTCTTTAGTGTTCTTCATGTTCTTGATTATGATACATCTTTAACCACTTAAAATAGAAGTAATATAGATAGATCAAGGTTCTTACCACTAGCTCAAGGCTAGGGATGAATCAAGTGAAGAAAACAAGAGAGGTCCTTGAACTTCCAATGGCTCCTAGCTTCCTTGTATGATCTCTAGCACCTTTGTATGCACTTGGAATGTATGAGAATGGAGGAATGAAGGTGATGGTGGTGTGGTTTGGGGTCGGCCGAGAGCACCAAGGGAGAGGAGAGGAGAAGTGTGTGAAGTGTGTGTGTGAAATGAACTCTTGATCCTTCAAACTCTTTTATAAACCATTTTATCATTTTAACCCATGTATAATGTGTCTTATAAAGCAAACACAAGATCAATTAAATTAATCAAATGAAATCTTTATGTGGGGGCCATGTATGGCCGTGATCTAGGTGGGGGGGGGGGGGGGTAGTAGATTAGGGTGTAACTAGATTGATTACTTACTAGTTCAATTTCAAGTGTTAGTTACATGTCTAGGTTATTAGATATTTTTAGGAGGTGTTATGGTGTTCGGGGACCATAACTAGCTTGGAAATGTTAAAACAGTGCTTCTAGTGTAAATTTGATGTTTCGGGTAGTGTCCGGTTGTTCGATTAGATACTGGTTCGTTAAAGTGCTAAACTATACAGTTTAGTGTGCTTTATGTACCCTTTTGTGACACTTTTGATTCCCGACACTTAGGAAAGCATTCAGGACCATTTAAGCATATTTCTGCATGAAATTAGATTGTTAAAATGTTGATTTTTGTTGTATTCAGCACTTTGGGTGTGTTTTAGGCACTTTTCGGCATTTAAACTATCACTTAGAAATGCAGTTTTGGGATCCTTACTTTCCTACACACTACACTAGTGTAGTACTTAGTCTCTAGCTTATACTGGGTCTGAAAACATTGTCTGTCTATGTGCTGAGTTCTGTCAGCATTTTGCTGAGTTATCCGTTCATTGTGCTAACTGTGCTTCGCGCATCCTCTATGTCAATATGTTTGCATGCAGTAATGAAATAACATTATGCAGTAAGTGATGCACAGGTAAGTATAATGCAGTAATCAGAAGGCAGTTAATTGTAATTTAGCACAGTCATTAGGCACTAATTATGATTAATTAAATTGTACGGATACCTGGATTTTTGACAGTTGTTACATTCTCCCTCTGTTAAGAAAATTTCGTCCCGAAATTTTAAGCTTAACTACTAGCTGCAGGGGAGTTAGGGAACAAATGTGGGTACTTTGCTTTCATGCGGTCCTCACGCTCCCAAGTGAATTCTGGGCCATGATGCGCATTCCATCTAACCTTAACAAGCTTAACACTGCTCCTCCGAGTCTTGTTAATTTTCCAATCGGTAACCTCGACAGGTTCTTCGGTGAAATGGAGTGTATCGTCAATGCGAACTTCATCAGCAGGAATAACCACCGTTTCTTGTGTTGGACTCTTCTTCAGGTTAGATACATGGAATGTATCATGAACACCATTAAGTTCTGCAGGTAGTTCCAACCTATATGCTACAGTACCAATCCTTTCCAGGATTTTGAACGGTCCAATATACCGTGGGTTTAACTTACCACGCTTCCCAAAGCGTGCCACACCTTTCCAAGGTGAGACTTTCAACAAAACCATATCTCCCATTTCAAACTCCAAAGGTTTCCTTCTTTGGTCCGCATAGCTCTTTTGTCGATTGCGAGCCGCCTTAATGCGTTCTCGGATCTGCATTATCTTATCTGTCATCTCTTGAACCAATTCAGGACCAACCAGCTGTCTATCGCCTGCATCTGCCCAACACAAAGGCGATCGACACTTTCGTCCGTAGAGAGCTTCAAACGGTGCAGCTTGAATGCTTGTATGGTAGCTGTTATTATAGGAGAACTCAACCAAAGGCAGGTGAGTGTCCCAACTGCCACCCAAGTCCATTACACAAGCTCGTAACATATCTTCTAATATCTGAATCGTTCTCTCACTTTGGCCATCTGTTTGTGGGTGAAATGCGGTGCTCAAATTCAGCTGTGAACCAAACGCTTCTTGGAAAGATTGCCAAATCCTTGACACAAATCTTCCATCTTTATCAGATATAATTAAGATAGGCACTCCATGACATGCGACTATCTCCCTTAGGTATAGCTCAGCTAGCTTACCTGTGTTATCCTTCTCCCTGATCGGTAAAAAGTGTGCAGATTTTGTCAGATGGTCTACGATTACCCAAATCGTATCATGACCTCTGGGTGTATTTGGCAACTTGGTTATAAAATCTATTGAGATCTGCTCCCACTTCCACATGGGTATCTCAGGTTGCTGCAGAAGACCTGAAGGCTTCTGATATTCGGCCTTTACCTTGGCACAGGTTAAGTACTTTCCGACGTAAGTAGCAACATCACCTTTCAATCTTGGCCACCAGTAGTAATCCTTCAAATCTTGGTACATCTTATCCGAACCTGGGTGGATCGAGTACCTTGATTTGTGAGCTTCATTGAAAATCACATCTCTAAGACCACCAAAGAGGGGAACCCAAATTCGCTTCATGAAACATAATGTTCCTTCCTCATTGGGTACCAACTTCTTCTCCATCCCACGGAGATATTCCTCCTTAAGATTCTCTTTCTTAAGAGCTTCTTTCTGAGTAGCACGGATACGTAACGAGAGATCTGTTTGTATAATCATTTCCAAAGCCCTAACCCTTATGGGCTTAATCCTTTCTTTCCGGCTTAAGTCGTCTACCACCACATTCGCCTTCCCTGGGTGATACTTGATTTCACAATCATAGTCATTTAACAGTTCAACCCAATGTCGCTGTCGCATGTTAAGCTCCTTCATTGAATATGTGCTGAAGGCTCTTGTGATCGGTGAAGATTGTGCATCGGGTGCCATATAAGTAATGTCTCCAAATCTTCAAAGCAAACACCACTGCGCCTAGTTCCAAATCATGCGTGGTGTAATTCTTCTCATGAACTTTCAACTGGCGCGAAGCATAAGCGATAACCTTCTATCGCTGCATCAGCACACAGTCCAATCCCTGGCGCGAGGCGTCACAGTATACCACGAAGTCATCGGTGCCTTCGGGTAGGGATAAAATAGGTGCATCGCAAAGCATATTCTTTAGCAGCTGAAAAGCTCCTTCTTGTTTATCTCCCCATTCATACTTCTTATCTTTTTTAGTAAGGGAGGTCAGCGGTTGAGCGATTTTAGAAAAATCCTCAATGAATCTGCGATAATATCCTGCCAAACCCAAGAACTGTTGAATCTCGGTTGGCGTCTTAGGAGTTTCCCAATTCTTTATCGCCTTGATCTTGGTGGGATCCACATGGATTCCATCCTCATTCACTACATGTCCAAGGAATTGTACCTCACGCAACCAGAACTCGCACTTCGAGAACTTTGCGTATAGTTTCTCCTTCTTGAGCAGCTCTAGAATGACTTTGAGGTGTTGCTCATGCTCTTCCTTTGTCTGTGAATAGAACAGAATATCATCGATAAATACAATCACGAATTTATCAAGATATTTGTCAGACCAAACGACATCACCAGAAACTCATAATGTCCATAACGAGTTCTGAAGGCATTCTTCAGAATACTCTCTTCTTGAATTCGCAGCTGGTGATAACCTGATCGAAGATCAATCTTGGAGTAGTAACTCGAACCTTGTAGTTGATCGAAGAGATCATCAATCCTTGGTAAAGGATACCTATTCCTGATGGTTAACTTGTTTAGCTCTCGGTAGTCAATGCACATACGGAAACTACCGTCCTTCTTCTTAACGAACAAAACTGGAGCTCCCCAAGGAGAGAAGCTTGGTCTAATGAATCCCTTGTCCAAAAGCTCTTGAAACTGCGTCGACAACTCTTGCATTTCTGAGGGTGCAAGTCGATAAGGTGCCTTGGCTACAGGCACGGCGCCTGGAACCAAGTCGATATGGAATTCGACTTGTCGTTGCGGCGGCAATCCAGGCAAGTCTTCGGGGAAGACTTCAGGATACTCCCTTACCACAGGGATATCTTCCAATTTCGGTTCTTCAGCTTCCTTATCAACAATGTGAGCCAAAAAGGCAACACATCCCTTTTGCATGGACTTTCGGGCCTTCAAACAGCTGATAATCCTTAGAGGAGTATCGTGCTTCTCTCCGTGCACTATAATCGTCTCGTCATTCACCAACAGAATACGGATTATCTTCTCATGACATATGATCTCAGCTCGGTTACTTGATAACCAATCCATTCCAACAACTACGTCAAACCTTCCCAACTCGATTGGCAGAAGGTCAAGCGTAAACTCATGCTCTCCGAGTTCTATCACACAACCTCTAATGACTTCATTTGCTTCTACTCGCTTTCCATTGGCTAGTTCTATCGAGTACGTAATATCTAGCTTACTGGTAACTAACCCAAGTATATTCTTAAATTCTAGGGATACGAAGCTATAATCGGCACCGGTATCAAATAACACAGATGCAAAATGTTGGTTGATAGGGAACGTACCAGTGACTACGTTCGGATCTTGACGAGCTTCCCTAGCTCCAATGTTGAAGACTCTTCCTTGAGCTTGGTTGTTCTTTGGGCAATCTCGCTTGAAATGCCCGATGTCTCCACATCCAAAGCAACCTTGGCCTCTACCATTTCCGTTTCCGTTTCCATTTCCACCCTGGTTGTTGGTTGCTCCGCGGTTTCCTTTCCCAGCTTGATTTCCAGTACTACCACAATTCGCATTACCGCCATTTCCTCCTTGATCGCGGTTCCCATTCTGATTCCCATTACCGTTTCCAGCACGGTTTCCATTACCATTTCCACCGGATCTGCCGTTTCTTTGTCCAGCACCATACCAGCATGCTTCCCTGGCATGTCCTACCTTGCCACAATTCTCACATTTCCCATACCTACATCTCCCCATGTGATGATGTTGACAAATATCACACTTGGGCAGGGTGCCCATGTAACCTTTCCCCTTGTTCTCAGAACTCGCAACACCAGTCCTGACCTCGGCTTGTGGGTTAGCATCTCTTTTCTTGTTGGTACCACTGCTGCTTCCTTGGGTTCCTTTCTTGAAGTTGGAGAACTTCCTCTTGTTCTCTCCTGATGACTCGACATGAGTCTCCTTCTTCTTTCCATCAGAGGTCGAGAACTTGTTCAGCCTAATCGCTTCTTCAGTCAATGCCACACTCAAATCAATGGCCTCAGTGATCGTTGGAGGCTTCGATGTCGTCACCATGCTCATGATTTAGGGTGCCAATCCCCAAATGAAACGCTCGATTCACTTGAAATCTGGTTCTACCATGTAGGGGACAACGCGAGACAGGTCATGGAATCTCTACACGTACTCAGCAATCTTTGGTCCATCCATCTTCAGATTCCAGAACTCGGTTTCCAACTTCTTAATCTCAGCCCTTGAACAGTACTTAACGAAAGCTACAGCACCTCCAGTGCCATCAAAATTCAGAGGCTTGCAGTCAAGGAACTGCTTGTAAGTACAGCCTGTACAAGCAACATCATTCACAAAAAACGTTAGCAAACGCACATGGAATGTCCAAAATGTAACGTAATGTGTATTAAGTGACTTAAACATTAACGTGAGGTGGGTTATTTCCTGAGGTACCTCCGTTGTGCTCAGAGCGCAAGGCCTCATGCTGCGCGATTGCTTGTGAAATCCGTTCTTGCAGTTCTGCCTCTGTTGTGGGCAACTGATTATTTCTTCGAGGAGGCATCTTCTATAAAGAAGATGGTATTGGTCAAGTCTTAAATAGTATAATAAGTATATAGTATGTATATGTATTAGTATCTATCAAGTAAGGAAGCATATAACATCTCAATCACAGCACAACATGCATTTCGACAACGTATATAATGAGAACATTGCGATTGAGCTTTCATTAATCATTGACCACAAATACAGTTACATGTTCTACAATGTATCGTATCAAAAGGGAACACAGGGTCACACTACCCTTGCCAAAAATGTCTATCAGTCTACCATAAGTCACATAATCAAAAGGTTGTCTCCAAAAGGGCTTCGTAAGCTAGGCTCAATAGCGGTGCTCTCATCAAAAGCAAGCTACCTACATAAAACCAAAAACCGGTTATGCTGATGGTGGTGGAGGAGGAGGTGGAGGAACAAAAAGCAAGCTGCGCACATGCGCAAGCTCCTCCTCAAGATCGTAAACGTGCCGCAACAGATAACTAATCTGCTGCTCCATGGTGAGAAATTGAACATCAAAATCTGGATAAGGAAAAAGAGGAGCAGGTGGAGTCGCAAAAGGTGACAGACATGAACAAGGTGGGGGACGTGGAATCATCTCTAGCTCCAAAACTCTATGACTCATGATCTCATACTGAAGCTGTAATGATAGAAGTAACTCATCCCGTGTGTAGCCAGTAAAGTGTGAGGGATGGTAGGGATCAGAAATCGGCATGGTATAGGGTGGGAACCATCTAAATGGCTTATCCAGTGGTGAAGAAGTAAAATGAGCAGTAGGTGTGTACTGAGGTATGTGAGGAAAAGCTGCTGAGACACAAGGGTCGTGGCTAGGCTGCTGGCTAGAAGGGCCTTCCCCTTGACGGGGTGCAGGTATGTCCTGCAAGTAAGTGATAGGTAAGTCAGTGCGGTGTACATCTGACTCAACCGGATGAAAAGAAGCAACGTCAGTAGGTGCATGCGTATGTGGGGAGTAACGGGCTCGATAACAGGAGGGTCAGCGGGTGCAGGAACCGGATCTGGTATGAGTGGTGCAATGTCAGGTGTGCCAAAAGGGATAGGATCAAAATCAGGCAAAGGCTCAGTAGATGGCACCGGCTCAGGATCAGCGGGTGCATCAACAGGCTGATCGATAGGAATAAAATCAAGCTCAAGTCCAGGCTCAACGTCATGTGGAGGAATCGATGCAGCTGACATGGTTGTATCGTCATCGGTATCAGTGGCGTAACGTCACAGACCAACTGCCTGTAAGGCGGAAGATGACACAGACTCAAAAGAATCGGGGACAGAATGATCAGAGGAAATCTCAATAATAGGAATCTCAACGAGTGGAACAACAATGGCATCCTCAGCTACAACCCCATCACCCTAGGCATCATCATGGGGACCATCAACAAAAAGATCAACATCATCATCAAACAAGTCATCAAAAGGCATATCCTCGAAAAGAAAGGCCGCAAGAGGCAAAGGGGCGAGGATCGGAGCCACGACATGCTCACCATCGGGATGTTCGAGGATGAGATGGCCCTAGACAGGAATAGGAATAAGAAAGGGATCCTTGTCGGGGATACCATCAGCATGCGGTAAATCATCGCCAAAGTCGGGCAGCGCAAATGGCTGAAAATCGTCGTCGTCGTCGGACATCATCTCCGGGTCACTCTCGGTATCGGAGGTAAAGATCTCTGGCTCAGGGATAATCTCATCGTCAGAGACAATAACCATGGGGTCGACAGTGTCAGATAGTCCACTCTCAGACGAAGACATAGTGTCTGTAACAAAACAATCACAATATATGCACATATATTAACATCTATCATTTAGCATGCAATCAAATCAGTGTAATCATGTAATCATGTATCCTTCCTATCCTTCCTATCCTTCCTAGTCTCCCAGACTAGACCACCTAGTATCCCAAACTAACCAACAAGTCCCTTAGACTAAACTAACCAGCCTCTCAGACTACCAACCAGTCTCTCAAACTGAACCACCCAGTCTCCCAGACTGAACCACCCTGTCTCCCAGACTGAGCCACCCAGTCTCCCAGGCTGAACCACCCAGTCTCCCAGACTGAATCATAGTCATAAATTTTGAAAATGTGTTTCGTGCCTTTTGTTTGAAAAAATATTTGTTTCCTGGATCTGGGCGATTCTTGTATGCAATGAAAACATGTTGTAAAAATATTTTCGTGAGAGCCCTAATGATTGTAGTCTAGACTCAAGAAGGAATCCTAGTTCACTACAATCAAAGCTCTGATACCAAGCTATCACACCCTGAATATTGCGGAAGCGTGATTATGGTGTGACCTTCTTAATACCATCGCATTCAATCATAACAACATCAATATGATAAAACCATAGATTGTCATCCATTAAATTTATTTGAAAACATCACAAACATCATTGTTTAAACAAGACTCCGAATTCAAGTTTTACAACCCATGCAAATTGTTTAAGAGTTCACAAGGACTCATCAAAAGACTCTAAATAAAAACCAAGATTTGGGAGTGGTGTCTTGACCAGGATAGGACACCCAAACCCAATCTCAAGACCATGGATGACATCTTTTATTCTTACAACACTTGAAACTTTTGAACGCCCGCCAGATCCACCTTTAATTCCCTGAAATACATGTAGTTGAAAAAATCAACAAAAGTTGAGCGAGTTCATGTGTTTGTTTGTGAATAAACCTTTGAAATCATTGAAAATATGTATGTATGTTTGTGTGTGAAAATGAACAGATCAATTAATGTGTAGCTAATACATTAACATCTGTGAACCGGTGTAGGAAGGCTCAATCCTTTGCGTATTTCGCACAGGGCCTCCCGGCTGTAACGACATAGTCACCACATGAGCCAACTCACGGACTCATGGGTGGGGCTCGCAACACCCAAATAGATCTATCACTCATGCCCCTCGGTCCATTTAAAGGATTAATGGTCTCATGATAACGCCTACCCTTTCACATGATCTAGCAGTTCATTTCATTTGTAAATCATTTGTAATCGTAATTATTTGTAACATGTATTTCACCCTTTAAAATGTGTTTACTTCTTTAAAAACTTCATTTTAAAGGAGTTAGGTGTTTACAACTTCAAATCATATTTTCTAAAAATATTTCTTTATGCAATCTTCTTGTTACACAAGTGTTTCTACACTTGTTTAATCACTAAAAATGAGACTTGTTTATGTAAGAACCAAGTTTTAACAAAACTTATATTTTTAACTTGGTTTCTTTGAAAAACCATTCATAAATCTTTAGATCTACATGTTTAACAACTTACTTTGTTCATTATTTTTCAAGAAAACAAAGTATTCTTTCAAGTTCATGATTTTTATAAGGATGATCCATTCACTTTCATCAAGTTCATCCTCTCATCTTGCTAGACTATGTTTTCAATCATGATCTAGCAAGATCATATGATGATCAACATCATTTCTACAAACAATCAATGATCAGCAATCATAACAACTCATATTCATCAAGATATCTTCATTAAACAAGCTTATGTTCATGTTTATGTCTTATGTTCTTTAGTGTTCTTCATGTTCTTGATTATGATATATCTTTAACCACTTAAAATAGAAGTAATATAGATAGATCAAGGTTCTTACCACTAGCTCAAGGCTAGGGATGAATCAAGTGAAGAAAACAAGAGAGGTCCTTGAACTTCCAATGGCTCCTAGCTTCCTTGTATGATCTCTAGCACCTTTGTATGCACTTGGAATGTATGAAATTAGATTGGTCCTTGAACTTCCAATCAACATTTTAAGCATATTTCTGCATGAAATTAGATTGTTAAAATGTTGATTTTTGCTGAATTTTGCTGAATTCAGCACTTTGGGTGTGTTTTAGGCACTTTCCTGCACTTAAACTATCACTTAGAAAGGCAGATTTGGGATCTTTACTTTCCTACACACTACACTAGTGTAGTACTTAGTCTCTTGCTTATACTGGGTCTCAAAACATTGTCTGTCTATTTTGTTGAGTTATCCGTTCATTGTGCTAACTGTGCTTCGAGCATCTTCTATGTCAATATGTTTGCATGCTGTAATGAAATGACATTATGCAATAAGTGATGCACAGGTAAGTATAAAGCAGTAATCAGAAGGCAGATAATTGTAATTTAGCGTAGTCATTAGGCACTAATTATGATTAATTAAATTGTACAGATACCTGGATTTTTGACAGTTGTCACAGATTCACCCCATAAACTTGTGCGGATCAAAACCCCAAAATAAAACAAAATATATTTCAAAAATCATATAATAAATCAAAAACCCAAATCAAAACAGAGGCCTGGATTTTAATTACACATATATTCAATAAAATCTTAAAAAGACACAATCATTTTTATCTCAGATATCTTTGATTCGCTTGTGCAGATTCAATAGATCAAGTCCACGACATCGGAGATTGTGGAATGTGGAAAATCTTGAAAAGACACAAAAATAATGAAAGAGTGTGGAGAGCAAAGGTTTTGTAGAGAGAGGAGAAAAAGGGAGAGAGAGTTAAAGAGAGAGGGGGGTGTTGTCTGATCTATTTGGGGTTAGGGTTCCGATGGGGGAGGCGGCATTGGAGTTGGTGCTTGCAGTGGAGGAGGTGGTGGTTGGATGGTGAAGACGACGGTGGCGGTGGTGAAGACAGTCGTGGTTGCAGGGGAGGAGATGAAACAGTGGTGGTTGCATATGGTGGTGGTGGCGTCATAAGGTGAAGAGAGAGAGAGAGAGATAGAGAGAGCAGAGAGAGGTGGTTGTCTTAGGTGGGTGTGGTGGTGGCTGGTGTCAAAGGCAGATGAGTTATGGTGGTTGTTTTAGAGAGAGAGAGAGTAGAGAGAGGGGGTAAGTATCTGGTGATTTTGTTTAAGAAAGAGAATGGTTGACTGTGTTTGAAGATAGAATTTTTTTTTTATTTTTAACTTTAATACAGAATAGCCCCTGCATAAAATTTCTTTACAAAATAGTCTTTGGAATGGTGAAATGACAAGATTTCCCACATGTGCTTGCACATGATCAGATTTAACCAAAAAAATTAACTGGGTTTGGCCTAAAGGACATAACATGCACGATTTTGGAACATTAAGTACAAAACTTGTCAACTTTTGCGCTAAAGGACAACGCCTGTAATTTGATGTAAACATAAAGGACAAAACTTGTAATTTACTCTATGTAATATATATATAGATTAAGGAGGGGAAATATGTAATATATCTAAGTTAGGGAGGGAAATATGTAATTGATTTTAATGATTGGGTAAATATGTAATAAGTGACTTTAATAAGGGGATATATGTAAATGACCCTATTTTTTATGTGTCCAATATCTACACATATTGTACATTTCTAAATATGTGTAGGTATTTTTTTCCACGTCATCTTAAAAAAAGATTTAATTATTTATTTTATATGTGTGACAACTGTCAAAATTCCACCTATGGGACGGCCAACATGGCCCCCACCTTTTGATTTATTTCAATATTCTAATAGATCATGTCTTGCTTTCCTAAACATAAAAACCCTTAGAAATTACTTGATTTTGGTTATAAGTATAACCTACTAGTAACATGAGCTTTCATTTCTCATTTCATACTCAACACCACTTCTTTCTCTTCTCTCCCTCTTGGCTTCGGCCGTAACCAACACCACCATCCTCACCATCATTCAATCATCCTCCATACATTCCAAGCTTATACAAGAGTGTTAGAAGGTGCATAAGGAAGCTAGGAGCATTCGGAAGTTCAAGGACCTTCTCTATTTGCTTTTATCCACCTCTTTTCTTCTCTTGATCATCCCTAGCCTTGAGCTAGTGGTAAGAACACTAATCTTTCCATTTTACATCTTATATAAGTGGTTAAAGAATGATACATGATGATAAACTTGAAGAACACTAAGAATCAAGAGAATGAAACTTGAACATAAGCTTAAATCATGAAGAAACCATGTTGTTTATGTGTTAATTTACTTGTTGATTGTTGTTTACTTGTGTAAATGATGTAGATCATCATATGATCTTGCTAGATCATGATTAAAAACATAATCTAGCAAGACGAGAGGATGAAAGTGTTAAAGATGCATAGATCATCCTCTTGAAAGACATGAACTTGGAAGGATATAATGTTTTCTTGTAAAATGATGATTAAAGTGAGTTGTAAGTCTTGTAAATCTAAGATTTCAAGAATGATTTTTCATGAAACCAAGTTAAAAATACAAGTTTTACTTAATCTTGGTTCTTACATAAACAAACCTCATTTTTAAGGGTTAAACAAGTGTAGAAACACTTATGTAACAAGAGAAATCCAAGAAGAAACATTTTTAGAAAATATGATTATAAGTTGTAAAGATCTAGATTCTTTAAAAATGATGTTTTTAAAGAATCAACCACACTTTAAAGGGTAACCAGACTTACTAAATACACTAGTAAGTTACTACAAATTGTTATAAATTTTTAAGTTCATGAAGTGGTAGTTTATGCTTGCTTTTGGCAAAATCGGTAAGTATAGATTGTTTATTGTTGATTGATTGTATTGATTTATAAAAGAAAATGATATACCTTCAAGGTATGGAAACCTCCATTTTTAGGGGAAACTATGGCAAAAATTTTCTAAAAAATAAACACTTAGAAAAATATTTTTAAACAAATATTTACAAGTATGTTTTAAACCATGGATTTTCACATAAAGTTTGCCATAATTTTTGTTACAAAAATTACAAATATTGGAGGTTGGTTTATATAAATAAAAGTGACTAAATATGTATTTAGGAAAATATATATTTAGAACTCACCATGTGTGTGATTATTTGTATATTACATGTATTAGTTATATTATTTTAGGACTTGAAATAATATAACTCATCAAAATACCAAGAAATTACAATCCAAAATATTACCAAAATTTCAAGGAATAAATATACAAAGGATACCCAAAATCATGGTGAAACCGAATAAAGGAATATAACACACAAAATATTCCAGAAAATTTACTCACAAGTATATTTTGGTAAATAATATTTTGGACACCAAGTGAATGAAAAAATGATTTTTACAATTATCACAACTTTATATCATATTTTTGACAAAAGAAGAAAATATATTATTTTTGAGAGAATGAATATATATTTTATGGGAACTAATAGAAGATACGTTATTTTTGGAAGAAAATATATTTTCTCAAACAAACATCAAATATATTATTTTTGGGAAAAAAATAAGTTTATATATATATTTTCCAAGTTAGACTTGAAAATATATTGTTTTTGAGATTTGTATGAAATTTATAAATATTTTTGCCAAGGGAAAAAAGTTATAAATAATTTTTCTAAGTAATATTTCTTAAAATATATATTTTGGAAATATATATTGATGAAGTTCTATTAAAGATATTATTCTGGAAAAATTTATACAAAATTAAGTATAAGGATACTTAATAATTACAAGAAATACGTATTTTCGTACGTATAAATACACACCGGAATACGACACCAATACATGGCAAAAATATATAAGTATAAGAATACAAATACAAATACACCCATCCTTGGGAAGGCAATACATGTATAAATACTTGAAAAGTATCAAGTTAAAATATATTATTTTAACTATTATTCCAAAATTTAATAAATATAATTTAAGTTAAAATATTTATTATTTTAACAAATAATTATATAACTTGGAATAATATTGAAGACACAAAGAAACGTAACTCAAAGACACTAATTAATACGAAGTCAAGGCACGATCCGCTCGTCTAATAAACCTTAGTACGTTGTAGGTAGTCGTGTACCCAGGCGAAGCTTTGAGTTACTGTGATTATGAAGAACGCAAGACTGTGAGTTCATGTCCCCCTTTTTCTTTTAATTGTTTTCAGTTTTATAACTTCGGGGGTGAAGTACATGTTACAAAATGTTTACAAACAATTACAATTGGTATGGTTAGTTATTGAATGCACTGTAGATCATGTGAATGGGTAGGCGCACTCCTAAGACCATTAATCCTCGTGTTAGGACCGAGGGACATGGGTGATAGATCTATTTGGGTGTAGCGAGCCCACACCCATGTGGACCGGGGTTTGGCCCATGAGGTGACTATGTCTTACAGCCGGAGGCCCGGTACAAAATCTGCTAGGTTTGAGCCTTCCTACGTCGTTGCACACATGCTAATGGCCTTGCAAACCATTAATTGATATGTTTCCTTGTTTGCTTTCATACCGGGATTTACAAAACATACATACATACAATGATTACAAAGGTTTATTCGTGCACACAAACAAACACATGAACTCGCTCAACTTTTGTTGATGTTTTCAAACTACATGTATTTCAGGGAATTAAAAGTGGATCTGGCGGGCATTTGAATGTTTCAAGAAATGATGGGAATAAAAGATGTCTTCCGAAGTCTGAGGATTTGGATAGTGTGTCTTATCCTAGATAAGACAGATCTTTCAAAGCCTGGTTTTATTTAATGTCTTTTGTCGAGTCCTTGTGAACTCTTAAACAAGTTGCATGGTTTGTACTCGGGTTTGAAGTCTATGTTTAAAACAATGTTGATGTTATTTTTTAAACTATTTAATGGATGATCATCTTTGGTTTTATCATATAGTTGTTGTTATGATTGAATGCAATGATATTAAGCAAGTCACACATAATCACGCTTTCGCAAAAGTCAGGGTGTGACAATATGTATCAATATCTACACATATTGTACATTTTTAAATATGTGTAGATATTTGTTTTGTCACATCATCTAACAATATATATTTACTTACTTTATATGTATGTAATATCTACACATATTATACATTTTTTATCATGTGTAGGTATTTAATTTGCCACGTCATTTTCAAAAAAAATATGTATATTAACTTAGTTTATCTACATATTTTTTTTAAATTCTTATGTGTTGGTAAACATAATCATTTACCTACATATATATTAGTTTTTTTACGTATGTGTAGATAATTTAGCTACACATGATGAAAATTTGCTACATGTGTAGGCAATTTTTTGGGGAGGGGGGGGGGGGGATTTCCCACCAACACCAAGTGTGGCTAAAATGTATTACCAACACATATTAAGTGTTAATCATTATGAGAATATATCATCAACTATTACCCACACATATACAAACATGTGTAGGTAAATACCCACACATTTACATGTGTAGGTAAATTATGTGTGGGTAAACACCCCAATTTCTTGTAGTGTGTTTGTTCAGAGCACAAGGCAGTGGCAAATGCTTTTGCTTCCTTAGACAGATTCCTAGTGGCAATGTTTGCTACAGGGTATCTAGACCTTGGAGCCATCTTTTCTGGTGAGTATCTTTTGGGAGCAACTCCTCTATTTTCTCTTGGAGGGAGAAAGTATCTTTTGGTTGTCTCTGCTGCAACTGGTTCAACATGTTCAACAACTGGTTCAACCTCTTCAACATCTAGTTCAACCTGTTCAACATATGGTTCAACATGTTCTGTATGTTCTGTTGTTGTCGGTTCTATGTGTTCCCCTGTTGTCTCATAGTTATAAGACATAGAACACTCAGGGTTCTCAGTATTTCTTACCTCTGGTATCAAGTTGGATGGAGTTTCTTCAGTGGTACTGTGCTCCAAAAATTGTGTGGCTGTGTTTGAAGGTGACTGACTCGAAGTACTGTGATGGTCTTCTGTTATTACTTCTTCAGATGATGGAAGTTGAGTTAGCCAACTCAGAGTGTCTATACATTCATTCTCCCCCTGACCACTGAGTTTGGTGTTATAAAAATATTTTGTTTCAAGAAAGTCACAATTCATTGTGGTAAACATGTGATGAGCTTTTGGATTATAACACCGGTAACCTATTTGATCAACCCCATAGCCGACAAATACACATTTCTCAGCACATGGACCAAGTTTGTTTCTGTTGGTTTTTGGTGTGTGGACAAATGTTGTATAACCGAAGATTCGAGGTTCAAGTGTAAGAGGATGGGGAATACTGGCAAACTTAGATAGGCAATCTAGGGGAGTCTTAAACTTAAGAGCTTTGGTGGGAAGCCGATTTAGGAGATACACAGAGGTTGCAACCGCCTCTAGCCAAAAAGAGGTAGGTACATGAGATTCAATTAGGAGAGCTCGAGTCATTTCAAGAATAATACGTTTTTTTCGTTTGGAAACACCATTTTGTTCAAGGGTATGAGAACAAGAGGTTTGATGAACTAATCCTTTGGTTTTAAAGATTTGTTTCATGGATGTATTGACAAATCCCCCCCCCCCCCCCTTGTCAGATCGAAGGATTTTGATTTCCCCTTTGAACTGAGTGTGAATCATAGCATAAAATGTGATAAATTTCTCATAAACTTCGGCTTTGTTTTTCTTTTAAATATACCCATGTCATGCGAGTGCAATCATCCACGAATAGCAGAAAGTATCGAAAACACTGCCCCCCGTAACAGGAGCAGGACCCTACACATCAGAATGGATTAGTGAAAAAGGTAAATCAACTTTCGTATTGCTAGGTTTAAATGGTTGTCGATATTTGTAAAAAAAAACCACAGTTACTGTGTGAAAAAGGGCATTTTTGAGTTGATATAAAAAAATTGTGCCGGCTAGCATAGGGGGAGTTTGACTGGTGTGAAACATGGGTTATATATGCTGAAAAACAGTTTGTTCGAGTTACTTTTCTTTAATGTTTTAATTTCTTTTGTTGTTTTGTGGCAAATATTGTAGTTTAATATTGGAAAAAATAATCTGGAATCACAAAACCAGGTACCGAATAGGTGGGAATTAGTATTGAAGTTTGAAACTAATTTGAGTAATTTCATTCAAATATCTTTGGTGATGGATTCTGTTAAAGTTTTTAAATGACGAAGATATTATGAGTTGAGTGATGAAGATATTGTTAAAAATATGTGTTGAACTTTTATATATTGGGGTACAGGTTTATACTCACACAAAGGAAAGGGATACTTTTACGTTGAGAGCACAATGAAAAAGTGATGCCACTGCTCTTTCTAACATATTAACTCTCGTGATTCTATGATATAAATTATTGTAATAATCCTTTCTCTTATAAATTTTAAAGGAAGGCCTTTCAAAGAAACAAGCTGCTCAATAATCTACAATTTGGAAATTGTGGTTCGGTGTTCAGGTCTGCACTCTTACCAACAATTTGGTTCAGTTATCACATCTCATTAGTATGTTTATTTAATAGTAATTTGCGACTGTGTCATCTTGCGTTTTGTAGGTTTTATTATTTGTCCTCAGCTATTGAGCAACCTGAGCAAAAGTATTAGATCAAGGAATGCCTCATTAATATGCCATGTGTAGTACGTTAACTATTTAATTTTCACATGCTTTTATTATATCTATTATTCAATTGTTCATGAGTTTAATTCTGTAGTTTTTTGTTTTGTTTGGTGGTGTAATTTACATCATGTCCAATTGTTTCTTTTAGGAGGTAAGGTTAGGTTTTAAGCTAACTTCATTTCAACCTTTGTGTTTGTTAATGTTAGTATTTGATTGCGTCGGTGGGAGGATCGAATTCTGCTTTTAGCTATGATGTTACCAGCTATGAAACTAAGGTGTTCTCTATGATGATTTCCCCCCTTGTGCTTAGCTCATTGTTTGTGTTGTCTTTTGCTACAAAATGCAATTACTTTCTCGCACCAACTACTAACATGTTTTAAAGTTTTATGATTAGTACTCATTTCAACAATATAGTTCTTTGTTTTATTTTTTTTTTTTTGTTTACAGGAGTATGGTTTCAAAGTATTTTCAACCAACAAAATGCTTTTGCTTTGACGCTAAGGAAGCAAAACCTATAGAAGAGTTTGCACTCAATAGTTATCATATTGATTTTAAAGTTTCATATATGTTGCACAAACTGTTGCCTTTATTTATGTATGACGATATTTGTTGTCATGGAGTAAAACGAATTATTAGATACTCTCTAAATTCTAATTAGAATTTTCATTATAAATTTCAACTTGACACCGTAATATAGACATGATGGAATTAGTTTTTTTTTCATAGTCAATTAACATGTTCTTCATTATTTAAGACCAATGTTTTAAAAACCAGCCGGTTGAACCGGATGCCGGATGCTTGGCCGGTACGAATCATACCGTTAAACTAAGGAAACGACAAAGAAGTTTTGCCGTCGGTAAATTGGGTTATACCAGTTTAAACCGGTGTACCGGTACTGGTTTATACCGGGTCAAAGGTTGAAAATTAAAACTTTTAATTTTTATGAGCCTAAAAAGGTGCCTACTCATCTTTTAAACGATCATGAACTTGGTGCATTCAACACTCCAATGGATTAACTTGATAAGGATGACGTTGATAGTGAACTTTTTGGTTATTTTTTGACCATGGATTAACTTCTGGAATATTTATGTATTATGGAATGATATAGTTTGGATTATTTTTTGAGTTAAAATTATATTATATGAATTTATATGGTTAATTAGTCAACACGGTTGAACCGTCTGGTACAACCCGTTTGAACCAGTTAAATCACTTTTGAGTCTAATCCGGTATGATTTAAAAACCAGTTTTTAAAATATTGTTTAAGACTCATCTCATGCATATATGTATAATTGCTTTACACATTCTCATATATGTTAATATCATTAATAATAACAAATCTTTAATTAGCTTCTTAAATTAAATCTAAGAAAATTTTCTCAATTATTTTCTTAATTTACAATCATGAAATTAGCCATTCAATCATTTCCATAATAAAAATTAATAAAGATTTTGATTAAAGTATTTAAATCCTTAATTTACAATCACAAAATTAGTTATTCAATCATTTCCATAATAAAAATTAATAAAGATTTTGATTAAAGTATTTAAAGATACTCTAACCTATTTTTTCAACGATAAAGTATTAGTGTTATCTTTGCATTGTATAACTTATATTTCAAAATTTTTATTTCTGTTAGGCTAAATGGTGGGAGGGGCATGGGTTGGGCCATCAATCTCCACATAGGACCATTAATGGATTGCTACACCATCCTCTTGCTTCATTGGTTGGCATTGATTAAACCATCGTAACCATGGCATCCTTTCCTTTTTCAATATTTCTTTTTCCTTTTCACAAAAATAAATTAAAGTACGAGAATAGCGGTTTGCGTTATAACCACAACCTCATGGCATTGGATTTGGATGATGGATCAGAAGCATGTAACATGACTCTGATTTGGAGGGTCCTGGTGACTATAAGGGTTATGACCACACCCTATAGCCTTAGTAATGTCTACATCAATATAGCATGTGGATTTCAAATAAGTGAATAAACGATCTTACATTATTTTTGCATTAATACTATAATTTGTTGATTTATGTATGTTGGTTATGATACCACAAAAGAGAAATGGAAACAAGAAATACCAATTTGTTGAATAAACCGAATGTTTTGAATCCAATTATACAATAAATGTAAGGATAATTAGGTTTTGGAGGAAACAGATGTACATCTAAACCAACTGCTACTCTATACTCTATCGAGATGATTCTTATGGATAAGTAAATATAGTTAAAATTATAATAATATTATAATTTTTCATTAGATTAACTTGTGTTTTTAAAAGTTTTATTAAAATTTTAAGTACACTTATAATTATAAATCGTTATAGTGAAGTATTAATCTTGATGTTGTTCTTTAGTTTTATTAAAATTTGAAAGTCATGTTACAGATTGCAGGTTCGCTATGGGTGCATGATTCGGTAGCAAGGGA
The DNA here is from genome assembly GCA_030545235.1 of Helianthus tuberosus. NCBI lineage: Eukaryota > Viridiplantae > Streptophyta > Magnoliopsida > Asterales > Asteraceae > Helianthus > Helianthus tuberosus. Next base: position 139,983,976 of record CM060424.1, read on the forward strand.
TGCCCATATGTTGATAAAATAATTGACAAATAGCTTTATTGATCTTTGATCTTGAAGGGGCAATATGCAAGTTCTCGAAGCTATCCATACTGATAGTTTTTTTCTTTTTCTTTTTTTGTTGAATCTGCATAAATATATTTAGTTAATTAATTTAATGAACTAAAAACTCTCAATTGGATCATATTATGTTTGTTTTGTGATCAGGGTCTTTGATTTTGCTCATCTTACAAATTATGTATAAAAGGTTGATAATTAGTCTAAGTGATGTAAACGTATATTGTATCTTTGAGATATCATGTATTATGGCTATTTTCAATAATTAAGCTTACACATATATGGGTTGAATGAGTAAAACTTGGTGTAGCGATTTTGAAATACTACAACCTTAAGGTCTAACAATATATATAAGCTTATTTTTCAAATAATCATAACATATCTGTTTATGGCTGTTTTTCGTTTAATTTATATCAATAGTACGTTGGTTCGTTGTATTTACTTTATGAACTTCATATTTCTATAATAATTTCATTCGTAGAATTTTAACAATACATTAATATTCTTAAAAAATGAAAAAAATGTGGTTTCAATATTTTTGACTGATAATTTTCATATTTAGAGGATAGATAATAACTTGATTTTAAATTCAAAGATTTGATTCGGAGGATAATATGAAAGTAAACGATTTGGAGTTAATAACATTAATTAAATTTCCTTTTAGGTGGGTTCAATGTACCTAGATGTTGGTGCATATGTTTGTCGTCTTCGTCTTGTATCGAGTCATGTATTAGATTAGATAGAACAAGACACGTAGTACGAAAGAAACGGGAAACAGGGATAAAACAGCATGTTCACACGAAGTGACCAGTTCGTGCGAACTGGCATGTGCTGTTTCATGCGAACTGGCCATCCCTATATATATGTGTTCTTGGTTTCTCATTTGTAACTTTGGATTCCGGTAGCGAAGCTCTGCCGAAGTGTCGCCTAGCCTGTAAAACGTTGTAATATCAATCCAATCGACATTTAAGCTACTTCTTAGTGTAAATCAAGCTACTACAACATCAATACGTCTGATTCCGCCTTTCGTATTGATCGAGAACTCTTCTGAACGTCTCGTTTGATCGATTCAACGATCCTACAAGTGGTATCAGAGCTCAGGAGGAAGAGTTCTTACCATTTTAGCTTGTTTTCACCGAAAATTCTGATTTCTACTCATTCTTTTAGACTTTTTATCAAAATTACCAAGATTTTACGGATAAAATGGACTGATTTTGTAATATAACACGCGAAACACTGTTTTAAACAATCCTTGAAAAAATCAGAACCTAATTCGATCTAAAACTAGATAAAAACTGACAAAAACTCATCAGATCGTTCGAACATGGCTCAGATCATGTGAAATTAGGGTTTCACTTCGCATAAAAGTTGAACCAGGTCGTGTGGAATTACAGCCAGTTCGTACGAAGTGAGTTTAATTTGTTTAAAGGTGAACCAGGTCGTGCGAAGTCGCTTAGGTCTGAACCAGGTCGCGTGGAAAGTTCATTCACTTCGCACGGATTGAACAATAGTGAACCAGGTCGTACGGGTTGAACCAGTCCATGTGGAAATTTAGATCAGGTCGCACAAAGTGACCCCAGTCCGCACGAATTGAACTTATCAGGTTTCATGAACTCAGGTCGCACGGATTGAACTCAGTTCGCACGGTTTGGAGTTTAGTCAGTTCGCACCATCTCAGTTCGCACGAGGTTGTTTGAAGGGTTCAGGTTATTTGTATTTGATCCAGGTCATACGAAGTGACCCAGATCGCACCAAATTAGTTCGTTTGACACTCAGCTCGTTTGAACTATCAGTCTTTGTGAATCTTTCAAAACCGAATCATGGATACTGAATTTTACAATGCATTTGCTACTCCGATCACTATGGCTCAGAACGTGAACTTAGAAAATGAAATGGGCACCATGCAAAAACCGCCTAAGCTCATGAATATCGAGGAATATAACAGTTGGGAAGAACGTTTTGAAAATTGGGTTCAAGCGAATCATTTAGATGCATGGGAATGTGTTGAACAACGATATGTTAGACCAATTGATGAATACGGAGAGGTTGTTGCTATCAAAGATTTAGATGATGATGAGAAAAAGAAATACAAAATTGAAAAGATGATGATCAGTATTTTGCAACAAGCTATTAAGGAAGATATCTTGATTTTATTGCAACACAACGGAAGTGCACACTCAATGTGGAAAGCACTAAAACGAAGTTTGTTGGAAGTCAAGACATGATCAAGAACAAAAATCGCTTTTGAAGAAAGAATTTGATCTATTTCGTGGATTAAAAACTGAAAACACCAAGCATATTATAGAAAGACATTGCAATTTGGTGGTTAACATGAAACGATTGGATATCAAGAAAGATAGAGAAGAATGGGTTGAAAAGTTGGCTGATGCGTTCCCACAAGATGTTTGGGGCACATATCTTATGATGTTGAAAAATAATGATGATTTTGCAAATCTATCGTTGAGTAAGTTTATTGAAAAACTCGAAGTTCAAGAGATGGAACAACGGAAGATGGCAAAAATGAAGGACTTTAATGGTGAACAAGACATTAGTCTGTATTACAAAGGAAGTACGGTTGATAAGACCAACATTGCACCAAAGATCGAAACTGCATTTAACGCAAACAATTCTTCTGGAGGGTCATCTCAAGGATCAAACAACAATACCAGATTCTCTTCATATCCGTCATTTGATCCAAATTTTTCAGCAACCAAGAATGGCCAAGTACTACAATGTAACATTGCATTAAATCTTGAGAATGGTCAGAATTTCTCGGAAGGGGTTGCCAAAGGTCATATGTCTTTATTGGTGACCGTGTTAGAATCTTATGAAAGTTTGGTTGCGGGAAAAATCGGAAATCCTATGTTAACGAAAGAAGATTATGATCAGATCGATGCAGAAGAGATGGAACTAATGGATATAAAGTGGTGTATGGCTAGTGTGTTGAGAAGAGCTGAGAAGTTTAAACAGATCACAGGAAGAGATAATTTTCGTGATGCTGGAACTTCACCTTTAGGTTTTGATAAATCTAAAGCTACTTGTTTTCGTTGCAGGGAGAAAGGGCATTTTAAGCGAGAATGCACAAATCGCGAAGCAAGTGGAGCTCAAAATCCATTCGGCAACAATGATTATCATCGAAAAGCAATCTATCATCAAATTGCTCAACAGCTACAAACTTCACATGCTAGGAAGGAGCTGATCGAAGAACCATCAAAGAAAGTTTGTCTTGGTCTGATAGATCAAGAAGATGAAAGACTTCCAGAAGGTTTTAGTTGGGATAATTATGATCCTAACAGACCTTCAGTGTCTAAAGCATTTGTTGCTGAAATTTATGAAGATTCAACTGCTGAAGATGAATTAGCGTATGCTTATTACGAATCACAACAATACAGTCCTAAAAAGAATGAAGAAGAACCAGTTTCAACAGAAAAGGCTTCAGTAAAAGAACCAATCTTTGATCACTCGTCAGATGAAGAGAGTGATGATGATAGTGATGAAATTCAAAAACTTGAATATTATAAAAGAGGATTTTCATCTGATAAAGATAATTTGTGTTTTGCAGGTAAAATAGAAGAAGAGGTCAAAGATGAGGAAACTGTTCGAGGAGTAAAGAAGCAGGTTAAAGAAATTTCAGCTGTCAAGGTTGAAAAGGAAGCTGAAAAGATGCCTAAGAAGTGTGAAAATTGTGATACTGTGAAAAGGCACAACAAAAATTGATTCATAACATGAACAGATTGAAAGAATCTTATGATGTTTTAAACAAAGCTATGAATCAATACAACAAGTCAAGCAATGAACAAGCGATAGCTATGAAGACACTCAATGGAGCGTTCATGACAAAGCAGAAAATCATTAATAATTACATTGAGAAATGTGCTGAACTTGAACAAAAATTGGAAACTCAGAGGATAGAAACTCATAGGGTAAACAGGTTATTGAAAAGTTATTCATGTGCTTCTTATGTGATTGACAGGATTTATCCTACGGTAGAAGGCATGAAAGCGTTTGAAGAGGAGAAGAAACCTGAAGTAAAGAAGAATACTGGTAAGAAACATAGTACCAATTATACAAGGTGTCCACCCCCACTTGAAGAAGGATATTCTCCACGAAATCCTAATTCAAAAAGAGTCAAAAAGGCAACCAATTTAAAGTGGGAATCTGAACCTTCAGATGGATTGCCAGATAATATTGATGTTACATTCACATCGTCTGACACTGATCATGAGTCTGAGTTAATAAAGAAGGTGGTCGATCAGGTGTTGGATAAGGATGAGGAGTCAGAGTCAAAGTCTGAATCTAAGAGTTCAAAGTCAGAGTCAACGTCAAAGTCAAAGTCTGTTACTTCAAGTCCAACAGTCAAAAAGGACAAAAGGGTTTACAATAAAGATTTTCTAATGTCACAAAATAATTTGAATGATGAAATATTCAAAGTAGCATATACTTTGAATGATTCTGACAAATTATATTCTGATGAAGAATTTCCAATAAGAGGTGTTAAAACTGAAATGATTAAAAAGGTTTTCAAATTAACAGAAATTAATATTTCTAAAATAAAAGATGTAAATCTTACTGAACCTAAAAAGTACACCTCAAGAGTTCAACAAAGATTAAATAAGAAAAAGGGTTACAGTTCTGGTTCTGGTTATCGAAAGAAACCAAACCATAACAGTAATTTCAAAAAGAAGGGATTAGGTTTTATTCCACCTGAAAATCATAAAAATGAAAAATATGTTAAAGATTTTAAATCAAAAGTTGTTTTTGTTTCAGGAGCAAGTTCTAAAGAAGAGGAAAAGAGTCCATTCTGGAAGCAATCAAACAAAGAATTCCTTGCGAAGAAGCAAGAGGGAATGAAGAATGACGTTGCTCAGAAAAAGGAGACAAGAATCTGTTACCAATACAAAGTAGTTGGTCATATCGCCTTGAACTGTCCAAAGGCAACCAACACAAAACAAGGAGTCTCTGAAAAATTAAAAGAAAAGATGGTTGATAATGAACCACCAACTGAAAAATTCAAAGTGTTTAAAAATTATACATTTGAAGTTGGTGAGAGTTCAACACGTTTCTACAAAAGAAATGTGAATCTTAACAATCAAAAGTGGGTTGTTAAGAAATCAGATGTTAAATCTGGCGATGAATCTGACTCGTCAAAGTCAGAGGAACCACAAGTTGAGCTAAAAGGTGATAATTCAGTTTCGTCAATGGATGACGCAAACTTTCCACCATTGCGGACTGAAAATTTAAAACAAAAGGTTGGCAAAATTGAGATTTCAAATCAATTCTTTTCTTTTCTGAAAAGAAAGAATTTGATGTTGAAAAGGCCTTTAACCCTAAAGTTCTAAATATTTTTGGAAAAATGGTTGACGGGAAGGTCAAAGGGGTAAAGGAATTTTATGAAAAGAAAAAGAAAGGAAAGAAACCGAGTAATGATGACTCGGAATCACCCAAGGACCGTCAGGCTTGGGTGAATCTCTTTAACTGAAAATCCTGACTTGCCGGAACTCCTAGGTTGGTAATTGGGGAGTAGGAATCGGCATCTTTCTTGAGAAATTCAAAACTGTTATATTTCGATTTACAAGTGGTATTATTGATGAGTACCTACAAGTGGTTATTCAAGGTCATTGAGTTGAACTTGATTTAACTTTCATTCAAATGGTTAAAGAAAAAGGGGTTTCATTCACAAGCTGTTGAAAGAAAAATGATGAGCTAATCCCCATGTTTGTGAAATGACGAAGAAAACTAATTTTCCAGAAAAAGCATTTTGATTAAAACAAACTTAAGTGTTTTGAAATCATAATGGGAAAATAGTTTGTTGTCAGGGGGAGTTCTGATTGTTTATGCCAAGTGGATGGCGAATTGAAGCAATTCACATCAGTTTATCAGTTTATTTGTACAGTTTATTACTTTTATTTTCAAATTTTCCTTGAAAATCACAAATTGAAAGATATTTTTTTATTTTAGGGGGAGTATAAAAATTTTAGAAATTTTGAAAATTTGAAAAATCCAAAAACATGATTAAATCTTAAAACCAAAAACATCGAAAAATCAAAATGAGTTTTGTTGTGAAAAAGAGGAAATGATAGTACATCAGTAGACAATCACAGTACGCTAAAGAATTGGAAAGTTAAAATGTGATAAACGGTCTCACTGATGATATGCCAGTAGGTTTTTACACGCTTAGTAGATTGTTTTCGAGATATAAACCAAAATATCATATGCTTGCTTATTTCGTGGGGAACATCTCTCGGATATATAGGTAACACCTTAAATCTTGTTTGAAGGGCTTTCTATTTCTGACATACTAGGTCTTTGTACGTGATAATATCTGGGGTATTATACCAGGAGTTCTGATTTTGTGGGAGCAATAGCCTAGTCCTCGTATAATACTTTGCACTGCTTTAATCATAAAGCCCACCATCAGCATAAAAAATGATGAAACATTGTAAAATGCTAATCATGTGTTGTTGAAGAAAAGATTCTCTAAAGGGAACACACCTAAAGTCGAACCATCATCTCTCTGATTTTGCGGAAGCAATAGCCTGAGCTCTCATGGTCTCGCATTCACCCTTTACAGATATCATTAGTGTACATTCACCTGTAAGACTGAATATAGGAGTCTGGATACGGGAGTATATTCTGAGGTGGGATATGCAAATAAGTTAAGTCCGTTAAAACACCAATCTTGTATCTCGAATCAATTGAACTTTGTGTGGAAATTTAAGTGGATCAGTATACTGACAATCTAAGTGAATCGTTTAGATCTTAAAGTGTTTAAAGCTCAACGGTGCTAGTGATTTGTCATAATCTGATATGATCCTCTTACACAAGCTCACAAAAATATTATCTGTAAATATTTTGTTACTGCTTTTCATTAATGTGTTTTAGCATAAGTTTTGAAAAATCAAAAAGATTTTATTTCATCTTATTTTCGACAAATGATGTTGAAAAGCTGATTTTCAAAATTCCGAGTCCTAAACATGATGGACAACAGGGTTGGGAGAGTTTATTCGAAAAGAGAAATGATTTTAAAATGATTAAATAGTTTCAAATTAATGATTAAATGGTCAAAATTTGTGTGTTTCGAATACAAGTGGTTAATTTGAGAAATGTTATAAGATTTCTACAAGTGATTTCTAAAATTGTTAAATTTTTAAAAAATTGAGAAATTTACTTTTGCGTAGAGATTTATGCAGGTCCCCATATCTTAGCCTGAGCGGAGTTTGAGCCAGGTTACAATCCTAGAACGAGAGCTATGTCAGATTGCGATCCCGGAACAAATTAAGGGGGAGTCTGCTAGCAAAGGGGAGTCTGAAGACATTAGAGCCAGGTTCAAATCCTGCCGTCCACGCCAGCTGCTAATGCTGAAGAGCGTAAGGAATCAAGAGATCTGATCAAGAGAGAGGATAGAGCCAGGTTGAGATTCTAAGAAAGAGAAGAGAGAAGATTGATGAGGATGCTTACAGAGAAAGATACTTTGGAAAGAGCGAGAAGAGAAGACTGATAAAGATTGAAAACTTGACATACTGAAGACTCGTACCGAAGACTCGTCAACATCCAAGGGGGAGTTTGTTGGTGCATATGTCTGTCGACTTCGTCTTGTATCGAGTCATGTATTAGATTAGATAGAACAAGACACGTAGTACGAAAGAAATGGGAAACAGGGATAAAACAGCATGTTCACACGAAGTGACCAGTTCATGCGAACTGGCATGTGTTGTTTCATGCGAACTGGCCATCCCTATATATATGTGTTCTTGGTTTCTCATTTGTAACTTTGGATTCCTGTAGTGAAGCTCTGCCGAAGTGTCGCCAAGCCTGTAAAACGTTGTAAAACTTACATTGAAAGTCAACTGAAGTCTACTAAGATAAAGAATGAACAGACAGATTTGACAAGATCCTCAAAACGTTTCAACTCTTTAACATACACTATGAAACTCTCAAATTGATTCGATAAATAAGGTTCAGATCTCAAGCACACTAACATCCATCGAATTGATATTGACCTCAACTACACATAGAATACTTCTGATTAAGCAAAAATAAAGCACAAAAACCCATATATGAAGTAAATATTAGAATATCATTAAACAGAAATATAAAGCAGTTCAACAAAAATGAATGTCAACCCCAAATGTCAACCAGAACATAAAAATAACCTACAAAAGTTGAAGACAACCATAATCCAAATTGCAGATACTTTGAAAACATATTGTAGTCAAAAAACATATCACAACCTCCTTCCTCTTCTTCCACTCTTTCGACAAGTGCTATCTGTTGGAATTGGTGTCACGTCCTCTGTCATCATCAAAACATACAACTTACTTATCAGCTACTCCTTAAACATAAATAAAAGTTCTTCAAATAGCAAAAATAACAAATACAAAAATTCGTATATAAAAAAATAAAGAATGTAAGCATACCAATGTGACCAATCTTCATGCCAGAACGGGCAAGAGCTCTGAGGGCAAACTGTGCACTTGTACCGGGTGTTGTCTTGTTATCTCCAGTTGCCCATAGTTTTATGTGGAGGGCATTGATTCCAAGCTCCAGTTATTACAAGAGAAATTTGTTAGTTGTAATGTATCAAACAAAAACAAACTGCTATGATTACCATATAGCAAGACACTAAAAGAAACAAGTAAAAACCTTGCATCTTGTTGAAACATCTTGTGCAGCAAGCATAGCTGCTTATGGAGACGACTCATCTCTATAAGCCTTTACCTTCATTCCACCTAATGAAAAAAATAAAAGGATAGTAGATAAATATTAAGATATAAAAATTATAAACCAAACACTCAATAGCATTTAAATTACAGTAAATATCTTGCGGAAAAAATATTAAAACTACAAGCCACTAACCACTTTCGAAAAAAAATATGTTGAGAAAAAGCCTAGACAAATAAACTTAATTCATGTTCTCTTTGCAATGGATCAGAAAAACAATGTGCATGCATGTAATTATATCTCCCAGTATGAACAAAATAAAACATTGCTCGCAAAAAAATTGAACATACAACACATGTTCCTAGCGGAATATATATTATATACACATGAGTGTTTTTAGCATTTACTTAAGGATTTTAACTTCAATATCAGTTACGACTTTTGGTTTGTATATATATTAGTGCAAGGCAAAACCCTTCAAATACTAATAGTTAATTTCCTCATCAATTTAATAAATGATGGCCTTGATGATCATTACTTATTAGTACCCATAACTTTTTGAATTGTTTTTATTTAAAAAGGTGCCAAAATCCCTAAAATGTCTCTAAAGTGTCTTAAATTTTTTGGACAATGTGCAAGTTTACCCTCTCTAAAATAGCTTGGCTCTCTTGTACATGTTGCTTCAAAATATGTACATAATGTAAAAGTACTATTAGGGTAGAAAACCTATTTATAGTCCATATAAATCTATTTATTATATTTATACATACTATTAAATCATGAAAATCCCAAATGTTGCATGTCTAACATTTAATTAAATCAATTAATTTCTTTAATTATTATAAAAGTTTTATGGAAAATTGGTTTTTAATAAACCAACATTTGCCCCATTGGTAAATAATAATCCTACCTACGTAATTGGTATACAATAATCCTACCTATCAACATCTTGGTACTCAATGAACTTTCGTAAAAAAAATTTAACTGAAGTTAGTTTTTAAGTTTTATTTATTACACAAACAGTCCCTGTAGTTGTAATTTACTAGTTTTAACTATTTTATAAAATTTAATTACATGGCCCTTGACGTTTTTTTGTTTTACAAAATAGTTAAAACTAGTAAATGATAACTACAGGGACTGTTTGTGTAATAAATAAAACTTAAAAACTAACTTCAGTTAAAAAAAAATTAACGGAAGTTCATTGAGTACCAACATGTTGATAGGTAGGATTATTGTATACCAATTACGTAGGTAGGATTATTATTTACCAATGAGGCAAATGTTGGTTTATTAAAAACCATTTTTCCAAGTTTTATTTAATTCCTTAATTTAATTCAATTAATGGAAGACATAAGTGGGCATGGATTCCATGGATGAAATGTCTAGATTGTCCTCAAAGTGTCTTAAAACTTTGGAGAATGTCCAAGTTTTCTCCCTCTAAAATGGCTTGTTTCATTTGTACATGGTGCTACAAGATTTGCATCAGACAACTTTGTGGTCATTCATGAACACTCCTTGACTACGTTGAATTATCATGAAGGAATCAACGTATCTATTTGGGATTCACTCGGTTATGTAGGTGGACCATTTATTTTGTTAGTTATATGAAACAAAAAACCATAATTCATTTGTATACACACAACCATAGTCCATTTAATTAATACAAAAAAACCACTAAATATTATTTAGATAGATATGTTAATAATATGCCCATCGAGTCGAACACATCATACAAGATATTCACCAAAACATTGCAGAATGATTGATTTTGTCCATTCGTTTTGTTTTATAATGTATTTAGATAAATATATTAATGATATGCCCATCGAGCCAAACGCATCGTACACGATATTCACCAAAACATTGTAGAACGATTGATTTGAAATGAAATAATTAACATCAGAATAAAAAAAAACTTATGAATGGAAGTAAGAAAAGATTAATATAAAACTCCATAAAATAATAAAGTTTATATCTACACAAGATGGTGAAATTTTACACGCTATATCATTGGTAATGTGTGTATCTTTGTAGTCATGCCTCATTCCTTCTGTACATATCATTGGTTATGTTTGTATCTTGGTAGTCACGCGTCATTCCTTCTATACAACCAGTTTCTCCTTTAAATACAACAAGCCACAAAGAGTAAAACAATTTCACAAAAAAATAACAATAAATAATATATTTTAAAAAACCAAATTACCGAAGGATTAGTACCATGAGAACGAGATTCAGGGTTTGTTGAAGTTTTAGAAATGGTGTCATTCTTCTTCCTTGATGCATCTCCCCTTTTCTTTGGACCATAAGGCATGCTTAATTGCATGTGTTTTACAAATATAAAACAGTAAATAGTAAAGATGGAGGATTGAGATGAACAAAGAACAACAATTTATAAGAGTTTGTTATCTCTTCAATTTTGCTCAAGTAATTATTATTTCATTTAATTTTTAAAGGAGTTGCATCTTTTCACATTCTTCTTTTTAATTGCTATGATGTTACAAGTATATAATTAATTGCTTGATGTTACAAGTATATAATGATTAAAGACTATTAGTTTTTTCTCAATTTATAATGAATTAATATGTATAAAATTAGTTTTTATTTACGTAACTAACATGTATAAAATTTGTTATTATGTAATCATGAGTGTTAATAAAATTGTGGAGATTAATTTGCTAATTTATCCTTAAAGTGTCTTAAAAGCTTGGAACTTGTCCCAATTTCCCTCTTCTAAAATGGCTTGCTTTATTTATACATCTAGTTTCAAAACTTGTACACATGGTAAAATTACCAAAAGGGTAAAAAACCCTTTAATAAGGTATTATAGATTATTATTATTATTATTATTATTATTATTATTATTATTATTATTAGACATGCTATTAAATCTATTTATTATATTTATACATACTATTAAATTATTATAAGGTTGCATGTCTAACCTTTAATTTAATCAATTAATTCATTTAATTATTATAAAACTTTTATTTAATTCCTTAATTTAATTCAATTAATGGAAGACATAAGTGGGTATGGATGAAATGTCTAGATTGCCCTCAAAGTGTCTTAAAACTTTGGATAATGTTCAAGTTCCCCCCCTCTAAAATGGCTTACTTCATTTGTATATGGTGCTTCAAGATTTGTACATATGGCAAAATTACCAAAAGGGTAGAAATCCTAGTTCTCTTAATAAGGTAGTATAGATTATATTTGACTTATTTTTAAATAAAGTTACCTGAAATAGAAGTTGACTACATTCATTTTTTATAATTGCTAATTATCCTAATTTTTAATAACCTTTAATCAACAATTATTCGTTTCTATATAACTAATTAGATTCAAATTATTCAACAATCATATTAAAAACATTTATTGGTTGGTAACATATATATGCTTTAAATCATTAAAATAATAGATACAAAATTGACTTTTGAACTTTCAGTGTATTTTAGATGATTATGTCCCTCAAGATGCTAGCATGTGTATGTTTTCTAATATCGTTTTTTATTAAAAGTCTGTTTTAAGAATATATTAATATTCTTATAAAACGTCAAAAAATGTGTTTTTAGTACTTTTGGCTGATAATTTCCTTATTTAGAGGATAGATAATAACTTGATTTAAAATTCACAAGTTTGATTTGGAGGATATTATGGAAGTAAACGATTTGAAGTTAATAACATTAATTGGAATTCCTTTTTAGGTGGGTTAAATGTACATAGACATTTTAGTGGTTTAAAATTTAAAATTATATATATAATTTTGATTAAATTCTTTCAATAAATTATAGTAATTTTAAATTTAAATTATATTTGACTTATTTTTAAATAAAGTTACCTAAGATAGAAGTTGACTACATTCATTTTTTATAATTGTTAATTATACTATAGTTGTTATTTATATGTCTTACTTTAAAATGTTGTCATTTTTTAGCGTTTTTTTTTAACGATAATACCATTTTGTTGTTTATTACTTGGTTAACTAATAATGACTGCCGAATAAACAAAGCTAAAGTGTTTTACTTAACATCTCTTCATACTTTCGTTATGTGATAGATTATTTGACAAGAAGATATACTTTGCATTCTACAAAATGTCACAGATACGTAAACGTACGTCCGTATTGGTTAAGAATCTTCGTACACATAATATTAATGGCCAAACAAGGTTTGTGAATCCATTTTTGATGTTATTGAATACTTTTGTTTTCAGTGTATTTTTATGTATGTTACTAATAAATTTTTTGTTCATATATTTTGTTTACGATAGGTAAGGTATTGTTGGATGACATGATATAATTGAAGCCGAACATATTTCGTTAGGGGATGATTGTTTTTTCATTTGGTCTAAAATGAATTTAAGGTTATTGGTTACGAAACTCCAACAAGTAGAAGTATTAGAGTAATAGGCTTTCAATTTATATGTCAAACCAGAAAAACGTATTTCTTTCATTTATTTATCTTTTCGGTTTTGTTACATATATAGTTCGATGCTTCGTTTTATTTTAATATTCAACCTCAGATTTCCATAATAAGTTCACGTGTATAGTTTCTTTATGATCAGTAACGTAATTTCTTTGCTAAAAGTAAGAAACCATATCATTTTTCAACACCACGAAATTCGCGGGTATTATCACTAGTTGTCATATAAAAAACATAAAGATAATGGAATGAGTGAAGAACCCTGAGCATAGAAGAAAAAAACTAAACCAAGAGGAATCATCGTCTGAGGCGCTAGATGTGCACAGGTGCACCTCTGAATGTGCAAATAATGTTAAAACTAATCAAAATAACGAATTAATAAACTAATTATGAACTATATATGATTGTGGTATTTTAACAAACATCTTACGGGCATGAACTAGGATTTAACATACTATTAGGCATTAGATATAGTATACTAGCATTTTCACAAACTCTAGGTTCAAACTATATTTACTCACTTTGTTATTGCCAAACCCGTGTATACTGATCAATAAAGATAGAAAAAACATCACCTTTTGTGGTAGATTTGGTGGGGTTTTTTAGGGTTCGATTATGGTAAAAATAAAACATCACCTTTTGTGGATAATTTAGACATTTGTGACTGATACCTACCAAATGAATGTTGGGATTTAAACCGGGGCTCAACAGTCTCTGGTGGTTGCAGTCGTGAACTGATCGTATTCAAACAGGCGTCACAGTGAATCACCTGAGAAGTAGTCGCTAAGCGAGCTCTTGAAAAACTATGGTGGTTGGAGAGAAAGAGAGAGAAATTGATGGGAAATCGATGAAGGATTGGGAGAATGAGCGGGAATATGAAATGATTTGGGGAGGGAATTGATTTTTGGTGAAAGAAGGGGAGGATGGAAGCAATTTTGGGGGAAATTTTAGGTTTTAAGGAGGGAAAGAGTGAAAATGTAAACGAATTGTTTAAAAATTTTGGTGAAAAACTAAAGTGTTATAACATATAGAAAATTTTGGTGGCATAGGCAATGTGCCATTAAAAATCTCGATTATTGGCATAAGGTTAGATGCCACTAAAAGTATGTGCAAAACACGTATGCCATACACAAAGTGCTATTAAAAAATCAAATTAGTGGCACAAAAGCTAAATGCAATTGAAAACGTGTGCCACTAAATGGCTTTTTGTTTGTAATATCCCTGATGACTTATCAATATAAAGACCTGAAACCTAAGACGTTGGCTATCTATCAACACAAGATTTAAGACCATAAAATCATACACCGATGGTACGTGACATGCTGTCGTAGTACACGCAAATTTAATCCAAATTACAACTAGTAGATAGCAATAAATGGGTATCGAACACAGGGAGTTTGTGGAAAATGTGTTGATTCAATAGTCTTGCAAATTAACTACAATTAACCTAATACACAGAAATTAAAGATCAAGAGTTTGGATTGTTTGATTTAAAAACTAAATTATCAACTAATTACTAATCAAGATTGGATTTTTAATTCAGATTATGAGAACAATGATCATCTTAGGTTTCAGTTTCTTTTAACACTTGTGCAAAATTCCAACTAGAAAGATTTACATAGACATAACTCATGCATAAATAATTATTGTGATAAAAGGGAACAAAGTACTCGGATTATATCAATGCGAGGTCGTTTCCCAATGATCAATCAATCAATATCCAACCCTAACCCTTCCCGTGATATCTCGATTGTCAACGACACCAAGAACGTACGATTTAGACTAGAATTGCAATACCAATTAACAAGCTACAATCAAGTATTCATACACCATGATAATCAAAGCAAACACACAAAGTTATCATTCTAGAAATTAAGGAAAATCACACAATAGTTGTAGAGAAACATTCACCTAAGATGATCACCACAAATTTAGCCGGACATTGTTCGGTTGATCATCATAACATCAAAGTTCAAGTTCATACGAATCAAAAACCAAAACCAAATGTTTAGAATTATTCCCAAATGATCTCCAAAGCTAAAATTCGCCCCCCAAGTGCAGAGAAACGTCCCCAATCATGAATCATGTGAAAAGGCACATGAAAACGGTTTTAAATGAGGCAGTTACGTTTTCCTCGTCACCTCTACCGTAACTTACGGTAGCTACCGTAAGTTATGGTAGACTTCAAAATGCTACGGTGGAACTCTCCTGTGTTACGGTAGAAAAATGTGGTTTTCAGGGCCACCGTAATTTACGATACCCACCGTAAATTACGGTGGAGCCCTGAGTTCTTTGTTTCGTTTCTTCTTTCCTTCCATGTGTGACCCGTTCCACTCCAGTTCATCCAAAGCAGCGTTTTCTCCATTTTAAGCTCCAAGACGTACCTGAAACATAAGCAACTGTAGTCATCTAATTCAAGATAATTACGCAATCAAGTGAGGGATAAACTCGTCTTTTAACACCATTAAGGGTTGTCCTATGGACCACCCGTCAGTACGTTACCCACATGATGTATAGTTCGTTATGTTTGTATCACTTAGTATCTTTTATCACTTTAAGCATTAAGCCTACCAACATATCACAATAGATCTTAGTCTTTTCGGCTATAACACCTTACGTGTGTTGGTCAAACCCTTTAGCATGAACATTTATTTCAATTCCCATTTGATGCAATAAAATCTCATTTTGGATTAATCTATTTTTCAAATGTTTTTGGATTTTTCTCATTTTCTCCCCCTAAAACAATGCATATGTACATATATGTCCCTCTTCCCCCCTAAATTTGTGCATCACACTTTATGCACAAATTTACCTAATAATGGAAACTTATGTATAAAGAGATAAACGAAAGAAAAAGAAAAATATTTTTGTTATTTTTGCTTAACCGTTCCGTCATTAGATTGAAGACTAATCAATATCAAAATTAAAGCATGGAATTTAAATTGTACCTTTCTTGTTGATCTTGTCTTACCTCTCTTATCTCCTCCACAGGAAACATATAATCTGTAAAAAAAAAGTGAACATTTTGCAACAGTGAGATGTTACCCGTTATATCTCTAGAACAACCGCTATCAACATTCCAGAGATTGCCAACAGCTCCTCCATGGTTGTCCCTGAAAAATAAGGAGATTAGTAAGACAATGGTACCCAGGCCATCGTGGCCCTGGGTTTTCCTGAAGTATCAAAGTAAGACACTTCCTTTAAGCACAAGTCACCTTTCATTTCAAGGATTGGAGATGTTACTGCTTTGCATTTGGGTTTCCAAATTTGTTTTGGCTTAACAAACGCGTTTGTTGCCTTCGATTTAGCAACTTTAGTTGTTTCAGGTTTGCTAGTTTTAGAGACACGTTTTTGTTCCTGAACAGCCTTACCTTTGTTTTTAGCAGCATTCCAATCCCAATCAGATGGTTTAACCTTGGGACTCACATTCTTCATTGCCTTAGGTGATGATACCTTCATTGGTTTAGGATGGTAGTTATCATTTGGTGTAACCCTCTGATTTTGAGCATAGTAGGGTACATAGGGATGGTGTGTGCAGTTTCGAGCAATGTGACCAGCACTGCCGCAATTGAAGCATGTTTGTCTCTTCACGTAGAAAGCATTCTGATCAGCTTGATTTGCTCTTGCAGGCCCTGAAGGATGAACCGGTCCTTTCAATGCTTGTTTTTGTTGCACATTTCTTGCAAATGAAGATGAATTTGGATGTCTAAACTTGTCATTTGCAGGGGCCTTCTGTGGTGGAGATTTCTTTTGATTCTTCTTATTCTGCTTAGACTGCAAGTCTTGTTCAGAAATCTCACTGGTCTTTCCAAAAGCTTGGTTAGCACAGTTAAATGCATATTTCTCACATTTGCCATTACTGATTGGCTTAACAAAAGCATTTTTAACATCACGAGCTTTTTGAGGACTATTGCTGCCCGTTGAGGACCGTGGAGAGCGTAATTATCTTGATGTTTAGGCTTCTTCTTTCCGCATCCTTTACCTGCTCGTTTCGACTCTTGTTGCTTGATCTGAACCTTTTATCACAAGCAGTGGGTTCAGATTTTTCAGATTGTGTACTCGGAGCCTTGGTCATGCCATTTTTCACTTCATCAGCTTTGGTAGGATCCATGAGTTTTGGCTTATCAGATGAAACACCAGAAACTTCAGCTGAATCATTAGATGAGTCATCAGCACATGAGGGTTCTGCACATGACACTTTTGCTCGTGTGTCTGATGTATAATCACTAGGTTTGTCATACACCATATGTTGTTCGTTCTAAGATCTTCATTGGTGTCAGGCATTCTCGTGTAATTGTGATTATATGGTGAGGCAGCCTGATTGTATCCCAAACCCTTCCCTTTGTTCTTTTTGTATACAAGCTGCACATCGCACACATCTTAAACGACCTTGCTGGAAGTATCAAACTTCTTCATGTTTAACTCATTTTGTTGATACTTGCCAGTAAGAAGATCTATCTCAGCTCTCACAGAATCACATTCCAAAGTTTTTACGTTAAGTCTGTTTTTATAATCATGGACCCAACATTGTTGTTGATTTACGTCCAAGTGGAGCTGAGCTATGTCCTTCTTTTGTGCTTCAACCTTTTCATTTAGCAATTTATTGCTTTGTCTAAGGCTGATGCACTGAGTCATGGCACTTTTATAATCATTAACCATCTTAGCATTGAGTGCCCTGAGTTGTGCAACTTTATTCCTACAATGTTTAGTACACAACAGATAATTGATCGTGTCAATGAGCGATTTTAGTTTGTCTATCGGAGTTTGGGATTGGGCTTGGGGTGCCTGTTTGGCCACTTCATCAGGATAAGATTCTGTTAATTGTGCGGCATTCACATCAGATGATGCAGTAGCCACAGGTGAAGGTGAGGCAATCTGAGCAGTGTTGGGATCAGTAGCATGTGGTGAAGTAGCAACGGCCTTCAAACAGTTAGACATAGACGACGATGTGTTGCGTGATTCTGACTCATCTGCTTATCCTCCTAAACGTATTCATTGACTAAGGATATGTCACACCCCAACCAATGGTGGAAACATCGGAGTGGGATGAAGAAAGATTGCTCATCACACATAACGCTATTTTGTGACAATAATTAAATAAAAACCGTTTCATTTCATAACTTCAAATTATCAAACATTACATGAACGTTCAAATGACAACAAATACAAGATGATAACATAATGACAAGAACAAAATTGATACAACATATTAAACCTAAGGCGTCTATATGTGTATCAACGTATCGTTGCTACTTCAATTTCATAGCATCATCATCCCCAACCTGTAACATGTTTAAAATAAAGTTCAATGCAAAAGCAATGGCGAGTATACAAGTTTTCAGTATATGTATAAGCATAAAAGTTTAAAACGAATCCACGTGTCAACTTAAGTTATTCAGTTAAACGTAACATGGCATGCGATAATTCTAGTCAATCCTCTGTTACCAATAAAGAATGATGTTTTAACATGACCACAAGTCTACGGGCGGTGAGTTACTCCTATAGCGCTATACATGTTAAATGGAGGCTCGTACGAAGCTAATGACTATGGTATCATATAAAAATCACCCAAGTTCACGTATCAAGCATAACAAATAGTTTCATGTATAAGGATTGTTTTGTGTATGCATAAAGAAAAAAGTTTTGAGTGTAGTTTATAGTTTAACATGTCACACCCCAAAAGTGGTAAACGAAAAAGGGGAAGTTCGAGTATACTCACGGTTCTGCAAGCTTACACAAAGAAATGAAGGTGTATGAGTATTGGAGGATAACAGAAAATTAAGGATTCGGAATCAAAAGAATATGGAAAGTAACATATGAGAAAATAATCATCTAGTCATATAATACTTGTTTGACACTATAAAACCCCAAGGGTTAGAATGTTTTCATGGGTCAAAATACCCATTAGAGTCATAACAAGTTATTAAGTCTTAGATGACGTAATCTAATATTTTGACAAATGACCACTAACTCATCATCAAAGGTTCGATTACTTAGATGATATATAAGTATTATATAGTGTGAATTATCAAATATAGGTCAAGCATGAGGTAGGAGGATGAATCCCCCATTTAGGAATCTCTTTTGTATATCATATAAGTCATGTAGGAGGTAGGAAGAACAAGTCTTCCATTTAGGCACCTCTTTGGTGTTCACCACTACACTTCTTGTAATAAACAATCAAGGAGGGTCATGAACATACAACAAGGAACAACTTAACTACAACTAATCTAAGAAATCATCAAGTAATGTGTGGATTTTCAAGTAGGATAGCCCAAGCTAGTCCTATAATCACACAAATATCAAGCTTTAAGCTTGTTCATTACTTGTGGGTTAAACCATAACCAAAACAGAAAGTTTATGAGGTTTTAACCTCTGATTTTAAGTGTTAAAACCTTGTTTTTATGCCCTACTAACCATAGAAGTGATTATGAGCATAAGGACATAGGAATGTGTATGAGATAACTCAAGTTTAAGCTAGTTTAGTAAAGTTTAATCAAAACAAAAAGTTTGGAGCCATATATGGTGATATTCCATCCTTGGTTTTCCATGGAAAACCTGTTGGAAACATACCTAAGTTGTTCTAAGCAAGTAGGAAGAAGAATCAAGGAAAAAGGTTAAGAAATGAGTGAGTTATGCTCACTTTTGTGAGTTGATATGAATCTGCCGTAGCTCCTGAATTCAGCTACGTTTTTTAGAGATTGAGAGTAGTTTTAGAGTGTCTGCAAAGTGGAAAAAGCTTGGAAATGTATTGGGATGTATAGGGAATGAATTAGGGTTTGGTTGGTGAGTATTTAATGAAGAAAGCACACTTGAACTACCAAAAACACACCCAAACCCGCCAATCCCGAAGCCGAAACAAGTAAACTGCGGATTCAACCTGCTGGCGGGCCGCGAGCCAGGTAATGGGCTGGATCGCGGGCCGTGACCTGGGGTGGGGGCTGGGTATTAGTTTCGCATATTGACAACTTTCGCCCTTTAAGTGTATATTTGCAAGGTTAAGGGTTATTTATGACATATGAGCATAAAATAAAGGTTTATTAAGTATAATTAACATAAGACAAGTATAATGAAGTATGATTAAGCGTATGAATGTCGTAAATAGGTATCATATGCATCCAAACGTCGTATTATGCATGTATTTCATGAATTTGCAAGCTTAACACCTAGTTTCCAAGAATTAAGAATAAATTATCAATAGTTTCACGAATTCAAATGTAGGAACATGTATGAAGTAAGTATAACACGAATTTAAAGAAATACGAGTTTTATTTATTATCCAAGTCTCGGATTTTACAATGATTACAACGAAAGAACGATTACAAGAACTCAAGACTTCCAAAAATAGAAATACAAACAAGACTTTCTAATTAAGGGAAGTACGAAGAAGCAGGGCATTACAGTCTCCCCTACTTTAGGAAATTTCATCCCGAAATTTAGGAAGAAGTAACGAAAAGTTGTGGATACTTCATCTTCATATCACTCTCGAGTTCCCAAGTGAATTCAGCACCACGTTTTCCTCCCCATCGAACCTTAACGATAGGAATTTGACTGCGCCTCAATTTCTTAACTCATCGGTCCATGTTTTCGACGGTTTTTTCCACGAAATGTAAAGTCTCGTTTATTTGAAGATCTTCTAGTGGAACTTGAAGTCCTTCATCAGCTAGACACTTCTTTAGATTTGAGACGTGGAAGACAGGATGAACGCTGTTGAGTTCTTCAGGTAGGTCCAGTCTATACGCAACCTTGCCAATCCTTTCGAGAATTCTGAAAGGAGCAACGTAGCGAGGTGCGATTTTTCCTTTATTACCAAAACGAACCACACCCTTCCAAAGGGATACTGTCGCTACCCCCGCCCCCTTATCTGTCCCGGGAATGGGCGGCCGCGAACATCAGTGTTGGTGGTATCATTTGTTTATCATTTTGGCAGCGGAAATTTCATCAGGACCGTAGTTAGGAAATATTTTATCAGAGTAAATACCACACTTTTATAATCTTAAAAATATTGGGATAAAACCCAAGTTTATAAAGAAAAATCTCCATTTTATTGAATAAAACATCTTCTTTTATTTAGGTAACTTTTATAGCCACTTTCCAAGCCTTCAGTGTTGTTCAGCTGGCTTCTAGTTGGCTCTAACATTTTGTTACCTGAAACATGTTTTAAAAACATTTGTCAGTGGGAAATACTGGTGATTGAATCCCAGTTTAATCAAGAAGAGTTTTATCAATTAACACAGTATTGAGAGCGATTACAATGTTTATATCTACACAATTACTCATTCAGTACTGTCAATCATGACTGGTGGGTCATATTACTCATTGGCTAACTCTTTGTCCAATGGTAACGTCTTCCACATTTTGTATACAAAACCCCAACATACCGGCAGTAATTGAAGAATTACAAATACTCAATCACTGCTTAATCATATTGTAAAATATTTAAGGTTTTGTAAAACAGTTCACAAAAAGGTTTACAAAAAGAGGATGAACTCGCATTGCTGTCTTAGGTTATCCTTTAGGGTTTCCTGGTGATTATCTATAATTTACACAATTGCATACGTGTTAGTATAATAACCCATTATTTATATTAATGATATCCTCCCCGAGACGGCATTCCAACGACTACGTCGGGCAGAACCACGACAGCCGTTACGAAACCCTGGATCAATCGGGCAGCGTATCTAATACGTAACTGGGGTTATGATACTTACAACGGAGCAGAACTTTGTTATTTAGGGGGATATTATACCCGATTATTATGCCTACTATCAGAAATTCGAGAGAGAGAAAGAGAAATGAACGAATTGTTTTTGAAAGCCCGATGCCTGCTTATATAGGGCCTGATTTCAGGTCTTTCGCGGCCCGCATAAAGTGAGACCTCGGGCTACGCAGCCCGCGAGGCTCCCTAGACTAGGCCCTAGGGTTGCTGATTCGGATAGTAGCTTCCACACGCGTCGTGCCACGTGGCTGCACCGAGTGCGACCTGATCTCTTTGCTGTCGCGCCCCGCGTAGACCAGAGAGTGATCCTACGCGGCCCGCGAGCGACAAAAAAACTTTGTTTTATTTTATTTTTAATGATATATCATATTTTGGGCTCGGTTTTCACATACGGGGCGTATTTTAAGACCTATGGGAATATTTAAAATATATTTGGGTGTCAGAAAAATATTTTGGAGGGTTATTATATCCTCCCCACCTTGTTTTAGAGCTCGTCCTCGAGGTCTTCTAGAACAAGTGTGGATATTTCCTTTGCATTTCTGATTCAAGCTCCCATGTGTATTTTGGTCCTCTTTTGGAGTCCCACTTCACTTTGACCAGAACTAATCTCTTATGCTTGAGGTTCTTGACTTTCCTATCTTCAATCTGTAGAGGTCTTTCTACAAATTTTAATTGTTCATTTACCTCTATATCCTTAAGAGGTACTACCAGTGATTCATCAGCTAAACACTTCTTGAGATTTTAGATACATGAAATACATCATGTATTCCTGCCATTTCCTCTGGCAGCTGTAGCTGATAGGCTACATGTCACACCCCGACCACGTGGAACATACAAAACGTGGCGGAAACGTCGGGGAGTGTTGTAACAGAATTAATTGTTTCAAATCCATGGCAATTGAAGTTTCGTTTTATTGATTAAAGGTGTTACAATGTCTTATCAAACAAAGAAATACAACATAATTAACTAGTCTTGCATCTTTTATTGTCACTAAAGCCCAAATCTGCCTATATGTATCTTGATCATCTTATGCAACATCTCCTGAAAAACACATGTGAAAATAGGTACGTCAGCATAAAAATGCCGGTGAGATACATAGGTTTTGTGAAAATAGGTTTCATGACTTATGTTTGAGAAAATGTTTAGTCATGAACCTTGTTATTTGCTTTGTTTTGTAAATCATTTGAAAATCGATAAGATCAGATGATATGTATAAATAATGTACGGTTAAATGAATAACCATGTAAAATGAGTTTGTATTAGATAAATTGTTTGTAAATCAATGTCTTGTGAAAAATATGTTATTTGTATAAAATGTTCTATGTCTCAACCTGAAATGATTCAGATAACGCTACAATATATAATACCATACAAACACTTATATATAGGAAGTACCAGCGGCGTATCCACCATGCTTGTATCATATTACACACGCATCGTTACTTAATCACTTAATCAAACCAAACCAAACAATGTAAGATGTCTATGTTTAAACCAATTGCCAAATGTATTGAATAATATGTCAAAATGTTTATGTCAAGATGTAAACCATGTAATGTGTAACCAAAATGATATGTATGGCTAGTGAAATGCATCAACTAAACCATATGCACAAGAACATAGTATTGAAGTAAAACTTGGTTTAAATCAAAGTTATGTTTTGTGTAGTAAATGCATGATCAATGTAAATCATGTAATATGCGTCCAAAATGTAAGTATGTGATGAATAACAAATGTACTAAGTATGAAGAACAATGCAACGATTGAACATACATAGCATGTGAACTGTACTAAGTATGCAACAACAGACATACGTAGCATGCGACCTGTACTAAGTATGCAACAATAGACATACGTAGCATGTGATGTAATGTAAAACAATGTACTAAGTAATGCACACAATGGCACACCTAGTATGAAATGTAATGAAATCATGTACTATAATGTACTAATGAACATAACAAGTATATGATGTGAAAACAGGAAAGCATGAAAGTAACAAGTAGGCACATGTGTTTCACCCCAAAACAGTTTGGAAAACAGTAAAAGAGGGGTCTATGTACTCACTTGAGATTGCTCAGAAGTCCTAGGATAACCACCAAGCAATGCTAGAGATCACGGAAATCCAACGGCACCTAATATAGGTATCTATGTTAATTAACCGGACCTATATCGGAAGACTGGGTAGCATTAGGGTTTGTAAACCAAATGAGTGTAGGAACTCATATGATATGGTTTAACAAAGCCTACATACTAAATGAAACTTAACCTAAGTCTTATCGACCCATTACGACCCGTTTAGGAAGCTTATGCTACTTTAACGCGTCGTTCGCGTGAAACGCGTTCGGACCGCCTAACTAGTCCTATGACAAGTGTTATATGCCTAAACATGTTACATAATCAGTTATGTGACAAAAGTTTAGGTTACATATGCTTAATTACCAATTATACATGAAAAGGGTATTCTGGTAATTTACCTAAGGCATATAAACTACCTATCATACAACTACTTAAACGATGTGACCATAGGGTATAACCTCGGAAGGTTATGCCCTATACTAGGGTCACCTAATGTATTTGGTCGGATCCTAATGATCGACCAAACTGGGTCGGGTTCGAAGGTATAGGCGATTTATTAGATCGCCTACCCTACGACCCTAGACAACGTGGTAATCAGTGGGCATAGTCCCAAGGGACTATGACCAACGTGATTACACTCACGTTGCGAAGTTCAAACGAACTTCGCATTGACCATTACTGGTCAACGCTGAAAGTCAAACTTTAACAAAGTTTGACTTTCTGACTCGAAAAGCAGTAAAATAAGGAAAAGAACGAAAGAATACTTACGAAGGGTCCCCGAATGCTAAACTCGATTCAAAAATCTCAGGTATGAAACAAATGTTTCAACTTAGAGTTTCTCAAATCAAGTTTCTAGTGATTTTAGCAATGGGGGGTATGGGGTATTTATAGGAATACCCGAACCGTTAAGATCGTTTCATGGAAAACGTGCCTTAATCCCATCCGTACATGTGTTGAAAAGTTATGGTGTTTAGGTGTTTAAATTCCATCCATACATGTGTTGCAAAGTCATGGTGTTTAGGTGTTTAAATTCCATCCATACATGTGTTGCAAAGTCATGGTGCTTAGATTCCATCCTTATCCGCTGACTAAGCAAGTTTAGAATGTGTGGTTGTGAATTAAACAACGGCTAATACATCGAATCTGGTCCCGAATGCGAAAAACGAACCAAATGACGCGAAGAATGGATTTTTCTTATGGCGAGCACTAAAATATAATATTTTAGTGCTTACATAAATTTTTGGATGTCCGGATGTATTCAGAACGTAAGTTATGCCCGAAAATGCAAACTTGTGCACTTTTTGACACTTTTAGTCCCTGAATGACCCAAAAGTTTATTTTAGCACACCGAACCCCTCAAAGCCTATTTCTAAGCTATGTAAAGGATATTTATGGTATGTTTAACTTATGGTCATGTTCCGGAAGGTCTGTTACAGTTCAAATTGGCATACTTTCGCAGTTTGTCAACTTTAGTCCCTGTAAGCGATTAAACTTTGATTTCACCACACCAAACCTTCCAAAACTTATATCTAAGTTATGTAAAGGTTATTTAAGGTATGTTAAGCCTATTTCACTATTCCGGAGTGTTCGTTGGATTAAACTGGTTATATCTACTCATCAGAGCGCGTATAACCCTCCAGAAAGCGATTTAAAGCTTGAAATCGAACAAGAATTGATATGTGTAAACGATACACATATTTTTACAAATCCCAAGTATGAAATACTATATTTCATTGGTTTGGAATTTGTTTGATGGTTGGAGTGACACGGGTGTTACAGTCTCCCCTACTTTAGGAAATTTCATCCCGAAATTTATTCGTAGGAGTTTATATGTGACTTTGTGTTAAATAACCATAAAAGATGAACAAGACATAATCCTGTAATTTCTCTTTAATTAACATTTTTCAGAATGAAAAATGAACAGAGTTATTTTCAACAGGCATTCTTTAGAAACAAAAATGAACGGAATAGTCATTTTACATCTTCAGAAACAAAAAAGAACCGAATGAGTCATTTTACATCTTCAGAAACAAAAATGAACGGAATAGTCATTTTACATCTTCAGAAACAAAAATGAACCGAATGAGTCATTTTACATCTTCAGAAACAAAAATGAACGGAATAGTCATTTTACATCTTCAGAAACAAAAATGAACGGAATAGTCATTTTACATCTTCAGAAACAAAAATGAACCGAATGAGTCATTTTACATCTTCAGAAACAAAAATGAACCGAATGAGTCATTTTACATCTTCAGAAACAAAAATGAACGGAATAGTCATTTTACATCTTCAGAAACAAAAATGAACCGAATGAGTCATTTTACATCTTCAGAAACAAAAATGAACCGAATGAGTCATTTTACATCTTCAGAAACAAAAATGAACGGAATAGTCATTTTACATCTTCAGAAACAAAAATGAACGGAATAGTCATTTTACATCTTCAGAAACAAAAATGAACGGAATAGTCATTTTACATCTTCAGAAACAAAAAAGAACCGAATGAGTCATTTTACATCTTCAGAAACAAAAATGAACGGAATAGTCATTTTACATCTTCAGAAACAAAAATGAACCGAATGAGTCATTTTACATCTTCAGAAACAAAAATGAACGGAATAGTCATTTTACATCTTCAGAAACAAAAATGAACCGAATGAGTCATTTTACATCTTCAGAAACAAAAATGAACCGAATGAGTCATTTTACATCTTCAGAAACAAAAATGAACGGAATAGTCATTTTACATCTTCAGAAACAAAAATGAACGGAATAGTCATTTTACATCTTCAGAAACAAAAATGAACCGAATGAGTCATTTTACATCTTCAGAAACAAAAATGAACCGAATGAGTCATTTTACATCTTCAGAAACAAAAATGAACGGAATAGTCATTTTACATCTTCAGAAACAAAAATGAACGGAATAGTCATTTTACATCTTCAGAAACAAAAATGAACCGAATGAGTCATTTTACATCTTCAGAAACAAAAATGAACGGAATACAGGACAAAATTTGCTGTGGTCTCTGTGCACTGAATTTCCATAATTATGTACGGGTCCATAATTACGTAATTCCTTGCACAGTCCGCACAGTGCATTTCATGATGTGTAGGGGAAGAAAATATCAAACCTGTGATGAGTGTGACTAGACTACCATAGGGTCCTTTTAATCAGATCAACACATGATCTTTTTAATTAGACCTCCAAGGAGTCCTTTCAGCTATATCATCACATGATATTCCTAACCAGATTTTTGGATCAATCTGTTTAACTAGACCACTCAGGGGTCTAATTATGGAATGGTACAATATAATCCAAGGGACTTAACTACAACGTAGAAGCCCATTGAGGATTTAATATAGTACCTTTGGATATCCTACTATGAATTTCCTTATACAAAGATATGGAAGATTCTACGAGGATTTGGATGACAAAACTTGGATTACACAAAAACATAAAAGGAAACACACAAGCACATAATCACATAGTTGTTTAACTTGGTTATTAATTTGTTATCTTCGGACGCGGATACTTAAAGCACACCAGGAATCCAATTCGTGGATTTCATTTGGCACTTTAATTATTTCAAGAATCTATCTATGAAGATAGGAAAATCTTAATAGGAATTCGGCTTTGTCCTTATTGAATTGTGATGTACGTATTGAATCATACAAAGAATTCAATTAAGGACTCCGATGAATGATACCCATCCACAAGGATCTAATTATGAGGATAGAAAGATCCTACATGGATTTTTGGAGTTTGTGTAACGGGAGGTGTTCCGACACCTTGCACTAGGCGTGCTTACGTCGATACACAAAGTAGAAAGTTCATGAGGTTGAGGCGCCAGAAATGCCAAGCGACATATGAAGCAGAGTTTGAAGGTTGAGCAGCAGCAGGATTTGTAACAGCTTTGCTTTGGATTACAAAGCGGCATATGTTAACCAAACGTCCCCATCGTCCACCGTGGGTACATTTGTAACAGGGTATTTGATTTGAATGATGAAGGTTGCATTGATTTCTCCAAGGAGCAGTTCGCTTATACGGCTTCATCCTTGAGACGAGTCATGGTAATAGCTAAATCAACGGTCTTCTGGAGTACGACGCCTATTTGTTGGGCAGTTGTAGCACCTGGTTCGGACATTGTTGTTGCAACGTAGAGGCACCATGTAGAAAATGGAAGACATGGGAGGAAACAAGCGAAAGATAGTCAAAAGAAAATGACAAGGCATGTAGATTGTGACCATTTGTTTGTTACCAAAGGCAAACAAATGAGACAGTGACTAATCAAAGTAAATGGGTCAATATAATGTATCGCGAAGACATGCTCGCCTATAAGTGAACACTCATCCCAAGAATTCCCAGGTAAGCACAACTGGTCTCGCGTCTGATGAGATGTATACGAAGTGCTTGCCTAGACAGAAAACCCAGAATACAGGCATTCACCCTTCCAGTTTGCACGTGTTCACATTATTTAAAACCCAAAACCTTGATGAGATTTTGAAAATTCAAAGGGTTCAAAACCTTATAATAGAGAGTTCAAAACCTAGTAATCAATCATCCTAGAACAGATGATTAGTTTTCAAAGCGGTTTTGAAATTTATGTTCTTGTTGTGGTCGTCGCCTAAGGATAGGTGACGGTATTGTTTTATGACTAAACGCAAGTAAACTCGCGTTAGGGTCCTAAGAAGGTTATAGACTAGGTCAAAGCATTACTAATAACCTAATTCCCTATAACCATTGGCTCTGATACCATCTTTTCTGTCACACCCCGACCACGTGGAACATACAAAACGTGGCGGAAACGTCGGGGAGTGTTGTAACAGAATTAATTGTTTCAAATCCATGGCAATTGAAGTTTCGTTTTATTGATTAAAGGTGTTACAATGTCTTATCAAACAAAGAAATACAACATAATTAACTAGTCTTGCATCTTTTATTGTCACTAAAGCCCAAATCTGCCTATATGTATCTTGATCATCTTATGCAACATCTCCTGAAAAACACATGTGAAAATAGGTACGTCAGCATAAAAATGCCGGTGAGATACATAGGTTTTGTGAAAATAGGTTTCATGACTTATGTTTGAGAAAATGTTTAGTCATGAACCTTGTTATTTGCTTTGTTTTGTAAATCATTTGAAAATCGATAAGATCAGATGATATGTATAAATAATGTACGGTTAAATGAATAACCATGTAAAATGAGTTTGTATTAGATAAATTGTTTTTAAATCAATGTCTTGTGAAAAATATGTTATTTGTATAAAATGTTCTATGTCTCAACCTGAAATGATTCAGATAACGCTACAATATGTAATACCATACAAACACTTATATATAGGAAGTACCAGCGGCGTATCCACCATGCTTGTATCATATTACACACGCATCGTTACTTAATCACTTAATCAAACCAAACCAAACAATGTAAGATGTCTATGTTTAAACCAATTGCCAAATGTATTGAATAATATGTCAAAATGTTTATGTCAAGATGTAAACCATGTAATGTGTAACCAAAATGATATGTATGGCTAGTGAAATGCATCAACTAAACCATATGCACAAGAACATAGTATTGAAGTAAAACTTGGTTTAAATCAAAGTTATGTTTTGTGTAGTAAATGCATGATCAATGTAAATCATGTAATATGCGTCCAAAATGTAAGTATGTGATGAATAACAAATGTACTAAGTATGAAGAACAATGCAATGATTGAACATACATAGCATGTGAACTGTACTAAGTATGCAACAACAGACATACGTAGCATGCGACCTGTACTAAGTATGCAACAATAGACATACGTAGCATGTGATGTAATGTAAAACAATGTACTAAGTAATGCACACAATGGCACACCTAGTATGAAATGTAATGAAATCATGTACTATAATGTACTAATGAACATAACAAGTATATGATGTGAAAACAGGAAAGCATGAAAGTAACAAGTAGGCACATGTGTTTCACCCCAAAACAGTTTGGAAAACAGTAAAAGAGGGGTCTATGTACTCACTTGAGATTGCTCAGAAGTCCTAGGATAACCACCAAGCAATGCTAGAGATCACGGAAATCCAACGGCACCTAATATAGGTATCTATGTTAATTAACCGGACCTATATCGGAAGACTGGGTAGCATTAGGGTTTGTAAACCAAATGAGTGTAGGAACTCATATGATATGGTTTAACAAAGCCTACATACTAAATGAAACTTAACCTAAGTCTTATCGACCCATTACGACCCGTTTAGGAAGCTTATGCTACTTTAACGCGTCGTTCGCGTGAAACGCGTTCGGACCGCCTAACTAGTCCTATGACAAGTGTTATATGCCTAAACATGTTACATAATCAGTTATGTGACAAAAGTTTAGGTTACATATGCTTAATTACCAATTATACATGAAAAGGGTATTCTGGTAATTTACCTAAGGCATATAAACTACCTATCATACAACTACTTAAACGATGTGACCATAGGGTATAACCTCGGAAGGTTATGCCCTATACTAGGGTCACCTAATGTATTTGGTCGGATCCTAATGATCGACCAAACTGGGTCGGGTTCGAAGGTATAGGCGATTTATTAGATCGCCTACCCTACGACCCTAGACAACGTGGTAATCAGTGGGCATAGTCCCAAGGGACTATGACCAACGTGATTACACTCACGTTGCGAAGTTCAAACGAACTTCGCATTGACCATTACTGGTCAACGCTGAAAGTCAAACAAAGTTTGACTTTCTGACTCGAAAAGCAGTAAAATAAGGAAAAGAACGAAAGAATACTTACGAAGGGTCCCCGAATGCTAAACTCGATTCAAAAATCTCAGGTATGAAACAAATGTTTCAACTTAGAGTTTCTCAAATCAAGTTTCTAGTGATTTTAGCAATGGGGGGTATGGGGTATTTATAGGAATACCCGAACCGTTAAGATCGTTTCATGGAAAACGTGCCTTAATCCCATCCGTACATGTGTTGAAAAGTTATGGTGTTTAGGTGTTTAAATTCCATCCATACATGTGTTGCAAAGTCATGGTGTTTAGGTGTTTAAATTCCATCCATACATGTGTTGCAAAGTCATGGTGCTTAGATTCCATCCTTATTCGCTGACTAAGCAAGTTTAGAATGTGTGGTTGTGAATTAAACAACGGCTAATACATCGAATCTGGTCCCGAATGCGAAAAACGAACCAAATGACGCGACGAATGGATTTTTCTTATGGCGAGCACTAAAATATAATATTTTAGTGCTTACATAAATTTTTGGATGTCCGGATGTATTCAGAACGTAAGTTATGCCCGAAAATGCAAACTTGTGCACTTTTTGACACTTTTAGTCCCTGAATGACCCAAAAGTTTATTTTAGCACACCGAACCCCTCAAAGCCTATTTCTAAGCTATGTAAAGGATATTTATGGTATGTTTAACTTATGGTCATGTTCCGGAAGGTCTGTTACAGTTCAAATTGGCATACTTTCGCAGTTTGTCAACTTTAGTCCCTGTAAGCGATTAAACTTTGATTTCACCACACCAAACCTTCCAAAACTTATATCTAAGTTATGTAAAGGTTATTTAAGGTATGTTAAGCCTATTTCACTATTCCGGAGTGTTCGTTGGATTAAACTGGTTATATCTACTCATCAGAGCGCGTATAACCCTCCAGAAAGCGATTTAAAGCTTGAAATCGAACAAGAATTGATATGTGTAAACGATACACATATTTTTACAAATCCCAAGTATGAAATACTATATTTCATTGGTTTGGCATTTGTTTGATGGTTGGAGTGACACGGGTGTTACACTACAGGTCCTATTCTTCTAGTAATCTCAAAAGGTCCAACATACCTGGGGCTTAGCTATCCCCTTTTGATGAATCTTACCACTCTTTTTCTAGGAGAGACTTTTAATAATACTTTATCTCCTACTTGAAATTCCAACAGCTTTCGTCTGTTATTAGCATAACTCTTTTGTCGATCACATGCTGCTTTCAGTCGTTCCTTGACTTGAATGATTTTGTCTGTTGTTTCTTGTACTATCTCAGGTCCAGATAG
The DNA here is from genome assembly GCA_030545235.1 of Helianthus tuberosus. Taxonomy (NCBI): domain Eukaryota; kingdom Viridiplantae; phylum Streptophyta; class Magnoliopsida; order Asterales; family Asteraceae; genus Helianthus; species Helianthus tuberosus. The sequence continues at coordinate 140,015,970 of CM060424.1, forward strand.
TTGCTTTTCTCCAACTTCTGCCCAACAGACTGGAGTTCGGCACTTTCATCCATAAAGTGCTTCGAATGGTGCAGCATTGATACTTGTGTGATAACTATTATTATAAGAAAATCAATGGTAAATGATCGTCCCAATTACCTCCGAAATTAATTACACAAGCTCTAAGCATGTCTTCCATTGTCTGAATTGTCCTTTCACTTTGTCCGTTCGTTTGACGATGATAAGCTGTGCTTAGATTCAATTTGGTTTCCATGGATTTCTGGAAACTTGTCCAAAAATGAGAGGTAAAACAACTATTTTTATCAGAAACAATTGATAGAGGAATCCCATGTAATGAAACTATTTTATTTACATATAATTTAGCTAATTGTTCCATACTGAAAGTTTCCTTCATCGGTAGGAAATGAGCTGACTTAGTTAGCCTGTCTACAATCACCCAGATTGTATCATTACCTTTCCTGGTTTTGGGTAATTTAGTAACAAAATTCATTGTTATCAATTCCCATTTCCATACTGGCATTTCTAACTGTTGCAGTAAACTTGAAGGTTTCTGATGTTCAGCTTTGACTTGTGAACAGGTTAAACACTTTGAAACATATGCTGCTATATCCTTTTTCATTCCTATCCACAAAATGCATCGTATACTTAGACTTATAGGCTTCTTCTAATATATGGTGGCGTAGGTTTCCTAATTTAGGTATCCACATCCTTTTCTTATGGAATCTCCAAATTCCATCTGTTCTTTGTTCTAACCAAAACTCATACTTTGAAAATTTAGCATAAAGCTTTTCTTTTCTTAATAAACTTAGAAGTGCGTGCAAATGCTTTGCATATTTCTCCTTATTCTTAGAGTAAATGAGAATATCATCTATAAAGACAATTATGAATTTATCCAAATATGGCTTACATATTCGGTTCATCATGTCCATAAATGCAGTTGGGGCATTGGTTAAACCAAATGGCATGACAGTAAATTCATAATGGCCATACCTTGTTCTGAAAGCTGTCTTAGGAATGTCCTCTTCCTGTACCTTTAATTGATGGTATCCTGGCCTTAAATTGGTTTTTGAGAAAAATCGTGCTCCTTGCAATTGATCAAACAGATCATCTATTCTTGGTAATGGATACCTATTCTTAATCGTGACATTTTTCAATTCACGGCAATCAATGCACATTCGCATTGATCCGTCTTTCTTTTTTACGAACAAAATTGGTGCTCCCCAGGGTGATGAACTTGGCTGTATGAATCTTTTCTCTAATAGTTCGTCTAGTTGTTTTTTAGTTCCTGCATTTCTACGGGTGCCAAACGGTAAGATGCTTTGGCAATTGGTGCTGTCCCTGGTAGTAGGTGGATTCTGAATTTGACTTCTCGGTCTGGAGAGTGTCCTGGTAATTTTTCTGTAAATACATCTGAAACTTGGGATACTACTGGAATATCCTTTGATTCTTCCCTTTTAGTGTTAGTGATTATAGAAATCAAATACACTAATGACCCCTTTTATTATATAACTTGCTGTTTTCATCACAGAGATGAATTTTGTGGATCTAAAATGTTTATCTCCTTTAATTGTGATCTTTTAACCCTTTGGTGAATTTACTTGAATTGACTTTTGATCACATAAAATACTGGCTTTATTGGCTATTTAACCAATCCAATCCTAACACAACATCAAATCCTGCCAGATTCATGGGGTAAAGGTTTGCAAATAAATTTCTAATTTAGAATTTTGATTCTTGCTCCCTACAAGATTTCAGAAATCTTAATGGTTTCCCCAATTGCTGTCTCTACTAGACATTCTTGTGTAAGTTTAGATAATGGTTGATTGAGTAATTTGCAAAATGAGGTATTAATAAAACATTGGTTCGCACCAGAGTCAAATAATACTTTAGCAAAAACATCATTAACTAAAAATGTACCGGTTATCACATCTGGAATTATCTTGGCTTCATCTGTAGTTAGAATAAATGCTCTAGCATTTTTCTTAGGTGTTTCAATTGTCTTAGCTAAATTTACAGGTTTCTTATAGTAATGTAAGGGGAATTCTTATACTTTTGATGGCATCCCAACTTTAAAGAGTTATTGCCTTCATTTTGTCACACGAATTTCGAGAATGATGATTAAATGAAATAATGTTTGTCATCAGAGTTTATAGATATACATATCTATATAATCATATATTTCATGTACACCTTATTCATAAGGTCAATATATGTAACAGATTTACGTTTCAAAAATATAGGTCAGACATTGCTGGAGTGATTTTATTAACATATACCCCATCTCACCTGGTTTTACAGGAGAGGTAATTATCACTGTATATCCCATACTTAGAATTCTTTCTTAAATTACAATTTTGAAAAATTCATTATTCATTATGGCTGGTATCAAGAAACATGGAATTTAGTATTCTCATGATAGATCATATTCTAGAATCGAGTAATACAAATAAACAAAAAATAACAGTGGCCAAGTGTTATTGCTTATTTATCATATTTGCACTTTTCTAGGTATCATCCTCATGGTATACTAACATCCATTACACTTTATCTATACAAATAATTAGCTTATTTTATATTAAGGCATTAAAAGTTCTTGTGCTACTATGTGTTGGATAGCATTGTGATTTCTTAGGTTTCCATTATTCTGGTTTTCCTGATTTACTTCAGTGTTTATCTAAATATTTATCGGGTATCACAGATAAATATCTAGTACAAACATTTAGATATAATAATACAAACAGGTTGATTAAAAATGGCGAACATTGCGACTTTTATATATATATATATATGTGTGTGTGTGTGTGTGTGTGTTTATTACAACTACAACTGGAATTCAAAATATACTAGTGGTTATGCATCCGTAACTTATTTTAGTCTATCTAGATTATAGAAGTATTATGCTCAACATGTTTTTATGTAAGGTTTATTCTATCTCCTGTCTCTACTAAGTTGTTATCCAAATAGGCGAAATTCTTTTAAAGTTTCTGGCTCATAGGTGGCATGGGTGCTGGTACTGGGTCAGGGTGTTGAGAGATAGGTTGTTTATAAGGATATGGGTTTTTTTTCTGGTTGAGATCTAATTTTATTGGTTGGTCCTGATTTGGTGGTTCAACTATTTAATATAAGTTAGCATTTACTGCTGTAGTGGCTAACATATGGAGATTTACCCATTGCTTATCTAATTCATTTTCCCATGGTGGGTTATTGCCTGTTTCCTGAGTTTGTGCATTTATTTCCTGATTGATTATCACTCCCTTTTGTTGTGACTTCTTTATTTCCTTTATCTTCTCTCGACTTTTTCTAATAATCCAACTTCTCTTCTTAGGGGTAAATGGTTTCTCAGACTGTGCCTTACGAATAAATATTCCTTCCTCAGTATCTGCTGAGTATCCTGAGTGATTTGGTTGAAATGAGGTTCCCTTATCTTTTGATGAACTATCTAATTGACGATAGATGTCTGAAATTCTTTGCTTACCCATACTGTAGACTAACAAATAGTCAAATAACATAAAACACATAATCACATAAATTATTTCCTAACACAGAATTTAAAATTTAAGTGTCAGCAGAACACTTCTTTGGCTTAAACCTGTGGCAAGGCTCTGATACCACCTTCTGTCGCAACCCCCGCCCCCTTATCTGTCCCGGGAACGGGCGGCCGCGAACATCAGTGTTGGTGGTATCATTTGTTTATCATTTTGACAGCGGAAATTTCATCAGGACCGTAGTTAGGAAAATTTTTATCAGAGTAAATACCACACTTTTAATCTTAAACATATTGGGATAAAACCCAAGTTTATACAGAAAAATCTCCATTTTATTGAATAAAACATCTTCTTTTATTTAGGTAACTTTTATAGCCACTTTTCCAAGCCTTCAGTGCTGTTTAGCTGGCTTCTAGTTGGCTCTTACATTTTGTTACCTGAAACATGTTTTAAAAACATTTGTCAGTGGGAAATACTGGTGAGTGAATCCCAGTTTAATCAAGAAGAGTTTTATCAATTAACACAGTATTGAGAGCGATTACAATGTTTATATCTACACAATTACTCATTCAGTACTGTCAATCCTGACTGGTGGGCCATATTACTCATTGGCTAACTCTTTGTCCAATGGTAACGTCTTCCACATTTTGTATACAAAACCCCAACATAACGGCAGTAATTGAAGAATTACAAAGACTTAATCACTGCTTAATCATATTGTAAAATATTTAAGGTTTTGTAAAACAGTTCACAAAAAGGTTTACAAAAAGAGGATAAACTCACATTGTTGTCTTAGGTTATCCTTTAGGGTTTTCTGGTGATTATCTATAATTTACACAATTGCATATGTGTTAGTATAATAACCCATTATTTATATTAATGATATCCTCCCCGAGACGGCATTCCATCAACTACGTCGGGCAGAACCACGACAGCCGTTACGGAACCCTGGATCAATCGGACAGCGTATCTAATACGTAACCGGGGTAATGATACTTACAATGGAGTAGAACTTCGTTATTTAGGGGGATATTATACCCGATTATTATGCCTACTATCAGAAATTCGAGAGAGAGAAAAAGAAATGAACGAATTATTTTTGAAAGCCCGATGCATGCTTATATAGGGCCTAATTTCAGGTCTCTCGTTGCCTGCGTAAAGTGAGACCTTGGGCTACGCAGCCCGCGAGGCTCCCTAGACTAGGCCCTAGGGTTGGTGATTCGGATCGTAGCTTCCACACGCGTCGTGCCACGTGGCTGCACCGGGTGCGACCTGATCTCCTTGCTGTCGCGCCCCGCGTAGACCAGAGAGTGATCCTACGCGGCCCGCGAGCGACATAAAAACTTTGTTTTTATTTATTTTTAATGATATATCATATTTTGGGTTCGGTTTTCACATACGGGGTGTATTTTAAGACCTATGGGAATATTTTAAAATATATTAGGGTGTCAGAAAAATATTTTGGAGGGTTGTTATAGATACCTTGAGAAGTACGAAGTCACCTATCTCGAATTCCAAAGGCTTGCGACGCTTGTCAGCGTAACTCTTTTGTCGGCACCTGGCTTTCAGTAAGTTATCTCGAACCTGTAAAATCTTGTCCGTTGTCTCTTGTATAAACTCGGGACCAGTGATTTGAACTTCACCAAACTCGTGACAACAAATAGGTGAATGGCACCTGCGACCATGCAATTCTTCGATGGGTGCCATTTGAATACTCGTGTGATAACTAGTGTTGTACGAGAATTCGATCAAAGGCAAGTGTGAATCCCAGTTGCCACCAAAATCTATTACGCATGAACGAAGCATATCCTCTAAGGTCTGGATAGTACGCTCAGTTTGACCGTCTGACTGAGGATGAAAAGCGGTGCTAAGGTTAAGAACAGTACCCATAGCGGATTGAAAGGTTTTCCAAAGATAAGACGTAAAGAGACCATCATGATCGGAAATGATGTCAATGGGGATGCCATGACGACAGATGATCTCATCAGTGTAGATTCTAGCTAATTTCTCGACTTTGAAATCTTCACGAATGGGAAGAAAATGAGCTAATTTGGTTAATCGATCAACGATCACCCAAATACTGTCATGACCAGAAGATGTACGAGGGAGCTTAGTGATAAAATCCATAGTGGTGCTCTCCCATTTCCAGATAGGAATTTCTAGTTGTTCGAGCAAGCCAGAGGGTCGTTGATGTTCAGCTTTAACCTTCGAACAAGTGAGACATTTCGCAATGAAGGTGGTGATATCCTTCTTCATTCCAGGACACCAATAGGACATATACATATCTTGATACAAATTTTCAGCACCAGGATGAATAGAATATTTTGATTTGTGTGCCTCCTTCATTAGAAAGTCTCGAAGGTTATCACGATGAGGGATCCAGATGCGATTGAGATAGTATAGAATACCATCGGATTTAGACACAAGATCTTTTTCAACACCACCTCGTATCTCAACGGAGAGACTACCTTCGTTAATAGAGGCGTATTGAGCTTCACGAATGCAGTTTTGAAGATCGTTAACAAGTTGGAGACAACAAATACCCTTTACATGAGTTTTACTACTAAGCACGTCGGCTACTAAATTCTCTTTACCTGGATGGTAGCGAATTTCGCAGTCATAGTCGTTTAATAATTCCACCCAACGACGTTGACGCATGTTCAGTTCTTTTTGGTTGAACATATGTTGAAGGCTCTTATGGTCGGTGAAGACCACACATTTGGTATCATAAAGGTAGTGTCGCCAAATCTTCAAGGCAAAAACAACTGCATCAAGTTCAAGGTCATGAGTAGTATAGTTCTTCTCATGTATTTTGAGTTGCCTTGACGCGTATGCGATAACCTTGTCTCGTTGCATGAGGACAAAACCAAGACCAAGGTTCGAAGCATCACAATACCCGACGAAGTCGTTGCTACCATCAGGAAGCGCGAGAATAGGAGCATTACAAAGCATGTCCTTGAGAGTTTGAAAAGATTCCTCTTGTTCGGGACCCCAAACAAAAGGTTTCTCTTTTGAGTTAAAAAGGTTAAAGGGACGACGATTTTAGAGAAGTTGGAGATAAAACGACGATAGTAACCAGCAAGACCAAGGAAAGAACGAATTTCAGACGGTGACTTAGGTACGATCCAATTCTTCACAGCTTCGATTTTAGCGGGATCAACGTGAATACCAAGTTCGTTGACAGTATGACCAAGGAATTGAACTTCTTTTAACCAGAATTCACATTTAGAGAATTTGGCGTAAAGACGTTCAGTACGCAGAAGCTGAAGGATAAGACACAAGTGTTGCCTGTGCTCTTCTTGAGTCTTGGAGTAGATGAGAATATCGTCGATGAAGACGATCACGAAATTTTCAAATTACCCTTTGCACACGCGGTTCATCAAATCCATGAAAACAGCAGGTGCATTGGTCAAACCAAAAGGCATGACCACGAACTCGTAGTGACCATATCGTGTACGAAAGGCGGTCTTAGGTATATCTTCTTTGAGAACTAGAAGTTGATGATACCCAGAATGAAGGTCGATCTTTGAAAAGCAGGTCACGCCTTGCAATTGATCGAATAGATCGTCAATGCGAGGAAGAGGGTATCGGTTTTTTACAGTAAGCTTGTTGAGCTCACGATAGTCAATACACATACGGAATGACCCGTCTTTCTTTTTGAAGAATAGAACGGGAGCGCCCCAAGGAGAAGTATTAAGGCATATGAAGCCTTTATCAAGAAGCTCTTGAAGTTTGCTCGAAAGCTCTTGCATCTCAGAGGGTGCTAAACGATAAGGGGACTTAGCGACAGGCATAGTGCTAGGCACTAAATTGATGCGAAAGTCAACGGAATGAGCAGGAGGCGGACCAGGAAGATCGTCGGGAAAATCACGTACAACGGGAACGTCACTCATGCTTGGGCCTTTATCCTTCTTTTCCACAATGTGGGCGAGAAAGGCGAAGGTACCCTTGAGTAAGCATTTGTTTGCTTGAATACACGACATAAGCTTGGGACCTTGATAAGGTTTCTCGCCATAGACGTGAAGAGAATCATCGTTTGAAAGAGGAAGACGATTGAACTTTTCATAGCAAACCACTTCAGCACGAACTCGCCTAAGCCAGTCCATACCTACTATGATGTCGAAACTACCCATTTGCATAGGTATGAGGTCGATGCGAAACATATGATCGTTAAGAATCAAGGAACACTTAGAAAGGACGGAATCGACAGCGACGGATTCACCATCAGCGACTTCGACAGCAAAGGATCTTGGCAACTTAGAGCGTTTACACTTAAGCAATGGTTCGAATTCTAACGATACAAGATTCTTATCAGCGTCAGTATCAAATAAACACGAAGCATAAACATGGTTCACAAAGAACGTACCAGTAATAACATCATTGGCGTTTTGAGCCTGAGCAGTGGTAAGGAGAAAGGCTCTGCCTCATGCTGGTTATTGAGCCTATTGTTGCTGCTGTTGCTGCGGTGGTTGTCGCGGTTGCTGTTGAGGCTGGTTTCATTGCGGACAGACGTTTGCCAGATGGTTAAGATCACCACACTTGAAACACTCTCGCACAGGAGCAACTTGGTTTTGAGCTTGATTAGGAGCGGGATTTTGAGCTATGACGACTTGGTTTTGACGATTTTGAGGGCCATTTTGACATCGGTCAAAAAAATGCCCAAACTTATGACAAGTGGCACATTTGCGGCATGGTACAGTGGTAGGGTGATGGTATAAGCAAGTAGTGCACTGAGGTTGAGTTCCATTGTAGCCTCCTTTTGGTAGTTCATTGGCGACAGGGGTAACGGCGGCTACATCTTGGATGGGTTGAGGGTTTGGCGGAGTGACAACCACACAATTTTGGCTTGAAGCCTTCCGCTTCTTGCCTCAGTTTTTCTTGGTGGTAGAGGGTGTTTCAACAGTGGGTTCAGCAACGGCTTGGTGTGCGTGTTTCAATGAAGCTTTTGTGGCATTTCTGCGCATGACGTGGTTATTGTTTAGGCGAGCGGCCAAACGAAAGGTTTCCTCGATAGTAGCTGGGCAAGCAGCTTCAACGAGGTTCATGAAAGAATCGGGTAAGCAGTGGATATACTTGTTGATGGATTTCTCAGGGGTATCAACTTGGCTAGGACAAAGAATGCTAAGTTGTTTGAAACGGAGGGTTAAACAATCGTTGTCGTCATCAACTTGCTTAAGGTGCCAAAACTCATGCTCTAACTTCCTAAGCTCGTGAGGCGGACATAATTCTTCTCTCATAATCTTCTTCAGTTAGGCCTATGGTAAAGCGTGGGTGGCGTCCTCACCTCTTGTGCTTTGCTCAGAGGTCCACCAATCAAGAGCTCTTGATCGGAACACCCCCATAGCGTTTTGGGTGTGCAAGTCGTCAGGACAACCACTCTGACGGAACGTGATCTCCATAGCGTCAAACCAGGTTAGTAATGCGGTGGCACCATCCTTCCCAGTAAATTCCAATGGTTTGCAAGCCATGAATTGCTTGAAAAGAAATGGTGTCTTTGATTTCTCCACCTTGGAGTCCACAGAACCATGGGGTGAATTGGAGTTGGTTTGGATGCGGCTCAGGATGTCAGGTATAACTCGGGCCATCTGATCGGCCATTTGCTCAGCAATGAGCCCAACTAGCTCTTGTTTGGAGATGGAGTCGTTGTTGGAACCTTTCTTTGACTTGGTCTTCTTTGATGAGCTTGGAAATGCCATCTAGAAGTTCGAAAGAAAAGGAAAGGATGAGACTTGATCATAAATTTCAAAACAAGATTTTTGCATGTATAAGCATGTAAGTGTTCACGTATCACGTATAATTCACATAATTCGCATGTTTTCGACAAGTATTCAACAAGTATAAACACGTATGAATGCGTAAAAGAGTATAAATTTAGTTTGTTCTCGAGAATTATTATTGTTTTTGATTGCGTGAGACGTGCGAATTGTGTAACGGTTTTGAAACTAACGAGGTAACAAGTATAAAATCACATATAAATTGAATCACATAAAAGAGAGGCTCATAAAACATGGGATTGTTTCGGGTAGAGAAACGTCAACTATTCCAAAATGAATCGAAAGTCCTTTCAAATTAGAGAAACGTGCTTTGGCCTATAGGTAAGATACTCTCGTCGAGAAGCGATTAACTGTATCTTACCCTTCCAGTTACTACACGTCTCTAATCGATCGGAACAATCAAAACTTTGGAGAGATCGAAAACCAAGGAATGGGACTTAATCGACAAGATGCGGGTTTCACCCCTAACTTGACGATTTCGTACCCTAATGTGGTTGGTACTCGTCGGGTCAAAATATAATTTCGACACTTTGACGAGGGTCCACTAGAGTTTGAATTGGAAATTTACCATTAAGATGTGGATTTCACTCCTAACTTAATGGCGAAATTTCGTGCAAAAATAAAGTATAAGCGAGATGAGAGTCGTTCACCAAATTGTGGGTTTCACGCCTATTTTGGTAAACTTGTATCTTTTGTATAAAGAGTGTCTTCAAGTCTTCAAGTGTATTGTGTAAAATGTCTTAGGAAATACATAATGTAAGTATTTAGACCAAAGGAAGAGAAAAGAAGCAAAGTAGGAAGCATAATATTTTAAGCATGAAACAAGAATGGTAAAAAATGAGGTACCTACTATGGACTAGGTCGAACATGGTAATTCTACCTAATTCCCTATAGTTATGGCTCTGATACCAATCTGTCACACCCCAACCAATGGCGGAAACATCGGAGTGGGACGAAGAAAGATTGCTCATCACACATAACGCTATTTTGTGACAATAATTAAATAAAAACCGTTTCATTTCATAACTTCAAATTGTCAAACATTACATGAAAATTCAAATAACAACAAATACAAGACAATAACATAATGACAAGAACAAAATTAATACAACATATTAAACCTAAGGCGTCTATATGTATATCTAAGCATCGTTGCTACTTCAATTTCATAGCCTCATCATCCTCAACCTGTAACATGTTTAAAATAAAGTTCAATGCAAAAGAGAAGGCGAGTATACAAGTTTTCAATATATGTATAAGCATAAAAGTTTAAAACGAATCCACATGACAACTTAAGTTATTCAAGATAAACGTAACATGGCATGCAATAATCCTAGTCAATCCTCCGTTACGCAATAAAGAATGGTGTTTTAACATGACCACAAGTCTACGGGCGGTGTGTTACTCCTATAGCGCTATACATGTTAAATGGAGGCTCATGCGAAGCTAATGACTATGGTATCACATAAGAATCACCCAAGTTCACATATCAAGCATAACAAGTAGTTTCATGTATAAGGATTGTTTTGTGCATGCATAAAGAATAAAGTTTTGAGTGTAGTTTATAGTTTAACATGTTACACCCCAAAAGTGGTAAACGAAAAAGGGGAAGTTCGAGTATACTCACAGTTTTGCAAGCTTCCACTTGTTAATCCACGAGAGAGTTGTGGTTGTGGGAGGTTGGAACACCAAGTCCTTCTACACGAAGAAACGAAGGTGTATGAGTATTGGAGGATAAAGAAAAATTAAGGATTCAGAATTAAAAGAATATGGAAGGTAACATATGAGAAAATAATCATCTAGTCATATAATACTTCTTTGACACTATGAAACCCCAAGGGTTAGAATGTTTTCATGGGTCAAAATACCCACTAGAGTCATAACAAGTTATTAAGTCTTAGATGATGTAATCTAATACTTTGACAAATGACCACTAATTCATCATCAAAGGTTCGATTACTTAGATGATATATAAGTATTATATAGTCCGCATTATGTCATAGAGGTCAAGCATGAGGTAGGAGGATGAATCCCCCATTTAGGAACCTCTTTTGTATATCATATAAGTCATGTAGGGGTAGGAAGAACAAGTCTTCCATTTAGGCACCTCTTTGGTGTTCACCACAACACTTGTTGTTATAAACAATCAAGGAGGGTCATGAACATACAACAAGGAACAAGTTAACTACAACTAATCTAAGAAATCATCAAGTAATGTGTGGATTTTCAAGTAGGATAGCCCAAGCTAGTCCTATAATCACACAAACATCAAGCTTTAAGCTTGTTCATTACTTATGGGTTAAACCCTAACCAAAACAGAAAGTTTATGAGGTTTTAACCTCTTATTTTAAGTGTCACAACCTTGTTTTTAAGCCTAACTAACCATAGAAGTGATTATGAGCATAAGGACATAGGAATGTGTATGAGATAACTCAAGTTTAGTAAAGTTTAATCAAAATAGAAAGTTTGAAGCCTTATATGGTGATTTTCCAGCCTTGCTTTTCCATGGAAAACCTATTGAAAATATACCTAAGGTTGTTCCAAGCAAGTAGAAAGAAGAATCAAGGAAAAATGTTAAGAAATGAGTGAGTTATGCTCACTTTTGTGAGTTGATATGAATCTGCCTTAGCTCCTGAATTCAGCTACATTTTTTAGAGATTGAGAGTAGTTTTAGAGTGTTTAAAAAGTGGAAAAAGCTTGGAGAAGTGTTGGGATTTATAGGGAATAAATTAGGGTTTGGTTGGTGAGTATTTAATGAAGAAAACACACTTGAACTACTAAAAACACACCCAAACCCGCCAATCCCGAAGCTGAAACAAGTGAACTGCGGATTCAACCTGCTAGCGGGCCGCGAGCCAGGTAATGGGCTGGGTCGCGGGCCACGACCCTGGGTGGGGGCTGGGTATTAGTTTCGGATATTGACAACTTTGGCCCTTTAAGTTTATATTTGCAAGGTTAAGGGTTATTTATGACATATGAGCTTAGTATAAAGGTTTGTCAAGTATAATTAACATAAGACAAGTATAATGAAGTATGATTAAGCGTATGAATGTCGTAATTAGGTAACATATGCATCCAAACGTCGTATTATGCATGTATTTCACGAATTTGCAAGCTTAACACCTAGTTTCCAAGAATTACGAATAAAGTATCAATTGTTTCACGAATTCAAATGTACGAACATGTATGAAGTATGTATAAAATGAATTTAAAAATACGAGTTTTATTTATGATCCAAGTCTCGGATTTTACAATGATTACAACGAAAGAACGATAAAAGAAATACGAGTTTTATTTATTGTTAACGTCTAATTTAACCAAATTTTGATAAAAGTTTTTGAAAGTTTTAAAAGCTAAACTAGAAAATAAAAAACGTAAATGAAAGAAAAAAAAAACAAATAGACAAGAATGAATCACTTGGTTCCAACTCCTCTTCTATGTATCCTTTGATGATTTCTGCACTTTGGGCTTTGTAAAAGATTATCTTAGTTATAGTGGTAGATCCCTCTTGTGAAGGCGATGTTACCCTCAACCTATTGGTCTGAGTCAGTAGGGATACAGTCTCGCAAGGTCAGATTATTGAAAGATAATTAAATAAGTTATTAATGCGAAAAGTGGTAGGCCCCTCTTGTGAAGGCGACGCTACCCTCGTCCATATTGGTGTGAGTCAGCAGGGATACAGTCCCGCAAGGCCGGATAAAGTTTTAATAGTAGTTTATTTATAAGGGATTACAAGTCGTTCTTACTTCCCCCAATTTGATGCTATCTGCCTCAAGGGAAGTTCTAATAAGCTTGAATCAGGTCCTCGCATGATCTATACACTAAACAAGGCAAGAACTTTACCCAAACACCATTCTAACCCCCTTCCAGGCAGTTAACGTGCTTTATATAGACCGTAAAGACACGAATGAGTGAATCAACAAAACATGAATAAATGATTAAATAAAGTTCACCTTCAATATAAAAAACTAGTTATTAAAGTCATTGATACTTAACCAATTAAAAAGTTGCCAAAGATTGGAAATCAAAAGTAATACATAAAAGACTTGTCTTCACCAAGTGATGTAAGAGATTTAGCCAAGCATGGCCTTTGTTTGACAAGAACTCTTACGATTGATCTTGGATCCCAAGACTACTACACAGTCTAAAAGATGAAAGATGGATGATGGTGGTGGGTGTTGGTGTTGTAGTGGTGGTGGTGGACTGATGGCAAGTATGAGAGAAGTGGTTTGCCAAGGGATGCCTTTCACTTAAACCAGACACCTCTATTTATAATTGGAAACAGAGGTCTGGCATGGCCACGTGGTCTTCTATTTCTCTCCCTTCATTAACTGCAGATGTCAGGTCTTTGTACTAACACGCCCCGTGGTGACAAAACACGGCCCCGTGGTAAGTGTACTTGCTGTACTATCTCACATTATGCGAATCCTAGAGTTGACCACGGCCATGTTGACTTGGCACGACCCTGTGTTGGTTTGTCTTTTGTTGTCTTTTTCTACAGGGAATCTTGACTGGGCATGGCCCCATGCCTGGTGGGCACGACCCTGTGCCTAAGCTTCTGTTTTTTTTTTTTTGTTATTTTTGTTGTTTTGGATGTGGATGGGGGTTCAGCAGGTCGTATCAATCCTTCTTCTTTGTATTTGTGTTGGTTTCTGCTGTTGATTTTTCCCTTTTATCCTTTTAAGTTCTTTTGATCCTGTAAATTAAAAGGTAAACAAAGAAACATTCTTTTTCCAACATTAGTACCGAAAAAGGGTTAATTTTACACCTTCTTTGATGTAATTTATATGTTGCATTTTACGCACATCAAGCACCTTCTTTAGTAGCCACTCCCAATGTCTATCTTTACATTTCTTACAAATCACTATATCAAATTTGTGTTCTTCCTACCGAAACAAATAAGCACAATGTGAAGATAAATACAATTGGAACATTATATCAAGATAATGTAAATCTCTTATCCAACCCAACACTATACCAAGATAGTGGGTTCACAACACTATATTAAGATAATAAGCTCAGAGGGTAGATTGATGATTCCTGAAACACAACATTTGATAAGTATTTAAAAATGTTTTGAGCTTAGAGGGTTGAATGATGAAGGTTTGAGATGGCTTATATTTATAGGCACAAGACAAAAACACAAAAGGTAGTATTCTGCCCAACCCACGGTTGATGTCACGGATGATACATCGGCCGCAGATAAAGCAACCAACTTTTGTGTGTTGTCAAATCCAAGCCACCAACAACTTTTTCCCACCCATGCCCCATGTTTTAATCTTCCAAGACATAGGATTAATCCCAATCATGACTAGTAAGGTAAGATTGTGTCTTTTAGGAAGAAACACAATGATCACTTCCCACACCCACTAAAACTCTTTTGAATTTCAAATCTCACTCTTTTAAACTCTTTCAAAATATGAAGTTCTAATCCATACATAAGAATTTTGAATTGAATTTTGGATTTTAGAAAGTGATTTCTAATTGACATTTGTAATTAATCTTTATGAATCATTTTGTATTTATACAAATCTCATTTTTATAATTCTTGATTAAATTATAGAACGTTTTAGATGATTTTCATTCTCATATCATATTACCTTTGTCGTTCGTTGTCTTAATTGCTAATGTCAGGTTCTTGTTCATTTTCTTCAATCTTCATTTTGAATGTTTGATTGATATAACATATGTCGATTTTGCATTGATTTCTCAAATCATACTTTGTTATTTCAAACCAAGTCTTGATCTTTAATGACATGCTAGGTTCTTGCACTTATTCACCATATTACATTTTGATGATTTAAACTAAAACTTGATCTTCCATTAACAAATATGTGTGCAAACCGAGTCTTTATCTTCAATGATGACATGTATCAGTTTCTTATTGAATTCCTTAAAACATCGTGATGTCTTGACATAATTGATTACTTGATAACATAATCACGTAACATGTTTATACTTGGTGACTTGATCTTTGATAAACATGTATACTTAATGACTTGAGTGTGTAGAACTTGTACATGGTATATTATTACTCTTTGTCAAGTAATTCATACCACATGTTACTTATTTTTAACATTATCAAAATTAGGTTTTCGAGCTTATTAATTTAAACCATTGCTCTCCCAACAAAGTTCCTAACAAAATCACGCCGACGTGGAAGATCCCACAAAATGCATGGTAATGCGGCCACCATTCAAAGAAGAGATGTCAACATCAATTTACTTATGCTCTCTTGGCCCAGAACCCCTTAATAATAACGTGTAACAACACCTGGTATAAATACTAGTGACCTCATGTAAGTAAGGTCATTCAAATTCTCTCGAGTCTCTCTCTCTCTATCTTTCTCTCTTATGCTCATATCTCTATTGATAAACAAATACTTATTCTCACGTGAGATGGTGGTCACAAGGAGAATTCCCTTCCTGTGCCAAGCCTAACGAATATTTGTTTTGCACATGCCCAAAGATGTTCATGGGAAGCCAACATCCCAAGCCAAACTGATTTCTAGTCTTGCTTCTTCATTTATCATTATAGTGAGTAGTATTATATTATACATATATACTTGACAACTTATCTTCCTACTTGACTTGTGAGACTAAGGTTGTATGTTATGCTTACGGGGAGGGGTGCAAGAGGGTGCCATCTCTATCGCGGGGTGTGCGAGAACACCAAGATTCCTCTCCCGCAACATTTCAGATGACTAGGAGCTACACACCGCTAATTATGCAACCTTGAACCTCTCTTTCTCTTCTTTATCTCTCCCTCTCTCTATTTATTACTTTAAAAAATGTAAAAAAATGGGTGAACGGTGAAGAACGAGGTATAACATAGGTTGATGTATAAAAAGATGATAATGCGGGGCAGTGAGGGATCCAGGAATTTTTTTTCCATTGGATTCACTATTTTTTGATGCTCCAATTTCAAAAGGCCGAACATAAAAATTTTAGATTCGTTGATCCACACGAAAACAATCAATCAGTCAATCGTACCCAGTAAATCCCACAAATATCAAAGCTATTGGTAGGATCTAGGGTGGGTGAGATATAGGCACAGGGATAGAAAGACTGCTTCAAGAGTGACCCTCGACACCAAAGACATATAGTAGAAAAGCGAGAAACTACACATATCTTTAAAAAGAGTAATACTAAATAACAAAAGAAATGGTGGATAAGTAACATATATGAAAAACATAATCAATGCAAAATCCGCCTAGACCATAAAGAAACGCTGGACATCTGCCCCAATGCTCAGACCTAATGAATCAACTCCTAAAAGTCCTTAACCTTAATCCTACATCTCCATAGACCCCTATCTGGACCATGTCCTCAGAGAGGTGTAACTTTAGCAAATCTTTCCTAATCCGCTTATCCTAAGTCAACTTGGGCCTACCTCGACTCCTCATCCCTTCCACAGTTAAGCCTTCTACTGCTCTAACTGGTGCTGTCAATTGCCCCCTCTTCACATGCCCAAACCATCTCAATCTTCCCTCATTTATCTTATCCGAAATAGTAGCTACTCCTAACTTTTCCCTAATATCCTCATTTCTTATCCGGTCTAACCTTGTATGCCCACACATCCACCTTAACATTCTCATTTCTGCTACCTCCATCTTGCGCGCTTGTGCTTTCTTAATTGACCAACAGTCTATCCCATACAACATAGCAGGTCTAATCGCAACCCTATAAAATTTCCCCTTTAATTTAGTTGGGAACCTTTTGACGCTTAAAACCCCAGTGGCTGCTCTCCACCTACACCAACCGGCCTGGATGCGATGTGCTACATCGCTATTTATCTCCCCATCCCTTTGTACAAACGATCCTAAATACTTGAACTTACTAACCTGCAGAACCCCTTGACCGCCAATAGTAAATTAAATTAATTATATTATTTAATAAGATCAAAGACATACCATAATATACTCCACAAAATAAAAAAGCAAATCCTGGGTTCCAAAGTTAAGATACGTAAATAATGAAGAAAAGTTGTACCTAGTACTTATAAGTCACAACTAAGTGTGGTTCAGGCATAATTTTAGCATGACACTCTAATGCAATGTACACAATTAATTACACTGGCCTGTAAATTTAGTATTTGTAGTTTTGTAACTAGTACTTGTTAGAAAGTGCATAAAAGAATGCGAAGGTAAAAGCTTACAAAATACAAGCATAAACAATAACAACAAACATGTGGACACATGTAGATTAACCATTACCCAAAAATATGTACTAGTTAGAAGCAAAAACTGAACTGAGTGCGCGACACAACAACTGCACTCAAGAAATCATTCATAGATAAAGCCTGTGAAATATTTGTTCAAATAAATTAACACATCTGCATAATCTAGGGAATTCATGAAAAACAATCCATCAACAATTTGTTCAAATCGATTGAGGTACACACAAATTAAGGACTACATGAAGCAGATTATAACTTAAATCTAAAAGGATACGATTGATTTGTCAATAATAATAGTACACTGCTAGTAGAGATTCATCAAAAGGTAACGTACAAGTAGTTATAAAGTAGAACAAATAACGCAGAAATCTAATCGAGACAAGCAACAAGAAGAAAGAAAACAACCTAACCTCAAAGGGAGAGACCTGAAACTTGTGGAGAAGAAGAAGCCAGAATATTGGAATGATTTTAGGGTTTAGTATTGTAGATAAGAATGAGGAACTGGCGACAAGTGAGATTGATCAAGCCTATCTATCTCTAACCGATACTAGATACCGATGTAAGGCCTAAAGGACTGATTATGTTGAAAAGAAAAAAAACTAAAAACAATACTACGGAGATCATTCATCAGTTTTGTTTATAAATTCACCATATAATCTAGTTATTTATGAGTTCACTCAATTTTTATATACATGGCTTAAAGAAAGACCCCATACATAAATGAGGTTTGGGTGAGGCTAGGGATAGACCCATACAAAGTAGTAATGTTTTTATGTAGGGCTATCAATAGGTAACCTGCTAAGACACGGTAACAGAAAAATACACCATGTGATTTTTACGTTTTTAAAAATAATCAAAATTTGAAAGTTAGGATCTATTACTTCTCCTTCTAGGTGCATAAAACATACATCTGTCTAGTTAAACGAGTCGTATTCATGGTTAAATTTTTTGTTGTTATCGTTATCAGATTCCTGTTAAACCTGCTAAGATACGATTTGACAGCCCCTATTTTTATTTTTATATTGAAGGGTCGAACCACCGTGCGCTCATCCTCCATCTACTTGTTACTGAATCGCAATATCGTCTTCATAATCGGACCCAGACCACTCGACGTTAGGTTTAAGGCTTGCTCCTTCATCCCCACCACCAAACCCTACGCCACACCTCCGACCAAATCAGAGCACAAATGTCGGTTCTTATAGTCACAAGTTTGGGAGACATCGTTGTCGATTTGCACTCAGATCGTTGCCCTCTCACCTGCAAGAATTTCTTAAAACTCTGCAAGTAAAACCCTAATTCGCCCTTTTTCTACGATTCCGCTTATATTATTATTATTGTTGACTGCTATTAGCTTATAACAATTGTTTGTTACAACTGTATTAATTGTTACAGCCTATTTGTGGTGGTTGATGCAGGATTAAGTATTACAATGGCTGTCTGTTTCATACAGTTCAGAAGGATTTCACTGCACAGACTGGTGATCCCACCGGAACCGGTTCCGGTGGTGATTCTATCTACAAGTAAGAGAAGACATTGTATTTGCTTTAATTGACTGTTTTAAATGTTAATGCCACACTTGATTGTAATAAGCAATCCGAGATGTAAACTTTTTGAAATTTCTTATAGGTTTTTAGCATCCACTAAATGCGCCGCTTGCGGTGTGCACGTATAATGTATATATGTGTGGGCGCTCGGGGGGCAAAAGTGAAATGGTACCAACTTTAACGTTATATTACTAATTTCGTGAAAATAACGTTAAAAGCGGCGGATGGTTAATCATGCATCATGTGGTGACGTTGATAGCTGAAAGACACGGGGGTACATGCACCAATCAGTCTCTGTCCCGATTGTTTGAGTGTTATGTGTCTTAGGTCCAAGACTTGATACAGAACTACAATCGAGCCGGGGGTCTCACTGGAAGCAGCCTCTCAATTCCTACGGGGTAGAGGTAAGGCTGTCTACATCTACCCTCCTCAGACCCTACCTTAGCTTTGCTATTGGTGGGATTTACTGAGTATGATGATGATGATGATTTTTAGCATCCGCTATCCATAATTTAGCTATAAATAAGCTTTATATATGATTTGATTTAATATATAAATTATTTACGTGTACAACCTAAAAAGCCTGCTGTACAACATCTTGATGCACGAAAAGTCGCTATGTTACATGATGCGCCTTTTGTACAGAGGTGCCTTACCTACACAAAAGCAATGGGACCTGCGCCTGAGGTCGCCTTGCGCTTTTAAAACCAAGATGCCTTACGCAATTGGTGTTTGGAAAAGTGTGTGTGAGTGAAAGTCAGCTGGTATAAGATTGGATTAAACGATCACTAGATTTAGTATCAAGTTCTTGGCTCATGAAACACTTGCTGGTAAATTTAAGATTTAAGCGTGAAATGTGGTCACCTTAACAATAGTTTGGTTTGAACTTGTGCTTTATAGCCTGGATAGTTAAACGGTCAATGTGTAGTGCTAAATTAGCATTTGACGGCTTTATCTTTCAGATTTATGTATGGTGATCAAGCTCGCTTTTTTCAAGATGAGATTCATTTGGATCTAAAGCATGCAAAGAAGGGTACAATTGCTATGGCTAGTGCAGGAGAGAATCTTAATGCTTCGCAGGTTTTTTTGGCTTTGTTTTTGTGCTCTTGTTAATTGTTATGTTTAAATTTACAATGTATTCATAACATTGATTAGAAATCAAAATTTTTCTGTGAAAATGATATTAGTGTAAGAAATTTTGATTCTAATCTGTTTATTGTATGCTCACTATTAAATTGTATGTTTTTCAGTTTTACATTACGCTGCGTGATGATCTTGACTACCTCGATGGCAAGAAGACTGTGAGTTTTGTGGTTTATGATATTTTTTTTAATTATTAATAGCTTATGATACATATATGGTATTCGACTATTGTAGGTGTTTGGTGAGGTGGCTGAAGGGTTTGAAACTCTCGACAGGATAAACGAAGCTTATGTGGATGATAAAAACAGACCATATAAAAACATACGGTCCATTAACCTCTTACCTCCTTTTCCCCTTCATTTCACATTTAGTATTCTCGTACTGTGATTTTTATCTTTTACTAACTTGCAAATTTAATGTTTTTGTCACAGCATCAAGCACACTTATGTACTTGATGATCCGTTTGAGGATCCTGAACAGCTAACCGAGCTAGTTCCAGATGCTTCGCCTGAAGGAAAGCCAAAAGATGAGGTAATATGTGACCACAAAGCGTTACACGTTTGATATGTTTACGGGCTCGTAATGTTTAATATTTTGTTACAAATCCACTTATAGGTTGACGATGAGGTGCGGCTTGAAGATGATTGGGTGCCGATGGATGAAAAATTAGGTACGGCGGAACTTGAAGAGGTCATTCGGGCGAAAGAAGCGCATTCTAGAGCAGTTGTGCTTGAAAGTGTATGTATCCTTTTAATGATTATTGTTAATATTGTAATTTTTTTAGAGTATTAGCTATACAAGACATTTACAATTTTTTTTGCATGTCAGATAGGGGACATTCCTGATGCTGAGATAAAACCTCCTGATAACGTGCTCTTTGTATGCAAACTAAATCCGGTAACTGAAGTAAGTTGTTATGCTTATAAATTTTTAATTATACTATTGTTTATTGATTTTTTATCTGTTATTTTCGTTTTTCATAGTTTCCATCTTTTCTTTTTTAACACAGGATGAGGATCTGAATACTATCTTTTCACGGTTCGGAACAGTTACATCGTAAGTGATCACACCTGGAATCTTTCTATGTGAACGGATCGATATTTCTTCTTGTTGGATAAATAATTTTTATAACCTATGAACTTTTGCAGAGCTGATATAATCCGCGACTATAAAACTGGAGACAGTTTGTGCTATGCCTTTGTTGGTTAGTCTTTATGGTTCAGTTTGTAGCTATTGATATGATTTAAAGTCAGTCAGTTTCTATGCAAAATTTTGTACTTGAATTTCATGTTACTTCAGTAAATCTATTAAAGGAATCGGAATTTAAATGATGAAGTGATGATAAATGACATATTTACTTGATGTAGCGTTTAGTAATTTCTTGTTTGTTTTTAAATATATTTCTAAAGTAATAATAAGTATCTATAAAAATGCTTAAATTTGTATATTCTACTTTTCTGAGTTTTATTAATATAAAAGTTTTATTGGATATAAAGGTATTATTTGAAATTTTTCTTTTTAAATATTAGAGTTAATTGCCCGGATGGTCCCTGTGGTTTCACGTTTTTTCACGTTTAGTCCCCACCTTTTGGAAATAGTAGGTACGCTCCCTATAGTTTGTCATTTTGTCACTCGGATAGTCCCCTGGCATTTACTCAGGGAACTATCCGAGTAACAAAATGACAAACCATAGGGAGCATACCTGCTATTTCCAAACTAACTGACATCTACTCAGGGGACTATCCGAGTAACAAAACAACAAACCATAGGGAGCATACCTGCTATTTTCAAAAAGTGGGGACTAAACGTGAAAAAACGTGAAACCATAGGGACCATCAGGGCAATTAACTCTAAATATTATATTGAAATAAATTAGATGAAATAAGTTACACCTTTATAAAAAGTTATATCGAATAAAATAATATTGACATTATACCTTCTGAAAATTGTTAAATAATAAAAAAAAATTGTATGTTTTCAGAATTATTTAAAAAAAAAATAGAAGTCTTGTTTGTTATGCCTTTTATGTCAAAACTGTATAAACTTTTTTGGGGTTACAGCTCTTAAATCTTTTTTTTCTTATGTGTATTTGTGTGTGTAATTAATACGCTTGGTGGTAAACCTCATCTTGTCATTTATATTCCAGAGTTTGAGGACAGAGAAGCTTGTGAGCAAGCATACTTCAAGGTACACAATAGTTTTCACATCCCCTTTTGTTGCATGTTTTTTTTTTTGTCATTTAAAGAAATTTCTAGAAAGAGTGAAGTACCGAATGGTCCCTGTGGTTTATCAAAATTATGGATTTAGTCCCTAGCTTTCCAAAAGTACACGGATGGTTCCTATGGTTTGCACTTTGTAACGCATTTAGTTCCCAGCCAACAAATCTAAAGCTTTTAGCATGTCCAAATTAGGGACTAACTGTGTTACAAAGTGCAAACCACTGGGACCATCTATGTACTTTTGGAAAAAAGCTGGGGACTAAATATGTTACAAAATGCAAATCACAGGGACCATCTGTGTACTTTTGGAAAGCTAGGGACCAAATCCAAAATTTTGATAAACCGCAGGGACGATCTGTGTACTTTACTTTTCTAGAAATATGTCAATTCAGAAGTATCCCTTACAATCTTTGATGACAGATGGATAACGTATTAATAGATGATCGGAGAATACACGTGGATTTCAGTCAAAGTGTTTCCAGAATGTGGAACCAATACAGGCGTAAAGGCAATCGATCTGGATCAGGTAAAAAATGGTTGGTAACACTTAGATTTATATATATATTCAGTTCTTGTTTATCAAACATTTGTTTTTGGTGTTATTGTAGCTGGTAAAGGTTGCTTCAAATGTGGTTCCCTTGATCATATCGCAAAAGACTGTACCGGGGGCCCTGATGCGAAAGAACCTCCAAAATACGTTTTGAAGGATGATGATATCGCTAGAAAGGGTGGCAATGATAGCTCAAGGTCGGTAAACCCGTATATATGCATGTAGAGGTAGCAAGATGGGCATATCTATTGGGTCGGGTAATGGATCAAATCAAGTAGCTTTTAGTAGACCATGTTGTTTTGAGCCCCAAACACTTTTCTTTTCTTTTTTTCAAAAGCTTTCCAGGTAGTGAATGAGGCAGTTGTTATAACTTATAAATACTTTTGGTAATTATCCGTTTTTATAGGAGAAAAATGCCCGGATAGTCCCTGTGGTTTCGCCTTTTTTCACCTATAGTCCCTATCTTTCTAAAACTACTTGAATAGTCCCTGTGGTTTTCCGTTTTGTTCTCGGATAGTCCCTGGGTCTAACTTCAGTTACTTTTCTCAGTTAAGTGGGTGTTGAAATAACCAAAACACCCTTTCCTTAAAAGGCCAAACCATAGGGACTATCCGGGCATCTTCTTCATTTTTATTTATAAAACCCCACCACCACACTTCATCTTCAACCTCCACCCACCATCACCCTCCTCCACCCTCCACCATCACCGCCACAGTCACTCTGCAACTCAAAGCAACACTCATTCCCACTTACACCGACTCTATCCACCACCAGGACACCAACATTCAGAAGCCATTATCTTTACCAAGATGAATTTCCACTAGTGACATATTTGATAAAATAAGAGTTCCCACTAGTAAGTCATGCATATACACACTCTGTTTATCTCAAATACAATTGAGATTCTTTTGTCTCCTTTGTTATAAAACAATCACCTCCATACCAGGTAATAAATAGAAATAGAGAACAATTTAATATTTAAAGATTGTGATACACTTGGTTTTTTTATCATATAATGCATATATGCGATTCAAAAGTTCAACAGTGGCTCCCCAAAGGATTTCAGATCTGCAATTTCAGATCTTAGAGCCATCCACAGACCATCCACAGACCATCGGAGCAAAAAATGGCAGCCTCACCCCGTGGATGCTAGTAGAATTGAAGACTCTGTTCATCGTACCTGCAAATCGAACCCTAATCGTACCTGCAAATCGAAGCCCCCTCTTCTAACCCCTCAATCACGAATAAATGGCAGCCTAATCGTACCTGCAAATCGAACCTGCAACCGTACCTGCAAATCGTACCTGCAAATGGCAGCCTCACCACCGCTGGCACCGTCGTTCCTCTTTCCCCGATGCGCTCTCTCTCTCTCTCTCCTGCGTTGCCGTCGTGCACCACCACCAAGCAATGGTGGTGGCCGGCCGATGATTTAGACAGGTAAGTGGGTGTTGTGTGGTGGGTTTAAGGTGGTGGAGAGGTTGGGGGTGTTTTGCTTGTAAAAGGATGACCGGCAGGGGTGGTTGTGATGATGGTGGTAGTGGTCAGTGATGATGGCGGCGGTGGAGGTGGTGGTGGTACCAGAGAGAGAGAGAGAGAGCAGGGATGAAGGGTGGATGGGTTTTATAAAGAGAAGGTGTCCGGATAGTCCCTATGGTTTGGCCTTTTAAGGAAAGGGTATTTTGGTCATTTCAACACCCACTTAACTGAGAAAAGTAATTGAAGTTAGACCCAAGGACTATCCGAGAACAAAACGGAAAACCACAGGGACTATTCAAGTAGTTTTAGAAAGATAGGGACTATAGGTGAAAAAAGGCGAAACCACAGGGACTATCCGGGCATTTTTCTCTTTTTATAGCTTACCGAACTTTTATAAGTTTTAGACATCCTACTATGGTAGTTAAACAGTTAATTTTGTCCCTAGTTTTTATTTATTTATGAGTAAAGTACACGGATTGTCCCTGTGGTTGACCAAAATTTTGGATTTAGTCCTTTACTTTCCAAAAATGCACGCATGGTCCCTGTGGTTTGCACTTTATAACGTATTTGGTCCCCAACTTTTGCCAAAAGTACATGGGTGGTTCCTGTGGTTTGCACTTTGTAGCGCATTTAGGGACCTGCTTAAACCTTTAGATTTGTCAGCCGGAGACTAAATGCATTACAAAGTGCAAACCACAGGGACCATCCGTGTACTTTTGAAACACTAGGAATCAAATCCAAAATTTTGGTTAACCACAGGGACCATCAATGTACTTTACTCTCTATTTATTTATGTTTTTTACCAATGTTTTGAAAACCGGACCGGCCGGTCGGACCGGTCCGGCCGGGAACCGTAAGCTTATCCGGGCCGGTTCGCATGTATAACCGCTACCAACATTGGGCCGCCGATCGGGCCGGGAACCGGGCGGTCGGGCCGGCGGGTCTTCGAGTAGGTTCGGGCCGGCAACATCTACAACCTCCTCCGGCGACATCTGCATCCTCCTCCGGCGACATCTGCGACCTCCGACGACATGCGTTGAACCCCCGGCCACCCAAGTTTACTTAACGATCAGATCTATCATCCAAATGATTTTTATACTTGACTTCCAAGATTAAAGATCGAAGAGTAGTGAAACAAAGATTAGATGAATAAAAGAAGAAAAGTTGAAAAATGGAGTAATAAAAGAGGCTCACCATAACTTTATCTTTGGTCTGTGTGCGCGAGCAGACTTTGAACAAAGTGAATTAGGTGATGGCAAGTAATAAAGGCTAATGGGGTATTTTGGTAATTGACCTGTAGTCTTTACACAAGTCATATTTGTCTTTTCTATTTTATTTTAGACTTTTAGTGGAGGTTTTTTTACTTTATTTATTTTTACCGGCTTTTGTTTGGTTTAATTTAAAAATATCTAGATGGTATATTTTATATATATTTTTATATAATTTATGACGTAATCCGGGTCTTAAACCCGGTCGAACCGGTCGGACCGGTCCGACCTTTGACCCCATAAGACGACCGGGTCGACCTCCGGTCCGGTTCTGAAAACATTGTTTTTTACGCTTTAATTACCAAAGTGAACTTTTCAAAGAACTTGTAATTTACCAGAATGGCTTGAAAGGTTATAATTATCAAAACGGACGACCTCTATAAGTATTTCGCTATATTTTGTTCTACATTTGTTCATAGTTAATTCGTTAAGTATGATTACAAAAACAATATTGCTACCATAATTTATATATCTTAGAATAAAATAATGTAGGAGGTGAGTTCGGATTACTTTCAACACGTCCTACTTCCTATTTAGATTTTTTTCGACTAATCTGACCGGTTTAAAATAAAGCACAACCCACAACCTAAGTTGACCCATCCACCTCTCTTATAGCTCAAGGTTTGCATACTCTCTTAGAGTAACACGACTTATTTTTGTAGGTATGACATGGTGTTTGATGATGACAATCATGGGAGTCCACAAAGAAAGAAGCCACCAAGACACAATGAGGGGGGCACTCGTCACGAGCATCGAAAACCGAGTCATCGAGACATGGAAGACACAAAGAAAAACGACTACAAACACAAAGACGAGGTTGATGAAAGAAGAAAAGAGTATAGGCGAGACGATAGGCACCACACATCAGGGGGAAGAAGAGATTACAAAAGAGACGAGTTGGATCATAGAACAACTAGAAATTATGATGATAGAGACAGAAGCCGTAACGATAATAGGAGACGCGATAGTAGAGACGACAGGAAACGATATAGTGAAGACGAGTATGATAGGAAAAAAGATAGTCGAAGAGACGAGTCGTATAGCAGAAGATCAACGCATGAAGATGATGTCGGGCATAAGAGGAGTAAGGGGGGAGATCACGATAGAGACCGAGATCGTGTTAAGACCAGCACAAGATATGATGATAGGGATCATAGGCGAGATTAAATGGTTAGTTTTGATTCTATGGAGGATGAAATGAGTTTAACCATTACCGTTTGTGTTTGGTCACTCTTTGAGTTTTTGTGTTTTTTAGTCTTTTTCTTTCTAGATTTTGGGTATGATATCTATTGAAACGTACGACTTATTAATCACTAATTCACTACTTATCGGATATAGTAATATGATAGATATCACTACTCATGTCACAGGTATCATAGTGATTTCCAACTCCAGTCTTACTAGTAAGGTACTGATACAATAGTATAGGTAAATGATAGGCTACTGAACCAAAGACGTGCACACTTTGTAAATCCTTACATAAGAGAAAGGTAGTTATGTTGACTTTGTGCCAAAAACACATTTGGTCTACTTGATAGACACCCCTTTGCTCTAGGGCTACCCATCAAGCTCAGCCAACTTTGTCTCAATAGCGCCCCCACCCATTTCCGAAGTGCTACTGGGGCCGCTATTGGAGGTCCACCAAGGCAATAATGAGTGGTAGCGAGGGTGAGTAGTGGGTCATGCATCTTTTGACCGTTAACGGTCATTTAATAAAAAAAAAATCAAATTAATTTATTTTACCATATATGTAAATACGTACACTTATCTTTTTACCCCATCTCTGCTCTCAAATTCTCTACTCTCATTTTCTACTCTCAAATGGCATATCGTTGGACTGAGTAAGAGGATATCAGTTTGGCCACGTTGGGTAGATACGGTTGAGTTAGGGTTGCCCTCAGATTCGCATCAATGTTGGAATAACGTTATGTCCACAATCTATCAACATGTGGGTGAAAATGTTTGTGGAAGAAATGAAATTTTAGGAAGGTCTATGCTTCTACGAACAAAGTGTACACATTTTGATATGTGTTATGTCAATGCCTTGAACCGTGAGGAGGGTTTACTAAAGGACGAAGCGTTGCCGTGGCACATGACGAGTTCCAAGCACTACACCAAATTCAGTTTGCTAACGTTGCGGCTTGGAGGATTTTGAAAAACCGGCTTGGAGAATAAAAAATTTCTTACCTTTACTTTGAATACCTAAAATATTGCAACCCACTAGTTTTAATATTTAAATGCTAATGTTAAAGCTCTTTGTTGAGGTGGCACAATAAACCCCCCAAGGGCTTTATTCCATACCCTCGGGCGGGCCTAACATTGCTCAAACACTGAATAACCAGTATCTGTAGGGCCTAACACTGTTCTTGAATTTAACATTAAGCAAATCATGCTTATTTACAAGGAACCCAGTTACATTAAATCTTCAATGTTATGCTTGGAATTCCAATTACAAGTCTTAAAGTCTGCTTCTAATTGAACTCCAAACCAATGTTTTAAAAACCGGTTCAAACCGGCGTCCGGTAAAATCGGTTAAATAGCCCGGTACACCCGGTTAAACCATTTCTAAACAAAATCCAGTACAGTATAAAAACCGGATTTTAAAACATTGCTCCAAACCTTGAAGTTAAATATGGTAGTTAAGTAAGTAGTTTTAAGTTTCAACCCATATATGATGGAATGGAATGGACGTCGGACAAGGTAATGGAATGAGCACCGTAAAATGGATGGGAAATGATTATTATTGGATTTAATTCAATGATTACAATGTAGATAACCCTTAACATACATTATACAAGTGAGAAAAAACCCTGGAAAAACTTATCCTGTAACATGAGTTATATACAAATAAACCCTAAAAATACAATAATGATATCTATAAATAACAAGCACACTAGTGGAATGAGTCATTTCATAATTGGTCATTTAAATGTATTGTTTGGTATGCCTAATTATACTATTATATTATATTATACATATATTAAAAATATTATACATATATTAAAAATTGAATGAAATGAACAGTGACAAAATTTTTGTCTACACCTAAAAAAAGACTAAGACTATAGGGTATGGGGCGTGGGTTGGGTACAAACGGCTAAGTCACCACCCCGGGTGGGCTTAGGTTTTGGCATGGCCCTTTGGGCGGGGGGTTTCAGCCCGGGCGGGGGTTTCAGCCCGGGCGTTAGGCGTGCCTAGCGGTCTTCCGTGGCCGGCTCTCATTGGCTGGTTGGCTAGGCTATAGCGGCTAGGTTTAAAATTTAAAAAATAACCGTTTGGCCAAGCCAAATGGTTCACCCAACTCCTATACGACAGCGTCCCAGGCGGTGATATAAGTCACGAAGACCGGGTGGCGGTGGCCAACATTGAGTACCGGGCAAGGAGCGGAAGCGTTTGACAAGCTCGCCCTGTTCGAAATCTACCTAACGCTTAATTAGGCTTTTTTTTTAATGTGTAATCCTTTTTTTTTGTAGGATTTTGTAATATTTAGGAAATTTTAATAATAATTTTAGGCTTTTTTTTAATTTTTTTGTATTTTTTAATTTTAAACTCTTTTTATTTTTATTTTTATAACACTGGCCAACCCACGCGGGCTAGCCACACCCCGCCATACCGACCCAACACGTCACTCACCAGCGGTGCCCCTCGAAGTCCACGTGTCAACTCATGCCCCAAACCCCCGCCCCACCATACCCCCACGGTCTAACATATTTTCAACATCTACAAACAAAAGTGCCGACGGCAATAGTTGTTGGCCTTTATTGGTTGACATGGGCGGCAAGGGAACAGGCAGCTAGCTGCCTGGCACTCCCCTATTGGCCTAATTAATTTATGATTTTATATCCGCTTTAAAATTACGATTTTGTCATCGGTTTAAAATTACGTTTTCCCCTAGTTCAAAATAAAATGACACTTTTGCTCCCAGCTAAATTTCTCAATTTTGCCCTCGGTTCAAATTGATTACGGTTTTGGCCACAATTTAAATTTATGCTTTTGCCCCCAGCTAAAATTTATGAATTTCCTCTCGGTTCAAAATTACGATATCACTCTCAGTTCAAAATTACGTTTTTGCCCCCATTGCAAAATAAAAATATGGTTTTCCCTAGCTAAAAATTAGGATTTTACCCTCGGGGAAAAAAATTGATTTTCCCCCAAGTAAAAATAAAAATATGACTTTGCACTCAGCTAAAAATCGTGTCAAAGAGCTGCCTAACACTCTTTTTACTTTTTATTGTGTAGCAAAACTATAGTACTGTTTTTTAAATTGGTTGAGAATTATTCGGCTATCGCCCCGCAACGTGGGCGGGGCATAACCTAGTGTGTGTGAATAAATATAAAATTGGTAAGTAAACAACATCTGTTTTTCAATGCAAGGGCTTGTTTGGCTAAGCTTTTCAAAACTACTTATTTGCTTATTTGCTTTTCTGAAAAGCAAATAAGCAAATAAGTAGTTTTGAAAAGCTTAGCCAAACAACCCCTAAATACACTTGCTGGACACTACTAATTATATGATTTTTTTATTAATTGTTTGTACACATTTTTTTTGTAAAGTGTTTGTACATATGTTTATTACTTAACTTCTAGTTAAAGCATATTTTATGTAAAAGTGCTTAAGAATTTACTTTTATGAATATAAAATTTTGAACCAACTAAAAGATCACAAGCGATAACTAAGGGTTACAAGCCAAAAAAAAAAACATTTCTTATAAATTACTGTGAAAAAATAAAGACTATATTACTATTAAAAAGACAAAGTCGGTGGAAACCCCACCGGCATTGCCTCCCCTCATACTTTCACAATGTTGCAATTTTAGCCCTTTGACTTTGGTACCTTTAAAGTTTCATAAAACGGCAAATTTAGTCCTTAAACTACTACTCCATTTTACAAATAGTTTGCTTTTGACACCCCAACTTTTTGGTAGTTTCCTTTTCAGCCTCAACTTTACTATAGTTTCCTTCTTACCCCAAACTTTATCAAATTTTATCTTTACCCTTTCTTAGCACTTAAGTTTAGGAAATGCAATTTTTAACCACTTAACTTTTTATAAACTTTGTAAATGCCACTTTAACACCCTCAAGAGTTTTTGGCTTGAGGATATAAATTCGAGTTAGTCGGGTCACGTATAATACGTTATGATTGTACGATATAAATTCAATTTATGTTACGTTTTGATCCAATCGCAATGCAACTATAGGATACATTGAGTTCAATCGGATACGTCAAAACGTGCGTTTTCATATGGTTAACACATCACATAACGCTTGGACTAATCCGTTCGATATTTGCGAAGTACCGGTGCCGCAACACGCGCGGGTCTTATTACTAGTTTCACTGAAATATGAAAAGTATTATAGCTTTTGGGGTTGTTAAACATGACAAAAAGACAGGCTATATTATTATTATTCTCATTCCTTCTATGATTCTTGCATACCAAAGCTACTTTAAAGAGTAAACTGCAATTTTACACCCTGAGGTTAGGGGTCATTGGCATGTCTACCCCCACTAAGGAAATAATTGCAATTTTACCCCCCACTGTTTGCCCTCCGGTCACAACAACCACTGACCCCTAACATGCGACATAAGGGCAAACAGTGGGGGGTAAAATTGCAATTATTTCCTTAGGGGGGTAGACATGCCAATGCCCCCTAACCTCAGGGTGTAAAATTGCAGTTTACTCTACTTTAAATTAAGTTGTGTTTTCTCGCACATAAGTTGGACAGAAAAAAATATAGTTACCCAAGAACATGTCAAACAAGCTAAAATTGTCTAAGGTGTGCTTTTAATGCATGCAACCTTGGTGAACATTTATTTAGAAAGTATGATTATTTTTCTAATAAGTATTTAATACATTTATTTGTTTTCTCATAAAAATGAATAATTTAAAATTACAACACAAGAAAAGAGTTAAGGATGTATTCCTTCGTAGATAAAAAATGTTTTGATACTAACAGATTCAAGTTGTTGATGGTATCATTTATAATCTGTTTAAAGCAGTGGTTTGTTGCCAATGCTCTAATCTTTGATTGATTGGGTAATTGTTATTGCTTTTAATCAAATCACATGGTGACTTAGAAGCTAGTCAATGCCTAATGGGGATGTTAATGTTATGTCTTTCTTCCAACATCTACATATGTCAACCATCAAATTCGTCATCAATATCTTTTTTTTTTTTTGAAAAGTGACATGTGCATTATGCCATTAACTCGTATACTGTAGCATTTGGTAATTCATACCAACCTTTTATTACCGCTTTGATTATATGAAACTCACAACTTTGCATTTTTGTTTACTTGGATAGAGACCTGAAACTTCTCACCAAAACACACGTAATCGTGGATTTTGTTCTCGTCCACAATCAATACACCTAAAATGCGCTATTAGTATTTAAGGTTAGACATTTCTAACGGCCCAATATAGCAAACTACCTACTTTTAACTTTTAATCCATTCATTCACCTACTTCTCAAAGCAATTATATAACCTATTGGGAAGTATTCAACCATACTATCTAAAACTTTTAATCTTCCTTTAAAATCTCAAAGAAATTATATAACCTATTGGGAAGTATTTAACCATACTATCTAAAACTTTTAATCTTCCTTTAAAAACCAAACCACTAATCAGGATAGCAAACTACCTACTTTCACTTTTAATCTATTCAACCACCTACTAACACTCTTAAAACTTCTAAACCCGTTACTTCTATCAAAATCAAGGTTCAAGTGGTGCATATTGAAAAAAAAATATTAAATGAAACTAGAATTAAGGTAAGTTAATCCCACGCTTCGTGACCAACAATGATTTTTTCCACATTCCTTACGAGATGCGATGGTAATTCCGTCGTATCGTTATGCGTAGGAAATTCGACCAAACAGTTTGTTCTTGTTATACCGAGGGGGGGGGGGGGGGTGGGGGGGTGGGTGGGGGGTGGTAAATCTCAGGAAAAGAAAACGGATGTAGAGGTTGTTAGCAATGTAATAAGTTAGAACTTACGTCAATATGTTAGCAATGTAGAGGTTGTTAGCAGTGTTAGAAGTTAGAACTTACATCAATTTGGATGGGTGGTTAGTGGCGGATCTAGAAAATTTTCATAGGGTAACGTTTTAAAAAAAGGGTAACGAAACTAAAAAAACGTCAAAAAAATCAAAATTTACACTACGGTCGAAGCGCCAAGGGGTAGCGGAGGCTACCCTTTATCATAAGGTAGGTCCGCTCCTATGTGTGGTGGACGGTGGTGGTTGTGGTGATGGACGGTGGTGGGTGGTGGATGGTGGATGGTGGTGGTAGACGGTGGTGGTGGGTGGTTGTGTTTAACTCTCTGCAGACCTTAGAAGATCTTAGAAGTGACTGGACCAAGTCTGCACCAAGAAAAGCTTGCGCAGATGTTTTTTTAATAAAACGTCCTCGGAAAAACAAAAATCTGCAGATAGAAATAATATATTTTTAGAAAAACAGACAACTTACACCTTAGGCTGGTGGGTATGGTCCCGTCCTCCACCCCGGCGCCGCCACGGTCAGGGGCGGACTGAAGACATGTCCAGGGTGGGCGGGCGCACCCCCGGGAAAAAAAAAATTTAGTGCTAAGTTCCGTCGAAAATCCCGTCCGCACCCCTTGGAATTTTTCGTCCGCACCCCTTGGATTTCTTCGTCCGCACCCCTTCGAATTTTTCGTCCGCACACCTTAGGTAAAAAATATTATGGATTATGTTAAAAAAATTAGTAAAGTCTGATTTTTTTTCTAAAACTACCTATATTATATAAACTTATACTAACTAAACCCAAACCAAGCCCATTATATAAACTTATCAATAGCCCACTAATAATCTAGCCCATTAACCCACCTAAATTAAAACTAAAACAAATAAAATAAGCCCAAAACCCTTTAATTACTATCCCGCCCTCTCCCTCTGTGCGTGCGACTGGTCTGCCAGCGATCTTCATCAGCGTCCATCACAGCAACAACACTGCAGGTCTGCCGCAGCCGGAATCCGACATCAACGTGACCGGAATCCGCTCCAAACCAACCGGACACCGACAAACAGTGAGTTTTTATGTTTTTTATTTGATTTTTCTTGATATTATATGAGAAAAGGGGTAATAAAAAACTTAAATAGGTATGAAAAATCGTGTGTTTTGACGTTGCGTATGATTGTTTAGATGATTTTTAGGATGATTTTGTTATTTAGATGATTTTTAGGGGTGATTACACAATTCTAGGGCTTGATTATGTTATAGAAATTAGGAAACCATCATGATTACGGGCCTAAAATTTTTAAATTTTTTTTGTCTTACATGACCCGACCCGACCCGATACAACCGATTTTTTTAGTTATGTACCTAGGGGCCTAAAATTTTTAAAAATGTTCCACACCCCCATGGATTTTTTCCTGGGTCCGCCACTGGCCACGGTGTCATCGTCCCTCCACGCCGCCCCCTCCGTCCCGTCCTCTTCGTCCTTTCTTCGCCGTTTGCGACAAAGCAAACAGGTGGGCCCCCCCTCGGCGATGACCGAATTGCCTTTCTTGTTAACAGAAATAATGGATGAAGTTATCCCAGTAGACTAAAATGGCAACTATAAAACCTGTTTGAACCCACAGGCGAAAAATAAAACCTTGAGACTAAACTGGCAAAATGGCCCAAACCATATAGACTAAAACGACATTTAACTCTAATGTTTATTATTTTTATTTATTATATATAATTATTATTATGTCATTTGACCTTGGACCAATTTAATTCGCTATTAAATTAAGTATGTTTAAAACGCTCTAGGGAACCCTCTAATCGGTTGGGCCTACCAATACATCCCGGAAAAGGCATTGGGACCAATAGGTCCTGGGTTCGATTCCCACAAGGGGGGTTTTCCCATATTTATTGGGTTTCCTCCTGAATTGGTGTGGCATTATGCCTAGTGGAGATGGATATGATCGGGTGGTTCCTCTGGTGGCACGATGATACTCCAATGGTCCGTCAGTGATCCAAATTTGCCGTTCAAAAAAAAAAAAAAAAATACATCCCGGAAAATACGTCTTTTGTTAAAAAAATGATCTCATAGGTATATTATTTTGAAAACCAAGAAACCCCAGTTTTTCTATCATCTTCCATTATTTGCAAAAAAAAATCCAAAAACATTTTCTATTTTTTCAAATTTTTTTCGATTATTTTTCCGAACTCAAACTAGACTAACAAACACTACGACTCAAATATCTCATCCCCATACTTAAAATTTGCATTGTCCCTAATGCAGGAGTGGTAACACGACTAAAAAGAATAATAAATAAGAATAAAAAGACAACGTGCAAATCATAAAGGACTTAGCTAGTTAAATAATCGCGTAAGCTCCAAAACTGTCAACCAATCCAACTCGATTGTGTAGCATTTCATTCGCGATCGGCAACTCTGATACATGGTCGGTTTAACTTGATAAATGATGAGCAACTCCAAAATCACCCGAATGGAGATTGAGTACGGGTGGTACAATCCAAACATGAAAAATAAAAAACAAGCAAAAACCAAAGCGGTACCGATTCGAAACAAAAACCGATTCAAAGACACTAAGTTATACCCATGGTACAAAAATAAAGACTAAAAATACAGAAAAATACGTACCGTAATGAAACCGAGCGCAAGAAACTGATCAAACTAGGCAACGAACTGATTCAGGCAAGAAAACGCCCTCGCCGCGTCACACAGCCATGCTTATAAGGGTCCTCGCGTGGCACTGGACTGCAATACTGAACCTTCCTGATTATTGAAGTTGTCGTGCTGCGCGACCTTGAGTGCAAAGGTCCTCGCATGGCGCGACAACAAAATTGTCACGACCCCCGACCCCACCCTGGACGAAATCGGGAGCCGCGAACCAGTTCAGTGGTACCGGTGGTTATTTTGAAAATAATGCAGCGGAAATTTCATCAGGACCGTGAGTTAGGAAAAATATCAGAGTTTAGAAAACACCGGATTTTATTTATTAAATAGATGAGATAAAACAATGTTTTGAAAGGTAGCTTTAATATGGGATAAACCCGAATACATAAAACAACTTTTCTTAATTTAATTTAATTGATAAATTAAACCACTTCTGTAAGCCTTTTGGTGCCGTATCCAACTCTTATTCCGATCTACTGTAATTACCTGAAACGCGTTTTAAAAACATTTGGTCAGCAGGAAATACTGGTGAGTTCATTCAGTTTGTACAAACATGACACATTGTCATAGATTACAGCATAAGAGCGATTACAATGGCTACTATCTTATTGTTATCTGGCGCCGTGTCACACCCTGGTGACGATGGTCATACCACTATTGGGTCCTTTCACCCAAGTAGTGATGATTATCGCAGTTAGGTTTGTTTACCTAACCGTGAGAAATTAGTACTGTGCACAATACCCCACTTGCCAGTGATTCAAGATAACCACGACTTAATCCCTGTAACTATAACTTTTGAAAATAATTTTAGTATTGTAAAACATTGTTGATAAAAAGAGAATGACTCACCTTGTTAGCATATAGTCTTGATTAAACAAGCATCTACTTTACAGTTCTGAATCTTCTGATGATTAAGCATTTTATTTGATTGTAAGTGTATAGTTTGGAGTTTTCTGATAGTTAAACATATGGTTTAACAGAGTGGAATACGTTTTAGTGTAAAACCATATCAAACCTAACGATGGTCACGAGATCAGGACCTTAACGAAATTCACAAAGTATAGTCTTTGTATAGACAGCGCTTTGGCATCCGTTTCAGAATCTTAACGAAATTCACAAAGTATAGTCTTTGGCATTCGTTAGTTGGTTCCCGAATCGATCGGACATAATATCGTATCGGTGATTATTGGTTAGAACACCAACGTATAGAGAGAGAAGAATAGAAGAAATGAGCAAAGAAAAATGAATTCTAAGCTTCCTATTTATAGGTAGGAAATATGAAATTTCTAGGAAATTTCATATAGCTTCTCTAGGAAGTTACCTATACATTTTCTAGGAAGCTTCCTACCCATATATATATCTTCTTATACCTTCCTTGCACCTTCCTTTGATATTATCTATCTCATATATATTTATTTTCATATATATCTATTTAGGTGTTTAATTTACTTAATTAATCTTACTTAGCTTAATTAATCTCGCTTAGCTTAATTAATCTCGCTTAGCTTAATTAATCTTGCTTAACTGATTAATAAATCATACTTAACTTAATTAATCATACTTAACTGATTAATTAATCTTACTTAGCTGATTAAGTTTAACTTATCTATTAAGGTTTCTTGACCGCTAAGTTATCTTAACTACTAAGTTTACTTAACCACTAAGTTTTCCTTAACTATTAAGTTTACTTAATCGCTAAGTATTCTAGCTTAGTAGTTCCCTGGTTACAAGTTCTAATTTCTAGCTACAATGGAACTCGTATTAGTGTATTACTCAATTCAACTTTAACGATAATCACGAGATCCAAACTCACAACGAATGACAAAGTATAGCCATATACAGGCATCACTTAAACATCTGTTGGATCAGTTTCAATCAATCGGATATAGTACCGTGTCCGTGTTTAGAGTTATTACCCTGATAACGAGCAGAGTTTCGGGTTTTAGAGTATAATACCCGAGCTATTACTTTGCTATAATAGAAGCTAAAAGAAGAAAAGAATTGAGTGACTTTCAACAGAACTCAAACTCCTTATTTATAGGGCTGGAAATGGGGCGTGTCGCGGCCCGCGTAAACTCGAAGGAACATCTACGCGGCCCGCGAGGAAGTCTAGGTCGGCTGAGTCATCAGAGGTTTTGACACGTGTCATGCCACGTGGCCTTGATCGTTATCCGGTAGTTTGCATTGCTGTCGCGGCCCGCGTAAGCTTGGCTTAACTCCTACGCGGC
Organism: Helianthus tuberosus; assembly: GCA_030545235.1. Classification (NCBI taxonomy): domain Eukaryota; kingdom Viridiplantae; phylum Streptophyta; class Magnoliopsida; order Asterales; family Asteraceae; genus Helianthus; species Helianthus tuberosus. The sequence goes on from CM060424.1 coordinate 140,053,480, forward strand.
CCGCGAGCGAACCAAAAATCTTGTTTTTCTTGATTTCTCCAAGCACGAAGGTATTTCGGGTTCGTTTCTCACACCCGGGGTGTATTTAGGAGCGTTTAGGGTTATCTTAAGGGTCCTAGGAGAGTCGTTACATCCTCCCCACCTTGTTTTAAATCTCGTCCTCGAGATTTGGGCTATGATATCTCTTTTAGAGTTATGTCACGTCTTAGTCAATAAGAATAGTTTTAAGATGAATACGTGTTTTACAATAAATAGGGCTCAATGGTTCAACCGAATTAGTTCAAGAAGTCGATGTCAAATGAATGAGATGAAATGATATAGTTTCCAAGGTGATTAGGTTTAAGTCAAAAAGATATATGATCAATAGATGTGAATGTTTACAAGTTGTGAATGATTTTTAGAAACAATAGAATTCACTGTCCACAGAAAACGTACTTTGATTGTCAATTGAGGAAGTCTCAGAATCAACAAGCTCGAATGAAATAGAAGTACGAAAATGATTTGTCAACTATTGAATTATGATATGAGAAAAATCATTGGGTTGACATTTATCGAATTACAAGGATACACCGATATACAACAGAGTTTAGTGTATCATTGTCTTAACACATAGTTGTATTAAGACCACTTTCAAGGATGAGTTAAGCGAAAGGTATATATATAGATTAGCTCAAGCTACAAGTCTATACCGACGCCACAAGGTGTCGTAGTGATCGAAATAATAATAGCGGTGACTGGACGAGTTCACCGTGTTTTAAATTAAATGAAGTAAGTCCGAATGTTTGTTTTAAACAAATCAAGTAGGATTTTCGATTGAAATTGAAACAATTGAATAATGTTTTTCGATTGAAGATGATAAAGCAATAAATATCACGAAAGGCTCGATTGATGCTGTAAGAACCATTAAGAGATATACTGAAATATGACATGAATTTGTGTATCATTATCTTAGCACACGATTGTGTTAAGATTGCTTTTATAGGATAAACCAACAAAGCGGATTCAATATAAATAAATAAATAAATAAATCCGTATATGATGTGTGCAAACGAGATTAGCGCAAGCTTCAATTTTGTGAAAACGTCACAACAAGGTGATCGTGATCAAAGAAACGATTTGATGAAGTCGAAGACCAAACAAGCCTGTTACGGTTCAAAGCAATTGAAGGGCTTGTTGGGATTAATTTGAATATGATGGCCTTAATCCATCATATGTGACCTTGAATTCAATACGTATTGCGATCAAGTTCAAACAATGGAACTTGGTTTAAACACAACGAGTTCATGTATCTATAAGAAAGTTCTGACATGGTCACAACAAAAACCATGTATACCATTCAAAAGAAAATCGAGTTTTTCAAGAAATTCATTGATTCGATATCAAAGAGTCATCGTTTTGAAAAAAACGCGGTTTACAATGCAAAGATCAAGTATAGCGAAACGATATTTGAGTTTTGATAAAACAACAAATTGGAATGAAGCCCTCCAATGGTCTTCATAAATCAAACTAACCACATGCGTAACAAACAGTGCATGTGTAACGTGTGGATTTACCAAGAAATGAAACAACCAAATAAATCTTCACGATTATGAAAGAAATCCTCATGATGACCATTAGGGAGAGTAGAAATGCAAAAGTCTATTCACTATATGCAGAGGTCTGAATTTTAACAAAAGGAATTTAAGAATTTTATCTGGAATTTTGTGTGATAATCGTTGTTAAGTGACATTACCAGGGAATGTTGAATAAAATGAAATAGGGGGATTGTAAAGGTATGTGACTTTCTTTTGCAGCGTCAATAATTATGATTCTGATTAGACTATACACCGATTGTTGTGAAATCTTGTTCTATCGTACCTCAGCAAGATTCATGTCGTTTGTAGGATCACATGGCCAAGTGCTGCATTTTGATTAGTAATTCTTCCACTGACGGGATTAGCATTGGTGTCGTCGTGCCCAATCATATTTTCCAAAGGTCTTGCCTCGAAGGTCGTGTGTGATATACTTCAACGTCTGTGGATGTATAATTTAAGTTTCATGTGGTTTCTTGTGCACTAGCATAACTTTACATGTTTCTTACTTGCGTTAATAGTCTATGGTAATGCATTGGAAATTCTTATACTTTTGATGGCGTCCCAACTTAAATGGTTTCCATTGTTTATTTTGTCGCATGAATTACGAGACAGATGATCAAACGAAATAATGTTTGATATCGGAATTATAGATATACGCAAGAGATTCCTGATAAAGAAATCTAGAATTATTATTGATACTTATGTTCGTGATTTATTTTAAATTGTCAATCGTTATGGCTTTTGGAATTTCTTATAGATATACATATCTATATCTATATAATCATACATACCATTCATAAGGTCAATGTATTTAACAGATTGATTTTTCCAAAAACAAGTCAGATATCAGGTCATGGTACTATTTAGGGAATTTTGTCACTTGTTTGACATATTATACTCCTTCTTACCCGGTTCTCGCCGGACAGGTAACCTCATCTTACCCGGTTCTCGCCGGAGAGGTAATTATTATATTTCCCATAAATAGTATATTTTCAAGATTTTAAAAGTGCCTCTTTTATTAAGGCTTTCATCCCGAATCAAGGAAATTTGTATTCCCATAACATATCTTATTCTAGACCAAGTAGTATCAATAAACAAGAATTAACAGCAATTAAGTGTTATTGCTTATTTATCGTACTTTGCAATGTTCTAATCATTATTCTTACGGCATACCAATATCTATATTATACTAATACAAGCAATTAGCTCATCTTGAAGCTCAAATTAAGGCATATTTCCAAAGTTCAAGTCTAAATACTCTCCTGAGTGCTACCAGAAAATATCAAGTTCCTAACTCTTTGTTTAAACTTAGGTGTTTTATTACAACACCTAATTGCTTAAACAAGTGGCTCTGATACCACTTCTGTCACGACCCCCGACCCCACCCTGGATGGAATCGGGAGCCGCGAACTAGTTCAGTGGTACCGGTGGTTATTTTGAAAATAGTGCAGCGGAAATTTCATCAGGACCGTGAGTTAGGAAAAATATCAGAGTTTAGAAAACACCGGATTTTATTTATTAAATAGATGGGATAAAACCATGTTTTGAAAGGTAGCTTTAATATGGGATAAACCCGAATACATAAAACAACTTTTCTTAATTTAATTTAATTGATAAATTAAGCCACTTTTGTAAGCCTTTTGGTGTCGTATCCAACTCTTATTCCGATCTACTGTAATTACCTGAAACGCGTTTTAAAAACATTTGGTCAGCTAGAAATACTGGTGAGTTCATTAAGTTTGTACAAACATGACACATTGTTATAGATTACAGCATAAGAGCGATTACAATGGCTACTATCTTATTGTTATCTGGCGCCGTGTCACACCCTGGTGACGATGGTCATACCACTATTGGGTCCTTTCACCCAAGTAGTGATGATTATCACAGTTAGGTTTGTTTACCTAACCGTGAGAAATTAGTAATGTGCACAATACCCCACTTGCCAGTGATTCAAGATAACCACGACTTAATCCCTGTAACTATAACTTTTGAAAATAATTTAAGTATTGTAAAACATTGTTGATAAAAAGAGAATGACTCACCTTGTTAGCATATATTCTTGATTAAACAAGCATCTACTTTACAGTTCTGAATCTTCTGATGATTAAGCATCTTGTTTGATTGCAAGTGTATAGTTTGGAGTTTTCTGATAGTTAAACATATGGTTTAACAGAGTGGAATACGTTTTAGTCTAAAACAATATCAAACCTAACGATGGTCACGAGATCAGGACCTTAACGAAATTCACAAAGTATAGTCTTTGTATAGACAGTGCTTTGGCATCCGTTTCAGAATCTTAACGAAATTCACAAAGTATAGTCTTTGGCATTCGTTAGTTGGTTCCCGAATCGATCGGACAGAATATCGCATCAGTGATTATTGGTTAGAACACCAACGTATAGAGAGAGAAGAATAGAAGAAATGAGCAAAGAAAAATGAATCATAAGCTTCCTATTTATAGGTAGGAAATATGAAATTTCTAGGAAATTTCATATAGCTTTTCTAGGAAGTTACCTACACATTTTCTAGGAAGCTTCCTACCCATATATATATATATCTTCTTATACCTTCCTTGCACCTTCCTTTGATATTATCTATCTCATATATATTTATTTACATGTATATCTATTTAGGTGTTTAATTTACTTACTTAATTAATCTTACTTAGCTTAATTAATCTCGCTTAGCTTAATTAATCTTGCTTAACTGATTAATTAATCATACTTAACTTAAATAATCATACTTAACTGATTAATTAATCTTACTTAGCTGATTAAGTTTAACTTATCTATTAAGGTTTCTTAACCGCTAAGTTATCTTAACTACTAAGTTTACTTAACCACTAAGTTTTCCTTAACTATTAAGTTTACTTAATCGCTAAGTATTCTAGGTTAGTAGTTCCCTGGTTACAAGTTCCAATTTCTAGCTACAATGGAACTCGTATTAGTGTATTACTCAATTCAACTTTAACGATAATCACGAGATCCAAACTCACAACGAATGACAAAGTATAGCCGTATACAGGCAGCACTTGAACATCCATTGGTTCAGTTTCAATCAATCGGATATAGTACCGTGTCCGTGATTAGAGTTATTACCCTGATAACGAGCAGAGTTTCGGGTTTTAGAGTATAATACCCGAGCTATTACTTTTCTATAATAGAAGCTAAACGAAGAAAAGAATTGAGTGACTTTTAACTGAACTCGAACTCCTTATTTATAGGGCTGGAAATGGGGCGTGTCGCGGCCCGCGTAAACTCGAAGGAACATCTACGCGGCCCGCGAGGAAGTCTAGGTCGGCTGAGTCATCAGAGGTTTCGACACGTGTCATGCCACGTAGCCTTGATCGTTATCCGGTAGTTTGCATTGCTGTCGCGGCCCGCGTAAGCTTGGCTTAACTCTTACGCGGCCAGCGAGCGAACCAAAAATCTTGTTTTTCTTGATTTCTCCAAGCACGAAGGTATTTCGGGTCCGTTTCTCACACTCGGGGTGTCTTTAGGAGCGTTTAGGGTTAACTTAAGGGTCCTAGGAGAGTCGTTACAGAAATTAACCTAGAAACCCTTATAGGGTTTTCGCGTCACGCAGCCATGACCCTATATGCTCCTCGCGTGACGCGAGGAGCCTTTTTCATAGAAAGTTTTGAAATTTTGATGCTCCAATGCCTTAGAATTTTTCATAAAATCTTCCAAACTCGCTCAAGTAACTTTCTAAGCCAAATTTCCACCAGAACAACACCCCAAAACTCCATTTCTTTGCATTTTAAACTTCATCATGGATACAATTACCTGCAAAAAAAGTTCAAAACACAAAACCGAAAAACTACCCAAAACTCAAAACTACGACCTACGACTCAAAGTCTACAAACTCTACAAATGGGATTCCACACCTAACTACTAAACTTCTGAAAACTTTTGGAGGCTCATGTAGATCCTGCTCACCTTCGTATACAACCTTTTGGGCTCAAGCACTAGCACTCAAATTACTTTCAGTTTCTTTCCAAATCTCTCCTTCTTTCTCCACAAAACTAAAACCGAGTGTAAGGAACTTAAAATGTGGATTCCAAAAAACAAATTCTCCCCACACTTAGGCTTTTTCATACCGATTAGCCTATGCTCCAGCCATCTAGATTCTCTCTCCAACTTATCCGTAAAACTATCCTTACATTAAAGCTCGATCACCGTAGATGGTGTTCCTTCAAGTAAAGCCTCTAGAATTGCAAGATCACCCTCCAGATCAAACTCACTGATCTCTTCATACTCCGGTAATCCTACTAAAAACTCCTCCTCTAAACACAACTCTCGCTCTCTCTCTCTCTTCACCCTCCACCCGACTAACACCAACCATAAAAACTGACTCTCCCCTATCACTCACAACTTTCCTAGACTTAGATACCTCAATTGTGATGGTTTCCTCTCCTACACAAAGTGTAATGGTGCCCACGAAGACATCAATTAAGGCTTTAGCTATGCAAAGGAATGGTCTACCTAGGATTAGAGGGACATTCTCATTGGCCTCCATGTCTTGCACTACAAATTCCACGGGAATCACAAATTTGTTTACCTTGACAAGCAAGTTTTCTATTATACCTTGCAGATACTTAACAGATTTAACAGCTAACGAAAGAGTCATACGGGTTGGGGCAAGTTCACCCTAGCCTAGCTTTTCATAAAGTAAATACGACAGCAAATTAATACTAGCACCAAGGTCCGCTAATGTGTGGTTTTGAATTTCACTACCAAAAGGACACGAAATCGTGAAGATGCTCGGATCTGTGAGCTTCTCCGGTAGTTTGTTCAATACCACCACGGAGTAGTCAACAGTTAATGGAACATTCGAGAGTTCTGCCAATTTAATTTTTCCTTTCAAGATATTTTTTAGGAATTTAGCATACTTAGGCATATACTGGAGGGCTTCGATAAACGAGAGATTTATCTTAAGTTGTCTAAACATATCAAGAAAGTGCCCGTACTCCTTAGCATATTTTTGGTGCTTGAGACGTGTAGGATACGGGACACAAGCACGATCTATCTCCGGACTCGGTCTAAACAATCTCAATCGGCTTCCTAACAACTTTCTCTAGTGGGACGGTTTCTAACTCCAACTCTTCATCCATCGGTTCCTCTTCCTCTAGTTGAACCAATGTGTAAAGTCTAAAATTCTTACTAATAACATAAGCATTTTAAGTGATGAAAACAAAAAGGGTCAAACATAAGACTTATGAAAATCGACCATAAAACTTGACATAAACAACCCGACTTAACTTACATAAAAGTTTACATCCAAAATTCAAGATAACCATCATAAACATAGACGACACGAGTTCTGAAATCTTTTAAAGTTAAGTGTTTAACATAAAGTTTTGTTACAAAAGTTTTGACCCGTTTAGTCACATATCACAGCGGAAGCTTGTGAGATAGTGTGTCCGTTCCAACGCTGCGCCACCTATCAAGATGATTTACCTACATCCAATATAAACAATTAGTCATTTTAAACTCAAACAATCTTATAGTTTGAACCTCTATTCGGACTTGATAGAATCACTACAAGTATTCATTCAATACACTTTCTAACGGTCGAACCTCTATTCGGACTTGATAGGATCACTACAAGTATTCATTCAATACACTTTCTAACGGAGTTAGACATCATTCTTCTACGTTTTTTTATACTTGATTAAACATAAACTTTCTAAACTCGACATATGACCCAATTCTACTCGTTCGACCCGTAATCATGATACAAACTTTTACATAAACTCATTTAACATGTACAAGTTATGAAACTAGGATAATAACATATCATAAACATTACACATTACTAAAATTCGTAAGCGTAAGAACTTACCTTTGTCGTTATACGCTTGCGATCCGGAACGACTTGAGCCTTCTTCTTTTATTCCTACAATCCTAAATCAACTTACTTTAAATCTCATTTCATTGTTTACATTCCTTTCTTGACATAAATGCGTTAACAACTAATGTTTCTAAATTCTCACAATGTAGTATTGTCTAACATGAGATTCGTTTCATTCAAGCATTTTAACAAACACTTGGTGTGCGTACTATTAATTAAGCATAATGTACAAGTATCATATGCATAACTTAGCCAATTCATATCAATATCATCAAGAACATCAAATGCAATCAAAATTTCATACAACCTTCATTCTATATCGATTTCATTTAACATCTCATTATGAACATCATCATAAAAAATCATTATACTAATTTACACAAAATTTCACATTACACATCACAACACTTCTACTTCAATTGGGTTTTCACTTTCACTTATCAATCTAGCCAAATTCAAGCTTAATTCATGTTCTATGAGATGCTCCTAACCCATATTCATACTAATTTTATATAATTTCATGGATTACTTGAAACCTGTTTCATTCATGATCATCAAAACATGAAATTCTACTTACCTTGTGCTTTATCATGCTTGAATGATCAAGAAATCAAGGCATGCATGAACTTAAAATCCCAATTAAGGCTTCAATTTACTGATTTTGTGTTAACAAGGGGTTTGCCCTTCTTCTTCTTTGGTTCTGGTGACACACACACACTTGATGTGTGTGTGTGTGTGTGTGTATGTGTTTGTGTTTTATTTCTATTTTATCATTCTATCTTTCTTAACATGTCACTTTTGGCCCCTTAAGTTTAGTGTTTCCATTTTATTACTAATTGTGACAACTCGTATTTCCGAACCTATCTTTGTACTTTGATGTAACATATGTGAACGTGATGTGATTATATGAACTAGATGGATTAAATGAATGTTGTGTTGTTATGTGCTTTGTGCAATGTATGTATGTATGTAAACAGCCCAAACGCACAACACGAACCAATCGCACAAGCCCATTCGGGCTACACTCTTGTATTCGGACCAAGGGGCAGCCCAAGTGAGAGTTCGGCCCACCTCCCACACGCATAACCCCATGTTTAGGTTAACACTTCTCATTTGCTACAAAACACTTTACACACACAAACCCTAGCTCTCTCTCTCTCTCCTTCACGAACTCGACCCTCCTTTCCATCGAAGATCTTCTTCTCTCGGTTCACCTTTGTGTTACCTCCTAATTGGTTAGTGTATTACTTTAATTGTATGTTTATTGATTCGTTGATTTACATGTTTCATGTGATGATTTGTAAGTGATAAGTAATTAAGCATGAATGAATGTAATCGGCCATATATGTGTTTAGAACCGAATGCTTGTTAAATCGGCTGTTAGGTTCTACGCTTCGGATTGTTAATCATATGATGATGTTATAGCTAATCGGATGTGTATGATGATGTTAATCGGCTATCATGACTCGTTGTTTGCATAATGATTTAGGATTTAACGTGTGTAACCGGTTGTATGTTCATGTAATCGGATCAAATAATATGGTACGATAGGGTATTGTTCTTGCTAAACGGATTAGGGTTCATGTGAATCAATTGATAAAAATCTTGTGTTGATCGATATATGGCTTGATTTGAATCATTAATTCTGTTGATTGATTTTATGCAATTAATGAAACTGTTAAAGTGGTCAAAGGAGTTGATTGGAATATGTAACTGATTGCAAGATTATAGGGATAATAAAAATAAACCATTCGCACAAGACCTCTTGGTCGCACAAGAGGTCCATTCGCACAAGACGATCTGATCGCACAAGATGATCTGATCGCACAAGATGTCATCAGTCGCACAAGGCACCCACAGTCGCACAAGATGCTTTGGATCGCACAAGTTGTAACGTTTGGGCAGGGTATACATGTTGGGCTGGGCTAGTTTTGATCGCACAACCCAATCGGATCGCACAAGTCGACCGGATCGTACAAGCTGTCCGGATCGCACAAGGCTTAGGTTTATTTCATTGAGCCGTGTTTATGCTTATAGTTTTTTTGGGTTTCTTTATATTGGGCCGGGTATTATTGGGCTCCAACGGATGACTCGCACAAGGCCATTAAGCTTGTGCGAGCCCAATCTTTTAATCGCACAAGTTGAATACGTTATAACTGTTAAACGCGATGAAGTGTGGTTGCCATGATCTGTATGTGTTCCTTATCTGCTAGCTTATGTGATACTTATGTGCACTACTCGAAACCAAAACCTGACTTGTATGGTAACCATGTTAGGACGTGGTTGACCACTAGCAGCTAGACTTGACCTTTCTGTGTATCTGCCGAGCAAACCAAGGTGAGTTCACACTAGCCAAGGCATGGGATTCCCGGTGGGTTGGGAATGGGATTGGGATTGAATATCTACTCGAACTATCTTTACCATTAAACTACTTACTTCTGTCCTCGGATTGAAGGGCACGTACGTAAAACCTACGTACAAGATCATAAGACCATCAACTCTATCAATTTAAGTCCCTCATTTATCGACTTAATCGTCGAGGCCTATGGCGAGCGGGTCATTAGTAGATAGCGCTATTAGGGTTTAACAAACCTCACACCGTGCCAGTCGGACGGGCGTGTACTAATGGACTATGGGCAAAGGGTTAATGCTGATAGACATTAACTTAGGGCACCTCTTACATTTTCGTAGCAGTCGATACGCGTGGTCTAATTACACATGGGAAGCCCCCACTAATCTTCGCAAACATGTCAGGATGACCGCGATACGAATTAATACGATACATGATTTACAAAACGACATACGATTTACAAAACGAATACTATAACCTAACAACCAACTGTGAACTCGCTCAACTTTGTTGTTGATTCGTTGCTACATGCCTTGCAGGTCAATAGGTACTTATGGAGCTTGCACAGGGAGGAACGATCGTTGTGGGATATGGCATTGTGTGCCATGCTATAAACATTACTTTATTTCGTACTTAATACTTACAATGGGCTTTACAATTATGCTTCCGCTAAACACTTAACTATGCTTTGGTTTTGAAAACCTATCATATTGTTTGGTTGAATTATGTTTACTGACATGCTTGTTCAATATGATTTGTGGCTTGATCCTGGTCAGTCACGCCTCCAGGCGGTGATACTCCGCGTGTGGATTTTGGGGGTGTGACACTAATTCCTTTCTTTTTGATTAAATCTCAGGCAGGAGGTATACCCTGCCATCCCGACTCACACTAGGATCTCTGGATCCTACTCTCATAAATCCAACCTTTGTGTTAAACTTTGTCCTTTCTTACTCTCACGACAGGTCAACCTGCACAGCCTCCTGTGTGCACCTTCAAAACTTTCATGGACTGTCGTCCTGGTACTTTCAGTGGCACTGAAGGGGCAGTTGGACTCCTCCACTGGTTTGAAAAGCTCGAATATGTTTTCGAGATGTGTGAATGCCCTGAAGCTCGCAGGGTGAAGTATGCTACCGGTACCCTCGAGGGTATAACGCTCACATGGTGGAACGCTCAGGTTCAAATGCTGGGGTTGGTTGCTGCTAACGCCACTCCATGGAACAACTTTAAGGAAATGATCAAGGAAGAGTACTACAACCGTGATGAAATTCACAAACTGGAAGTCGAGTTCTTCAACCTCAAGATGACGGGGTCAGAAATTGAAGCATACACGAAAAGATCGAATTGCTATTCTGTGTCCTACTATGGTGGATCCTCCCATCAAACGCATTGAACTATATCTTAAGGGTTTAGTGCCCGAGATTCAAAGTCATGTGACTTCAGCCAACCTAGCAACCATCCAGCAAGTTGTACAATTGGCTCATTGTCTCACTGATCAGGCGGTGGAGCAGAACAGGTTACCAAAACGTATTAGTGCTACAGCGACTTCTGAAACTCCCGGCGACAACAAACGTAAGTGGGATGGAACTTCAAGCAAAGGTTCAACTTTTGTTCAGTCCCAGTCTCAGCAGAGAAGAACTGATGACTACAAGAGCCCTGGTCACAATCTTCTAGCAGTCAAGGGCATGGTGGATATCGAGGAAACCTTCCAAAGTGCAACAGATGCAACAGACACCACAGTGGTCAGTACAACATGGGTCGTTGCCAGAGGTGTCTCAAGATGGGTCATGAAGCTAAGGATTGTAGGAGCTCCCGACCTGCGAATCAGAACCAGCGACAACAACCACCAGCCCCACAAGACCAGCAGCAGCAACAGCGAGGCAACAGGGGATGCTATCAGTGTGGAGCTGAAGGTCACATCAAGAGAGACTGTCCCCAGCTGAATCAGAACCAGAACAACAACAATAATAACCATCAGAGGAATGGAAACAACGGGGGTAACAACGGCAATGGTGCAAGGGGCTGTGTATTCGTTATTGGTCAAGGTGAAGCGAGGAATGACCCCAATGTGGTGACGGGTAAGTTCCTTCTCGATGACTTTTATGTTACAGTCTTATTTGATTCGGGTGCTGATACTAGCTACGTGTCCCTAAAAGTTAGTCAAATGCTTAAGCGTACCCCAACACTATTGAACACCAAGCACACTGTAGAGTTAGCTAATGGTAAAAATTTAGAGGTCACGCACGTAGTCAAGGGTTGTAACCTTGTTCTTGCTGGTCATACTTTCTCAATCGACCTCCTTCCTATCACTCTGGGTAGTTTCGACGTTGTCATAGGGATGGACTGGTTATCCCAACACCAAGCAGAGATTCTTTGCAACGAGAAGATTGTTCGTATTCCTTGCCCAGGTGATGAACCTCTATTGATTCGTGGTGACAAGAGTGGTGCTGTTGTGAGCATCATCTCTTTCCTTAAGGCCCAGAAATGTTTGCGTAAGGGCCACACTGCTACTCTGGCTCTCGTTACTGACACCTCGAAGAAAGAGAAGAAGATAGAAGATTTTCCGATTGTACGCGACTATCCTGAGGTATTCCGCCTCATCGCCAAGTCGAATTCCAAATCGAACTAGCTCCTGGAGCAGCGCCCATAGCTCGTGCACCGTATCGCTTAGCTCCATCAGAGTTGGAAGAACTTTCTACGCAACTCCAAGAACTCTTGGATAAGGGTTTTATTCGTCCTAGCTCTTCGCCCTGGGGAGCTCCAGTCTTGTTTGTGAAGAAGAAAGACGGTACTTTCAGAATGTGCATCGACTACCGTGAACTCAACAAGGTGACTGTGAAGAATCGCTATCCTCTTCCACGCATCGACGACCTATTCGACCAGCAGCAAGGGTCGAGCTACTATTCAAAGATTGATTTGAGATCAGGATATCACCAGCTGAGAGTCCGAGAAGAGGACGTCTCCAAAACGGCCTTTAGAACCCGATATGGACACTATGAGTTTTTGGTCATGCCTTTTGGGCTGACAAATGCACCTGCGGTCTTCATGGATTTGATGAATTGAATGTGCAAGCCTTACCTGGACAAGTTCGTCATAGTTTTCATCGACGACATCCTGATCTATTCGAAGAGTCAGGAGGAACACGAGCAGCATCTACGACTCATTTTGGAACTCCTTCGAACAGAACAACTGTACGCCAAGTTTTCAAAATGCGACTTCTGGCTTCGTGAAGTCCATTTCTTAGGCCATGTGGTGAACAAGGATGGGATTCATGTGGATCCATCTAAGGTGGACTCGATTAAGAACTGGCCTGCACCTCGTACACCAACAGAAATTCGCCAATTCTTGGGCTTGGCAGGTTACTACAGAAGGTTCATCAAGGACTTCTCCAAGATTGCACAGCCTCTCACCTCACTAACGCAGAAAGGCGTTGTTTATCGATGGGGAAACGCACAGGAATTAGCATTTCAGCACTTAAAGGATAGACTTTGCAGTGCACATATCCTTTCATTGCCAGAGGGCACAGACGACTTTGTGGTTTACTGCGACGCATCCATTCAGGGTCTTGGTTGCGTATTGATGCAGCGGGATAAAGTTATAGCTTACGCCTCACGCCAACTTAAAGTTCATGAAAGGAACTATACTACACACGACCTAGAGCTGGGAGCTGTTGTTTTTGCACTTAAGATATGGAGACACTACCTGTACGGTACCAAGTGCGCCACCTACACTGATCACAGGAGTCTCGAGCATATCTTCAAACAGAAGGAACTGAATATGCGACAACGATGATGGGTCGAGCTACTGAATGACTACGAATGCTCGATCAGGTACCACCCGGGCAAAGCCAATGTTGTGGCTGACGCCCTCAGTCGAAAGGACACTGCGCCTAAGCGCGTACGAGCCTTACAACTCACTATTCAATCCAGTCTTCCTGCATGGATACGAGACGCTCAGGTAGAAGCACTGAAACAAGAAAACATCAGGGCTGAAGCCCTACGCGGCTCAAGACAACGATTGGAACAAAAGGAAGACGGTGCCTACTACGTAACAGGACGCATTTGGGTCCCACTCTATAGCAACCTACGAGAGCTTGTGATGGATGAGGCACACAAGTCTCGCTACTCAGTACATCCTGGTTCGGATAAGATGTACCACAATATCAAAACTACGTATTGGTGGCCTAGCATGAAAGCTCACATAGCAACTTACGTTAGCAAGTGCTTGACTTGTGCGAGAGTCAAGACGGAATATCAGAAACCCTCAGGCCTACTCCAACAACCAGAGATACCACAATGGAAATGGGAGCAAATTTCCATGGATTTTGTTACTGGCCTGCCTAGATCTCAACGTGGTAACGATACTATTTGGGTGATCGTGGATCGACTCACAAAGTCTGCTCACTTCTTGGCTATCAAGGAAACGGATAAGTTCTCCACTCTAGCAGACGTATATCTTAAGGAAGTTGTCTCGAGGCACGGAGTGCCCACCTCTATTATCTCGGATCGTGATGCACGTTTTACTTCAGAACTGTGGCAAGCAATGCACAAGTCCTTTGGCTCACGTTTAGATATGAGCACAGCTTATCACCCTCAAACGGATGGGCAGTCTGAACGCACCATCCAGACCCTTGAAGACATGCTTAGGGCATGTGTAATTGACTTTGGCAATGGCTGGGAAAAGCATCTGCCACTTGTGGAATTTTCGTACAATAACAGCTACCACACCAGCATTAAACCTGCTCCGTTTGAGGCATTGTATGGGCATAAATGCCGGTCACCCCTTTGTTGGGTAGAAGTGGGGGATAGTCAGATCACTGGCCCAGAACGTCTGGTAGACACAACAGAACGAATTGCTCAAATACGACAACGAATGGCGGCAGCTCGTGACCGTCAGAAAAGCTACGCCGATAAGGACAGGAAACCACTCGAGCTCCAGGTTGGGGAGCGAGTGCTACTCAAAGTTTCACCCTGGAAGGGTGTGGTTCGTTTTGGTAAACGAGGCAAGATTAACCCACGATACGTCGGACCTTTCGAAGTCATAGAGAAAATAGGCAAGGTGGCCTACAAACTGAACTTACCAGCAGAACTCAGTGCAGTTCACAACGTTTTCCATGTGTCAAATCTGAAGAGGTGTCTGTCAGATGAGACTCTCGTAGTTCCTTTGAAAGAGCTCACTATCGACGAGCAGTTACAATTCATCGAAGAACCAGTTGAAATCACGGACCGGGATGTTAAGGTCCTCAAGCGCACTAGAATACCTCTCGTTCGAGTTCGTTGGAACTCATGTCGTGGCCCAGAGTTCACCAGGGAACGCGAAGATCAAATGAAACAAAAGTATCCCCAACTATTCGCAAACAGTACAACCACTGCTGAGGCAGAAGCTACGGAATTTCGGGACGAAATTCCAGATCAACGGGGGGAGGATGTGACACCCCAGGAAAACCACACAACTTTACTAGCTTCCTCAGTGAGTACGTGCTAAATTTCGGGACGAAATTTCTTTCAACTTGGGGATAATGTGACAACTCGTATTTCCGAACCTATCCTTGTACTTTGATGTAACGTATGTGAACGTGATGTGATTATATGAACTAGATGGATTAAATGAATGTTGTGTTGTTATGTGCTTTGTGCAATGTTGTATGTATGTAAACAACCCAAATGCACAACACGAACCAATCGCACAAGCCCATTCGGGCTACACTCTTGTATTCGGACCAAGGGGCAGCCCAAGTGAGAGTTCAGCCCACCTCCCACACGCATAACCCCATGTTTAGGTTAACACTTCTCATTTGTTGCAAAACACTTTACACACACAAACCCTAGCTCTCTCTCTCCTTCACGAACTCGACCCTCCTTTCCATCGAAGATCTTCTTCTCTCGGATCACCTTTGTGTTACCTCCTAATTGGTTAGTGTATTACTTTAATTGTATGTTTATTGATTCGTTGATTTACATGTTTCATGTGATGATTTGTAAGTGATAAGTAATTAAGCATGAATGAATGTAATCGGCCATATATGTGTTTAGAACCGAATGCTTGTTAAATCGGCTGTTAGGTTCTACGCTTCGGATTGTTAATCATATGATGATGTTATAGCTAATCGGATGTGTATGATGATGTTAATCGGCTATCATGACTCGTTGTTTGCATAATGATTTAGGATTTAACGTGTGTAACCGGTTGTATGTTCATGTAATCGGATCAAATAATATGGTACGATAGGGTATTGTTCTTGCTAAACGGATTAGGGTTCATGTGAATCAATTGATAAAAATCTTGTGTTGATCGATATATGGCTTGATTTGAATCATTAATTCTTGTAGGACCGGGTTTGGGGACCGAAACCGTGATTCTTATGATTATGTTCAAAGACGGAAGAGATTAGCAATGATAAACAAACAACTTTGTATTAATCCGGTAGTAAAACGTTACAAATCGGCCCGATTACATGATAACCGAACTAATACCAAAGGAGTATACATTCCGGGAGAGATCAAGTGGTGATCTCTCCCCGGGTGAGGTCTCAAACCTCCTCTCACTCTCTTAGTCTTGCAAATGACAAAGTGTTGGTATTTATACCCAACACAGGTTGTATGGTCGAAGGATCTAACTGATTGATCGATAGATCATCTGTCGATCATCCAGCTATCGAAAGATACACATATACCTCGAAGGATGACATATCCTTCGAGGTCCATCTTCATCTATCGATGGATATCTTTCGAGCTCATCGAAGGATATACACAATCCTTCGATGCCTTATCCTTCGACACCAAACATTATACAACCATAATCTAACTGTTTGTCTAGCAAAACCCACACGGTCAACCGAATAACCCTCTCGTTTGACCACTTCAAACGAGCGGGTCTATACACGTTCGATAGACCGTTTCACTAACTATTACAAATTCAGCGTAAAATAAAACTAATCTATTCGACAAGCATCGGACACAAAATCTGCATCAACAAATTCCCCCTTGTCCGTTGCTGTCGAATGCTGAAAATGCAACTGCAATCGATCTTCAGTCAAGTATTCATCTTTTCTGTGTTAACAAATTCCCCCTTGACCGATGATCCAGGTAAGTAGTATCTTGACGCTCCTTGTAAAATATTTCCCCCTTAAAGTACGCGTATCCGTGTTGGGTGTTGTGCAATTTCCTCAATTGACCGATCTTCCGCTGATCTTCCAATACTCCAACCGGCATTTGATAAGGGTTCCAATCTTTAAGAACTGCATCAAGTCTTGATCTTGTCATAAGAACTTCATTTCATTCAAGCATACTACATTGATAGAGATTTCTGGTGAACTGTCTTCTGTAAACCGTCTTTGTGGAATCGACCAAGTAATGCACTTTAATCTTCAGCATCAACACTCAGGAAAGTCAGCTAGACCAAGTGTATCCCTTGCAAGCTCAACCAGCATGCTTAGTTGAACTACATCCAGATCTCATTGTCTCGCCTTTGTGAAGTTGACCACGTAATGCACTACGGATCTTCAGCATCAGTACTCAGGAAGTCAGCTTGACCAAGTACATCGTTTGCAAACTCAACGAATTGAGTTACCCCCAGATCCCTGTAAAATCCCAAAGAAACATCAAACCCAAAACCGAATCCTGCAGGTCTTCAGCCTTGAACTATCAGCTTCCATAAAGATTCCCCAGGTCTTCAGTGAACAGCGCTTTTGTAACTACTGTAGACTTTAGAAACCTGTATTTTTCCGTGCAAAACCCTTCACGCTGGCTGGAGAATTAATTAAAATTCTCAAATATGTGTCTGTGCAAAACATTCCACGCCGAACCGTTTGTATCACCAGAAAATCACAAACTCTACCACCTGAGATTGCGTTTAGAAATTTACCGAAGAAATTCAACATTTTTATCCCCCCATTTCTTTGGTAAAATCTCTAAACCTTAACAGATTCTCTCCACTTCAAAGAAACTGTCGTCAAATGTTCACCAATTCCCCCCACTAAGCGGAACTGTCGTCAATCTTCATTGAATGTTCTCGGTTCCGAAAAATCACGAAAACGACTTTCTTCTTTGCATATTCTAGTTGAATAAGAACGTCCCCTAGTACCCCGTAGGATCCGACTTGTATCCCTCCAAAGACTTTGTGAACTCGTTAGGACCGGTGTTGACATTCCAGGTTCATTCATTCGTTACCAAATGCGAGAATATGACAATAAACAAAAAAGATTTCTTCGTTGCATATTCTAGTTGATAAAGCAATATCGCCTAGTACCCCATCGGATCCGACTTGTATCCCTCCAAAGACTTTGTGAACTCGTTAGGACCGGTGTTGGCGTTCAAGGTTCATACGTTCGTCTTCAAATGCGAGAATATGACAATAAACAAAATGCTTTCGAACATTTACGAATAACCGGTAACAATCATAAACATTCACGTGCGGAAGTGAACATACCATTCCGTTTTTGGTTTTTGGCCCATAATAGTCGCGTCACCATTTTTGACATTTTCATCGGTAACCGTGACTACCCCACATTTTTCAAAAATCAAGTTTTCATCATCTTCTTCTTCCCTTTTATTTTTTTATTTTTTTTATTTTTTTTTAACAAAAAGTTTTCATCATTCCACATCATCTGGCTCCTTCGAAACATCTGGATCTTTCGGTTAACAAATTTCTTCGAAATATGCTGGATCCTTCGATCTGGATCCTTCGATCTGGATCCTTCGACTGATCCTTCGAAAAATGGAAGGATGACCCTTCGATAGAACTGATGATCTTTCGAAGTTATGAGATGACCCTTCGAAAAAACTGTTTGATCTTTCAAAGTTCCTTACATCTTTCGAGCACCTTAACATCCTTCGAAGTCTGTTCAATCTTTCGATGGCCAAACAGCATCCTTCGAAAAATGAAGCTGCCAAGAACATCAAGAACACAGCCACTGTGTAAATCTGCAGATTTGACGAAAACACTGTATTTTTGATTTTTGATGATGATAACTTGAATATTTAGGTGAAAAACATAAAACCCAACACTCGTTTCAGCACAGATCTGAATATTCGGGTCCAGATCTGAGTTTTTCTTGATTTTCACCTTTTTTTTTACATCTTGAACAAAAAGCACAAAAATCACAGATCTAGAGCACATGTGACTTAGTAAACTGTTAGATTTACTAAATCGGGCACCATGGCTCTGATACCAATTGTAGGACCGGGTTTGGGGACCGAAACCGTGATTCTTATGATTATGTTCAAAGACGGAAGAGATTAGCAATGATAAACAAACAACTTTGTATTAATCCGGTAGTAAAACGTTACAAATCGGCCCGATTACATGATAACCGAACTAATACCAAAGGAGTATACATTCCGGGAGAGATCAAGTGGTGATCTCTCCCCGGGTGAGGTCTCAAACCTCCTCTCACTCTCTTAGTCTTGCAAATGACAAAGTGTTGGTATTTATACCCAACACAGGTTGTATGGTCGAAGGATCTAACTGATTGATCGATAGATCATCTGTCGATCATCCAGCTATCGAAAGATACACATATACCTCGAAGGATGACATATCCTTCGAGGTCCATCTTCATCTATCGATGGATATCTTTCGAGCTCATCGAAGGATATACACAATCCTTCGATGCCTTATCCTTCGACACCAAACATTATACAACCATAATCTAACTGTTTGTCTAGCAAAACCCACACGGTCAACCGAATAACCCTCTCGTTTGACCACTTCAAACGAGCGGGTCTATACACGTTCGATAGACCGTTTCACTAACTATTACAAATTCAGCGTAAAATAAAACTAATCTATTCGACAAGCATCGGACACAAAATCTGCATCAACAATTCTGTTGATTGATTTTATGCAATTATGGAAACTGTTAAAGTGGTCAAAGGAGTTGATTGGAATATGTAACTGATTGCAAGATTATATGGATAATAAAAATAAACCATTCGCACAAGACCTCTTGGTCGCACAAGAGGTCCATTCGCACAAGACGATCTGATCGCACAAGATGTCATCAGTCGCACAAGTCACCCACAGTCGCACAAGATGTTTTGGATCGCACAAGTTGTAACGTTTGGGCTGGGTATACATGTTGGGCTGGGCTAGTTCCGATCGCACAACCCAATCGGATCGCACAAGTCGACCGGATTGTACAAGCTGTCAGGATCGCACAAGGCTTAGGTTTATTTCATTGAGCCGTGTTTATGCTTATAGTTTTTTTGGGTTTCTTTATATTGGGCCGGGTATTATTGGGCTCCAACGGATGACTCGCACAAGGCCATTAAGCTTGTGCGAGCCCAATCTTTTAATCGCACAAGTTGAATACGTTATAACTGTTAAACGCGATGAAGTGTGGTTGCCATGATCTGTATGTGTTCCTTATCTGCTAGCTTATGTGATACTTATGTGCACTACTCGAAACCAAAACCTGACTTGTATGGTAACCATGTTAGGACGTGGTTGACCACTAGCAGCTAGACTTGACCTTTCTGTGTATCTGCCGAGCAAACCAAGGTGAGTTCACACTAGCCAAGGCATGGGATTCCCGGTGGGTTGGGAATGGGATTGGGATTGAATATCTACTCGAACTATCTTTACCATTAAACTACTTACTTCTGTCCTCGGATTGAAGGGCACGTACGTAAAACCTACGTACAAGATCATAAGACCATCAACTCTATCAATTTAAGTCCCTCATTTATCGACTTAATCGTCGAGGCCTATGGCGAGCGGGTCATTAGTAGATAGCGCTATTAGGGTTTAACAAACCTCACACCGTGCCAGTCGGACGGGCGTGTACTAATGGACTATGGGCAAAGGGTTAATGCTGATAGACATTAACTTAGGGCACCTCTTACATTTTCGTAGCAGTCGATACGCGTGGTCTAATTACACATGGGAAGCCCCCACTAATCTTCGCAAACATGTCAGGATGACCGCGATACGAATTAATACGATACATGATTTACAAAACGACATACGATTTACAAAACGAATACTATAACCTAACAACCAACTGTGAACTCGCTCAACTTTGTTGTTGATTCGTTGCTACATGCCTTGCAGGTCAATAGGTACTTAAGGAGCTTGCACAGGGAGGAACGGTCGTTGTGGGATATGGCATTGTGTGCCATGCTATAAACATTACTTTATTTCGTACTTAATACTTACAATGGGCTTTACAATTATGCTTCCGTTAAACACTTAACTATGCTTTGGTTTTGAACACCTATCATATTGTTTCGTTGAATTATGTTTACTGACATGCTTGTTCAATATGATTTGTGGCTTGATCCTGGTCAGTCACGCCTCCAGGCGGTGATACTCCGCGTGTGGATTTTGGGGGTGTGACACTAATTCCTTTCTTTTTGATTAAATCTCACTTACATACTAATCAAGTTCATAATTTATAATTATCATCCTAATAATAATTATTTCTATACTTAGTCGTATCTTTAACATGAACACACATATGTTAAGATTATGAGTGTTATAACTTACTTGTAATGTATTATATTAACATAAAGATATGCGTAATTAAAATTTGGGGCGTTACACAGTGCTTTCTCTACCTCTCCTAACTCTCGACTTGACCTAGTCATAATGGCTTTAACATGTGCTTTCGGGTTTGTTTGGTTGCTGCCTAAAAACTGACTTGGGGCTCTCTCATCTAACTTTTTCACTATATCCCCTACAATTCTTTGAAGATCTAGAAATGCCGAATGTTGGTTTTTCTAGAGAATGTTGTGTTCGGCTAAGGTTTGTTATGTTTTATGATCGTTGACCACTAACTGAGACAACAAACTCTCTATCTTTTCCAATCCGCTATCCCCAACCGACTCATCACTACCCGCATTCTGACCACTAAAGCGACTCTGCCCTTGGTTACAATTTTGGTTCTGTTGGAAACCAGGGGGATGACCGGAAGATCAGAAGTTAGAATTTTGATTTCTCCAACCAGAGTTATAAGAACTTCTAAACTGATTCTGACCTCCTACAAACTCTACCTGCTCTTGGTTCATCAACGTACACTCTAACGTACCGTGACCACCCGAACACATCTCACATTTATCAACCTTAGACTTAATCTCTTTCATCTCTCGAGTTAGATTTTCCAAAGCAGCAACCACACTAGTATCCAATGTGACTTGGTGAACACCTCATGTAGACAAAGTGGTACTAGTGACAAAAATGGAATTCATGTTTGCAGACTGTTGTTCGTATTCAGAATGAGCAAAGTTCTCAAACATTTCATTGTATTCAGCTACAATTTTCTTACCCATAAAGTGGCCTCCTACAGACGTATTAAACCGATCTCTGGTCTCGTAGGTAAACCGTGATGGGAGCCTCATGCAAGTAGGTTTCGGAATCTCTCCCACACTAAGTAATACGGCTTATTAAGTTCCATCTGGAACGAATGGATTTGGTCTCTAAGCCTAGAAGCTTTGGTTGGTGGGAAGTATTTGTTCAAGAATCCTTCTCAGATATGTCACACCCCCAAAATAACACCTAGGGAGTGTCCTTGTTAGGCGTGTGACGTACCAACAACGAGCCACTAATTACCTTGAACCCATACAAGTTTCAGAATAAAATCCTCAATTATTAATGAAAAATACCATTAACGAGTTTAAATGAAAACCAACATGTTCAGCAGAAGCAAACAGTAAACCAATGTTAAACTGTTTCAAAAACCAGTGTATGTTATCAATAGTTCAATCACATGAATCCCTCCAGTCGACCCATGACCACTCCAGCTACTCCAAACAGCAGGTTCCAAATCCAAAACATCTAAGGACCTGCGAGCATGCAACAAGTGTATCAGACAACGCTGGTGAGTTCACATCTTTTTCTAAAACGTTAGTTACCAAGTGTTTATTCCAGTTCATTAACAAATCGATAAGTAATATTGATAATATCTCGATACTGAACAAGACAGCTCCTGATGTATGTTTTGCCCGTTCCCCAGTGCTCCTATCAAAACACTGGGCATGACTGGGTCATTAGTTCACACCCGTCCTCTCTGGTATGGGGTGAGGGTGCCAAACCTAAGTAGCGCTACTAACCAATACCCCGTTACCTCCCCGGTAACAAAAGATGGGACTTAAGAGTGATAGAGTGAGATTATTATCCAATATTCCAGTTTTACCCAAAAGACTTATCCCTCCCCGGGATACCCACTGACTGTCCCAACCACCGGGATGCATGCTCTAGTGTAGTGAACTCACCTTGGTTTGCTCGGTTTGATATTGTACTTCTAATGTTAATTACTGCTAGGTCCGTTACACACGACCTAAGGTATGATGAATGTAAATACGTATGTGAGTATAATATACATTAACACACGGCACATAGTGGTTTCTCTAGTTGATGTCATACAGTTAGTAATTTGTAGTGTGATTCTGAATAAATCAAAACAAGAACTCTTACTTATCACAGACATCATATGGGTCTTATACATGTTGAAACCATTTAAGTCAATTAGACTTGGAATCATTAAATCATGATCTCAAATTCAAATGAGTTGTGCATTTAAAATAATTTTAACAGTGTCCATTTTCTTCTTCTCATGTTATCACACTAAATTGGACTATACTATCACATAGTATTTGACTTAAATAAAATAACAATCCTAAATTTCATTAATCTACAAACTGGGTCGGCCCACTATCCAAATATTCACTATATCCCTAACCCATGTTAACCCTTAAATCAAGTTATAACCCATCATTTATTGGAACACATTATCACAACAACTAATTCATTTATGGGATCTCGACTCACTACATCTAAACTATGCGGCCCAAGCTAAGTGATCGTGGATCATGTAGACAGCCCGCTAATCATAACCCAATTTACCCAACCACACACTTTTATTTTTAACCTATTCTGTTTCGCCACACTACTGCGGCCCAATGACTAAACGAGGCCCAACATGGCATATAACCCTTATTCTTTCTTTTTGAATTACGGCAAACAACAACATCAGTAAACATAATATTCAGTTCAGTTTAATCAATATCAAGTTCACAAACCACAATCATAGTTCACCGAATTGTCACATAATATCGATATAAATTTCAATAACAATAATAGTTATCCAGCCGAGTAATTAATGGCACAAAAACAGTTCATTCATATCATCGATTATTCATCTTTAACATATTCTAATTATTTTGTTTATATTACACAAGTATATCTAAGGTTTATTATCATATGTTCATGAAAATACGAATACACATAATATCACATACGAGTATGATTCATGTCAACATCAAGAATAACAAACATGTTAACAATAAAGATTACTAACCGAAGTCAAGAATACAGATTGAAAGGCTTCGATGAAGGGGGGGTCTCCTGTTGCCATGCGTAAACTATGGAGGAGAATAGGGTTTTTGTTTTGATTTGTGTTTTAAGTTTAATCTAATCAAGAAGCATATTACGTATTCATATAATGTGAGGGTGTTGGGCGGTTAACTCTAGTAGCCGAAGTGGACTCAAGCCCACTCACTTGGGCTGCCACAACAATTGGCAATACTTGTTCAGGTTTGGGCTTACGGAACCAGACAAGTAGTAACTCAAGTCTAAATAATTAAGCATATACTAGGCCCAACTCTAAGTAGTTAAACATATATTAGGCCCGACTCTAAGGTTTTCTAATACGGGTGTTTGGTTTGGGCCTACGGGTGTGCGTGTGTGTGCGTTGGCCCAAATATACGAACATGTAAACTAACTGAGTTATAACAACAACGCAGCTCGTTGGAGAGAAACAATTAACGAGAAGTTAGGATCATGGGATTAACGTTACAAACCTTGAAAGTTCGGGTTGTCACATCATCCCCAACTTGAAAGAAATTTCGTCCCGAAATTTGACAAGCAGTGCAGAGAAATGAGATGAGAAATCAAGATTGCTGCTGGTTTTCCTCAGGTGCCACATCATCCCCAACTTGAAGAGGAATTTCGTCCCGAAATTCACCAGTATTACCCGATTTAGATTGGTCAACAGGAAAAAGTTGAGGATACTTGAGCTTCATTTGGTCCTCGCGCTCCCACGTGAACTCCGGTCCACGTCTTGAGTTCCAACGAACTCTCACAATCGGAATACGGCTATGCTTACGCACCTTGACCTCTCGGTCCATGATCTCTCTAGGTTCTTCGACAAACTGTAACTTATCGTCAATCTTGAGCTCTTGAAATGGCACAATTAGTGTTTCATCAGACAAACACTTCTTCAATTGCGAAACGTGAAAACATCGTGAACATTACCCAACTCAGCAGGTAACTCAAGCTTATAAGCGACTTTACCGATCCGCTCCAGAATTTTAAATGGCCCAACGTAACGCGGATTAAGCTTGCCTCGCTTCCCAAAGCGTACAACACCTTTCCACGGGGAAACCTTCAACATAACATGATCACCCGCTGCAAACTCTAACGGTTTCCTACGCTTGTCAACGTAGCTTTTCTGATGATCACGCGCTGCCGCCATATGGTTTCTGATCTGAACAATCTTTTCTGAAGTTTCAAGCACAAGTTCAGGACCCGTGATCTGGCTGTCACCCACCTCAGCCCAACAGAGAGGAGAACGACACTTTCGTTCGTACAATGCTTCAAATGGAGCTGCCTGAATACTAGTGTGGTAGTTGTTGTTATACGAAAACTCTATCAATGGCAAATGTATTTACCCACCCTTGCTAAAATCTATCACACATGCACGCAGCATGTCTTCAAGTGTCTGAATAGTGCGCTCACTCTGACCATCCGTCTGTGGGTGATAAGCAGTACTCATATCGAGACGTGAACCGAACGATTTATGCAACGACTGCCATAAATCAGAAATGAAACGCGGATCTCGACCTGAGATGATAGAAATTGGCACCCCGTGCCTAGAAACCACTTCCTTAAGATAAACCGCTGCAAGCTGCGAGAACTTATTTGTTTCCATGATTGCTAGAAAATGCGCTGACTTCATGAGACGATCTATAATCACCCAAATAGTATCATTTCTGGCCTGAGTTCTCGGTAAACCCGTGACGAAATCCATAGCAATCTGCTCCCATTTCCAGGTGGGTATCTCTGGCTGCTGTAGTAAACCCGAGGGTTTCTGATACTCCACTTTGACCTTAGCACAAGTCAAACACTTACTCACGTATGTCGCGATGTGAGCCTTCATCTTTGGCCACCAATATATAACCCTGAGGTCCTGATACATTTTTTCTGAGCCCGGATGAACAATACCGAGACTTGTGCGCTTCATCCATCACAAGCTCTCGAAGATTACCATAAAGAGGAACCCATACCCGCTCCATAAAGTAATGAATGCCGTTAGATCTTTCCACAACTCGCTTTTCCATGCCCCACAAGTATTCAGCCTTGATGTTCTCTTCTTTCAATGCCTCGATCTGAGCGGAACGAATCTGAGCAGGTAAACCAGAGTGAATAGTAAGCTGTAGAGCGCGCACACGTTTAGGCTTCGTCTCCTTTCGGCTAAGTGCATCAGCTACAACGTTAGCCTTACCCGGATGATACTTGATGGCACACTCATAATCGTTCAAAAGTTCTATCCAACGACGTTGCCGCATAATCAATTCCTTCTGGTCGAAGATATGCTGGAGGCTCCTATGATCGGTGTAGATAGTGCATTTGGTACCGTACAGATAATGCCACTAAATCTTCAACGCAAATACTACAGCCCCTAACTCCAAGTCGTGAGTCGTATAATTCTTCTCGTGTACCTTCAACTGTCGAGAAGCATAAGCTATCACCTTCTCGCGTTGCATCAACACGCAACCGAGACCCTGAATAGAGGCATTACAATAAACCACGAAATCCTCAGTACCCTCAGGTAGAGATAAGATCGGCGCGCTGCATAGTTTCTGCTTCAAGAGCTGGAAAGCATCCTCCCGTTTCGTTCCCCAAGAATAAACAACGTTCTTCTGTGTCAAAGAGGTGAGAGGTTGAGCGATCTTTGAGAAATCCTGAATAAACAGACGATAGTACCCCGCAAGACCAAGAAATTGTCGCACCTCCGAAGGATTCTTCGGTGCTGCCCAATTCCTAATAGCATCGATCTTAGCAGGATCCACGTGTATCCCCTTTTCGTTAACAATATGCTCAAGAAAGTGTACTTCCCGAATCCAGAAATCACACTTAGAGAACTTCGCGTAGAACTGCTCCTTCCTCAGGAGCTCTAAGATAAGACGTAAATGTCACTCATGGTCTTCTTCACTCTTGGATTAGATCAAGATGTCGTTGATGAAAACAATAACAAAGTCATCGAGATATGGTTTGCACACGCGGTTCATAAGATCCATGAAAACCGCCGGTGCATTAGTCATCCCAAATGGCATAACCAAAAACTCATAGTGGCCATACCGCGTTCGAAAAGCCGTTTTGGGAATATCTTCCTCTCGGACTCGTACCTGATGATAGCCCGACCTTAAGTCGATCTTGGAATAAACACTTGACCCTTGCAGCCGGTCAAACAGGTCGTCCATAAGGGGTAAAGGATAACGGTTCTTGACCGTCACCTTGTTGAGCTCACGATAATCTATGCACATCCGAAAGGACCCATCCTTCTTCTTCACAAACAGCACTGGGGCTCCCCAAGGCGAAGAGCTAGATCGGATAAAACCTCTATCCAATAACTCTTGGAGTTGATTCGACAACTCCTGCAACTCTCCTGGCGCAAGACGATAAGGAGCACGAGCAATCGGGGCTGCTCCTGGCATGAGGTCGATCTGAAATTCCACCTGACGATGTGGAGGTAAACCAGGGAGTTTTTTAGGAAACACATCAGGAAACTCACGAACAAATGGAAGGTCCTTGATCCTTCTCACATCAGACTGCGAATCAGTAACAAGAGCTAAAATAGCAGGATAGCCGTTACGCAGACACTTTTGACCCTTCATCGCCGAGATAATACTAACCATAGCACCACTACGATGACCCTGAACCGATAAGGATTCTCCGCTAGGGAGAGGAATGTGCACGATTTTCTCCTTGCAGAGAATTTCCGCCCGGTGCTTGGACAACCAGTCCATACCAATAACCACATCGAAACTTCCAAGAGTAACAGGGAGTAGGTCAATGTCGAACACTTGACCACTGAGATCAAGCTTACACCCAAATAGAACATGAGAAGCTTCTATCGATTTGCCATCAGCAAATTCTACTACATGCTTATTTACAAGAGGTGTGGGAGTCAACCCTAACTGACGAATGAACCCCAAGGACACATAACTCCAATCGGCACCAGATTCAAATAAAACAGAAGCAAATAAATCATTTATCGAAAACGTACCAGTCACTACGTTGCCATCATTCCTGGCTTCCCCAGCTCCAATAGTGAACACTCTCCCGTGCGCACCATTTCCCCCATTGCCCCCATTGTTGTTGTTTTAAATTTATAAAAAAAGACTCTTTAAAACCTAGACCACACAACCGGCAAGTGTGTCGGTCAATGTAGTATAACTAAAGTTAGTCCGAGTATCGAACCCATAAGACTTTCTAATTATGTTTACTAGACTCGATTATTATTACTAAAATGACTTGACTAATTTGTTTTCTTGATTAGGGGGGGGGGGTTCCAACAAACTACTACATCGAACTAAAATAACTAAGACTCACTAGACACATGAATTAAAGCTAAAGATGTTTTCAGATGATGGAAGACACACTACCTAGGTCTGAATCCTACACTTGCATGATTCATTCTATCTGTTTTGGAACTAATGTGGAAACCGGGATCTTTAGATTCTAAATCTTAGATAAACCGAACAGGACCCTTGACCCTTCTCGAGAAGACACCTATGGCAACCTAATAAGCCGTTCAACTACCGGTTTGTAGTACTCCCTCATAGGCTATCCTAGTATACTAATAAAGCACCCTTAGACACTCTATTTCATGACACGAAAATCAAGGGAAACTATGGTTTATACTATAACTTAGCTAGCAGACAGAGACCATGAACTAGGGGATCTTCTCATGAAGAATCTAATCTAGAAACCTAATCACTCTAGAGTAGCCAACAATCTCTCACCTCACGGCTATTGAAGATTGGTAGAACACTTAATCCTAATTAATCCCTAATCATAGTTTCTACAGGAATCATATGCTATTAACCGTAAATTAGCTGCTAACACATAGTCCACGACCTAACAAGCATTCATACATGAAAGACATCCACAAGAACACAAGTGAAACATATGATGAATATTCAATTAAGCTTAAACAAGCATATACACTAGAACATTGTAACCTAAGTTTAATACCTTACTAATTAAAACCACAATTCATGTCCAAAACCGAATTGAAACAATGTTAAACAAATGTACTCATCATATGACCTAGATAATGATAATAAAACTAGCTTAACATTGTCATGAATCCAAGAACAATGATCAAACTAAGTTCACAAAACATGATTGAATCGATTAATATAAGGAAACAAAGAACCTGGAAGATGAAAATCGATGAATCTTCACTCCTAATACTTAAAGTCCTCAACTTTTGATGTCTTGATCTACAAAATCACCTTCTCTTGGCTGCAAATTCGTCTAGGGTTTTCAAAGTTCTGATTTTTAGTGTTTAAATTCGTTTATATAACATAAAATTGAAAACCCAAAACCCTAATCCAAAATTAGCACAGTTTAACCGCGTCGCGTCAAACCAAGGGGATTCTTCTTATGCTCGTGTGACGCGAGCATGTCTTTTGATCGGCATTTGACTTTAAGCTCATCGTGTCACACGGCGAGTATCCCTTTTCTTGGTCGCGCGACGTGATAGACCTTTTACCTCGATTCTTGTGCCGTTGATTCCCCGTTTAACGTACTACTCATCCGGAGGCTTGGTTTCTTCCATATTACTCATTTTTAGCTCTTTTCTACTCTGGAACCTTATGAAACACACAAGACTCAAGACTCGATAATATATAAAACCATAGATAAAATGACATAAAACAACTCAAAATATAATACAAAGTATACACGGAAACATATGTAATTTACATTACATCAGTAACTTCGTTTAGTATGCGATTGATAACACAATAAAGCACATCATTGATGTCTGTCGTAATGGACATGCAAAACCCTATTTAAACTATTAGTATAGAATAAGCAGGGTATCGAACCAAGGGAGGACTGTGGAAAGTGTTATTATGCTAAGTGTTAATTAACTAATGGCAAATTGAAAGATCGGTTTGTTTGATTAAGCGAAAGAACTAAATTAACGAATAAAAATTGTGGTTTAATTCAATGGGAGAAAAGATGGTTCCTCCAGATTTCAGGTTTGCAAACAAGTTCAGTTATGTGTTTAATCAAAACATTCACATAGACATAAATGTTTAACCTAATTAACCAATTGTGATAACCAACGACTAAGTACTCCGGTCAATACATAACGGGAGGTTATCGAATGATTATCAATTACAATTACAAACCCTAATCCCATGTCAAATATATCCCAATTACTAGAACTCTCGGGAACTGAATGCTTAGAAATCAAGGTTTAAATAAATGCAACCAGTTACAATCAGTCAGTTAAATCCATGGTGAAAAGCATCGGATGCTTAGATCACCAAGTTACAATGATTAAAAACACATAAAAGTACCTAATTACACAAACCCTCCATCCGGAGGAAACCACAAAAAGTTTAGCCGCTCATCTCGCACGAAGAATCTTCAAAAGCTTGAATTGATGATGAGTTCATGATTTCTTCGATGATCGGATTTGAGAATCTTGATGGATTTGGGGTGAAAAAGTCTTCAACTTTCTGTATCTTGATGCCTTGGATCGATTGTGAATGATAGATGATCCCCCTCCAAAGTGGCGGCTGCCCTCTCTCAATATTTGCGTGAACTCCCTTCCGTCTGCCAATGATCGGCCCAATGTCAAAAGCCTGCTAGCCCAATAAGTCAAACATGAATAATGATGTTGTTTTTCGTGAATCCAAAAGAACCCAACACGTGCATATGGCGGCCCATATTCACTTTGCCTCCAAGTCTCAAAGTGTGTTGTCAGCCCATGTCTTCACGTGATCATGGCTCCTTTTTAATAATAGTGATGATAATATATTTGACCTTGATGTTCTTTCACAAAGTCCAAGAACCCTCAACAAGTGCCGTCAATATGTTGCTTCCCTCTTTGTAAATTGCCGCCCACTATACATGCCACCAAGCCCATGTTGATGAGGATGATTGATACTGGGCCCCCCTCACGTGCATGTTAATGAGATCTTGTGATGATGGTGTTGTTTCTTTGAGAATTATGATGTTGCCTTGATTATTGATCTCCTTCTCGACTGCCGTGATAGATGATGAATTGATTTTACATGCTCCTCTAAATGGCGGCTACCAAGATATACCCCCAAAGTCAATGTTGGACGATGTGATGGTATTTGTGTTCCGGTTTTCAAGTTTTACCCAACCCGACCACCACTGCATGATGTTGACGTCGTTCCGTGGCTCACGGTTCCACACCGTGGGTCAATGTCTACCTTTGCTGCGCTAACAGAGGTTCTGAACTGGGGGCCACGGTGTATGCTGGGGGTCACAGTGTAGTATTGCTGATGAACAGATGTCTTGAACTGTGGGTCACGGTGTACACTGTGGCCTATGGTATAATGTTTCTGTGCATATTAAGGCACAAAGCAACTTCCAATTAAGTACCGAGTGGTCCCTGAACTTTGTTCTTTCATACTCCTTTCACTCGTGAGCCTTCATATCACCCGAACAAACTTCAATATTCATCCTCGAGCTGCAATATCCCATCCAAAGCTCACAACTTCATCTTTAACCACCGTAAATGCACCGATTTACGTGTTTTACCTACAAATCACCAAAATCTCATAGTTACTTCATTCCAGTCAAATAAACACATCAAATACACATAAAACATCATATTTAGACACTCTAAAGCTCGGGTTTCACCCTCTCCATCAATCATATATAACCATCATAGCATTAAAACCATTGTTAATTTTGCTACATAAGTATGGTTAATATAACAACCAGGAAATAAAAAAACTCGCCAATTATTATTTGTCTAGAAACTGATTTACATACAACTTCATAGACTAAGTATACCAAACGAAAAATATGTTTTTGTTCATCCACCCATTCAACAATTGATATTAAAACCAAACCATACCCAAAAAAAAACCATGTCTATCAAATAAACCCATTTGTTTAACCTAACCACCATCAAACTACTTGGTAACCATTGTGAGATAGAGCTTACCTTAGCATGATAAAAAATAATGTTGCATATGTCACCATCTTCGATTCCATTTTTCCTCATGAAATGACTTCAACCTTGGATTGCATAACGATACCCTGTTTTACCAGCCTTCTCTCTCCTCACATCCATACTAATAACTTCTCCAGACAAACTTCTCAACTTAATCCTTAGACCAACTCATACTTTTGGAAGTCGAGCCAGTTTGGTTGGTAAACACTATGATGCTTATTAGCAATTCATTTTAGTCAAAAACTGATAACAAACTGTAAAGAAAGTATACATAATAAAAATTTTAATGTAAAGGAGTAGCCTTACAAATCTGTTTCTTGAATTCATGGTGAAAGGAGCACTGACTTGATGATTTGCTGGAATAACTTGATGATTAACTTGTTCAGGGTGTTCCTTCAAATAAGCAACAATTAATATTTAAATAAATTTTATACTAAGAATAAATAAAAACATATAAATGTCAAATAATATTATCATCGGATCATGAGCCACGATTGGATTTGGTTATGGATGTTGAACAGTGAGCTAAGTGACATCATTCATGAAAAGAATCAACTTAAAGCTTCTTATATGAAAGTACCGATGAACGCCTACCATCAAACCTGATTATGAACTTCTTCTTCACAAACGGACACCTCATGTTCTTCCGAACATAAGCTTTAGGAAGAACATGAATTATTAAAGGTAATTAGATTAAATTGCAACAGAAAATATATATAAATATGTTTACGAATTTAATATTACCAATTGATCAAGTTCAGGAAATCGCAACACTTTGAAGAAAACCAATAAATACAATCACCTAAGAGTCCCCGTCAACGACGCCAAAAACTTGATGTGCTCAGAGTAGTTTAACTAAATTAACCCTAAATTAGACACTAAGTAATATTCTAGACTCTCTAAAAACTACACTATTGACAGGCAAGTGAACCTATCGACCTAGTAATTCTAAAGTAAGTCTGGATATCAAACCTACAAGTCTCCTAATGAAAACATGAACTAGACTCGATTACTTATCTACACTACTGATTTTATTATTTTTAATGTTTTGAAGGGGGTTTCTAACAATCCTAATGCAATTAATTAAATGATTAACTAAAGTGAAATAAGACATGAACGATGACTGTAGACGAGATCAAATGATGTTAAAAGCACTATCTAGTTCAGAATCCTACACATGAATGACAAGTTTTCTATCGGTAATGGAACTATTGTGGAACTGGGATCTGAATATTCTAAACTCAAAGGATAATCTAAGGATCCTCAACCCTTCTCGAGGTGTTAGCTAAAACAATTATACACTAGAAGTGCATGGGGTAACTATTGGAATTATGATCAGACTCGATAGGCAAGGAACGGCGGGTAAACTAGGGAAATCTTCTTACAAAGGCTTTACTCCTAGAACCATAACACTCAAGACAAACCGACAATCTCTCACCTCACGGATATCAAGATGGGTTGAATACCTAGACCTACTCAATTCACAGTTATCACTCCTACGGGTTACTATGTCAAGAAAACCACTTAAGAATCGAGAACACATAGTAAATGATCTAGCATGTACCTATAACTGAAAGACATTCAACAAAGCACATGTGGAGTTCGATAATCATGCATTGAATTAATCTAAATACGCATACGCATTAGATCAGGAATAACAAAGTCTTTTACTTCATAATCAATAATCCACAAATAATGTTCCAAAAACCGAAAATCACAAGTCAATAACGTGTATTCATCATAACCTAGGCAGTTCTATGAAGTTTAGCCAATTATCATCCTGAAAACACAAACATAAGTCATACTAGGTTTAACACACATGTTTGGAAACAAAGTAAATGAGAAAGACAAGAAACAAAATGTTAACACCCAAGAAATCTTGATAGAATCGATTGGAACCTTGAATCCTAGCTTCGTGTCTTGCCAAATTTGCCTCCTAGAGCTCTAAGTTCGTCCAAGTTGCATATTAGGTTGTTTAAAACTCATAATTAGGTTAATATATCGAAACTTGGAGACGAAACAAACTTTTCCCATTATTAAGTCCCCTCGCGTTGCGCGAGGGGAATTGACTTAACCTTTCGCGTAGCGCAACAGGTTCAATTAACGCAGTAGCAATAATTATAATTACCCATAACGTTCCAAGGGCAATTTGGTCTTTTTAGAGCCCCCGCGTCGTGCGAAGAGAAGTTTCACACCCTGTCACGCGACTGAGTTATTTCCAGGATTTTTTTATTACCTTAATCTCCGATTCACTCGTGATGCGTCTAGAAGCTCGGTTTTCTTTATTTTTGCTCGTTTTCACTTCCTTTTTCATCCGGATACTTGCAAAACACAAAAGACTAAGTACCAAGTGATATTCCAAACAAAACAAAACAAAACTCTTCGAAAACTTTACACTAGAAACTGATGTATTTTACAACACATCAAATTGCAACATAAAATATATATAAATATGTTTAAGAATTTAATATTACCAATTGATCAAGTTCAGAAAATCGTAACACTTTGAAAAGAGCTATTATGAAATCTCCGACAAAGCAACCTGTAAACATTAAAAGGAATGTAGCAACAAATTAATAAAATATATGTAACAAATACATGTGTACATAACCTACTCTAATTATTAACCATACACAATGAATCATAAACTTTTGGGAATTCAAATCTTTACATCAAAATTGAGCCCTTTGTTAAGAAACAACTTAAAACCATATTATAGATGTAACAAATACAAGTGTACATAACCTACTCTAATTATTAACCATACACAATGAAACATAAACATTTGGGAATTCAAATCTTTACACCAAAATTAAGCTCTTTGTTAAAAAAATCAACAACCCAAATCCATCAAATATATATAGCGGATAGTCAAGAACAAATTTTTTTCAATACTTAACTTCAAACATATATCAAATTAGGATTTTAAAACAACAAAACATAATCCACTCAACATTCTAAACTAACAAAAATAATTATATTATTTCTATAAAAACACTATAGCAAATATCATTGAACAACTAAACAAAATCCACTCAACATTCCACTTGATTTGATAACAACAGTAATAAATGCTCTGAACAATAACAAATATAGTATTGAATCGATAATCACATACCCTAAAATAACTAAGGATATCAAAAAACCGTAAATAATATGTAAAAACATTTCATCAATGATCTATAACAAAAACGAATGGGATAGATTTAGCAAAAATATATCAAGTCAATTAAATATGATAAACCCTAAAACAATTAGGATTTCGTAACATATGTGATTCATCAATGATCTATAACAAAAAACAAATGGTACAGATTTAGCAAAAATATATCAAATCAATTAAATATGATAAACCCTGAAACAATTAGGATTTCGTAACATATGTGAAAAATGTGCATAAATATCACATTCCATTTGCTTTATCACATAGATAAATAGATTGGATTAAAAAAATGATGAAATCAAAATTGAACAAACAGAGATGAATCAAATAGGAAAACAAAGATTACCTTTATGTGTCGATTTATTCAACAGACGCACATGATCGAACGAAGTTTTTCATTAATCTTGATGGAAATCCAGTGAACAAAGTGAGAGGGTGGAAGCATGATTGGGGTTTATTTGTGTCGAATGAATTGAAAATGAAGAAATCGGTTTCAATGGTTGTTCTTACAAGGAAGTAAGGAAAACAAGTGTGTGTTAAGAGTGAGAAATCGAATCCTTAAACCTATGGTTGAAGGTTGGTATTTATAGCCGAATGATTTGGAGAAAGAGATAGGCTGATGCGCCCAATGGAGCTTGGATACCCAATGGAACTTTATCTTATGGTTTGTAGCTTAGTCATCCTCCCGTCTTGAGGTAACTTTTATCCCTCTCTAGTTTCTTTTCTCTCACTAGTGGGTTCGTATCATGAATTACCTCTAGAAACAACCTTACCACTCCAAGAAATCGCCCAATACCAAATCTCTTTCGCAAACAAGGATGAAAGGAAAACATGTTTAGTTGATTCGGTTTCCAAAGGACATAAAAAAAAGCAAGCAAATTGAAGATTATTCCCCTAGACATGAGATTGGCGAAAAAAGAAATTCTATTTTATAAATGCACATGTTTTTAAAAACATAATTTTTTTCTTACTAAATATATAAATTATATTTATTTAACTCGTGTAATATATAAGATTCTAACCTAGTTGTCCTATATATGTATAAATTTTGCTATATTTACATATTATGTATTATACATTTATACAATTGCTTTGTGTGTTTGGTTGAAATATTAACCATCCTTTATTTATCAAAACTAGGTTTAAAGAAGTTCGCCGCGTTGCGGCGAATTTCTGTTGTTATTTAGTCTGTGTTTACATATGTTTTGAAATCACTACGAGCGTGTTGTGAACGAAACTGCTGACAAGAATAAAAAGAAAATGTAGAAAAAACACTAAAAGATAACCGAAAGAAAATCAACCAAAAAAGTTGTATGGTAACGATGTTGTTCATATGAAACTCGTGGTCAGAGAATCAAATTGTTCTGGGTACCGGTACCAAATTTGCCGAACCGAATGATCTTAAGTACCAATTCGGTACCGACTTTTGGCATTCCCGGTACCGGTTCACTACTGTTTTTTACCTTCATATATCGGTATCGTAACTGGTATTTTCGATATCAGTACCGATTCTGTATCGGTTGGCACACCCCTGAAACTAAAAAAAGAAAAAAAATTAAAAGTTGAATAAAATCAACAAAAAAAAGTTGTACGATACCGTTGTTCGTACGGTAACCGTGATCAGGGATGAGCAAATGGTACCGGGTAGCGGCACTGAATTTCCTGAACCACAAGATTTCCAATATCAATTCGGCACCAACTTTTGACGTTTTCTGTATTAGTGCCGGATTTTACCTTCATGTACTGATACCGAACAGGACCGTCCCGATATTTTCGATACCAATACTGGTTCGATACCGGTTGACACCAAACTTATCCCAACCCCTGATACGAAAAAAAAAGATTAAAGTTAAAAAAGTAAAGAAAATAACTATTATTATAATATTAACATAATAAAAATAATAAAAAAACTATACATTATTATAATATTAAAATTATTATTTATTTCATTTCCTTTATTAATATATACTAATAATAGTAATAATAATAATATATAGTAATAATTGAGTCACATCACAATGTTTCTATTCAATTTTTGTTTACAAAATTCCCCCTGAAGCATGTTTGGTTTTACTTTTAAATAATCCTCAAGGTTTTCTTATTTATCTAACTTATTACAATGTTCTTATTTTTCCATATAGTAGCACAAAACCATTTGGTACTACAAACATGATAAAATAATGACGGTTGTCAATAGTGGTGATGGTCAGTGAAATCAACGATCATCATGAGCTCCTCTAGCTTTGTTGTGCGTATGTTTGGTTTAACGTTTATACGTATATTTTTTTCGGTTTAACGGTTCCGTCGCAACCCGCGTGTATTAAATAATAGTTTTGTAAAGGGATTAAAATAAGGTATGTGTTTATAAAATATGAATAAAATAAGAAGACAAATAAGACATAAATATCTATTTGAATTCTCATGTTTCACAAAGTCACTACATTCATATTGTTGGTTTCCCATCGGCCTAAACTTATTATTGTTTTGTGTTTTCCAAC
Organism: Helianthus tuberosus; assembly: GCA_030545235.1. Classification (NCBI taxonomy): domain Eukaryota; kingdom Viridiplantae; phylum Streptophyta; class Magnoliopsida; order Asterales; family Asteraceae; genus Helianthus; species Helianthus tuberosus. The sequence goes on from CM060424.1 coordinate 140,091,152, forward strand.
TTTTTTGAGTACCAAATCGAGATTGGTGATTCGATTCTGGACAAGTTGTAAAAAAAAAAGCCCCTCACAAATAGAGTGAGTCATAGAAAATATTCCAATCCTTTCCCTTTATAAGTATGTTGAAACTATTTTACTTATTGTTATTTATATATATGATAATCTGAATAACAACCATTCAAAACTTTATGGCTTGTGTCAATTATCTCTAGATCAAGTGGTGGAGGACATACATTTCTCTTAAGAGATGCAAGTTCAACTTCCACTTGGTGCAGAGTGAGGCACTGGTGGACAATGATAGGAAACCCAGGGAAACCTGGGTTGGATCTTTGAGCCGGACTTTACCGGTAATTTCACTGTCGCGCCTACCAGTGACGGATCTAGAAAATTTTCGTAGCGGTAACGTTTTATGAAAAAGCGGTAACAAAATCGAAAAAACGTCAAATTTTTCCAAAATTTACACTACCGCCGAAGCGCCAAGCGGTAGCGGAGGCTCCCCTTCCCCTAAGGTAGGTCCGCCCCTGGTGCCTACGGACGGGTGGGTTACCGGGTTTTCCCCGGAATTGGTGGTGGACTCGGGTTACTCTCGGAGTACTCCGTTTGTTCAGTGGGTGCCCCGAGAGTGCTCGAGATTGATTCTGTTGGCCGTTAAAAAAAAACTTTATGGCTTTTTATTAAATATTGAAACATAAAAAGTATGTCACTAAGTTTGTAATTCAACTTTTAGATGTCCGGAAGATTTCACATATATAAACTAGGGGATTGATAACTCGATCTTGACTTGTATGTGGATCAGTAAGAATGCCGAAGAAGAGCAAAAAGATGGTTCATAACTCATAAATAAAGTCATTTGTAACATATGTGCATCAGTAAGAATGTAAGAAGAGCGAAAAGATGGTTATAACTCATAAATAAACTCATTTGTAACGTTTGAGACAACTTTGATATAATATATAAATTTCTTTTATTTAGAAATTAGATTTATATTGAGGTTTACTAAAACATATCCGATCTTTCACCATCTTTCGTCCCACCATCAGTATATATATAATGTTTGAAAGCTCTAGAGAGCTGATGGAATTATAATCGCATAGGAAGGATTTATTAATGTGCTCAAACTTAGGTATTTTTTTTTTTTTTACATCTTAAACTATCCTCCCTATTTTATTAATAGTTTTTAACTAATACAAATCTTATCTTTTATCATTATATTATTTGTTATTTGTTATACTAAATTATAGCTTTATTTGATATAAATGTTTATGTAACAGCAAATCTAATTTACTCATCTACAGCATGACTCAAATTCTGAGGTGACACCATTTTACACGACTCATACTGCTGATTCAAAGTCGCTTTGTTGTTTGGTATAGATAATCATAAGATTTCAGAATAAATTATTATACTTATGATTCTAAAGCCGATTTTTTTTCTGGATTTTCTTCATGCTCTTTTTCCTCAAAAATAAAAGATACAATGACGTAGGACTCAAAATAATTTAAAAAAAAAAAGTAATTAGCATGTTATCATCGTAAATTTTACAAATAGAATCCTCATCTTCTTCAAACATCCACATCACACCCACTTTATTATTCAGATCTTCACACATTACCCCTCCCCTTTTAAGTGTGACAAGTTTTATTTTATAATATTAAATTCATGATGAATTAAAGGTCCATGATTTTTTTTTTACTTTTATTGCATTTTATGTATAAGAATTAAGAAACCATAAAACTATATAATTTTTATATTTATACATACACACATATATATATGGGGGAAAATCATTTAAGAAGGAACTTGTGAAAAGAAAAAGAAGAAAATGAATAATGGTAAACATTAAATAGTTATATTCTCATTAACTATTTTTCTCTTATTAGGCAAAAACATTTTATCTGACATATTTCAAAATTTATCCAAGATTAACCTACATATTTCGAAATTTATTCTACACATATCAAAAATTGTTCTTCACCGTAAATTAGATTGTCTTGAAAAAGTATATTTTAAAAATGAGTTACATGTTTAATTAGTTATTTAATTTAGAGGACTACAATAAATTAATTAAAATAATAAATCTATCTATATGCCTTTTAATAACATTGAATACCCATAATATTAAATAGAAATTTTTTATTGATTTAAATGTTATTCTTTTTATTCTTACAATAATTTTCATTCTCAATTAACCCTCCTATATATTAATTTCAAGATATGAACCACAACCATCATTTTCTACCTTTTTAGAGAAGTTTAAGATTAAATAAATTTGTTTTTTATGTTCTCATAAAAAAAAAAAACTATTTTGCATATATATATATATCCATCATATCACCATCTAAACCTAGTTCTCTGCAACATTCTTTATTCTACACCAATCATGAAGAAGAAATTCAATCTCATACTAACAAAGTGCATGCCACTATCACGCCAAAGCCTCAGAACCTCCTCCTCCTCCTCCAAATCCACCAGCAGCACCACCACTGATGACGACAATGCTACCGCGGTCGCCGGAGAAGAATATCATAAAACCATTTTCGTTGGAAGCAACAGAAAACCCTACCTGATTGATCCCAAGTATTTAACCCATCCACTCTTGAATGCCATAATCCAAAAATCAGGTTCTGGTGATGTTATTAATTGTGAAGTAGTATTGTTTGATCATTTGTTATGGATGCTTCAGAATTCTGATTTGGATCTTGCTTCGGATTCGGTGGATGAGTTATCGGATCTATATTTATCTAACTAACTTTTCTATATATCGGATCTATAATTTTTGTTTTTTAGATTTTGGTTTAATTGTTGATATATCTCAGGAAATCAGATGATTATTTTATGGAGCAACAACTTTTATTTTATTGATTGTTGTTTGTGTATTTATAGCATGATCATGATGGTAGGATCTAGGGATGTTCAGAATTCGTTTCGAATTCGAAAAATTCGAAATTCGTTTAAATTCGATTCGATTATTAAGAATTCGTTTCGATTAAAAGAATTCGAATTCGATTCAATTCGAGTCAAGTAAATCGAATACGAATCGAATACGAATTTATAATTTCAAATTCGATTCGATTCGATTCGATTCGAAATTCGAATAAAAATTATACATTTTTATTTATTATTTTTATATATAATGCATATATAACTTTTATTAAGCTATACTGTAAATTATTTTCAATTTTTTCAAGTATTAAAATTACCCATTACCAAACCCACTACATGGCCCATAACTAAAACCAAAGTAACAAATCTATCAATAGATTTATAACCCTAAAAATATTAACTTGTAAAGTGGAGTGGTTATTCCTGACTTCTCGTTTTGAATTTTAGACCTATGGTACTTTATTTGAAACTTTTTAATGTGATATCGTGCTTTATGATGCTTTAAAATTTATGTTTCATTTTGATAGTTTTTTACATGTTTTTAAAGAAAATCTGAATTAAATCGTATTTATTCGAATTCGATTCGAAATCGAATTTTTAATCAAATACGAATCGAATACGAATTGGGTTTTTTATTCGAATACGAATTCGAATCGAATACGAATTCAAGGGAAAATAAAAATTATTCGAATAATTCGAAAATTCGATATTCGATTCGATGAACACCCCTAGTAGGATCAATATTTTATCATCTTTTTCTAGATAATCATTTACTTGATTAAACGTATATTTCTTTTAACGGTCAACGAATCCTTCAAATGAACTACCGGCGAAATTCAACTTCATCACATCAGGATATACTCCCCTGAAGGCACAGTAGTGCGGTGAGGTAAAATCCGCACAGTTCAAGGATCGAACTAGCGAGCGCCGCCTACTCGCCTAGTCTCCCATCATCACCAGGTGCCGTCGAAACTAAATGGTGCGGCCAGGAATTGAACCTAGGTCACTCGGAACATCAGTTCTCTCACTTATCACTCCACCACCAACTCGTCGGCTTGATTAATAACATTCTACATCACTATTTTCGTCCATATAAAAACTGTTACCTTTTATCATAATTTTGAGGTTTTGATATCAATGTTTCATACATTACACAAAAGAGCTTAATTATAGTCTAGCGGTATCAATGTTACCTTTCGGACACATTCGTAAGCCCATAGACGGTCTCATCTTTGAATTGTATGTTGTAACAGTTAGATTTACCAAATTACCAGGTTACATTTGAAATATCTTGTTAAACATGCATGAAATATTTAATCTTAGTTATCCATCCGTTTACTTCTTATAAACTTTGTGTTAATTTCCATGATTGTGAATTTCTTGGTTAAAAAACAAATTTGATACATATAGAAAACCGACCTGAACCAGGCTCCATCTAGACTGAACCGGTCTGGTTTTTTCAGTCTCAACATTGGTCTTGTTTTGATCCGGTCTTCTGCACAGGTTGGACCCTACCAACAAGTTCAGGGTCATCTGTTGTATAGTGGTTTCTCATGAAGATTGTACGTTGATGACCCAAATTGACCTTTTTAGTGACCCAATATTTGTCCATGACCTTTCTGATCATGATTTGAATGATCTAAAAGCCAATCAAGTGAAATATAATAAAACATTTTCTTTGCCCAATTGATCATGAAAGTAAAGTTTTTGAAAAAAACCTATCATATATATATTTATCATGTAAAATGATTAATTTGTGATGGTTATTAACTATTCTAGTCATACAAATTTATACTCACTATGAAACCTAGAAAACTTTTATATACTAGAAAAAAATGCTGTAATTGCATTTTTGCCTCTTTATAATAATAAATTTACCTTACAAGTATAAGTCGTGTGGCTTTGGTGGGTTTGGGTAGATGAGTTCATGAAATTAAGGATCAAGTATATATTTATATCTTTATTTGTATTAAATGCTTTATAACCTTGAACACATTTAAAATCATGTAACTCGAACATGGCATGTGAAACTCGTTTATCTAAATGGATTGTCAAGGCAAAACTGACTGACGAGTTATAAATGAGATGTAATCAAGCTGTAAATTGCTTGAATAAACCATAGAAAGGTTAACATATTGTAATAAAGCAATAAACAAGTTAACCATACTATAAACAAGTTGACGCTAGAGGTGCACAAATTGGGTTTTTCACCCAAACCGCTTAGGGTTGAAAGCGGGTAACGTTGGGCCAAAGAAAGTTAAACCCGCTTTTTGGTGAAATCGATTCAAGTTCCAATCCGGTTTATAAGGTGGAAAGTGTCACACCCTCAATTTCCACATGCGGAGTTCTACCGCGAGGCGTGCGACTGTCCAGGATCAAGCCACCAATCATATTGAACAACATAATAATAAAACAGTTTTCATCATCACCAATACGATTAGTGACTAAAAATGTTCAAGTCCAACATTTAAGTTTAAAACAACGTTTAGAGATAACAATGGAAGCATAAGTTAAACAGTTCAAACAAAAGTACAAAAGTTCATAATTATTATAGAAAACCCAAGACGGGTCCATACGACCACTACACTCCCCGCTGCAAGCTCCTGCTATCACCGAGTACATGCAAAGCTTACAATAGGGTATCAACATAAAGTTAGCGAGCTCACGAGTTGTCCAGTTTTAATTTCCATAAAACTTGTGTTTGTTGTTAAGTTACTCATTTATATCATGCCATGGGGAGCTACCCCATATGCAAGTTACTAAGCTGCGTAATACCGAATATTTGCTGTCGCAACCCCTGACCCCTGCCTCGGGAGGCGGGCGGCCGCGGCCTACTCAGAGATGGTGGTATCGGTGTTTATCATTATTTGGCAACGGAATTTACGTCAGGACCGTAGTTAGGAAATATTTTATCAGAGTAAAACACCACATTTTATAGTAATAAACATATTGGGATAAACCAAAGTTTTTATTACAAACATGTTTATAGGGACAAAACCTAATTTATTGAATAAAACATTTTTCTTTATTTAGGTAACTTTTATAGCCACATTTTCCAAGCCTTCAGTGCTCTCCAGCTGGCTTCTATTTTGGCTTTCACATTTTGTTACCTGAAACGTGTTTTAAAAACATTTGTCAGTGGGAAATACTGGTGAGTGAATCCCTATTTAATCAAAACAGATTTAATCCTTGTACAGTATTGAGGGCAATCGGCAATTACATTTGTTTATTTTTCTACCTTAATTACCACCCACGGTACTGTCGACCCGACTTGTGGTCATGTTACTACTCACAGAGTAACAAATTTTGTATACAAAACCCCAACATACCGACGATAATTGTAGAATTACAAATACTCAATCACTGTTAATTATCATGTAAAACAATTGAGGTTTTGTAAAAACAGTTTGCAAAAAGGTTTACAAAAAGGAGATTACTCACATTGCTACTTTAGACTTTCCTTGGTGTTTTCCTGGTTGTAATCTATTAAGTAAACAATGCACACGCGTTAGCATAATAACCTAATATTTACATTAAGTATACCCTCCCCGAGACAGAACTCCAACGACTACGTCGGGCAGAACCTCGACAGCCGTTACGGAACACTAGATCAATCGGGCAGCGTATCTAATACGTAACCAGGGGTTAAAATACTTACAACGAGGCAGAACTTCGTTATATTAGTGGGTATTAAGCCCGGGTATAGTGCTTACACTATAGATATTTAGAGAGAAAAGTGTGTGATGAACGGATTGCAAATGAACGTCGAAATCCAATTTATAGGGCTGGAACAGGGGGTCCTCGTGCCCCGCGTAAGCCTTGGCTTACTTCTACGCGGCCCGCGACGTAGGTCGGGTAGGCCCTAGCCTTGACTGGTCACGCACATAGACTCGACACGAAGCTGCCACGTGACAGCACCGGGTGAGGCTGCGTAGCCAGGTTGTCGCGCCCCGCGTAAGCCGAAGGCTAAGCCTTCGCGGCCCGCTAGCGACACCGGGATTTTGTTTTTATTTAAATTAAATAAAATTAAAAGTATTTAAGGCCATTTCTCGTATGCGGGATGTATTTTAGGACGTATAGGGACATTCTAAATATTATAGGAGTGTCAGAATATTTTAGGAGGGTTGTTATATCCTCCCTACCTTGTTTTAGAACTCGTCCTCGAGGTCTACTGGAACAGGTGTGGATATTTCCTCTGCATCTCTGATTCGAGCTCCCAAGTGTACTCTGGTCCTATCTTGGAATCCCATTTTACTTTAACTAGGACTAATCTCTTGTGTTTAAGATTCTTGACTTTCTTGTCTTCAATCTGTAGAGGCTTTTCTACGAACTTGAGCTTCTCATTTACTTCTATGTCCTTAAGAGGTACCACTAATTTATCATCGGCTAAACACTTTTTGAGATTACATACATGAAATACATCATGTATTCCTACCATTTCCTCTGGCAGTTGTAGCTGATAAGCTATTGGCCCTATTCTTTTAATAATCTCAAAGGGTCCAACATACCTGGGGTTTAGCTTTCCTCTTTTGATGAATCTTACCACTCCTTTCCAAGCAGAAACTTTTAATAAGACTTTGTCTCCTACCTGAAATTCCAACGGCTTTCGCCTGTTATCAGCATAACTCTTTTGTCGATCGTGTGCTGCTTTTAGTCGTTCCTTGACTTGAATAATCTTGTATGTTGTTTCTTGTACTATCTTGGGTCCATGTAGTTGCTTTTCTTCAATTTTTGCCCAACAGACGGGGGTTCGGCACTTTTGTCCATAAAGTGCTTCGAATGGTGCAGCATTGATACTGGTATGATAGCTGTTGTTGTAGGAGAATTCTATTAATGGCAAGTGATTGTCCCAATTTCCTCTGAAATCAATCACACAAGCTCTAAGCATATCTTCTATTGTCTGAATCATCCTTTCGCTTTGTCCATCCGTTTGAGGATGATAAGCTGTGCTTAGATTTAGCTTGGTTCCCATTGCTTTTTGGAAACTTGCCCAAAAATGAGAAGTAAATCGACTATCTCTATCAGACACAATAGATAAAGGAATTCCATATAATGAAACTCTTTCATTTACATACAACTTGGCTAACTGTTCCATGCTAAAGGTTTCTTTCATTGGTAAGAAATGAGCAGACTTAGTTAATCTATCTACAATCACCCAGATTGTATCATTACCTTTTCGTGTCTTGGGTAATTTGGTAATAAAGTCCATTGTTATCAATTCTCATTTTCATACAGGCATTTCCAATTGTTGTAATAACCCTGAGGGATTTTGGTGTTCATCTTTAACCTGTGAACAAGTTAAACACTTGGCAACATAAGCTGCTATATCCTTTTTCATTCCTATCCACCATAAATTCTTTCTTAAGTCTTGATACATCTTATCACTTCCAGGATGCATTGTACACTTAGACTTATGGGCTTCTTCTAATATTCTGTGACGTAGGTTTCCTAGTCTAGGTATCCAAACCCTTTGCTTATGGAATCTCCAAATTCCATCTGTTCCTTGTTCTAATTCCTTAATCATTCCTTTCAATTTTTCAGTATCATCCTTGTTTACTGTTTCTTGAGCTTTTCTAATTTGTTCATTTAAATCTATCTCCAGATTTAATTTAAGAGAACGTACTCTTTTTGGCTTTTCGTGATATTTTCGACTTAAAGCATCGACTACTACATTAGCTTTTCCTGCATGATATTGGATATTACAATCGTAATCACTAAGAATTTCCATCCAACGTCTTTGTCTCATATTCAACACTTTTTGCCCGAAAACATATCTTAAACTCTTATGATCGGTGAAAATGGTAAACTTACTACCGTAAAGGTAATGTCTCCAAATTTTCATGGCAAAAATTATAGCTGTTAGTGCATTACGTCCAGTGTTGTAAAAGTCGCTAGGCGGTCCCTAGTCGGCCGACTGGGGAGTTGGGAGTAATCGGAGTACTCGGAGAGTACTCGGGGAGTACGCGGACATGGTAAATATAAAGAAAATTAATTGTTATATATTATTTATGTGTTAAAATAAGCATAATTCATGTCAACTGGGTATAATTTAAAATGAAACATGTTTAAAGTTCAAATATTCTGAATACAAGTCCGACTAGTCTGAGTACAAGGCCGAGTAGTCCGAGTACAAGGCCGAGTAGTCCGAGTACAAGGCCGAGTAGGCCGATTTTGACCGAGTTTGACCGATTAAAAGTCAACAAACCACGTTGACCGCCTAGACCGACTAGGCCGACTAGGCGCCGACTAGGACCGAGTACTCCCGAGGCCGACTAGTTGAGACCGCCTAGGAGGAAGTCGCCAAGGTGGAGGTCCGAGGACCGAGTACTCGCCGAGTACTCGGCCGAGGAATCCGACTTTTGCAACACTGATTACGTCTATTGACTTCGTCTTGTATCATGTAATAGGATAGAATAGGATTATCAGTGCATAAGGTAATTTAGCTTGAAAGTGGTGATTTACCTTGAAAGTGTCATATGTCATTTCAAGCTAAATCATAATTTCCCTTGAAAGTGACATGTGTCATTTCAAGCTAAATCAACATCACTATATATAGCTTTCAAGCTAAATCATTTTAGACTTTTGCACATTTGACATTTGGAGAGCTTAGATTCTAGAGAGAGAGTCTAGAGAGAGAAAGTACTCCAAGTGATTCAAGGTTCTTTGTACGTTTCAGATTTATAAATAGAATCACGTTTATATTACGTCTTGTGTGTTTCGGTCTCGATTGTTCACGGATTCCGCACGTCGAACGGTCGATTAGCAATTGTACGGTGTCGAAACAAGTCCTAACAAGTGGTATCAGAGCTCAGGAGGAAGAGTTTAGCTCGATTGCAATTATATTCTGACTTCTACACCTTCTTTTTCAAACTAAACAAGATTCCGTGGTCAAAATGGATTAAACTTTTCACCGAACATGTAAAACAGTAGTTTAACAAAGCCTTGAAAGTTTGAGACCGAAATTCGCATTAAAAATGACTGAAATGGATCAAAAACAAGATTTCGCTTGAACGAGCTGCTTGAAGTATTGGTATTTTGAAGCGAAATTGAAGATTTCGCTTGAAATATTCTGATTTAGCTTGAAAAGGTGTTGGTATTTTGAAGCGAAATTGAAGTTTTCGCTTGAAATGGTGATTTAGCTTGAAAAAGTTCAAGCGAAATAGTTTAGTTGGATTTCGCTTGAATTGTTGGACTTGTTTGATCAGATTTCGCTTGAAACAGTATATTGTTTGATTTCGCTTCAAATCATCAGATTGGGATTTCGCTTGAAATTATATCAGTTGATTTCGCTTCAACTGATCAACTATTGATTTCGCTTCAAACTGGTCAACTTAGGATTTCGCTTAAAAGCTGTTGAATCTTGATTTCGCTTGAAACTCATTGTTGATTTCGCTTGAAAGCTAAAAGTCTGATTTCGCTTGAACTTCATCAAGTGATTTCGCTTCAAATTTCTGGTTTTCGCTTGAGATTTATATTTCGCTTGAAAGAGGATTTTCGTGTCAAGATCATTTCACGTCAACCGAGTGTCAGTCTATTTCAAGTTGTTTAATATTGTTTGTACTGATTGTGCTTGTTTGTTTGTGATTCAGGTGATTCAAGATGGCTAAAGTGTTTAATGAACAGGAAAACGAGAATCTTAAAGATTTAAATGATTGGACTTCTGGATTTTGGATTGATAAGAAAAATAAGAAGGATGTTTGGATTAAAAGATTTGAAAATTTCTGGTGCATGAAACATGAATCATTGGAGAAGTTGGATAAACGATTTGATGATTTGATTGATAAGTTAGATAGATATGAGATAAGGTTTTCAAATGATGAAAAAATCTCAAAATTTGCTGATGCATTACCTTTAGAATGGGATGAATTTTTGAGTGAACTAAAAAGGGATGCTAGTTTCTCAAAGCTTCATTTTAGAGAATTCATCAATAAGCTTAGTTTACATAAGTTTGATAAAGAAAAAAGAAAAGAAGAGTTGATGTATGAGATGAAGAAGGATTTAGAAAAGATAAATTTGGAAGTCATTATCGAAATGAGAAAAAGATTTTCTGTATGTCTTGCTGCAAAAAAATGTCATGAAATATGATATTAAGAGAGGTTGTTTTATTGATGAATATGCAAACCCTCTTGATTTTGTTAAAATTTTTTGTGAAGGAACATTCAGGATGGAAGCAAAGAAAGAAGATGATGTTGAAAAGATGAATGAAAAGTGCTCAAAATGTGATAAACTTGGGGCAGACAATGCCAAATTCTTGAGTGATGCGGAGAATTTGACATTGGAAAACAAAGCTTTGAAAGATGGGAAGAAAGCTGATGATGAACAGATTCTGGAGTTGCGCGTAAACTGCGAAAAATTGAGATCTGAAAATGACAAACTTTTGAAGAATGTTGAGAGTTTGTCATCAGAAAATAAAAATTTTAAACAATTAGAAAATGATTTCAAAAGTCAGATAAAGATTTTAGAAGACGAGAGAGATTTTTTTTGGTAAAAATAATCTCGAAAAACAATGTGCGATAAATTCTCATCTTGATAAAATCATTCGACTTGAGCATGAAGCCGAAGGTAATAGAAAGAAAATTGCTGATTTAGAAAACAAGTTGAAAAGTTTTGTGACTTCTGCATCATATGTTTGTCCAAAACAGATCAATTCTGTTCCAATAAGTGACAATGTTACAAATTTTGACAAGTCAAAATTGAAGATTGTGATGAAATATCTGATGATGAAAAAGAAAAGAAAAATACTTTTAGATTTACAGGAAAAATTTAAAAATACTGTTTTGCAATCTACTGAAACAGGTGAATGTTCTAAACAAAAACCTGTTAAGAAGAGTGTAGAACAGAAACAAAAAGTTAAAAATTTGAAAAATTCTAAAATTGAAAATAAAAGCTCATCAGATAAATCATCCAATCATTATCAAAAATCACAAAAATTTAAAAATGAAAACTCACAAAAAGTTGGTAATAAGTGGTACAGGTTTGACCACAGTGCTCAAAAGTCAAATCCAGCATTGAAGAGGAGAAATGATTATAACCAAGCCAAACAATGTTATGATCTGAAGGATTGGACTGACAGAAGTGGATGGTACGATAACAGAGTGTGCTACACCTGTGGTATTAGAGGACACATTGCTGTTAACTGCCAGAATTGGAATTATGAGACAAGAAAATGCTATAATTGTCAAATCAGAGGTCATATTGCCAGAGATTGCCCAAGGAGATCGATGGGAAGATCAAGGGTTGAATCTCAGAGAACGGTAAAGAAACTAGTCAATGTCAAGCCCAAAGAACAGATGGTTCTAGAACAGAAAGTGAAGCTTTCTCAGGGGCAAAAAGACAGACTGAGGAAAAAGAGGAAGAAGGCAAGAGAGTATTTGGAGAAGATTTTGTCTTCAGGTTCACCAGTTGGTTTGAATAAAAGTTCTGATGAATCGATTCACTCGACTGCAAAGCCAAGCAAATCGAATTCTTCAGATACAAATCTGAGGACAAACAAGAAGAAAAAGAAAGTTATTGGTGATGAATCTGGCTCATCAAAGTCAGATAAGCCAAGATCGGGCAATGAATCTGATTCCACAAAATCAGATGAGTCACAAGTTGAGGTAAAGAAGGAAGAGACAGTTCCGTTAATGAATGATGAGAATTTTCCACCATTACAAGCCGCAAACCTAAAATCAAAAGGTGTTGAAACTAGAAAAATGTTTAATAGCAATGTTGAACATATGGCTGATGGTAAGGAAAAAGGAGTGAAAGAATTTTATGAAGAAAGGAGAAAAGCTCAAAATACACCTAAGACTGGTCAGGCTTGGGTGTCAAAATCTGTTGGTTGAATTCCTGACTTGCCGGAGCTTCCAGGTTGGTAAGTGTGAAGCAGGTATCGGCATAATTCTTGAGAAATTCACAGGATGGTAACTGTGATATTTCGTCTTACAAGTGGTTAATCAAGGACATTAAATTGTACTTGATTTTCTATAAGTGATAGTGGTGTTTGACTTAATAATGTTAAATTTTTCAAAATGGTTAAAAGAGAACAAGGTGATATGATGACCCCGAACTCACAAGTGATGGGTAAACAAACTAATTTTTCCGGAAAAACCATTCTGATTAAAACAAACTTAAGTGTTTTGAAATCATTATGGGAAAATAGTTTGTTGTAAGGGGAAGTGTTGATTGAGTATGCCGAAACCCTCACGGCTGAACAAACATGATTACTTTCATCAGATTGAAAAACGGTTTTCAAACTGTTAAGATCAATGTGTTGTAAATCATGGGGGTATGTTAGATTTTCTGCAAATCAGTACACTTTTAGCAGAAAATGGATGGCGAGACAAAGCTATAAGTGTTGGTTGTCAAATTTTCTTTAAATAGGTTTCGCATTTTAGGGGGAGAAATATTGTTAGAAAATCCAAAAACATTTGAAAATTTGAAAAAGTCAAAAACATGATAATATTCAAAAATTGAGTTTTTGCGTAAAAAGAGGAAATGATAGAACATCAGTAGACAGTTACAGTATGCTAAAGAAATGGAAAGTTTAAATGTGTTAAGCGATCTCACCGTGGATTTGTCGGTAAGTTTTCATACACTTAGTAAACTTTTTCGGGATATAAACCTAAATTCAAACTTGCTTATTTTGTGGGGAACACTACTTGGATATATAGGTAACCCCTGAAATCTCGTTTGAAAGGTCTTGTATTCTGATATACTAGGTCTTTATACTCAATGATGTATGGGGTATTATTCCGGGACTTCTGCTGAACGGTAGTTCTGACCTAGTCCTTGAATAATATTTTCTGCAAATGCTTGAAACATAGCATAAACCCTCAGCATGCCGATGAAACAATAAAATTGATAGTCGCTGCTGTTGTAGCTAAAAGATCCTCTAAAGGGGACATTCCGAAAAGTCGAAGCTGATATCTCTCTGCGTATACGGAAGTATCGACCTGAGATCCCTCGGCCCTCGCATACCTAATTTATGTACAGATATCATTGTAGTATACTCACCTGTAAGACTGATTATTGGGATCTGGATACGGGAGTATATTCAAGAGGTGGGACACATGAATAGGTTTAAGTTCTTAAAACACCTAATTCGTATCCTGAATCAGTTGAAATTTGTGTGAAAATTTAAGTGGACAAGTATATCGACAATCTAAGTGAATTGTTTAATGCGTAATGTGATTTTAAGCTCAACGGTACTTGTGACTTGTCATAAACTGATATGATCCTCTGACGCATACTCAAACAAAAATATTACCTGTAAATATGTTTATACATATTTCTTTACTGCTTTATATTTTCAGAAAATACAAAAAGATTTTGATTTCGGCTTTATTTTCGACAACTGATGTCTGAGTGCTGAGTTTCAAAATCTAAGTAAGTTGATTGTGTTTCTGGAAATAAAACAAGTTCATTAATTTGATACTTGATTTAAAATAAAAAAATTTCAAAAACAGTTTGTGATATCTCCAAGGTCATTAACTTGAACTTGGATGATAAATTGTGAGGGAGTTGGTTTCTTTAATACTGCTAAATCTATACAGTTTGTTGATAGGGGAAGTGGATTAGAGAGATTGATTGAAAATTCAAAATGCTGTTACTCATAAATGTTTGAGAAATTGCAGATGATAGTCCAGACTACGATCCTGAGAGCAAAGTCTAAGGGGGAGTCTGAAGACAAGCTTGAAGCAAATAGGAGCTTGTAGATGGAAAGCTAGGCATCGATCCCAAAGCACGGAAGCTTGATGAAAGGGGGAGCCTGAAGCTGATGGAGAAGATAAAGATTGAAAGATGCTTATATTGTTATAACTTGAAAGAGAAGACAGAATGATCAAGACTGAAGATGTGTCATATTGAAGATTAGTCACTGAAGACTTCGTCAATATCCGAGGGGGAGTCTGTTAGTGCATTACGTCTATTGACTTCGTCTTGTATCATGTAATAGGATAGAATAGGATTATCAGTGCATAAGGTAATTTAGCTTGAAAGTGGTGATTTACCTTGAAAGTGTCATATGTCATTTCAAGCTAAATCACGATTTCCCTTGAAAGTGACATGTGTCATTTCAAGCTAAATCAACATCACTATATATAGCTTTCAAGCTAAATCATTTTAGACTTTTGCACATTTGACATTTGACATTTGACATTTGGAGAGCTTAGATTCTAGAGAGAGAGAGAGTCTAGAGAGAGAAAGTACTCCAAGTGATTCAAGGTTCTTTGTACGTTTCAGATTTATAAATAGAATCACGTTTATATTACGTCTTGTGTGTTTCAGTCTCGATTGTTCACGGATTCCGCACGTCGAACGGTCGATTAGCAATTGTACGGTGTCGAAACAGGTCCTAACAATAGCTCCTAATTCTAAATCATGGGTTGTATAATTTTCTTCATGATTCTTAAGTTGTCTAGAGGCATAGGCTATAACCTTTTGACGTTGCATCAACACACAACCATAAGCTAAGTTAGCAGCGTCACAATAAATTACAAAATCTTCAGTTCCTTCTGGTAACGCTAGTATGGGTGCGTTGGTTAATCTTTGCTTAAGAATTCTAAAGGCTTCTTCTTGTTTTGGTCCCCATTCAAACTTAACAGACTTACAGGTTAGTTTTGTTAAGGGAATGGCTATTTCTAGAAAAATCCCGGATAAATCATCTATAATAACCAGCTAGTCCTAGGAAACTTCAAACCTCTGTTGGTGATTCAAGGGTTTTCCATTTAGTAATTGCTTCAATCTTTGTGGGATCCACATGAATTCTTTCATAATTAACTAAATGTCCAAGAAACTATACTTCTTCTAACCAAAACTCACACTTCGAGAATTTAGCATAAAGCTTTTCTTTTCTCAGCAAATTTAGGAGTGCATGCAGATGCGCTGCATGTTCCTCTTTGCTTTTAGATTAAATAAGAATATCATCTATAAAGACAATTATGAATTTATCCAAATATGGCTTACATATTCGGTTCATCATGTCCATAAATGAAGCTGGGGCATTGGTTAAACCAAATGACATGATAGTAAATTCATAATGGCCACACCTTGTTCTGATAGCGGTCTTAGGAATGTCTTCTTCCTGTACCTTTAATTGATGATATCCTAAGCGTAAATCGATTTTTGAAAAGAATCGAGCTTCTTGTAGTTGATCGAACAGATCATCGATTCTCGGTAATGGGTACCGATTTTTAAACATGACTTTATTTAATTCACGGTAATCAATGCATATTCGCATTGACCCGTTTTTCTTTTTAACGAATAAGATCGGTGCTCCCCAAGGTGATGAACTTGGCTGTATGAATCCTTTCTCCAACAGTTCGTCCAATTGTTTCTTTAATTCTTGCATTTCTGCTGGTGCCAAACGGTAGGGTGACTTGGCAATTGGTGCTGTTCCTGGTAACAGATGGATTCTGAATTCAACTTCTCTGTTCGGGGGTAGTCCTGGTAGTTCTTCTGGAAATACGTCCGAAAATTGGGATACTACAGGGATATCTTTTAATTCTTTTTCTTTAGTGTTAATGATTATGGAAATCATATACACTAGTGATCCTTTCCTAGCATAACTTGTTGTTTTCATTACAGAAATGAATTTCTTGGATCTAGTTGGCTTATCTCCTTTAATTGAGATCTTTTCACCTTTTGGTGAATTTACTTGGATTGACTTTTGATCACATAGAATATTGGCTTTATTGGCTATTAACCAATCAAACCCTAATACAATATCAAATCCTGCCAGATTCATTGGGTAAAGATTTGTAATAAAACTTTGGTTTAAAATTTCTATTCTTGCTCCCTGCAAGATTTCAGTAATCTTAATGGTTTCTCCATTTGTTGTCTCTACTAGACATTCTTGTTGGAGTTTAGTTAATGGTTGTTTGAGAAATTTGCAAAATGAAGTATTAATAAAGCTTTGGTTCGCACCAGAGTCGAATAATACTTTAGCAAAAACATCATTAACTAAAAACGTACCGGCAATCACGTCCGGAATCATTTTTGCTTCTTCAGCTGTCAGAACAAATGCTCTAGTATTCTTAGTAGTTTTGTTGTTCGTAGCTGGAGCTAGTTTCGGACAATTCGGCTTAATATGTACTTTTTCTCCACAGTTGAATCATACTCCATTACTGGGTTTCTTCCTACAATCTTCTTCCTTATGTCCCAGCATCTTGCAGTAGTTGCAGTAGGTGGAGCGTCTTCTGGAATGCTTCTTCTTACAGCCTTTACAGTAGGGTGCAGAAGTAGAACCTACGTTTTTTCCACGGTTGGAATTTTTGTAGTGAAATTCCTGGGTAAGCTTTTGAGCTAGGTTCTTTCTTTGGTTTTTTTCTTGGGTACGCACTAATTCATCAGTCAATGTGTTTGCTAGTTCTACAGCTTCTTCTATGGTTTGTGGTCTAGCTCCCTTGACTACATGTCTAATTTTGCTGATTAATCCCCAGATATAACGGGAGTTTAACACAGGTTCTGGTGATGCTAGGGTTTGCACTATTCTAGCATATTCAAAGAATGTGGTAGTATAACCCTTGTTGTCTACTCCAGTTATTCTAAGTTTTAAGAATTTATTAGCTATCTGCTCCTTTTCATTGGGAGGACAGAATTTCATTTCCACCATGTTCTTAAACTCGTTTCATTCCATACTATAGACCCTGTCACTTCCCCTAGACTAGAGGATAGTGTTCCACCATTCTAGTGCAGGATTCTTAAACAGATTGGAGGCAAACATGATTTTATCTTCTTCTGCGCACTTACTTATTTTTCTAAGACTGCCTTAGCCTTTTCTATCCAGCGTAGAGCTGCAATGGCTCCTTCATTGCCAGAGAATTCTATTGGCTTGCAGGACCATAATTCTTTGTAAGAACAACCATAAGACATGGTTCTTCTTCTTTTTGGAATTGGAAATTGAAGAAATGGTCCATTGTTCACGCTGTGATTAGGTTCAGTAAGGGTTCGCTTACTTCCACTATTATTGTTATTATTTTCTGCTTTCCTAACATTTTGGATGATAGCTGGCATAACATCTCTAATTCCTTGGGTTACAATATGTCGAATTTCACTGTTATTTATTTGATTAACATTATTCTGGTTTTCCTGATTTGCTGCGTCGGCCATCTGGATTATAAACATTTACGAAGTATTAATATCGCAAGACAATATCCAATGCAACCAATCACACAACAAACATATTGATCCAAAATCGTCGACATTGCGACCTGTACTCTATTTTATATATTTATGCGTCTAATACAAACCACAACTGGAAATTTAAAATACAATACTATTATGCATTAGTAACTATAAGATTATCTATACTATAATATATTATTTTTTTCATACAAACATATTATATATATATATATATATATATATATATATATATATATATATATATATATATATATATATATATATATATATATATATAGGGAGGAGTTCATGCGAGAACCACCCTTATTGCGAGAACCGCGAGAACCAATGTGAACACAACCTAAAATAGCTAAAAAAACATAAAAAAAACCAAACCCCCACCCCCCCCCCCAAAACCTAAACCCCCCCACCCCCCCCCCCCCCCCCCCAAAAAAAAACCTAACCCCCCCTCCCCAAGCTAAATGCTAAAAACTAAAACCCCCAAAAAACCTAAAACAAACCTAACCCCCCCCCCCCCCCCAAAACCTAAACCCCCCTCCCCCACCCCCCCAAAAACCTAAACCCCCCCACCCCCCTCCCCCAAGCTAAAATGCTAAAAACTAAACCCCCAAAAAACCTAAAAAAATTCTAAAAAAATCTAAAAATTTTTTTTTAATATTTTTTATGCTCAAATCGCTACTTTTAGTGGCAAAAAAAAAAAATTTGTTTGGCTTCGAAAAGTAGTGATTTTTATATAAAAAATATTAAAAAAAAATTTGTGTGATTTTTAGCTATTTTTAGGCATTTTTTGTTGTGTTCACATTGGTTCTCGCGGTTCTCGCAATAAGAGGTGGTTCTCGCATGATCTTCTCCCTATATATATATATATAGGATTAGGTTCAAGAGTGAACACTAGTGTAGCTTGCGAACTGAGTGAACTAATCTTGGCCATACACGTGTGTAGATCAATGGCCAGGATTTGATGTTGAGATACACTAGTGTATTTTACGATTTGATGATGAGATCCTGGCAATACACATGTGTAGATCAATGGTCAGGATTTGTTCACTCAGTTCGCAAATACAGTAGTGTTCACTCTAGATACCCACCCTATATATATATATATATATATATATTATTACTACTGGTATGGGTTCATCTAGAATTGCATGTTACGCTCGTCATACTTCCAGATGAGCCTTTCACCTATCTGTCTCATTCTCTCACTTCCTTCTAATATCTCCTCACCAAAGGTTCGGAGTTCTTGCACATTCTTAGTGCTCGTGGGTGGTGCGGGTGCTGGTATTAGTTCAGGGTATTAGGGCATCGGTTCTTCTTGAGGGTATGGATTCTCTAGAATTTCCCTGATATATTGGTCATTATCAAAATACAGGTCTAAAGGATCCAAGTCGGGATAGGGTGCTACTGGGTTTTGCATGGGCTCCTCTATTGGGTAATGTTGTTGGTAATCCTTATGGTCGTCAAACCATGGGTCATAGTCTGGGGGATGGGGTGCTGGTACTCTATGAATCTCGGCTGGGTTAAAAGCAGGTGCTGGAATTTGGTCTACCGGGTTTGGCTCAATCTCTATGGATTGTGTGGGGAATAGTGGTAAAGGCTGGGGTGCTATGAGTTGTTCCAAATTAGGGTCGGCAGCGGTAGTAGCTAAGATATGAAAATTTGCTAATCTCCTATTAAGGATATCCTGGGTTTGAACATTTATTTCTCTATTTGCCGCTGCTAAGGTCCGCTGTTGTTGCAATTTTCTCATCCTTTTTCTACATTCATGAGCTCCTCTGCTGAACCATCCTCTCTTCTTAGGAGGGAATGGCTCCTCAGATTGTGCTTTGAACACGAAAATTCCTTCTTCGGTATCAGCCGAATACCCCGAGGGGGTAGGCTGTGAAGAGGTGCCTCCGTCCCTAAGTGAATTGGATAGTTGACGGTAAGCGTCCGAAGGTCATTGGTCACTCATACTGTAAACTAACAAATTGTCAAATAACACAAAATAATAATCCACACGAATGCACATAATCTCATTGATTATTTCCTAACAAAACTGATAATTTCAAGGTCAGCAGACACTTCTTTGGCTGAAATTAGTGGTTGTAACTCGGATACCACCTTCTGTCGCAACCCCCGGCCCCTATATCCTGGGATCGGGCGGACGCAAACTCAGATTAAGTGGTATCATTGTTTATCATTGTTTGGCAGCGGAATTTACATCAGGACCGTAGTTAGGAAAGATTTTATCAGAGTGAAACACCACATTTTATAGTAATAAACATATTGGGATAAACCCAAGTTTTTATTACAAACATGTTTATAGGGACAAAACCTAATTTATTGAATAAAACATCTTTCTTTATTTAGGTAACTTTTATAGCCACATTTTCCAAGCCTTCAGTGCTCTCCAGCTGGCTTCTATTTTGGGTTTCACATTTTGTTACCTGAAACACATTTTAAAAACATTTGTCAGTGGGAAATACTGGTGAGTGAATCCCAATTTAATCAAAACAGATTTCATCCTTGTAAAGTATTGAGGGCAATCAGCAATTACATTTGTTTATTTTTCTACCTTAATTACCACCCACGGTACTGTCGACCCGACTTGTGGCATGTTACTACTCATAGTGTAGTAACAAATGTTGTATACAAAACCCCAACATACAGACGATAATTGTAGAATTAAAAATACTCAATCACTGTTAATTATCATGTAAAACAATTGAGGTTTCGTAAAAACAGTTTGCAAAAAGGTTTACAAAAAGGAGATTACTCACATTGCTACTTTAGACTTTCCATGGTATTTTCCTGGTTATAATCTATTAAGTAAACAATGCACACGCGTTAGTATAATAACCCAATATTTACATTAGTTATACCCTCCCCGAGACAGAACTCCAACGACTACGTCGGGCAGAACCTCGACAGCCATTACGGAGCACTAGATCAATCGGGCAGCGTATCTAATATGTAACCGGGGGTTAAAATACTTACAACGAGGAAGAACTTCGTTATATTAGTGGGTATTATGCTCGGGTATAGTTCTTACACTGCAAAAATTTAGAGAGAAAAGTGTGTGATGAACGGATTGCAAATGAACGTCGAAATCCAATTTATAGGGCTGGAATAGGGGGTCCTAGCGCCCCGCGTAAGCCTTGGCTTACTTCTACACGGCCCCTGACATAGGTCAGGTAGGCCCTAGCCTTGACTGGTCACGCACATAGACTCGACACGAAGCTGCCACATTGCAGCACCGGGTGAGACTGCATAGCCAGGTTGTCGCGCCCCGTGTAAGCCGAAAGTTAACCCTTCGCAGCCCACGAGCGACACCTGGATTTTGTTTTTATTTAAATTAAATAAAATTAAAAGTATTTAAGGCCATTTCTCGTATACGAGATGTATTTTAGGACGTATAGGGACATTCTAAATATTTTAGGAGTGTTGGAATATTTTAGGAGGGTTGTTATACTAGCGACCTGTTGTATTGTTGTTTGCCATGTTTGTCAATGTCTATCATCATTGACGGTTTGCCAAGGTCTAATAGTTCACGACTGTTCCTCTCTAGGCACGTTGTGAGGTTGGTGAAACCTAAATAGCACTATCAACTAATAACCCGTTCGCCAGGCCCCGGCGACTAATCAGTATAGAAAGTAGAGACTTTGAGATAGAGTATCGTTTAGTACACTTGTTGCATCTAATATAAATAGTAATTAACCGTATTCCAAACCAGGAATAGTAAGCAATCCCAAACCTGGGAAAATGTCATTTGTTCTGTTTCCCAACCACCAGGAATGCATGCTTTTTAGTAAAGTGTGTGAACTCACCTTGGTTTGCTCGGCAGATAGTTTACTTGTTTTAAAGTTGGTCAATCACGTCGTATTATGGTCACTGAATTTAATCAGGTTCGCATAAAAGTATTCACACAATTCTAGCAAGTAACACATATCATCATCTTATTCACTTATTAGCCCAACTGATGAACAGTACACAAACAGCCTACTAACATTACACATTGGTGTGCGGTCCAAATCAGGATGTACGATCCAATAATCAAAGCCCAATAATGAGTGTGCGGTATGATTGGTGTACGAGTGTGGGCCTAAGTTAACATATAAGTCCATTTAAAAGAGTGTGTGGCCCATCATTGGAAGGGCCCACATAGAGTGTGCGGTCCACACTCTTGTGTGCGGCTTGTTCTTGGTGTGCGGTCATGCAATGAGTGGTTGTTAGTAGTTTGTACTTTAGTTTTGTGCGACATTTGGAGTGTGCGACCTAGCATACTTGGTTGTATAAAATACATCATGAGTTGTACTTTTTCCCAGTGTGTAGTACACCTCACACACACGGGTGTGCGGTGTGCAGGGTGGGTTGTACAGCAAGCAGCTCAAGTTGTACATAAGTGTGCAGTATCATTACCTTAAACACACTATGTCACAGTTTTCACAATCAAATCAGATAAGATAAAACATAACTTTCACATCATTTCCTATAACCTTAATCATTCACCTTTTTTACAATTATTTGCAAATAGATTCAAACGCAAATCATCATATTCATCAACATTCGTCCTTTTCATCACCCTAATTCTTTCATCATAAAAATCATCATAAATGGATTTAGAATTCTACTTTAATAATACGCATCAAGACACCCCTTTATTTATTGAACTCAGATTTCAAAAAAACCACCTTCAATGTTCTTAAAAATCACCACAGTTCCATCATTTCTATAACAACACCTATACTCTAATTATCACATGATTCTTGTCAATCTCTAGCATAGCATACATGGATTCTTCAAAGAACACCCACACAGAAATGATCATCAATCACGATTTTAGATCCACGAATATTATACCCATCTATCTGTCATACTCGTATCAAACAAACCTAATATTTTGTTCTAAACACACTTTATAAGCAAGTCATCATACTATCATGAACAATGTCATTTAACATTCAAATTATTAATCAAGTAGACACCTTTACCATATATTATCACCCAAATACGAAGATAGCTCCCTAACCGTTTAATCAAGAATGAAAGGTGTGTAGAAAGATCAAGAGATAAAGATTCCAAAAATGATGATTGATGATTATCTTGAAGGTTGCAGTCAAAATCAGGAGAAAAGAGAAGGTTTTTGTGTGTTTTTCTTCAGGGTTTTTAGAGAGAGAAAGTAGGTGAAGTGAGAGATAGAGAGGGAGAAGGTTTTTGTGTGTTTTTCTTCAGGGCTTTCACCAACTTCCGCCCAACACAAAGGTAACCGGCATTTACGTCCGTACAATGTCTCAAATGGTGCTGCCTGAATGTTAGTGTGGTAACTATTGTTGTAAGAAAACTCTATCAAAGGTAAGTGTCGTTCCCAGCCGTTACCAAAGTTGATAACACATGCTCTCAGCATGTCTTCAAGTGTTTGGATGGTAGTTCCGTTTGACCATCAGTCTGCGGGTGATAAGCAGTGCTCATGTCTAAACGTGAGCCAAAGGATTTGTGCATAGCCTGACATAATTCAGATGTAAAATGTGGGTCACGATCTGAGATGATAGAAGTTGGCACCCAATGCCTTGTAACTACTTCTTTCAAGTAGATGGCTGCGAGTTTCGAAAACTTGTCGGTTTCCTTGATCGCGAGGAAGTGCGCAGACTTGGTTAAACGGTCTACGATCACCCAAATGGTATCATTTCCGCTTTGTGACCTTGGTAAGCCAGTAACAAAATCCATGGAAATCTGTTCCCATTTCCATGTTGGCAATTCTGGTTGTTGTAGTAATCTTGATGGCTTTTGGTATTCGATCTTGACCCTAGCACAGGTCAAGCACTTGCTAACGTACTTAGCAATAATGGCTTTCATATTCGACCACCAATACAGGGCCTCAAGGGCGTGATACATCTAGTCAGAACCAGGATGTATCGAATAGCGAGACTTGTGTGCTTCATCCATCACAAGCTCTCGGAGGTTTCCGTAAGATGGAACCCATATACGTCCCATGAAACAATCTATAGTCGTCTTTGAGTTCAAGCTTCTTTTCCATCCCCCGCATGGACTCAGCTAGGAGGTTTTCCACCTTCAACTCCTCAACCTGAGTGTTTCGAATTTGATTAAAGGGGTTTGAGTGAATAGTAAGTTGTAACGCATGAACACGCTTAGGTTTGGTTTCCTTTCGACTAAGGCATCAGCTACAACGTTGGCCTTGCCTGGATGATATTTAATCGCGCATTCGTAGTCATTTAGGAGTTCAACCCATCGGCGTTGTCGCATGTTCAACTCCTTCTGATCTAGTATGTGCTGGAGACTCTTATGATCGGTGTAAATCGTGCACTTGGTACCGTACAAATAACGTCTCCATATCTTGAGTGCAAAGACTACTGTTCCCAGTTCCAAATCATGCATAGTGTAGTTCTTCTCGTGAACTTTGAGTTGTCAAGAGGCATAGGCTATAACTTTCTCGCGTTGCATCAACACGCAACCGAGTCCTTGAATTGACACATCGCAGTAGACAATAAAATCATCGGTGCCTTCTAGTAATGAAAGAATAGGAGCACTACAAAGTTTATCTTTCAGCTTTTGAAACGCAGACTCCTGAGCATCGTTCCACTTGGAAGCGATACAATTTGGGTGAGTGTGGTGAGGGGTTAAGCTTAGAAAATCCCTCAATGAACCTACGTTAGTAACCTGCCAATCCCAAGAATTGGCGGATTTCGGTTGGGGTTTTCGGTGTCGGCTAGTTCTTGATGGAGTCAATCTTGGCTGGATCAACGTGAATCCCAACTTCATTGACTACATGTCCAAGGAAATGGACTTCTCGAAGCCAGAAGTCGCATTTTGAAAACTTGGCATAGAGTTGTTCGTTTCGCAAAAGTTCTAGAATAAGACGTAGATGGTGCTCATTCTCCTCTCGATTCTTCGAGTAGATCAGGATGTCTTCGATGAATACAATCACGAATTTGTCAAGCTACAGTTTGCACACTCGGTTCATGAGATCCATGAAAACCGCAGATGCGTTTGTCATTCCAAATGGCATAACTAGAAACTCGTAATGACCATAACGAGTTCTGAAGCCTATTTTAGAGATGTCCTCATCACGAACCCTCAGCTGATGATAGCCCGATCTCATATCTGAAACAACCCGCTTTTTGGAAGTCAAAGTCAAAGTGAAAGGAAGAAAAGATTGCTAACTGCGATCTGTCACTCCTTGCTTAACTATTGATTGTATGTTAATGACTTGTAATTGAATCTTTTATTTAATCGCTTTAGTTGTATTATGTGGAGTATCTATTAATAATCGAGGTTTAATCGCATGTTTTTTGCTAATCGACTTATCGCTAACCACATCTCTATCACATCGCAACTTGAATTATGTGTTCTAGATATTGTTTTACGTGTGTGTGTGCCATTATGTGTTACTTGTGCATGTTATGTTTATGATGAGGTGTTTAATCCCAATCGCAATCGCAATTCTATCGCAATCGCAATCTAATCGCAAACGCTAAATGCAAGTTATTTATAGTGATTGTATGTTAGATATAGTAGTTCGGTTATTTGTGTAACTAATGGGTAATACTATCGCATCGCTCGCTCGAATCGCATCGCAACGCTCAACACGCGAAATGAAACGACAAAACTCAACACGTCGGACACTTGGATCGAGTGGCCAACCGATCGAGTGGCCATCCGATCGATGACCAATCCAACACTCAGGCACTTTCCTCTTTTGGAAACCCTATAAATACCCTCCTGTTACATCATTTGTGATGTGACAGCTCCCTCATTCGACCAGTCACACTCAAGCTCTCTTTCTCTCAATTTCTCGTGATTCTTGTAAGTTTTCAACTCAAATCTTGTACTTTTATGATCTACACTCACTCCTTCATCTATTTCACCGTTGAATCTTAACTTTTAATCTTGAAATCACCGGATTTGAGGTGTTCTAGGGTGATGTCATCATGGAGTTCTTATGAACTTCAAGTTTTGGCCTCATTCCACCAAGAACAACTCAGATCTAATGGATTTCCACAAGATTAAACAATGTTTTCGCATAGATCTATACATATTCATGGTTAAAAGGATTGAAAGATGGTTTTATAACTTTCTTTCAACTCTTTGCACTCAAAACCGATAGAATCGAAGCTCGTTCCGACCTTCTACTTTTTCTTAGTGATGTGTTGGTCCAAGATCTGAATTCTATCCAAGGGACAACTGATTTTGGTTTAAACATGAACAACCGTCTCGAACAGTTAACTGATCGGACTAGGGTGATTCCTGTTTGATCGGATCACTTGGGTCAAGATGGGATTTCTGTTGTTTAGCACGTTGTCAAACCGTCTCGAACAAACCGCAAACATTCAAAATAATCAAGTTCAAAACGATTGGATTCGTGGGACGGATTGCCATCCGATCGGATTGCTGTCCGATCGGATTGTCGTCCGATCGGATTGCCATCCGATCGAACTGCAATCCGATCAGATTACACTTGAGGATTTAACACTTAACAATTTTCAACATGTTTAATGTTCAGTCAGTTCTATCGGATTGCCATCCGATCGAACCGCAATTAGATTCGATTGCACTTGAGCTGCCAAAACTTCAACATTTTCAATTTTTCAAAGAACAATGGTTTCCAACGGATTGCTATCCGATCGGATTGCCATCTGATCGAGTAACCATCCTACTGTGAACTTGTTCTCACTAAGTGTCTTGCCAATCGGATCGCTATCCGATCGAACTACCGTTCGATCGATCGACCTGAAGGGTAGAGATACTTCTCTATTTTCAAAATGCTGCAACAAAAACTTCACGGCCATCATACACAAACACATCCTTACCAAACGAATGTCAATCCAATCGAATGGCCATCCGATCGGATTACCATCCGATCGGATTACCATCCGATCGGATTACCATTCGACACTTGGTCACTTTTCACCGTTTTTCGCACTGCTCTTCGCTTATGCTATCGTTAACTGTTCAGGCTAATCACTCTAGTGCCCCCTTCAATCCATTTCCATCGCTATGAATATACTCAATCCCTTTTTGCTTTATGCACTTTTGGGTGTTACATATGTTATTTATTCTAAATCACATCAAACACACGATGCAAACACTATTTATACGCTGACCATTATTGCATGTTACGTGTTACTCGATGAATGCTTGTATGTTATGTTAACACAGTGATTGTTGCCTGACGCCTTAGCAATGATAGTACTATTTGTTTGGACTCAGCACCTGTCGTGGACAGGGGTTGTTAAGGTTACCTCTGACATGTCACAGTGGTGATATGTGTTGCGCATTCTACAACTCGCAGTCTAGTCTGTGCATATTTCATTGTCGATAACCTACTTGCTTCGCATTATACATGTTACATGCTGGTTATGCGTAAACGCTTTCGAACTCTACTATTACTATTAAACTTGTATGCTCACCTTTACACTATGTGTATTAACCTTTATTTTAACGTATGTGACAGGTGCTTAGGATGCTGTGCTTTACCTGCTTTTGTGGAACCAAGTAGGAATGAGAGTCTAGAAACAAAGACAATTTATTTTATTTAAATCTGAGTTGTTGGAACATGTTATTCGTCTTTGAGATACCGCTGTCTGTAATAATTTACTTGCTTAATAGGTTATGGTATGGGACATAATATTAACTATTCGGTAAAGTAGTTATTATGGAATTTCTCTTGGACAATCTGTTTCGCTTAGTGCCATGCCCTGATGTTTCCGTCATCAGTTGGGGTGTGACAGATTGGTATCAGAGCCATAACTATAGTGAATTAGGCAAGACTCGACCTAGTCCGGGTCGATGTCTTAGGAACGACCTAGTCTATAGTCTAAGTACCAACAGACCGACTTGTGCATACCCAGTATGGGTCTTTGTATGAGCTACTCGCTATCTCTCGCTCGAACTCGCTGTACACTACACTCTTACGCGAACATCGCATACCACAATTCTGCGCAAGATCAGCCTTTCCTAAGGCTGATTACACGCACAAACGGATGATTTGGTTAAGATTAGGTGTGAAAACCACAAACTCTCAACCAGATTACTCGTTCAGATTACTATCTTTTCTATAAAACAAGAGAAATTGCATTGAATCAGGAGTGAAATCCGCACTTCGATGCAAATTTTCCTCTCTACTATATCAAAATAGGGATGTAGTCGTTAAGTCAGGGGTGAAACCCGAACCTTGATGACTCGTTCCACTCTATAATTCTGGTTTTACAAAACTCTCACCAAATTCTCAACGGACTCCAACGACTTGGGTCACGCTGTAACTGGAAGGATGCGTGCCGATCGCTCAAATCGAAGTGAGAGCACAGTCCAGAAGGCCAAAGCATGTACTTACGAGTCCTTGTGAATAGTCAGACCACTTTGGGTAGTCAATGTCTATCTAGCCGAGACAATCTCTCCACGATTTTATGTGTTTCGATTCTGGAATTGCCGTCGCTGACTCTGTGAGTTATCGATTTTATGTGGATTTTATGTGACTTTTATGTGTTTATGTGTTCGATTTTGGTAATTTACTCGCTTTTCGCTGTTCACTTTGATAAACATGCACCACTCACACTGCACATCTATCTCAACACGCTAAGAAATCGTTGGTCTATGCTCGCAATCGCTACTCGCTAATCGCAATCGCTACACTTAAACGTTATACGTGCTGTGAAGGATAGGTGAATACGTGCAACCTATGTGTTTAGGTTAGTCTATGTGTGCTTATGTGCTTATGTGTCTATGTGACTCTGTGATTATATGCCTACATGAAATTTTGTGAATGATTGTGTTCCTGAGCTTTATGGTGAATCGCTAGACTATACTAGGGATAATCAAAATTGTGTTTGAGTCCTATGACAATGTCTGTTGCAGACAATGTCGTCGTTTGGATCATTCCACTCCAGAGCCGCTTTCCGAAACCATGATGACAAACGCATCGCCACTCTAGTCTCTAAGAAAATGGCGAAAGTCATCCCCCAGATCGTCAGTGAACTAAACGAGAATGCAAGCAAGTCCTTGGAGGAGTCCAGGACTGATGCTCCTAAGGCCGCTTTTAGCTTCAAGCAGGTAAAAGCCTGTGGACCAAAAGAGTTTACTGGCGAAGATGGTCCTACGGCCATGTTTCAAAGGTTCGATTCTATCGAAGTCACCCTGCGCCAGAATGGCTGTCCAGAGAACCTGCGCACCATCAATGCTACCGGCGTCTTACAATCCCGCGCTCTTGATTGGTGGAAGGCCGAGAGGAATAAACGAGGAAATGTTGCAGCTTTCAGATTGTCTTGGGATGAGTTGAAGAACATAATAATGTAAGAGTTATATCCTCCCCATGAACTCCAAAAGCTTGAGGATGAATTCTGGCACATAAAGCAGGATGGCGGAGATAATGCTGGTTTAACTGCTCGCTTCAAACAGTTGAGTATTATCTGCCCTGGTCAGGTTACTACCCCAGATATCAAAATCAAGAAGTATATATGTGCTTTCCGGATTGCGTTGCAGATTTTGTTCAGGCTGCAAATACGACAACAATTGAGGAAACCTACCTGCTCGCCACTGAGATCAACGATAAACGAGTCAAGGCTGGTTATTTTGACAAAGTTGCCAAGAGTCTACATCAAGTTACCGCTGCTTCAACCGCCGAAACCACCGCCGCACCGCAATCTTCGAAGCTTTCACGGCGCAAAAGGAAGAACAACAGCAGTTCCAGCAACAAGAACTGTGCAGTTACTGCTGCCCCGCTCCAAACAGTACTTGCCCAACCGCAACCTCAACACCGCCAGGTAGCGGCACCTGTGGTCAATGCACCGCCAGCCAAGCGTGCATACACTTGGCCACACCCGCTTTGCCCTACTTGTACTTATCATCACCTGGTGGGTCTTGCATGCCGGTTCTGTGTTCATTGAAATATGTACGGCACTTCACTGCAAACTACCGTACAGGTCCACGTCAAGCTCCAGCTCCAGCTCAAGGTCAAGCCCTGCTCAACAAGCACTACTTCCTGCTCCTCAAGGCCATCAAGCAGCTCCTGCTCCTGCACCCACAGCTCACGCTTAAGCTTGTTTTGTATATGGTGATCCCAACCACTTTGTAAACATGTGCCCTAACAAGGTAGTGAAACAAGAGCCCCAGCAGCAGCCACAACAACAACAATGATGGGTGGTCCGGAGGACAACCCTTAAGTGCCTTAAAAAGATTAAAATCCCATGCTTTACACGTTTGATTGTTTGAACTTGGTAACTACTAGTTGTTTGGACGTGCAGGTGCAAATGGAGCATAAAAGGGAAAGAATTTGGAGCATCAATAAAAAATCAATTTTTGGAATTGAAGAATTAAGAGTATAGCATGATAGAGGACGAAATTACAAGAACGTAGGCGAAAACGGTGAAGAAACGGAGTTGAAACGAAAAAGTTATGCTGAAAACAAGTTTTCAACATTGCCTTCCGTAAGACAGAAGACAAGGACCGTATGACTTGGCTGCTCGCCATAAGCTACGGCCCTATGGCGTAGCTTACGGCGCCGACTGATCCAATTTTGTAACTTGTGCATTTATTGGTCATTTGATGGGGTTTTTATGGGGTCTAATCATTTTTTTCGGTTACTACTCACTTGTGGACGAATTTTGGCTAACTTTTGGAGACTAGAGCTTGAAGAACACTATCCTAATCTTTAGTTTTGTTGCTTTGATCTTGATGAACAATAATACTCTTGTGATGATGTTGTTTCAAGCCATGAGTGGCTAAGTACTCTATGATCATCTTTGGTGGAAGGTTTTGTAAGACTTTATGCTTGAATTTTATATTTCTAGAATAACAATTTCTTCTTTATTGAATTGCTTATTATGGTGTGTGATTGATTGCTAGTAAATTGTTGATTCTTGTGCTAAACTAATTAGAAACCATACATTCTTGGTGCCGTTGGCAATCGAGATATCATGGGTATAGTTAGGCTTGGGTAAGGGTTGATTGATCATCGGGTAACAACCTCACGTTCTAGGAATCTGAGTACTTAGTTCCCTTTCATCACTGCAACTAATCACACATGAACTATTTCTATGTAGTTCTTTCTAGTGGAATGATAGCATAAATGTTAAAACAAAACCAGAAACTGAAGATGATCATCTGTCTCTAATTTGTTTACAACCAAATCTTTTCGCTTTCAATTTAATTAGTTTAATTTAGTCTAAAACCAATTCATGCACATAAACTCTTGAATTTTACTTTTCTTGCAATTAGACTAATTTAGTCAAGTTAGATATAATCTTCCAAATAACACATATTCCACAAACTCCCTGTGTTCGATACC
The DNA here is from genome assembly GCA_030545235.1 of Helianthus tuberosus. Taxonomy (NCBI): domain Eukaryota; kingdom Viridiplantae; phylum Streptophyta; class Magnoliopsida; order Asterales; family Asteraceae; genus Helianthus; species Helianthus tuberosus. Next base: position 140,122,440 of record CM060424.1, read on the forward strand.
CACTTACCACTAGCTAATTAGTTGTATTTGGATTAAATTTGATTGAGACTTCGACCTCACGTCAAATTTTGGCGCCGTTGCCGGGGAGTAGTGCGCAACGTGTGTTATTTTTTTTATCCTTTTTAGTTTGTTATTTTTCTGGTTTACGCTAGGTGTGTTAGTGTGCAGGTATTTACAGGTGCATGCTTACTAGGAGCTCTCACAAGCTTTCACCATTGGCATTTGATCCGGAAATTGAGCGAACATTAAGAGGAAACAAAATTTTGCTAAGAGAAAACAGAATCAGTGGTTCACCAACAACACCAACTACACCAACTACACCAATCACACCAATTCGATACATGGATCCACCACAACCACCACCCACTACGGGTGAACTTATACCACCTTTCCTACCATCATCCACTCAACCTTCACCAAACACTACCATACCAAACACCACCACCAATCGTATTTCACTTCATGATGCAACACCAACTAACACCACCCAACCCATTACCACTCAAGAAGAACCTTCACTTTCCTTTAACCCTTCTACTACAATTCCACCATTTACTCATTTCTTCCCAGTTTCAGGTCAATCATCTTCAACCTATACATTACCACAAGGTTCAACTGTTGTTCATGCTACTTCTACAGTTAGACCATTGAACCAATCGAATTTTCAATATACTACTCTTCCATTTGGGCAATCATCGGGTATAGGAGGAGATGGATATGAAGATTTTGAGGGTTATGATGAAGATGGGTATGCTTATGGGGGTTATGGAGATCAAGGAGAGTTTGGTTATGTGCATGGCCAATCTCAAGGAATGGCAAGTGTTGGTGGAATGCCACAACAACAACAACTCATACCACAACACATTAGGCCAAGGCCACAAGGGCCACCAATGCAACGCCCTTTACCATTGCAACAAGTTCGACTACAACATGCACAACCACAATTCCAAAGGCCAATTCAACACCCACCAATGCCACAACAACAATTTCAACAACCATTCGCACCACAAGGGCATATACCAAGACCAATGGGTCCTATTCGTCCAAGGGTTCGGTTGGGTGTACCAAGAAGGCATCTTAGGGAACATGCGAGGGGAATTGAAGCGCATTTTAGGCTGATAATTACTCACAACCCTTCACCGGTGGTTATCCCCCACAACAATCAAGGAAGAACTTTTGAAGTGAGAACCAATTCTTTGCAAAGTTTGCCGAAATATAAGGGTCTAGCAACAGAGGAACCCTACTTTCATTTGGAGGCCTATGACTCAATTTGCAATACTCTTGGGAGTTAAGGTGTTTCGGCCGATGATGTCAAGTTGGTACTATTTCAATTTTCTTTGGAGGATAAGGCAAAGAAGTGGTTCTATACTTTGCCTTCAGCATCCATTTACACTTGGGCGGAAATGCAACAAATATTTTTGGATGAATTTTACACCGCTCAAAAGACCAATGATGCTAGGAAGGGTTTGAGGAGTTTTCAGCAGCAACAAGGAGAGATGTTTCATGAGGCCTTTGAGCATTTCAACATGATGATCAAGAATTGCCCTCACCATGGAATTGAACTTTGGGAATTGATGAACGCTTTCCATGAGGGGTTGAGTGCCGAAGACGCTCGCGACTTAATGTCTATTACCGGTGGCACTTTTGGTACGAACTATGAGCAAGACGATTGGGAGTCTTTGGAGCAAATGGCAATTACATCAAAGAGGAAAGCTCAAGCATCAAGGAGAGCACGACCGACCATTACCCGAACACAAGTGCATGCGGTTGACGATGGTAATGTTCAAACCTCTAATCAAATTTATGATGTTTGTGCTATTTGTAATGAAATAGGTTATGCGGCTGAAAATTGCCAAGGAATGGTGGAAGGGCAATATGAAGAAGTTCATGCAGTACAAGGTCAAGGAAGGGGTGGTATAAATTACAACAATATGAATTCTAATACTTACCACCCCGGTTTAAGAAACCACCCAAACTTTCGGTATGGGAACCCTTCAAATCAAGCTAACCCGAATTTCCAAGGAAACCAAGGATTTCAAAGGCAATATCAAACGTGTCACACCCTGGCTTTGCGGAAGCGTGGTTATTTTGGTGTGACTTCTTAATACCATAGCTTAATCATAACAAGCTATATGAAATAAAAACCATGCAAGATCATCCATTAAAAATAAGTTTTAAAACCAAAGTAACATAACATTGTCTTGGAACTACACCATCATAACATAAAACATTGTTTTGAAAGACATAAACATCAACATGAATAAAACGCAGTTTAAGGATTGTGACTCGTCCAGGTAAAAGTCACATCCCCTAAACCTGGATGACCTCGAAACCCATATGCAGCGGGAAAACATAACATACCGCGCCAGATCTTTAATTCCCTGAAATACATGTAAGTTGAAAAATCAACAATAATGTTGAGCGAGTTCATGTGTAAGTGAGTAAATAAACCTTTGTATGTATAAAAACCCTGGTATGTAGCAAATAAGGAAAAAGAGATCACCAATGGTTTGCAAGGCCATTGATATGTGTGAAGTGCAAGTAGGGAGACTCAAACCTAGCGGATTTATGCGTTGGGCACAAAGTCACCCCGAGGTCCGTTCTGTTTGGGCCTGGGGCTGGGCTCGCTACACCCAAGTAGATCTACCGCTCCTGTCCCTTGGTCCTACCTTGAGGATTAATGGCCTTAAGTTTCCGCCTACCCACTCACATGATCTGAATAATAACCCTCCTTACGCTAACCATACCATGTAAAAAGTATTCGTAATCATAGTAACATGTATTTCACCCCCGCAGTTAAAAACTGAAAACAGTTAAGAGAAAAGGGGGACATGAACTCACAGTGGTGCGTCTCTACCAAGTATATCTCCTGATCAAGCAGCTATGCGACGACCTACACGTACTAATTCTATTAGACGGATGGCCGTGCCTTAGCTTAAGGTTTAAGTTTTTGGGAAATAGTTAGACAACTATTTCGTGTTTATATTTTTGTAAGTACTTGGTAATTATTCTCCTTCCCAAGGATGGGGGATTTAATACATGCGTGTTCGTAAACTTCGAAATACATTATTAAGTCTCACTTAATATATTTTATTTTTAACCCCAAAATATAATCATTAACATTCGGTAATATTATTTTTACCCTAAAAATAATATTTGTATAGTTCACAAAATAATCATAAACATTTATACAAGTGATGTTACGGAAAATATATAATAAATATATATGTATCACGTTTTATTTTGTGAAAATCCCACCTCCGATATTTAGAAATTATTGTAAATAAAATTATGGCGAAATTTACATATTTGAAAATAAGCTAAAAATAGATTTACAACACTTGTAGTGAAAATATTCCCAAGTGTTAGGTTTTTAGAAAAATTTCGCCAGAGTTTCCCCTGTAACTGGAGGTGGCCACGCTTTCAAGCGTATCATTTTCTTTTATAATTTCAAACCAACAATGTTCCCAACATTATCAAACAACATTTCAACATTAACTAGTCAAAATATATATAAATCGCAAAAATTACATGAACTTGTGGTTTGTCCAAAATTTGTAGAAATTTCCATTACTTTTAGTGGATCTTTGCACTAGTCTACTCGGTTTCGTAAAAGCCTTGTTTTTAAAGAAATTCCATCTTTACAACTTCTTGTAAAATTTGACAAAACTAGTTCTTTGTCGAAACTTAGTGTTACACAAGTGTTTATACACTTGTGTGTTTAAAAATCATTCTTGTTCATGTAAGATCCGGTTTTAGAAAATAAGATTTCCTTGACACTCGGTCCTTTGAAAATACCGCTTGTAGATCCATAGATCTACTAGTTTTAAACACCACTTTGTAAGTAAAATCGTTGTTACACAAGTTCAAGTTTCTCGTGTGGTAGAGTTTCATCACTTAACCCTTGTTACACTTAAACAAGCTCTATGTCATGATCCATGATCGTGACCAATCTGGGTTACACGATGATCCGAGCTACCACAACATAGATCGGGCCCAAATAATTACACAAAACAAATCCTACATGATTTACACAACAATCAAGCCTTTATCCATCATTTTTAGCATTTTTAGTAGACTTCTTCATATCATTTTGCATGTTCAAGAATTTTAACCGTCATATATCGTTTTAACCGCCTTAAAATAGTTCGAGAGTGTGATTATAGTAACTTACTACTAGCTCGAGGCTAGGGAAGATTCTAGTCGCAAAATGAGGGATAAAAGCAATGAGAAGAGGTCCTTCGCGTTCCGAATGCACCAAGCCTCCTCGTATGTGATCCTCAACACTTGTATGCTCTTGGAATGAGAAGATCAAAACCGAAAAATGGATGGATGGTGTAGGGGGGTTCGGCCGAGAGCTTTGGAGAGGGAGAGAGTGTGTGTGTTGTGATGTTTGTTAAGTGTGTGTTATGGTGTGCCAAGTCTTGAACTTATAGACAATTGTATAATCATTAACCATTGGACCATGTGCTATCTAGATATCAAGCAAGCTTGATTAATTTAATCACAAAAAGTACAAGGGTGTCCCCCTTGGGGACGGTTTGGTTGAGGGGGGGGGGGGTAATCCGGTTGGTTTCCAACGATTAGTTAAGTATTAGTTAGTTAAGTTAAGGATTAACTCGGTTACTAGTGTGTCATGCATTATGACGGGTGTTAGGGTATTCAGGGACCCTAACTGGCTCAGAAAAAGATAAACAATGTAAATGGCAATATTTTCATGTTCCGGGTAAAGTCCGGTTGTTCGGTTGGATAGAGATCCGTTAAAGTGCTTAACAAAGCTTTAAAGTGTCGTTATTATTATTTTTTTAGTGACACAACTTATTCCCGACACTTTGGAAAGTGTCTAGTAACATTTTTCTCATGTTTTGGCACTTTATTAGGTAGCTAGATGCTGAATTTTAATTAAAGTGCGTTTTAGGCACATCCGGTCACTGTAATCTCATTCCTAGTGACGCAGTTCTACAACCCTTATATCCCTACACTCACCACTAGTGTAGCAAACTATCTCAGGCTCTTACAGGCCTTAGAGGCAGTACCTGCCTGGTGCTAGTTATGACAGCACGTTTAATAGGTTATCCGTTCATTGTGCTACTGTGCTTTTGGTGCATTGATACGTGGTCGAAATCCGGTGCTTGTAATCGTTTAATTTATTGTTTTTACACAAGTTTTAGTTTCGAATTGCCTACTCTTGATTAGATATGTGTTTTGCAGGTTTAACATAGTTTAAGGAGCTTTTCGGGAGCTTTACGAGTCACCGGAGCGAAAACGGAACCACCGGGATGTGAAACGGGTCAACCGGACTCAAGAAATGGACGAAACAGAAAAGCAAGCATCTAGGCACCGTCGCCGACGCCCACATGGGCCGTCGCCGACGGTTGACAAAACTTTCCGTGGCCAGAATTCACCGTAGACAGCGAGATTGACCGTCGGCATCAGAAGACAAACTACGCACCGTCACCGACGGACACATCCACCGTCGGCGACGGCATCTCTATGTGTGCTTCGTGAATTTTGTTTGATTGGGGGATGTAACGAGTTTAAAGACTTCCTCACCAACCAATTTCGGGAGTTACACTTGTTTTGAGTTTGAAACTTGATCTTGGAGCCTAAAACGAATTACCATTCATCATCGAATTCCAACATCTTCATCTTTACAACCCGAATTCATTATCAAGAATCATCACCATCATCGCAATTAATCCATCATCCACAAACCCTAATCCTTCCACCATCATCATCTTTCACCAAACCTCATCATTCACCATTCTCAAGGCTTCAAGATGACTCCATCCGCATTCCAAGCATCCGGTGATCAAGTTGCATCAACCATGAGCGGCTAATCATCTCGGTATCACCCCGGTGTAGGTAGTTGTTAATTTTAGGGTTTCAATTTGTTCTTGTTTCATCTTAGTGACAATTTGTATTTGGTTTTTGAAGCTTTTGACAATAGTATTACATTTGTTACGAATTCGTGAATTGTCGAACGATGTTAAAAGTTATGACTTTGCGAAACGGTGATATGTAATTGTACGTTGTCGTTGTTAGGATTTACTTGTGTTGATTACAAAGTGTCTTTTTGTCCGTTCTTCGGGGCGTTGATAGTTAGTAGCACCTAAGTCACGGTACACTAAATCCGTTAATCGAATGCATTTGAGTTGAAACTAAAACTTGTAGAAACCCTAGGCTAACAATTACCGAAACCGGGTGTGATTCCTTTTTATAATTATTGTTCTAGTAATCATTTTCTCGTAATTGTTAATCATTAGTTGTTCATCAATTTAATCAATTCAATTAGTCTAAACACATATCTCTTAATTAAACAAAAAAAATACAAAAACATTCTAGTAAGCTTCATAAATCGTGACATTAGTTATACTTCATTCGAATCCATACATAAACCACATACTCTTCGTGGTTCGACCCCTTACTACCACTAACTATTTGTTAAGGGTAATTTGGGCTTATAAATATTATCTTTGACCGGAGCGCGACACTCCGATCAAATTTTGGCGCCGTTGCCGGGGAGTGCGTGCGATTTGTGTTTGGATATTGTTTGAATTGTGTGATTATCTGTTTAATTGTTTAGCTTTCTTTTTGTACTTGTCTTTTTCCTTGTTACGCGGGGTGTGTTACTTGTGCAGGTTACAGGTAGTGCATGCATACGCGGAACTCCGGGAGGACTTCACCTTTAGTCTACGAACCGGAAATCGAACGAGTAGCAAGAAGAAACCTAGCAAGCCGGTTAGAAGCAACACTTGCTTCTAATCAAACCAACCAAACACCACAACATACACCATCCATTGAAACCGATTCAATGGCGAACCAAAACTCAAACCAAAACCTTAACTCGAACCAATTCCAATACCGAAGCAACTTCAATCCCTCTCCAAATATGCAACCTATACCTCCCGAGCGACCGGGTGGTAATAACAACAATACCGGACCACCTACACCACCTTTCCAAAACCAAAATCCCAACAACAATCAAAGAACACCTCAACAACAAAACCTTCATAGACACAATTCCCTACCCATTAACCTAGATGATCGGAATGTCAATTCCGACCGTCGGGGAAATCGTGATCACGGCAATCCCGCAAATGAAGACCCATTCTTCAACATCGATGACTTGAGGAATGCAATCCCCGATGATGAACCGTATAGTGTTCCCGGTTATCAATCGCCGGAACATGTGAGTGTCCACACGGAAAATTCGGACGATGGGGGATACTATGATGACAGAGCTAACGATGATGAAGATTGGGGCTACATGAATAGGGGAAACGTCTACAATGCTAGAAGGTATGATGATGAGGAATTTGGCTACCAACATGCCAATTACGTTGGGGATGACGAATACGGTTACGGAGGTGGAATAAATGATGGTTATGGGAACAACCGTCAACCACGAAACAATTACCAATGGAACCGGAATGATGGGTTTTATAACAACAACAACAATGCAAACCCTAACCAGATTCCTCGTTTCGTGGGAGGAGGTAACCCAAGGGATAATAGAAGAGAGGATAGAAGAGATGATCGAAGAGGTGAAAGACGGGATAATAGAAGACCGGTTGATCAAGAAGTTAATGGTCCTCATCGTCATCAACGACCTCCACGGGAAGTGAATGATCGTTTTAGGCCGGTTGTCACTGAGAATGATTCACCAATCGTTTGTGAGAGGAGGATGTTTGATTGTAAACCACATTACATCAACATACTTCCTCATTTTAATGGAAGATCTAATGACGAACCGTACACCCACTTGACAGAGTTTTCTTCTATTTGTGGCACTATCGGGGGGCACAATTTTGCACTAGATGAGGTTAAACTTCGTTTGTTCCAATTCTCATTGAAAGACAAAGCGAAGCAATGGTTCCTTACCCTCCCGGCCAACAGCATCCGCACATGGGGAGAAATGCAACAAGCATTTTTAGATGAGTACTATTCTATGGCAAAGACCGATGATGCTCGTGATGAAATTAGGTCTTTTCGCCAATTATCGGGTGAGCCATTGCATGAGGCGTTCACTCGATTCAAAGAAATGATGCGGAGATGCCCACATCATCAAATTGAGAAGTGGGAGTTGGTTAAGTGCTTTGTACGGGGTTTAGATGACACAACATGGAATCGTCTCGAGTCGACAAGTAATGGGACTCTTTTGAGCAATCACGAAGATGATGATTGGGAGTTTTTAGAGCGGATGAGTAAGCGGTCAAAAGAGAAAGAGTCGGCCGATAGAGCTAAAAAACACCCCGTTTCCCGATCACTTCCCGATCTTGACTCTAAAGATCGGATTTCCACTCTAGAGCGGGAAATGGCTCGTATGAAGAAGAAAGAGGTAAATGCGGTTCAATTTGAGGTATGTGAAGGTTGCGGTGATATTGGACATAGAGCGGAACAATGTCCAACGGGGTCAAGTGACTATACGGAGGAAGTCAATCAAGTGTATGGAGATAGGAAGCAATATGACATGAACTCCAACACTTATCATCCGGGTTTGAGGAATCACCCCAACTTCCGATATGGTAATGCTTCAAATCAAATGAACCCGAATTTTCAATCGGGTAACCAAGGAGGTCAAAGCGGAGCATCATATCAAAACCGTCAAGGTGGTAACCAAGGAGGTTATCAACGAAATTACAACCAAGGGTACCAAGGTAGGGACAATAATTACCAAGGTGGGTACCAAAGGAATTACAATAACCAAGGCGGTAATGGAAGCGGGTCGAACAATCAAACCAGTGGCGATGATTTGGGTGCCAAAATGGATGCTTTGTTGAATATGCAAAAGGAATCTCACCATGATATCAAGGATATAAAGAAGACAAACGAGATTCGGGATAAAGCACATGAGGCATTGGCGAAGCAAGTGGGCCAACTCGCGGAAGAAATGGCTCAAATGAGAGGAAGCACGGGAAGACTCCCAAGTGACACCGCGGTGAACCCTAAGCATCAAGGGTCAAACTCAAGGAACACACGTGAGGTACCAATTAATAAAATTACTTTACGTAGTGGTCGAGTCGTTGATGATGGTGTCAAAACACCATCACCCCAGTTTGTTGAAGGGGTGGTGGAGGATGCTAGTGAAGATGAGAATGAGAATGGTCAAACGGGTCAAAATAAAAATGACTTGAAAAAGAACAATGATACCCCCGTTGTGACCATCCCCGTCCCCAAGGCTAAGGAAAAGGGTGTGGAGGCTAATACCGCCCCTTATCCCGAAGCATTGAAGGGACCCGTAAAAAAAGTTGTAAACAAAAGAGGTCCACAACAAGAATAGTTGTTGGAAATTTTTAAACAAGTAAAGATAAATTTACCTCTTTTGGATGCAATCAAACAAGTACCGTCGTATGCTAAGTACTTGAAAGATTTGTGTACCCAAAAACGCACTCACAAATTTCCAAAAAAATTAGATTTAACCGAAAATGTGAGTTCGATTCTTTCGGGTGCACTTCCACCTAAGCTCCAAGATCCGGGTGCGCCTATCATTTCAATTCAAGTAGGCGATTTTAAAATCAACCGGGCACTTCTAGATCTTGGTGCTAGCGTGAGCATTCTACCGGGTAGTTTGTATGACCAATACGAGTTTGGTCCACTTCAGTCGTCTAACACCACCGTGGTGTTAGCCGATTTGACACCTAAACTACCCCGTGGAATTGTTTCGGATGTGATAGTGAAAATCGAGGATTTCTACTATCCGGTGGACTTTTTAGTGCTTGATTATGTGGCCAAGGACCCAACCAAACAACCTACGGTGATTTTGGGTCGACCGTTCTTAGCAACCGCGAATTCTCAAATTGATTGCAAAACGGGAACGGTTGACATGACATTTGGAAACCGAAGGTTGAGGTTGCATGTTTTTTCCGGACTTATGAACCCTCCAGTTGATGATGAATGCTATATGGCGAACGTCGTTGACACGTGTATACCTCTTTGCGACACAGTCGTAGATGGGGAAAACACAATGGATGATTGTTATATGTTTGACAGATCACAGGTGGAGATGGATAAGAGCATAGACGAGGAAGTGAGAAGTTTGGAGGTGCTTGCGGTTAGAGAGGGAAAACCGACATGGACGCACCAAGTTGAGAGTTTACCGGAGAGCATCGACACCAAGTTGAAGCCGTCATTAGTAGAGCCTCCGGAGGTTGAATTGAAGGTGTTGCCTAAGCATCTCAAGTATGCTTATGTTGGTGAAGGCAACACGCTCCCGGTTATCATTGCATCAAACTTAACCATGGAGCAAGAGGATAAATTGATGGATGTTTTGGTCACTAATCGGGCGGCGATTGGATGGACCATTGCTGATTTGAAGGGTATTAGTCCCTCGGTGGTGATGCACAAAATCATCACGGAAGAGAATGTGACTCCCGTTCGAGATGCACAACGGAGATTAAATCCGAACATGCGGGAGGTAGTGAAAAAGGAAGTGCTGAAATGGCTAGATGCGGGTATCATTTACCCGATCTCGGATAGCCAATGGGTGATCCCAACACAGACGGTTCCCAAGAAAGCGGGTATACAAGTCGTCAAAAATGATGCAGGTGAAGAGGTAGCCACTCGGCCGGTAACCGGGTGGCGAATTTGTATTGACTATAGGAAGTTGAATACCGCAACTTCCAAAGATCATTTCCCTTTACCATTCATTGATCAAATAGTTGAGAAATTATCGGGGCAAAAATTTTATTGTTTCTTAGATGGCTATTCTGGTTATAACCAAATCGCCATCCATCCAGAAGACCAAGCAAATACCACGTTTACTTGTCCCTATGGCACTTTCGCATTTAGGCGAATGCCGTTTGGATTATGTAATTCCCCCGCCACCTTCCAAAGGTGTATGATGAGTATCTTTTCAGATATGGTGGGGAAGTCTTTGGAAATCTTCATGGATGATTTCTCAATTTTTGGGTCATCTTTTGAGGCTTGTTTGGATCAACTAGATAAAGTGTTAAGAAGGTGTGTCGAAACTAGTTTGGTCTTAAGTTGGGAAAAGAGCCATTTTATGGTTCAAGAGGGAATAGTGTTGGGACACGTGGTGTCAAGTCGTGGGATAGAGGTTGATCGTGCAAAGGTACAAGTCATATCTACTTTACCGTATCCCACGACCGTTAAAGGTGTTAGGTCAGTTCTAGGTCATGCGGGTTTTTACCGGCGGTTTATTAAGGGTTTTAGTGACATAACCAAGCCTTTATGTAACTTGTTGTTAAAAGATCAACCGTTTGATTTTAATGAAAATTGTCAAAATGCTTTTAACAATTTGAAAGAGAAGTTGGTTGAGGCTCCAATCTTGCAATCGCCAAATTGGTCTTTTCCTTTTGAAATTATGTGCGATGCGAGTGATTATGCGGTGGGGGCCGTGTTGGGACAACGGGTCGATAAGAAACCCGTTGCCATATACTACGCGAGTAAGACTCTTTCGGATGCACAATTGAATTACACTACTACCGAAAAAGAGCTACTTGCGGTGGTATATGCATTGGATAAATTTCGGGCATATATATGGGGTAGTAAAGTGATTATTTATTCTAATCACACTGCAGTTAGGTACCTCATGGAGAAGAAAGATGCAAAACCGAGGTTAATCCGATGGGTGTTGTTGCTCCAAGAGTTTGATTTGGAGATACGGGACAAGAAGGGTACTGAGAATGTGGTAGCGGACCATTTGTCCCGGTTGATGGTTGATGAGGATCCTAAATCGTTAGAGATCAATGAGTCGTTTCCCGATGAGTATATTATGAAATTGGATAAGTTGCCTTGGTATGCTAACATTGTGAATTATCTTGTTACAGGTGACTTACCGGCACATTGGGATAGACGGAAAAGGCAACACTTCATGTCCCAAATCAAGTACTATCGGTTGGAAGAACCGCATTTGTGGAAGGAGTGTGCGGATCAAGTTATAAGAAGATGCATTGATGACGAAGAGATTCCAAGCGTGTTGCAGCATCTACACTCATTTGCATGTGGTGGTCACTTTAGTGGTCACAAAACGGGTCATAAATTGTTAAATAGTGGTCTTTTTTGGCCTACTATCTTCAAAGATGCAAATGAGTTTGCCAAAAATTGCATAGAGTGTCAAAAACCAGGGGGTATTTCAAAAAGGGATGAGATGCCCATGCAACCAATCCTTGTAGTCGACATCTTTGACGTGTGGGGAATTGATTTCATGGGCCCATTCCCCAATTCCTATGGCAATTTGTATATCTTGGTGGCCGTTGACTATGTGTCAAAGTGGGTCGAAGCAATAGCCACCAAGACGAATGACCACTCCGTAGTGTGTAATTTTGTTCAAACCGATATTTTCTCAAGGTTTGGGATTCCTTGGGTCATCATAAGTGATGGAGGATCTCATTTTAAAAATTTTTGGTTTGGGAAACTTCTTAAACGGTTTGGTGTTGACCATAGGATTGCTACCCCCTATCACCCGCAAACAAGCGGACAAGTTGAGGTGTCAAATAGGCAAATCAAAGAGATTTTGCAAAAGACCGTGCGGGCGGACTGCAAGGATTGGTCAATTAAATTGAACGATGCTTTATGGGCCTACCGTACGGCACATAAGACACCTATTGGCACTACACCTTACCGGTTGGTTTATGGTAAAAATTGTCATTTACCGGTTGAACTTGTGCATAAATCATTATGGGCTATTAAGGAAGTTAATGTTCAATATGATGATGCAGGAAAGGAAAGGAAACTCAAGCTATGCGAGTTGGAGGAGCTACGGGAAATGGCATATGAATGCGCGTCCAATTACAAGGATGGGATGAAGAAGGCAAAAGGTGTGGCTTTACAACTCGAAGCTCAAATTCTTTCCCGGAAAACTCCGAAGCAAATGGATGGGACCCTATGTGATCACCCGGGTTGGACAATTGGGTGATGTTACCATCGAGGACCCGAAGGATGGGATACGACAAACGGTAAATGGTCATCGACTAAAACCGTTTCTTGATGGTAACGAGAAGGTAGACGAAAACAAGGAATTGGTGAGCTTTGTGGTAAGCACACCGATTTACGAGGTCGACTAACAAGGACCGGTAACATTTTGTATAAAGTTATGTACAATTATTTATTTGTTTGTGTGTGTTTATGTTAATCGTTTTCGTTCCATACTAATCTCTCTTGATTGTGTGAAGTCCGGACATTCCAAACGGGTCATGAAGACACAAGGTATGTTTTTAGACTTTGTTATGTGCATTGAGGACAATACACGACTTTTTGGGGGGGGGGGGTGGTAGGGCCGTTGAAGGTTATTGCGTTTTCAAAATTTAACTTATAAAAAAATCACAAAAAGATTTTTAATAATTTTTAGGATTTTTGTATGTACATAGCTCTTTTATTAAAAGTCCATAATTTTCCTCATATTTTTCAAAACAAAAAAAAAGGGGGGGTTTTCTATGTGCCGTCGCCTACGGTGCCATTTCTCGTCGCCTACGGCCCTTCAAAAGGTCCGTCGCCTCCAATTCACCGTAGACAGCGTGTTAGGCCGTCGCCTATATTGATCATACGCACACACCGTCGCCGACGGTCATAACACCCGTCGCCGACGGTACCTGGAATTTCAGCCGACGTGAATTGTTGTTATGTAACGAGTTCGAACCCATAGTCTTTAAAAACCATTAAACATTAACTCAAATCCTTTTGTAGCCACACATAGAGCTCGAAACCTTTATCACATTCACCAAACATCTGAAAACTTCACTAAAATCAGATCCATCTTCATGAGCCTTTCTCATCCATCTTCATCCTTCCCAAATCTTCTACAAGAACCCTAATCCTTCTCTTTCTTATAACTTCCTCAAATCTCCACCAAATCAGTTGATTCTTGAGCCTAACTTGTGTAGTTTTTCGAGTGGAACAAAACCCCCATAATAGTTTCCATCAAATCTTGCTCGTTTGCACGATTTCTGGACGTGAGTTTTAGGGTTTTGAAGAGTGTTCATCCAAGTCTCTTGTTTTGCACTTGTTCTTAGTTCTTCTTGTTATCTAACACTAAAGGTATGAACTTTCAGTAAATTTATGTATGATTTTCTTATGTGTTGCTGATTTCTTCCGAAATTTTAAACTTATTGTTTAAGAGTAGGTTGTTTATCACAATGTAGGATGTTTTAGCATAAACTTAAGATTGTTTACTTGATTTGGATGGGATTTGAGCATGCTTTAGTCTTGGTGATGTGATTACACTAGATTGTTGCATGATTGAACATAGTTGTGATGTTGAATATTGTTGAAAACATGAAATTTTGCGAAATTTTTGGAATAAACATGTGTAAGCAATATAGATGATAAGATGTGCGACTTTGGAAGTTTAAAAAGGCGATTTTACATCTAAAATTTGATTGAAGTTCAACATTGCACACCATGTTCAAAGTTTGAGAGTGTTGAAGGTTTGGAGTGTACTAATTGTTGTTGTCTTTGTCTTGTGATTGTAGCCATGCTCCGAGGAAGTAAGAAAGCAAAGACCTCCGGTCAAGGTTCATCTTCGGGAGCCGGTTCGGGCTCCGGGGTATATCAAAGACGTTGGGAACAACTAAGTAATGTAGTAGAGGGTGATGGGCAACTTATTAGGCAAGATTGGGATTGGGAAGAAGAAAAAAACAGTAGATCGGCTTTGGCATGGAAGGAAGAGAAAACAAAGGCTCTTTCTTGTTACAACAATAAGAGGTTAGAAGCCAAAATGTGGAAGATGAAAATGGTTACGGGTGTTTCAAAATCCGTACCCGAAAGGACAGTTTGTGAACGTACGGTAGATGTTGAAGAGTTTAGGAAGATTGGTATAGTGAAAAGGTTTGAGAAACTTGGCTGGGAACGGGTGATTGACTGGTGTGAGGATATCACTACTCGGGTATACTTGGGGGCAGTTTGTGAGTGGTTATCCACCCTTCGTTTTGAACACTCTGATAGACCGGCTCATAGGTGGAAGTTGATTGGTAACATTGGAAAAAATCAAATGGTCATGTCTTTCGAACATATGAATGCTATAGCGAGGTTTGACTCGCTTGGGGTCGACGCGTATGAATATTATGGGTATGATCAGTTTTTGGACAACAAGAAAAACGATACTGACCCAGTGAGGCTTTTAGAGGACACCCTACTAGGTTCTGGGGGTGAGGGAGAGGCGAGAAGTGATTTGTCTTTGATGGGAAAGATACTCCAAGGTATCTCGTTAGAGAATATTATGGTACGGTTCGGAGACCGTGGAAAGGTGAAGGCACCCGACTGTCGGGTTTTGCATGCATTGTTATATGGGACGCCCAAGCTCTCGTGGCGTCAAATTGTTATGATCAACACATGGGATACACGGGAATCGTTTAAACGAAAGATGATTCCTTATGCAAGGTTGATTAGCGCCATGATTTTCCAACAGAATGCATTACCTCAAGACTCACTGTGGGTGTCTAAGCCAATTGATCAATTCAACTTCGCCTCTATGAGGCGATATTGGAAAATAACTGTGAAAGCTTTTGGGCATTTGCATACGGTCGAAGATGAGCAAGGGGATAGTTATCGGGTTAATGACAAAGAGGGTGATGAAGAAGAGGGCGATGAGGAGATGCCCGATGTTGAGGAGGAAATTGATCCTTCCGGTCCGCAGGGACCGAGGCAAAGGTATAGGAGGAAGCATAGGGAAATCTCTGCCAATGTGGCAGATTTTGTGAATCAAAGGCAAATACCGTCGTATCGGTTGTGGAACCGTGGAGATCAAGCGATCTACGACAATGTGTCGGCGGGTATTGGTGAAGCAAGAGAGTACCATGCTAGTAGGAACGAATGGGAAGAGGCGCAAGGGGCGTACTCGCAGCAACAATGGGGTTTTCAAACATCTTTCCGCGAGAGGGTGGAAAAACAGTTGGAGGAACAACAGCTGCAACATGCGTTACAACAGTCACAAATGGAACGCATGATACAGTTGCAAGAGGAAGAAAGGGCCCATAGACGAGCATGGGAAGAAGAGTAGGCTAGGCGCCAAACCGCACAAGGAGAGTTGGACCAACGCCGATGGGGAGCGTTGGCCTTTTCTAACCAGATGGCGATTAACAACTTCAAAGTACTACATGACCAAGAGTGCCATCAAAGAGATTATCAAGCCGGTCTCCCATATGTTGAACACTCGGGGTGGACCGATTACCCCAATCTTCCTCATCCGCAAGGCCCATCCGATCCAACCCCTCATTGGCCCGAAGCCGTTGGCTCGAGTTTTGTTCCGATGCCGTACCAACCGCCACCCCAAGGAGAGTCGAGCCCATTAGATAACTATAGGGATATGCTTGAGGCCCTCACTGGTTATCCGTTTCAGCCGAACCCGCCAATGAACCCTAATGAGAGATATCAGCGGTAGAGGCGAGGTATGGCGTTTGTTGTTGTTGTTGTATATTATTTTTTTTTTTGTTATTTTCATTTTGTTATTTAAATTCTCGCCTAGTTAAATGAACTTTGTGGGTGTGTTCCCTATATAACCCTCACGAGACCTCTCGTCCTCCCAAGCTATTGGGGGGTTTAAAAGGGCTTGTTGCATAAGCTAAATGCAACCGTGATTCCTACGAAAGTGAGTTAGGTTTGTTGTTGTTGTAATTTATTTTCCACATTAATCAAAGTGAAATAACGTATAGCTTGGTAATATTTTCATAAAAGTGGTAGAACTAGGTAACTAACAAATTTTAGTGGTTGTGAGAAGCATGCTTCTACACAAGGGTTAAGATTTGTAGGTACATTTGGTTCGTGGGACAACCGCTTTCATGAAGAGGAGAGGAGCATACGAAGAATGAGCTCACAAACTAGGTGCATACGTTTCTTTTTACTTTTGATCTTTAGATTAGCAAATAAGTGGAGTGTATTTTGTATATTATTTTTTCCGGGGTGAAATTTTGGGGGAATTAGCCGTGTCACATCCCTTGTGTGTTTAATACTCTAGTTCTTACACATTGAGGACAATATGTATCTCAAGTGTGGGGATGGGGGAGTAGTAAAAATTTTAGATTTTGACCCATTCATTTAAATACTACACATTGAGGACAATGTTCACCTCAAGTGTGGGGATGGGGGAAAATTTCAAAAAAAAATTCAAAAATATCTTGTTTCAAAAGCGATCTTAAAAGCACAAGTAACTAAGTCAACGAGGGATGTCACAACCCATTTGGTCTATTGTCATGGTCAAGTTCGAATTAATAGCATGACGAGTATTTAACGGGTGGTTATTTGGGAATAATCCGCCTAAGAAACTAGTCTTTTATGCATGTCACATACCATACCCTTTTAGATATGTGAGGTTTTGAGCCACTTTTATATCATAGATTACATACCTATGTTTCTTTGTTTGAGTGGACCATTAGTCATATATTCTAGAACTTGCAACTTTTGATACGTTTGAGACTATAGACCGAATGCAAGCACAAGAATGATTAAGGCATTAGGTAAACCTTTTCTCTTAAAACCATTTATCTATCCTTACCCAAACAAATCCCCTAGTCGCCCATTTTGAGCCTAAACCTTTCGTTTGACCACCCTATAGCCCATAACCGTTAAACCTTTTCTTTTAAACCCGTGTGATGGAAATTCGATTATAGGAGTCGTTTTTGTATAGTTGTTCTTGTTTGTTTGCATATATGTTAAAAAAAAATCAGAAAATGTCATGAAAAAGAATTGAAAATCGTTGAAGAAAAACACAAAAAGAAGTGTTGATAGTTGTTGAATAAAAGGCGAATGTTGTTGCCTTAATTTTGGTGTTTATAGTTAGTTTTGTTAGAATAGTCATTTGTAATAAAAAATCGAATTTTCATCACCTTAGCCACTTTAAAATATCCTAATTCCTACCCCTCGCCTAGCCCCTTTACAACCTTTCAAAGACCTTTTGACTTGTGCTTAGTAGTCGTGATCAATGGTGGAGAATGATTGAGTTGCAAGCTTATGCGGGTATGTGTTCTAATCGGTTTTGAGTGAATAGTCTTTGAAGTGCTAATACATTATAAATATTAGCCAATTTATAAGCCGAGTGGAGAGAACATTGTGAGGGACATGCATGAATTGTTGGTTTTACAGGCGGGTTAATCTTGGGTAACCGTTTGTGTACTTAAAATCACATTACCGTTAAATATATTGAAAATTGTAAAGAGTTTGAACTTTAGTATGACATTGGACCTTAACCTTTGTCTCGGGAATGGGGAATGTATTCGTTGTTCGACCCACGTGAAAGTGAAAAAGAGATTTGCTTGAGGGCAAGCAAAAGATAAGTGTGGGGATGTGATACGTGGTCGAAATCCGGTGCTTGTAATCGTTTAATTTGATGTTTTTACACAAGTTTTAGTTTCGAATTGCCTACTCTTGATTAGATATGTGTTTTGCAGGTTTAACAGAGTTTAAGGAGCTTTTCGGGAGCTTTACGAGTCACCGGAGCGAAAACGGAACCACCGGGATGTGAAACGGGTCAACCGGACTCAAGAAATGGACGAAACAGAAAAGCAAGCATCTAGGCACCGTCGCCGACGCCCACATGGGCCGTCGCCGATGGTTGACAGAACTTTCCGTGGCCAGAATTCACCGTAGACAGCGAGATTGACCATCGGCATCAGAAGACAAACTACGCACCGTCGCCGACGGACACATCCACCGTCGGCGACGGCATCTCTATGTGTGCTTCGCGAATTTTGTGTGATTGGGGGATGTAACGAGTTTAAAGACTTCCTCACCAACCAATTTCGGGAGTTACACTTGTTTTGAGTTTGAAACTTGATCTTGGAGCCTAAAACGAATTACCATTCATCATCGAATTCCATCATCTTCATCTTTACAACCCGAATTCATTATCAAGAATCATCACCATCATCACAATTAATCCATCATCCACAAACCCTAATCCTTCCACCATCATCATCTTTCACCAAACCTCATCATTCACCATTCTCAAGGCTTCAAGATGACTCCATCCGCATTCTAAGCATCCGGTGATCAAGTTGCATCAACCATGAGCGGCTAATCATCTCGGTATCACCCCGGTGTAGGTAGTTGTTAATTTTAGGGTTTCAATTTGTTCTTGTTTCATCTTAGTGACAATTTGTATTTGGTTTTTGAAACTTTTGACAATAGTATTACATTTGTTACGAATTCGTGAATTGTCGAACGATGTTAAAAGTTATGACTTTGCGAAACGGTGATATGTAATTGAACGTTGTCGTTGTTAGGATTTACTTGTGTTGATTACAAAGTGTCTTTTTGTCCGTTCTTCGGGGCGTTGATAGTTAGTAGCACCTAAGTCACGGTACACTAAATCCGTTAATCGAATGCATTTGAGTTGAAACTAAAACTTGTAGAAACCCTAGGCTAACAATTACCGAAACCGGGTGTGATTCCTTTTTATAATTATTGTTCTAGTAATCATTTTCTCGTAATTGTTAATCATTAGTTATTCATCAATTTAATCAATTCAATTAGTCTAAACTCATATCTCTTAATTAAACAAAAAAATACAAAAACATTCTAGTAAGCTTCATAAATCGTGACATTAGTTATACTTCATTCGAATCCATACACAAACCACATACTCTTCGTGGTTCGACCCCTTACTACCACTAACTATTTGTTAAGGGTAATTTGGGCTTATAAATATTATCTTTTTCCGGAGCGCGACACTCCGATCATGCATCAAGGTTGTCACAAAGGTGCTATAAGCAAAACATGGAGTGACAGCAAGTAAAGTATGATGCAAGTAAGTACATGTATCAGCATTCAAGTAGCAGTTTATCCACAAGTTCAAGTAAGCACAGTAATTAATTGTTAATTAAGTCGTACGGATACCTGGTTTAGTGAGGGTTGTCACATTCTCCCCCCGTTAGAAAATTTTCGTCCCGAAATTTTAAGTTCTGCTTCTTGAAGCAGGGTTCTTGGGAAATAGGTGGGGGTATTTCTCTTTCATCCGGTCCTCACGCTCCCAGGTGTATTCAGGACCATGTCTGGCATTCCAACGAACTTTGACGAGCTTGACACTGCTCCGGCGGGTCTTGTTTACTTTCCAATCCGTAACCTCCACAGGTTCTTCAACGAAATGGAGCGTGTCGTCAACATGAATCTCGTCGGTGGGAATGACAACGGTATCTTGAGTTGGACTTTTCTTCAGGTTGGATACATGAAATGTATCGTGAACTGCATTCAATTCAGCAGGTAAGTCCAGCTTGTATGCTACTAGCCCTATTCTTTCCAAAATTCTGAAAGGGCCAATGTAACGCGGATTCAACTTCCCACGCTTTCCGAAGCGTGCCACACCCTTCCAGGGTGAAACTTTCAATAAAACCATATCTCCAACTTGGAATTCCAAATGTTTCCGGTTTGGATCTGCATAGGCTTTCTGTCTTTCGTGAGCTGCTTCGATGCGTTATCGAATCTGCGCAATCTTGTCTGTCGTCTCTTGGACGATTTCGGGACCAACAAGCTGCCTATCACCTGCGTCAGCCCAGCATAGGGGTGATCGACACTTGCGTCCGTAAAGAGCTTCAAATGGCGCGGCTCCAATACTGGTGTGGTAGCTGTTGTTGTATGAAAATTCGACCAGTGGCAAATGCTTATCCCAGCTACCGCCCAAATCCATAACACATGCTTTCAGCATATCTTCCAAGGTCTGAATAGTCCGCTCGCTTTGCCCGTCGGTCTAAGGGTGAAATGCAGTGCTCAGATTTAATTGTGAGCCAAAAGCTTCTTGGAAAGATTGCCAAATCCTTGATACGAAACGTCCATCTCTATCAGAGATTATCGAGAGAGGCACTCCATGACGTGCGACGATTTCTCTCATGTAAATTTCAGCCAACTTGCTCGTATTATCCTTCTCCCTGATAGGTAAGAAGTGTGCTGACTTCGTTAATCGGTCCACTATTACCCAAATAGTGTCATGGCCTCTTGGCGTTCTTGGAAACTTTGTAATAAAATCCATGGAGATTTGTTCCCATTTCCACTTGGGAATCTCAGGTTGTTGCAGAAGTCCTGAAGGCTTCTGGTATTCCGCTTTCACCTTAGCACACGTTAGACACTTGCTCACATAAACAGCAACATCACCCTTCATCCTAGGCCACCAATAGTAATTCTTGAGATCTTGGTACATCTTATCCGCTCCTGGGTGGATAGAGTACCGCGATTTGTGAGCTTCATCAAAAACAACTTTCCTTAAACCACCAAACAGAGGAACCCAAATCCTTTTCTCAAAATATAACGTTCCTTCCTCGTTTGGCACCAATAGCTTCTCCATCCCACGGAGATATTCTTCTTCAAGATTTCTTTCCTTAAGAGCTTCTTTCTGTGCGGCACGAATGCGCAAGGAAAGATCGGTTTGGATTATCATTTCTAAAGCCCTAACCCTTATGGGCTTGATCCTCTCTTTTCGACTTAGGGCGTCGGCAACCACATTCGCCTTCCCTGGATGATACTTTATCTCGCAATCGTAATCATTTAACAACTCAACCCATCGTCTTTGTCTCATATTCAACTCCTTCTGGTTGAATATGTGTTGTAGGCTCTTATGATCTGTAAAGATTGTACATTTCGTACCATATAGGTAGTGTCTCCAGATCTTTAAAGCAAATATCACTGCGCCAAGCTCCAAATCGTGCGTGGTATAGTTCTTCTCATGTACCTTCAACTAACGTGATGCGTAAGCAATAACCTTCTGGCGTTGCATTAACACGCAACCCAATCCTTGACGCGAGGCGTCACAGTATACCACGAAATCGTCAGTACCTTTCGGTAGTGCTAGAATTGGCGCATTGCAGAGCTTATCCTTCAATAGTTGAAACGCTTCTTCCTGTTTGATTCCCCAATCAAACTTCTTATCTTTCTGGGTGAGGAGCGTCAATGGTTGAGCGATCTTCGAAAAATCCTCAATGAACCTTCGATAGTAGCCAGCCAAACCCAAGAATTGTCGAATCTCGGTTGGCGTCTTTGGCGTTTCCCAATTCTTGATCGCTTCGATCTTGGTTGGATCCACATGGATTCCATCTCCATTTACCACATGTCCAATAAATTGGACTTCACGTAACCAAAATTCGCACTTAGAGAATTTGGCATACAGCTGTTCTTTCTTCAGCAGCTCCAAAATAGCTCTTAGATGCTGTTCGTGCTCAGCCTTTGTCCTTGAATAAATCAAGATGTCGTCGATAAACACAATCACGAACTTGTCCAAGTACGGCTTGCAAACTCTATTCATCAAATCCATAAAGACTGCAGGCGCGTTGGTCAACCCAAACGGCATAACAAGGAACTCGTAGTGTCCATAACGAGTTCTGAAGGCTGTCTTCGGGACACTCTCCTCTTGTATCCTTAACTGATGGTATCCAGATCGCAAATCAATCTTTGAGTAAAAGCTTGAACCTTGCAGTTGATCAAACAGATCATCAATTCTTGGCAGAGGATATCTATTCTTGATCGTCAGCTTGTTCAACTCCTGGTAGTCGATGCACATTCGAAAACTACCGTCCTTCTTCTTGACAAAAAGGACCGGAGCTCCCCAAGGCGAGAAGCTTGGTCGGATAAATCCCTTGTCTAACAACTCTTGAAGTTGTGTCGACAATTCTTGCATCTCAGACGGGGCAAGTCTATAAGGTGCCTTAGCCACAGGCGCGACGCCTGGGACCAAATCGATGTGAAACTCCACTTGGCTCTGAGGTGGCAGTCCAGGCAAGTCCTCCGGGAAGACTTCCGGATACTCCCTCATGACAGGGATGTCTTCGATCTTCGGTTCTGCAGCTTTCTTGTCTACAATGTGTGCCAGGAAGGCAGCACATCCCTTCTGTAAACACTTTCGCGCTTTCAGGCAGCTGATGATTCTTAAAGGCGTATCACGCTTTTCGCCATGTACCACAATTGTTTCACCATCTTCGGTTGGGATGCGAACGACCTTTTCGTGACAAACAATTTCTGCCTTGTTGCTTGATAACCAGTCCATTCCTACTACCACGTCAAAGCTCCCCAGCTGGACTGGTAGTAGATCCAAAGCAAACTCACATTCTCCCAACTCGATTGCACAACCTCTGATCACTTCATTGGCTTCTACTAACTTCCCATTAGCCAATTCGATTGAGTAGGGGATATCTAACTTATTAGCGGCTAAACCAAGCATATTCTTAAATTCTAACGATACGAAGCTATTGTCGGCACCAGTATCAAATAAAACGGATGCATAGCGTTGGTTTACAGGGAACGTACCAGTAATGACATTGGGATCCTGGCGCGCTTCCCTCGCTTCGATGTGGAACACTCTTCCACGGGCTTGGTTCAACTCTGGGCAGTTCCTCTTAAAGTGCCCGGTATCACCACAGTTAAACCATCCAGGTCTTTGCCCATTTCCACCTCCATTTCCAGCTTGGTTATTCCTTTGGTTATGATTCACAGCGCCCGCTTGATTATTGTTGCCTCGATTCCCATTACCTCCATTGTTTCCTTGTGGGCGATTTCCATTTCCACCCCGGTTATTGTTTCTGTTTCCAAATCCTCCTTGGCCTCCCTGGCCAACAGTGGCCCAACAAGAATCCTTCAAGTGGCCAGGTTTCCCACATGCTTCACACACCTTCAAACTACATCGGCCAGAATGGTGACGCTGGCAGGTGTTGCACTTGGGCTGGGTGCCCACATATCCCTTTCCTTTCCTTCTACCACCAGCTGTCACCTGAGCTGGCGCGTTTGGCTCTCCTTTCTTGACAACACCACTAGTGCCTTGTTTGAAGTTTGAGAACTTTCGTTTGTTACCTCCGGATGACTCGATGTGAGTCTCTTTCTTCTTTGTCTCGATCTCATCGAACTTGTTCAGGCGGATAGCCCCCTCAGTGAGAGCCACGCTCAAATCGATTGCCTCAGTAATTGTTGCAGGCTTGGAGGAGGTCACCATGCTTATGATTTGAGGAGCTAATCCTCAAATGAAGCGTTCAATCCGCTTGAATTCTGGAGTGACCATATAGGGTACCACATGCGACAGGTCGTGAAACCTCTGAACATATTCCGCGATCTTCGGACCTTCCATCTTCAAATGCCAGAACTCAGTTTCCAATCTTTGGATTTCAGCGCGAGAACAATACTTTTTGCGCATTAGTTCCTTCAGTTTGGTCCATGCTAGTGCGTAGGCAGCAGCTTCACCAAGTGTCTGCACTTGCAAATTCCACCAAGATAGGGCTCCATCCAAAAATAGCCCAGAAATGTAGGTGACTTGCTGGCCTGGTGCACATTTGCTCATGCGGAGAACAGATTCAGTCTTCTCGGCCCAATGAACAAAAGCGACAGCACCTCCGGTGCCATCAAAGTTGACAGGCTTGCAGTCTAGAAACTGCTTGTAGGTGCACCCTGCACATACGTTACAACATATGAATGGCATTAGCATCCTTGCTAGAGATATCCAATTAGATCATGGTATGTCTTAATGACTTAGTATTACCATGAGGTGGATTGTTGTTGCCATTGTTGTTTGAGCTGCTTCCGCTGGGTCCTCCTTGGGAGGCGGCGTATTGCGCGATGGCAGCAGCGATGACTTGTTGGAGTTCTGCCTCATTGGTAGGCATCGGCGTTTGACGTCTCGGCGGCATCTTCTAAAAGATGGGTTCACGTCGGTCAGACCATAATAAAGATCCCATGTTATAATACGTACGTTTTATTATGACAGTAATAGTACATAACATCTCATGTTATAATCATATCAATCACACAACATCCCATGTCATAAAACATAAATAATCAATCAAATCATCCCATATGGTGAGAATACTGCGATTGCATTGCCATGAATCGAGACCACATAGTAAGTGTACAGGTACATAATAGTGTCATACATCATCATCGACTAAGGGCTACATCACCCTAGTCCAAAAGAACATCAAATCAGTGTCAATACATCCATATACATGTCACAAAAGTCAGAATCAAAATGTAGTCTCCAAAAATGCCGTGCAGTCAAAACAATCGCCGTCTTCTCACCAGCGTCCACCCGTACGGTACTGATGAGCTCTACACTGATGGCGGTGGAGGAGGGGGAAAATGGGTGTAGAACAAACGTCGCAAAGCCAGTCCTCCTCCATGGCTCTCTGGGTACGCAACCAAGAAGTAACCTGCTACTCAAGTGCCAAAAGGCGTGCAGTATAGTCAGGTAACAATGGCCGAGGGTGCTGCGAAGAAGCAGGGTGAGTCTGACCCTGACACTGGCACGGCGGTGGCTGAGCTCTCTCAAGCTCCTGAATGCGCTGTGTGAGTGCCTCCTGCTGGACAACAAACGACATCAGAACGTCCTCAATAGAATACCCCATATGGAAAGGATGGTAGGGGTCGGTCAGTGGCATAACAAATGGTGACGTCCAGAGAAACAGCTCACTGGCTGGATCAAAAGGTGGCACAAAGAATGGTGGTACAGGGGGAATAGCAGATGAAGACTGTGGCACAACTGGAATAGATGTCGGCACATGTCCAAAAGGATGAGCCGAGGAACCCTCTCCAGGTCGAGCTGGAGGTGTGTACTGTGCAAATGAAAAAGAGAAATCAACGTAACGTGCATCGGTGGTATGAGGAGGAATAGGTGGAAGCTCATCATCCGTAGGAATCCACCCATGCTGGGCGTGCTCATCTCGTGGGTCAATCTGTGCCTCAAAAAGTGCTCGATCAAACTGTACAGGCATAGGGTCAAGATGGGGTGCAGCAAGAGGGTCAGCAGGTATATCAGCGATAAGTGGGGGATCAACATGATCAGCAGCAATAACATGGTCACCCTCCAGTAGTGGTGCATCAGCAGGGTGATCATCAATGGGTAGGTCAGCAATCACAGGATCAATGGGTATGCCAGCATGAACAGGGTCATGCTCAAACACTGGGTCAGGAGCAGCTACTGGCTCAAGGGCCATAGCAGGCTCGGGGTCAACGAACTCCATATCAAAATCTGCATGATCAGCGAATGCAGGGTCAACTGGGTCTACTGGGTCAACCATAGGCTGATCCAAGTGGATGAACTCTATCTCCTGGTCCGGGTCAACTCCAGGGGGAAAAACAGGGTCTGAATCCTCATCGAGGTCGTGATCGAAAGCAAATCTAGGAGTAGAGACAGCAGATGATGCCCTGTCAGGATCTGAACCGTGTGAATAGTGTTGTGCGCTCCGAGTGTGTGACGGTGCGGAGGCCACAGACTCGAAGGAGTCTGGAGTGGGTGAGTGTGCAGGTGACTCCTCAGCTGGAGCATCTGCGAGTAACAAAAGACCACCGTCAGCTAGAAGGGCCTCGCCCTCAACATCGTCCTCCAGGGGCTCATCATCAAACAGATCGACGTCGTCGTCAACGTCGGCGTCGTGGAGTATATCGTAAGCAGGATAAGAGGCCAAAGGTATGGGAGCAGGAATCTCTACGAGTGGTAGGTACCCAGCAAAAGGGCCATCAGTGGGCTCATCGACAGCGTCGGGCAGCGCAAAGGGGTGAAAGTCGTCCTCGTCTGTGCTGGTAACATCTGATGTGTGGACCTCGTGCTCTGAAGACTCTAAGTCGTCTGATACTATGGGTCTAGGGCCTGTGGTGTCCGAATCACCTGTGCCGGACGAGTCCATGGTGTCTGTAACACAAACACAAATATGTACAAATAATCAATCATACAATCAGATAAGCACATTAGTCACCAAGTAAGCAATCAAATAATTCTCCTAGTCCCACTAGCCTCCCAGCCTCTCAGACTGCTCTTCCTAGTCCCACTAGCCTCCCAGCCTCTCAGACTGCTTTTCCTAGTCCCACTAGCCTCCCAGCCTCCCAGACTGCTTTTCCTAGTCCCACTAGCCTCCCAGCCTCCCAGACTGCTTTTCCTAGTCCCACTAGACAACTACCTCGGTCTCCCAAACCGAGCCTCGGTCTTCCAGACCGAGCCTCAGCCTCCCAGACTGAGCCTACAAATAATAAATAAATGTGCTCAACATTTGTTTGTAAAAAGTTTTGGATCTGGACTTAAGTGGTATGCAGTGTAAAAATGTTTTCGTGAGAGCCCTAGTGATCATAGTCTAGACTCGAGAAGGAATCCTAGTTCGCTATGATCAGAGCTCTGATACCAAGCTGTCACACCCTGGCTTTGCGGAAGCGTGGTTATTTTGGTGTGACTTCTTAATACCATAGCTTAATCATAACAAGCTATATGAAATAAAAACCATGCAAGATCATCCATTAAAAATAAGTTTTAAAACCAAAGTAACATAACATTGTCTTGGAACTACACCATCATAACATAAAACATTGTTTTGAAAGACATAAACATCAACATGAATAAAACGCAGTTTAAGGATTGTGACTCGTCCAGGTAAAAGTCACATCCCCTAAACCTGGATGACCTCGGAACCCATATGCAGCGGGAAAACATAATATACCGCACCAGATCTTTAATTCAATGAAATACATGTAAGTTGAAAAATCAACAATAATGTTGAGCGAGTTCATGTGTAAGTGAGTAAATAAACCTTTGTATGTATAAAAACCCTGGTATGTAGCAAATAAGGAAAAAGAGATCACCAATGGTTTGCAAGGCCATTGATATGTGTGAAGTGCAAGTAGGGAGACTCAAACCTAGCGGATTTATGCGTTGGGCACAAAGTCACCCCGAGGTCCGTTCTGTTTGGGCCTGGGGCTGGGCTCGCTACACCCAAGTAGATCTACCGCTCCTGTCCCTCGGTCCTACCTTGAGGATTAATGGCCTCAAGTTTCCGCCTACCCATTCACATGATCTGAATAATAACCCTCCTTACGCTAACCATACCATGTAAAAAGTATTCGTAATCATAGTAACATGTATTTCACCCCCGCAGTTAAAAACTGAAAACAGTTAAGAGAAAAGGGGGACATGAACTCACAGTGGTGCGTCTCTACCAAGTATATCTCCTGATCAAGCAGCTGTGCGACGACCTACACGTACTAATTCTATTAGACGGATGGCCGTGCCTTAGCTTAAGGTTTAAGTTTTTGGGAAATAGTTAGACAACTATTTCGTGTTTATATTTTTGTAAGTACTTGGTAATTATTCTCCTTCCCAAGGATGGGGGATTTAATACATGCGTGTTCGTAAACTTCGAAATACATTATTAAGTCTCACTTAATATATTTTATTTTTAACCCCAAAATATAATCATTAACATTCGGTAATATTATTTTTACCCTAAAAATAATATTTGTATAGTTCACAAAATAATCATAAACATTTATACAAGTGATGTTACGGAAAATATATAATAAATATATATGTATCACGTTTTATTTTGTGAAAATCCCACCTCCGATATTTAGAAATTATTGTAAATAAAATCATGGCGAAATTTACATATTTGAAAACAAGCTAAAAATAGATTTACAACACTTGTAGTGAAAATATTCCCAAGTGTTAGGTTTTTAGAAAAATTTCTCCAGAGTTTCCCCTGTAACTGGAGGTGGCCACGCTTTCAAGCGTATCATTTTCTTTTATAATTTCAAACCAACAATGTTCCCAACATTATCAAACAACATTTCAACATTAACTAGTCAAAATATATATAAATCGCAAAAATTACATGAATTTGTGGTTTGTCCAAAATTTGTAGAAATTTCCATTACTTTTAGTGGATCTTTGCAATAGTCTACTCGGTTTCGTAAAAGCCTTGTTTTTAAAGAAATTCCATCTTTACAACTTCTTGTAAAATTTGACAAAACTAGTTCTTTGTCGAAACTTAGTGTTACACAAGTGTTTATACACTTGTGTGTTTAAAAATCATTCTTGTTCATGTAAGATCCGGTTTTAGAAAATAAGATTTCCTTGACACTCGGTCCTTTGAAAATACCGCTTGTAGATCCGTAGATCTACTAGTTTTAAACACCACTTTGTAAGTAAAATCGTTTTTACACAAGTTCAAGTTTCTCGTGTGGTAGAGTTTCATCACTTAACCCTTGTTACACTTAAACAAGCTCTATGTCATGATCCATGATCGTGACCAATCCGGGTTAAACGATGATCCGAGCTACCACAACATAGATCGGGCCCAAATAATTACACAAAACAAATCCTACATGATTTACACAACAATCAAGCCTTTATCCATCATTTTTAGCATTTTTAGTAGACTTCTTCATATCATTTTGCATGTTTATGAATTTTAACCGTCATATATCGTTTTAACCGCCTTAAAATAGTTCGAGAGTGTGATTATAGTAACTTACTACTAGCTCGAGGCTAGGGAAGATTCTAGTCGCAAAATGAGTGGATAAAAGCAATGAGAAGAGGTCCTTCGCGTTCCGAATGCACCAAGCCTCCTCGTATGTGATCCTCAACACTTGTATGCTCTTGGAATGAGAAGATCAAAACCGAAAAATGGATGGATGGTGTAGGGGGGGTTCGGCCAAGAGCTTTGGAGAGGGAGAGAGTGTGTGTGTTGTGATGTTTGTTAAGTGTGTGTTATGGTGTGCCAAGTCTTGAACTTATAGACAATTGTATGATCATTAACCATTGGACCATGTGTTATCTAGATATCAAGCAAGCTTGATTAATTTAATCACAAAAAGTACAAGGGTATCCCCCTTGGGGACGGTTTGGTTGGGGGGGGGGTAATCCGGTTGGTTTCCAACGATTAGTTAAGTATTAGTTAGTTAAGTTAAGGATTAACTCGGTTACTAGTGTGTCATGCATTATGACGGGTGTTAGGGTATTCAGGGACCCTAACTGGCTCAGAAAAAGATAAACAATGTAAATGGCAATATTTTCATGTTCCGGGTAAAGTCCGGTTGTTCGGTTGGATAGAGATCCGTTAAAGTGCTTAACAAAGCTTTAAAGTGTCGTTATTATTATTTTTTTAGTGACACAACTTATTCCCGACACTTTGGAAAGTGTCTAGTAACATTTTTCTCATGTTTTGGCACTTTATTAGGTAGCTAGATGTTGAATTTTAATTAAAGTGCGTTTTAGGCACATCCGGTCACTGTAATCTCATTCCTAGTGACGCAGTTCTACAACCCTTATATCCCTACACTCACCACTAGTGTAGCAAACTATCTCAGGCTCTTACAGGCCTTAGAGGCAGTACCTGCCTGGTGCTAGTTATGACAGCACGTTTAATAGGTTATCCATTCATTGTGCTACTGTGCTTTTGGTGCATCAAGGTTGTCACAAAGGTGCTGTAAGCAAAACATGGAGTGACAGCAAGTAAAGTATGATGCAAGTAAGTACATGTATCAGCATTCAAGTAGCAGTTTATCCACAAGTTCAAGTAAGCACAGTAATTAAGCAGTAATTAATTGTTAATTAAGTCGTACGGATACCTGGTTTAGTGAGGGTTGTCACAAAACGGGTCAAAGCTCTTCGGGTGGAAACGAAGTAATGGAGATGTTGAAGGCGATGCAAGTTGAAATGCAACGAATGAATCAACGTGATGAGGTTCGGATGCAAAAGGACGAGGCTCGTGATAAAGCGATTCAAACTTTGACCACCCAAATGGGTCAACTTGCAAGTGAAGTGGCGATATTGAAGAAAGCAAAAGGCCAGCTACCAAGTGTCACGTGATAAATCCCAAAAACATTAAAAGTGTTAATATTAATGTGGTAAGCACCGTTCCTAATAGTGAATTCAATGAAACATTTTTAACATCTTCTTGTCAAGTGAGTGCAGGTATAGGAAGGGATGCCAAGTTTGAAACGGACAAAGAGCATGGAGCACCACTTGTGCCGATCCGAGTGGGAAAATTAAAAATTCCCCATGCATTATTGGATTATGGGGCGAGTATGAGTGTGCTACCAGGCGATCTATACGATATGTACGACTTTGGTCCGCTTGAAGATATAGACACCATGGTGATCTTGGCGGATGAAAGTTGGAGGCGTCCACGGGGAATGGTTAGGAATGTTAAGATTCAGTTGGGAGAGTTTGAATACCTGGTGGATTTTCTAGTTCTAGACTATGCTTTTACCAAAATGGCAACACAACAAAGGGTAATTTTAGGTAGACCGTTTCTATACACAGCAAATGCTCAAATTAATTGTAGAGATGGGATTATTACCATGACCGAAAAGAAGCGTAAGTTATCCTTTGATGTTCAAACTAGAGTGATTAGTAATGAGTCCATTGAGGGGAAGGGTGGTGAGTCTAGTGATTGTATGAAAAATGTGTTTCAAAGAATGAGAAAATAGCACCCACCGGACCGTGAAGAAAAACATATGGGTTCAAGCAGGAGTGTACTTGATTACCCATCGAGTCGAAACGGGACGGATGCATTCTACGCAATGGCACGATGTAGTGATGGAAGTGGCAGGAACCGATTCTTTGAGCCACCATAAATGGGGGTGGCTTGGTCTGGCTGAAGACCTGAAAACTTAGCGCTGCTCGGGAGGCAACCCGGGGTTTTACACTGATCTTGCTATTTCGTTATTTTTCTATGTTTCAGGGCCATGGCAACATTCAAGTGTGGGGAGGATGTACGGATATTTGTGTGAAGGTGGTGATAGAAAGTCGGATTATCTACAACATCTGTTTTGTCAAACTTCACCAGATCATGTACTCTTTCCTTAGTCTTGATTTGTTCTTTAGGTTTGAAATATTGGTAGTTAGTTTGTTTGCTTTTGTTTAAAAAATAAAAAAAAATACATAAAGAAATTTGGGGTTTGAGAGTATAAGCAAATGTTGGTGTTTTTGTTGAAAGCGATATTCCCTTCAAAACCATACATTGGGACAATTTATCCCAAGTGTGTGGATGAGGGGAAAATTTTGAGAATTTTTGAAAAATTTGTGAAACCAAACGAATAGTTGTTGGAATTTGAACACTTGACATTGTTCCGCATGACACACCGACACCCCTTTCTAGTCATTTCATGGTGAGTTTTTGAGCCACATATGATTATTAAAGATGCTTTCCTTGTTTTGAGTGGTGGTGTGTGTATTGTGTTAATAGAACTTGTGTACGAATTCTTGTTGAAGCCTAGGATTAACATGCTTGTGAAAATGATAGGGGACTTTTAGGTAGCCTCGTCTAGATGTGTAAGAGTGTGGGAATTGGGGGTTGGACCTCATACGTTACATATATGAGCTTGGTATTGTGAGGGGTGGAGGTTTGGTCTTTAGAAAGCCATGTTTGAGCCTTATACCATTCGGTTGTGACCCAAACCTACTTCTTACAAAAACTTTACCTATTGAGATGACCCAGTTTAGGAATTTAGTTTGTGATTGTTGATGTTCTTGTATATATTTTTGAGTTCTATGCTTAAAAAAAAGAAAAAAAGAAGAAAGAAAAAAAATATGAGAAAAATACAAAAAGAAGGATTTAGTTGCAATAATAGTTGAAAATGTTGATGAAGTTGTGTATATAGTTGATGTTTGCTTTGTTTAGTAGTAAAAATAAAAACCGGGTCGAATCAATGAGCTACTTTCACATTCCCACTATTTCCTACCTTTACACATAGCCCCGTTACAACCCGAATGTCCTTTTGATTCATAAGCATGCTAAATATTTGATAGGAGGAGATTTGATTTGTATACAAGCTTATTGTCGCACAATCACACACGTGCATTGAGTGTTTTAACATAATGTGCTAATATTTCTTGTCACCGAGAATTGTTGTGAGGGGTGTGTCTTGTGGTGTAATAAAAAGTTAGTAAAAGGACGATACATTTTAGCTTGATTTGCATGTTGATCGCTTGTGGTTTTGAAATGGTTTTTGAATAGGTTGCTTGGGACAAGCAACGAGTAAGTGTGGGGATGTGACAGGTGGTTCGTAGGACAACCCTTAAGTGCCTTAAAAAGATTAAAATCCCATGCTTTACACGTTTGATTGTTTAAACTTGGTAACTACTAGTTGTTTGGACGTGCAGGTGCAAATGGAGCATAAAAGGGAAAGAATTTGGAGCATCAATAAAAAATCAATTTTTGGAATTGAAGAATTAAGAGGATAGCATGATAGAGGATGAAATTACGATAACGTAG
Source organism: Helianthus tuberosus (assembly GCA_030545235.1). NCBI lineage: Eukaryota > Viridiplantae > Streptophyta > Magnoliopsida > Asterales > Asteraceae > Helianthus > Helianthus tuberosus. The sequence goes on from CM060424.1 coordinate 140,155,337, forward strand.
GCGAAAACGGTGAAGAAAACGGAGTTGAAACGAAAAAGTTATGCTGAAAACAAGTTTTCAACATTGCTTGCCGTAAGACAGAAGACAAGGACCGTATGACTTGACTGCTCGCCGTAAGCTACGGCCCTATGGCGTAGCTTACGGCGCCGACTGATCCAATTTTGTAACTTGTGCATTTATTGGTCATTTGATGGGGTTTTTATGGGGTCTAATCATGTTTTTCGGTTACTACTCACTTGTGGACGAATTTTGGCTAACTTTTGGAGACTAGAGCTTGAAGAACACTATCCTAAACTTTAGTTTTGTTGCTTTGATCTTGATGAACAATAATACTCTTGTGATGATGTTGTTTCAAGCCATGAGTGACTAAGTACTCTATGATCATCTTTGGTGGAAGGTTTTGTAAGACTTTATGCTTGAATTTTATATTTCTAGAATAACAATTTCTTCTTTATTGAATTGCTTGTTATGGTGTGTGATTGATTGCTAGTAAATTGTTGATTCTTGTGCTAAACTAATTAGAAACCATACGTTCTTGGTGCCGTTGGCAATCGAGATATCATGGGTATAGTTAGGCTTGGGTAAGGGTTGATTGATCATCGGGTAACAACCTCACGTTCTAGGAATCTGAGTACTTAGTTCCCTTTCATAACTGCAACTAATCACACATGAACTATGTCTATGTAGTTCTTTCTAGTGGAATGATAGCATAAATGTTAAAGCAAAACCGGGAACTGAAGATGATCATTTGTCTCTAATTTGTTTACAACCAAATCTTTTCTCTTTCAATTTAATTAGTTTAATTTAGTCTAAAACCAATTCACGCACATAAACTCTTGAATTTTGCTTTTCTTGCAATTAGATTAATTTAGTCAAGTTAGATATAATCTTCCAAATAACACATATTCCACAAACTCCCTGTGTTCGATACCCACTTACCACTAGCTAATTAGTTGTATTTGGATTAAATTTGATTGAGACTTCGACCTCACGTCAAACAACAACAGCAGCAGCCAGTAGCCCGTGGACGTGCTTTCAACATTAACGCCCGTCAGGCTCAAGCAGAAAACAATGTGGTCAATGGTACGTTCCTTGTGAATGGTATATATGCTTCGTGTTTATTTGATACTGGAGTAGATAACTGTTTTGTAACGTTTGAATTCGAAAAGCTCCTTAATCGTAAGCGCGCCCATCTCCCCTCAACGTTCGATGTTGAAGTTTCCACCGGAAGAACTGTCGCCGTCAATTCTGTTCTACGTGATTGTACGCTCGAACTCAATAATCACGTCTTCCCCATCGACCTTATTCCGATGCAGCTTGGTAGTTTTGACATCATAGTAGGCAAGGATTTTCTTCGCGAAAATCGTGCTGAAGTTGTTTGCTTTGAAAATATGATTCATTTCTCGCTCGCCAATGGTGATCAACTTTGTGTGTATGGCGAAACTCCTTCGAAAGGTCTTAAACTCATGTCATGTTTCCAAGCTAGCAAGTATCTCCGCAAGGAATACAGAGCTTTCTTGGCCAACATTGCAGTAGCGGAGAAGGAAAAGAAAGGAAACACAGGAGTGAAAGACGTTCCCGTTATTTGTGAATTCCCCAACGTTTTCCCCGATGATTTACCCGGATTACCTCCCGCTCGTGATATCGATTTCCGAATCGATCTCATTCCTGGAGCAAACCCTGTTGCTAAAGCGCCTTATCGTCTCGCTCCTTCTGAAATGCGCAAAATCTCGAGTCAGCTCCAGGAACTACTTGATAAAGGCTTTATTCGCCCTAGCACCTCTCCTTGGGGCGCGCCTGTCCTTTTCGTCAAAAAGAAGGATGGATCGTTCCGGATGTGCATCGAATATAGGGAGTTGAATAAGCTGACAATCAAGAATCGCTATCCCTTGCCTCGAATCAATGATTTATTTGATCAGTTACAAGGTGCTACGTGTTTTTCAAAGATCGATCTACGCTCAGGCTATCACCAGTTACACATTCAAGAGGATGATATACCCAAAACCGCATTTCGAACCCGATATGGTCACTATGAGTTTGTTGTTATGCCTTTTGGTTTGACTAACGCTCCCGCGGTTTTCATGGACCTAATGAATCGAGTGTGCAAACCCTTTCTTGACCGCTTCGTCATCGTGTTCATCGATGATATCCTGATCTATTCCAAGTCAAAAGCCGAACACTCGCAGCATCTATGTTTGGTTCTTGAGTTACTCCAGGGAAACCGTCTCTACGCCAAGTTATCCAAGTGTGAATTTTGGCTGGAGGAGGTCCAATTCCTGGGTCACATTGTCAATAGTTAAGGAATTCATGTCGATCCTGCAAAGATCGAGGCAGTTAAGGATTGGGTTACACCCAAGAACCCGTCTGAAGTCCGTTCTTTTCTCGGACTAGCGGGCTATTATCGCCGATCTATCGAAGGTTTCTCTAAAATCGTTGTGCCGCTTACCTCTCTTACGCATAAGGATGAACCTTTTGTTTGGGGAACTAAACAGGAGGAATCCTTTCAAACTCTCAAAGCTATGCTTTGCAATGCTCACGTGCTCTCACTGCCCGACGGAAATGACGATTTCATAGTTTACTGTGATGCCTCGAACCTCGGTCTTGGTTGTGTTCTTATGCAACGAAACAAGGTTATCGCGTACGCTTCTCGACAGATCAAGATCCACGAGAAGAACTACACCACACACGACCTCGAGCTTGGCGTAGTTGTTTTTGCGTTAAATATTTGACGACACTACCTTTACGGTACCAAGTGTATGATCTTCACCGATCATAGGAGCCTGCAACATATCTTTGACCAGAAGGAACTGAATATGCGTCAACGCCGGTGGGTAGAACTACTCAACAATTACGACTGTGAGATTCGTTACCATCCGGGCAAAGCAAACGTCGTTGCCGATGCTCTCAGTCGACGAAGCTTTTTGCATAGCGTTCGTAATTCCCAAGCCCAGTTTAATCTCGAAGCTCTTATCCGCGACGAGCAGCATGCTTGTTTTACCAAACGAACTTTGAAGAAGGAAAGGATTCTAAACGATGGAGCCTAAATCGAGAATAAATCGAATGGTATCTTTCATTATTTGGACCGAATTTGGATTCCCAAGCGTACGAATTTGTGACAACTTCTGATGGATGAAGCCCACAAGTCTCGGTATTCTATTCATCCCGGTGCCGACTAGATGTACCAGGACATGCACTACAAGTATTGGTGGCCAGGCATGAAGAAGGATATCGCTATCTATGTTTCGAAGTGCCTGACTTGTTCCAAAGTCAAGGCTGAGCATCAACGCCCCTCTGGCTTACTCGTTCAACCCGAGATCCCGATGTGAGAAGTGGGAGAGTATAGCTATGGACTTTATTACGAAACTCCCGCGTACCCAATCAGGTTATGACAGCATCTGGGTTGTAGTCGACCGTTTGACTAAATCCACTCATTTCCTGCCAATACGAGAAGACTTTAAGGTAGAAAAATTAGCCCGAATCTACACCGATGAGATCATTTGTCGACACGGGACGCCTCGTGACATCATCTCTGACCGCTATGGTCAGTTTACCTCGCATCTTTGGGAAACATTTCAATCTGCTCTCGGTACTACTCTTAATCTAAGTACCGCTTTCCATCCCCAAACCGATGGTCAGACTGAAAGAACGATTCGCACCCTTGAAGACATGCTCCGATTGTGTGTCATAGATTTCGATGGTAATTGGGACACGCACTTACCTTTGGTCGAATTCTCGTACAATAACAGTTATCATTCTAGCATACAAATGGAACCATTTGAGGCATTATACGGAAGGAAATGTCGATCGCCTATTGTATGGCACGAGATCGGAGACGCGTAAATTACCGGTCCTGAGCTATTACAAGAAACGACAAACAAAATACTCCAAATTCGAGACAACATATTGAAAGCTCGGAGCCGACAGAAAAGCTACGCCGATAGACGTCGCAAGCCCCTTGAATTTGACGTTGACGATCACGTACTCCTAAAGGTTGCACCTTGGAAGGGAGTGATCAGAATCGGCAAGAAAGGAAATCTCGCGCCTCGATATGTTGGACCCTTTAAAATCCTGGAAAGGATTGGAAAGGTGGCCTACAGACTCGAACTACCGGAGGAACTTAGTAACGTCCCCCCGACTTTCCACGTTTCGAACCTCAGAAAGTGCTTGGCCGACCAGGAATTTCATGTCCCTCTCGAAGATTTACAAGTGGACGAAACATTACACTTCGTGGAAAAGCCTGTTGTGATCATGGGATGAGAAACCAAGGTACTCAGACGCTCACGCATTCCCATTATGAAGGTTCGCTGGGAAGGCAAACGCGGGGCCGAGTTCACATGGGAACTAGAAAGTGACATGAAGGCGAAGTACCCGCAACTGTTTGTTACGCCTACTTCTTAAATTTCGGGACGAAATTTCCTAAAGTAGGGGAGGCTGTAACAACCAACTTTTTGGAAGTCAAAGTACAAGTCAAAGTCAAAGTCAAAGGAAGAAAAGATTACTAATTGTGATCTGTCACTCCTTTCTTAACTATTGATTGTACGTTAATGACTTGTAATCGAATCTTTTATTTAATCGCTTTAGTTGTATTATGTGGAATATCTATTAATAATCGAGGTTTAATCGCGTGTTTATCGCTAATGGACTTATCGCTAACCGCTTCGCTATCGCATCACAATTTGAATTATGTGTTCTAGATATTGTTTTACGTGTGTGTGTCATTATGTGTTACTTGTGCATGTTATGTTTATGATGAGGTGTTTAATCGCAATCGCAAGTCTATCGCAATCGCAATCTAATCGTAAACGCTAAACGTAAGTTATTTATAGTGATTGTATGTTAGATATAGTAGTTAGGTTATTTGTGTAACTAATGGGTAATACTATCGCATCGCTCACTCGAATCTCATCGCAACGCTCAACACGCGAAACGAAACGACAAAACTCAACACGTCGGACACCTGGATCGAGTGGCCATCCGATCGGATTGCCATCCGATCGATGACCAATCTGACACTCAGGCACTTTCTTCTTTTGGAAACCCTATAAATACCCTCCTGTCACATCATTTGTGATGTGACAGCTCCCTCATTCGACCAGTTGCACTCAAGCTCTCTTTTCTCTCAATTTCTCAAGATTTGAGTTGAAATCTTGGACTTCAATGATCTACACGATCTCCTTCATATTTTTCACCATTGAATCTTAACTTTTCACCGTGAAATCACCGAATTTGAGGTGTTCTAGGGTGATGTCATCATGGAGTTCTTATGAACTTCAAGTTTTGGCCTCATTCCACCAAGAACAACTCAGATCTGAAGGATTTCCACAAGATTAAACAATGTTTTTGCATAGATCTACACATATTCATGGTTAAAAGGATTGAAAGATGGTTTTCTAACTTTCTTTCAACTCTTTTACACTCAATGCACTCAAAACTGATAGAATCAGAACTCGTTCCGACCTTCTACTCTTTCTTAGTGATGTGTTGGTCCAAGATCTGAATTCTATCCAAGGGACAACTGATTTCGGGTTAAACATGAACAACCGTCTTGAACAGTTAACTGATCGGACTAGGGTGATTCCTGTTCGATCGGATTACTTGGGTCAAGATGGGGTTTCTGTTGTTTAGCACGTTGCAAACCATCTCGAACAAACCGCAAACATTCAAAATAATCAAGTTCAAAACCATTGGATTCATGGGATGGATTGCCATCCGATCGGATTTCCATCCGATCGAACTGCAATCCGATCGGATTGCACTTGAGGATTTAACACTTAACAATTTTCAACATGTTCAATGTTCAGTCAGTTCTATCGGATTGCCATCCGTTCGAACCGCAATCCGATTGGATTGCACTTGAGCTTCCAAAACTTCAACATTTTCAATTTTTCAAAGAACAATGGTTTCCAACGGATTGCTATCCGATCGGATTGCCATCCAGATCGAGTAACCATCCTGCTATGAACTTGTTCTCACTAAGTGTCTTACCAATCGGATCGATATCCGATCGAACTACTGTTCGATTGATCGACCTGAAGTGTCACACCCCAACCAATGGCGGAAACATCGGGATGAGACGAAGTGTGAAGATTGCTAGAGACATCATAACGCTATTTGTGACAATATTTAATAAACCGATTTCATTTCATAATTCATTTGTCAACATTACAAGGAAATCAAATAACATCAAGTTCAAGGGAAATACAATACAACATAATCAAAATTGATACAACGATTAAACGTAAACGTCTATATGTGTATCTAGGCATCAACGCTACTTCATTTCATGGCATCATCATCCTCAACCTGTAACATGTTTAAAATAAAGTTCAATGCAAAAGCAAAGGCAAGTATACAAGTTTGGTACATACGTATCAAAAGATAAGTTTAAACAATTCCATGTGGCAAGCTCTTGATACGAGATAAACAATAAAATTGGCATGTGTTAAACATATCAAACCAATAATGAAACGGAATATGCTCATGACATAACCACAAGTCTACGGGCGGGTCGTTGATCCTATAGCGCTATATATGTCATGGTTTGGCTCGTACGAAGTTAATGATAAGTCTAACACATAATGTCCTCAACCCAAGTTTAAAGTATCAAGTAATCAAATAAGCATGCGTGTAATAGGAATGTTTATGTATCATGATAAAGTTAGTGTGTAAGTTTATAAATAACATGTTACACCCCAAAAAGTGGTAAACGAAAAAGGGGTTCAAGTATACTCACAATATTTCATAGGCTTTCCGATTATCCAATGTGACGAAGTTGATGAGGTTAGAAGGTTGAATGTGTAAGGGTTAAAGTTCAAGTATGCTTAGAGTCGAGATTCGGAATAAAACAACATGAAAGTATTATATCAACATAATCATCTTCAACACATAACACTTGTATGACACTTGGTAACCACAAGGGTTATAATGATTTCATGAGTTGAACACTCATAAGAATCATAACAAGGTTTAGCCTTAGATGATGTTCTACTACTTTGACAAATGAATATGAATTCAACATCAAAGGTTCGAATGTACATATATTATTTAGGTTATATAGTATATATTATTAAGTCCAAATGTTCAAGTATTTCAAGCATGAGGTAGAAGATTACATCTTCATTTAGGTACCTCAAAATGTGTCATAGAAGTCATGTAGGAGGTAAGAAGAACGAGCTTCCATTTAGGCACCTCGTATGCGTTCACCACTACACTTGTTGTACAAACAAACAAGGAGGGTCATGAACTAAGACTAGTACAATAATGTAAACAATCTAAGCTATGAGAAATCATCAAATCATGTGGGGATTTTCTGTTGGAAAACCCAAGTTGTTCCATAATCGCTCCTACATCAAGTTTAAAGCTTGAACATGACTTGTGGGTTAAAAACCCTAATCAAAACAGAATTTATTTGAGGTTTAACCTCTGATGTTGTATGTCTCAACCTTGTTTTTAAGTCTAACTAACCATAGGAGTGGTTATAAGCATAAGGACATAGGTTTGAGTGAGTTAAACTTACGTCTAAACAAAGATTAATGAAAACAAACTTAAACAGTGGACTTTGAAGCCATTTTTTCGGAGTTCCAGGGACTTGTTTGCTGTGAAACACCCCTAGAATCGAAGCCAAGGTCAAGCCAAGCGTTCTGGAAAAAGAATGGACCAAAACGGATAAGAAATGAAGAAGTTATGCCCATTTTCGTAAAACTTGATGAATCTGTTCGAACTCTGATTTGCAACAACGATTTTGAGTGATTGAGAGAGATTTGGGAGTGTTTGTAAAGTGTTTTGAGCTTGGAGAAGGTGTGTATTTATAGGGGAGAAGTTAGGGAGTGGTTAAGAGGGTTTTAATGGGGTTTAGAGTGATTAGGGAGATGAGTTTTGGTGGGATTCGTGCAAAATTCGCGAGCTGAAAAACAATCTGCCCGCCAGACCCCCTTACAGACCGTAAGGGATGAGGCTTACGGTCCGTAAGCCTTTGTCAGGAACAAGGATTTTTATTTCTTTGATTTTAATGATTTGCAACATGTCTAGATGTTATATATTACGTATTTTATGATCATTTTAGGGTATTTAGGCATACTTAACATGTACTAAAGGTAATACAAGTATCAAATGAATAAGATGAAGTATAAGACTTGTATGTAAGTATCGTACGAAGCATGTATGTTACGTATTAGTCGGTTTATTACACGTTTACAAATGTTACGGATGTGTAACTAATTGTTTCACAATTAAACGTATGATTATATATAAAGTAGGTATAACATGTAATTAACAAAGTACGAGTTTCATTTATGAATCAAGTCCTGTATTTTACATTTGATTAAGAAGAAAGGATGATTATGAGAATGCAAGTTTTTCAAAAGTAGAATTTCAAGCAATGGTTTCTAAATATAGTAAGTATGAAAACGCAGGGCGTTACATGAAGGGTAGAGATACTTCTCTATTTTCAAAATGCTGCAACAAAAACTTCAAGGCCATCATACACAAACACATCCTTACCAAACGAATATCAATCCAATCGAATGTCCATCCGATCGGATGACCATCCGAATGGATTGACATCCGATCGACTGGCCATCCGATCGGATTACCATTCGACACTTGGTCACTTTTCACTGTTTTTCGCACCGCTCTTCGCTTATGCTATCGTTAACTGTTCAGGCTAATCACTCTAGCGCTCCCTTCAATCCATTTCCATCGCTATGAATATACTCGAGATCCCTTTTTGCTTTATGCACTTTTTGTTACACCCCAAAAATGTCGCAGCGGAATATAAAAACGTAGTGGTGACAGAAGTTGGTGCCCATTTATATCTTGTCGATCGATGCATTTAATTGTTGGACATTTTAGAATATTTTAAACTTAAGTTATTTAAACATCACGTTTTAAGTCATGACACGACCACATAGTTAAGTTGTCTTTGATCCTCGCGGATCTTATTACATACGTCCCAGAAAGTTTAAAAGTTGTCCAACATTTTTAAAACAAACATCATGCATCATTCAAACACAAGATACGCCATGGATTCCCGAAGCCGAACTTAAGTACCTGTAGAACACGTTAAAAATCAAGTGTCTATTCACATACAAACAATATTATTCCAAAGGAAAACTTTCTGATTAGGTGTTTATTTGAAAACATCCATATAATTTTAGAAAGACCATTTTACTTCCTTAATAAAATCCATGGGTCCTTCCGGTATAGTTCACCCATCCGACAATATCATTCTGATCCAGGTTTTGTATAATTTTAGAAAGACTCGTATGTTAGCTAGACTATACGAACTATATATTAACCATGCAGGGATAATCAAAACTAGACAATAAAAAAAATATTAATTCGTCGTTTGACTTGACACGGGGCGACCGGTCACGACAGGGTTGTCAACCCTATAGATCTACCAACAATTCCTCGCGTGCAATACTTAAATGATTAAACGACATCATGGGTGCAGGGTCCTCTTTGAGAACAATATGATGTCTGCCTCACGTACAATATATATATATCCTACTAATATGACAATTTAATACACGATGTTGTACGAATCCCCTGAAATCCCCACCGAAATGTAAGCCTATGTTGTTACTTACTCTCTTGAGACCAAGCAATATTCGTACCAACTATACAGTTGTTTTCCCCCAAACATATATTCATCAAAACCGTTTTATCTCGAAACGTATAATTTATCAAACTCTATATATTTTCAACTAAAATATATAATTTATATAAAAAGGTATGTTTTAATCCAACAACATTATTAACCCTTTTATTGGCGTGTTCTACCCCAAAAACATATACAAAGCAGTAAAAAGAGGGGTTTAGTGACACTCACCTTTGGGTGCGTATTTTAAATAGCACAATCCCAGAGATTGATTTCTACACGTCCTAACATATTATACCCTTATACATTTACCAACCAAAATTCCTACCATACTCAACCGTTGCGTCAAAAAAAATGAATGTTGCGTCCTTTTATAAGGCATCCAAAATACACACCAGTTGATTCACATTTATAACGCATCCAATAATGATCACAGATTTTACCGTCAGGGGTATTATGGTGTTAATTAGTCAGACAGTTACTACAGTGGGAATCCGGTTCTTACTCCTTTCATATTCCATTGGTTAACCAAAATCAACCCATTAATCATGTTCAACATCAAAGGTAACTCTTAAACTTTCTTTAAACGATGTAAGATTCTTAATTTTTCAATCAATTGATTCAAGCATATGCAGTTTCTCTGTTTTCCGTTTTTCCCTGTTGAATAGTGATTAGTGTAAGAATCATTAATCTTGATTACCATTACCATGTACATCTTTAATTTTCTTTTTGATTCGGCATATGCAGAAATACGGTGTTAATATTTTGAAATTTTCGATCAGGGTATTTTCCGATTCAAGCGTATCGTTAATAATTTGTTGTTGAATTAGGTTTAGTTGTTGTTGTATATTGAAACTATGGGGAAGGATGTGAATCACTAATAAACTTATCACACAAACCCATCCATTAAGGAATGACAATATGATGCTTCCTTCTTATTTGTTAAACGACCTTTTCGAAACTGTAACTCCATATTCCGGTTGGCGGTGCTGGTGACAATGCTTATTTTCTCACTTAAATGTCACCAGAATCGTTGTCAGATCACGATGTCGATGATTTTGATGCAGAGTTCGTTGTAATCGACCCTTCCAGAGGAGTTCTGGTCGTTATGGAGGGGTTAGAATCTGAATGTCACATACTTTAAGTTATATGTTTATGTGATTTGTTTTTTCATCTAATTTGACCGATTGTTGTTATTTGGATTACTTTATTGGTATGATTTGCGGTACAAGGAAGTGTTAGGGCAGGGGACTTACAAAAAAGGTCTATCCTTCTTTAATTTTCTCTTTGATTCAGAATATACAGAATGATATGGTTTATATTCCATTCTTTAGTGGTTCCAATTGAAAATGCACTTAGAAATTATGTTATAACAAAAGAACCATAGTAAAACCATCGTGTGGCTTCTTTATTAAATGTTGTAGATCTGATAGTGTACGTTTATGATTTGTTATATAGAACGGTGATATCGATGAACTGAAATTATGAAACATAACCTTTTCAAAAATTGGTAGATAATCGTGACGGCAATATCGTGGTGGTGGTGCCGTAGTGGATGTGGTTTGGTGGTGGTGGTGGTGCCGTGGAGCAGCGGTTCAGTTGTTGTGTTGTGGTGGCGGTGTGGGCTCAATGGTAATGTTGTGAATGAATGATCGGAGAATTTGATGGGAGATTTCAGAAATTGAATGCTCAATCGTTTACAACAAAATTCTCAGCCAACTTAAAATGACGATCTTATTGTTCATCTTCATCAACTCATGCTTGTGTTAAATCAAATCAATCATGTTTCCGCACAACTAAACCTACAAGTAAGAACAAACCATAACGAATTGCCAATTGAATATGTGTCGAGAAATCTAAGGGTTAGTAATCTGGCCGCCAGTGTTTCACATTCAGATTTGAAGAACATGTTTCAGATTCACAGATGTGTGAGCATCATCGTGTTATTTGTTACGGAATTACGGGTTTGTGTACTTGAAGAATGCGATGGATGCAATGAGGGCGAAGAATAAACTGCATGGCATCGTTTCACACGATCATGCTTTGAAGGTTGATTTTGCTAAATCTGTTGGTGTTATTTTGTTAGGTTGATATGGTTATATGATAACATATATTAAAACATTTCATGATCCTATGTGCGTGTGTGTGTTTAGATTTTAATAGAGATGATGTTGAAACATGAATTTGACAAATGTATATTGTAATTTTGGTTGTTTATATCTTTGCCATCATTGGCTAAGGTATGCTCTACAAATGTATATACATGTTGCTATGACGGTCATTTTGTTGTAAGGGTATGTTCTTGCTGATGGTGCTTCAAAGCATAGATTTTTGTTGATGTTGCTTCTTACTACTGAAGGCCATTTTCAAAAGCTAGAAGATTCATACCTTGATATTGGTGGTTGGAAAATTTTTTTTTTGTTTGATATATAAAGTTTAATCAATAAGAAAGGTTAAAGTTTGTAATATTGTATATTGTGTAATGCTATGTTTTTTATTTAATGAAAGATGATCTGAGAGAGGAATAGAGGATGGTAATGAGGATATGTATATGATGTAAGAAATTTGTGGGAGTTGTGTGTTTTTCGCTTTTGTATAATATAATATGTGTTGGTACCGTAAGAAGGCGAACTAATGTCAATTGAATTCCTATCAACAACCCGCCGCAACACGCGGGTTCGCATTAACTCGTATATATATATATATATATATATATATATATATATAGGGTTGAGTTCATTTCAGAACTCTAAATAACTACAGAACTTTCAGAACTCCTAATAAACAATCATTTTATAAATAAGTTTTTGTATTTAGGATCTTTTTATCATCTATTATATGTATTTCTTTGATTACATACAGTTAAAAGTAGTTTACATATGTTTAATTGCCAAAATTATATATATGTGTCATAACTAATTACATATGTGTAAAAAAAACTAGTTTACATATGTGTAATTATAAAATTACATATAAAAATGATAAAACTACGCTTAACATGTATGTAATCGTAAAAATACACATAATAAATGATAAAATTATCCTAAACATAAAAATATATAAATAAAAAGATTGTTTATTAGGAGTTCTGCGAGTTCTGTAAATATTTATGGTTCTGAAATGATCCTGGCCCTATATATATATATATATATAGGAACGCTTTTAAATCAATACACATAACACAAAAATCCTAAGTTTCTCTGTTTCTTAGAATTATCACATAACTTTGAGATTTTCTCGAAAAGTTATCATTTTTTATTATGTTGGCGCGTTAATATATATATATATATATATGAATCCATATATATATTTTTATGATTTTTCGACTTGAACGATTTTATTGGTGATCATTATTGTGTAAATCCGTTAACTCTCCTGTTTACACGCAATATATCTACGATTTGCGCGTCGTAATATATATACATAAATGTTTACATAATTTAACACCGATACACGCTAAATCTTGTTAACTTATCTATTTTGTCATTTTTAAAGCAAATATACATAAAACATCTCATAAGTATCAAATTTCATGCTCGACAACCAAGTTACACATTTAACGCGATTTTTACCGTTTCTACCGCACAAAACGCACAAATATACATGCAAAGTCTAAACTTCCAACAACATGTTAAACTTAACATACTTTCACATTCTCATATTTAAATCACATAACACATTTTAACACATAAGGTTTACCCAAAATTTTACCCATATTAGTGCATATTGAAAAATGCGTATTTTTGCGATTTGGTAACGTTTTCGGGCGTCGGAAGTTACGTATGACCAACCAAACACCAAGTAAACTTAAAATTAGTTAAAATACTTATTTTTACACTAAAAACATCAGTTTATTTACTGATCTAAATTAGTTTTGCAAAAATCACTCAAAAAGCCGATTTTGGACCGTTTTAACGCTTAGTTTTGCGTTAAACGTTACTATAACCATCCCAACTCGAAACGACTTGATATTTTAACACAATACATGTTATTTACTGATTAAAATAGTGGTTATAATCAGCTTAGTGCAGTTTTTGTATAAATCACATAAATCATGCAATTTCACGTATTTTACAACCTTTAATGCACCATGTACAACATGCAAAGCTAGCAAACATTATGACAAAGTTATATGTCACTAAACACTTTAAAATAACTTTTTTTTTTGTGTTTATAATCTGTTCAAAACTGATTTTTACTAAATCATACTCAAATCACCTTTTTATAAATATTTATCATCATGTAAGATCTAGTTAGTGCATCTAATGCACTCACCACATATTTTAATCATTTTGTATGAACTTGAATGCACTTAGATCTTTATTTATTTCATGTTTCTCATACTCAAACATTCTAACATTTTTATGATCATCACACAATCATTTCTTATAAATGCAAGACATACTCTTTCTTACATATTTAAATCTTTTAATCATCAAAATTTACATGCATGTGTACATATACATATATACATACACGACACATATACACACATGCATATACTTCCAAGATTTTACTTTTTGGTATATTTATTTCAAATCATAGAGTTCTTTTTAAGAACATTCTTTTATGACACCTTTTCAACATATGCATGAAACTATCTTTCAAAGATCAACTCAAATCAATCAAGAACAAGAACTCAAAACACAACTTAACACACACATGGCCATAATTTTCGGCCATATATACACACATATATACACTTACTTTACTTTGATTTAAATCTCATTATTTGTTAAATACAAGTTTTGTGATTCATTCCAAGTTCAAGAGAAACCATCTAACATCTCCATCATCACTAAAAATCAAGAATATGATTTAAAAACAAGTTTATACCTTCAAGATTTTTAAATGGGTTTTTGAGAAAAGTTGATGATATGAAGGTTGTTCTTGCTTGAATCTTTCTTGAAATCACTTCCAAACACCCATTTTAGCTTGAAATCATCTTGGAAAGCTCTTGATTCTTCATGGAAAGATTGAAAATTTTTGAATGTGTGTGTGTATAGGGGGGTTTCGGCCATGAGGTTCAATAGGAAGAGAGAGAGAGAGCTTGTTTGATCATGAATTGAAGAAGATTGAGTGTTTAAAGAGTTGTGATGATTAAACTTATGACACAAGTACCACTTGGCATTTTTTTCACATTTCCAAGATGTGGTGGCACCACCTTGGGCTGCCAACTCTCCTTTCTCTCTTATATACACACATAAATTGTGTATATATACATATACATATGTATATTAATGAATAAATTAGGTATTTTACTTGATACCGGGTATTTTATCTAGAGTTTTAATCCCGTTTTAGTGCGTTTTAAATTATTTTTATCATCCTATAAAAATAATCACTCAAAATTATTACTTAAATAATTACCAGTTGCCTTGACTGGCTGCGTTGACAGTATTTTGTCTACTTCGCGCAGTATCGCGCGGTACGTGCTCAAACTCGAAAAATTGAGTTTCTTGGCGTTTTAAATTATTTTTCCGCACGGATATGATTAAAATTATTATTCTAATCATAACAGACTATTTTTAGGATTTTAACACTGATCGGGTGGTCACCGACGTTTGTTTCGCATTTTAACCGTTACGCGATAAGTGTTTATCTTACCGTTGCCAACATGATTTTTATCAAAGTTTAATTTCACCAACTCATTAAATTTCACATATAAACATCGTAACTAGTCAAATACAGCCTTGTTACCTATTCACAACACGTGTTACAATTATATGGTACGGCCTGAAGTGCCGGGTGTCATAGTCTCCCCCTGTTTAGGAAATTTCGTCCCCGAAATTTTTACTCTACAGGTTTTACTTTCGCACTAAGCAAGAATAACAAAAATGGATATAATGAATATAGTCATATAGTTTCTGGGAGAAACTTTGATTCTTACGAAGAATCTTCGTAGACCTATATTACACACATCCTCGACTCCTAAACTCACGTCTCCACGCTCTCCACCCTTTCCAGGGTCCACACAAGCACTTAATCAAGAAGATTAAGTCAAAGTTTCACCATTTTAGGTTTATCGTACATATATTCAAATATACATTACCCTAAACCCGAAGTAGTCCGAGTTCACACACAATTGATCCAACTCGAGATGGGCTCTCGAAAGAATCAAATCTTATAAACTCATTTTCTTTCCTTCTCGCATTCATTTCAGGTATCCACCGGTTACACAATCTATAAATCACAGATACTACTAGAATGCTGAAATTGCCTCCCGGTTAGTAACATAACTCTTCTAGCTATACACACTACTTCTACGATGCTTTGATAAACCTCCGTTTATCTTCCAAATAAATCTCTACAAAGAGAAAAATCATGGTATTATCCATTATACACTTCTTCAACTGCATCCAAAAAGTTCATCATGAACACCACTCAGTTCTGATGGTAGCTTGAGACTATAAACGACTGATCCAACTCAAGATGGGCTCTCGAAAGGACCAAGTCAATGTGGCTCAGCTTTTCTTTCCTCTGCTAACCCTAATAGCATCTCTCTTAAGATAACTCCTTTATAGAACTAAGTCTTTAATCTGGAATCACAATAGTTCCTTCAATTGTCCATTTAATTCTTCTGTTGATCAATTGGCGGCTTTTAACCTTCCCTCGATCTAGGCAAATCCCGTCGCTGGTTTCCTAGATAAACTAAGGTCTGGTTAATTGTCCTTTGTCACGTTAGCTTAACGAAGTGACGATTAACACTTCCATCCATACAAAGCTTCAAACTGAGCAACTTAAATACTAGCGTGTTGATTATTATTGTAAGATAACTCTGCCAAGGGCATGTGAGTATCTTAACTTTCTCATAAGTCCATCATACACGCTCCCAATCTCAAGCTGATCTACAGGCATACCTTTCTTATCCCTTCCAATTTCCATAGTTAACTTCAAACGTTACTCATGATTCTCTTTGGTTCGTGTATAGACAAGCATGTCGTCGATGAATATTATCATGAATTTATCCGATTAGGGTTTCCATACCCTATTCATGAGATTTATGAATGTAAATGGCACATTAGTTTAATCAAAGGGCATGACTAATAACTCGCAATGGGCATATCACGTTTGAAAAGCAGTCCCCGAAATTTCTTCGTAGCAACCTTCAACTGATAATACCCCAATCGTAGATCGATCTTCGTGTAGCAGCTGAGTCCCGGTAGCTTGATTGAACAAATTGTCAATCCTCGGTAATAGGGTACCGATTCTTGATATTCAACTTGTTCGGCTTTCTAAAATCCTCACATATCCTGAAGGATCCATCCTTCTTTCTCTCAACATAACCGATGGGCCTCAAAGCGAAAAGCTTGATCAAGTGAAACCCTTGTCCAAAAGCTCTTAAAATTAACTTGACATTTCTATCATCGCAAGCGGTGCTTAATCTATAAGGAGATTGTGCAATTGGGTGGATCACCGTGAGCCAGATCGATTCGAAATTCGATCCATCTCGCAGGGGAGATCCAGGTAAGTCTTTTTAGGAAGACTTCCGGATAGTTGCGATTGATAGAAATCTCTCCGACATTCCTACATTCGGTTTCTGTATCCACCACATTCACTAAGAACGCAGGATAGCCCTTTCGCAAAAATTCAAGCATCCTCACAACACTGACAACTCTCGAATATCAACACTCAACACTCGACTCGGTCGATCTCCGTGAACAACTTCCGCCTTTCTACTGTCATCGGGACGAGATATCCTAACTAGCTTCTTCAACCGATAGACCCCACTTCGTTCTCTGATAATCAATCCATTGTTGCATCTTTGTCAAAGCTCCCCAGCTCCACTGGAAATAAACCAATCTCTAGAACTACGATCTCCTAACTAAATACTACAACCGCGAATGACCTCGTTAGTTTCTATCAATTTACCAATTGCTAGTTCTATCGGGCACTTTATACTTAGCTTACTTCTAGGTGAACACAAAAATGGTTCAAAGTTTTTCAAACAAAACTCAAGTCTGCTTTGGTATTATAAGTATGAACATATATTGGCTTTTGATTTGAAACATATCGGTAACAGTAGCAGGACTCTCACTTGCCTTCCCGGCACTTGCCTCAACGGAATTGCCCCTAGCATTCTATCCTTTTGATTTCAGGCATTCTGTTTTGTAGTGTCCTTGCTCACCACACACAAAGCATCTCTCGAGCGTAACTCCATCCAACGTATTCTTAGCGTAACACTGGGAAATCACATGTCCGGTTCGGCCACATCTGGCGCACTTCTCTTGTCCATCACCGACTTTACCTTTCCTGACTCTTTAGGGTTAGCTACACTCGCTTTCTCCAAGTTACGTTTCTTCCTACTTTCCACTTCGGGAGTCTTCATGGAGCTTTCAGGTTTGCGCTTCTTCGAATCCCCAATTCTAGGTTCAGATCGCTGAAACACTCGGATGACCGACTCATTCTAACAGCTCGATATCACGCATATCGATGTCACATCATTGCATAGGACACCAGTAAATAATCTTGGGTTACAACCCAAGATTGTTTTGTGTATGCTCCTATGCACTGTTCATATGGTTAATGGAAATCAGGAATACGTTCCAATGAGATCACAACAGATGAACTTCCAAAACTTTCCGATCATCATCTTACCTGGAGGGTTTCAAATTTGTGTCCCACCAAGACCTTGCCCGTGAGTACCGCATTCACATTCCTGGCCATCATTTTGGTTAGAATCACGCTGTTCCAAGGCAGTATTAACGTGTTGGGTTATGAGTCGTGTCAACTCTTCTGGTGTGGCAGGTAGTCCAGTACCCTATTTTGCTTTTGGCGGCATTTTCGTCGTTTCTATTATTTACAACAATAATAATCACATGAGACGATAACCAAAAATAATTCAATCATTAAATATTAGTGGACAAAACATTACGCATGTATATAATCCACACATTAATGAAAAAAAAATTAAACCAAAAGTAGATCATCTGATATTATCATAGAAATTAATAACTTGTTTTCAGTACATCACAACAATCCTTGGCATGTCTACATCGACACCCATAACAAGTTTTCACCAAATTTCTACCTAATATCACAAAAATATATTCAGCACGTGGGCCCCCAAAACCAAGAGTACTAAAAAGTATCTAACATAACAACCACAAACAACAATCACAAACAAACAACCACAACATCTAAAGCTTCATCCCTATAAAATCCAGCATTTTCCTAACCAACTCCTCCAAATCCACTATCCTCCAATGCATCTGGTCCATCGTACTATCATCCAATTCCTTCAACTCATCGTACCAGTCCATTTTCCCTTCGAGGTCTTTCAGTTTACCCTTAGTTATTTCCAGTTCTTCACGCATGACAGCAAACTGTCGGTCACAATGGCAACATCGATCTACCCAAACCCCTATCTGCTTTTTAGAAGCAGATGCAGTCTCAGCATGTGATGTAGAAGCAATCTCTCCAGTAGGCCTAACCCTCTTCCCGCGGCGATAATACACTAATAGGGGCGTAGTAGATGCGCGTGACTCTAAGACGGGTAAAGATGACTCTGACAGAACAGGTGGAGGGACCTCAGCGATAGACTCGATCACAGTAGCAGGTGGAGCAACAAATGGCTCTAATGGTCGAGCCGTGACAATAATGGCATCCACTGCTGGTGCAATACTATAAGGTCCTCCAATAACAGGGACACCTCCGATCACGTCATCGATAACTGGTACTGTGCCAGATGATTGTCCTGTCTCGTGAATCGAGAGAGGAGCGTCACCGTTGTCATCAATCCACCCGTTGCTAGTGGAAGCATATCGGGGGTCTACCTGGCTAGCGAAAGCAGCAGGGTCGACACGGAATGATGAAGCAAACTCAGCCATACCCACCATCTGTGGGGTCATGATAGGTGTCTCTAGTAGAATGGATCTGGGTGAAGTCTCGAAATCTGGCTCGCTACCTGAGTCGTTAATCTCGATGACCTCGTGCTCGTGCGACATCTGTGACACATATGTAACCGTACAAGTAAGTGTGTGATCAACATGAATAGTAACACGTAAGGCCCAAATATATAAAAAATCACGTATGCACATAAACACATAGGGTTTTCATACTTGATAAAATTTCCATGTTTATTTAAAATTCTTGGCTTCGATAATTTTGGACTTTATATTTCAAAATTCTCCGGTTGAAGTCTAGTGTTTTCCTCTGAAAACATCTAGTTCGCTAACAACCAATGGCTCTGATACCAACTTCTGTCACACCCCAAAAACGTCGCAGCGGAATATAAAACGTGGTGGTGACGGAAGTTGGTGCCCATTTATATCTTGTCGATCAATGCATTTAATTGTTGGAAATTTTAGTATATTTTAAACTTAAGTTATTTAAACATCACATTTTAAGTCATGACACGACCACATAGTTAAGTTGTCTTTGATCCTCGCGGATCTTATTACATACATCCCAGAAAGTTTAAAAGTCGTCCAACATTTTTAAAACAAACACGCCATGGTTCCCGAAGCCGAACTTAAGTACCTGTAGAACACGTTAAAAATCAAGTGTCAACACAAAGGAAGGTGGGTTCACATATTCACATACAAACAATGTTATTCCAAAGGAAAACTTTTTTATTAGGTGTTTATTTGAAAACATCCATATAATTTTAGAAAGTCCATTTTACTTCCTTAATAAAATCCATGGGTCCTTCCGTTGCAGTTCACCCATCCGACAATATCATTCCGACCCAGGTTTTGTATATTAAATTATTGCGTCAACTTTCAGAATCGTATGTTAGCTAGACGATACGAACTATATATTAACCATGCAGGGATAATCAAAGCTAGACAATAAACAGAATATTAATTCGTCGTTTGACTTGACACGGGGCGACCGGTCACGACGGGGTTGCCAACCCTATAGATCTACCAACAATTCCTCGCGTGCAATACTTAAATGATTAAACGACATCATAGGCGCAGGGTCCTCTTTGAGAACAATATGATGTCTGCCTCACGTACAATATATATATATCCTACTAATATGACAATTTAAAACACGATGTTGTACGAATCCCCTGAAATCCCCACCGAAATGTAAGCCTATCCTGTTACTTACTCTCTTGAGACCAAGCAATATTCGTACCAACTATACAGTTGTTTTCCCCTAAACATATATTCATCAAAAACGTTTTATCTCGAAACGTATAATTTATCAAACTCTATATATTTTCAACGAAAATATATAATTTATATAAAAAGGTATGTTTTAATCCAAAAACATTATTAACCCTTTATTGGCATGTTCTACCCCCAAAACATATACAAAGCAGTAAAAAGAGGGGTTTAGTGACACTCACCTTTGGGTGCGTATTTAAATAGCGCAATCCTAGAGATTGATTTCTACACGTCCAAACATATATATATATATATATAGGAACGATTTTAAATCAATACACATAACACAAAAATCCTAAGTTTCTCCGTTTCTTAGAATTATCACATAACTTTGAGATTTTCTTGAAAAGTTATCATTTTTTATTATGTTGGCACGTTAATATATATATATATATATATTATATTTGAGAAACTTGAGAAGCATTCTGGACCACACATTTTCCTTAAGCAAAAAAATGCAAAAAAAGGTGAAAAAAATGCAATTTTTTTTTTTTTTTTTGAAAAATCGCAGCTTTTTCTTTAAGGATTTAATTTTTAAATTTTTTTTTTTTTAGATTTATACACATGTGTATATTGTTAATCTTTTAACTATACATATATGTATATTGTCAATTATACATATATGTATATTGTCAATTATACATATATGTATATACATGTTTAAAATTGAAAAATAAGTGTTATTTAGGGTTTAGCATTAGTATTTAGGGTTTAACTTTATGGTTTATGTCACGACCCACGACCCACCCTGGACGGAATCGGGAGTCGCAACAGCCCAGTGGTACCGGTGATTATTTTGAAAACGTTGCAGCGGAAATTTCATCAGGGCCGTGAGTTAGGACAAATATCAGAGTTTAGAAAACACCGGATTTTATTTATTAAATAGATGGGATAAACCCATGTTTTACAATGGTAGCTTTAAATAAAGATAAATTTGATTACATAAAACAATATTTCTTAATTTGATTTAATTAATAAAATAAGCCACTTCTTGATGCCTTTCAGTTCCGTATCCATCTCTTAATCCAATCTACTGTAATTACCTGAAACGCGTTTTAAAAAGGTTTTGTCAGCGGAAAATACTGAGTGAATCATTCATTTTACTAAAAATGACCTGTTTGTTATAATTTACAGTATTAAGAGCGATTACAATGTTTCTGATATCAAACCAACTACCCACGGTATTTGTCACTCGACCGGATCTGTGACTATGGTCATATCCCCCATTGGCTGCCCCAATGGTGACGATTATCAAGTAATGTATACAAAACCCCACATACCGGCTGTAACTTGGTGATTACAAAGACTTAATCCCCGTAATTATAACTTTGAAATAAACATGCTTTTATAAATAGATTTGATAAAAAGAGAATGACTCACATTATAAGCATGCAGATTCATACGGCCAAAGTTTAGTCTACAGATAAGCCTTGATATATTGCAGATTTATACAGGCAGAGCTTAGCCTATTGATTTAGCCTTGTAACCTAGTGCACACGAACTAGGTAGGTAACTTAATACAACAATTACGATAACTCACGAGATTAAAACCCTCACAACGAATGACAAAGTGCAATCACTTAAACATCCATCGGATTCACAACGAATGACAGAGTATTCCCCGAGTTCAGGTGATACTCAAACAACCTGTCGGAATCACGACAAATGACAAAGGATAGTACTAAAACATCCATCGGATAGTTTCCATCGATCGGATATTGAATCGTAGCAGCGATCGAGTTAATACCCGGTATCGTAGCAGAATTCGAGCTAGTGTGTGTTTTGTAGTAATCGGACTATATCTCAGTGCCTGAATTGAATTTTGACGTCGAAACAAGTGAAATTTTCAAACCCCAAACCCCTGTATTTATACCCTCAATTGGTACCTCCAGCGTGTCGCGACAGGATCCCCGGGATCTGTCGCGTGTCGCGGGGAAACCCAAAGTAGGCTAGGCCTGCTTTATCACCTGGGTAGCCCTGCTGAGTCGACGGAATTAGAGTTACGTGTTTTAAAACTGTTTTCGAAGGATAAACATAATTTAGGGAATACCCACTTTGAGTTTTAGGGGCCTTGATCCTGATTCTGATTGTTCTGAAATTTGTAGGGTTTATGTAGAATTACTTACGGGTCTTAACTAAGGTTTCCTAGTGAACAAAATATAATAATAAATAATATTTTTGGTGAGAGTTGTTATGGTGTGGGACATTTTTTAATATAATTATATTACAAAGAAAAAGGGAATAAAATAGTGAGAAAAGAAAATGGACCCACTTTGTAACTTTAGGGTTCAACTAGAAAGTCTCCTGGTATAAATTTTGGGTATAACGTCTGAGCTATAAAAAATATATAATGCACTCGTGGTAAGTATAATACCCCTAATTCAACCTTGTCCCGATATCCCGAGACAGAATCCGAACAACTTAGTCGAGCAGAGCCCTGACATGTGTTATGGGTTTCAGATCAATCGGAAAGGGTAGCGGTGATCGGGAGTTAAAACACTTAAAATGAGGCATGGCTTTATTATTATTATAGTGTAAATAAAATATATATATATGAATAGAGAAGAAGAAAAAAAGGCGATGAGATTGGTGAAGTGACTACTCCTATTTATAATGTATAGTAGCTTTGTGGCTACGTAACTCTATGTATTTCCTTATGACACCTGTTATCACAACAAGCACACCTGTTCACCTTTCAAATTTCTATTAGTTTGTATGACACATGTCCACTTAATATTTTAATATTATTATGTTATTATTTTACTATACATGTAAGAAATTGCATTCATACAATTCGAAATGTATAACTTCCTCCAACTTAATTTAGTTATTTTTATTTTATTATTTTATATATTATAATTAATTTAACTGCTTTACTTATTTGGCGTATATAACTTGTAAAATATAACGTTTTAGAAAATAATAATTATGTCTATAGAACGAGTATATTTTTGTCTACATTTGGGTTTAAGTTTCATTAAAATAGAGTAGGTTCAAATACAGTGTATTTTTATAATTAATTAATATACGGTTACTAGGCCCGTCTAGATACTTCATATTTCTCATTTTTAACTTACCCGTAATCTACCCGTCTAATAATAAAAGTTTTTATATACTTTTATTTTATTAGAAAGGTCAACCATATACAGGCCAATTATATTATTTCAACCAACTATATAAAATAGTGTTTAAAATTATTTGGGTTGAATAATTATATTAAAAATAAACTAGTTATTAGTTACTAGTTACTAGTGGTTAATAAATTTAACCAAACCTATAATTCTTATATGATAAAAATAGGAATGTTACATTCTCCCCACCTTGTTTTAAATCTCGTCCTCAAGATTTGGGTTACGATATTTCTTTTAGACTTATGTCATATTTTAGTCAATAAAACAATATTAAGATAGATGACACAGAATCAAATTATCAAATTTTGTGAATACGAGTTGTATAATAAGTAGGACTCAATCGTTTAACTGAATTAGTTCAAGAAATTGATGACAAACGAATGAGATGAAATGATATAATTTCCAAGTTGACTAGGTTCAAGCCAAAAGATATATGATCAATAGATATTTTAAAATGAATGTGAAGGATTTTTAGAATCAATAAAATTCTTTGTCAAAGGAAAGCTTACTTTGATTGGTAACTGGGGAAGACTTAGAATTAACAGGTTCAAAATGAAATAAAAGCATGAAAATGATTTGTCAAATCAATGTGCTGAGACGAGTGAATTACGAAAAGACAATAGAGTTAGTGTATCATTGTTTAGAGTTCCAAGTTGTTTTAATTGTGAAACAATGTGATAGTACATTATTAGTAACCATATTTTTCATACTATGTCCTAGAGATCGAAATATAATAAGAACAAGTTGTTTTGGCATGACCAACTATTATATTATATTTTGTAAAGCAAATGTAATATATTATTTGTGTCCATATCTGAGTTGTATCTTACATAAATATAAATACTATGTAATATATTTGTTACACATTTTACTATATGTAAATGGTCACCACTTTTAAATAAATATTATTTTAGTATTTTATTATACTATGTAAAATAACTTATATTTACTATGTAATATATATTACAAAATACCGTAATGAAGTTATTACATTACAAAATATTTTAGTATTATTATTTTGTAAAAGAAATCACTTTTATTTATAATGTTAAATAAAAGTTAAAGGTGTAAAAATATTTATTGTACAAAAAGTATTTGTAAAATAATTTGTAAATATATATTACTTAATGAGTCGATTCTATGTGATTACTTATTTTCATTTTGAAATCATATAACATTGTGAATATATTTACAAATATTGTAAATAAGTGAAAACGGGAATTATTCCTATATATTACAATGTTCTCCTAACCCAACGTAGTTGATGACTACCATATTATTCTTATATGGTTAATTTCTTGCTAGAGTGTTACGGTATATAGTTACCACAAAACATGTGATAGACAATTATTTATATAATTTTATTCGTCCCTCAAATTCTTGTATTGTTTTATGAAAATATGTCTTCTCCTTACAGTACAAAGTATATATTTTTTCATATATAATTAAAATTTACTAAATAAGTATAATGACTTATTTTATATATATTAACTAGTCATTATCATGGTGGATATTGGTTAGTACTGCCTTGTTTAAGCATAGGTGGCCAGTCCATGCCTAACTAAGGCTAGGCTATTCAATACTTGCCTTTGACAATCACCCTAGTATTTTAAAATAATACTAACACTATTACTATTAATATTTTATTACTAATAATAAAACTGATATTAGTAATAAGTAACTAAACATACACTTATAATTTAAACATAAATTTTATACAGAAAATATAAATTCTTCACCTCAATAGTTTAATAAGAATATAGTAATACTATTTTGTAATCACTTATGTAAGTTTCCACATATAATTAATTTTATATAATGTTTTTCGATTGAAGATGTTAAAGCAATAATTATCACGAAAGGCTAGATTGATGTTGTAAAAATCATTAAGAGATATAATGAAATATGACAAGAATTTGTGTATCATTATCTTAGCACACGATTTGTGTTAAGATGGCTTTTATCAAGAAAGCAATTTAATATATAATTAAATAAATAATTAAATCCGTATATGATATATATAAACGAGATTAGTGCAAGCTTTAAATTTTGTGAAAATGTTAGTACAAGGTGATCATGATCAAAGAAATGATTCAATGAAGTCGAAGATTTAAACAAGCCTATTATGGTTCAAAACAAATGAAGTGCTTGTTGGGACTATTTTGAATATGATAGCTTCCATCCATCATATGGGATCTTGAAATGAATATGTAATGTGAGCAAGTCAAACAATTTGAACTTGATTTAAACAAAACAAGTTTTAATAAGAAAGTTCGGACATGGTCACTATAGAAACTATGTATGCCAAAGAAAATTAAGTTTTTCAAGAAATTTATTGACTCGATATCAAGGAGTTATTGTTTTGCAATAATGCGGTTCACAGTACAAAAAGCAGAATGATATTTGAGTTTGGATAAAATAACAAAATCGGAATGAAGCCCTCCAGTGGTCTTTATAAATCAAATGAACCAAATGCATAACAAACAATGCATGTGTAACGTGTGGATTTACCAAGAAACGAAATAGATCAATATTTGCTACTATGAAAAAAATCCTCATGGTATAATGACCATTAGGGAAAGTAAAAACACGAAAGTCAATTTATTATATGCAGAAGTCAGAATTTCAACGAAAGAAATATAAGATCTTCTATCTGGAATTTTGTGTAATAACTGTTGTTAAGTGACATTACCAGGGAATGTGAATAAAATGAAATAGGGAATTTGCAAAGGTATATGACTCCTTTTGCAGTGATAATAATTATGACTCTGATTAGACTGTGCACCGATATTTGTGAAATCTTGTTCTAGCGTACCTTAGCGAGATTCATGTCGTTTGTAGGATCGCGTGGCAAAGTGCTTCTTTTTGATTATTAGTTCTTCTTACTGACGGAATTAACATTGGTGTCATCGTGCCCAATTTATATTTTCCAAAGGTCTTGCCTCGAAAGTTGTGTGTGATATACTTCATCTTCTGTGGACTTATAATTAAATTTCCATGTGTTTTCTTGTACATTATCACAACTTTACATGCTTCTTACTTGCGTTAATAGTTTATGGTAACGCGTTAGAAATTCTTTTGATGGCGTTTTAACTTAAAGGTTTTCCATTATTTATTTTATCACACGAGCTACAAGACAGATGATCAAACGAAATAATGTTTGATATCGGAAAAGAGATTCCTGATAAAGAAATCTAGACACAGATGCTTGTGCTTTATTCCTAATTGACTTTTTGGAATTTCTTATAGATATACATATCTATATAATCACATATTTCACATGCTGTAATATACATACCCTTCATAAGGTCAATGTATTTAACAGATTCATAATTCCAATAACAAGTCAGATATCAGATCATGATACTATTTAGGGAAATTTTGTCACTCGTTTGACATATTATATACCCTGTCTAATCCGGTTCACGCCGGAGAGGTAATCCCAGTATATCCGATCAAACTGGAGAGTCTGCTACACCATACCCAGTCTTGCCGGAGAAAATTTTTTATTTCCCATAAATAGTATCTTTTCAAGATATTAAAAGTGCCTCTTTCATTAGGGCTTTTTATCCAGAATTAAGGAAATTTGTATTTCCATAACATATCTTTATTCTAGACCAAGTAATATCATATAAGCAATAATTACTATTAATTCTTGCTTATTTATCATATCTTGCAATATTCTAATTACCATTCTTATGGCATACAAAAACCCATCATAAGTATTTAACTTATCTCGAAATTTATACTAAGGCATCTTTTCTTAAGTTCAAGTCTAAATGCTATCATGTGTGCTACCAATTAATAGCAATCTCCTAACTCTTTTAGGTATTATTAAAACACCAATAGGCTTAAAGCAGTGGCTCTGATACCACCTTCTGTCACGACCCCCGACCCACCCTGGACGGAATCGGGAGTCGCAACAGCCCAGTGGTACCGGTGATTATTTTGAAAACGTTGCAGCGGAAATTTCATCAGGACCGTGAGTTAGGACAAATATCAGAGTTTAGAAAACACCGGATTTTATTTATTAAATAGATGGGATAAACCCATGTTTTACAATGGTAGCTTTAAATAAAGATAAATTTGATTACATAAAACAATATTTCTTAATTTGATTTAATTAATAAAATAAGCCACTTCTTGATGCCTTTCAGTGCCGTATCCATCTCTTAATCCAATCTACTGTAATTACCTGAAACGCGTTTTAAAAAGGTTTTGTCAGCGGAAAATACTGAGTGAATCATTCATTTTACTAAAAATGACCTATTTGTTATAATTTACAGTATTAAGAGCGATTACAATGTTTCTGATATCAAACCAACTACCCACGGTATTTGTCACTCGACCGGATCTGTGACTATGGTCATATCCCCCATTGGCTGCCCCAATGGTGACGATTATCAAGTAATGTATACAAAACCCCACATACCGGCTGTAACTTGGTGATTACAAAGACTTAATCCCCGTAATTATAACTTTGAAATAAACATGCTTTTATAAATAGATTTGATAAAAAGAGAATGACTCACATTATAAGCATGCAGATTCATACGGCCAAAGTTTAGTCTACAGATAAGCCTTGATATATTGCAGATTTATACAGGCAGAGCTTAGCCTATTGATTTAGCCTTGTAACCTAGTGCACACGAACTAGGTAGGTAACTTAATACAACAATTACGATAACTCACGAGATTAAAACCCTCACAACGAATGACAAAGTGCAATCACTTAAACATCCATCGGATTCACAACGAATGACAGAGTATTCCCCGAGTTCAGGTGATACTCAAACAACCTGTCGGAATCACGACAAATGACAAAGGATAGTACTAAAACATCCATCGGATAGTTTCCATCGATCGGATATTGAATCGTAGCAGCGATCGAGTTAATACCCGGTATCGTAGCAGAATTCGAGCTAGTGTGTGTTTTGTAGTAATCGGACTATATCTCAGTGCCTGAATTGAATTTTGACGTCGAAACAAGTGAAATTTTCAAACCCCAAACCCCTGTATTTATACCCTCAATTGGTACCTCCCGCGTGTCGCGACAGGATCCCCGGGATCTGTCGCGTGTCGCGGGGAAACCCAAAGTAGGCTAGGCCTGCTTTATCACCTGGGTAGCCCTGCTGAGTCGACGGAATTAGAGTTACGTGTTTTAAAACTGTTTTCGAAGGATAAACATAATTTAGGGAATACCCCCTTTGAGTTTTAGGGGCCTTGATCCTGATTCTGATTGTTCTGAAATTTGTAGGGTTTATGTAGAATTACTTAGGGGTCTTAACTAAGGTTTCCTAGTGAACAAAATATAATAATAAATAATATTTTTGGTGAGAGTTGTTATGGTTTAGGACATTTTTGAATATAATTATATTACAATGAAAAAGGGAATAAAATAGTGAGAAAAGAAAATGGACCCACTTTGTAACTTTAGGGTTCAACTAGAAAGTCTCCTGGTATAAATTTTGGGTATAACGTCTGAGCTATAAAAAATATATAATGCACTCGTGGTAAGTATAATACCCCTAATTCAACAAATTTTGTTTTTGTACTCTTCTTCAGAATGGTTTCTTCTACTCTTCTTCAGAACTTCCTCCTGCAACAAATTTTGTTTTTGTTTTATAATTTTTCTCATTTTTATAATTTTCTGAAGAACTAAAACCAAGACCTTTTTTTTGAAATTACCGTTATGGTTTGGTTTCTTTTGAAAACCATAACCAGAACTGTAACCCTTTTTCTTGTTCAATCTCTATTGAACTCTTGAAGTGTACTTTTTAGGTTTTTCATGAAGATTTGAAACTATTATTTCGGAAATATTAATTTCTGTTAATTTGAAAACCTGTTTGATCATTTCAGATTTGACACTTCTTATTGGAAATTCCTCATCAGAATATAATTTGTCTGAATCCTTCAAAGTATATGCCACTTTGATTGGTCCGTCATTCAAATTAGATTTTGATAACAGAAATTCTTTATTGTAAACCCGTTTGACTAGAGAAATCGGACTCTTTTCTGACAAACTCGAACTTTCAGATCTAGACTCCGACTTTGACTCTTCATCCATATCCAACACCTGATCGACCACTTTCTTTAACAACTCAGACTCATGATCAGTGTCAGACGCTGTGAATGTGACATCAATGTTGTCTGGTAACTCATCAATGGTTTCAGACTTTAATTTTATGTTGAGAGCCTTATTTAATCGTTCCTCATTTGGCTTTCTGGGAGAATAACTTTCATAAATCGGGGGTGGACACTTGTTATACTTGTCACTTTGTTTCTTACCAGTATCCTCTTCTGTCTTTTTATCTTGGAAAGCTTCAAGACCTGCAACAGTAGGATACACTCTATCAATCAAATAATCACAAGCTGTATAACTCAATAGCAATCTTTTGATTCTTTCACTTTCAATCTTTTCGAGTTCCAAATCCTGCTTCAGTTTTGCACAATCTTCAATATACTCATTAATGACTTTCTGCTTTGTCATTAATGTTGAGCTCATCATTGTCATTGCAGCGTCAACTTCTGAATTTGTCTTTTTCAGACCATCAACTGTTCTGTTCAACACGTCATAAGATTCTTTCACGTACTTCACATCTGATAATAAATTTTCTTTCATCTTTTCTAATTCAGCGATCTTCTTATCCTTCTCATCACAATCTTTGCAAGATTCTAAACATTTCTGACAAGGTTTTATGACCTCGACAATCTTTTCAACTTCGATAATTTTCTCAATCTCAACAACTTTTTCTACCACCTTCTCCACTTCAACAATTTTCTCTATCACCTTCTCAACTACTGTTTCTTCATCAACTTTTACTTTTACCTCACACTTTTCTTCTTCAACTTTCTTTGTTGAACTTTCTTCAACTTCAGCTTTCTCGGCTTCCAGTTTTTCTTTTTCTTCAGCAATTCTTTTTGCTTCTAACTTTCGCTTTGTTAGGATCTGAGTTTGGTTTTGATTGTGTTTTTACGTTTGAATTAAGATGAAGATGGATGAGTTGTGCAGCGGAATTAAGATGGAAACAAACTTTGCACACAATCAAACGAGAGAATTGCTTTAATCAAACATTTTCCACAAAGAACCAAAAGATTGAATTTATTTCAATAACGATTACAATGCAATGTCTGAATACAAACTCCCCCTCAGCCTGAGCTCACAGTGTTTGTTCGTGCAGGAAGAAGATTTTGCAAAGAGCTAATAGAACAGTACAGAGCACTGTTCTATTTATAGGCACGAGCAAACCACTGAGGCATCTAAGCTGACGTCACCATGAAAGTGACATCTAACCTCCTAACAAACTCTAACCTCTAATCTATACAACCTCTGCTATACTAACTACTGCTATTACATTTCATTACATAAAGACATCTAAACAACTGCTGCATCCCTCCACTGATGTGAACCCAGCAGTACCTGTCCGGATCAGCAGGCTTGACTCAAGGCAGTAGATTGAACATCAGAGCTTTAGTCTTCCATCAGGCTTTTACTAGATCAACAGTTTGTAGGTCAGCAGTTTGTAGGTCAGCAGTTTGCACGATCAGTAGATAGGAGGTCAGCAGATCTTGAAACCACTTTCAAGGGGAGAGACTTGTATACAAAACATCTGCTTATTCTGGATCCACTGCTCTGATCCAGTTTTGGCTTTAATTATCTGTTCCTCTGGTAGGGTTCAATCCCAACAATCTCCCCCTGGAACAGATAATGCCAAAACCCTTCATTATTGTGGAACTTTATTGCCTCATCAACAGTTCCCTTATCTGACCTTTAAGCTGTAACTCAAAGTCTAGGGCATCTGTGTCATCTTCATCCCTACCAAGTGGAAGATCAAGGAGATCCTGCATATCTTCAAGACTTAGGCCAAGTGCTTGTTCCCTTGTTATTTTCTTCACTTCTCCACCAGACCTGAACATAGTCAGTACATGGGTCTGTTTGTCAGTTTCCCACTTTAGTACTTTTGAGCCTGGTGGGTTTCTTGGGAGATTTTTAATGGACGAGGTGTTTGGAGATGCATGCCTATTCATGACTGTTTGAGCAGCGTTTGCAGGTTGATTCAGGCCAAGAGTATCAGCTATCATTTCTTTAATACCTTCTTTTACAAGCTCATTTCCTGCCATTAGTTCTGCCACTGTTTCAGTATCCAACCATTTTTGTGGCCTTCTTTTAAAGATGGCTGCACCAGCTGGAGCAGTGGCTCTCCTGATTTGCAGCCTTGATGGTCTTTTTGAAACCTCTGCTTCAGGATAGTCAAGCTTTTGAGGAGCAGTAGGATCTGTCTTTCTTAATTTCTCCAAACTTTTGTAAGTAGCCCTGACTTTATCTTCTTTCCATCTCATTACTTGATTTTTGGACCCATAATCAGCAGCAACCAATTCCTCTTTCATTCTTCTCAGCTCTACCTGTTTATCAGGTACATTCTTTTTGAATTTTGCCCAATCTGGAGGAGTGTGTTTGACCTTATTCTTGATCATATCTTGAATCCTGGCTGCTTCTTTTTCAAGCTCAGGAATGGTCCACTCTTTGTACATGTGTTTTTCTCCTTTGTACTTCTTGGTTGCCATGATGCTTTCAATGTAGTCTTTTCTCAGAGTTTCATCTGCTCTCTCTGAGATTTGCTGACAAACATTTTTTTGCAAACTGCTCTAAAGATCTGACTTGTGTGAGCAAGTATTGATAATTCTGCTGAATTTCTCTATCAGATTTCCCATGTGTATTTCTTTTTTAGATATCCTCTGCTTGCTTAGCCTTGATTTTCAAATATTCTTCAATATTCTTAGGCCTGGGATATCCTTCAACAGATGGCAATTTCCTTTTAGCAGGGTCATCCTCATACTAGAAAGATTTGATTTCTTCTCTGACTGCTATAAGTTCAAGAGGGAATTGAACACCTGCAGGAGCTAAGGGCTTTTGAATTTGAGTTGATGAGAGAGGGACAGATTTGGGTATTGTAACAAGTGATAGAGATTTTGAAGATGTTGGTGGTGACGGTGAATCATCATCTGGTATGAAAATCCTTCTCCTTTTTATTTTAGGAGAGGCAGATGATGTTTTGGGTGGATCAGTGGTGGTGATTTGAATGGTAGTGATTTGTGTTTGACTAACAGCTGTTGAAACAACTGGTGTTTCAACCACTGTTGTCATTACAACAGATGTTGTAACATCTGTTGTCTTCTGCTTTTTGGTAGGAGGAGATGGTGGTGAGGTTGTTTTTGGTGGTGATGGTGGTGGTGGTAAGGAAGTGGTTGTGGTGTGTGTTGAAGTGGTGTGTGTTGAAGTGGTGTGTGTTGAAGTGATGGCAGATGTTGAAACCTTTGAAGTACCAGCAGTAGTTGATACAGCAGGAGTTACAACAGCTGTTTGGATGGAGGTTTGATGTTGGGGGCTTTTGGATGGTGGTTTTGGAGTATGCTTTGTGAGTCTGGATGGTGTGGACTTGGCTTTCCTCACTTTTCTAGTGAGATTTCTTTTTAGCTCAGGATTTTGAACATCCTTTAGCCCAGAACAACCCTGCGCATTCAGCTCCATGTAAGCTCTTTTCTCCTTATTCCACCTTGATATATCCTTTGCCGCCCTGTCCCTTTTTACACTCGCTATAGCTTCATCAAGTGCATTTTGGGTAACATCAACCTTTTTGCTACCATCTGGAAAAGGTATCTGCTTGGTTATATTCTCCATTTCTGGTTCTATGTAGAGACCATCATCTACTCCCTTTTTCTTCCATTCTTGAATTTTCTCCCCCTTTTTGGCATTATCTGGGGGTAATTGATCAATGAAGAGAACAGTTGGAGGAGCAGTGCCAGTGGTTTTTAATAAATGGGCCTTGAGAGCCTTGATGTCTGCTTGTGTGTTCTTGAACCTAGACTCCATGATGTTTCTCAGCTCTTGTACATGTATTTCATGTTGCTGATCAGCCATTTGTGTTTGTTGTTGGAGAAAAGGTTGAAATAGATTCCAGAGCTCATTTGTAGCAGGTGCTTGTGATGGAGCAGGTGCTTGAGGTGGAACAACAGTGGATTGCATCTTTTGTACTTTCAACAACTGTTGTAGCATGTCTTTGATATCTGCAACAGCTGTATCCAGTTTGTCAACTCGTTCCGTCAATTCCAGATATTTTAAACCATCACCCAATTTAATGGGATCATCTGATTTCCCACTAGCAGTGGTTTTATCAGTGGTTGAGGTAGGGAGTGTACTCCACACATTAACCACTTATGCCCCTTTTTCTTGGTACTGGGGTCTTCTTCCTTCAACACTTGACAGCCTTTTGATGTTGCCAGTGGTTAAAACAAATCCACTGGTGGATGTCAGAGGTGCTATGGAAGGAATTGCCTCCAAGGAAGTCTTATTGATGTAACCATTGTCCAAATGTAAACCAGTGGGGTCAACATTTGTAGTGGTTGCTTCACTTGGATTACCACCAAGAGTTACTTGTAACTCAAGGGGTGTAACCTCCTCAGGTTGTGTTGGTGGGTTAGCAAAGATTGATACATCAGACCCAGTCATCTGTTGAGGCATATTCTCATTGATAGTTTATTGAGAAGGACTGGTTTGTGCCTGGTTCAAATCAATTGCTTCCAACAAAAGTCTAGTTGGTGGAGGAATTGTGGATGTGAGGTTTGGTGTTAGAAGAGAATTTGCCCCGGGCATTGGGCTGTGGATGATGGAAGCGAGTGATTCCAGAGCATCATATTGTGGAGTCCCTATGTGTACAACCTGTTCTTTTTTAGAAGAAGCAGGAGGAGTTTCGGTTATGGGTTGAGATAGTTGTACCAACTGCTGTGAGGAAGCAGCAGCAGTGGTTTCTAGTGACTTTTGTGTTGTCACTGGCAGTTGCTCTGGTATCTCATCCTCCAGAGTTTCCTTTTTGATGTGTTTGGGGGGGGGGGTTGAGTTTTTCTTTTTGTTGGCTTTTTGGTGATTGTAGGTGTGGGTTTCAAAGCAGTTGTTTTGCTAGTTTGATCACCTTGAGCAGTGGGCTCAACAGCAGATACCTGGGAGCAGTGGTAGCTGCTAAAGTCTGCTCAGGCACCCCTGCTTGTGTTTTGCAAGGTGTTGACATTCTTGTAAATGTTTCAGCAGTTAAGCTATGCATTTGAAGAGATTCACCTTGTTTTATTGCAGAAGGATCATTCTTACCCAGTTTCTTTTCAAAATAATAACTTAGAAATCTTGGAAACAGTAAGAAAGCCTTTGTTTCAACATTTTTAACCAAATCATTAAAAATTTCCCGAGAATAATTGAAATTTTCTCCTTGAAGAATAACAAATCCCAGGTTTTGAATTTTTAATGGTATTTCATTAAAAGCAGTGGTTTTGTTTGAAACACACATTAGGAGGGTATGGAATAAAAACCTTGTTGCAGAAGGGAAGAACCCTTTTTGTAAGGTATCCTTCTTCATCATTGTATCTACATACCCTCTTTCAATGAAGTCAATTTTTAACTCGTTTTTAGGGAAAGAAATTATACCTTTCTGATCGTCGAGTTGAAAGACCTCTGAGATGGATTGTGGTGTAAGCTTGACAGCTTTACCCTTTAGAGAAGAGTTAATGGCTATTACAGTTTCACCTTGTTTTTCAAAGGTTGCATTCTTCCAAAACTCTCTTTGGGTTGCCAAGTAAATTGGTGCATCTGCTGTTAACAAAGTTTTGTACTTTGATGCAGACATGATATCAATGATGGAGTCGAATATATTAGTGGTGCCGGGTTTTGTGAGAAGACCCAGAAGGTTGTGAGACGTTTTGTGTGGAATTTCAGTGGGTTTTTTCCTTTTGAGAGGCTTCTTTTGATGATGATTTGGAAGTGGGTGTTGCAGATGACTTCGATTTTGTCATTTTGGAGATGATGATCGAAGAAGGTTGTGAAGGGATTTGAAGAAAAACTACTTTGAGAAGAGAAGTTTTAAGAATTCAATTCGACAGTAAAACCTTGTTTTGGGTTTTAAATGGGGTTTTAGAGGGAAAAAGTGAATGCTGATGTGGCAGCGGTTACAAAAGGTGTGACCACTATGTACTGCCCACATGCCAACCCCTGATGAAATGAAGGACAGTACTTTTATGAAAGTTACTGATGAAGACAGTGGTTACAACGGTAACAAATGGAAGCAGTGGATGATTTTCACTATCAGTGGATAGCATATCAGTGGGTAAGACACTGCTTTTGAACAACAGTGTTTATCAAAGAAATGAGAGAACATGGGTTGACTTTCAGCAGTGGACAGACTTTGAAGTAGAGCAGACTTTTGAACAATCAGTGGTTATGGCTGACTTTAAAGGATTTTAATGAAAACTTCATTTTTAGCTATTTTTAAGGATGGATTTTTGATTTTCTGAAAACATTTTAATGCTTTTATTCATAGAAAAACAAGATTTTGCTTGTTATTCCATATTTAGCATGCCAATCCTAGAGAGCAAACTTTCAAAGGTGGCTGTATCTAATGCTTTTGTGAGCACGTCTGCCAGCTGGTCTTTAGTTGGAACATGATGCAGAGAAATCAAACCTTTTTCATAGCAATCCCTCACAAAGTGATGTCTGATGTCGATGTGTTTAGTGGTTGAATGAGAAACTGGATTTTTGATGATATTTTCTGCTGCCTGGCTATCCAACATGAGTGGTGTCTTTAAGGCAGTGATACCAAAATCCAGCAACTGATTTTGAAGCCACAGGAGTTGGGCTGTACAGCTTGCAGCAGCAATGTATTCAGCTTCAGCAGTGGATGTTGAAACAGCTGCTTGCTTTTTGCTTTGCCAAGAGACCAAGCAATCACCTAGAAACTGGAACCCTCTTGAAGTGGACTTCCATGTGGTGTTACATCCAGCAAAGTCACTGTCTGAAAAGCCTGAAAGCTTGATATTCCCATTAGCCGGATACCAGTTACCAAGTGTGGGAGCACCTTTTATGTATCTGAAGATCCTTTTTACAGCAATGAGGTTTGATTTTTTGGGAGCTGATTGACTTCTTTCACAGACACATGTTGCAAACATGATGTCTGGTCTAGATGCAGTTAGGTACAGTAAAGACCCAATCATGCTTCTGTAAAGTGTTTGGTCAATCAGCTCATCCTTTTCATCAGACATGACAAGCTTATTTGTTGCCATGGGTGTGCTGCATGGTTTACAATCATTCATATCAAATTTATTTAAAAGTTCTTTAGCATATTTGCTTTGATGAATGAAAGTTCCATTTTGCATTTGCTGAACTTGGAGACCAAGAAAGCATTGCAGCTCACCCATTGCACTCATTTCAAACTCAGTTGTCATGAGTTCCCTAAACTCTTCACACATTTTGTTGGTGCATTCGTCTGTCGTCTACGTCTTGTATCGAGTCTTGTACTTTAATAGTTAGATCAGGGCACGGAAAACTAGAAAGTGGTTTTTAGGGGTGATTCCGCTCGAGATGGTTATGGTCTGATTCCGCTCGAAAGTGAATTTCCCGATTCCGCTCGAGATGGTTATGGTCTGATTCCGCTCGAAAGTGAATTTCCTGATTCCGCTCGAAATGCACATAGCATGTTCGAGCGGAACCCCTTCCCCTATAAATACCTTTCGAGCGTAATCATTTGTAAGAATCTTGTTTTCTGGTAAAGAACTGCTGCCAAAGTGATGTTTGATTGTAATCAGTGTGAAATCAATATACAAGGCAAATTTAAGTGAAACAAGCTGTTTTTCAAGTCTGTTTCTTAGTTTCCACCTCTGAAACGGATTAGAGCTCTTCTTATTGACTCTTTTGGGTCACGAATCCGATCCTACACATTTTATTACATGTGCTTCCAAAAATAATGTCATCCACATAAATTTAGACAATCATTAAATCCTTTCCTCTCCATTTTAGAAACAGTGTTTTATCAATGGTACCTCTTTTGAAACCATTTGAGAGTAGAAAGGTGGAAAGAGTTTCATACCAGGCCCTAGGTGCTTGTTTAAGGCCATACAAGGCTTTGTTTAGCCTGTAGACATGATCTGGATAAAATGGATCCTCAAAACCTGGAGGTTGACAGACATACACCTGTTCTTGAATTGTACCATAGAGGAAAGCACTTTTGATATCTATTTGGAACACCTTCATGTTGTGGTTGACAGCAAAGGCCAGGAACAGTCTTATAGCTTCCAATCTTGCTACAGGGGCGAATGTTTCATCATAATCAATCCCCTCTTCCTGTTTGTAACCTTGAACCACAAGCCTGGCTTTATTCTTGACAACAATGCCCCTTTCATCAGTTTTGTTTTTTAAGACCCACTTTGTGCCAATGGGACTTACATCTTCTGGAAGTGGTACAAGCTCCCATACTTGTTGTCTTTTAAACTGTTGGAGCTCTTCTTGCATGGCTTCTACCCAGCTGTTGCCTTTCAGTGCCTCTTGGTACTTGACTGGCTGATGGAGTGATAGAAAACCAGCAAAAAGACAAATGTTTTGGGTTTGGCTTCTTGTGAGCACCCCTTCATTGATGTTGCCAATGATTTGATCAGGTGGATGAGATCTCAAGAAGATTAAATCTCCTTGGTATGGTATGATGGCATTTGTTGGTGAAGGCTGCAAATGTGTATCATCTGAGCTAACCACTGCTGGTGACTTTGATGATCCAGCAGTGGCTTCAAAAGGTGGTGGAATAGGAGGTAATGGTGTGGACACATGCTGACTTTTATCCACTGTTTGGGGACTTTTGTCAGCAGTGTTTGATGATGTGGAAGCAGTGGTGGGTGGGCTACTTTGGTCAACAATTGTTGAGGTAGCAGTGGTTGAGCTTTGACAGCTGTTTTGTACAACTGATGCTTTTGACATTGTGGCAGACTTTTGTTGAGGAATGATGATCTCATACCCATAGTCTGATGATGAATCCTCTGATGGACCTGCACTGTTAGTCTTGACAGCAGTATTTTCAAAAGTGAATTTATCAAGATCAAACAAATCTGCAGGATTTGCTGGGATTTTTATTGATGAAATTTCATTAAACTTTACATTTAAGGTCTCCTCCACTGCTTTGGTCCGTGTATTAAACACTTTGTAGGCCTTGGCAGTGGTTGAGTATCCCAGATGATAACCACAATCTACTTTGGCTGCAAATTTTGAGATGGAATCTTTTAAGTTCAAAATAAAGCATGGGCAGCCAAATACCTTAAAGTATGAGATCAGTGGTTTGATTTTATACAGAATTTCATAGGTAGTCTTTTTGTGCCTGGGGTTTATTAAAACTCTGTTTTGGACATAGCAAGCAGTATTTACTGCCTCTGCCCAAAAAGTTAATGGCAAACCTGAATCAGCAAGCATGGTTCTGGCAGCCTCAATCAAAGTTCTGTTCTTTCTTTCAACTACCCCATTTTGCTCTGGTGTTCTAGGGATGTTGTACTGCCTTACAATCCCTTTCTTCACACAGAAGGCATCCAACTCCTTATTTTTGAATTATGTGCCATTGTCACTCCTGAAGACTTTTACTAGAATGTCAAATTGCTTTTCAACCTATGTCACAAAGTCTTGCAAAATGCCTGCAGTCTCATCTTTTGAGTGTAAGAAGAAAGTGCATGTAAACCTAGAGAAGTCATCAATAATAACCAAACAATATCTCTTTTTCTTGAGACTCATGACTTGAACTGGGCCAAACAGATCCATGTGCAGCATTTGCAAACACTGGGTTGTTTTGGACTCTTCAATGGGCTTAAAAGAGCTTTTATGCTGTTTTCCTTTTAAACAGGAAACACAATGCTCAGGACATGAAAACAATTTTTGAGGTAAACCTCTTACAAGGCCATTTTTTGAAATTTCAGTGATTGTCTTGAGATTTGTGTGCCCCAGTCTCCTGTGCCAAAGTTCTGTCTCTTTGTTAGAGGCAGCTGAGAATAGACAGGCATCAGCTCTGGGACACTCTTTTGACATATCAACAACATAGACATTGCCACTTCTTTGAGCAACAAGTTTTGTTTTTCCAGTTTTTATTATTGCTTCAATCTTTTCAACCATTTCTGGTCCAACAATCCTACAACACTCCTTTGTGAAGAATGACCCATACCCCTTATCACTCATTTGTGAAACACTCAGGAGGTTGAATTTCAGATTGTCTATCAGATTGACATTTTCAAATTTTACATTTCCAGATTGCACTGTACCAGATCCCAGAACTTTCCCTTTACTATTATTCCCAAAGGATATATCACCCCCTCCATGAATTTTGAAGTCTTTGAGTAGGGCTTTACATCCTGTCATGTGCCTGGAGCCTCCACTATCTACATACCAAAGGCTATCTAAGCATGCAGAAGCTCCCTGCACATGAAGTAAAATGATTAGTTCATTAGGGTTTCCAAAGCCAATAAGGCTTTGAATGGGGTCTCAACAGTGTCTGGGATGGGTGCAGATTGATGGACAGTGGTTAGGTCAGGGGTTTGGACAGTTTTAGGACTGTTTCTCTCTAACCACTGTTGTGGGTTTTGACCAATCACCTGTTGGTACCCAAAAGGATGCCTGTTCACTTTGGGTTTAGAGGGCATTTTGTAGGTCTCATAAACGTGTGGAATCCTTTGGTAAGATGATTGTTCCTTGCCTTTTCTGAACTGGTTAGCAGGGGGTGCATCAGTAACCTGAACATCTCTTTTGACAGATGTTTGGTTCAGTTGTTTTGTGACAGCTGTTTGAACTGGCACAAACAGTCGTTGGTTCTTGGTGAATTTGACAGATGATGTTGATGGACTCAAGGATGTTTTAGCAGTGTATTCATTCTTTTTCACATCAAAGTTTTTGAGATACACACATGCTTGAGTTTTGTGGTTTGTTTTACCATAGATGGTGCAGCTTTCAGCAGGAACAATGACACTTATTTTGTTTAGATCATATGCTTTTAGATGAAAACAGTCTTTTGTTAGATGATTTCTCTTTTCACAAAACTCACAAAACAAGTTATTGATCTTTTCTCTCTTCTTTCTCTTTCAGACTCCTTTGCAACAGAGTTTTTAACCTCTGTTGGGATGTCCTTAAGAGGAATGACTTTTGCATTTGTAGCTTTGACACCATCAGTGGTTGTAAAGTCCATGGGCTTGAAATTTACAAGAATGTCACACTCATCGGACCATGTGGGTTTAAACTGATATTTTTCAAGCTCCTCAAAAGTAGAGTATCCCACTGGTCTGTCAAGTGTGATTTTGTTACCAAGTTTATCAGTGATTTTCACTTCTTGGCCATTCTTGTTTGTGGGGATGAACTCAGTGGTGACATCAGTGGTTTGAACAGATTTTTCAAAAGCAGTGCTTTCATCATCATATT
This sequence comes from Helianthus tuberosus, assembly GCA_030545235.1. Classification (NCBI taxonomy): domain Eukaryota; kingdom Viridiplantae; phylum Streptophyta; class Magnoliopsida; order Asterales; family Asteraceae; genus Helianthus; species Helianthus tuberosus. The sequence goes on from CM060424.1 coordinate 140,196,434, forward strand.
TTCTATAACCAACACCAAATTTCACATTGCTTTTAATCTGTTTTTCAAGCATCACCTCATATCCTTTGCAGGATTCCACCCATTTTTCACATGTGATTTGAGTGGACTCTAACTCCTTTTTGCAAACTTGGTATTTTTCTACCATAGTTTGGAGTTGAGTTTTGGTTATGCTTTGCTCTTCTTTGAGACTGCTGATCTCTTTATCTTTTTCGTTCTAAGTTCTTTTAATGACCTTTCAAATTTGACTTCATCAGACAAGACTTTATTCCTAAGGTTTTCATTTACCTCTTTGATGTTAGCAAACGCAATAATGCATTGGTCTGAACACAGTTTTTCAAGAACTTGAGGTGTTACCTTAGCAGCAGCCATCATGGCACAATCACATTTAAAATCACCTTCTTCATCAGCTCTATCTTCTTTCTCACCTGCTTTCTTCTCTTCCTTTTTATTTGTCATCTTTGGACCAGGGGTCAGACAGTGGTTCAATCAGGGTTTCTGAATTTTCTCCCAGCAGTAGTTCACCAGCAACTGCGGTAACCACTGCTTCAGCTTCTTTATCCACTGTTTCATCACTTAGCTGTTCACCTTCAGTTTCTACCCCCTCTGGTATTGACTCTAATGCCACTAAACAAAATTCATCATTAGAAGGTTCATTAAAAGCATAGAGTGCAAAATTTTCATCACCAAGCTCATCAGGCATGCTGCTCCAGTCAACAAAGCCTTGAGTGAAGAAGTTTTGCTGATCTGGTTGTACCACTGCTGGAGCAGCTGTTTGAGGTGCAACAGGTTGCACTTGTGCCTGAGGGACAGGGGTTTGAACATACTGAATTTGTGGAACAGTGGTTTGGACATAATGCACAGGCACAAGGGTTGCAGCATAGTGAGCAGTGTTAACATGGGCTGCAGGGGTATATTGGAAATAGTGAACAGTGCTTTGATTTTGTGGTCTAGGGTTTGAGATGGGATGAGTGATTATAGGACCAGTAGTTTGACTCCTGCATTCCCTAGCAAAATGACCCAGCCTATTGCACTTGTAACACTTGATTTTTGATTTATCCAACCCCACCCTTAAATTCCCATGTAACCCTGGGAATTTTCTCCCTGTTCTTTTGTAGAATTTGCTTGTTCTTACACTAAGCAAAGCCAATTGATGCAAAATGTCCATCTCTTCTAAGTCAGTGGGATCAAAGTGTTGCAAATCATTGAGTTCAAAGCACAAATTATCTGACATCTGGTTTTCACAATTTGCAGGAAAAGCATAATTTGCAGAGTGAGGATCAGGGTTGTTAAAATTTCCACCAGCAGTTATATCAATGAAGTGATCATAACCCTGATCCTTACCACTGCTACCAGACTCTTCCTGGCCAAAAAGAGCTGTGTTATCGAATGAATAATCATTAGCAACTTTGCCAGACTCTTGCAACTTCTTTTTCTGGTTCAACTCCCTTTCATAGGTCAGGAGTCTACCATGAAGTTAGGTCAGGGTCAGATCTTTGAACTCAGCAGAGTTTCTAGTGACAAAAGCTATGGTATCCCATTTTTCTGGTAGTGACCTAAGGAACCTGCTATTTTGAGTTGAATTTGGGAATGTTACTTTAACAAGCCTTAGTTCACTAATGAGACAACTGAATCGCTCAAATTGTTGAGTCAGTGATTCACCCTTGATATGACAAAATGTTTCATACTGCTGATTCAGAATTTCCCTATTGTTTTCAATGACTTCTTCTGTTCCCCCAAACTGTTCCTTTAGTGCATCCCACAGCTCTTTGGCACTCTTACAATGTAACAGTCCAGCATAGATCTCATTGGGTAATGCAGATGCTATGATGCTAAATGCTTTGGCATCGAGTTCGAACTTTTGAAAATCAGTTTCAGTATAGTTTTCAGTTGGTTTAGGAACGAACTTCTTTGCATCCTCAGCACTTGGCACCATAGGAACATGGGGACCAAAAACAACAGACCTCCAACATCCAGTGTTCTGTTGAGCAAGGATGTGACCCATCCTTCTCTCCCAGATGTTGTATTCATTACGTTTAAGCATGGGTGGTTTAAAAAGCGAACCAATGTTATTCTTATCATCTTGTGATTGTGACGTCATCCTGGTTGTTTTACAGGCACTGATTAATCAACTTTGATGGTGATTAAACCTTACTCTGTTTTTCAACACAAACGAACAAACTATCAGTATCAACTTTTATGAGCTGAACTATTTACGTCAAAATGATTGTTAAATCAAATTTGACTATCCAAGCTCTGATACCAATTGTTAGGATCTGAGTTTGGTTTTGATTGTGTTTTTACGTTTGAATTAAGATGAAGATGGATGAGTTGTGCAGCGGAATTAAGATGGAAACAAACTTTGCACACAATCAAACGAGAGAATTTCTTTAATCAAACATTTTCCACAAAGAACCGAAAGATTGAATTTATTTCAATAACGATTACAATGCAATGTCTGAATACAAACTCCCCCTCAGCCTGAGATCACAGTGTTTGTTCGTGCAGGAAGAAGATTTTGTAAAGAGCTAATAGAACAGTACAAAGCATTGTTCTATTTATAGGCACGAGCAAACCACTGAGGCATCTAAGCTGACATCACCATGAAAGTGACATCTAACCTCCTAACAAACTCTAACCTCTGATCTATACAACCTCTGCTATACTAACTACTGCTATTACATTTCATTACATAAAGACATCTAAACAACTGCTGCATCCCTCCACTGATGTGAACCCAGCAGTACTTATCCGGATCAGCAGAGCTTGACTCAAGGCAGTAGATTGAACAGCAGAGCTTTAGTCTTCCATCAGGCTTTTACTAGATCAGCAGTTTGTAGGTCAGCAGTTTGTACGATCAGTAGATAGGAGGTCAGCAGATGTTGAAACCACTTTCAAGGGGAGAGACTTGTATACAAAACATCTGCTTATTTTGGATCCACTGCTCTGATCCTGTTTTGGCTTTAATTATCTGTTCCTCTGGTCGGGTTCAATCCCAACACTCTTCAATCTAACAGTCTTCTTCTCATTCAGCATCTCAACCTTATCTGCAAAAAACAAATTAAAACTATCAGTATCCAGACCTTTTCTAGCTTTATTAATATACTCTTCTTCATCATCTGTATCTGCATCACTTCCTAATTCTGGAAAAATCGGTATTCTTTTTGGATGAGATTTGACTGATTCTGCTTCCAAGATTTGAGCAATAAGAGCTGATTTCTTTAAAAATTATTTATCTGGCACGTAGTTATCCCAACTAAAACCCTCTGCTAGCTTTTCATCATCTTGATTGACAAGAAAAGCCTTTTTCTTTCCATCCTCAAGAGCTCGTGATGACGATGGTTGTTGTTGATTAAGCTAATGAAAAATTGATTTTTGATAATAATTGTTGTTTCCGGATGAGTCTTGTCTTTCAGTTGCTTCTTTATTTTTGCATTCTCTTTTAAAATGTCCCTTTTCTTTGCAACGAAAACAAGTGACCTTTGATTTGTCAAACCCTATCGGAGATGCACTCATTTCTCGAAAATCATCTCTACCAGTAACTTGTGTGAATTTTTATGCTCTTCTTACTGCAATAGCTAAACACCACTTGATGTCCATCAATTCAAGTTCTTCAGCATCAATCTGATCATAATCCTCTTTGGTGAGCATCGAATTTCCAATACGACCAGCAACTAAGCTTTCATACGACTCTAGCATAGCCACTAGTGATACCATGTGTTGCTTAGCTATTTCTGGAGAAAGATTTTGACCATTTTGAATGTTCAAAGTAACATTGCATTGCAAATTTGTTGAATTTTGTTTTTGAGGACTTGGTGTTGTGCAATTTGGATCAAAACTTGAAAACGATGACGAATATCCACCACTCTGAGTTACTGTACTATTATTTGATCCAGACGCACTATCAGCACTGAAAGCAGTTTTAATCTTCGGACTTGTAGAAGTTTCAAACTTATTTCCTCTGTAGTATAAACTGACATCTTGTTGCGCATTTGGATTACTCATGATTGCAGTTTTCTGAATATCCAATTCATGTTCTTCAATCTTTTGAATAAACTTTGCCAGATTCATATTTTCAGATTTTCTCATGTGTTTCAAGATCAACAAATATGTTCCCCACTTATTCTGCGGTAATGCATCGGCTAGCTTATCAACACATTCATCGTCGTCTTTCTTTATTTCCAATCTTCCCATTTCCATAACCAAATGGCAATATCTGTCAATAGTCATTTTTGTTGTTTCATTTTCAAAAGCTGCAAACATATCAAATGATTTTTTCAGTAAAGCTTTTTTGTTCTTTATCATATCAGCACTTCCCTTAAAATTGTTAATCAACGACGTCCAGATTGATCTAGCAGTACCCTCATGTTGAAGCAAAACAAAGATATCTTCTTTTACCGCTTGTTGAAGAATGCTAATCGTCATCTTTTCACTTGTATATTTCAATTTCTCACCATCTGAATATTCACAAAAAGCCTTTTCAAGTCCACGTTCATTTTTTGGTTTCTCGTAATCTACCTCTAATGAACACCATGCATCAAATTTATAGGCTTGCACCCAGTTTTCAAATCGATTTTGCCATCCTCTAAAGTCTTCAATGTACATGTGCTTTGGCGGTTTTTGATAAGTTCCCATCTCATTCTCACTGTAAAGATTTTGAGCAGCTGTTACTGGAGCACTCGGTGTTGCAAATGCATTGTAAAATTCCTCTTCCATTTTTCGATAACAATCTGAAATTTCACAAAGTTCAAACAACAATGAAAGTTCACACGAAATGAGAATACACACGAAATAACACACTGATACGAAATCAGTTTGGTGCGAAATAGCCTTTTTCAAGCGAAATCAATTTTCACACGAAATACAATTTTCAAACGGAATTGCAATTTCATGCGAAAATAGTCAAGTGAAATGACAACTTGGTGCGAAATTGCCTATTTGGTGCGAAATAAGTGGTTGATTTCGTATGAAATGAGTTCCAAACAAGTAATTTCGTACGAAATAGTGCTGACGTCACTTAATCCGATATCATTTTCAAGCGATATTATCAATTTTATCACTTTTAGATCGAATTTAAGTCCAATTCTTTCAAGGATTCATTAAAACACAGTTTCGCATGATATGATTGAAATTCAATCCAATTTAACTGTGAAATCTTGTGAATTTTGTAAAAGAAGGTGTAGAAATCATATTTTTGAAGAAAACAAGCTGATTTTGGTAAGAAATCTTCCTCCTAAGCTCTGATACCACATCTAGGATCGTGAGACGATCGAAACGAGTCTATCAAAAGAGTTCTCGGTCTAATCAGAGGCGGAATTCATTGATTAGACTTTGTAACAGCTTGATACACTCTTAATTGCCTTGTTTTATTGATTTAACACGTTTACAGATCAAATGACACGTCGGCAGCACTTCGGTACCGGAATCATGAACGTTACAAATGAAATCTCATCAAGGGTATTTATAGGGGTTGTAATTTCGCATGGAATTAACAACTGCTATTTTGTGCGAAATAGCAGATTGCTATTTCGTGCGAAATTAACCTTTCACACACAAACCCTAGATTTCTTGAACTACGTGCCCTGATCTAACAATTCTATTACAAGACTCGATACAAGACGAAGTCGGCAGACGTATGCACTAACACGAGACCCACTGGTTACGACTCGAGACTTCGTGCTCTCGAGTCGAGACCACCTGGTCTCGACTAGGCTGCCTACCATAGTTATTGGGCCACAACGTGTTTGTCATGTTTGGGCTGCATGTTTAACCTGGACTCTGTGATACGTGCTGCTGTTAACCGTTAGTATGATAGGATAAGCCCAATAACACTTTGTGATTTGGATGCTGTGTATTAACTGTACTGCTCATGAGTGCTAGTATAATCTGGATGTTATGTGTTAGATACGTGTAAGACATACGTGACTTGTTTATACCCGAGCCTGACTCATACTGGTAACCATGTTAGGACGTGGTGACCAGCGTGCTTGACCAAGTAAACTAATATGCCGAGCAACCCAAGGTGAGTTCACAACTTTTAAAGCATGCATTCTCGGTGAGTTCACAACTTTTAAAGCATGTGTTCCCGGTGGTTGGGAAACGGAACTTAAACAACGCTATCCCTTGTAAGGGATACGAACCTACTTTTCTCCCCTTATGCGGGACCTTTAGTTAATTACTATTTATATTGGATGCAACAAGCAATACTAAACGAAACTCTATCACTCAAGTCCCTACTACTTAATACCGATTAGTCGCCGGGGCCAGGCGAACGGGTTATTAGTTGATAGCGCTATTTAGGTCTCACCAGCCTCACACCGTGCCAGCGTATGGGATTGGGAGTGAACTAATAGACTCTGGCAAACCGTCGATGATGATAGAACATTGATAAACGGGGCACTCTACGGAAACGTACAGTCGCATAGTATTCGGTATTGTAAACCAGTTTAGTAGCTTACTTAAGGGGTAGCTCCCCTTGGCATGGTATAAATGAGTAAATTAACTGTTGAAACAAGTTTTTGGAAATTAAAAACTGGTCGAACTCGTGAACTCACCAACATTATGTTGATACCCTACTGCATGCTTTGCAGGTACCCAGTGACTTAGGAGCTTGCAGCTTGGGGATGTGTAGTGGTCGTCTTAACCCGTGTGTTGGGTTCTATAATAAACTTAAACTATGAACTTTGTTTAAACTGTGTTGCCTATGCTTCCGCTACTTACTTAAACTGCTATTTGAACTTAAAACTTTTGAACTTTAATTATGGTATTTACTAACCCTTGTGGTTGGTGAACATTACCACTATTATTAATTGAATGCTCTGTATAATTGGTGGTTGGATCCTGGTCAGTCGCACGCCTCGCGGTAGTACTCCGCACGTGGTTTTGAGGGTGTGACAGATTGGTATCAGAGCCATTGGTTATAGTGAACTCGGTTTTAAAAAGAAAGACTTTTGAGAAAAACCAGACTATAACCCGTAACTCGTGACGACACTGCACTCCAAGTGCAAGACTCGATGTATTAGACCCCATGGCTCGGACTTGTGTTTACTTACCTGTTTGTTTTATGTCTATGCTCCACTATATGTACTAGTGTGCCTAGTTAGATGTATACACCTCCCTCTTCTATCTCATTCTCGCTGCATTACGACATCGCACTCATGTTATGTTTTCTGGTTATAAAGATAATGAGTGGACGCGGAAGAGGAAACGTTAACATGACTCAGGCTCAGTTCACTAACCTGATCAACACGGTGGCTGCAGCTTTCGCAGCTCACCCTGGAGGTAAACTCGCTATTTCAGGATGTTTAGATCCTACCCCCGCATCGTCTTTTCACCCCTAAACCTATTCGCTTCGCTTCTCACAACAGGTCAGCATGCGCCTACGCAACCACGTGTTTGTACTTTCAAAACCTTCATGGATTGCAAGCCTATCCCTTTCAATGGCACTGAGGGTGCCATAGGCCTTCTACACTGGATTGAGAAGGCCGAAGCTGTCTTTGCTGTCTGCGAGTGTCCCCCTGCTAATTGGGTGAAGTTTGCTACTGGTACGCTTGAAGGAAACGCGCTTTCATGGTGGAAAGCGCAGATTCAGATGCTTGGTTTGGAAACTGCTAATGCTACTGCTTGGGAAGATTTCAAGAACATGATCAAGGAAGAGTACTGTCACAGGGATGACATCCACAAGCGCGGAAACGAGTACTTTCAGCTTAAGATAGTTGGATCAGAGATTGAGATTTACACCAAGCAGTCCAACGACTACGCTGCTCTCTGCCCAAACATGTCTCGACCTGCTTATCGAAGGATCGAATTGTACATCAAGGGTTTGGTTCCGGAAATCCAAAGTTTGGTCACTTCAGCTAACCTCACTACCATTCAGCCAGTCATCCGTCTTGCTCACAAACTCACTGATCAGGCTGTGGAATAGGGCAAGCTGCCCAAAAGGATCAGTGCTACTGCTGGAACTTCTGGTGATAACAAGCGTAAGTGGCAAGGAAACCAGAGCAAGGACGCTAACCCCACTCAGGCCCCAACTCAGCAAAGGAAAACTGAAAACAACAAGGGTCCTCAGTAACAGGGTGGATATCGAGGAAACCACCCCAAGTGTAACCGACACCACAGTGGGGAATGTGGCAAAAGTCAGTGTCAGTGATGCAACAAGATGGGGCATGAAGCCAAAGACTACAGGAGCCAGCTTCCAGCTAGGCAGAATCAGCAACAATCATAGCAACAACAGCAGCAAGGAAACAACCGTGGATGCTTCAAGTGTGGGGCAACGGGGCACATGCGAAGGGATTGCCCTGAACTGAACCAGAACCGCAATAACAACCAGGGTGCTGGAAACAACGATCAAAACAACAACAATGCTGGAAATGGTGCAAGAGGAAGGGCTTTTGTGATTGGAGCTGGAGAAGCTAGGAATGATCCCAACATCGTAGCGGGTAAGTTCCTACTTGATGATCGTTATGTTACTGTATTGTTTGATTCTGGAGCCGATGCTAGCTATGTATCCCTACGTATTAGTAAGAAGCTTAAGCGTACACCTACGATATTAAAATCTAAGCATACCGTCGAGTTAGCAAATGGTAGAAACATTGAGGCCTCACACGTGATAAGTAACTGCAAACTAGTATTTTCTGGACAGACCTTTAGCATCGATCTTTTCCCTATCATTCTTGGAAGCTTCGACGTCGTCATTGGTATGGATTGGTTATCCAAGCATCGGGCTAAAATTCTCTGTCAAGAGAAAATGGTTCGTATTCCCCGCCGTTCTGGCAAACCCCTCATCGTTCAAGGTGAAAAAGGCGGAGAAGTCACAGGCATCAACTCGTTCTTAAAAGCCCAGAAGTGTTTACGAAAGGGGCACACTGCTATTTTAGCACTTGTCACCGACACGCAAGAAAAGGAAAAGAAGATCGAAGATTTTCCAGTCGTACGCGACTACCCCGAGGTATTTCCTGAAGAATTACCTGGACTCCCTCCTCACCATCAGGTCGAATTTCGAATCGAGCTAACTCCCGGAGCGGCACCTATAGCTCATGCGCCTTATCGACTAGCCCCCGCTAAACTAAAGGAACTTTCTACGCAACTGCAAGAACTTTTGGATAAAGGATTTATCCGTCCTAGTTGGTCGCCCTGGGGAGCACCAGTGCTCTTTGTCAAGAAGAAGGATGGCACGTTCCGTATGTGCATAGACTATCGAGAGCTGAACAAGGTTACCATCAAGAACCGCTACCCATTCCCACGTATCGATGATCTATTCGATCAGTTGCAAGGATTGAGCTACTACTCTAAGATCGACTTGCGATCAGGTTATCATCAGCTAAGAGTCCGCAATGAAGACATCTCCAAAACCACGTTCAGAACTCGTTATGGTCACTACGAGTTCCTCGTCATGCCTTTTGGAATGACCAACGCGCCTGCGATTTTCATGGACCTCATGAACCGAGTATGCAAACCCTACCTCGACAAGTTTGTGATTGTGTTTATCGAAGACATCCTGATTTACTCAAAGAGCCAAGAAGAGCATGAGCGAAACTTGTGTCTTGTCCTCAAGCTCCTTCGCAATGAGCAACTGTACGCCAAGTTCTCGAAATGTGACTTCTGGCTTCGAGAAGTCCATTTCCTTAGGCACGTGGTCAATTAGGACGGAATTCACGTCAATCCAGCTAAGATCGACTCTATAAAGAATTGGCCTACACCTAAGACTCCGACCGAAGTTCGCCAATTCTTGGGATTGGCGGGATACTATCGTAGATTCATCAAGGGATTTTCGAAGATCGCTCAACCCCTCACGACTTTCACTCAGAAGGGTATTGCTTACAAGTGGAATGAAGCTCAGGAATCTGCCTTTCAGAAACTAAAAGATAACCTTTGTAGTTCTCCTATTCTCTCGTTACCTGAAGGTACCAACGACTTTGTAGTTTACTGCGACGCGTCTATCCATGGGCTCGGTTGCGTATTGATGCAATGCGAGAACGTTATCGCTTACGCTTCTCGACAACTCAAGATTCACGAGAGGAACTACACGACGCACGACTTGGAACTCGGAGCGGTCGTTTTTGCACTCAAGATTTGGAGGCATTACTTGTACGGTACCAAGTGCACAATTTACACCGATCACAAGAGTCTCTAGCATATTTTGGAACAGAAGGGGTTGAACATGAGACAACGAAGATGGGTAGAACTCCTTAACGACTATGAATGCGTGATCAAGTATCACCCAGGCAAGGCCAATGTGATGGTCGACGCCCTCAGCAGGAAGGAAACCAAACCTAGGTGTGTTCGTGCTTTACAGCTCACTATCCACTCGAACCTCCCTAGTCAGATTCGCAATGCTCAGGATGAAGCACTAAAGGCAGAAAACCTCCCAAATGAATCCCTGAGGGGTATGGAGAAACGGTTGGAACTCAAGGACGATGGTATTCGTTACGTTGTTGGTCGCATTTGGATTCCATCTTATGGAAATCTCCGAGAACTTGTGATGGACGAAGCGCACAAGTCACGCTACTCGATACATCCTGGTGCTGATAAAATGTATCACGATCTCAAGATTTTGTATTGGTGGCCTAACATGAAAGTTCTCATCGCTAGGTACGTTATCAAGTGTTTAACCTGTGCCAGGGTCAAGACCAAATACCAGAAGCCGTCGGGCTTGTTGCAACAACCAGAGCTGCCAACATGGAAATGGGAGCAGATTTCTATGGATTTTGTTACGGGCTTTCCTAGATCCCAAAGCGGGAATGATACCATTTGGGTCATCGTGGACCGCCTAACCAAGTCGGCACACTTCCTCGCGATCAAGGAAACAGATAAGTATTCGAAGCTCGCTGCCATCTACTTGAAGGAAATAGTTGCTAGGCATGGAGTGCCAACCTCTATCATATATGATCGTGACCCACGCTTTACATCCGAATTATAGCAAGCTACGCATAGATCTTTTGGCTCATGTCTGGATATGAGCACTGCTTACCACCCGCAGACCGATGGTCAAACGGAACGTACCATCCAAACGCTTGAAGACATGCTGAGAGCATGTGTTATTGATTTTGGAAATGGGTGGGAACGACACTTACCGTTGGTAGAGTTCTCCTACAACAACAACGACCACACCAGCATTCAGGCAGCACCCTTTGAGGCATTGTACGGTCGTAAATGCCGATCACCTCTATGTTAGGCGGAAATTGGCGAAAGCCAAATCATTGGCCCGGAACTTGTAGTCGAGACTACGGAAAGGATTGCCCAGATCAAACAATGCATGGCGGCAGCTCGTGACCGTCAGAAAAGTTACGCTGATAAGCGTAGGAAACCGCTAGAATTCCAGGTCGGTGACCGGGTTCTACTTAAAGTCTCACCCTGGAAGGGTGTGGTTCGTTTTGGAAAACGGGGCAAGCTTAATCCGCGATATGTCGGACCATTCGAAATTACCGAGAAGATCGGTAAAGTTGCTTATAGATTGAATCTGCCTGAAGAGCTGAGTGCGGTACACAACGTCTTTCACGTGTCTAATCTGAAGAAGTTTCTGTCAGATGAAACACTCATAATTCCTTTCAAGGAACTCACTTTTGACGATCAGCTACACTTTACTGAGGAACCGATTGAGATCACGGATCGAGAGATCAAGACCCTCAAACGTAGCCAGATACCTATCGTACGAGTCCATTGGAACTCGCGCCATGGCCCATAGTTTACCTGGGAGCGGGAAGACCAGATGAAGCGCAAATATCCCCATTTGTTCCCAGACGAAACTCCCAGCACTGAAGCTACCTCAGAATTTCGAGACGAAATTCCAACTAACGGGGGGATGATGTGACACCCCGTTGAAACGTTCTCACTCATACTAGCTTGACAGTGGTTGCTTTAACTTTCGGGACGAAAGTTCTTAAAACTTGGGGATAATGTGACACTTCGGGTTTTCCCGAGCAACCTTCTTGTATTAGCATTGTGTATACTTATAATATTAAATAAAAGATTCGTGAATTATCTGGATGTGCTATGTGATCCTTGTACTACGTTATATGTGCGTATGATATATATATATATATATATATATATATAATTAGGAATGTGCTTTGAATTAGGAACCGAAACCACAAGGACCCGACTCGAGACCACTCGTTCTCGAGTGACCCACAACAGTTGGGCCGTACCTCCTTGAGCCCACTCGGACACCCATTAGGGTGCACCGACTTGGAACGAGTATAAAGCCCCCTCATTAGCCGACACCTTCCTATTTTGGACACTCAATCATCACCCCAAATCCCCAAACATTCCCTCACACTCACTCTCACACACTCTCCTTCATCCTCTCAACAAAACCCTAGCAACATCACCCTCTCCTCTTGTCTCAGATCAATAGTAGCAACTCAAGCTCTTGTTCTAGCTCGTATTCTAAACTAGGAGGTCCCCCCCCCCTTTCGGCTGATTCCACGCCACTCTCACACCCGAACATCATCCGGTTAGTGTTTCACATTACTAGATATTGTGATGCGTGATTTATACATGAGATGCATGCTTAGTTTAAATGTCTCTTTGTATGATTTGTATGATTTAGTGGTTGAAAATGACTAAATGATGAGATGTTTCTTTGATGATGATAAACATGTTTGAACAAGAATAGTGTGCACATTTGAATGTTAATATGAGTTGTTTTTCATATGTGTGTAGAGTAAAAATGCCAAAAAGATAACTAGGATCTCACATGATTAGGGTTAAACACTTGTGTGATAAGATTGTCTATATGAGGATTAAGTGTGGATATTGAAATGATTACATGTGTTTGAATCATGAAATAAACCGATCTATGAATGGATTTTGGTAGATGATGTATGCTTATTTTGAATAATCAATGTACAAGATGAAAACCCTAAGGATGAACCGTATGAACATATGATGAAAATATGTTGAATGAGTTTTGAATATTTGAAAATTGTGGTGTTTGATCCGTTTTGATTAGGAATTAGACAAGGGAACATGTTTGTGCATTTTGATTGGCTAGTACATGAAATCATGATATTGCAATTCTATTGGATAGTACATCAGAGGTTCTAGAAGGATCTCCTCATCAGACAACAAGTCGAGACCCCCGGTTTCGACTCGAGACCATCTAAATGGTCACTCGAGACCAGGCAGCAGACATCAACAACTCGAGACCAGCAGCCACACTTCCGGGACTCGAGACTGGTACGATCTCGAGTCGAGACCCCCTGATCTGCACTCGAGATGGGACTCGAGACCCGCATGATTTCGAGTTGGACATTCACTATTCGAGACCCGCTGGTTGAGACTCGAGACTTCGTGCTCTCGAGTCGAGACCACCTGGTCTCGACTGGGCTGCCTACCATAGTTATTGGGCCACAACGTGTTTGTCATGTTTGGGTTGCATGTTTAACCTGGACTCTGTGATACGTGTTGTTGTTAACCGTTAGTATGATAGGATAAGCCCAATAACACTTTGTGATTTGGATGATGAGTGTTAACTGTACTGCTCATGAGTGCTAGTATAATTTGGATGCTATGTGTTAGATACGTGTAAGACATACGTGGCTTGTTTGTACCCGAGCCTGACTCATACTGGTAACCATGTTAGGACGTGGTGACCAGCGTGCTTGACCAAGTAAACTAATATGCCGAGCAACCCAATGTGAGTTCACAACTTTTAAAGCATGTGTTCCCGGTGGTTGGGAAACGGAACTTAAACAACGCTATCCCTTGTAAGGGATACGAACCTACTTTTCTCCCCTTATGCGGGACCTTTAGTTAATTACTATTTATATTGGATGCAACAAGCAATATGTCACACCCCGACCACGTAAAACAACAAATCGTGGCGGAAACGTCGGGGAGTGTTGTAACAGAATTATTGTTTCAAACCATGGATACAAAGAGTTTCGTTTTATTAAATATTAAACATTGTATTAAAGTTAAACAAGCAAGTCAAACATAGACTATCATCGTTATTAAAATCACTAAGGCCTCGTCCAGTCCTAAGTGAGCATGCATCCTATTCGCAATCAACACTAAGCAACTTCACCTGAAACATATGTAAAAACAAAGTCAGCAAAGAAATGCTGGCGAGTACATAGTTTTTGTGTGAGTATCAGATTCATGGCTCGTTTGAATGTTGAAACAACTTGTACAACTTTGTTAATTGATATTAGAAAACCTTGTTTTGTAAAATGTTTGTATTGTAAATGAATAACCAAGTCAAAATAGATTGGTCATAATTTATAAACCTCGATGCCATGAACCTTAACCCAAAACATTTGATTATGTAAACAAAATCATAAATCATTCTTGTAAAAAAACTCGTATGGTTTATATAGTTTCGTAAACATCGTTGTGTAATATTGTTTAACTCGTTCTCGTTATAGAACATTGTTCATTCGTTTAAATCGTTCAAATCGTTCCAAATCGTTCAATTCATTCACTCGTTCAAATCGTTCTTGTTTTAATTGTAAAAACTACTTTTGGTCGTCTCGCTGTTAACATTCAAACCTTTGTGACTCGTTCATCGTACAACTCATTCTTGCATTAACAAACCTCCAAAGGGTAAGTTAACAATCATCAGCTTCAGTCGTTATCCACCTAACCCACACATAACCATGGGTGCGGTCTGATAACGGGCTTTGTCGGATCCTATGGTACCATAACCTAATACTGGTCGGCTTGATCAATGCTAATGAATGTCATTCGTTATGTAACTACCACCAACAAGTTCGTTCACATTATCGAAATCGTTATTAGTTTTGTATAAACCATCTCAATCGTTTTGAAACTATCATTAAAATATTGAAATCGTTTTGATACATATGAATCACCCCAAAACAATCGAAAACAGTAAAAAGAGGGGATCTATGTACTCACCTTTGGGTGCGATTTTATACACAATCCCTCAAATTGTTTATTTGCCCTAAATTAAATAAGAATGATTTAATAATCAAAAACCCAAAAAAATACCGAAGTTTCTCCGATACTTAGGATTTTCACATAACTTTGAGATTTCTCGAAAAGTTATTATTTTTTATTATCTTGGTGTATTTGTATATATGTACTTAAGCGTAACACACATAATCTTGTCAACACTAACACATGATCATACACATATTGTAAAACACATAACACATTGTAACACATAAAATAACCCATGAACAACCCATTCTAGTGTATGTTGAAAACACTTATTTTAGCGTTTCGGTAACATTTTTTGGTGTCGGAAGTCACGTATGACCACCCAAACACCAAGTAAACTTAATATAACTTACAATACTTATTTTTATAGCAAAAATATCAGTTTGGTTACTGATCTAAAACAGTTTTGTAAAAGTCCTCCGAAAAGGCGATTTTTGACCGTTTTACCGCATAGTTTTGTATCAAACGTTACCCGAACCATCCCAAATCGAAATGACTTGAAATTTTAACACAACCCATGTTATTTAATGAATAAAATAATGGTTATACTAATGATAGTGCAGGTCTTTAACAAAGCACATAAATCATGCAAATTTCACATAATTTACCACTTTTTAAGCCATATGTACAACATGCAAAGCTATTAAACCTATGTCAAAGTTTCATGCCATTATAATTCATCAAATAATATTATTTTTAGTGTTTATAACCAGATCTAAAACAGTTTTTGTCATTTAACCATTTTTCATCACTTCTGGAGTTTTAAATCAACATATTTTCACATGTACAAGTGCCTAAAGCATACCATCATAGCAACATCATTTTTTTATGATTTTAAAAATATCAAATATGAGATTTATTCAGATTTATTTGCTGAAGTACTTTGCATTTAACATATCATACATAAATCACCAAATACTTGCATCTTTACCACCATTCTAGAACATGTAACAACATAAACAAGTACTTAACAAGAACCAAACTCAAACTCAAAGAAAAACTCATATACACACATATATATGTACGGTTATATACATATATATACACCACCATTTTTGTTTGTAACAAGACCCATTTCATTTAGATTTCAAGTTTAGTGAAAATCCCAAGATTCAAGAGAAACTTCAAATCATCAAGAACAACCAAGAATCTAAAGTATGATTTAAACATAAGTGTTATACCTTCAAGATTCAAGTAGGTTGTAGGATAAGATTTTGATGATAGGAAGCTTGAAATCACTTGACAACACCTTGGGAACCTCTTTAGATCTTCACACCAACTTGAAGGTTGCTTGGAATGAGGTTGAATGTTGATTAACAAGCTTGAAGGAGATGAAGATGGGTGGTGATGGTGGTTACGGTTCTAAGAGGAGATAGAGGAATAGATTGAGTGTTGTTGGAGGTAAGATGATCTAGTGAATTGATATGGAAATATTTAAATGGGATTTGGAAGATATGAAAGATTACATGCTTCTACACTTGTCATGTAGGTTAGAGAAGTGGCAAGAAGGTTGATGTGAGGCTGCCACCTCCCCTTCCACTCTCCCTCATGCATTATTTTTTTATATAATGTGTTATATGTAGGCTAAAACGGGTGTTTAACTGGATACCAGGTATTTTATCTAGCGTTTAAACCCCGGTTTATGGCGTTCTAAATTATTTTTATTATTCTATAAAAATAATCTCGCCAAAATATTACTGAAATAAATTTCAGTTGCCAAGACTGGCTGCGTTGTCTGCATTTTGCAGTAGAAGCACTATGTCGCGCAGAAACACACGGTACGCGCTTAAACTTGAAAAATAACGTTTTTAAGCGTTTTAATTTATTTTTCAACACGGACCTGATTAAAATATAATTTTAATCATAACATAATATTTTTGGGATTTAAATATTATCTGGGAGGTCACCATCGTTCGTTTCGCAGTTTTGTCGTAATTAGCTCTTTAGTTCAAACAAACAAGTTTTTGCCATACCGAATCCTTCGAAACTTATTTCTAAGTCATGTAAGGGATATTTAGGGTATGTTTAGCTTACGTCACAGTTCCGGAGTGTACGTCGTGTTAAACTGATTGCGTTTATTCCCAGTGAACTTTGACCAAATGAATCCGTTTGTTCTTCAACTGTTTGTATGTACGTTCCACTATCTCCACAGGTTTCTCCACAAAGTGCATCGTTTCATCAATTTGAATTTCATCGCGAGGAATGTGAAGATCAGCATCAGCCAAACACTTTCGCAAATTGGACACGTGAAAAGTCGGATGAACATTTCCAAGCTCTGGAGGTAGTTCTCGTCGATAGGCAACCTTTCCGATTCTTTCAACAATCTTAAATAGTCCAACATATCGTGGTGCAAGTTTTCCTTTCTTTCCAAATCTCACCACTCCCTTCCAAGGTGACACCTTGAGTAGGACACGGTCTCCGACTTGAAATTCTAAGGGCTTGCCTCGCAAATCCGCATAACTCTTTTGACGGTTTCTAGCTGTCACAAGATTATCGCGAATTTTCTTGATTTTGTCTGTTGTTTCCAGAATGAGTTCAGGTCCAGTCAGCTGAGCTTCACCGATCTCATTCCAACACACAGGTGAATGACATTTTCGACCGTAGAGAGCTTCGAATGGTGCCATATTAATGCTAGCATGATAACTGTTGTTGTAAGAGAACTCGATCAGTGGAAGATGAGAATCCCAATTACCACCAAAGTCTATCACGCATGTTCTAAGCATATCCTCCAAAGTTTGAATCGTCCTCTCATATTGACCATCTGTTTGGGGATGATAAGCTGTGCTCAAATTGAGTTGGGTTCCCATAGTAGATTGCATGGTCTTCCAAAAATGAGATGAAAATCGAGCATCACGATCAGAAATGATATCTAAAGGAACACCATGTCGTGATACAATCTCGTCAACATAAATCTTTGCAAGTTTATCAGCAGATAGATCCTCACGAATCGGTATAAAATGAGCTGATTTCGTTAATCGATCGATAACAACCCAAATAGCATCGTGACCTTTAGATGTACGTCGTGATGAGATCCATTGCAATGTTCTCCCACTTCCAAACCGGTATCTCTGGTTGTACAAGCAAACCAGAAGGTCGTTGATGTTCGGCCTTGACTTTGAGACAAGTTAGGCATTTCGATACATACAAGGCAACATCCTTCTTCATACCAGGCCACCAGAACTGAGTACGAAGATCCTTGTACATTTTATCAGCACCAGGATGGATAGAATATCGAGACTTGTGAGATTCGTCCATTACCAAGGTGCGAAGATCGTCTTGTTTCGGAATCCACAAACGATCCATGAAATAGAGTAAACCATCGTCTTTCCTTTCGAGTTTAAGCTCAAGTTGAAGCGGTAGCTCATATTTCAATAAGTCTTTGATCACACAAGATTGTTGAGTTTGAAGGACACGAGATTGAATATCAGTTAGAGTTCGAACAGAATGAAGCTTGACCCGTTCCTTTCGACTAAGCGCATCGGCCATGACATTCGCCTTACCAGGATGGTAGCGGATCTCGCAATCATAATCGTTTAAGAGTTCAACCCAATGTCGTTGCCTCATGTTCAGCTCCTTCTGATTAAGAATATGCTGGAGACTTTTGTGGTCTGTGAAAACCACACACTTCGTTCCATAGAGGTGGTGTCTCCAGATTTTAAGCGCAAAAACCACAGCTCCTAACTCAAGATCATGAGTCGTATAGTTCTTCTCGTGAACTTTCAGCTGTCTAGACGCATAAGCTATGACTTTACCTCGTTGCATAAGAACGCAACCAAGTCCTAGATTCGACGCGTCACAATAGACAACAAAATCATCGTTTCCCTCAGGTAGAGATAAAACAGGAGCATCACAGAGCTTTTGTTTCAGCGTTTGGAATGCTTCTTCTTGCTTAGGTCCCCACTCAAAAGGCTTATTTTTCTGGGTCACAGCAGTGAGTGGAACCGCGATCTTTGAGAAATTAGAAATGAATCGACGATAATAACTAGCAAGACCAAGAAATGATCGAATCTCTGTAGGTGTCGTCGGTGTATTCCAATCCTTAATTGCAACAATCTTGGATGGATCTACATGAATACCCTGCTCATAGACAATATGACCCAAGAACTGAACTTCTTTAAGCCATAATTCACACTTGGAGAATTTAGCAAAAAGTTGTTCCTTCTTTAGGAGTTCCAATGTCAAACGAAGGTGTTGCTCGTGCTCTGCTTGAGACTTTGAATAAATGAGAATATCGTCGATAAACACAATGATGAACTTATCTAAATAAGGTTTACAAACCCTGTTCATTAAGTCCATGAAGATAGCTGGGGCATTCGTCAAACCAAAAGGCATGACAGTGAACTCGTAGTGCCCATATCTTGTACGGAAAGCAGTTTTGGGGATATCTTCTTCGAACACGCGAAGTTGATGATACCCAGATCGCAGATCGATCTTGGAAAAGCATGAAGCACCTTGCAGCTGGTCGAAGAGATCATTAATTCTAGGTAGGGGATATCGATTCTTGATGGTAAGCTTATTAAGCTCACGATAATCGATACACATTCGAAAAGATCCATCTTTCTTTTTCACAAAGAGGACAGGAGCTCCCCAAGGCGAAAATCTCGGACGGATGAATCCTTTATCAGACAACTCTTGAAGCTGTTTCGATAACTCTTGCATCTTCGATGGTGCAAGACGATAAGGTGCTTTCGCAATCGGGTTGGCATTGGGTACAAGGTCAATATGAAACTCGACTTGACGAACTGGAGGCAAACCAGGCAGTTCATCGGGAAACACCTCTGGATAATCCCGAATAATCGGAATATCCTGAATACTCTTGCTCTTGCCTTCCTCCTCGGTGACATGTGCCAGGAAAGCAATATATCCTTTTCGCAAATAACTTTGGCCCTTTGTACACGACATAAGCTTCAAACCACTAGATGGCATCTCGCCACGAACTTCCAGAACATCGCCAGACGGAAGAGGAATACGAATAATCTTATCGAAACAAACCACCTCAGCATGATGTTTGGTTAACCAATCCATCCCCACGATAATATCGAAACTCCCAAGTTGCATCGGCGTGAGGTCAATGGGAAAAAGATGGTTATCAAGGTTTAACTGACAATCACGAATAACATAATCGAGAACAAGAGGTTTACCAGTAGCAACTTCGACAGATAAGGGTTTCCTCAGTTTAGTTCTAGGTATCGCAAGCAAAGGTTCAAAAGATAATGAAACAAAACTTCTATCGGCACCAGAATCAAAAAGAACAGATGTAGGTCGATTGTTAACGAGAAACGTACCGTTAACCACTTCGTTGTCAGCCCTCGCTTCGTTAGCATTCAGATTGTACGCAAGTCCTTCACATTTGCGTTGACATTTACGTTCAGATTCTCATTAGCATTCGCGTTTGCATTCACTAGCCTCGGACAGTTGTTGCGGAAGTGACCAAACTCTCCACAATTGAAACATGAACCCGGTGGGAATCTAGCAGCATTCCCCTGAACTGGAGCTTGATTCTGAACAATCTGATTCTGACCCGAACGACAGACGTTGGCCAGATGCCCAAACCTACCACACGTGGTGCATTGCTTACAAGCTTGTTGTACAACATGATGACCGTTGCAGTGAGCACAATGAGGTGCGGTACCAGCATACGCTTTCTTCGCAGGAGGTTGAGCTGGTGGGTTCTGAGGGTGCTGGGCATTTTGTGCAGTTACTGCAAAGTTCTGAGCACCCTTTCGCTTTCTCGACTTCTTCGACGACTCACCTTTCTTACCCTTACCCTTTTCCTTGACAGATTCGGTCGATTTCTTCTTATCACCCTTGCAGGTAAGTTTACCCTTCCTGACTTGTGACTCAGTCAGGGTAGCAGATAACTCGATAGCTTGACGAACAGTAGTAGGATTGACGCCAGTCACAATATCCTGTATGGAATGGGTAAACCATCGATATACCTCTCTATCGCTTTCTCCAACGGGGTAACCATAGTAGGACACAAAAGACTGAGTTCCTCAAATCGATCCGTATACACACGGTGTTCTCCCCCATCTTGTTTTAGGTCGTCAAACTCTCGTTCCAAAGCTCGAATTTCGTGACGGGGACAGAACTCTCTCATCATGAGAGCTCGAAGCTCTTCCCATGTTTGTGCAAATGCCACTTCGGCACCCCTATCACGCATCACTCCGTTCCACCAAGTAAGAGCACGCTTCTCAAACACACTTGATGCAAATTCAACCTTACGCCCATTCGGACATTGCACATGTCTGAATGTGTTCTCGATACTTTCGAACCATTGAAGGAGTGCAGTTGCTCCTTGCGACCCAGAAAACTTTAGCGGCTTAGCAGAGTTGAAACTCTTGAAATTACATTGTGCATTGTTATTGTTATTGTTGTTGTATAGCTCGTGGATTTGGGTCACAACGCCTGGAAGCACAGCAGCCATTTGCTGAGAGACAAGGGCTGCGACTTCTTCAGCAGTAAAAGATTGTGCATCACGTCGAGGAGGCATTGTCTAACAAGGAAATATGAGAAATGAGTGAGGTCGACAATTAGGAAAAACAAAAGAGGTATTGAAAATATCGACGAAGTGTAAGGAAGGCGATCATTTGTTCGTTACCTCGAACAAACAAACGACATGCAGTGACTAATCAAAGTAATGAATCAAAATAATGTATCGTGAAGACATGCTCTCCTATAAGTGAACACTCACCCCAAGAGTTCCCAGGTAAGAGTGACTGGTCCGATTATGTGAATTTATATGAACACTCTAGCCTTAAACAGAAAACTCAGGGTACAGGCATTCACTCTTCCATTTTGCACGTGTTCACATTATTTAGACCCAAACTTTGATGAGATTTTGAAAACTCAGAAGGCACTAAGCCAAAAATGAGTCAAACTGGAAGGGTTCAAAACCTTACAACATAGGGTTCAAAACCTAGTAATCAATCATCCTAGAACGAATGATTAATTTTCGAAGCAGATTCGGATTTTGTTTTTAAAAATCTAAACGCAAATAAACTTGCGTTGGGGTCCTAGAAGGTTATAGTCTAGGTCAAAATATTACTCATAACCTAATTCCCTATAACCATTGGCTCTGATACCAACTTCTTCTGTCACACCCCCGACCACGTAAAACAACAAATCGTGGCGGAAACGTCGGGGAGTGTTGTAACAGAATTATTGTTTCAAACCATGGATACAAAGAGTTTCGTTTTATTAAATATTAAACATTGTCTTAAAGTTAAACAAGCAAGTCAAACATAGACTAT
Source organism: Helianthus tuberosus (assembly GCA_030545235.1). Taxonomy (NCBI): domain Eukaryota; kingdom Viridiplantae; phylum Streptophyta; class Magnoliopsida; order Asterales; family Asteraceae; genus Helianthus; species Helianthus tuberosus. The sequence continues at coordinate 140,218,591 of CM060424.1, forward strand.
CATCGTTATTAAAATCACTAAGGCCTCGTCCAGTCCTAAGTGAGCATGCATCCTATTCGCAATCAACACTAAGCAACTTCACCTGAAACATATGTAAAAACAAAGTCAGCAAAGAAATGCTGGCGAGTACATAGTTTTTGTGTGAGTATCAGATTCATGGCTCGTTTGAATGTTGAAACAACTTGTACAACTTTGTTAATTGATATTAGAAAACCTTGTTTTGTAAAATGTTTGTATTGTAAATGAATAACCAAGTCAAAATAGATTGGTCATAATTTATAAACCTCGATGCCATGAACCTTAACCCAAAACATTTGATTATGTAAACAAAATCATAAATCGTTCTTGTAATAAAACTCGTATGGTTTATATAGTTTCGTAAACATCGTTGTGTAATATTGTTTAACTCGTTCTCGTTATAGAACATCGTTCATTCGTTTAAATCATTCAAATCGTTCCAAATCGTTCAATTCATTCACTCGTTCAAATCGTTCTTGTTTTAATTGTGAAAACTACTTTTGGTCCTCTCGCTGATAACATTCAAACCTTTGTGACTCGTTCATCGTACAACTCGTTCTTGCATTAACAAACCTCCAAAGGGTAAGTTAACAATCATCAGATTCAGTCGTTATCCACCTAACCCACACATAACCATGGATGCGGTCTGATAACGGGATTTGTCGGATCCTATGGTACCATAACCTAATACTGGTCGGCTTGATCAATGCTAATGAATGTCATTCGTTATGTAACTACCACCAACAAGTTCGTTCACATTATCGAAATCGTTATTAGTTTTGTATAAACCATCTCAATCGTTTTGAAACCATCGTTAAAAAATTGAAATCGTTTTGATACATATGAATCACCCCAAAACAATCGAAAACAGTAAAAAGAGGGGATCTGTACACAATCCCTCAAATTGTTTATTCGTCCTAAATTAAATAAGAATGATTTAATAATCAAAAACCCACAAAAATACCGGAGTTTCTCCGATACTTAGGATTTTCACATAACTTTGAGATTTCTCGAAAAGTTATTATTTTTTATTATCTTGGTGTATTTGTATATATGTACTCAAGCGTAACACACATAATCTTGTCAACACTAACACATGATCATACACATATTGTAAAACACATAACACATTGTAACACATAAAATAACCCATGAACAACCCATTCTAGTGTATGTTGAAAACACTTATTTTAGCTTTTCGGTAACATTTTTGGGTGTCGGAAGTCACGTATGATCACCCAAACACCAAGTAAACTTAATATAAGTTAAAATACTTATTTTTATAGCAAAAATATCAGTTTGGTTACTGATCTAAAACAGTTTTGTAAAAGTCCTCCGAAAAGGCGATTTTTGACCGTTTTACCGCATAGTTTTGCATCAAACGTTACCCGAACCATCCCAAATCGAAATGAATTGAAATTTTAACACAACCCATGTTATTTACTGAATAAAATAATGGTTATAGTCATGATAGTGCAGGTCTTAAACAAAGCACATAAATCATGCAAATTTCACATAATTTACCACTTTTTAAGCCATATGTACAACATGCAAAGCTATTAAACCTATGTCAAAGTTTCATGCCATTATAATACATCAAATAATATTATTTTTAGTGTTTATAACCAGGTCTAAAACAGTTTTTGTCATTTAACCATTTTTCATCCCTTCTTGAGTTTTAAATCAACATATTTTCACATGTACAAGTGCCTAAAGCATACCATCATAGCAACATCATTTTTTTATGAGTTTAAAAACATCAAATATGAGATTTATTCAGATTTATTTGCTGAAGTACTTTGAATTTAACATATCATACATAAATCACCAAATACTTGTATCTTTACCACCATTCTAGAACATGTAACAACATAAACAAGTACTTAACAAGAACCAAACTCAAACTCAAAGAAAAACTCATATACACACATATATATGTACGGTTATATACATATATATACACCACCATTTTTGTTTGTAACAAGACCCATTTCCTTTAGATTTCAAGTTTAGTGAAAATCCCAAGATTCAAGAGAAACTTCAAATCATCAAGAACAACCAAGAATCTAAAGTATGATTTAAACATAAGTGTTATACCTTCAAGATTCAAGTAGGTTGTAGGATAAGATTTTGATGATAGGAAGCTTGAAATCACTTGACAACACCTTGGGAACCTCTTTAGATCTTCACACCAACTTGAAGGTTGCTTGGAATGAGGTTGAATGTTGATGAACAAGCTTGAAGGAGATGAAGATGGGTGGTGATGGTGGTTACGGTTCTAAGAGGAGAGAGAGGAAGAGATTGAGTGTTGTTGGAGGTAAGATGATCTAGTGAATTGATATGGAAAGATTTAAATGGGATTTGGAAGATATAAAAGATTACATGCTTCTACACTTGTCATGTAGGTTAGAGAAGTGGCAAGAAGGTTGATGTGAGGCTGCCACCTCCCCTTCCACTCTCCCTCATGCATTATTTTTTTATATAATGTGTTATATGTAGGCTAAAACGGGTGTTTAACTGGATACCGGGTATTTTATCTAGCGTTTAAACCCCGGTTTATGGCGTTCTAAATTATTTTTATTATTCTATAAAAATAATATCGCCAAAATATTACTGAAATAAATTTCAGTTGCCAAGACTGGCTGCGTTGTCTGCGTTTTGCAGTAGAAGCACGGTGTCGTGCAGAAACACACGGTACGCGCTTAAACTTGAAAAATAACGTTTTTAAGCGTTTTAATTTATTTTTCAACACGGACCTGATTAAAATAAAATTTTAATCATAACAGAATATTTTTGGGATTTAAATATTATCCGGGCGCTCACCATCGTTCATTTCGCAGTTTTGTCGTAATTAGCTCTTTAGTTCAAACAAACATGTTTTTGCCATACCGAATCCTTCGAAACTTATTTCTAAGTCATGTAAGGGATATTTAGGGTATGTTTAGCTTACGTCACAGTTCCGGAGTGTACGTCGCGTTAAACTGATTGCGTTTATGCACCAGTTTACGTATAACCTTCCAGAAAGTGATTTAAAGCTTGAAATCGGAATCGAATCAAATTGTAAAATCATTAAACACAATTGCAAATATAATAACACCAAAACACATATAATAACACCAAAGCACATTGTTTTATTGATAACTGACATTGTTTTACATTATGCGATGATTACAGAACGCAGTTGTCACACAATACTAAACGAAACTCTATCACTCAAGTCCCTACTACTTAATACCGATTAGTCACCGGGGCCAGGCGAACGGGTTATTAGTTGATAGCGCTATTTAGGTCTCACCAGCCTCACACCGTGCCCGCATATGGGATCGGGAGTGAACTAATAGACTCTGGCAAACCGTCAATGATGATAGAACATTGATAAACAGGGCACTCTACGGAAACGTACGGTCCCATAGTATTCGGCATTGTAAACCAGTTTAGTAGCTTACTTAAGGGATAGCTCCCTTTGGCATGGTATAAATGAGTAAACTAACTGTTGAAACAAGTTTTTGGAAATTAAAAACTGGTCGAACTCGTGAACTCGCCAACATTATGTTGATACCCTACTGCATGCTTTGCAGGTACCCAGTGACTCAGGAGCTTGCAGCTTGGGGATGTGTAGTGGTCGTCTTAACCCGTGTGTTGGGTTCTATAATAAACTTAAACTATGAACTTTGTTTGAACTGTGTTGCCTATGCTTCCGCTACTTACTTAAACTGCTATTTGAACTTTAATTATGGTATTTACTAACCCTTGTGGTTGGTGAACATTACCACTATTATTAATTGAATGCTCTGTATAATTGGTGGCTGGATCCTGGTCAGTCGCACGCCTCGCGATAGTACTCCGCACGTGGTTTTGAGGGTGTGACAATATATATATATATATAGCTAAGCATACTAGTACATATATCATCACAATATGCACCAAATAAGTAACAAGTAAACACAAGCCCGAGCCACGTAATCTAGAGTGTTGAGCCTTGCACTTGGAGTATAGTGTCGTTGCGAGTTGCTTGGTACAAAACGGTTATAGTCTGGTTTTTCTCAAAAAGACCTTTCTTTTTTAAACCGAGTTCACTAAAATCAATGGCTCTGATACCAATCTGTCACACACTCAATTTCCTCATACGGAGTACTATCGCGAGGCGTGCGACTGACAGGATCCAGCCACCAGTCAAATTGAACAACAACATAATAAAACAGTTTTCAACATCACCAATACAATTAGTGACTAATAATGTTCAAGTCCAACGTTTAAGTTTAAAACAACATTTAGAGATAACAGCAGAAGCATAAATTAAACAGTTCAAACAAAACTTCAAAAGTTCATAACTATTATAGAAAACCCAACACGGGTCCATGCAACCACTACATTCCCCGCTGCAAGCTCCTGCTATCACTGAGTACCTGCAAAGCATATAGTAGGGTATCAACATAAAGTTGGCGAGTTCACAAGTTGTCTAGTTTTAATTTCCATATAACTTGTGTTTGTTTTTAAGTTACTCATTTATACCATGCCATGGGGAGCCACCCCATATGTAAGTTACTAAACTGCGTAATACCAAATAATAGCGACCTGTTGTATCGTTGTTCGCCCTATTTGTCAATGTCTATCATCATTGATGGTTTGCCAAGGTCTGTTAGTTCACAACCGATCCTCTCCAGGCACAGTTTGAGGTTGGTGAAACCTAAATAGCGCTATCAACTAATAACCCGTTACATCTAATATAAATAGTAATTAACTGTATTCCAAACCAGGAATAGTAAGCAATCCCAAACCTGGGAAAATGTCATTTGTTTTGTTTCCCAACCACCGGGAATGCATGTTTTTTAGTAAAGTGTGTGAACTCACCTTGGTTTGCTCGGCAGATAGTTTACTTGTTTTAAAGTTGGTCAATCGCGTCCAATTATGGTCACTGAATTTAATGATGTTCGCATACAAGTATTCACACAATTCTAGCAAGTAACACATATCACCATGTTATTCACTTATTAGCCCAACTGATGAACAGTACACAAATAACCTACTAACATTACACATTGGTGTGCGGTCCAAATCAGGATGTGCGGTCCAGTAATCAAAGCCCAATAATGAGTTTGCGGTACGATTGGTGTACGAGTGTATGCGAGTGTTGGCCTGAGTTAACATATAAGTCCATTTAACAGAGTCTGCGGCCCACCATTGGAACGACCCACATAGAGTGTTCGGTCCACACTCTAGTGTGCGGCTTGTCCTTGGTGTGCGGTCATGCAATGAGTGGTCGTAAATCGTGCACCAGTAGTCTGTACTTCAGTTTTGTGCGGCATTTGGAGTGTGCGACCTAGCATACTTGGTTGTACAAAATGCATCATGAGTTGTACTTTTGCCCAGTGTGCGGTACACCTCGCACACACGGATGTGAGGTGTGCGGGGCGGGTTGTACAGCAAGCAGCTCAAGTTGTACATAAGTGTTCGGTATCATTACCTTAAACACACTATGTCACAGTTTTCACAATCAAAACAGATAAGACAAAACATAACTTTCACATCATTTCCTTCACGTTTTTTACAATCATTTGCAAACAAATTCAAACACAAATCATCATATTCATCAACATTCGTCCTGTTCATTACCCTAATTCTTTCAACGTAAAAATCATCATATATGGATTTAGAATTCTACTTTAATAATATGTATCAAGACACCCCTTTATTTATTGAACTTGGATTTCAATAAAATCATCTTCAATGTTCATAAAAATCACCACAGTTCCATCATTTCTATAACAACACCTATACTCTAATTATCACATGATTCTTGTCAATCTCTAGCCTAGCATACATGGACTCTTCACAAAACACCCACACAGAAATGATCATCAATCACAATTTTAGATCGATGAATATTATACCCATCTATCAGTCATACTCGTATCAAACAAACCTAATATTTTGTCTAAACATGCTTTATAAGCAAGTCATCAGACTATCATTAACAATGTCATTTAACATTCAAATTATTAATCAAGTAAACACCTTTATCATATATTATCACCCAAATATGAAGATAGCTCACTAACCGTTTAATCAAGAGTGAAAGGTGGGTAGAAAGATTAAGAGATAAAGCTTCCAAAAATGATGATTAATGATTATCTATAAGGCTGCCGTTAAAATCAGGAGAAAAGAAAAGGTTTTTGTGTGCTTTTCTTCAGGGTTTTTAGAGAGAGAAAGTACTCAAAGTAGGTGAAGTGAGAGAGAGGGAGAATGTTTTTAGAGATTTGTGCCCTAGTTGAATTTTGCTAATCCTCCTGATGTCGGCTAAAAAGGCCCCTTTTATATTTATGTGGAGGTCGCACACTTTTAAGTGTGCACCCCACAAGTGTGTGACATATTAGGGTTCCAGGTGGGCTGACATTTGGCCAGAGTAGGTGTGTGTGCGGTCAGAATTAATGGAAGTGTGCAAGCCCAATTCAAAGGACTTAGAGGGGTGTGTGGCCAGAAGGTATTGTACGACCGAGGGAGCGTACGACTGTTTTGCACGGATCATTTTGCATATAAGATAATACTATTAATCACACATAATCCAGAATCCACTCAACAGTTATCAAATAAGTCTCATTCATTAAGTTTACATAATAATAACATACAAGAAACGTGTAGGAAAACCCGAAGTGTCACAGAAAGGCTCTGGTTTAAAACTGAGTTTTAACCGGTACAAGTCAGTTTGACTATATTCAGCCAATTTCAAGGTACAGGGTTACAACCCGATTACAAAACTACGGTTCAGGTAGGGTCCAAACTGGGTTCTCTCAATCTGGTTTCAAGATCAGGTTCGGTTTGGGTTCAAAATTAGGCTCGCATTGTGCACCTCTAAGTGATGTATTGAATTAGGGATGAGATCAGTATAGTATTGTATCGCTACCGAAAACACGTCCACAAGTCCAGAACATAAAGTATTGAGTAAATGTCAATTTACGTCCTTGTGGTTTACACCAAAACACAGGAACAACCCTCATTTGAAAAAACGCAACAATCAAATCCCCGTGGTTGTCGATTGCGTTCAATAACGTCCCTCGTTATATTTTCCAATTATTTTCCCTTTATTTAATTAATATCGTAAAGGGAAATATGGTAAATTCACCCAAATGTAACCCTGCCCAACCTTTTTAATTCCCTAGCTTCTTTTAGAAGCTCAAGTTCAATCCCCCCGCCCTTCTGAACTCACCGGAGAAATTCCGTCCAAAGACAGCCGACACTCCAAGACAACGATTAGGCAATACTCCGTAATCTTTTGAATTTAATCTATGATTTCAATATGCGTGCCCGTCGTATAATCTGAAATGTGGGTTGCTTTTCTTCGAATTCCAGTCGGACAGCCCAAATAATGTTATTGGATTGGCTTATAAAAGTCACTTTTTAAGCACTTATACTCAAAGCAAAGAGAGTTGTACAATGTGTAGATGACTCGACGACTGATTAGGATCTAATATCGGGTCCTTTTGAGAAGTGGAAGAGGGTTTAGGATAGAGCTCTGTTTTAGTCGCCGACCATGAATCCTATGGTGGTTAGTTGGTTGTACATATTATATATGTAACTATTAGGATAACTATAAAACTTTGAAAGGGTTAATTTTGGACTAATCCTGATCATTTTTGAGTTTTTGGTGTTTATGATCAGGGTTTATGTCACGGCCCTTGGCCCCGGTTTGACCCGGTCCAGAGCCGCGAGGCAGGAAATCCGATGGTATCTGATTAAATGACAGCGGAAGTCTTTTTAAACAGGATCGATTAATATTAAAACTGCTCGCTTATATATATAGTATAGGGATAAATCCCATAATTTACAATAAAGTGATTTTACTGGGAAATCTTTATTTCTCAAAACATGTTTCTTTATTTATTTACATTGAGCCACTTTTCTAAGCTTGTAGTGCTCCACGGCACTCTTCCTGTGCTCACAACAGATCACCTGAAACATGTTTGAAAAAGGTTTTGTCAGCAGGGAAATACTGAGTGAATCATTCTATTTTGCATAATGATGCATAGTTATTAATTACAGCATAAGAGCGATTACAATGGTTTCTAACTTATTTTTATCTGGCCTTCTGTCACAATGGTGATAAGTCACAATGGTGACGATGGTCATACCACTATTAGATCAATGAACCTAAATAGTGATGATTATCTCTGTAGGTCAATGAACCTAACAGTGATTATCCCGAGTAGGTCAATGAACCTTAACTGGGAGAAAATTAGTAATGTGCACAATACCCCACTAACCAGTAATTCAAGATATCCACGACTTAGTCCCTGTAATTATAACCTTGAAAATAATTTGAGGTATTGTAAAACAGTTGATAAAAAGAGAATGACTCACATTGCAGATTTAACGAGCAGAGTATAAGCCTACTGATTAGCCTTGATTAACCTAATTTAAATAACAATGCACGCATAAACAGGTTAGTAACTAATACAGCAGTTACGACAATTCACGAGATTAAACCCTCACAACGGTTTACAAGTGCAATACTTAACAATTCAGCGGATTCACAACTAATGACAGAGTATAGTCCGAGTTCGAACAGCACTCAAACATTCAAGTTGAAATCATGATGAATAACAAAGTATAAACTCAATTTGAGCGGCACTTAAACAATCGTTGGATAGTTATAATCAATCGGACGTTGAATCGTAATAGCGATCGAGTTATTACCCTGATTGCGGCATCGATTAGTGAATCGTGTGTGTTAATTGTGATAAACAGAGCTTATCTCAGTCTACGAAACGAATTTCTTCGTCGTTCAAGCGTCCAGAATCAAGTCCCAAAGTCGGCTATTTATACACAAAATTTGGCTTAGCTTACGGACCGTAACAAATAACCCTTACGGTCCGTAAAGGTCTTGAAATTAGCATAGGGTGGCCACGTGTGGGACTAGCTCAGCTGAGTCGATGAATTTCATTAATTCGATTTTGACAGCACATTATGTAGATAATCGTTAACTAGGAAATACCCCCCCCCCCTGAGTTTTAGGGGCCCTGATCCTGATTCTGATTGTTCTGAAAATTTTAGGGTTTGCGCAGAATCACTTGGGTGTCTTAATTAGGGTTTCCTATTGGTCAATTTAATTTAATAAATATGACTTTTGATGAGAGTTGTTACATTCTCCCCATCTTAATAAAAATCTCGTCCTCGAGATTTACTGGAATAATTTGAGGATATTTTCACTTCATTTCTGATTCTAACTCCTAAATGTATTAGGATCATATCTTTGAATCCTACTTTACTTTAACTAACACTACTCGTTTACCTTTATATCTTGGAAAGGTACTACCAAGGATTCATCTGATAGACATTTCTTGAGATTGGATACATGAAATAGATCATGTACCCCAGCTAACTCTCCTGGTATTTGTAAATGATAAACAACTAGTCCTATACGTTGGATCACTGGAAATAATCCTACGTACCTTGGATTAGCTTTCTTTTCTTATCAAATCTAACAACTCCTTTCCAAGGAAATACTTTCAATTAGCATTTTGTCTCCAACTCGAACTCCAATGGCTTTTGTCTATCATTTGTATAACTTTTCTGACTATCTCTAGCCGTCTTCAGCCTTTCCTTCGTGATACTGAATATCACAGTCGTAGTCACTTAGGATTTTCATCCATCTCCTTTGCCTCATGTTTAATTCTTTTTGCCCAAATATATATCTTAAATTCTTATGATCCGTATAGACAGTAAACTTATTTTCATACAGATAATGTCTCCAAATCTTAAGGGCAAAATTTATGGTTCCTAATTCTAAGTCATGAGTGGTATAGTTTTCTTTGTGCTTTTTCAATTACCTTGATGCATACGCATTTACCTTTTTGCGTTGCATTAACACATATCCAAATCCTAGTTTTGACCATATACTTTAAAATTTTCTGTTCCTTCTGGTAAAACTAAAATTTTATTAATTTATGCTTTAAGATCCTAAAGGCTTCTTCTTGTTTAGGTCCTTATTCAAACATAACTGTTTTATAGGTTAGCTTAGTTATCTTGGAAAAATCCTTAATATAGTATCCGACTAAACCTATAAAACTTCTAATTTCCATTGCAGATTGCGGAACTTTCCATTTGGTAATTGCTTCTATCTTAGCATAATTTACGTGAATACCTTCATGATTCACCATATGACCTAGAAATTGCACTTTTGGTAACCAAAATTCATACTTCGAGACTTTGGCGTAAAGCTTCTCTTTTCTTAAAAATGCTAAGAGTGCATGCAAGTACTGACAATGTCCTTCCTGACTTTTGGAATAAATAAGTATATCGTCTATGAAGACAATTACAAATTTATCCAAATATAGTTTACAGATCCTATTCATCATGTCCATGAATGCTGCAGGTGCATTCGTTAACCCAAAGGGCATGACTGTAAACTCGTAATGATCATACCTAGTTCTGAAAATGGTTTTAGGTATGTCTTTCTCTTGTACTTTTAATTGATGATAACCGAAGCGTAAAAATATCTAGCTCTTTGAAGTTGATCGAATAGATCATCAATCCTAGGTAATGGGTATTGATTCTTAATTGTAACATTTATTCAATTCCCTATAATCAATACATATTCTCATTGAACTATCCTTTTTAAATAACACTGTGTTAACCGATAAGGTGCCTTAGCTTATCGGTATAGTTCCTGGATTTAAAGGAATTCTAAATTCTATCTCCTTATCTGGTAGTAATCCCGATAACTCTTTTTGGGAATACATCTGGGTATTCTGAAACTACAGAAATTTCCTTAAGTTCTTTATCTTTAATGATTACTGAAATCATATATACTATTCCTTGTTTTCGTTCATAATTAGCAACTTTCATTACTGATATGAACTTTATGGGTTTACATAGCTTATCTCCTGTAATCATTATTACTTCTCCAGTGATTGCTCAAACTTCTATAGAATTCTTATCACAGATAATTCGAGCATAATTGTTTTACTAATCAATCCATTCTTAGCACAACCTTGATTTCAACTAATTTCATAGATAATAGGGTTGCAGAAAATTTATGACTTAAAAGTTCTATTTCTACGTTGTGCAGAACTTTATTTATTTTAACTGAATTCTCATCTGCCGTTTTTACTGTAGAAATTTGCCTAAAAAGTAAGTTAAAAGTTTGGTAGAATGAAGTATTTATAAAACTTTGGTTTGCACCAGAGTTAAATAATACTGTTGTGAACTAAGAACGTACCGGCTATCACATCTAGAATGAGTTCTGCTTCCTTAGCAGTCATTTGGAAGGCTCTTACATTCCTTTTTGCTCCTTCTGTAGGTTTAGCTTTATTGTTAGATGATTTGTTCAGTTTTGGACAATCTGGCCTAAGATGTCCAGCTTCTCCACAGTTGTAACAGACTGAAAATTTCTTCCTCCTGCAGTCTTCTTCTTGATGTCCCGGAATTTTGCAAAAATTGCAATATCCTTTGCATCTTCCAAAATGCTTTCTTTTGCAAAAATTGCAAAATGGACTAATGGTAGATTGCCCATTTCCTCTTTTCTTGAAATTGTTATGGTTACCCGGATGGAATTCTTGGGTAATCTTTTGGGCTACTTCCTTCTATTTTCTTCTCTTGTCCGGACTAGCTCATCAATCAGAGTATTGGCTAATTCTACCGCATCATCAATCGTGCGAGGTTTCGCAGCCTTGACGATATTACGGATTTCGGAAATTAATCCCCAAATATAACGAGAAATAAGTACCGGCTCTGGCGAAGCCAGGGTTGGTACCACTCTAGCATATTCGAAGAATGTCGAAGTATAACCGCGACAATCTACATCCATCATTTTATGGTTTAAAAACTTATTTGCCATTTGATCTTTTTCATACTCGGGACAGAATTTTCTTTCTACAAAGCTCTTAAATTCTTCCCAGTTCATAGCATACGCCATCCTTCTTCCTTTTGCTTGTAACACCGTATTCCACCATTCTAGCGCCCCTTCTTTGAAAAGATTTGACGCGTACATGACCTGATCATCCTGAGCACATTTACTTATGGCAATTACTGCCTCGGTTTTCTCTAACCAACGCAATGCCGCAGTCGCTCCTTCATTTCCTGCAAACTCAATGGGTTTACAAGCAAGAAATTCCTTGTATGTGCAACCAGGCGTTGCAGTTTTCCTTTTCTTAGGGAGCGGAGCATGCCGTGGTTCATTATCATGATTAACATGATTATTGCCTCTGTTTACGCTATTACTAAAGTTATCTTCAGAAATACGTTTACTAGGAACGATTTGTTGCGGTTCGATTGGATTTTTAACAGCAGCAATGATTGCTGGAATAGCGTTGGCTATCCCTTGAGCAACTATTTCTGGAATAGAGTTGGCTATCCTTTGAGCAACTATATTTTCTATATCCTGCCTAGTCATAAATTGATCCCCCTGTTGTTGCTCAGATTGATTAACTTCATTAACTGGTTCATTATTAGCGTTTTCCATCTGATAACTAATTTATAGATAAATAATTAGTATAAAAGAAATAATCCAATGTCACAATTACTTGCACATAATTATGTAAACGAATATACAAACAAAACTGAAATTTTCTAAAATTTCATTTGTTTTATAGATTATATCATGCTTCTATATACAACTGTTTTATTATTTATTTTACACATACTGATTTTACTATTACTATTACACAACCACAGTTTCATAATCCCCTATCCTTTGTCAGGTGATATTCTAGTAACGGTGTTCCTTCTCATTGTATTTCCAGGAGATCTGTCCCAAAATCTTGGATCCTATTCCCAGCATCCATTAGTTCTTTGTTAAAATAACGGAGTTCAGCCATATTCTCGTTACTCATTGGTGGATTTGGTAAAGGTTCTGGATTGAACTTAGGAAAAAGCCTATAGGGATGGTTTTGTAACAGTATTTCATTAGTCACCCATTCGTCTATTTGCGAGTGGATTGAAAGGTTTGGAATAGCTGGTTCTAAATTCATTGGTAGTTGTGTTTCAAGAGAATGAATAAAATCATTTTCATTAATAGGCTCAATAGTATCATCGGTTGCCATTATAAAATCTAGTTCTTCTTGAGATGGTAACCCCTCAATTTGCCTAGAGCTTTCCCCAATTTCCATTTTCTTAGGCTTGGGTTTCTCGAGAGGTACAGCGTTGAATTCTATAGGTTCTTCTATGTTTGGTATATACCTATTGAAATCTCTGGAAACCTCTATTCTTACTGGATAGAGATTTAAATTCTGAAGGGCGTCAGACAAGTCACTCATGCTGTTTATGCAAGATACACACAATTACTAAATTAAAAATTATGACAAAATTTTATAGAAAACTTTTAAATATTATTTCATATTGGTTAACTATATAAACAACTGAAAATTAAAATACACTAGGTTTTATTTATAAATTTATTTATAAGGTTTCTAGACTGTAGAAAAAGTGCTAAACTTGGGTCAAATTATTTAAGAATTTATATTAATTGCTACATTAATTAGCATATAAAGATCTGCCCATACTGTATACAGTTAACTAGATAATAAAACATATAATCAGTTAATAAAACATGTTTTCACAGAATAGCAATTAAATTTCCTAAGTATCTCTCAATTATTTTAATAGGCTAAAATCAATAGTAAGCTTAAATCAGTGGCTCTGATACCACCTTTTCCTGTCACGGCCCTTGGCCCCGGTTTGACCCGGTCCAGAGCCGCGAGGCAGGAAATCCGATGGTATCTGATTAAATGACAGCGGAAGTCTTTTTAAACAGGATCGATTAATATTAAAACTGCTCGCTTATATATATAGTATAGGGATAAATCCCATAATTTACAATAAAGTGATTTTACTGGGAAATCTTTATTTCTCAAAACATGTTTCTTTATTTATTTACATTGAGCCACTTTTCTAAGCTTGTAGTGCTCCACGGCACTTTTCCTGTGCTCACAACAGATCACCTGAAACATGTTTGAAAAAGGTTTTGTCAGCAGGGAAATACTGAGTGAATCATTCTATTTTGCATAATGATGCATAGTTATTAATTACAGCATAAGAGCGATTACAATGGCTTCTATCTTATTTTTATCTGGCCTTCTGTCACAATGGTGACAAGTCACAATGGTGACGATGGTCATACCACTATTAGATCAATGAACCTAAATAGTGATGATTATCTCTGTAGGTCAATGAACCTAACAGTGATTATCCCGAGTAGGTCAATGAACCTTAACTGGGAGAAAATTAGTAATGTGCACAATACCCCACTAACCAGTAATTCAAGATATCCACGACTTAGTCCCTGTAATTATAACCTTGAAAATAATTTGAGGTATTGTAAAACAGTTGATAAAAAGAGAATGACTCACATTGCAGATTTAACGAGCAGAGTATAAGCCTACTGATTAGCCTTGATTAACCTAATTTAAATAACAATGCACGCATAAACAGGTTAGTAACTAATACAGCAGTTACGACAATTCACGAGATTAAACCCTCACAACGGTTTACAAGTGCAATACTTAACAATTCAGCGGATTCACAACGAATGACAGAGTATAGTCCGAGTTCGAACAGCACTCAAACATTCAAGTCGAAATCATGATGAATAACAAAGTATAAACTCAATTTGAGCGGCACTTAAACAATCGTTGGATAGTTATAATCAATCGGACGTTGAATCGTAATAGCGATCGAGTTATTACCCTGATTGCGGCATCAATTAGTGAATCGTGTGTGTTAATTGTGATAAACAGAGCTTATCTCAGTCTACGAAACGAATTTCTTCGTCGTTCAAGCGTCCAGAATCAAGTCCCAAAGTCGGCTATTTATACACAAAATTTGGCTTAGCTTACGGACCGTAACAAATAACCCTTACGGTCCGTAAGGGTCTTGAAATTAGCATAGGGTGGCCACGTGTGGGACTAGCTCAGCTGAGTCGATGAATTTCATTAATTCGATTTTGACAGCACATTATGTAGATAATCGTTAACTAGGAAATACCCCCCCTGAGTTTTAGGGGCCCTGATCCTGATTCTGATTGTTCTGAAAATTTTAGGGTTTGCGCAGAATCACTTGGGTGTCTTAATTAGGGTTTCCTATTGGTCAATTTAATTTAATAAATATGACTTTTGATGAGAGTTGTTACAGTTTACCCTTATTTTATCCTTATTAACTTAGATTGTGTAACAACCCGCTTTTTGGAAAGTCAAAGTCAAAGGAAGAAAAGATTGCTAATTGCGATATGTCACTCCTTGCTTAACTACTGAATTGTGCTTCTCGACTTGTAATCGGATTCTATTATTTGTTTACTTTATTTGTATTATGTGGAGTATCTATTAATAATCGAGGTTTAATCGCATGTTTAATCGCTAATCGACTTATCGCTAATCGCATCGCTATCGCATCGCAACTCGAATTATGTGTTCTGGATATTGCTTTACGTGTGTGTGCTATTATGTGTTACTTGTGCATGTTATGTTTATGTTGAGGTGTTTAATCGCAATCGCAATCGCAATTCTATCGCAGTGCAATCTAATCGCAAACGTTGAACGCAAGTTATTTATAGTGATTGTATGTTAGATATAGTAGTTAGATTATTTGGGTAACTAATGGTTAATACTATCGCATCGCTCGCTCGAAACGCATCGCAATGCTCAAACGCAAAACGAAACGTCGAAACGCAACCCGTCGGAGCCACTCGATCGAATGACCGTTCGATCGAATGGCCATCCGATCGGATTGCCATCCGATTGAAGTGACAACCGATCGATGAGCTATCCGACACTTGCACCCCACTTTCCCTTTTTGGCAACCTATAAATACCCCCCTGTCACATCACTTGTGATGTGACAGCTCTCTCTCACTTGACCAGCACGCTCCATGCCTTCTTTCTCCCGATTTCTCGCGATTCTTGTAAGTTTTCAACTCAAATCTTGTATTTCTATGATCGACACACGCTTCTTCATCATTTTCACCTTTGAATCTTAACTTTTAACCGTAAATTCAATGGATTTTAGGTGTTTTAGGATGATGTCATCATGGAGTTCTTATGAACTTCAAGTTTTGGCATTATTCCACCAAGAACAACTCAGATCTACAAGATTTCCAGATGATTCAACACTAATTTCATCTAGATCTAAACTTTTTCAAGGGTAAAAGGATTGAAAGATGGTTTCTAACTTTCTTTCAACTCTTTTACACTCAATGCACTCAAAACCGATAGAATCAGAGCTAGTTCGGGCCTTCTACTCGTTCTCTAGTGAAGTGTCGGTCTCAGATCTGATTCCTATCAACGAGACAACCGACTTCGGGATAAACATGAGCAACCGTCAAAGAACAGTTGACTGGTCGGATTTGGGTGATTCATATTCGATCGGACGACTTGGGACTTGACGAGGTTCCGTTGTTTAGTACGTTGTTATACCGTCTCAAGCAAATCGCCAAACTTATCTAAATCAGCAAGTTCAAAACGATCAGATCGTCGGGATGGATTGCCGTCCGATCGGATTACCATCCAATCGGATTTCCATCCGATCGAACGACAATTCGATCAGATTGCCATCCGATCGAACGACAATCCTATCGGATTGCACTTGGTTCCACACTTAACAATTTTCAAGTTTTCAAAAGATCTGAACGGATTGCCGTCCAATCGGATTGCCATCCGATCGGACGACCATCCGATTAGCTAACATTTGGAACTTCGACACTTAAACACTTTCATAATTTTCAAAGACCATCAGTTCTAACGGATTGCCATCCGATCGGATTGCTATCCGATCGAATGACAAACCTGTTGTGAACTTGTTCTCACTAAGAAATGTCTCGCCGATCGGATCGCCATCCGATCGAACGACCGTTTGATCGAACGACCTGGAAGGTAGAGATACTTCTCGGTTTTTAAAATGCTACAACGAAAACTTCAAAGTCACATCATACACATACACATCCATCCCAAATGAATGCCAATCCGAACGAATGGCCATCCGAGCGGATTGTCATTCGATCGAATGACCATCTGTTCAGATTGTCATCCAATCGGATGACCATTCGTCACTTTGATCACTTGTACCGTTTAACGCACCGTTCATTCGCTTACGCTATCATAAACTGTTCAGGCTAATCACTCTAGCGCTCCCTTCAATCCATTAGCTTTTGTCGCTATGAGTATACTCGATCCCTCTTTGCTTTACGCACTTTTAAGTGTTACATACGTTACTTATTCTAAATCACATCAATCACACAACACAAACACTATTTATACGCTGACCGTTATTGCATGTTACGTGTTACTCGATGAATGCTTGTATGTTATGTTAACACAGTGATTGTTTCCTGACGCCTTAGCAACGATAGTACTATAGTTTGGACTCAACACCTGTCGTGGACAGGGGTTGTTAAGGTTACCTCTTCACGTGTCACAGTGGTGATATGTGTTACGCATTCTATAACTCGTAGTCTTGTCTGTGCATATTTCATTGTCGATAACCTACTAGCTTCACATTATACATGTTACATGCTGGTTATGCATAAACGCTTTCGAACTCTACTATTACTATTAAACTTGTATGCTCACCTTTACACTATGTGTATTGACCTCTATTTTAACGTATGTGACAGGTGCTTAGGATGTTTGCTTGTTATCTGCTGGAATCGAGATTGGATGGAGTCTAGAAACAAATTAAATAAAATCTGAGTTGTCGGAACATTTGATCTGTCTTTGAGAAAACAATGTCTGTAATAACTGCTTTTATTTGATATATTATGGTATGGGACATAATGTTAAATATCCGGTAATTTTATTTGTTATGGATTTCTCCTGGACAATCTGTTTCGCTCAATGTCGCGCCCCGATGATTCCGCCATCGGTTGGGGTGTGACAGATTGTGTATGCTAATTGAGGGTTTACCCTTCTTTTGTATGCCTATTAACTTAAACTGTTATGTATCCTTATTAACTTAGACTATGTATGCTAATTGTGGCCTGATTAGATATTCAGTTCATTATGTTATAATGGACATTTGTCTTAGTTGTCCATTAGGTTATGTTTCAGTTGTTGGTGTTTGAACAGATTATAAGTTGTGCATTAGCTTCAGGTTCCTTTTGAGTTGTTGTTTGAACATATTATAGGTTGTGCATCAGTTTCAGTTTCAGTTTCAGTTGGACATTTTGATTTAGTTGTGCATTAGGTCTGATTAGATAGTTAGTATGTTTGAACATCTTATAAGCTGAACAGGCATAATAACCTTGTTGCATTTATTTGCATTCAGCTTGTTGCATTCAGTTCAGATTATAGGTTCACTTGTGCTTTCAGTTCAGATTGTAAGTTGAATAGGTATCATAAGCTTGCTGCATCAGTTCATTTTGAGTTGTTGTTGTTGTTGTTGTTGTTGTTGTTGTTGTTGTTCATGTTATAACCGCATCTCATAACCTTGTCAAGTTCAAACAGGTTCAACATTTACTCTTAGTTGTTGTTGTAGATGATGTTCAACACTACTTGAAGTGGTTGATTTGTTGTTGTGGTTGCTGATCAATTACTGGATTGGGGTGATTTGTAAGTAGACTTGGAAACCTTTTGAATATGAATGAAATATAAGAAATTTTACAACAGGGTCCGAAATGGTCATAAAAGTTTTGAAGATAATTTAGGGGCTGTTTGGTAGCCTCTGAATGGTCATTAAAAGGCTACCTCTTAATGGAACCATTAAGAATTTTACCAATGAGAAGGTAGAAAAATGTGACATGTGATGATTTACCATTCAGAGGTTACCTCTTAACCATTCAGACTTGAAGTTACCTCTTATTCATTCAGATGTTTTAAACCATTAAGAGGTAGCATCTGAATGGTCATTAAGAGGCTACCAAACAGCCCCTTAGTCTTTTTACAATATTTAAACCGGGAAAATATAACGAGGGACGTTATTGAACCAATCGACAACCACAAAGACTTGATTGTTGCATTTTTTTTTCAAATGAGGGTTGTTCCTGGAGTTTGGTGTAAACCACAAGGGACGTCATTTACTCAAAGTATTTATTTGATATGCCGTATTCCCACAACTCCTCCACTTGGCCCAATGCCCAATAAAGTAACCAGATGATCGAATCAAATCTGAAAAGCCAGCACAGCACAGCACAGCCCAGCCCAGATTATCATAATCAGAGGAAGTACACCGTTATAATCATGGTTCCTCCCGTACTAGATCAGTCAACACTCCACTTATGGTTATTATTATAACCCTTAACAAAATTTGTGTTATATGATCATGTATGTATAGTCAGTCACCAAATCTTTTCAAGATTACAAATGAAATTCACCAATTGGCCGATCACATATCCATATTATTCAACAAAGCAACTTTTTTTACCAATCAGTGAGTTCAAGTCTCTTACTTGATCATAATTCATACTATTTGTTCTTGTTTAATCTTTTCAGTTTTCTGGGGTTTTGCTTGTTAATTGTTCTGATTCGTCTGCTACTGTTCTTGATGTAAATTCTGGTTATTTAATTTGTATAATTATGTCATATATGCTTCATGTTTTTATTTTTACTCTGTTTTAGGTATTGAAAAGCTAAATTTGGTTATTTTATGATTGCCCATAAGGTGTTTGTATAAATGCCTCACTGAAGTTATTATCATGTGAAGAACCCTTTTGATATATAGCCTGAGAACTAACAACCAGTAATCCACTCTGACACACGTAAACTTAAGAGTTATATGACTGCCCATAAGGTGTTTGTTAAAAGCCCTCACTGAAATCATTATCATATGAACATGTGTATGTGTGTTGAACTCTTTTGATATGTGAGAACTAACTAACAACCAGTACTCCAGGGGTGTAATCTTGGTTAAGCTCACATGGATCAAAACCCAACACGAGTAAACATGCGAGTTCGTTCTTCCGGATCAACGCCATCTGAAGAATCAGCGCTAGACTTAGAAAAGGCATGTTACAGTCAGTCTAATAATCTCCCATCACTTACTCCACCAACACTTCAACCATACGCATCAGGCGGACAACACTCGGAGAGCAACGCTGCATACTTTTCATGGCCGACATCCAGCCGACTAAGTGATGCTGCCGAAGAAAGAACAAACTATTTCGTAAACCTACAAAAAGGGGTTTTACCTGAATCTATAGGTAGATTACCAAGAGGCCACCAAGCAACCACGTTGCTCGAGCTAATGACTATACGTGCATCGCACAGTAAGCTCTTGCGTTCGTACAGTCTTGGTACTGCAATTGGGTTTCGGATTTGTAGGGGTGTGTTGACGGATACTCCCGCAATTCTAGTGTTTGTTTCCCGTAAAGTTCACAAACAATGGCTTAGCCCCATTCAGTGTCTACCCACTATTTTGGAGGTAAGAAAGAATATCCTATTGCATTACTTTTGCATCATTAATCAAATAATCGTTATGATTTTTTAAACGTTCATTTCTGTCGCTGGGTCTCTTTGTAACCCGACAGGGACCCGGGAGCGTGTGGTGTGATGTGGATGTTGTCGAATTTTCGTACTTTGGTGCACCGGAACCGACAAGCAAGGAACAGTTGTACACTGAGATTGTGGATGATCTTCGTGGAAGTGGTTCATGTATCGGGTCTGGTTCTCAGGTATAATAGATACTATCTAATCTTTTACTTATTTGGATATGATTTAAAGTTGCATCAGCCACTGTTATTGACCCCTTTATGATGAAATTATTGATCATGTAGTTAGCTTTATATGAAAATGACTGTTAAGAACTTAAGGAGTAGTGGTTTAATTTAGATATGATAGGTAAAAAGTTGTTGCTTTTTTTTCTTTTTGTTTTCTGAAAGGCATCTGATCGATCTTGGCGGTTTCTCTAATAAGGACACCGCCCCCCCTAAAGCCCAGAATGCTTTGGCGAGTGCCCTATTTAGTAGAACTGTCCAGAGTTTGGGAGAGAAGTTTAGTCTATCCCCTCGTCAGAAAGCCGTGTTCAATTGTCTCCGGGCTCCTCATGCCCAGGATTTCCTGACAGTCATCCCCATTGAAGGACTAGGCCAACACATGTCGGCAGTGGAATACCGGGCAATTCTTAAGTACCGGCTAATGATCCCTCTGTTTCCGGTTGATAAGCCCTGCCCAGTTTGCCACAAGGTTTGTTTAGATACTTTTGGCGAACATGCGGTTCATTGTAAGGAGTTACCTGGTTTTAAATACAGGCATGATTTGGTGAGGGATATTTTGTTTGATGTTCTAAAGCGGGCTGGAATTTCGGCAAAAAAGGAGGCTCCGGTGAACTTTCTGACGGATCCGCTCGACGGGAGGTCTACTCTTCGGCCAGCTGATATTCTTGTGTTTGGGTGGGCCAGGGGGAAACACGCTTGTGTGGACCTTACAGGAGTGTCCCCTCTTGTTGGGCTTAGGGATAATGGGTTTGTTGCTGGCCAGGCTGCGTTGAAGGCGGAATCAAGCAAGGTCGCTAAACACGAAAAGGCTTGTTTAGAAAATCAACATGTGTTTATCCCATTCGCTTTTGATACATTTGGTTCCCTAGCCTCAGAGGCCGTGGAATTCCTAAACAGGGTCCAACGGGTTGTGAATAGTAATCTCTCAACCTTTAAGGGTCGTTTCGTCTTTAGTAGGATTGGTTTTGCAATTCAAAAGGGGGTTGCGGCGCAGCTTGTTGCCCGTTTACCTGCCACATGTTTGTAATTTGTTACTTTGGGGCTATATGCAATATATTATCTGATGATTAAAAAAGTTAAAGAGTAAAATGCCATTTTAGTCCCTAACGTTTGGTCAGTTTAGCGACTTTCATCCAAAGGTTCGTTTTTCCGCATCTGGATCCAAAAGGTTTGAAATCTTGCCATTTTCATCCGGCTTGTTAACTTCATCCCTTTTTCTCCGTTAAGTCAAAGGTATTTCCATCTTTTTTGCTAACTTTAAGGGCAATTTGGTCGTTTTCACTTTATGTAAAAAGACCGAATTCCCCTGAAAAAGACCGAATTGCCCTTTAAGTTAACAAAAAGACGGAAATACCCCTGACTTAACAGAGAAAAATTGATGGAGTTAACGAGCCAGATGAAAATGGCAAGATTTCAAAACCTTTTGGATCCAGATGCGAAAAAACAAACCATTAGACGAAAGTCACAAAACTGACCGAACCTTAGGGACGAAAATGACATTGTACCGTAAGTTAAGTAATTAACTTATATCATGACATGTCACATTTTCTGTATGTTAGGTAGCAAGTCAAGAGACATATGGAACGTTGGGCGCTATTGTGAGAAGCCAAACAGGCAACCGGCAAGTTGGTTTTCTCACAAACCGCCATGTGGCGGTTAATTTAGATTATCCGAATCAGAAGATGTTCCATCCTTTACCTCCAACACTTGGACCAGGGATATATCTTGGTGCGGTGGAGAGAGCTACTTCGTTTATCACAGATGACCTTTGGTATGGCATCTTTGCTGGCATTAACCCAGGTTAGCCTTTTATAAACGTTGTCATCCTATACTTTTGCCGTTGTTGATATGGAAGTAAGAAGCATCAACACTATGGGTGGTAGTTTCTGACACAACCCTAAACACGTCATGAAAATAATCAGGTTGTGCGTTGTCATATCTAACTAGGGCTGTAATCGAGTCGAGCCGAGCCAGGTTAAGCTCGAGCTCGAGCTCAAACTTAAACGAGCTTGCTCGGCTCGGCTCGTTTATTTATCGAGCTGAAAAGTTGAAGTCGAGCTCGGCTCGTAAAATGTTCGAGCCAGCTCGTTAATTTTTTTATTATATATTTAATTTTTTACACATAATAATAACATAAAAAACAAAAACAAAAATAAAAATTACGTATATATCTATATGTATTATTTTTATTTTTCTAACATTTTAAAGAATGAAAGGCATATTAAAAGTATTATATGTATATTTTTTGTTTATTTTCTCATATTTCTATATGTTATTGATTAATTAAACTTAAAACGTTAACACTTCAACCTCCTCTTACGTATATTTTATTTTAATACATTTTAAATTAAAATTAATAAATATTAAATAAAAGAATTCAAGCCAGCTCATGAGCTCACGAGCCAAGCCGACTCGTTTACAACCGAGGTTTTTTCGAGTTGAGCTTTTTTCAAGCTTTCCCCGAGAGAGCTTCGATCAATCCGCGAGCTGCGAGCTTATTAAACGGATTGTGTTTCCATTGATCTTTTTTAATTAAACGGGCCGCGTTTAGGTTGACCTGCTTAACCCGTTAATCAAACAAGTAGGCACGCTAACCTGTTTGATTAAACAGGTCGGTCTATCCATTTAACCCATTTATTACCACCCACCAACCGATTAACACGTTTACTACTTGATTAATGATTACTACCTGCTAACCCATTTGACTTGTTTAGATAATATGGGTCGTGTTTGGTTTACACAATTTAAAGTGTGTCTGGGTTCAGGTTGATGTTCTCAATACGAATAAATATAAGGGTCATATTCGGGTTGAACAATTCAACCGCTCAACCCACCAGCCCAACACAACTGACACTCCAAAATTCAGCACATTTAGTTTATAAAATGTGATTTTGAAAAGTAAGACTCAAATGAAATGATAATTTCTGTATTACAAGTTTGGAATCTGGTGGTCATGCAGAGACATTTGTGAGAGCAGATGGGGCGTTCATCCCGTTTAGCGATGATTTCGACATGTCCACCGTAACCACATCTGTAAAAGATGTTGGAGAAATCGGAGATGTCAATATCATAGATTTGCAGGCTCCTATCAACACTCTTATTGGCAAGAAAGTGATGAAAGTTGGCAGAAGCTCAGGCTTGACTAAAGGAACCGTCTTGGCTTATGCGCTTGAATATAATGACGAAAAGGGAATTTGTTTTTTCACCGATTTTCTTGTTGTCGGAGAAAACCAACAAACGTTTGACCTTGAAGGCGATAGTGGAAGCCTCATTATCTTAAAAGGCGAAGAAGAGGAGAAACCGAGACCCATTGGGATAATATGGGGTGGGACCGCGAATCGGGGTCGGCTTAAACTTACAGTTGGTCAACCACCGGAAAACTGGACGAGTGGCGTTGATCTTGGTCGCCTACTTAATCTTCTTGAGCTTGATCTTATTACAACTAGTGATGCACTAAAAGGTTTGGAAGTTGTTATGAGTAAAATTCCATTTTCGTCCCTGACGTTTCACTAATTTTGTGACTTTCGTTCAAAGGTTTGTTTTTTCGCATCTGGATTCAAAAGGTATTAAATCTTGCCATTTTTATCCGACTCGTTAACTCCGTCCATTTTTCTCCGATAAACAAGGGGTATTTCTGTCTTTTTAGACATTTTTTATTAAAAAAACACTATTAAGAAACAAAGATACACCTCTATTTACTTTCTAGTTATGACCTTTTCTATAAACATAAACAAATAGCTAAAAGGACGAAAATACCCCTGACTTAACATTAAAAAATGGATGCAGTTAACGAGTCAGATAAAAATCGAAAAATCTAAATCTTTTGGATCCAGATGCGGAAAAACAAACATTTGGACGAAGGTCGTAAAAGTGGTCAATCCTCAGGGACATAAATGACATTTACTTGGTTTTTATCTTTTAAACTTGGGCTTTGTTTTATATATTATATATTAGGTTGTAAGCTTTTTTTATAATTATATGTGGCAGGTGCGGTGCACGAACAAAGAGCTGTATCAGCAACGGTGATCGGGTCAACAGGCGATGATTCATCACCGCCAGAGATAGTGCTACCTAAAGACAATTCAGAGCCATTAGGGCTTCACATTCAACAACATATCCCTTTAGAAGACGGAGCATCTGGTGGTGGTCCCGATATCAATCTTTCTCCTGAAAATGCAGCCAATTTAGAAGACGGGCCTAACGTGGGCCCGAGTATCGAGCATCAGTTCATTCCGAGTTTCAATGGGAACTCGTTGTTCCATAAGAATGAGCGGCCCTGTAGGGTGGTGTCTGAGAATTTAAGTGCGTTGAAAAGTGGGAGCGATGAGGATCTCGGGTTTGCACTTCAATTGGGGGACAATGAGCCCAAGAGAAGGAAGTCTGATCCTCTGTTACCTAGTTTGGATGAAGAAGCTAATTGAGGGGTAAGCCACGCGTGTGGTGGAAGCGTTTGTTTTAATGAAGTTAATTTCAAAAAAAAAATATAACCACCTCTCTCTCTCTCCCACTATACCAGACAAGTGGTACGTATAAATATGTATATAGTTCTCAACGTGTTCGTATATTTTTTACTTCGATGTAACCAAGTGTATAGTGTCTTCTTCCCTGAAATTTACATAATCCACCGGTTTTAAATAGGTAAATCACATAAAATCAACAAGTTGGATATAGACATGCTCATATAGGTAACCATCTTCGACTTGAACTTTTGATGCGCGTGTTAAAAGTAGAAAAGGCTTTATACGACATCCTTGGTATTGTTGAAGTGTGTCGTGTGTTGTTTAAGCACACGTGATGCTTCGTACAATGCTGCCAAACTCGTGTCCGTGTATTTTCAACAAAAAAAATTTCTTGCATCAAAATAATAATAATTTAGATTAACTATTTATACAACTATCTTATCGTGGTCATCTTTGCATCATAAAAACTTGAAAAAAATAGTAAGAAACCATGCTTGATGTATATATAGTTGTGAATTGAATAACTCGATATTACTAGGGGTGTTAAAAAAAATCGGGATACCAAACCGAAATATCCGAAAATCCGTATCCGAAAACCAGATAATCCAAATTTTCGGATTCGGGTTCGGATATTTATTTCAAAAAATTTCGGATAATCGGATTATCCGATATCCGAAAACTAATTTTTCTTAAAAAATATATATATAGTATACGAGCACTATGTATAGTTTGAAATATAGTACAACTATTAAAGAAATAGTCAATAATCCGATACGGGTGTGGAATTTATAATTGTTTTTTATTTGCAATGTTAGAAATTTGGAAAATCGAATATAGGTTTAGTTTTAATTGATGCATAAAACAAATTTTTTGATATATTTTTATAAATTCGGATATCCGTTTGGATATCCGAATCCGTATATGATATTTCGGATTTGGAGATCCGAAAATCGGATATCCGAAATATCGGATATCCGAAATATCGGATATGGATTCGGATATTAATATTCACTATTTGAAATTTTCGGATTTCCAAAAACCGGATTATCCGATCTTGAACACCCCTAGATATTACAACACTAGATTTACGTATATGGGGTTGAGAATTCGACTAGGTAAGTAAATAATTAATATCGTTTTAAAAATCTAATAATTCAAGATAAAAACAATTAAAATCACCTTGGTTTATAGGTATGTAGCTATGACTAAATTGTTCTTTCAAAAGGTTGTTCGTTTGTACGGAGTCCCAAAATCCACCACCTCTGATTCGGAGGACGCATTCTTGGCTTAATTTTGTCTAGCCCTATGTCGAAGTTTGACATAACCAAGTAGAACTACCCATCCATAATGTGATGCTCAAATAGAGTTACTCCACGTACGCTTCGCAAAATGATTTTTTGTCTATCTGGACAGTAACCAAAGATGTGGGCGCGCACTCGCCCAAGCTGAGTTTGTTTACAACACAATCTATAACTCAACATGAGCCTCACCCTTTCAAATTTCTTTTAGCTTATTTGATTCACTTGAAAGATAATAAAGGGACAATGAATAAGCTCATGTGTTCCTATCACGTTTTACCAATAAAGGCTTAGTTGATTCACTTGAGGTTGGTAATGTTTTGTTTTACGAATACACAAAATAGTCTCGGGTCGCAACCTATGTCAAACTAAACTAGATGAAGCACGTCTCTTACGAGTTCCTTTGAAAGATCAATGATAATGCGATAATTTGTAGCATATATCGTACACATTTGTTTTATTTTAGAACTTTATCAAATAATTATTACAGTTCTTCAAGTTAGAATTCATGTTCAAAATAGATTGCCAAGTAACATTCAACTATCATTGTAAACTTTTAAATACCTTTTCTTTCCCTCTTTTAAACAACTTTTAACACCAAACTAGATGTAGAACCAGTTTTTCTACCAGTGTTTATATTTGTGTCTTTGTTAAACATTAGTTATTGATAGCAACAATTTTCGTATTAACTTTGGATACATACAACCATTTTCTTGAATGCTAAAGTTGTCTTTGTATGCTTGCAACAATTTTCATGATGTTAGACTATTAGTAAAATTTTGTTTACATATATTTGAACTTTCGGGTTCGAAAGACATACGTTTTCTGACTAATTAGTAATTACGACACAGGACCACGGTACTATGACTTACATGAAGGTTCACCGATTGATAAGTCATAACTACTTTAATTTTGTTATATAGTGACAACACTTACAAAAGTGAGGTGGATAATTATGAAATTGCATATATACTGTAACGCCCTAACACGTTTTAACCAAATTTAACGCAGCGAAAAATACATACTAAAAATTTCTTTCATGATATTCTTTCTTTCACTTAAATACATTAATCCCTTTTCATAAATTAATTAAAAACTATCATACGTATATCGAATTAAGTGACCACATACACACCCACGTACAATCCATGTCTTGACTCGATCATCAACCGCGTACACATCTTGAGCAAACATTCATAAACCTGTACAACCTGCAGTCACCACAACCAATTACTTCATTAGCAACCGGTGACATAATATATATACTTTAAAACGTGCATAATCAAGCATCAACATCTCTTATTCGCGTTCATATAAGTCCATTCGTCCATCCATTCGGACACTCTCGTCTGACTTCCATACTTAACCTTCATTCTCCATTATTAGTATACTTGCACTTCCATTTCATTTTTAACAGAAAACAATTAGCATCATTATACTTTCCTATCACTTTCGACTCCTTTTTCCGTAAACTTATCTATTTACTTCCATCGTTTAATACTTTCTCACATGTATCACAATAATCATCATACTACAATATATTTTACATCTAAAGTGTAAGTCCGGGATTTACTTACCTTACGCGTCCGTATTTGCATTCGCTTACTTGAGTCTTCTTGTCCCGTTAGCCTTCCACGCTCCCATCCATCTTGACATGATTCCTATACTTTCATGTCATTACATTTACATCCTTATTAGCATACATGATTATTCATATGAACGGTCATATCAAGTTCATATCTCACATATGTATTTCATTAGCCGATTCAAACAAGCATATAGCATACTCAACATCATCATAACACAACCTTCACATATTATTGTCATTTAGACATTTCATCAAACACGTGGTGTGCGTACTACTTCCTAGGCACCATGTACAACTAGTTTATGCATAATCTTCCTAGTTCATTCATATTTCATCAAATCTTCTTACTAATTAACAAATACCATTAACACATAAACATCAAACATATCAACACCATATTTCTTTCGATTCATTTAACAATAGTTCACCATAACACAACATAATTCATGAATATTGAACAAGGATTGCACATGATGAACACCCATGTCATCTTAATCATCCAACTAGTGGGTTTACATCCTTAAACATCAAAATAGTCAAAATTATGCATAACACATGTTCCCTATGATGATGTTAACACATATTCATGCTTAATTTCATACAAATTCGTGGATTGATCATAACCCACTTCTTACAAGATCATCAAATCTTAAATTACAACTTACCACATGTTTGCTAGGACTAGATCATCAAGAAAACGAGTTCATGCAACGGATTTGAGCCTAATCTCCTTGTCAATTTGAAGCTTTCTTGTGAACTAGGGTTTACACCCATGTCCTCTTCCCCCTGATCGATCTCACGCATGTGTGTGTTTTCCTTTTTATTTAATAAATCATGTTTCCTTTTTAACGGTTTTGGTCCCTCAAACTTCGTTTCAATTAATAAAGAGACTAACACTCATTATCTTGTTACTTATATACATGTCACCACTCGGTCAATTATTCCTAGTCAACTTTTATTTACGGGTTCACTTTTACCCCAAACGGTATTTTACCCATTCATTTATATTAACCGGTTTTAAATTATCAAACCCATTTTTGGGGTGTTACATATACATACTGCTTTAACTATGATACATAAGTCGATTATGTAACTACATAACCACCTCTCTTGCTTGAGTGGTGGATTGCCAGGATCTTGCAGCAATGACAGTGCTATGCGGGTCGAAAGACGTTTGGATATGGTTGGGAGAAGAGTATGGAGATTTTTCTGTTAAATCGGTAAAAAATATTAATTAAGGATAGGGGGACATGGGGCTTTTAATGTTTAAGTGGTGTAGGTGGGTCCCGCTCAAGTGTAATATCATGGCATGGAGGGCAAACATGTATAGACTAGCTACTAGGGAGAATCTGTGTAAAAGAAATATCCATTGTGAATCAACAACTTGCGTATTTTGTGAAGAGGAAGTAGAGACGTGTGAGCATCTGTTTACGGCTTGTCTTTTTGCAAATAGCATTTGGATGGCCCTAAGTGCTTGGTGCAATATTCCCCCGCAATATGTTTCTATATTTAGAGATCTAATGAAAACGCATAGTTTTCTTAACTTAAGCTCAAAAGGAAAAAAGATCTTCCATGGCCTCATCATGGTAACATGTTGGTGCATCTGGAAAGGTAGGAACGAGATGGTATTCGAAAGTAAAAGGGTTTCATCTCAAGACATTATGGGGGGAAGTCAAATCGAGAAGCTATGAGTGGTTGAAGAATAGGTCTACGTTTAGATCCATACGATGGGAGGACCGGTGAAATATCCATTGTACATGTTGTAATTGTTTTGTTCCTTGCCCGTTTGGGTCGAATGCGTGTCTTGTATTGGCATCTTGCCCTTTTGGATCGGAGGCGTTTGTTTTAATGAAGTTAATTTAAAAAAAAACATAATCACCTTTCTTTCTCTCTCCCACTATATCAGACAAGTGCTACGTATAAATATTTATATAGTTCTCAACGTCTTCGTATATTTTTTACTTGGATGTAACCAAGTGTATATTGTCTTCTTCCCTGAAATTTACATAATCCACCGGTTTTAATAGGTAAATAACATAAAATCAACAGGTTGTGATATGGACATACTCATATAGGTAACCATCTTTGACTTGAACTTTTGATGCGCGTGTTAAAAGCAGAAAAGGCTTTATACGACATCCTTGGTACTGTCGAAGTTGTTAGTGCATTTATGTCTATCACCTCCGTCAATCCAGTTCGTAGCAGATTCTGAAGAAAACTAGCCTTATATTGTAATATTAGATATTAAAGGCAAGGTGGCATTATTGTAAATAAGGGGAAATCCCTTATAACCCTTGGCCTATAAATAGAGGGACTTAGTTTAGATTTAGAACTTTTGCCGTTTGGAACTTTGGAGAGCTTTGAAGGTTAGAGAGAGAAAGTAGAGAGAGAAAGTGCTCAAGGTGATTCAAGTTTCTTTGTACCTTTTCATATCAATCAATCGAATCACAGATTTAGTACGGTTCTCGTGTTCGGTCCACACACGTGTACGGATTCCGCACGTCACACGTGTCGATACGCAATTGTTCAGAAGTCGAAAACCGATCCTACAGAAGTGTGTCGTGTATTATTGTTTAAGCACACGCGATGCTTCATACAATGCTGCCAAACTCGTGTCCGTGTATTTTCAACTTAAAAAATTTTCTTGCATCAAAATAATAATAATTTAGATTAAATGTTTATACAACTGTCTTATCGTGGTCATCTGTGTATCATAAAAACTTGAAAAAATAGTAAGAAATCATGCTTGATGTATATATTGTTGTGAATTGAATAACTCGATATTACTAGGGGTGTTCAAAAAAATCCGGATACGAAATATCCGAAAATCCGTATCCGAAATATCCGAATTTTCGGATTCGGGTTCGAATATTTATTTCAAAAAAATTCGGATAATCAGATTATCCGATATCCGAAAACTAATTTTTCTTAAAATATATATATATATAGTATATGAGCACTATATATAGTTTAAAATATAGTAAAAATATTAAAGAAATAGTGAATAATAGGATACGGGTGTGGATTTATAATTGTTTTTTTATTTTCAATGTTAGAAATTTAGAAAATCGAATATAGGTTTAGTTATAATTGATGCATAAAACAATTTTTTTTATATATTTTTATAAATTCGAATATCCGTTTGGATATCCGAATCCGTATCTTAAATTTCGGATACGGATTCGGATATTAATATTCACTATCCGAACTTTTGGGATTTCCGAAAACCGGATTATCCGATCTTGAACACCCCTGGATATTACAACACTAGATTTACGTATATGGGGGTTGAGAATTCGACTTGGTAAGTAAATAATTAATATCGTTTTTAAAATCTAATAATCCAGGATAAAAACAATCAAAATCACCTTGGTTTAGAGGTATGTAGCTATAACTAAATTGTTCTTTCAAAAGGTTGTTCGTTTGTATGGAGTCTCAAAATCCATCAACTCTGATTCAGAGGGCGCGTTCTTGGCTTATTTTTCTCTAGCCCTATGTCAAAGTTTTGACATAACCAAGTAGAACTACCCATCCATAATGTGATGCTCAAATAGAGTTACTCCACGTACCCTTCGCAAAATGATTTGTTGTCTATCTGGACAGTAACTAAAGATGTGGGTGCGCACTCGCCCAAGCTGAGTTTGTTTACAACGCAATCTATAACTCAACATGAACCTCACCTTTTCAAATGTCTTTTAGCATGCACCATGACATGTAGGCTTAGTTGATTCACTTGAAAGATAGAAAATACTTCTAAGAAAGGGACAATGAATAAGCATATGTGTTCCTAACACGTTTGAGGTTGGTAATGCTTTGTTTTACCAATGCACAAAGTAGTCTCGGGTCGCAACCTATGTCAAACTAAGCTAGATGAAGAACGTCTCTTACGAGTTCCTTTGAAAGATCAATGATAATGCGATAATTTGTAGCATATATATAAAAAAACTAAACGTACACATATGTTTTCTTTTAAAACTTTATCAATTTGTTATTATATTTCTTCAAGTTTCATGTTCAAAATTGATTGCCTGGTAACATTCAACTATCATTGTAAACTTTTAAATATTTTTTTCTTTCCCTCTTTTAAACAACTTTTAACACCAAACTAGATAGATTTTGTTTACATGTATTTGAACTTTCGTGTTCAACATTTTCTAACTAATTAGTAATTACAGCACAGGACCACGGTACTATGACCTACATGAAGGTTCATCAATTGATAAGTCATAACTACTTTAACTTTGCTATATAGTGACAACACTTATAAAAGTGAAGTGGATAATTATGAAAATGCATATATACATATTGCTTTAACTATGATACATAAGACGATTATGTAACTACATAACCACCTCTCTTTCTCTTTCACACTATATCTGACAAGTGTATATTGTCTTCTTCCCTGCAGTTTACATAATCCACCGGGTTTAATTAGGTAAATCACATAAAATCAACAGGTTGTGATATCGACATACTCATCTAGGTAACCATCTTCGATATTAAAACTTGAACTTTTGATGCGCGTGTTAAAAATAGAAAAAGCTTTATACGACATCCTTGGTAGTGTCGGAGTGTGTCGTGTATTATTGTTTAAACACCCGCGATGCTTTTTACAATGCTGCCAAACTCGTGTCCGTGTATTTTCAACTTTAAAATTTTTCTTGCATCAAAATAATAATAATTTAAATTAACTTTTCGTTTTCGTGTAGGACAATTTGGTTTCTGTTACCACAGAAAATATTAACATATATATGCAGAACAGGAGCAAATGCCCCATGACTACACTTTTAATTATTTATTTATTTCTGTGATCTTTCAATGAAGTTACGTAGCGAAAGAGGACAAACATTTTGATAGATATGTACCTATAGGTTGGGCCCCTAGCTCATTGGACGGATACATGATATATGTTGACATTATATTATATTATAATAGATATAATATGGGTCTACATATTTACACACCTTATTGCCTATTTTGACACCCTTCAAGACGCCTCGTATAGACCTATACGAGGCGTATAACCTTTTTCAATTTTCAAGAGAATATCTGATTATGTCATATTTTGTCTTATTTGCCTCGTATACGCCTCGTGTAGGCCTATACTGGGCGTCTAGGGGAAAAAAGACCATTTAGCCCCTGATTTAGGCCTATACTGGGGGTAAATTGGTCTTTTTTGCCTCTCTTATATGCCTAGTATAGGCCTATACTAGGCGTATATAAAGGTTTTTTTTTTTTTTTTTTTTTTAACAAACATTTTAACAATATTAATCGTTTTAGCAAAACTTTTATACAAAAACAAGTTTTTTTATTTTAAATAATTAATATTAGGACCCCTCGTTGGGTTTTTTTTAGTTGAAAAATGGATGTTTTGGTAGGGTAATTTGATTGTTTTTTGAGGGTGATGTTTTTTGAGTAAAAAAATGAGTGTTTTGGTGGGGTAATTTGAGTTGTTTTTTTAAAAAAAGTTTTATTGTTTTTGTATAAAAGTTTGCTAAAACGATTAATATTGTATAAAATGTTTGTTAAAAAAAAAAAAAAAAAAAAAAAAAAAAAAACCCTTCAAGACGCCCAGTATATGGCTATACTGGGGCTATACGAAGGGTCCAAAAGACCATTAAACCCCTGAATTGCCCCCAGTATAGGCCTAATTCAGGGCTATAATGGTCTTTTGGACCCCTCATATACGCCCAGTATAGCCCTATACTGGGCGTCTATTATTATTTTTTTTTGTTTTCTTTTTTTAATATTTAAAAAGAAAAAACAAAAAAAAATAAAAATAGACGCCCAGTATAGGGCTATACTGGGGCTATACGAAGGGTCCAAAAGACCATTAAACCCCTGAATTGCCCCCAGTATAGGCCTAATTCAGGGGTATAATGGTCTTTTGGTCAACATAGACGCCCAGTATAGCCCTATACTGGGCGTCTTGAAGGGTTTTTTTTTGTTTTCTCTTTTTAAATATCAATAACACTAATATTAACTATAAAAAACTCATATTAATTATAATAACACTAATATTAATTATAAAAAAACTCATATTAATTATAATAACACTCATATTAATTATAATAACACTAATATTAATTATAAAAAACTCATATTAATTATAATAACACTAATATTAATTATAAAAAAACTCATATTAATATCAATAACACTAATATTTATTATAAAAAACTCATATTAATTATAATAACACTAATATTAATTATACGATGCCTATACGAGACTTATACTATACGATACGATACAACACGATAGGCTTATACAAGACCTATACGAGACTTATACTACACTATACTATACTATACTATACTATACTATACTATACGATACGATACGATATGATACGATACGATACAATACAATACGATATTAGACTATTGGATAAGATACAACACTCGTATAGGACTATAGGTGTGGTTTAGGTCCCGTTTAGGCCTATAGGCTTATACAAGACCTATAGGGGCCATATACTAGACTTATACTATACACTATACGATACAACGCCCGTATACGTCGATAGGCCTATACAAGACCTATAAGGGACATATACTACACTATATGATACGATAGTATCGTATTGTATCGTATAGTATGGTATCGTATTGTATCGTATAGTGTATAGTATAAGTCTCGTATAGGTCCCATATAGGTCTATACGAGAGCTATACGAGACTTATACTATACGATACGATACAACACGATAGGCTTATACAAGACCTATACGAGACTTATACTACACTATACTATACTACACTATACGATACGATATGATACGATACAATACAATACGATACTAGACTATTGGATAAGATACAACACTCGTATAGGACTATAGGTGTGGTTTAGGTCCCGTTTAGGCCTATAGGCTTATACAAGACCTATATGGGACCTATACTAGACTTATACTATACACCATTTTTTTACTCAAAAAACATCACTCTCAAAAAACAATCAAATTACCCTACCAAAACATCTATTTTTCAACTAAAAAAAACCAACGAGGGGTCCTAATATTAATTATTTAAAATAAAAAAACTTGTTTTTGTATAAAAGTTTGCTAAAACGATTAATATTGTATAAAATGTCTGTTTAAAAAAAAAAAAAAAAAACCCCTTCAAGACGCCCAGTATAGGCCTATACGAGGCATATAAGGGGCAAAGGGTCACATATGAGGCCTATACGAAGGGTCCTATACGCCCAGTATAGGCCTATACGAGGCGTTTTGAAGGGGTCAAACCAGAAGTGACATGAGTCAGGCACTGATTTTGATGTAACCCTATACGCCTCGTATAGGCCTATACGAGGCCTATACGAGGCAAAGGGTGTCTAAATAGGCAGATAAGGTGTCCAAATAGATTGACCCTTTGTAAATTTGATTATTATGTAGACTATTAACTAGGGCCTATGGAGGTCCATATAATGTTCTATTCTTGCTATAGAAAATATAATTTCGGCTCAAGGAAAATTCAAACGAAATCAATATATAGATAGAGAATACTATTAATTTAAGATTTGTATTAAAGAGTCTCCTTTTGGTAATCATATCTGTTTATGAAAAAAAAATACCTAAATGAACTAAAAAAATACACAAAGTTTTAGGTGCGATCTAACGAGTTCATCTCCGGCTCCCCGTCACTACAACTACTACGTCATTTGTTGTACATTGGTAAACAACTATTTAAGAAAACGCAATGTTTTGTTAAAATACTGATTTTTGCAAACATCATACGTCTTCCTTTGTTCTAACTTTTTATTATTTATTCCATTTGTAATATGTATCTACTCTAGTTTTATATATATTTATTTGCATTTTTTACATTGTATTTGTTTTATTATTAGCGACATTATTTTTAAAAATTAGTGTTCAAATTCAATTTGTCAAAAGTATAAGGTGAAGTTATACAATGAAAAATTGTTAAAACCTATCTTGATATAATTATAACGCAAATATCCAACTTACCTACATCTAATCATTCAATAGTTTGAAACTCAAGAACATATGTTCAAAGTCAAGATTTAAAAGTCACTTTTACATGTAATTTAAAGAAAACACGGTTTGGCATTTGTTTATATTAATAATAATTTATAATAAATGCCAATGACACAGTGGTAGAGTGGGTGGGAAAAAAATTGGTGTTTCTTGTGACCCAGGTTCGACTTCTACTCTCTCTATTATTTTCTGCGACATCCAGGTGAAGGGCGAATACGGGTGGCGCCGGTTCGTCTTGGATGGGGGCGATGTTTTATCTATTATTCCACTGTTGTGTCTTAGGGCGGGTGGATGTCAGGTTTCCGCGCATCTGGGAGAGCCAAGGGGCTTGGCGTCGGTCGAGTAGTTGACCTTGGCCACATCCCGGTGTCATGATGGTTGACACGTCGTTTCTTACCGTTCAAAAAAATTAATAATAATAATTAAATATGCATTAATAGGAAAAGATGAAATTGGTGGAAGGAACGAGGCACCAATAACACGATACCATTCCAATTTCCATGAAGTTGTGAGTTGTGACCCACCCTACCTTTCTTATAATCAAATTTAACATCCCACTACACACATTTCTCAATTAATCAGTCTTCCATTATCGTTGACCAAAGTCAACTCATCATTTTTAACTTTACTATATGTTGTAACATAACAATATTTAATTATTAACTTTGTTGTGAACAGATTTAATTATTAACTCATCCATAAAACTAATATATAGTTCATTTGAAACAATTAATATACACATGGGTGACACGACCAAGAATACTTTAATACAAAATTACCACATGCAATGAATCCAAAAGCCACCAAAATTTAAACTATATACAATTCCGGGCAATAGTGAAATGGTACATGAGAAAAGCGTATATATTGATTTTTTTTTTTTTTTGAATCGTGTCATTTTATTGAACTTATCACTTATCAAAACTATATCAATTTTATTAAATATTTATAGATTACTTTTACTAACTTTACCCATGCATATCATAATTTCTTTTCTTCACAATTTTTCTAAAAACATAGATCATGTTTTTTAAGTCACGGGTTGCATATGCCGACGAAAGAGGATGAAGGTTTGGTCGTTGGTCACGAACATTTCGAAGAAGATGAAAAAAATGTGAGAGGAGAAGAGATAGAATATGAAGTGGTCCATGACTTTCGAAAAAGACTGTGATGGTTGTTTTCGAGGGGCAAAGATGATGTAAAAAGATTTTGACTTTCCACATCAAAATCTCCTCCCATTGCTAATGCTACTTTCAAGTCCATGAAGCAAGCATTTTGAAGAAAAGAAGTTTTGATGTGGAATATTAAAGTAGGAAAACAGTTTCCATGTATTTGACTAAAATGTCATGGTTTGGATCTAAATGAACTAAACTAATGGCTGTTTGGCAACATTTGAATGGTTAAATGCTTAATCAATAAGAGGTCTGAACCACTAAGTGCTAAACCAGTAAGAGGTCTGAACCATTAAAAGCCAGTATAATGCTTAATCGTTCAGAAGCAAATGTCTTACCAATTCAGACTCTGTATAATGCTTAACCATTCAGAGGCAAATGTCTGAACCATTCAGACATCTGCTGCAGAAACAAACAGTCTGAACCATTAAGTTCTGAACTAGTAAGAGGTCTGAACCATTAAGTGCCCCATTAAGAGGTAAACATACAGCCCCTAAAATATGTTGTTGTAGTCTTTAGAGTTTTCACATTAAAGTTTAGATATATGACAATACGATGTTCAATTTTCTTTGTAATTCTAATCTAATACGTATCTTCCATGAAAATATCCATGTTATAAATAACACTATTAAACATTTAAAAGTATTAATTATGTCGGTAGAAATCTGCTAACACCAAAATGAACTTTCATATAATCATATTATAACAAAGAATGAAATTAAATAAATTATTAGTACGTACCCAAACAAACCACTACAAGAAAACACCATCTAACTTTCTACTTACAAAGATTTGAATTTATACCACCTTTGTGGGAGAAATAATCATATCACTAAATCACCAGGTCATGACTTGTGAGTTTATACTTTTATTATATACAGGGTCAGACCTACAATATAAATAATCCAGGCTTGGGCCTAAGATCTCCGATTAAAAGAAAATTCATATGCTAACTATTAATATTAGTATCAATTTATTATTTTAGATTTGTTTGATTTTGTATACAAGTAAACTACTCTATGTTATAGTTGTGTTATATTTTGCTTGGTTTCAAACACGAATAAAGAAGTACTGTTTATAATAATCAAAAAAGAAATATAGGCCCCAAAATTTCATTTCGTCTTGGGCCTTCAAAAAGGTTGGAACGACCCTGATTACGTATAACAACTCAAACTGAATAACCATACCACTAAACCACTACTTACATGTTAATAAATTTTTTTCATTCGAGTTATACCTATTTTTATAATACTTACATTTAAATTTTAAAGTTTTATTTCTTACTTTCTATTAAGTTTTTGAGAAAGTGTATGGAAACTCTTTCTCTATTTCGGGTGACTTTAACACACGCTTTCTTTTCCAGTCATCTTTCATGACATTACTTTCACTCCGGTTAATGATGTTGGTTACAGTGGGGACTGAGTAGGAGACACAACTTTAATGGGCCGTATCAGTTGGGTCTGGCCCAGTGCCCATTACGACAAACACTGGGCCCACCTGGCGATTTTAACGTGGTAGATGGACTGGTCATCACATCATAATGATTCCTTTTAAATAGAGTCAATTCAAAACATAAAACAAAAAGCCTCGAATTTTGCTTCTATCACGGACTTCCCCATTCCCTTTAGTCGGTGGAGGTGAAATCACTACAAGTTCTATACCAACATCATCTAATTCTAATACATTTGGTCGTGGAATATCTGAATAGAGTTCAGCTGGTCGTGCATAGTAATTTTTCTGACACACTGTAAGACCCAAAGCTTTATTTTTAGTAGGATCGGTTTTTCTACCCAGAAATAGGTTACAGCGTAGCGTAGCTTGTTGCCTGTTTACCTGTTACTTTGTTGAAAAAGTTGATTTGTGTATTGACTTGTTGCATTTGATTTGTTGATGAAATAAATTATGTTTATGTAGGGAGATGTTTTATCAAGGTGCGTGTGGAAACAAGACGGATGAGATTATTCCAATATATGGTTCTGGAATGACGGATTTGTTTCCTACAAATGTTTTCAAGGTGGAAAGCGGAGTTACACTTGCCTCTAGTGGTCCGTTTTCGAGAAAACGGTTACGCGATTCGTCATCTTTCAATCCGCATCCGAATCAGCAGCAGTTTGGCGTGTTTGAGTTTTTTAACGATGATATCGCTTCGCAGATTTATCAACAGCAATTGGAGATCGATCGCTTCGTTGCTCATCATGTAAGTATATGAACGTGTATATCAGATTAGAGTTTCTAGTATTGAGCCAGAAACTCTAATCTGATATACATTTTTTTTACTCAACAATAAGGTAATTCAATAAAAAGCGAGGCGTTACATAATATACATTCCAATAAAACTTTATTACTTGTAACTGTACGATTTTTTATACATGTTCCTGTATTAAAGTTGTAACGAATTACAGACGGAGAAGGTGAGAATACAAATCGAAGAAATGCAAAGGCGAAACTCGATGAGATTAGCCGCAGCATACGAGCTAATAAACAAAAGATTGAAAACAAAAGAAGACGAAATTCATAAAATCGTAGCGATAAACCAAGCGCTAGAAGAGAAGGTAAAATCGATGACCGTAGAGAATCAAATATGGCGAGAATTAGCGCAAACAAACGAAGCAACCGCCAACGCGTTACGAAACAACCTCCAACAAGTACTAGCAGAGATTCATTTCCAACAACAAGAAGAAAACCATTTCAGAACCAATGGCAGTGATGAAGATGCTCAATCACAATGCGGAAGCAATTTCGACGATAAAGACGGTAGTGGAGGAGAAAGAAAAGATGATAATAATGAAAGTGAATGGTATAATAAAAATAGAAGGGGTAGGTGGTGCCGAAAATGTGGGAAGGAAGAGTCAAGCGTGTTGTTGGTACCTTGCAGGCATCTGTGCGTGTGTAGGCTGTGTGTCTCCAAGGTCGACAATTGCCCCGTCTGCAACTGTGTAAAGTCTGCCGGGGTACAGGTTAACATGGGTCGTTAATATTAATTAATATCTTTTGGCTTTGGGAAATGTAATTAAATTCTTTTTTATTATTAGGAAAAAGGAAATTTTAGTTTTTTTTTCTTTGGTTGGAATGGGTTCACACGGCTTTTAATGAGTGAAGAGAGAAGAGAGCGTATTTTGTGGCATCATTACGTATCTCGCACGTACGTAGTCGGTCTCTGATTTTGAGTAAAAACTAAAAAGGGAAACAGAGAGCACGTTGATTAAGTGGGGTCCGGTTTATTATTTGTACCTTTTGATTGGGTGGATGTGCAGGAGAATTGGAGAGTGTGTTAGGGTGTCAGGAGTGGAGTCGGCAAAGTGTGCGGCAAAGCGGGTTGCCGCGCGGTAAACACCGCCGCCAACCCTTTGCCGATGCCGTGACTTGTGTGGATCGGGGAGGGCTCGCCGATGTGGGAAGAGTGCATGTGAGAGAGAGAGGGTAGTGTTGGGCGGGGTCCATTTCAATCTCAACCAATCACACTTTTTTCCTTTTTAAAAAAAAATTAGTTTACCACTTCACCAAGTGTCTAAACCATTGCCAACACTTTTGAGCATAGTTTACCACTTTGACATGGCACATTCTCATTGGTTGATTTTTTAGTTTGCCACTCTCAAGTGTTTAACCACTCCTAACTAGGGTTGGCATATCGTGTATACCCGTACACGATAAGACACGACACGATACACGAAAGGCCATACACGAACACGACACGATAAGATTTCGTGTCCTTTTTTTCAAACACGACACGATATACACGAAAATTATCTGTTAATACCTGTTAACGAACACTAGAATAATCACATATTTAGAACCTGTTTAGTGAACTATAAACAAAAAAGTACTGTGATGATAACCTGTGATTCTAAAAAAAATAATCAAACTGTGATTCTTGGATCTAGTTGATTAAACTCTTACCTTTTTTTAAAAAAATACCCACAACAAAGAATGATCAAAACAAACCCAGCACTTCACACTTGGTCATTTATAGAAAGACATCAAAGATTCAAAGCATAAAAAATTAATTACATTTGATAGTGTAAAAATAATTACAAACATACAATATCAAAGCAACACACTTTGCACATCTCTGGTTTCTTGTGAAGAATATCAATGCGAGCATAATCCTCCCTGCCCTCTAGTAACCAACAGTTCCACATTTCAAAACATAAATTATAAACATAACAGTACCAAAATTACCTTTTTTTAAACAAGAATCAAGGAGTGGCTGTGTGCCCGTGCATGGTGGATGACCGGCGGTGGATGCGGGCGCGGTGGATGATCGGCGGTGGATGACCGGCGCTGGATGACCGGCGCTGGATCTGGATGATGTCGGCGACAATACTTGAGAGACTTAAGAGAGATTAGGTCATTAGGGTTTGCTTTTTTTTTAACTAAAGAAGGATGATTCACACGCTCTAACCTATTTCCATCCATTTGACTGATATATTTTTTATTTAATTAAAATTAAAATCTTAACATGTCTTAACGGGTACATAACAGGTAAACAGGTATCTAACCTGTTTAGACACGAAAATTAACAGGTTGTTTTGTGTCTACCTGTTTAGTACACGATACCTGTTAAGGTCATACACGATACATGTTAAGGTCGTGTAGGTTCGTGTCGTGTATTCGTGTAAAATTGACAGCCCTACTCCTAACACCCTTAGGCCCTTGGTGCAATATGGAAGGCAGATGACCACTTCCTGTTTGCCGATGGTCTAATAGATGGAGTACCTCTCACCATTTAAAACAAATCAAATTAATAATTTATGTTATAAAAGGAGAAATACAATGAATGGAAACAGCTAATCACATGCCTAATTAACAACACTTAAAAACAAGGATTATTTCTGTGCTCAGAAGTCAAGACGTGTTTTCTCTCTCGTAGGCTGAGGTTTTCGCTCTGAGTGCTCGACGATGGGAGCTCAATCGGATTAGATTGCGAGGTTTAATCGATTCGCTTATTGGTAGCAATCTTGATCTAACCTTTCAAACTAGTTTGGTTCGGTCGCATCCATTCGCCTCCGGGGTTTCCTCAGTGACATTAAGCTATGAGTGAGAAAGACGATGGTGGAAACTGGACCGACATACCGGATCGACGCAAGAGTAGGAATAATAATGCTAAGGAAGGAAGCAGCATAGGGGGAGGTATTGCGAAATTTTAAATCTCTAACCTCCCAAATGGTTGTAACCCTTGGGATGTGGCAGATTTTCTTAGGGATTTCGGAGAGATTGTCGGTATGTTTATTGCAAGGAAAAGGAACAAGAACGGAGAACGATTTGGTTTCATCAGTTTCAAAAACGTGAAGGACTGGAAGTGAACCTCAACGGAACAAAGATGGGTGGCAATAAACTCAGTGTCAATATTGCTAGGTTTGCTAACGAAAATGTTAACTTTTGGGAGTCCGAGGAAAGGATTCAGTAGAAGGTGAATCGTCCTGTTGGTAAGAAGATTGCAAATGTCGCCAATGCTAATTCTGGTGTACCTAATAATTTTAGAAGGGAAGGTTTGTCATACAAAGATATGGTGGCCCCGAAGAATAGAACTGAACCGGAGTTGGCGGACCATTCAAATACCAGGAAAGAAGAAAGAGTTGTTGAGGTCCATGATGAGACCAGTGCGTTCTTTGCTTTCCAGGAAAAATCGGTGATCAGAAGGACTAGGGATATCAAAAGGTTGTCTGCTATGAACGATCTGTTGGGTTCATCAGGTTTTCCGATGGCCAAGGTCTATTATGTGGGAGGTTTGAATGTCTTAATTGTCTTTCAAGAGGATTATGAAGCTGTGGAATTTATCAAGAATTACGAAGTTTGGAAGGAATGGTTTTCTTCCTTAGACATGTGGGAAGGTCAATCCTTACCATATGAGAGAAATGCTTGGCTTAAAATTGATGGTGTTCCAGTTCATCTGGCGGAAAATAAGGTATTCGATAATCTTGCCGAACATTATGGTGTTGTGGTTCATGCGTCACAACTGTCTCCTGAGGTCAGGGATCTTTCGGTGAATCGGGTTGGAGTTCTTGTGGAACACGGGGAACTTATATCCGATACGGCTATTCAAGGTTTGGATTTCGGAAGAGCAAAGCGATTGGGTCCCAGAGTGTTTAGTGGACGTGTTTTGGCCGGATTCCGATGCCGGAGAAGAAGATGAGTCGCTATCTCCGGTGGACTTGGAAGAGGAGTTGAATAGTCAAGAGTTGGAACTTGAGAAGCCATGCATGTGGGACAACATGGAGGAGGAAATTAATGATCAGAATGATGTTTTAGGTGAAAGCTTCAATCATTCCAAACAAATTTAATGCTGAGGTGGGGCCCAAGATTCAGTCTATTGGGAAAAAGAAAAAACTGTTTAACTTATGTAAATACAAACATAAGAAGTTGCCTTTTCCTCCTAGCCCAATCAATAATACTAGGCCTAATAAAAGAACAAGATTGGAACGTGACAGGCCTTTTGGTTTTAACTGGACCTCGACCCAATGTGTTAACACTGATGCTAGTGTTCTGGAAGGATCAGCTGGGGAGAAGACGAAGGAAGTTAATACAAGTTTTGATTTAAACGACAAGGTTTCTTCGAAGGATGTCGGATCTGAGAGCTCATCTGGTGAGACGATCGAGGTCGATACTCAGGAAAGAAGACAGGAGGAAGTGGGGGTCCCGAACGAATTCAGTGAAACGGTGCGTATGGGTAACTTGTTTGGAGTGGATCTCAATATGCACAACAAGCTGGTGATGGAGACGATGGTCACAGAAGGAATTAATGCTGTAAGTAAATGAATTTTCTGTCTCTAAATGCTAGAGGGAGGGATGGATTAAGGACCTTAGACAGAAAAAAGAAGGTTGATTTTATTCTCATTCAAGAAACGAAACAGGAGTCTCTCTCAAAAATTAATTATAATAATATTTGGGGAAATAAAGATTTCGGAATGGAAAGAGTTGAGGCGACTGGTCTTTAGGGCGGATTATTGTGTGTTTGGGATATAGGGGGTTTCGAGTTTATTAGTTCTTGTAAAGATAGAAACTTTCTTCTTGTTAATGGAAAAATCAAAGGTTCCCAGGAGCTGATTAATATCATAAATGTTTATGCCCCTCAAAAATCGGCAGACAGGCTGTGTATTTGGAATAAGATTAAGGAGGCGATGACCGGGTTTGAAGGGATGTGGATCATAGCTGGAGATTTTAATGTAGTGCGTTGTAAAGAGGAGCGTAAGAATTCTAGCTTCAAGAACTCTTGTGCCAGGAATTTAAACAAGTTCATTTATAATGCGGGGTTGCTTGAATATGAGTTGAAAGGAAGGAAGTTCACATGTGTGAGGGATAATGGTCGAAAGTTAAGTAAGATTGGCTATTTTTTGGTATGTTCGCATTTTTTCCATCTTTGGCCGGTAGCGTGTTTGAGAGGTTTACCTTTTAAATGATCGTATCACTGCCCCTTGGTTCTCATGATTAACAGGAAGAATTTCGGAGCTAAGCCATTCAGAGTCTATAATTCTTGGTTGGAAAAAGACGGCTTTCATGATATGATCAAATCTGTTGTTGATGTTCAGAAGGTTTTTGATGGGCATGTTGATGTTAGGTTGATCAAAAAATTTAATGCGATTAGGAATGCTATTAGAGT
This sequence comes from Helianthus tuberosus, assembly GCA_030545235.1. Lineage (NCBI taxonomy): Eukaryota > Viridiplantae > Streptophyta > Magnoliopsida > Asterales > Asteraceae > Helianthus > Helianthus tuberosus. The sequence goes on from CM060424.1 coordinate 140,263,351, forward strand.
GTGGAGAACGGATTGTCAAAAAAAAAAAAAAGGAGAACTTACTCTTAAGGCGGAAGAAGAGCTGGAAGATTTAGAAAAAATCATGGAGGATCGGAAATTGAACGAGGAGGAAGAGTGGGCTTATGTGGAAAACAGGAAAGTGGTGTTGGATTATGAGTTGTATAAGAGCGAGGATTTGAAACAAAAATTGAGAACTAGATGGGCACTCGAAGGTGATGAAAATACAAAAAAATTTTCATTCTCATGTTAATATGAGACGGGCTCAAATCAGATCCCAGGTCTCAATATTAATGGTAGTTGGGTCTCTAATCCGAAGAAGATCAAAAGTGAAGTTATGGGGTTTTTTAGAGATCGTTTCAAGGAGGGGTATCGTTATAGACCCGAACTATAATGTGATAATACTAAGAAGCTTAAGCAAGAGGAGAAGGAGTTGCTGGTTAACCCGTTTACGGTGGCCGAGATTAGAGTGGCGATCAATGAATGTGGAGACAATAGAGCCCCCGGTCCCGATGGCCTTAACATGAAATTTATTAAGCGTTTTTGGGATTTATTCGAAAAATATTTTAAAGATATTCTAGATGAATTTTTCGAACATGGGGGGATTAATATCGGATGTGGAAGCTCGTTCATTACTTTAATTCCAAAAATTAAAGACCCGGTTGATCTTAATTGTTATCGGCCCATTAATTTCATTGGTATTATAAGCAAAGTTGTTTCTAAGGTTCTAACTAACAGGCTTAAATTGGTTATTGGCTCGGTTATCTCCGATTCGCAGTCGGCTTTCATCAAAGGCAATTATATTCTAGACGGTCCTCTTTTAATCAACGAGATCTATAACTGGGGAAAGAAGAATAAAAAGAAGGCTTTCTTTTTTAAAATCGATTTTGAGAAAGCTTATGACAATGTCAATTGGAACTTCCTCATTTCTACCATGAGTCAGATGGGATTTCCGAGTAGGTGGTGCTCCTGGATTAAAGGTGTCATGGAGTCGGCGCGTTCCTCGATTTTGGTGAACGGTTCCCCGACATTTGAATTTCAATGTCTCAAAGGCCTTCATCAAGGGGATCCGATTTCCCCGTTTCTTTTCCCGATGGTTATGGAGATGTTGTCGTGTATGACTGATAAAGCGATAAGTTCAAATGTTTTCAGTGGCATTCATATCCCAAATGGTCCTTGTGTCTCTCATTTACTGTATGCAAACGACGCTATAATTCTTGGAGAATGGTCGCCGTCAAATATTAAAAATATGGTTCGTATTCTTCGGGTATTTCATATCTGTTCTGGCCTCAAAATTAATATTCAAAAGTCGAATATTTATGCTATTGGAGTACAACTGGCTGTCCTTTCAAATATGGTTGAGGTTGTGGGATGTCAAGCTGGGACTTTCCCTTTCAAATACCTTGGTCTTATGGTCGGGGCCAACATGAACCGAATTGTCAACTGGAAACCGGTGCACGACACGTTCGATGTGCGGCTGGCGAAATGGAAGGCAGGTCTTCTCTTGATTGCTGGCAGAGTTACTCTTATTAAATCCGTGTTGGAGAGTCTTCCCAATTACTAATTTTCGCTATACAAAGCTCCGGTTAAGGTAATTAAAGACTTAGTGTCACAGCCCAACCGATGGCGAAAACATCGGGGCATGGCACTGAGCGAAACAGATTGTCCAGAAGTTTCCATAACAACTATAATTACCAATTATTTAAAGCATCACGTCCCATACCATGACATAAAAAGTAATCGAATTATTACAGACAAAATCTAGACAAATTGTTCTGTTCCGACAGCTCAGATTTCAATCACAGACAATACGTTTATTTGTTTCTAGACCTTTCCTAGCCTCGATTTCACAGCAAGCCAAACATCTAAACATCTTAAGCACCTGCCACATACGTTAAAATAAAAGTCAATACACATAGTGTAAAGGTGAGCATACAAGTTTAATAGATATAATAGAGTTCGAAATCGTTACGCATAACCAGCACGTACACAGTGTAAAATGAGGCATGTTATTTATCGATATGAACCTATCGATACCAATGACTGCGGGTTGACTACCCAAGGCAGTTCTTAATACACACTCACCATTGTGAGCCATGTAACAAATTGTCCTTAACAACCCCTGAATGAACAGGTGCTGAGTCCAAACTATAGTACTATCGTTGCTAAGGCAGGTAGACAGGATTCCATGTGTAAACATAACAAACAAGCATTCATTAAGTCACGTATAACATGCGATAACGGTTAGCGTTAAAGTATTGCGTAGTGTGTTCGATGTGATTTACAATAAGTAACATATGTAACACCCAAAAGTGCGTAAAGCAAAAAGGGATCGAGTATACTCACAGCGATTGATGGATTGAAGGGAGCGCTAGAGAGTAAGATTAGCCTGATCAGAACGATAGCATAAACGATGAGCGGCGCGTAAAACGATGCAAAGTGCTAGAGGTTCGAACAGCAATCCGATCGGGTTGCAATCCAATCAGGTGGCAATCCGATCGGGTGGCCGGTCGATCGGATGACAATATGTTCGGGTGGTCGCCCGATCGGGTGGCCACTCGATTGGATTGTCATCTCGTTTGGGATGGATGTGTTTGTGTATGATGGCTTGTCTTTTGAAGTTTTCGTTGTAGTATTTTGAAAACAGAGAAGTTTATCTACCTTTCAGGTCGGTCGGTCGAACGGCTGTTCGATCGGACAGAAATCCGATTGGCGAGGCTTCTCAGGTTGAGAACAAGTTCACAGCAGGACGGTCACTAGATCGGGTGGCAATCCGTTCGGATTGAACATGTTGCAGAATTTCTTAAGTGTTGAAGTCGAACATCACATGGTCGGGTGGTAATCCGATCGGACGGCAATCCGTTCGATGTTCAAACCTCACAAGTTAGAATAAAAGTTAAGTGTGGGACCCAAGGTGCAATCCGATCGGGTGGCAGTCTGGTCGGGTGGCAATCCGATTGGACGGCAATCCGATCGGATGACAATCCGTCCTAGATGACCTGGTCGTCTTCTTCCTTGGTTGTTTTGGTAGTTTGAAGTTTTGAAGTGTTAAATGAGGTACCCTGATAACATGCTTGAACAATGGGACCCTCGACTCGGCTCAAGTGACTCGACCGAACAGGAATCACCCTAGTCCGACCGGTTCACGGTTCAAGTCGATAGTTCATGTTCAAACCTGAAGTCAATACCTCTTGGATAGAATTCAGATCTGGAACCGATACGACACCAAGAATGGGTAGAAGATCAGATCAAGGTCCGAATCTATCGGGTTTGAGTGCATTGAGTGTAAAAGAGTTGAAAGAAAGTTAGAAAACCATCTTTCAATCTTTTTCACCATGAATATGTTCAGATCTAAGATAGATCTTTGTTTATTCATGTGGAAATCATTCAGATCTAAGCTGTTCTTGGTGGATTGAAGCCAAAACATGAAGTTCTTATGAACTCCATGATGACATCATTCTAGAACACCTCAAATCTAGTAATTTCACGGTTAAAAGTTAAGATTCAAAAGATAGAAAGGTGTAGGAGTGCGTGTAGATCAAGAAAGTACAAGATTTAGATTGAAAACTTACAAGATTAGCGAGAAATCGGAAGAAATGTAGGTTGAAAGCGCTGGTCGGACGAGTGGTGCAGAAAAGGTAAGTTTGTGATGTGACAGGAGGTATTTATAGGGTTTCCCAAAAAGGAAAGTGGGGGAAATGGAGGAGAGGGCTGGTCGATCGAGTGGCAGCCCGGTCGGGTGGCAGCTCGATCGAGTGGTACCTCGATCGGGTGGCAGCCCGATCGGGTGGCAACTCGGTCGGCTGGCCACTCGATTCGAGTGCTCAGCACGATAAGTTTTGCAGTTTCGATTCGAGTGTTGAGCGTTGCAATGCGATAGGGTTTCCTATTCAAATTACTTTTAATCCCAACTACAATATCGACATACAATCATCCTTATTTAATGTTCGTTTAGCGTTTGCGATTCGATTACGATTGCGTTTCGATTAATCACCACCTCATAAACATAAATAACATGCACAAGTAACACATAAAGGCACACACATATAAGAACCATAACCAGACGCGTAATTCGGGTTGCGAGCGCGATTGCGATAAGCGATAAAGCGATTAAACATGCGATACACATTGATAAATAGCGATTAAACCTCGATTATTAGCAAATACTCCACATAGTACAACTAACGTAAGAGCATAAAAAGACTGTCTACAAGTCAAAGAAGTCAAAACAGGAATTGAGCAAGGAGTGACAGATCGCAATTTGCAATCTTTTCTTTCTTTGACTTCAATCTTGACTTTGACTTTGACTTTCGAAACACGGGGTGTTACAGCCTCCCTTAGTTGAGGGAATTTCGTCCCGAAATTAGGCTGAATCCGTAACAAATAACTGCGGGTACTTAGCCTTCATGTCGCTTTCGAGTTCCCAAGTGAACTCTGCGCCTCGTTTGCCTTCCCATCGAACCTTCACAATGGGAATGCGCGAGCGTCTGAGCTGCTTGGTTTGGTGGTCCATGATCTCGACAGGCTTCTCCACGAAGTGTAGTGTTTCGTTTACTTGAAGATCTTCTAGAGGTATAATTAAATCATGCTTAGCCAGGCACTTTCTGAGGTTCGACACATGGAAAGTCGGGTGAACGTTGCTAAGTTCCTCCGGTAGTTCGAGTCTGTAGGCGACTTTTCTGATCCTTTCCAGAATCTTAAAAGGTCCAACATATCGAGGCGCTAGCTTCCGTTTCTTGCCGAATCTGACCACACCCTTCCAAGGTGATACCTTTAGGAGGACGTAGTCGCCAACGTCAAATTCAAGGGGCTTGCGTCGTCTATCGGCGTAACTTTTCTGATGACTCCGAGCTTTCAGCAGATTGTCTCGAATTTGGAGGACTTTGTCAGTCGTTTCTTGCAACAGCTCAGGACTGGTTAATTGCGAGTGCCTGATCCCGTGCCATACAATAGGCGATCAACATTTTCTTCCGTATAAAGCCTCAAACGGTGCCATTTGAATGCTGGAATGATAACTGTTATTATACGAGAATTCGCCTAACGGCAGGTATGCATCCCAATTACCTCTGAAATCATGTCTTCAAGGGTACGAATCGTTCTTTCAGTCTGACCGTTGGTTTGGGGATGAAATGCGGTACTTAGATTAAGCGTAGTACCGAGAGCCGTTTGAAATGTTTCCCATAGACGCGAAGTAAACCGAGCATCACGGTCAGAGATGATGTTGCGAGGCGTCCCATGTCGACAAATGATCTCATCGGTGTAGATTCGGGCTAATCTTTCTACCTTGTAGTCTTCTCGTATTGGCAGAAAATAAGCAGACTTGGTCAAACGGTCAACGACACCCCAGATGCTGTCGTGACTAGATGGCGTACGCGGAAGTTTCGTTATGAAATCCATATCTATACTCTCCCACTTCCACATAGGGATCGGGGGTTGTTCAAGTAAGCTAGAGGGTCTTTGGTGCTCGGCCTTGACTTTCGAGCAAGTCAGGCACTTTCCAGCATAGAGGGCGATATCTCTCTTCATGCACGGCCACCAGTACTTGTAGCGAAGGTCTTGGTACATTTTATCAGCACCGGGATGAATAGAATATCGAGACTTGTGGGCTTCGTTCATCAAAATATGTCGTAAATCGGTCCGCTTAGGGATCCAAATTCGGTCCAGATAGTGGAATATCCCATTCGACTTATTCACAAGCTGGTCTCCATCGTGATAGATCCTTTTTTCTTCAGGGTGCGCTCATTAAAACAAGCATGCTGGGCTTCGCAGATGCGGGTTTCGAGGTCGTACTTGGCTTGGATATTACGAATGCTGTGCAAATAACTCCGTCTACTGAGAGCATCGGCAATGACATTTGCTTTGCCCGGATGATAACGAATCTCACGCATATTAAGTTCCTTCTGGTCAAAGATATGTTGTAGGCTCCTATGATCGGTGAAGATCGTACACTTGGTACCATACAGGTAGTGTCGCCAGATCTTTAATGCAAAAACAACTGCGCCTAGCTCGAGGTCGTGGGTTGTATAGTTCTTCTCGTGGATCTTGAGCTGACGAGATGCGTAAGCGATAACCCTGTCTCGTTGCATGAGAACACAACCAAGACCAAGGTTCGAGGCATCACAATAGACAATAAACTCGTCATTTCCGTCGGGTAAAGTGAGAACAGGAGCATTGCAAAGCATGAGCTTGAGGGTTTGGAAAGCAGACTCTTGTTCAGTTCCCCAAACAAAAGGTTTGTCTTTATGTGTGAGAGCGGTAAGCGGCACAGCGATTTTAGAGAACCCTTCGATAAATCGATGATAATAGCCCGCTAGTCTGAGAAAAGAACGAACTTCAGACGGGTTCTTCGGCGTAACCCAACTCTTAACTGCTTCAATCTTCGCGGGATCATCGTGAATACCTTGACTATTAACAATGTGACCGAGGAATTGAACCTCCTCTTGCCAAAATTCGCACTTGGAGAACTTGGCATAGAGTCGATTCCCTTGGAGTAGCTTGAGAACCAAAAGTAGATGTTGCGCGTGTTCAGCTTTCGATTACGGATAGATCAGGATATCATCGATGAACACGATGACGAAGCGGTCAAGAAATGGTTTACACACCCGATTCATCAGATCCATGAAAACCGCGGGTGCGTTGGTTAGACCAAAAGGCATAACAACGAACTCATAATGGTCGTATCGAGTGCAAAATGCGGTTTTGGGTATATCCTCCTCTTGGATGCGTAGTTGGTGATAGCCTGAGCGTAGATCGATCTTGGAGAAACACGTAGCACCTTGTAGCTGGTAAAACAAATCATCGATGCGAGGCAGGGGATAGCGATTCTTGATGGTCAATTTATTCAATTCCCGATAGTCGATGCACATCCTGAACGACCCATCCTTCTTTTTGACGAAAAGGACTGGTGCGCCCCATGGAGAGGTGCTCGGGCGAATGAAGCCTTTATCAAGCAATTCCTGGAGCTGACTTGAGAGTTTACGCATTTCGGACGGAGCGAGTCGATAAGGAGCTCTAGCAATAGGGTTTGCTCCAGGAATGAGATCGATACAAAAGTCTATATCAAGACTTGGCGGTAAACCTGGAAGATAATCAGGAAATACCTTTGGAAATTCACATACAATGGGGACTTCGCTTACTCCCGGACTTCCTTTCTTTTCCTTCTCCGCTACTACAATATTAGCCAAGAAAGCTCTATATTCCTTGCGGAGATACCTGCTAGCTTGGACATATGACATGAGCTTAAGACCTTTCGAAGCAGTTTCGCCATAAACACACAATAAATCACCATTCGCGAGCGAGAATCGAATCATCTTACTGAAGCACACAACTTCAGCATGGTTTTCGCGAAGAAAGTCCATGCCTACTATGACGTCAAAACTTCCGAGTTGCATCGGAATAAGGTCAATCGGAAAGATGTGATTGTTGAGCTCAAGAGTACAATCACGAAGAACAGAGTTAACAGCGACAGTTCTTCCGGTGGCGACTTCGACATCAAACGTCGAGGGGAGATGGGAGCGCTTACGATTAAGGAGCTTCTCGAATTCGAACGACACAAAACAGTTATCGGCTCCAGTATCAAACAAACACGAAGCATAAATACCATTCACAAGAACGTACCATTGACCACATTGTTGTCAGCCTGGGCTTGGCGCGCATTGATGTTGAAAGTTCTGGCGCGGGTGGCTTGTTATTGTTGCTGTTGCTGCTGCTGTTGCTGAGGCTGCTGCTGCTGGGGCTCTTGTTTCACAACCCTGTTCGGGCACATGTTCGCGAAGTGGTTAGGATCACCACACGCGAAGCAGACTCTGGCGTTTATCGCGGGTGCCTAAGCCGCTTGTTGGCCTTGAGGAGCTGGAAGTAGAGCTTGATGAGCAGTAGCTTGAGTTAGCGCTTGTCGAGGACCAGTACGGCAATTGGCGGTGAAGTGGTCGTACATGTTGCAATGCACACAAAATCTGCAGGCGATACCCACCGGATGATGATAAGTACATGTCGGGAAAGCAGGGTGAGGTCCAGTGTATGCACGCTTTGCAGGCGGTGCATAGGTGACTGGTGCTGGAGCTGATCGGTGCTGAGATTGCTGCTGAGCCGGTACGGCTTGAAGCGGAGCAGCAGTAGTAGTGACAGTACAATTCTTGTTGCTGGAGCTGCTGTTGTTGTTCTTCCTCTTGCGATGAGAGGACTTCGGTGACTGAACTGTGGCGGTTTCGGCGTTTGGTGCGGCGGTAGCTTGGTGCAGGTTCTTGGTAGCTTTATCCCAAAATCCAGCTTTGACTCGCTTGTCATTGATTTCGGCGGCAAGCAAGTAGGTTTCCTCGATTGTTGCTGGCTTTGAAGCATGCACAAAATCTGCAACACAATCCGACAGAGCGCAGATGTACTTCTTGATTGTCATGTCAGCAGTCTTCACTTGGTCAGGACAGATAATACTGAGCTGCTTGAAGCGAGCAATTAGAGCAGCATTGTCACCCTCCTTTTGCTTGATGTGCCAGAATTCGTCCTCCAACTTTTGGCGCTCATGGGGAGGGCAGAACTCTTCGAGCATGACGTTCTTCAACTCGTCCCACGACAGACCATAAGCTGCATCGTTTCCGTGTTTGTTTCTTTCGGTCGTCCACCAGTCTAAAGCGCGGGACTGGAAGACGCCGGTAGCATTCAGAGTGCGGAGACCGTCAGGACAGCCACTCTGGCACAGGGCGACCTCGATCGAATCAAACCATTGAAATAGGGCCGTAGGACCATCTTCGCCAGTAAATTCTTTCAGTCCGCAAGCTTTAAACTGCTTGAAGCTAAAAGTAGCTTTGGGAGTATCGGTCCTTGACTCCTCAGAAGATTTGCTAGCATTCTCATGTAGTTCACTCACGATCTGAGGGATAACCTTCGCCTTTTGCTTAGTAATCATAGAGGCGAGGCGTTTGTCGGCCTGCTTTCGGCGAGCAGTTTGGGTAGCGCGAGAACCGGATGACGACATTGTCTGCAACAGACATCACCACAGGACTCAACACAATATAATTGAATCTCACCTCACACGCCTAGTACTACTAAAGCTCAAGAATACGTTCACAAAGCACATATACACATATACATATAGACACGTAGTCACAGATTCACATAACCACCAAAAGCACATAAGCACAGTAGCATGTACGCATGTAAAGCACGGAAACACATAACACAAGAGGCAGTCAGAATACAGAAACCTAACTATATGTTGCACGTATTCCTTATCCCTCACAGCGCGTATAGCGGTTAATTACAGCGAAATGCGAGAATCGAGCAGCGATTGCGAATAATGACCAGCGATCTGTGGGCGATTGTGTAGTGTGTTGTGTGCGATGATCGAGAGCGAAGAGCGAAAAGCGAACAAACCAAAACATATAAACACATAAGTTCCACATAAAATCGACAAATATCAGAGTCGGCAGTAGCGAGCTCAGAATCGAAACACATAAAAATCGAGAATAAATTGTCTGCGGCTGTGTAGACATTGACTACCCAAAGTGGTTCGACTATTCACAAGGGCCTTCAGTACACCCTTGACCTTCGGGACTGTGCTCGTGCCTCGAATTTGGGCGGATGGCACGCATCCTTCCAGTTAAGGTGTGACTTTAGGTCGTTGGAGTCCGTGTTGGTGCATATGTTTGTCGACTTCGTCTTATATCGAGTCTTGTGTCTAGATTGGATAGAATGGAGCTCGGTAGGCTAGATAATAGGAATTGGGAGATGTTGAACCATTCCGCACGAAATGGAAGAAGCCATTTCGCACGAATTGGACTTTGTCCATTTCGTGCAAAATGAAACTTGACCATTCCATGCGAAATGCCTTCCCTATATATACCTGAGCTGCCAGTTCATTTGTAACAGTTCTGGATTCCAGAGCCGAAGTGCTACTGACGTGTCGTTTGACCTGTAACGCTTTCAAATCAATAAACCAGACAATTAAAGAGTGAATCAAGCTGTAATCAACTCTGTATCATTGAATTCCGCCTTTGATATGGATTAGAACTCTTTTGATAGACTCGTTTAGATCGAATGTCGATCCTACAAGTGGTATCAGAGCTCAGGAGGAAGAGTTCATACCGATTCAGCTTGTTTTCATCAAAAATTCTGACTTCAACACCTTCTTTTTCAAAATTAACAAGATTTTACGGTTAAAATGGATTGAATTTCACATATAACGTGCGAAACACTATTTTAAACAATCCTTTAAAGAATCAGACCTAAAATCAACCTAAAAGTTGATCAATTTGACAAAAATCCGGCCGATTAGATGACATCAGCAGCATTTTGTGTGAAATTGACTCCATTTCGCGCGAAACAGAATCCATTTCGCGCGAAACAGAATCCATTTCGCACCAGATTGTCCATTTCGCTTGAAAGCACTCCATTTCGCATGAATTGCACCTAGAGACTTCCATTTCGTGTGAATCTGACCCCCATTTCGCACGAATTAAACCTTGTAACCTTCATTTCGCACGGATTGGATCCATTCTGCTTGAAGTTGTCCATTTCGCACCAAAAGGGCCATTTCGCACCAAAGTCATTTCGCTTGAGTGCCATTTCGTTTGAAACTTCAATTCGTTTGAACTTTGAGATATTGTGAAATTTTTTTACCGAAACATGGAAGAGGAATTTTATAATGCGTTTGCTACTACTCCAGCTGCTCCAATCACAGTTGCGGAAACTCTTGAAATCGAAAATGAAACGGGAACGTCTCAAAAGTCTCCAAAGCTTTATGTACATCGAGGATTTTAAAGGATGGCAAAACCGTTTTGAAACATGGGTGCAAGCTTATAAGTTTGATGCATGGGTTTCGTTAGACAAAGATTACACTAAACCGATAGATGACCGTGGAAATGAAAAATCTTTAAGTGACTATTCAGGGGCTGAGAAGTTAAAATACACCAGTGAAAAAATGATGATTAGCATTCTCCAATAAGCAGTAAAAGAAGATATCTTTGTTTTGCTTCAACATGAAGACACTGCTAGATCAATTTGGTTGGCGTTGATTCAAAAGTTTAAGGGAAGTGCTGATATGATAAAAAATAAACGTGCTTTACTAAAGAAATCTTTTGATATGTTTACAGCTTTTGAAGGTGAAACAACCAAAACGACTATCGATAGATATTGTCATCTTGTTCAGGAAATGAGAAGATTGGAAATCAAGAAAGACGACGATGAATGGGTTGATAAGCTAGCCGATGCATTACCGCAGAATAAATGGGGAACATATTTGTTGATTTTGAAACATATGAGAAAATCTGAAAATATGAATTTAAGTAAATTCATTCAGAAGATTGAAGAACATGAATTGGATGTTCAGAAAACTGCTATCATGAATAATCCAAATGCTCAACAGGATGTTAGTCTATATTACAGAGGAAACAAATTTGAGACTACTCCGAGTCCGAAGATTAAGACTGCTTTCAGTGCTGATGGTTCTTCTGGACCAAATGTTAGCACTACAACTCAGAGTGGTGGATATTCGTCATCGTATTCAAGTTTTGATCCGAATTTCTCAACACCAAGTTCTCAACGACAGAATTCAACTAATCTGCAATGCAATGTTACATTGAATATTCAAAATGGTCAAAATCTTTCTCCAGAATGGCATCACTTGTTACTATGTTAGAGACTTATGAAAGCTTAGTTGCTGGAAGAATCGGAAATCCAATGCTTACTAAAGAGGATTATGACCAGATTGATGCTGAAAAACTTGAGTTGATGGACATCAAGTGGTGTTTAGCCAGTGCTGTAAGAAGAGCAGAAAAATTCACACAAATCACCGGAAGAGATGATTTTCGTGATGTTGCTACATCACTGTTAGGGTTTGACAAATCAAAGGTTACTTGCTTTCGTTGCAGAGAAAAAGGGCATTTTAAACGAGAATGTAAAAATAAAGAAGCAACCGGAAGACAAGATCCGTTTGGAAACAACGATTATCATCGAAAATCAATTTATCATCAGTTTGCTCAACAACTGTCATCATCCCGTGCTATTGAAGATGGGAAGAAGAAAGCTTATCTTGTTAATCAAGATGATGAAAAAATGGCAGAGGGCTTTAGCTGGGACAAATACGTTCCGGCTGATTCAGCATTTGTTGCTCAAATCTTGGAAGAAGAGTCAGTCAAATCTAAGCCGAAAAGAACACCGATTTTTAAGGAATTAGGATGTGATGCAGACACCGATGACGAAGAAGAGTATATCAATAAAGCTAGAAAAGGTCTGGATTGTCACACCCCAACCGATGGCGGAAACATCGGGGCATGGCACTGAGCGAAACAGATTGTCCAAAAGTTTCCATAACAATTATCATTACCATTCAATTTAAAATAACATGTCCCATACCATGTCTCAAACAGCAAACAAATTATTACAGATAAAATCTAGGCAAATAATTCTCTTCCAAAAACTCAGATTTATACATTGATAGTTTATTTATTGGTTTCTAGGACCTCTTTTCCTAGCTTCGATTTCATCACTGCACAGAGAGCATCCTAGACCTTTCCTAGCCTCGATTTCACAATGAGCTAGGCATACAAACAACTTAAGCACCTGTCACATACGTTAAAATAAAGTCAATACATAAAATGTAAAGGTGAGCATACAAGTTTGATAATAGCATATAAAGTTCGAATTCGTTTACGCATAACCAGCACGTACACATAGTGAAATGAAACACGTTAGTTATCGACATAGATCCATCGATACCAATGACTGTGGGTTGACTGCCTGAGGCAGTTCGCAATACATGATTACCACCGTAATCCATGCAAGTAATTGTCTTTAACAACCCCCGTGTGAACGGGTGCTGAGTCCAAACTATAGTACTATCGTTGCTAAGGAAGGTAGACAACATTCCATGTGTAAACATAACAAACAAGCATTCATAAGACACGTATAACATGCATTAACGGTTAGCGTTCAAATAGTATTGAGTAGTGTGTTTGATGTGATTTGAATAGTTGTAACGTATGTAACACCCAAAAGTGCATAAAGCAAAAAAAGGGATCGAGTATACTCACAGCGGTTGATGGATTGAAGGGAGCGCTTAGCGAGTAGGGTTACCCTGAATAGTTTGATAGCATAATAATAAGCGACGCGTAAAACGGAAACAAGTGTTGGAGAGTCGGACAGCTGGTCGATCGGAGGGTAGTTCGATTGGACGGCTGACCGTTCGGTTGACAGTCCGCTTGGACCGCTGTCCGGTCGGCCGGTAGGCCGATCGGATGGCTGTTCGAGTGGATTGTTTGACTTTTGAAGTTTTCGTTGTAGCATTTGAAAACATTGAAGTACATTTACCCTTCAGGTCGGTCGATCGGACGGCTTGTTCGATCGGCCGGCAACCCGATCGGTTAGGTACTTTTAGCAAGACAAGTTCTCAGCAGGGTGTCACCTGATCGGACGGCTGTTCGATCGGGTGGCACTCCTAGTGCATCGAACATGTTGAAAAATCGATTAAGTGTTGAAGTATAGTATCTCATGATCCGAATAGTAATCCGATCAGACAGTGGTCCGATCGAACAACAGTTCATTCAATACTAGTCTTCAAAATAAATTGATTAAGTGTGGGATCATGTGTTAACCGATCGGTTGACTGTCCGATCGGCTGGCTGTCCATTCGGACATCAGTCCGATCGGTCAGCACCCTGACCTGATCAGTCTATTCGTCTAACACTTGGTTGTTCTGTTTGTTTGTCGTTTTATTGAGGTATTTTGGCAACGAGTCGAACCATAGATCCCTCGTCCTTACTTGGCTCCGCTGGTCGGACAGGAATCATCCAAATCCGGCTGGTGAACTGTTCGGAACGGAGTTTATCGTTTAACCCGAAATCGGTTAACCTCGTGGATAGAATCCGGATCTTGAGCCATGCAACCACCAGAGTGATTTGTAAGCCGGCACAGGCTCCGTTTCTATCGGTTTGAAGGCATTGAGTGAAAAAGAGTTGAAAGAAAGTTGGAAAATCCATCTTTCAATCCTTTTCACCGGGTATATGTTTAGATCTATGAAAGATCTTTGTTTGTTTATGTGGAAATCGGCTAGATCCAAGTTATTCTTGGTGGGTTGAGGCCAAAACATGAAGTTCTTCAAGAACCCATAATGACATCATCCTAGAACACTTGAATCTTGATGATTTCACGGTTAAAAGTCAAGATTTGAAAGATAGAAAGGTGTAGGAGTGCGTGTAGATCAAGAAAGTACAAGGTTTAGGATGAAATCTTACCGGAATCGAGAGGAATCAGAGAAAAGGATGAACTAAGCGTGCTGGTCGAACAGAGGTTTCCAAAAGTGGAAATGATGACATTGACAGGGGTATTTATAGGATGCCAAAAGGGGAAAGTGCTGGCCGATCGGCCAGGCAGCTCGATCGGACAGCCTGTCTGATCGGACAGGTTGGCTATTCGATCGGCTGGTAGCCTGATCGATCAGCTGCACGTTTCGAGTGTTCGGTGCGATCGATTTTTGATATTTCGATTTCGGTTGCGAGCGGTTCGATACGATAGGGTTTCCTAGTCAAATTACTTTTAATCCCAACCACTCATATCTTGCGCTATCCTTTCTCCGCTAATTATCAAAGTTCTATTGTGATTCGAGTTCGATGTCGATTGAGTTCGATTGCATTTTGAGTTCGATTGAGTTTCGATTGATTACCACAACATAACATAAATAAACATGTTTTCCATTAACACGTAAGGCACACAAATACACGTATAACAGTAACTAAAATGCGTACTTCGAGTTGAGATTCGATTCGATGTTGATTTGATTAGCATACTTTGATTATCGTTTCGTTAACTTTATCGAATTGTTACTTCCTACAGTTCACAGTCGTAAGTCGATTAGATGGCGATTGTAATACGTCGATTGTTGTAATTATTGACACTTACTCCACATAATACAACTAAATTAAACACATAAAAGAAATTCTCTACAAGTCAAGTTGCGCGAAATTGGTCGTTGACTTTGACCTTGACCTTGACCTTGACTTTGACTTTGACTTTGACTTTGACTTTCCGAAAACACGGGGTGTTACTTATAGTTTTAATAAAGCTAGAAAAGGTCTGGATACTTATAGTTTTAATTTGTTTTTTGTAGATAAGATCGAGATGTTGCATGAAAAGAAGGCTGCTAGATTGAAGAGAGAACTGGAAGCAAGAAGGATTGCTGAAGAAAAGGCAAAAATGGAAGCTGAAGAAAATTCGACAGAAAAGGTCAAAAATGAAGAGTGTGAGGTAAAAGTGGAATTTTATGAAGAACCAATGATTGAGAAGGTGGTGGAGAAAATTGTTGAAGTGGAGAAAATAGTTGAAAAAATAGTCGAAGTTGAAAAAATCATTGAAGTTGAAAAAATTGTCGAAGTTGAGAAGATTGTTGAGGTCACGAAACCTTGTCTGAAATGTTTGAAACCATGCAAAGATTGTGAAGAGAAAGACAAGAAGTATCGTGAACTAGAAGAGCTGAAAGATAAATTGTTATTTGATGTGAATTATGTAAAAGAATCATATGATGTGTTGAACAGAACGGTTAATAATTTGAACAAGACAAACCTAGAAATGGGAGCTGCTCAGACGATGATGAGTTCAACATTAATGACAAAGCAGAAGGTCATCAATGAGTATATTGAATATTGTGCCAAGCTGAAGCAGGATTTGGAACTCGAAAAGATTGAAAATGAGAGAATCAAACGATTGCTGCTGAGTTATACAACTTGTGATTATCTGATTGATAGAGTTTATCCTACTGTTGCAGGTCTTGAAGCTTTTCAAGATAAAAAAACGGAAGAGGATACTGGTAAGAAACAAAGTGTCAAGTATAACAAGTGTCCGCCTCCGATCTGGGAAAGTTATTCTCCCAGAAAACCGAATGAGGAACGATTAAAAAAGGCACTCAACATAAAGTTAAAGTCTGAAACCATTGATGAGTTACCAGACAACATGACGTCACATTTACAGCGTCTAACACTAATCATGAGTCTGAGTTATTAAAGAAAGCGGTCGATCAGGTGTTGGATATGGATGAAGAGTCAAAGTCAGAGTCTAAATCTGAAAGTTCGAGTTCATCAGACAAGAGTCCGAGTTTACTGGTCAAACGAGTTTACAATAAAGAATTTTTTATGTCGAAAAATAATTTGAAAGACGAAACATTTAAAGTAGCATACACTTTGAATGATTCTGACAAATTATTTTCTGATGAAGAATTTCCAATAAGAAGTGTCAAAACTGAAATGATCAAACAGGTTTTCAAATTAACGGAAATTAATATTTCTGAAATAAAAGATTTAAATTTTGCTAAAAAATCTAAAAAATACACTTCAAGAGTTCAACAGAGATTGAACAAAAAAAAAGGTTATAGTTCTGGTTCTGATTTTCAAAAGAAACCAAACCATAACAGTAATTTCAAAAAGAAGGGTTTAGGTTTCATTCTCCCAGAAAATCATAAAAATACGAAAACTTATACACCAAAAACTAAATTTGTTTCAGGTACAAGTTCAGAAGAAGAAGAGAAGAAACCATTCTGGAGACAGACAAACAAAGAGTTTCTTGCTGAAAGAAAAAGGAATATGGTGAAGGAATCTGAGAAAAGAGTTGAACGAAGAACCTGTTTCAAATGTCAAGATGTTGGACACATCGCTTGGAATTGCCCAAAGTCCACTTATACAAAACAGGGAGTTACTTCTAACTCAAAGTTGAAAAAGAAATGTGTTGATGAAAAGAAACAATCAACAGAAAGTTTTAAAAAGTTCAAAAATTCGACTTTCGAAACTGGTGAAAGTTCAAAACGTTTTTACAAAAGAAAAGTTGATTTGAACAAACAAAAATGGGTTGTTAAAAGTTCAGAGAGTAGTTCTGACAATGAATCTGACTCGTCAAAGTCAGAGGATTCATTTGTTGTGAAAAATGATGAGAATTCCGTTCCAGAAATGAACGATGAAAACTTTCCGCCATTGTCAAAAGATAATTTGAAATCAAAAGTTGGAAAGATTGAGATTTCAGATCAATTCTTCTTTGGTAAAGAAGAATTTGATGTTGAAAAGGCTTTTAATGGAAATATGAAATATATTTTTGGAAAAATGGCTAACAGGAAGGTAAAGGGCGCAAAAGAATTTTATGAATCAAAGAGATGGAGACCGAGTGAAAAGAACTCGGTAACACTCAAGACTGGTCAGGCTTGGGTGACAGCTTTTTCGACTTAAAATCCTGACTTGCCGGAGCTCCCAAGTTGGTAATCGTGGAGCATGAATCGGCATATTTCTCAAAATTCAAAATTGTCATATTTCGATTTACAAAGCGGTTGAGAGAAAAAAAAAAGAATTTTCACCGACAAGTGGTTAATCAAGGTCATTAAGTTGAACTTGATTTAACTTTCATTCAAAGTGATTGGAAAACAAAGTGATGATCATAACCCCGATCTTACAAGTGGTAAAATCAACAAGACTTATTTTCCGGAAAAACCATTTGATTAAAAAAAACTTAAGTGTTTTGAAATCATAATGGGAAAATAGTTTGTTGTTAGGGGGAGTTCTGATTGTTTATGCCAAGTGGATGGCGATTTGAAGCAGTTCACAAAAGTTGTCACTTATACTTGTATAGCTTGTTTTCAAATTTTCTTTGAAAATCAAAATTGAAACATACTTTGATTTTAGTGGGAGTAAAAATTTTAGAAATTTCGATAATTTGAAAAATCCAAAAACATGATAAAATTTTAAAAAAAATCCAAAAACATTGAAAAATTCAAAACGAGTTATGTTGTGAAATAGAGGAAATGATAGTACATCAGTGGACTATCACAGCACGCTAAAGAATTGGAAATTTAAAATGTGATAAACGGTCTCACTGATGATATGCCAATAGGTTTTCGCACGCTTTGTAGATTGTTTTCGAGATATAAACCTAAATATCAAACTTACTTATTTCGTGGGGAACATCTCTCGGATATATAGGTAACCCCTGAAATCTTGTTTGAAGGGCTTTCTATTACTGACATACTAGGTCTTTGTGCGTGGTGATATCTGGGGTATTATACCTGGACTTCTGATTTTGCGGGAGCAATAGCCTAGTCCTTGTATAATACTTTGCATTGCTTTAATCTTAAAGCTCGCCCTCAGCATAAAAAATGATGAAACATTGAAAAATGCTAATCATGTGCTGTTGAAGAAAAGATTCTCTAAAGGGAACACACCTAAAGTCGAACCATCATCTCTCTGATTTTGCGGAAGCAATAGCCTGAGCTCTCATGGTCTCGCATTTACCCCTTTACAGATATCATTAGTGTACATTCACCTGTAAGACTGAATATAGGAGTCTGGATACGAGAGTATATTCTGAGGTGGGACACGCGAATAAGTTTAAGTGCTTAAAACACTAATCTCGTATCTCGAAACAGTTGAACTTTGTGAGAAAATTTAAGTGGATCAGTATACTGACAATCTAAGTGAATCGTTTAGAACTTAAAATGTTTAAAGCTTAACGGTGTTAGTGATTTGTCTCATAAACTGATATGATCCTCTTACACAAACTCACAAAAATATCGCGTGTAAATATTTCTTTACTATATTTCTTTAAAAAAAACAACAAAAATTCAAAAAGATTTTCGGAGTGTTTTAGCATAAATTTTTGAAAAATACAAAAAGATTTTCGACAACTGTTGTTGAAGAAGTTGATTCTCAAAATTCCGAGTGCTATACATGATGAACAAATGGTTTGGGAAAATTTATTTGAAAAGAAAAATGATATTCTTACAAATGGTCATCAAAGATTTTAAATGTTAAATCATTTTTGAACGATACCTGCAAGAAGTATATAAATTTGTCAAAATTGTTAAATTTGTGAAATTTATTTTGAGGTAGAAACTGTGCAGGTTAGCCAGGCTTCGACTCCTGAAGAGATGCAGATTTAAGCCAGGTTCCTGATCCTGTTGCTACGGAGAGCCAGGAGACAACCTGAACCTATGGAAATGCTATGACAGATTACGATCCCGGATCAACTTAAGGGGGAGTCTGCTAGCAAAGGGGAGTCTGAAGATGCAAGAGCCAGTTTCTGATTCTGAAAGTTTGTTAAAGATAGAGCCAGGATTAAGATTATGGGAATGATCGAGAAAAAGAGAAGATTGAAGATTGTTAGATCAACATTCAAGGGGGAGTTTGAATGGTAAAGAGCCAGGTTGAGTCCCTGGAGAAGAGAAAAAGATTGAAGGATGCTTACACTGTCAAATATTTTGGAAAAAGCACGAAGACTGATCAAGACTGAAGAGTTGACATACCGAAGTTTTGTCGCACTGAAGACTCGTCGACATCCAAGGGGGAGTCTGTTGGTGCATATGTCTGTTGACTTCGTCTTATATCGAGTCTTGTGTCTAGATTGGATAGAATGGAGCTCGGTAGGCTAGATAATAGGAATTGGGAGATGTTGAACCATTCCGCACGAAATGGAAGAAGCCATTTCACACGAAATGGACTTTGTCCATTTCGTACGAAATGAAACTTGACCATTCCGTGCGAAATGCCTTCCCTATATATACCTGAGCTGCCAGTTCATTTGTAACAGTTTCGGATTCCAGAGCCGAAGTGCTGCTGACGTGTCGTTTGACCTGTAACGCTTTCAAATCAATAAACCAGACAATTAAAGAGTGAATTAAGCTGTAATCAAGTCTGTATCATTGAATTCCGCCTTTGATATGGATTAGAACTCTTCTGATAGACTCATTTAGATCGAATCTCGATCCTACAGCCCGTCGAGACTTTGGTGAGAGTTTTGTAAAACAAAATAGGGCGGAAAGCAAGTCGTCAAGGTTCGGGTTTCACCCCTGACTTAACAACTTTGTTCCTGTTTTGATAAAAATAGAGACGAAAACCTGCGTCAAAGTATGGATTTCACTCCTGATTCAACGCAAATTCTCGTGTTTATGGGTAAATATGCGGGTTGAACAAGCGATCTTAGTCGAGAGTTTGCGGTTTTCACACCTAATCCCGACCTAATCACTCGTTCATTTTTGAAAAGTAAAGTGTTGTGATAGTGTAGTGGAAGCAAGAATAGCAAGATATAGCAAGTAAGCTTGTACATAACCCCTACAGGGCATGCACAAGTCGGTCTGTTGGCACCTAACTATAGACTAGGTCGTTTCTAAGACATCAACCCGGACTAGGTCGAGTCTTGCCTAATTCCCTATAGTTGTGGCTCTGATACCAATCTGTCACACCCCAACCGATGGCGGAAACATCGAGGCGTGGCACTGAGCGAAACAGATTGTCCAGGAGTTTCCATAACAACTATAATTACCAATTATTTAAAGCATCAAGTCCCATACCATGACATAAAAAGTAATCGAATTATTACAGACAAAATCTAGACAAATTGTTCTGTTCCGACAACTCAGATTTCAATCACAGACAATTCGTTTATTTGTTTCTAGACCTTTCCTAGCCTCGATTTCACAGCAAGCCAAGCATCTAAACATCTTAAGTACCTGCCACATACGTTAAAGTAAAAGTCAATACACATAGTGTAAAGGTGAGCATACAAGTTTAATAGATATAATAGAGTTCGAAATCGTTACGCATAACCAGCACGTACACAGTGTAAAATGAGGCATGTTAGTTATCGACATGAACCTATCGATACCAATGACTGCGAGTTGACTGCCCAAGGCAGTTCGTAATACACACTCACCACTGTGAGCCATGTAACAAATTGTCCTTAACAACCCCTGAATGAACAGGTGTTGAGTCCAAACTATAGTACTATCGTTGCTAAGGCAGGTATACAGCATTCCATGTGTAAACATAACCAACAAGCATTCATTAAGTCACGTATAACATGCGATAACGGTTAGCGTTGAAGTATTGCGTAGTATGTTCGATGTGATTTAGAATAAGTAACGTATGTAACACCCAAAAGTGCGTAAAGCAAAAAGGGATCGAGTATACTCACAGCGATTGATGGATTGAAGGGAGTGCTAGAGAGTAAGATTAGCCTGATTAGAACGATAGCATAAATGATGAGCGGCGCGTAAAACGATGCAAAGTTCTAGAGGTTCAAACAGCAATTCGATCGGGTAGCCGGTCGATCGGATGACAATTCGTTCGGGTTGTCGCCCGATCGGGTGGCCACTCGATTGGATTGTCATCTCGTTTGGGATGGATGTGTTTGTGTATATTGGCTTGTCTCTTGAAGTTTTCGTTGTAGTATTTTGAAAACAGAGAAGTTTCTCTACCTTTCAGGTCGGTCGATCGAACGGTTGTTCGATCGGACAGAAATCCGATTGGCAAGGCTTCTCAGGTTGAGAACAAGTTCACAGCAGGACGGTCACTCTATCGGGTGGCTATCCGATCGGGTGGCAATCCGTTCGGATTGAACATGTTGCAGAATTTCTTAAGTGTTGAAGTCGAACATCACATGGTCGGGTGGCAGTCTGGTCGGGTGGCAATCCGATCGGACGGCAATCCGTCCCAGATGACCTGGTAGTCTTCTTCCTTGGTTGTTTTGGTAGTTTGAAGTTTTGAAGTGTTAAATGAGGTACCCTGATAACATGCTTAAACAACGGGACCCTCGACCCGGCTCAAGTGACTCGACCGAACAGGAATCACCCTAGTCCGACCGGTTCACGGTTCAAGTCGGTAGTTCATCTTCAAAACCTGAAGTCAATACCTCTTGGATAGAATTCAGATCTGGAACCGATACGACACCAAGAATGGGTAGAAGATCAGATAAAGGTCCGAATCTATCAGGTTTGAGAGCATTGAGTGTAAAAGAGTTGAAAGAAAGTTAGAAAACCATCTTTCAATCCTTTTCACCCATGAATATGTTCAGATCTATGATAGATCTTTGTTCATTCATGTGGAAATCATTCAGATCTAAGTTGTTCTTGGTGGATTGAAGCCAAAACATGAAGTTCTTATGAACTCCATGATGACATCATTCTAGAACACCTCAAATCTAGTGATTTCACGGTTAAAAGTTAAGATTCAAAAGATAGAAAGGTGTAGGAGTGCATGTAGATCAAGAAAGTACAAGATTTAGGTTGAAAACTTACAAGATTAGCGAGAAATCGAAAGAAATGTAGGTTGAAAGCGCTGGTCGGACGAGTGGTGTAGAAAAGGTAAGTTTGTGATGTGACCGGAGGTATTTATAGGGTTTCCCAAAAAGGAAAGTGGGGGAAATGGAGGAGAGGGCTGGTCGATCGAGTGGCAGCCTGGTCGGGTGGCAGTTCGATCGAGTGGCAGCTCGATCGGGTGGCAGCCCGATCGAGTGGCACTTCGATCGGGTGGCAGCCCGATCGGGTGGCAACTCGGTCGGCTGGCCACTCGATTCGAGTGCTCAGCGTGATAAGATTTGCAGTTTCGATTCAAGTGTTGAGCGTTGTGATGCGATAGGGTTTCCTATTCAAATTACTTTTAATCCCAACTACTATATCGACATACTATCATCCTTATTTAATGTTCGTTTAGCGTTTGCGATTCGATTGCGATTGCGTTTCGATTAATCACTACCTCATAAACATAAATAACATGCACAAGTAACACATAAAGGCACACACACATAAGAACCATAACCAGACGCGTAATTCAGGTTGCGAGCGCGATTGCGATAAGCGATAAAGCGATTAAACATGCGATACACATCGATAAATAGCGATTAAACCTCGATTATTAGCAAATACTCCACATAATACAACTAACGTAAGATCATAAAAAGACTGTCTACAAGTCAAAGAAGTCAAAACAGGAATTGAGCAAGGAGTGACAGATCGCAATTAGCAATCTTTTCTTCCTTTGACTTCAATCTTGACTTTGACTTTGACTTTCGAAACACAGGGTGTTACACTTAGAAATTAAGTTGAAGAATTTTCTTTGGGTGGAGATGGTTCGAGTAAGAAATTACACTGGGTTGCTTGGGAACGGGTTACACTTCCTGTTGATAATGGAGGTCTTGGTTTGAGTAGTTTAAGGAATGTCAACATAGCCCTTTTATCCAAATGGGGATGGAGGTTCTTGTTTGATAATAAGAAAATGTGGAGTAGAGTAATTGCGGCTTTACACAACAATAGAAATTGTGGAGATTTCATTCCTGTTAAAAATTCTCTTGGCGGGGTGTGGTCTAATATCGCGCAGGTGCTTAATAAAACGATAATCGATGGTATTCAGTTAAAAAATTACTTTAAAGTGGCGGTAGCCAATGGTGAGGACACAAACTTCTGGCTGGATCACTGGATCGGATCGAGACCCCTTAATGATTCCTTTCTTATTTTGTTTAAGATTGAGGAAGTTAAGGACTGCAAAATTAATTGTTGCTTGGGAAACAGGAATGATGGTGCTCGGCTAAACTGGAGATGGAAGAGGCCTTTATCTTCAGAAGCTGAAATTAACGAGATGGTGGGATTATGTTCGCTTCTGACCCACATCGATCTGAACCAGGAAAAGGACGACTGGAAGTGGTTCGGATCTATCGGTAATACAGATTCAGAGTTCAGTGTGCGCTCAGTCAGGCAGCTTCTCGAGACTGACAGGAACCATTGTGCCAATTATGTTTCGGAGCGGGGCAATTGGATCCCAAAGAAGTGTAACATTTTCATTTGGAGGGCGGAGATGGGAAGAATCACTATGGTTGATGCTCTTAATAGGCGTAACATTGATGTTGGAAGCTCGGTTTGTGGGCTATGTGGGCTATGTGGAGAAGGAGAGGAAAACGTTGATCATCTTTTCACATCCTGTTGCGTGGCGTCGATGCTTTGGACTTATATCAGTAATTGATGTAAGTGTTTTAATATGGTGGTCTTCTCCTTTAAAGATTTGATCGAGATCCATAACCATTCCGGGTTGGAAGGGAAGAAGAAAGAAGTGCTCAAAGGTCTCATTAGAATCGGTTGTTGGGTGCTTTGGAGAGTCAGGAACGAGTCTAGATTCAAGAATTATGAGGTTAATTTGAATCACGTCTTTGGTGAAGTTAAGAAGGTAGGTTTTTTGTGGTTTTCTTCTAGGAATAAAGGTGTCTCTACGTCTTGGAATGATTGGTGTAAATTTGTAAATTTGTAATGTTGTTTACGGTCGTCTCGGTTTGAGGCGGCTTGTATTTTAATGAAGTTTACCTTCCAAAAAAACATGCCTAATTAACAGCAATCATATATTAATCAAATATACATTCTAATAGTCCCCTGCAGTTCAACCGGTAGGAGAACGGACGCTCAAACTGGAACGAAAGTCTTCAAATAGTGTTTTTGGTAGACCTTTAGTAAATATATCAGCATATTGTGACGATGATGGAACATAAAGGACTTTGACGTGGCCAATGTATACCTTCTCACGAATAAAATGGATATCTAATTCAACGTGTTTTGTACGTTGATGCTGAACCGGATTTTGCAAGAGACAACCAGCGAGACGTTGTCACAGTATACAATAGTGGTTTAGTGACTGGAACATGTTACTCGAGCAGGAGATTCCTTAGCCAACTTGTTTCGGCTACCGCATTAGCCACGCTGCGGTATTCGGCCTCGGCACTAGATCTTAAGATGGTAGGTTGTTGTTTTGACGACCAGGAGACCAAGTTGTCACCCAAAATACACAGTAGCCTGAGGTGGATCGTCGAGAGTCCGGGCATCCACCTAATTTGCATCAGAGTATGATGTAAGGGTTGTGGAAGGTGAAGCCGAGAGCCGAATGCCAAAATCAATTGTGCCTTGTAGATACCTGAGGATACGTTTTAAGAAGGCAAAATGTGGTTCCCGTGGAGCGTGCATAAATAAGCAAACCTGTTGCACTGCATAAGTGATGTCAGGGCGTGTGAAGGTCAAATACTGAAGGGCACCTGCAAGACTGCGGTAAAGAGTGCCATTGGGAATTAATTCACCGTCCGTGGCACTAAGCTTAGAGTTTGTGTCACAGGGGGTGGCACATGGTTTGCAGTCTGTCATGTTGGCACGATGTAGAATATCACTGGTGTACTGTGATTGCGACAGAAACAAGCCATGGGTAACTCTAGTGACGATGACCCCAAGAAAGTGATCTATGGGTTGTAGGTCGGACATGGCGAACTCGTTTGCAAGGCGGTTAATGATGGTGGTTAATAGTGCGGGATCAGAAGCAGTGAGAATAATGTCATCTACATAAAGTAGGAGATAGGCGATCTGATTACCGTGCCTATATATAAACAGTGACGTATCACACATGCTACTTCGAAAACCATGAGATAGCAAAAATTTAGAAAATCTGGTGTACCATGCCTGTGGGGACTGTTTAAGTCCGTATAAGGACTTCTTGAGGCGACACACCAAGTCGGGGTGATTAGCATCCACAAATCCTGGAGGTTGGTGCATGTAAACAGTTTCTTCAAGATGGCCATGTAAAAAGCATTTTTTTACGTCTAACTGATGGATAGGCCAGTTTCTGGATGTAGCTAGGCTCAATACGGTGCGTATCGAGGTCGGCTTAACCACTGGACTGTATGTCTCTTGACAATCAATCCCCACTGTTTGGGATTTACCATTTACAACGAGTCGAGCTTTGTATCTTTCCAAACTGCCATCAGCTTTAAATTTGTGGCGGAATAGCCACATGCACCGAATAACGGGTGAGCCGACAGGGCGCTGAACTAACTCCCATGTTTGATTTTCTTGCAAAGCATTAAATTCATTGTGCATGGCTTTTTTTCTAGTTAGGATCCGTTAAGGACTTTGAGTAGGAAGTGGGAACTGGAGATATGGTGGAAGTGGAAATGTTAAATTTCGGATTTGGTTTGGTGATACCAGTTTTGGCTTGACTTTGCATATGGTGGGTGTTCTGAGGAACGGGTGGAGGGGAGATGGGTGATTGGGCTTTAGGGGGTGTTGGGTCGTAAGGGAAGAGGGAGGTTGGTGTTGGGCAACAACTGGGGTGGGATAAGCTGTTTGGGAATTTTTTTTATTTTTTAATTTTTTGCTGAAACAAGTGATTTTTTTAAGATTCCTGAGAAATTTTTTTTTTTGAAAAACTTTTTGAAAGACCTAGTTCTCATGGTTCTCACAACTTAAGGTGATTCTTATTTTACCCTTTTCCATATTTTTATTTGATATATATAAATATAAATATCATGGTGGTGTTGGTAAATAATCAAACAAATTATAGAGATTTCATATTTTTAAGGGTTGTGATTGGCACTTAAAAGTCTTTAACTAAAGAAAATATGTCATCTAATGTTAACTAATGGTTTTTACCTTTTTCTTAAGCCTTAAACTTTTTTAACAACAATATTACTCAATTTCAATATTTTCCATAATTATGATTAGTAACCGAATTTTTTAATTCTTTCATTTATGCCATGCACATTAACTATTTCTATAAAACTTTGCAATAATGAATTGATGTTAAAGATTTGAGATTTTTACAATTAAATCTGAATAGCCAATGATCTCTAGATCAAGTGGTGGAGGGCTTGCATTTCTCTTGAGAGATGCAGGTTCAACTCTCACTTGGTGCAGAGTGAGGCACTGATGGAGAATGATAGGAGACCCAGGGAAACCTGGGTTGGATCCTTGAGCCAAACGGGTTTTACCGGTAATTTCACTATCGTGCCTACGGGCGGGTGGTTACCGGGTTTTCATCGGAATTGGTGGTGGACTCGGGTTACTCTCGGAGTACTCCGTTTGTCCAGTGGGTGCCTCGAGAGTGCTCGGGATTGATTCTGTTTGCCGTTCAAAAAATAAGAATAACAAACTTTAGTCAAGAAGCATTCAAACTTAAGTATAATTTCATCCATTAAATTTCGTAACTCACAAACCATTTTAACGTACTCGTATTATACAGAAATGTCTATCAGTCTATCATGATGCTAGAACGGTAAACCCCTTAAAAGAGACCAATGCCTACGCTACAAGACCTTTAGCGTTGCTTAAATAAATGATCAAATTTTCTCTAGTTTATGTGAAAAAAAATCAGTTTACTTTAGAGCATGTAGAATGGAATCTTATAAGTACTATAAAAGAAACAAATATTACTGCAAAGGTGATGGAAATTGGTGAGCATTGATTATATTATTGTCAAGTCACGAGATGAGAATATCAGAGGCTATTAGTTAACTAATCAAATTTTTTAACGGCAATGAACGATATGTAAACCCCGTGACACCGGGTGCTGTGGCCAAGGTCGAATACTCGACTGCCGTCAGTCCCTTGGCTCTCCCCAGATGCGCAAAAACCCGACCTCCACCGGCCCTAAGGCACGACAGTGGAATAATCGCTAAAACCTCACCTCCCATCCAAGATGAACCGACGCCACCCGTATTCGCACTTCACCTTGATGCCGCAGAAAATAATAGGGAGAGTGAGAGTCGAACCTAGGTTACAAAGAACACCAAGTCTTTCCCCAACCACTTCACCGCTACCTCATTGGAAGTTAACTAATCAATTGATTAGTGTCTTTCACATTAATTAACTAATCAATTGATTAGTGTCTTTCATAGTATAATTAATTAATTGTTTGTTGCACATCTACTTTTTTTATTTTTTGCAAATTCAAAATTGACCCCTTAGTTTTAGCATTGTGATCGGAAATTTCGTATTTCTCATAAACCACGACTGTTAGGTGAGAAGAGACAAGATGCATTCCAAAAGATATACTCACAATTTGGATGAACCACCAAACATATCAATTTTTAATGCCTCCCTAACAATATCGTCTAATTAATAGGAATTTCTAAATAGACACGATTCTCAAATAAAATGGAAAAAGAATACAAACTACAAATTTTGAAAATTAGGGAAATTATAAAATGGAAAAAGAATACAAACTACAAATTTTGAAAATTAGGGAAATTATAAAATGGAAAAAGAATACAAACTACAAATTTTGAAATTTAGGGAAATTAATGAAGAAATTTGAGCCGATAGAGATAGACAAACGTTTGTCGGTTGTATAACAAAATTTAGTTCAGTCAAGTAGCTTATGACTCATAGCACACTCCGGTTCATATAAACTAGCTCATTAAAAACTCAAGCGGGTTTGGCTTGAGCGCTTTTGGATCGTATAAAAACGCAAGTTATAAATAGCTCATTTCTTTGTATTTTTATAGTTTAAAATTGTATTATTTAGTATTTTCCGTAACTTATTGTATCAGACTTTTATAAAAGAAACATGCAAAATCATCAAAACTATGAAAGATAAGCGAACTCGGCGAACCTTAGCTGACTCAAGTCGTAGACGAGCCGAATGCTAGCTCAATCCGTTCGGTTGTAATAGCGTGTCAAGCTAGTTCGACTCGTGTAGTTACTGTCTAATGGCTAGTTGAAACTAGGGCTGTTCAAATCGCTCGTCGCTCGTTCGAAAATTGCTTGGAAAACGCTCGTTCGATTTGACGCTCGATTGTAAACGAGCCGCTCTGCTCGGTTCGGTTTGTAAACGAGCCAAGCATGAGCAAAGGTCCGCTCGGCTCGGTTCGGCTCGAATTATTATTTTAATTAGTATATACATATACATATACATATACATATACACATACATCTATAAACATATATACACATATATATACACAAATATAAATTATACATATATATACACACATACACCTATATATATACACACACTTACACATACATATATACTTAAATATAAATTAAATTTATAGTTTTATATGTACCAATCTATTAGATTTTGATCAACTATATACAAATTTACAACTATATCTATGCATACTAGCCCCACCACGCCAATAAAAAATTAAAATCAAAACTAAAAGTTAAACCTTAAACCGATAAACGACAGTCTGTTTATCACCTCAATGTTTCATGTCGTTACCCTAAGTCGATCGTCTTCTGCTCTCAACGTAATTGTTCGTGCAATATGATCATCGCCTCGTCAGCCACAACATTGTTATTTATAAGAAAAATATTATGTCATGAAATGTGCATGTTTTTAAAGACATAAAAACTTGAGACCCAACATTGTCACTATCTCTCTCAGCAAATTTAAATTGGACGACACGGTTGTCCACATCGCTCGAACTTCGCTCGACGCTCGCTCGGAATTTTTACCGCTCAAAAAATGCTCGCTTGATTCGATGCTCGGTTTTAAATGAGCCGCTCCGCTCGGTTCGGTTTGAAAACGAGCCAAGCACGAGCAAATGTCCGCTCGGTTCGGCTCGGCTCGTGAACAGCCCTAGTTGAAACCCTAGTCATAGCATTGGGCCCACCACATTCTACTTGATGCATACAAAACCTATGTTTTAAAATTCGGTTTTTATACCATACTAGGTTGGGCTCATAATGGTTTAACCCAGTGTATCGGGCGGTTCAACCAGTACACCCGGATGGTTTAACCGGTTGTACTAGACGTTTTAACAGTACTACCTGCCGGTTTGAACCAGTTTTTAAAACATTAAACAAAACTACATCCGCCAACTTTAAACGAACATAAAATATGGATCATTTTTAATTTATCTTTTACATAACCATTCACCTATTGCTCCAAGTGATAGTCCTCAAATATTTAAATATGCTCGACATCACATCCCGATGTGGACTAAAAACAAACTTTTGTTCTATTTTGATCATTAAAGTTAGTTGCACAAAATTATAAGTTTATACACACACCGATGCTATTTGGCCTGTAAACAAATCGAACAAACATAAACGAAGGCATATTCGTATTTGTTCATTCATTAACCAAATATAAACACAAACACATAATGTAACACATTTTTTTGTTCATGTCCATTCATTAAGAAAAAAAGGTGTGCTTGTGTTTATTCGTTTAAAACCTAAACGAACAGTTAACGAACATAAATAAACACAAATAAACATACTTAAAAGAACATAATTGAACAAAATTACACGAACGCAAATCAATATAATTGAACAAACATAAAAATGAACACAAATGAACATAATAAACGAACATAAGCGAACGTTTACGAACATAATTGAGCGAACAAATGTGTGTTTATGCTCATTCGTTTAATTAAATGAACAAAAAAGTCTGGCTCATGTTCATTCGTTAGTTTATTAAATAAACGAACTTCTCGCAAAACAGTTTATAAACGTTAGATTCGGGTCTAAGACGAAGACATCATATATGCAATCATAGGCTTCAACTTAAAATATTTAGCAAAGTTAAAAAGTAGCAAGTAAATGGCATGCTCATTTTATAAAGGCAAAACAGGAAAAGTGTTTGGGTGGGCTAAAGTTCTTTAGGGCCCGGCCCAATGTCATTAGTATACATTCTTGTGGATTCAAACTTTATTTAAAAGCAGATTATAATTTTTGTTCAATTGGTTTTAAGTTCCTAAACTTCATTTTTCCTTTGTCACCGCTTTTGGTTTTTATTTCTTACCATTTACACTTACTACGTTAGATTTTGCTATTACAGTTTTTTTTTTCAATTGATCAAGATACCTTTGTTATAAAAAATGAAAAAGAAATTAAACCCCCTTCCCTTAGGGAGTGGGGGTGGTCACAAGTGATGGAATTCCATCACTCACAAACATCCAATCAAGTTTCGCCATGTCATCAATCACTATTCTATCACTCACAAGCATTTTTTAGTGGCGGTGGTCATCACTAGTGATGGAATTCCATCACTCACAAATTTTTTTAATTTTTTTTAAATTAGAAATTAACAATAAAACACTAAAATTATAAATTTC
This sequence comes from Helianthus tuberosus, assembly GCA_030545235.1. NCBI lineage: Eukaryota > Viridiplantae > Streptophyta > Magnoliopsida > Asterales > Asteraceae > Helianthus > Helianthus tuberosus. Next base: position 140,293,954 of record CM060424.1, read on the forward strand.
ATTAAAATTAAAACACACTAGTTCAATTTAACATACTAGAAATATTTTAGGCTACAATTTAAAAAAAATACTAAAAAAACTCTACTCCTCGTCCGACTCATGAAACTCCAAACCTAAAGAACCTACTAGTTCGATTAAATCGTATCTCAACCGAAAGTGAATTTCTTCATCACGCAAGTCTTGTTAGATATTTTCTGGAACTTGAACTTGTGTAGGAGGATCCGGCACCCAATCCGGAGATATTGCACGTCCGTCTTCTTTGATTAGCATATTGTGCAATATGATACATGCATATACTATGCTATGTATTGATTTCTTGTTCATCGCACGAACCGGTCGGCGTAGTATGCCCCGTCTATCCTTTAAAACACCAAAAGCCCTCTCAACACCTTTTCTTGCCGATTCTTGCAATTTTTTTAACACGATTTCTTTAGCCTCGACAGGAAAGGAATAAGCTTTCACAAAAACAGACCATGATGGATAGATACCATCCACAAGAAAAAAGCCTCGTCTGTAATATCGTCCGTTAACATAAAATGGACAGAAGGGTGCGGTACCATCCGTTACGGTTTGAAACAATGGCGACGTGTGCAACACATTGATGTCGTTGTTTAAACCCGGAACACCGAAATATGAATGCCAAATCCATAAATCATTTGACGCCACCGCTTCTAGTATGATGGTTGGTCTTTTGATGTCACCCCTAACATACGCCCCTCGCAACTCTCTTGGACAATTTTCCCACTCGATATGTGTACAATCGATGCTACCGAGCATCCCTGGAAAATGCCATCTAGCCTCATGTGCGGCGTAAATACGTGAGATGTCGTGTCTCGTCGGTTTACGTAAAACTCTTTACCATACAACTTAATGACCGCGTTGCAAAAAAAAATTGCAGACATTCACGGGAAGTTCTGGACGCCAAAGCTAGGTATTCATCATATTGATCGGGATGGTTACCTGTCGCTAGTTGGCGAATGACATACATGCATTTTTGTATCGCCGTGAAACTTGGTTTGCCCCTCGCATCGTAACCTTCTTGAAACCATTCCTCGCTTGCTTGATGTCTCCAACAATCTTTAAAAATAATTCTTTTGGTAAACGAAACCGATCTCAAAACATTTCAGCATTGTAGAGCGGATTCTCCACAAAATAATCGTTCATTAACACTTCGTTGGCATGTATACGATCACGATCTACCATCTTCTTCTTTGGGCGGGACGAACTAGTATCAAGTTCGTTATACACCGACACAAAATATTTAAGCGTTTCATTGTCGGAAGACGACTCGGTATCGTTATCGCTATCCATCGGAAACGTCGAATCCGTAGGAAACTCCATTTGAGAAAGATGTAGATTGTGTGAAATGTGTTTGTGTTTTGGTGTGGGTGAAATGTTTAAAAATGGAGAAGTGTATATAAAAGGTTTAAAGGTTATTTTTTTATTAAGTTTACCGTTAAAAAACGGTCAAAAAATACCCTCCAACGTTCAAATTTCTCAATCTTCAACGCGTGATATTCTCCACGCGTTTTAATTTCCACGAGTGATGGATGTTGGTGGCGACGGTGTGCAAATGCTTGCCACGCGTGATGAAGTGTCCATCAAGGACCACCCCAGTCCTCTTCCCCGCTCCTCAAAAGTATACTACTCAGTACTCATGACAGATTCCTTCCCAATATGCCAAACCCAAATTAATACCCGTCCCATTTGTGTCTGGTTTCGGATATATCCATCGGGCTCGGGTATTTTTTCCATCCCTAGATATGACCGTTGTAGCGTCACTAGGGCTCTAGCACCTTTTTACAGGTATTGATGTTTGCAACTAGATTTGCGTCATGTAAAGGAGATACAACTCAAACTTCGACATCGAAACTACTTCGCAACCGACAGTGGCGGATCTAGAATTTTTTCTAGTAGGTTCCTTTTGGTAGATGCTCCAATTTCATAGGATCAAACATGAACATAAAGGTTCTCACTAATAATTACAAACTGAGTGAGTTCCTGAGAACTTAGTCTTCACATACTAGATCCGCCCCTAGCAACAAAATGGTATTTGTATTGTAGTATTCCCCAAAACTAGCTACAATGATTTTTGTAGCAACATATGCTAAAGAAATAGTAACACATGTCTAACATTTCATAATGCATATTTGATATTTTCACACACCTTGAATAAAAATCTTACTTCCCTCTACTTTCATGAATGATGTCAAATTTGCATTAAAAACAATATCGTACATGTGAGTTGGAAACTTATAATTTATCATTCAAAAATAATGGTTAGTTGCAATTTTGTTGTCTTCCTTATTCTGTTTTTATATGTGTTTCAAACTCTCTCACAAAATCAGTACAAACCACATTGTTGCAATTTATTTTCCATTTTATTTTATATAATAAGTACAATTGTAAACAGGTTATGAATTCATTATATGATAGGGATCCATTGCAAGATATTGGGCACCATGTCATTTGTCATTATGTGAAAACATTTACGTCAATGACATTATAGGGTTGCGAGCAACTATCATTCAATAGATTATGAGAAAATAAAGATAACAATTTACACTACACTTTATATAAACAACTTTTAGTGAATTATGTAAAAGTGTTTCTTATGGTTATATTGTTTATACCTATCACAAAAGTAATAAATCTAGTGAGATTTCTCCGCATGATGTATAAAAGGAAAACTGGCATACGTAATAAAAAAGGTTTTATTAGAGCAGTTAAAAAAGAATAAAAACTATTAAATGACAAGAAAACAGACTGAGTAGACATGATTGTTTTGCAAAGTGAAAGGACCAAGGTCAAGAAGTGTAAACACCAACAACTTTGGGTTTTAGTATAGATATACAATATAATACTAATTTTACCCGGCGAGCGTTGCGACGGGGTCAAAACGTAGAGTAACTTTAATTTATACCGCCTAACTGAAATGTATTATGTTCGATTCCACTTGGTTCAGAAAAAAAAATTATGCTGAAACGTACACCAATTGGAAACGTATATAAAATAAGCAAAAAACATTTTATATTTGACCTTACTTGTTTCTAAAAAAAGTTTACGTCAAAATGTATACCAACTCGAATTTATGTTAACACATACATAAAAATACTCATATAAAAATTAGTTTTTTTAATTAAATGAACAAAAGTGGTAAAGTCAAAACTTTTGAAACTCGAGGAAGTCAAGATGATATTTTACAAAGTTTTCAAACACGACAAATTATTTTTTTTAACAGAAAATTAGCAAAAAAAAAGTTATCAAAAGAAAATTAAATCATGTTTGCTAGTTTGTGTGAAGAACTTGAATAATTTAGATGTTTGGATGAATGTCCATAACATAATGAAATGGGTTTTTACATAATAATGAAAACCCTAAATTCTTGTATGTTGATTGTGATATACTGGTCTTGATAGTTAAAAATCATATGTATGGTTGCTCTAAATTAAAACCCTAATAAGAGTAAAGTGGGTTTTAGAGATAATTTCTCACACCCCAACCGATGGCGGAAACATCTGAGTGAGACGAAAACGAGATTGCAAGAGACTTCATAACGACTAAACATGACAAGTATTTAAAAATTAGATTTTCATTTAATTTCTAATGGTTCAAGTACATGATTTTGGAAACAAAGTACAACAAGTGACGTATGACTAATCTAATAAACATAAATTAAAGTTTGGTGCGTTTCTATTCATTCCTACTAGATTCTTTTCAATGCATCACGATCGCAATCCTGCTATATATAGTAAAGTAACATGTCAACACATAAAGTATTGTAGAGCATACAAATTTAAGTGTACTAGCATAAGTATAAAAGTGTTTAACGAAATCCACATGGCAATAACGTATACTAAGGCATAACATACATAATCTAGCATGCAACACATACTTGTCAACCAAAAGATTCCCGCTAGCGTAATCTTGTCGTAGCAACGACAAGACCGTTATGATTAACTTAACATGACCTCAAGAATACGGGCTGTGCATTACTCCTACAACGCTATACATGTTAAGATAGGCTTTTACGAAGTTAATGACAAAGTACTATGCGCGTAAAGTTTCTAGCATGCAAGTATTCCTAAGTATAAACGTTTAAGCATGTATAATGCATTTGATTGTATGAATAAAGTATTTGCGTATAAGTGTTTGTGTGAGTTTTTTGTATAATATATATATATATATATATATATATATATATTGCACCCAAAAGTGATAAAACTGAAGAAGGGGTCATGTATACTCACGGTTTTGCTAAGCTTTCCGATTATCCGCATATTGGCGAGTTAATGAGAATGGAGAAACGAAAGTGTACGGGTATACGAAGTTTATGGAGTGTCTGGATTCGGAATTAAGTATGAAAAGTATATGTATGCAAAAGTATATCCCGTCTAAACACTCGTTTGGACACTAAGTTTTAATGTGTGTTTCATGGGTCCTAATGTGCCCATTAGAATCACAAACGAGTAATAAAGAACAAAGATAATATAACCTATATTCATGACATATAACCATAATCCGGTTAACGTCAAGAATTCGGTTAAGTATATTTTATAGTATATATTTATGTTTATGTAATAAGTCCATCATGAGTATAATAGAAGTCAAGCATGGAGGTATGTATACCTCTTTATATGATTCACCAAAGCACAAGGTCATCAACTTAGTTGATGATCCGGTTGGTCATGAATGAAAAAAGAAATATAACTAACCAACTAGTTTATCAAGTAGCCAAGTAAGAACAACCTGGGTGTTTCGTACCCATCATGGAAAATGTTGGAGATGCGGCGGGGTTATGTTACTTTAGGTCCTGGAAACTACTTGGAATAACATGTCAAAACATCAAGTGACGTGGTGGAACAAGTTTGGAAAGCTAAGGCTTCCATGGTTCACACCTTTACCAAAACACAAGTCTCACCATATTGAAGATGGTGAGCTTGGATGGTTTCATCACTTGTAGGTCAGCTTAAACCTTGTCGAAACGAAAAGTTTAGAGGGTGTTTGTGTCGCAACCCCCGACCTCTGCCCCGGGAGGCGGGCGGCCGCGAGCTCGCAGAGCTGGTGGTATCGGTGTTTATTAATTTAGCAGCGGAATTTACATCAGGACCGTAGTTAGGAAATAGTTTATCAGAGTAAAGCACCACACTTTTATAATTAATAAATATATGGGAAAAACCCAAGTTTCCATTACAACCATATTTTTAGGGATAAATCCCAATTTATTGAAATAAAACTTCTTCTTTATTTAAGTAACTTTTATAGCCACTTTTCTAAGCCTTCAGTGCTCTCCAGCTGGCTTCTATTTGGCTTTCACATTTTGTTACCTGAAACGCGTTTTAAAAAGTTTTATCAGCAAGACATACTGGCGAGTGAATCCCAGTCTAATCAAAACAAGTTTTATAATTTTACAGCATTGCGGGCAACCCGCAATTACATTTGTTTACATCTACTTTAATTACCAACCATTGTACTGTCAATCCTGACTTATGGTAATGCTACTACTCACTGTGTAGTAACAAGTTATGTATATAAAAACCCAACATACCGACGATAATTGTAGATTTACAAATACTCAATCACTGTGAACTGTAATTTAAAACATTTGAGGTTTTGTAAAAACAGTTTACAAAAAGAAGGATTAACTCACATTGCTAATTTAGGTATTTCCCTGTGGATTCTTGGTTATAATCTATTAAATTAAACAATGCATACGCGTTAGTATAATAACCCAATTTACATTAGCTATACCCTCCCCCCGAGACAGAACTCCAACGACTGAGTCGGGCAGAGCCTAGACATGCGTTACGGAGCTCTAGATCAATCGGGCAGAGTCACTAATACGTAACCGGGGTTATAATACTTACAACGAGGTAGAGCTTCGCTTTTTAGTGGGTATTATGCCCGAGAATTATAACTGCTATCAGATAATTGAGAGAGAGTTTTTGTTTTTGAATGATTTCTCAACTAAAGTCGTTCTCATCTATTTATAGGGCTGATTAGGGGCTTTCTCGCGCCCCGCGAGACCTTCTAGGGTAGGCCCTAGGGTTGCTGAGTTTACCATTAGCCTCGACACGACTAGGACACGTGGCTGCCTAGGGTTGTGCCTGGTGTCAAGAGGGTCGCCACCCGCGACTGATGTAGCCAAGGGAGTCGCGCCCCGCGAGCGCCCCATAAATCTTGTTTTTATTTAATTTTTATAAAACAAAGGTGTTTCGGGCCCACTTTTCGTATACGGGGTGTATTTTAGGATATATAGGGATGTTTTAAGGGTTTTGGGAGAGTTGTTATATCCTCCCCACCTTGTTTTAGAACTCGTCCTCGAGGTCCACTGGAACAGGTGTGGGTATATCCTCTACATCTCTGATTCAAGCTCCCAAGTGTACTCTGGTCCTCTCTTGGAATCCCATTTTACTTTGACTAGAACTAATCTTTTATGTTTGAGATTCTTGATCTTTCTGTCTTCAATTTGTAGGGGTTTTTCTACAAACTTAAGTTTCTCATTTACCTCTATGTCTTTTAGAGGTACTACTAATGATTCATCTGCTAAGCACTTCTTGAGATTACATACATGAAATACATCATGTATTCCTGCCATTTCCTCTGGCAGTTGTAGCTGGTAGGCTACTGGTCCTATTCTTCTAATAATCTTAAAGGGTCCAACATACCTGGGACTTAGCTTTCCCCTTTTGATGAATCTGACCACTCCTTTCCATGGAGAAACTTTTATTAATACTTTATCTCCTACTTGAAATTCCAACGGTTTTCGCCTGTTATCAGCATAACTCTTTTGACCATCACGTGCTGCTTTTAGTCTTTCCTTGACTTGAATAATCTTGTCCGTTGTCTCTTGTACTATCTCTGGCCCAGAAAGTTGCTTTTCTCCAATTTCTGCCCAACAGACTTTCGTCCGGCACTTTCGTCCATAAAGTGCTTCAAATTGTGCGGCATTGATACTAGTATGATAGTTGTTATTATAGGAAAATTCTATTAACGATAAATGATCGTCCCAATTTCATCTGAAATCAATTACACAAGCTCTAAGCATATCTTCCATTGTCTGAATTGTCCTTTCGCTTTGTCCATCCGTTTGAGGATGATAAGCAGTGCTTAGATTTAACTTGGTTCCCATTGCTTTTTGAAAACTTGTCCAAAAATGAGAAGTAAAACGGCTATCTCTATCAGACACAATAGATAAAGGAATTCCATGTAATGAAACTATTTCATTTACATACAACTTGGCCAATTGTTCCATACTGAAAGTTTCCTTCATTGGTAAAAAATGAGCCGACTTGGTTAATCTGTCTACAATCACCCAGATTGTATCATTACCTTTTCGTGTCTTGGGTAATTTAGTAACAAAGTCCATTGTTATCAATTCCCATTTCCATATTGGCATTTCTAGTTTCTGCAATAAACCTGAGGGTTTCTGATGTTCAGCTTTAACCTGTGAACAGGTTAGACACTTGGCAACATAAGCTGCTATATCCTTTTTTATTCCTATCCACCATAAATTCTTTCTTAAGTCTTGATACATTTTATCATTTCCGGGAAGTATCGTATACTTAGATTTATGGGCTTCTTCTAAAATTCGGTGGCGTAGGTTTCCTCGTTTGGGTATCCAAATTCTTTTCTTATGGAATCTCCAAATTCCATATGTTCCTTGTTCTAATTCCTTAATCATTCCTTTTAATTTTTTAGTATCGTCTTTGATTACTGATTCTTGTACTTCTCTAATTTGATCATTTAAATCTATCTGCAGATTTAACTTAAGAGAACATACTCGTCTTGGCTTTTCATGATACTTTCGACTTAAAGCATCAGCTACTACATTAGCTTTTCCTACATGATACTGGATATTACAATCATAATCACTAAAAATTTCCATCCATCGTCTCTGTTTCATATTTAATACCTTTTGCCCGAAAACATATCTTAAACTCTTATGATCGGTGAAAATGGTAAACTTAGGGGCTGTTTGGTAGCCTCTTAATTACCATTTAGATGCTACCTCTTAATGGTTTAAAACCTCTGAATGAATAAGAGGTAGCCTCAAGTCTGAATGGTTAAGAGGTAACCTCGGAATGGTAAATCATCACATGTCACATTCTTCTACCTTCTCATTGGTAAAATTCTTAATAGTTCCATTAAGAGGTAGCATCTTAATGACCATTCAGAGGCTATCAAACAGCCCCTTACTACCGTAAAGATAATGTCTCCAAATTTTAAGGGAAAAATTATGGCTCCTAACTCTAGATCATGGGTTGTATAATTCTCTTCATGATTCTTAAGTTGTCTAGAGGCATAGGCTATAACCTTTTGACGCTGCATCAATACACATCCATTACCTAACTTAGAAGCGTCACAATAGACTACAAAGTCTTCAGTTCCTTCTGGTAACGCGATTATGGGTGCGTTGGTTAATCTTTGCTTAAGGATGCTAAAGGCTTCTTCTTGTTTTGGTCCCCATTCAAACTTAACTGATTTACAGGTCAGTTTTGTTAAAGGAATAACTGTCCTAGAAAAATCTCAGATGAACCGTCTATAATAACCTGTTAATCCAAGAAAACTTCTCACCTCCGTTGGTGATTCAGGGACTTTCCATTTAGTAATCGTCTCGATCTTTGTGGGATCCACATGAATTCCTTCATGATTAACTAAATGTCCAAGAAATTGCACTTCTTCTAACCAAAACTCACATTTTGAAAATTTTGCGTAAAGCTTTTCTTTTCTCATCAATGTAAGGAGTGCATGCAAATGCGCTGCATGTTCCCCTTTACTCTTAGAGTAAATTAGAATATCATCTATAAAGACAATTATGAATTTATCCAGATATGGTTTACATATTCTGTTCATCATGTCCATAAATGCAGCTGGGGCATTGGTTAAACCAAATGGCATGACAGTAAATTCATAATGTACCTTCAATTGATGATATCCTGAACGTAAATCGATCTTAGAAAAGAATCGAGCTCCTTGCAGTTGATCGAACAGATCATCGATTCTCGGTAGTGGGTACCGATTTTTAATCGTGACCTTGTTCAATTCTCGGTAATCAATGCACATACGTGTAACACCCCAAAAATGGGTTTGGTAATTAAACCACGTTACTAGTGACGACGGGTAAAATACCGTTAGTGGTAAAAAAAAAATAACCCGGTTAATATTAGGATTTAAATAAATAATTTTGATGTTAATTAAAAGAGGATAAATACTTTGAGGAAAACAAAGTATATAGAAGGCCCGAGCAAAAAAACAGGACTTAAAATAAGACGGGTTATGACTACCCCGAACTCACTAAGTTAAACTAGCAAAGTTTAACCTAGTTAACAAAACAAAGTATTGTTGAAAATAAGTAGGTTGTAGCCTACTTACTAGTTAACAAAACTTGAGGGACCAAAATCGTCAAAAAGGGAACAAGTTCTTTTAATAAAAAAAAACACACACACACACCACACACACTTTGTGTGTGTGGATCGATCATCAGGAGCGACCAAGAGAGCTCAAACCCTAAAATCAACAAATTCACCAAATTGGAGCTCGAATCAAGCCCCAAATCAATGCATGAACGCATATAAATGATCACCAAGTCAAAGGGATCGTAAGGTATGTTAAATTTTGTAATTTGGTGATGTCTTGAAGTTATGATGAACACTCAAAATCACAATTTGGGAATGGATGATGAATCCATGAGTGTAGTTGTGAAGAAATCTATGTGTAGGAACAACCCTAGTTAACAATTTGATGAACTAGTGTTGAAAACTAGGAATTGATGATTTCCCTTGTATGTGCTAAGTGGGTTATGGCTAGATAATGAAGATGATGATATAATTGTGCTAGAAATCATTATAGTTGATAGTAGAAACAAAGTACTTGAACAAATTTACATGATTGAGCACTTGTTCATACATGATAGAGATGGGTTTTTATGATATGATGATGTTAGTGTCTAAATTGTGATTAGAATCCTCATATTAGATAATAAAAGTATGCTACTTGAACCATTTAGGTGTTTGAGTACATGAATCATAATTACCATGAATTGGGTTTGGTGTAAAAAGAATGGAAATGATGATAAATTCATGTTAAAAATGAAGCTTGATATCATCATGTGTTAAGAAAGATTAATGTAGTGTTAATTCGATGAATTATGGTTATAAAACTTGGTAAACAAAGTGAATAAAGGGTAGCCTAAGTATGATGCTACCGTGTATTTGACCAAGTAGTTAAATGAGTAGTAAAGCTACATCATGTAATCACTTATGATTAATAGGCCGTTGACTTTAAACAGTCAAACCGACCTATAATACGATGAATGATAATTCTTGAATATAAAATGCGTAGGGTGGAATGATCGTATTAAGTTATGACTAAACTAACCACCTTGTGAAATGATGAATAATAGTTGGCCCTTAAACAAGCTAGGTGAAGCTTGGAGTGAAAGCGGGTCAAACGAATCAAGAATGAAGGGAAAAGCATAATTCAGATGCAAGGTAAGTATAACTTACACTAGTCTTATATTTTAGAATATTCTCTTGTCGTATTAGTTACGGATAAGATAAATACATAATTGAGGTATGATGTTCCGGCGTGTAAACGTACGGAACAAGATAGTCGAGTATGACAAGAAACCATGTTGATGGTTTAAAAGGAGTTAAATCGGTAATTTGATCATTTTATGACAAATGGAAAATAAACTTTTGAATGGTTGCCTTATAGGGTAAACCAAAACAAACAATAAGGGTAAAACGGTAAATTGGTCATGCATCGACCATAACTATTGGCTTAAAAAGACACTTATGAAGTAAGCCTTAATAGTCCGAAAAGTGTTAAGAAATGAATTATAAGTAAAGCGACCGCACGATGTAAATCGGAGCGAGTCATATAGTCGAGATGAAAATACATGTCATCTCGCCAATATAATCGGTCATTTAGACCAAACGGGTCAAAGGGTGAAGATACCACCTTTTGATAATAGCGACTAATGATTCTTGTCGAGTTATATGATTTCAGGAATAAATGTAGAAATGATATTTGCATCGCTACTATTTAGAGAATATTATAGCAAGGCATTAAATCAGGTCAATACAGTGACCCGAGCCAGGTATGTGTAATAGAGTAATGATTCATTGAGAACGTAAGGTTCAATGAGTATTTAATGAAGTCTTAGATAGACAATGGGTTACTTAAGTGGGTAAACCGAATGTTTTAAAAGAGGGTAGTGGCGTTTTGAAAAACATATTGACTTTTCGAGCAAGATCATAATTCAAAAGAAGAATCATGGGTCAAACATGCTCTCAAAAGACCTTGTCGTAATTGAAAGACTAAAAAGGACCAAAACGCCCTTGTTAGCTAATTCGAACAAACAACCTTTAAAGGTTGTTTGGAAACAAGTTTTATGATTAAGTAAATACTTAGATTAAGTATAGAAGTTGAAAGAGGTATTATATTAGTCAAACGGTACTATTTGAGTTTTTGCCGTAAAATAATGATTCGAGATGTAAAATTTGGTTTATATAGATCACCACATCAAACCCGCCATAAACACAATTGTGGTGGGAGATTATAGGATAAGAAATGTGGTGATGAAATGCTAGAAACAATCGAAAGCGATTTTAGGCTCGAAAGTGCTTAAATACCCTTAACGGGTCAAAATAAGCATACAAGCGAAAACGGGTTTAAATTGTGTAATAAACCTATGATTAGAACCTAATATGGTAGGTAACATTAATTTGTAGAAGTGTATGTAATATAGGAATCAAACAAATACGTTTGTTTGATAAAATGCATAAACGGGTTAAAATTCGGTAAAAAGGTAACGAGTCAAAGGCTTAGAAGTCTCAAAATTTCTTATGTTGGATGTAGGATTTTAACTCTATAAGATGGAGGATTAAATTACGGACGCGTAGGAAAACGGATCAATAACGAAGAAGTTATGGCCGTTTCCATAAAAAACTGGCATAGCTGATCTGAACTGCAACCTGCTGGAAACTGGTTTCCCAGGTGACACGCGAAGGAACAACATGGTTCCTCCGCGACACGCGACAGAACACTGATTTAGCGAAAAAATTTTATTTTAATCAGTTTCGCTTCCCGGACTCGTTTAAATACGTTCTAAGTTACATATGACTAATCCAACTCATGTTTTATGAGTTTCAGGTATGATTTTAGCACCGGAGGATGATCAAGCACAACGAAGAACCTAACACGATCAAGAAATAAGCTTCCGCACTATGTATCGTTGTCTTGTTAAATGACGAACTCAAGCATGTTATTTTGTATATTTTTAATTCTGTAAATAAAGTTTAATGAAACCCGTATTTTCAATGTATTGAAATTCTAATTACCCGTTTATTTTCGTATATTATACGAAAATTGTTAAATAATAATAAGGGTGTTACAAGTTGGTAATCAGAGCTCAAGGTTGTTGACAAATGTGTTCGGTTCGAAGCTTGATCGCAAATCCGGTAAGTACAAGTATGTTAATAGTTTAGCATGCTAAAGTGTTGTAAACAACACATAGGGCTATCGTGTGATACACGTTACCCCAATTAAAATGATTGATATAGTTGACGAAAATACGCGCGTTGACGCGTATAGTAGAAAAAGCCTTGTATTATAATACGGGCGATTATTGAAGTTGACGTTACTAACTTTGTGAATGTTTTAATTGAAGGACACTCGCGTTTGAAGACGACGAGAGTCAAACGAATTGTGGATATGATGATGGAACGGTCCGAAGTATGACGAGAGTAGCATGCTCACCGAGGACTAAATCGCGTAACGACCGCGAACAAGGTTAATGGCAAGGAACGCCCGTTGGGGCAAACATTACCAGGTGCACATTTTAAATAATCGCACAAATAGTAATATGCAACAAATAAGTAGAAATTGAAAGTTGCATATGTAGATTAAAAACTTGGAAAAACCTGAATAGAAAATGTATTCGGGATATTGTTTCCAAGAGAAACAAATAGAGGCGTTACTTACATAGGGCGTGATGTGAAAACTATAAAAAGGTCATGTGTGTCATGTGTTAATCGCTTACTCTGGCCAAGTAAGTAGTGGCATATGATACCATGAACTTCTTATGGCGGACACGTTTACATCCGATGTAGTAAGGGCGGTGTGAATGGGACTAACTTAAAAGTACCCAAATGAATCAAATGAGCAAAATAATTGATACTAATGTAAACGCACAGCCGGGTGACGGAAGCGTATTACATTAGGATGATGAGCCCGAGTGAAGGGACAAAGAAGCATGTAAAATGATTTAGACAAGTATTGGGAGGGAGTGTACTTACACTCGAACCCAGAAAACGCAAGCATGAAAAATGATTTAGACGAGTATTGGGAGGGAGTGTACTTACACTCGAATAACGAACCGACATCCGACATATTTTTGAGCATGTTTCATGTCCCCTATGCTTAGGCATCATTGTAGGGCCTTGAAATTGGCTTAACGGGCCTTAAATGGGGCGTAAACACTTGCAGGGACCAAAACTGCAAATATTGAAACTGTTTGCTGATCTGCAGAGCTTAGGTGGACCGCGTAAGCCCCCCCTGACTCTTACGCGGGGCGCGAGCTAGTACCAGATCTGCAGAAAATCTTTAACAACTTGATCCAGCTGTTCCCCTCTATTGCAAATGGTTTTTAATCAATCTATGGGCTATTTTGGGGTGCCCATGGTATTCCAAAACCATGGGTGCATGTGTACGGCTTAGATCGAAGCACGGTTTTCGATGAACGCTCTTAACGGTTACCCGAAAACTATATAAACCCACATCCATTTCACTTGCAATTCACACTTGATCTGATTCATTCTCTAAGTTGGAGTATTTGCACTTCATACCTGAGAATAATTAGATCAAACTTCCATTTCTTGGACCTTTTGTAAGTATTCCTTCGTTCTTTTACGCGTTTTAAGCACGAAAGTCAAACTGTGTTTGACTTACAGCTTTGACCAGTTTATGGTCGACACGAAGTTCGTTTGAACTTCGCACCGTGAGCGTAATCACGATGGTTATAGTCCTTAGCAACTATACCTACTGATTACCACGCCATTTAGGCATAGTGACGAGTTATAGTTTCGGTCAAAATGCGCGTTTATGCGTATTTTGCAACCAAACTATTTTTGGGTATCAAAACCCTTTGTTTTGATACCAAACCTGTTTTCTAAATTCGTTAAACATGTTTTAACATGTTTAGCTCGTCACTTTAGGTTTAGTGCTTATATAGGGTCGTAAGATAAGCGGTCTAAACAACTGCTTAGACTTTTGAACCCGACCTGTTTGGTCGATCATTAGGATCCGACCAAACACATTAGGTGACCATAGTTGCATAGGGAATAACCTTCCGAGGTTATACCTTATGGTCACAAAGTTTAGTTAGTTGTATGATAGGTAGTTTATATGCCTTAGGAAAATGACCAAAATGCCCTTTTTGTGCATAAATTCATTTTAAGCGTATGTAACCTAAATTTTGACATCTAAACTGATTAGGAAACATTATTAGACATGTTAAGGCATATATTACTTATCATAGGACTAGTTAGGCGGTCCAAATGCGTTTTACTCGAACGAATCGTTAAAGTAGCGTAAGCTACCTAAACGAGTCGTAATGGGTCGTAAGCACTTAGGATAGGTTCCGTTTTAGAATGTAGGCTTTGTTAAACCATATTACATGAGTTCCTATACTCATTTGGTTTACGAGACCCCATTTTATCCGATCCTCTGATTTAGGTCCGGTTTATTAACGTAGTTACCTATATTTGGTGCCGATTGATTCCGTGATCTTTCTAGCTTTGCTTGGTTGTTATCTAAGGACTTCTAAGCAATCTCAAGTGAGTACATAGTCCCCTCTTTTACTGTTTTCCAAACATTTTGGGATGAAACACATGTGCCTACTTGTTACTTTCGTGCTTTCCATGTTTTCATATCATACGCTTGTTATGTTCATTAGTACACTTATAGTACATGATTTCATCATGTTTTCGCTATGTATGTCCATTTAGTGCATACTTAGTGCATTGTTTTACATTACATTTCACACTATGTATGTCCATTTAGTGCATACCTAGTGCATTGTTTTACATTACATTTTATGCTATGTATGTTCATTGTTGCATACTTAGTACATTTGTTTTACATCACATGCTATGTATGTTCATTGTTGCATAGTTAGTACATTTGTTTTACATCACATGCAATGTATGTCCATTTGTTGCATACTTAGTACATTTGTTTTACATCACATGCTTACATTTTGGTATTACATTTGGTTTGTTTAAATGGGACAAAAATACGTTCATTAACATTGGCCATGCCGTTCGTTAGTAGGTAGTGGTACCATAGGAATTGGCAACTACCGTTCCTGAAATCATAGGTTTGTTTGGATGGAAGGAATGACCGAATTCGATACACATAATTCAGATAAACCTTTAATTTGTTTAAGGGTTTGTCGCCACAGTCTCAAGGTTTGAATGTATGCATTTTCACAATACCGCATAGATGTTTGTATCAGTATAGCATGCAGTTATTTTACAAAACATAACTTTGATTTATTTCAATACCTTGTTTTGTGCATTTTACCTATGGTTTAGTCGATATATTTCACTTGCCATACATGATATTTGGTTACACATTACATGATTTACATTTGTTTACACATGAACATTTTGACATTTTTTTACACATTACATGATTTATATTTGACAATAGACATGGTTTACACAATAATATTTGACAATTGGTTTAAACAAGACAATTTTGGTGGTTTATTTGGGTAAGTGATTTAAGTAACGAGGCGTGTGTAATATGATAAAAGCATGGTGGATACGTCGCATGTACTTCCTATATATAAGTGCTTTTGTGATATTACATATCGTAGGGTTATTTAAACCATTTCAATTTAGACATATTACAACTTACATAAATAACATATTTTTTCACAAGACATTGTTTTACAAAATAGTTTATTTTATACAACTCATTTTACTTGATTATTCAATTAACCATACACCTTTCTTTTATATAATCCGATTTCTTATCAAATCTTCGTATGATTTATAAAAGAAAACACTTAACAAGATTCATGACTAACTTTTTATTTAAACATTTCTTTAAACTTAAGTCATGAATCCTATTTTAACAAAACCTATGTATCTCACATGCATTTTTATGCTGACATACCTATTTTCACATGTGTTTTCAGGAGCTGATGCATAGGTTTGATCACGACACACTAGGGTGGACTCGGGCCTTAGTGACGTAAAAGAAGCAAGATTAGTTTAAATAATGTTATGTACTCTTGTTTCTTTTGTTTAAAGACAATGTAACCTCTTTGTTAATAAATAAAACAAAACTTTAATTACCATGGTTGTGAGACAATAATTCTGTTGCAACACTCCCCGACGTTTCCGCCGCGGTTTGATAATTTACGCGGTCGGGCTATGACATCAGTCTTTTCTATCCAACGTAGAGCTGCAATGGCTCCTTCATTGCCAGAGAATTCTATTGGTTTGCAAGACCAGAATTCTTTGTAAAAACAACCATATAACATGGTTCTTCTTCTTTTTGGAATGGGCAATTGAATTAACGGTCCATTATTCACGTTGTGACTGGGTTCAGTAGGTGGTCGTTTACTTCCACTATCAGTTTTATTATTTTCTGCTTCTTTAACAGTCTTGATAAAATATGGCATATCGTCTATAATCCCTTGTGCTACTATGTGTTGGATGGCACTGTTATTTATTTGGTTCCCATTATTATCGTTATTCTGGTTTTCCTTATTCACTTCGTTGTCCATCTGAATTGTAAACATTTATCAGGTGTTAATATCATAGAATAAGGTCAAATGTAAACAATCACACAAACACATTGATCCAAAATCGTCGAGCATTGCGACATTCTACTCTTTATATATATATATATATATATATATATATATATATATATATATATATATTACAGTCTACAACGGAAATTGAAACATACTACTAGTTATGCATCAATAGGTACTAGGTTTTCTATAATTTTTTTTCAACTACACACACACATATATATATATTATTACTACTACTAGGGGTGGTTTCAGAATTGCATCTCCCGCTCGTCGTATTTCCAAATGAGCTTATCTCCTATTTGTTTGATTCTCTCTCCTTCCTCAACTAACTCCTCCCCAAAAGTACGGAGTTCTTGCACATTTTCCTCACTCATGGATGGTAGTGGTGCGGGTATTGGTTTAGGGTACTGGGGCATAGGATCTCCGTATGGGTATGGGTTTTCTAGTATCTCCTGGACATATTGATCGACATTCCAATACGGATCTAGAGTGTTAAGGTTGGTATATGGTGCTATGGGGTTTGGCATTGGGTTTCCCTGTGGATAGAGTTCCTGATAATCCCTATGGTCATTTTCCCATGGATCATACATTAAAGGATTGGGTGCTGGGATTCTAGGGATTTCATTTGGGTCAAATACAGGTATGGGAATTTGATCTCATTGGTTAAGTTCTATTTCCATAGGTTGAGTTAGGAATAGTGGTAGTGGTTGTGGTGCAATTATCTGTTCTAAGTTTGGGTCTGCTGCAGTGGTGGCTAGTATGTGAAAGTTTGCAAGTCGCCGATTGATTATGTCTTGGGTCTGGGTGTTCATCTCCCTATTAGCTGCTGCTAAAGCCCTTTGTTGCTGTAACTTTCTCATTCGCTTCCTACGCTCATGGGCTCCCCGACTGAACAATCCTCTTTTTTTTCGTAGGGAATGGTTCTTCGGATTGTGCCTTTAATATGAAGATTCCCTCTTCTGTATCAGCTGAATACCCCGAAGAAGTAGGCTGGGAGGAAGTTCCTTCACTTTTGGGAGAATTGTCTGCGTGACGATAGGCGTCAGACGGACCTTGATCACTCATACTGTAAACTAACAAATTGTAAAATAACATAAAACAATAATATACAGATATGCAGGAAATCACGTAGATTATTTCCTAACATAATTAATAAAATTTTGGTGTCAGCAGAACACTTCCGTGGCTTAAATCAGTGACTGTTGCTCTGATACCACTTTCTGTCGCAACCCCCGACCCCTGCCCCGAGAGGCGGGCGGCCGCGAGCTCGCAGAGCTGGTGGTATCGGTGTTTATTAATTTAGCAGCGGAATTTACATCAGAACCGTAGTTAGGAAATAGTTTATCAGAGTAAAACACCACACTTTTATAATTAATAAATATATGGGAAAAACCCAAGTTTCCATTACAACAATGTTTTTAGGGATAAATCCAAATTTATTGAAATAAAACTTCTTCTTTATTTAGGTAACTTTTATAGCCACTTTTCCAAGCCTTCAGTGCTCTCCAGCTGGCTTCTATTTGGCTTTCACATTTTGTTACCTGAAACGCGTTTTAAAAAGTTTTATCAGCAAGAAATACTGGCGAGTGAATCCCAGACTAATCAAAACAAGTTTTATCATTTTACAGCATTGAGGGCAACCCGCAATTACATTTGTTTAGATCTACTTTAATTACCACCCATGGTACTGTCAATCATGACTTGTGGTAATGTTACTACTCACAGTGTAGTAACAAGTTATGTAGAGAAAACCCCAACATACTGACGATAATTGCAGATTTACAAATACTCAATCACTGTGAACTGTAATTTAAAACATTTGAGGTTTTGTAAAAACAGTTTACAAAAAGAAGGATTAACTCACATTGCTAATTTAGGTATTTCCCTGTGGATTCTTGGTTATAATCTATTAAATTAAACAATGGACACGCGTTAATATAATAACCCAATTTACAGTAGCTATACCCCCCCCCCCCCCCGAGATAGAATTCCAACGACTGAGTCGGGCAGAGCCTAGACATGCGTTACGGAGCTCTAGATCAATCGGGCAGAGTCACTAATACGTAACCGGGGTTATAATACTTACAACAAGGCAGGGCTTCGCTTTTTAGTGGGTATTATGCCCGAGAATTATAATTGCTATCAGAGAATTGAGAGAGAGTTTTTGTTTTTGAATGATTTCTCAACTGAAGTCGTTCTCATCTATTTATAGGGCTGATGTTAGGATCTGAGGCTCTACTGATTGTGTTTGTTTGTATGATTTGAACAAATCAAATAGATATGAGTAGTTTTAAGTGCAGCGGAAATGAATAACCAACTTTGTAAACACAATCAAAGGAGAATATAGTTTGATAAACAATTGCTTTTCATAGAGTCGAAAGATTACATCAAAAGCAAAAGGTTACAATGCAAGCTTACAATCTAAACTCCCCCTCAGCCTGATACTTCAGAGTTGGTTGCACAAGATGAAAGGATTGGATTGAGGAGAAGAACTCACTCAAAACGATCAAATATAACAGTACAGAGTACTGTCATATTTATAGGCAAACCAAACTACTGATGTACCTCAGCTGACGTCACCATGATAGTGACATCTAACAGCCTAACAACCTATAAACACTGGTCTATACAAACTACTGATGTCTAACAACTGATTGGTAATAAAATACAAAACAAGTTTAACACTGTTCACATTCCACTGTTGTAGCCTAAGCACTGATTACTTGAACATCAGTGCTTTCTTCAAAAGGTGATCAGTATTTGAATGAGCAGTGCTTGGGTCTTCAGCAGTACTTAAGAGACAGCAGTAGATAGAGCTCAGTGTTTGCCTTTTAGCAGTCTTTAGTTGTTTCATCAGTGTTTGGTTCATCAGTTGTTCTTCAGAGCAGTACTTAGAGTGTATCAACAGATAGATAACCACTGTCAAGGGGAGAGCTTAGAGTAAACGTCTGCTTATTGTGAATCCACTGTTGTGATCAGGTTTTGGCTTTACATTATCTGTTCCTCTGGTAGGGTTCAATCCCAACAATCTCCCCCTGGAACAGATAATGCCAAAACCTGTCATTATTCTGGATCTTTATTACTCATCAAAAGTTCCCTTGCTTTTCTTTTGAATTCTTCTTCAAATTCTTTGGAACTTGTGTCATCTTCATCCCGGCACAGTGTAAGTTCAAGGAGATCCTGCAAATCTTTAACACTAAGGCCTAGTGCTTCTTTCCTTGATATGTACTTCACTTCGCCATTGGATCTGACCAGGGTCAATACGTGAGTCTTTTGATCAGACATCCACTTTAGTACTTTTAAACCCAATGGGTTTCTTGGGAGAGATTTATTTGGAGATGAGCTTTGAGATATTGGCCTTGAGAAAACTTGCAGACTTTCAGACATTCTTTTGAAGGCTATTTCAATAACATTGTTTGCTGCAGCTATGTCTTCTGCAGTATCTTTTTCTATCTGCTCTTGTCTCTTTTGTTGATCTGGCTCAATGTCTAAAATTTCTGAAGTATTTGGTGATGCAGGCTTAGTTAATACCTTCTTAAAAAGGTTTTGAAGTTTGTCTGAGTTTGCTTCTTTTAGACCCATTTTCATTATGGTTTCTTTGAAGTACTCAACTTCCTTTTCCTTTACCTCTTCACTTGTCAGCTGTTCTCCTTTTTCTTGGTTTGTCATAAGAGTAGATCGGAACAGTGTTTTGAGGCTTTCAATCTGTTGTTCAAGCTTCATCATTTGTTCACGCTTCTTTGAAGTGCCTGATACAGTTATCTTCATTTTCTTCAGCCTTTCATAGGCTTCATCAGTCTGCTGTTTTGACCATTTTGATATGGCAATTGCAGTGTCCACCTTTGCATCTACCAGCTCCTGTTTCTTTTTCTTGTACTCGGCTGTTTGGTCATTGATGAACTTTTTGTATTTACTCCAATTTGGAGCATTCTTCTTCTTTTTAGGATCATTCTTGAGTCTATTAATCCTATCAGCCTCATGCTTTAAAAGCACAATTGGCCATTCTTCAAATTGGTTTTCTTCAGCAGGATAAAATTTTTCTTGCATTATGTATACAAGAAGTTTTCTTCTCATTTCTTTTCGTTGTTCTGCCTTTTCTTTGCTCAGCTCATGTGCAAAATCTTTTATTAGATCGACCTTTTTGAGCAGAAGTTCCAATCTTTCAGCAATGGCTTCATCACCTTGACCTTTACATTCAACCTTGGCTCTTATCTTAGCCTGTCTTACTTTAAGTTCAAGATATTCCTCCATGTCTTCTGGAACCATGAAGCCAACTAATGAAGAGAATCTTCTGTTTGAAGGATCATCATCATTGTAGAACTGCCTCATCTCATTTTTTATTGCTTCCAGTTCTAAAGGATATCTTGCAGCAGTGGGATCATATTGGTCCTCATCTGGCTGAGTAAGTTTTCTTTTTCTGGTGTAAAGTTTTGTTGGTTTTGACGTGAGACTGGTGGAAGCAGTGGTAGATGACTGACTAACAGTTGTTGAAACAACTGTTGTTTCAACATCTGTTGTCATTACAACTGCTGATATGTCAGCAGATGTCTTCTGCTTTTGAGCAGGGGATGGAAGTGGTGAGGCAATTTCTGATGGTGGTGTTGGTGGTGGTGAATCATCAGGAATAAAAACCCTTCTCCTTTTTAATGTAGGAGAGGCTGATGATGTTTTGGGTGGATCAGTGGTTTGAGATTGTGATTGACTGACAGTGGTTGAAACAACTGGTGTTTCAATCACTGTTGTCATTACAGCAGATGTTGTAACATCTGTTGTCTTCTGCTTTATGGCAGGAGGCAGTGGTGGTGATATGATTGTAGATGATGATGATGGTGGTGGAACAGTGGTTGTGATGGTGTGTGATAGAGTGGTGTGTGTTGATGGTGTGTGTGTTGATGAAATGGCAGCTGTTTGGCTACTGACAACAGTTTTTGTAACTACTGCTGTATCAGCTGTTTGACTAACAGGTTTTGAGACCTGCTTTTCTTTTTCTTTTTCTTTTTCAGGCTCAATATAAAGCCCATCTTCTATTCCTTTCTTTCTCAATTTGATTTTCTCCCCCTTTTTGGCATTATCTGCAAGGGGTGTATTCATGAAGAAAATGGAAGATGGAACTTTTCCACCATGGGCAGTCTTTTGTATGCTAGCCTTTATAGCTTTGATATCTGCTTGAGTGTCTTTAAACCTTGATTCCACCATGTTGGTCAGCATTTGTACTTGAATAGCATGCTTTTGATCAGCCATATGTTGCTGTTTTTCAAGCATGGGTTGAAAAATATTCCAAAGCTCATTTGCAGCAAATGCATGTTGTGCAGGTGCTTGAGCAGGAACAACAGTGGCTTGTGCTTTTTGAGCTTTTAAAATCTCTTGCACCATATTCTTTATTTCAGCAACTGAATCTTCAAGTTTTTCAACTATGTCCGTCAATTCCTGATATTTTGAATCATCGCCTACTTTAGTAGGATCATCTGAATCCCCACCAGCAGTGGTTATACCAATGTGTGACTTAGGAACTGAGTCCCAAAAACCACCCATTGATGCCCCTTGTTCTTGGTACTGGGGACTTCTTTCTTCAGCACTTGATAATCCTTTGATGTTACTAGTGGTCAAAATAGGCTCACTAGTGGTTATCGATGGTGCTATAGAAGAAATTGCCTTCAAGGGAGTCTTACTTATGAAACAACTGTCCAACTGAAGATCTGTTGATCCATCAGTTGTAGTTGCTGCTCCACTTGAACTACCACCGAGAGTTACTTGTAACTCAGGGGGTGTAACCTCCTCAATAGTTGCTGGGATAGCAGGAGTAGTAGCATCAGACCCAGTCACTTGTGGGGGTATACTCTCAGTGATAGGTGATAGAGAGGAACTGGTTTGTGTCTGAGCTATAGCAGCTGCATGCAACAAGGGTAGCATGGATTGTGGCATTATGATTGGTGAGGGTATGGGTGTTGAAAGAGACATGTCCTTGGGATCAGGACTGTGGAAGATAGAGCCAAGTGGATCCAGAGCTTCATAATTTGGTGTCCCTGTGATTACAACCTGATCCTTTTGTGAGGATGCAGGAGGAGTTTTAGGCATGGGTTGAGATCTTTCTTCCAATTGCTGTGAGGAAGTAGCAGCAGTGGTTTGTGGTGACTTTTGTGTTGTCACAGGCAGTTGCTCTGGGATCTCATCTTCCAGAGTTGCCTTTGTTTTGGGTTTGGTGGGTTTTCTGGATGTTTTTCTTTTGGTCTTTTTGGTGATGTCAGGTGTGGGTTTCAAAGCAGTGGTTGTGCTGCTCTGATCACCTGGAGCAGTGGGCTCAGCAGAAGTTGCCTGAGGATCAGTGGCAGTTTCTAAAGTCTGCTCAGGCACCTTTGCTTTTAATTTTATTGGTGCCATCATTCTTGAAAATGTTTCACTTGTTAAACCTTTTATTTGAAAATGGACACCTTGTTTGGGTAAATTTTCATCCTCTTTTTCAAATTTTTGTTTAAAGTAATAGCTCAGAAATCTTGGAAAAAGAAGAAATGATTTGCTAACAACATTCTTTACCATGTCATTGAAGATTTCCTGGGAGTAGTTGTAATCTTTATTGTTTAAAATAGCATAGCCCAGGCATTGAATCTTCAATGGTATTTCGTTAAACGATGTTGTTTTATTAGAAACACAACTCAAAAGTGTGCGAAACAAAAATCTGGGTGCAGATGGGAAATAACCCTTTTGTAGGGTATCTACCTTTGATTGTTCTGCATAACCCCTTTTCAGAAAATCAGCTTTTAACTCGTTTTTGTCAAAAGAAATTTTACCATTCTGATCATTGAGTTTGAAGACTTCTGAAATTGTTTGCGGAGTGATTTGAATCACTTTTCCCTGTATCGAAGAGTTTATGGCTATGACTTTGTCATCTTGTTTTTCAAGCGTCGCCTTTTTCCAAAACTCGTTCTGGGTTTGTAGATAAATGGGAGCATCTGCCGTTAACAAAGTTTTGTACTTTGATGCAGATAATGTATCAATGATGGTGTCGAAGGTGTGGTTATCAGTAGGTTTTGTGAGTAAACCCAGATAATTATGAGGGGATTTGTATGGTATCTCGTTGGATTCTTCGGCCGTTTGAGCGACCTCTTTTGAAGGTGGTGGTGATTTTGGTTTTGATTTTGATCTTGACTTTGATTTTGTCATTTTTGCGGAGAAGAACGAAGAAAGATTTTGGAGATTTTGAGAAGAAGGGTTGGAAACTGCTTTGAGAAGAGAATTTTGGAATTCAATTCGACAGTGTAAAACCCTGTTTGGGGTTTAGGGCAGGGTTTTATTTAGGAAAAAAAATGATCGCTGATTTGGAAACGGTTATTACGATCTGAGGGCTAAAAACTGACCACGTGTCAAACACTGATGAAATGGATGAAGGATGAAGAACAGTTGTTTTAAGGGCCACTGACGTATCAAGCATCAGTGGTTACAACGGTAAAAATTGTGAACAGTGGATGATTTTTACTATCAGTGGATAGCATATCAGTGGATAGGACACTGATTGTGAATATCAGTACTTGTCAAGATAATGAAGGATCAGTGGCTAACTTTCAGCAGTGGACAGTATTTAGAGATCAGACGTTGAACACAACAGTGATTAGGGTAAATGGTACAGATTTGAAGGACAAGTATTTCAGCAACATTTTTGAGAATTTTCATTCAAGGTTTTGCCACATGTCAATTTTGAAGAACAGTGGTTTAGTACCCCAGATGATGAGAACTTGTTACTAAGGCACCTCATTTTCGTTTAATATTCAATTAAAACATGAGTGCCCCAGTAATTTAAGTACAGTTTGGCAATCAACTTTTGATAAATGTTTTAAAAACAACCCTGAGTAAGATGTGATCTTAGACATATGAGCCATTTCCTTCTGACCCATTTATGAGGACAATAATACCAACAAAAATACGGTACTATATCCTGACAGGAACTGAAACTATTGCCAACCAAAACAAGCAATAGTTCAAAATATATTATTAAAAAAAATGAATAATATATCCTGGTTATTCGAGAAAATCCTTTATATATAGAAAAAATTAAAGGATTTTCTGAGAAAAGCATCAAAAAGGATCTGGTAACTTTTCAATAAGATAAGTAATCATATCATTCTCAAGTTTATGACAATGGTCAGTGGTTTGACAGTAGTTGGTAGAACATTCTGAATACATTTTGACCACTGTTTGGTACCATTTTCTTTGTCAGTTGATTGCAATCATGAGGATTCATGGATAAATTTTTGAACATTTGTTTCATCCTCTTTGGAGTTCATTCATGGGAATCAAAACCTTTTCCTGAACAGATGAATGCACATAGTTGCTTAATACCCATTATTACCCTAAAATTTAACTCATAAGTGTTTTATGTTTATACTCTTTTCTTTTGACTTTAAAAGTTTTGAGACAAACACACTTATGAGTTTTTGTGACTTTTCTTAATGTATTTTAACATAGTTGATTTTGTCCTTTTGAGGAACTCAACCTGTTTTCAACACATAAGATCTGAATGACTAAAGTTTTAATTTCCCTCTTTTTATGTTAGCAAAACACCAATGTTTTTATGAACATAGGATTTGTTAATCTGAGGTTCATACTCTAGCATTCAAAAGGGTGACATCACAATTTATACATCAACAATTGAAATCAATCTAGAAAATAAGAAATAATCTCATAGTTTAATAGATATTGTTTTCAGATCTAGAAACCATGAGTGTCTTGTGCATGAATTCACTTGTTGTGTGAAATTTGTGTGTCATATGACATCTTGGTTGATGTACAGAGTTTTTGAATAACCATTTTGATCATGATTTACTCGTTACTCTGTTTTTCAACTGAATACAACCATCCTTAGTATCAATGAATTATGAGCCGAACTGTTATGTCAAATTGATTGTTAGATCGAATTTGACTGTCCAGGCTCTGATACCAATTGTTAGGATCTGAGGCTCTACTGATTGTGTTTGTTTGTATGATTTGAACAAATCAAATAGATATGAGTAGTTTTAAGTGCAGCGGAAATGAATAACCAACTTTGTAAACACAATCAAAGGAGAATATAGTTTGATAAACAATTGCTTTTCATAGAGTCGAAAGATTACATCAAAAGCAAAAGGTTACAATGCAAGCTTACAATCTAAACTCCCCCTCAGCCTGATACTTCAGAGTTGGTTGCACAAGATGAAAGGATTGGATTGAGGAGAAGAACTCACTCAAAACGATCAAATATAACAGTACAGAGTACTATTATATTTATAGGCAAACCAAACTACTGATGTACCTCAGCTGACGTCACCATGATAGTGACATCTAACAGCCTAACAACCTATAAACACTGGTCTATACAAACTACTGATGTCTAACAACTGATTGGTAATAAAATACAAAACAAGTTTAACACTGTTCACGTTCCACTGTTGTAGCCTAAGCACTGATTACTTGAACATCAGTGCTTTCTTCAAAAGGTGATCAGTCTTTGAATGAGCAGTGCTTGGGTCTTCAGCAGTACTTAAGAGACAGCAGTAGATAGAGCTCAGTGTTTGCCTTTTAGCAGTCTTTAGTTGTTTCATCAGTGTTTGGTTCATCAGTTGTTCTTCAGAGCAGTACTTAGAGTGTATCAGCAGATAGATAACCACTGTCAAGGGGAGAGCTTAGAGTAAACGTCTGCTTATTGTGAATCCACTGTTGTGATCAGGTTTTGGCTTTACTATGTTCCTCTGGTAGGGTTCAATCCCAACAGCTGATCAGGGGCTTTCTCGCGCCCCGCGAGACCTTCTAGGGTAGGCCCTAGGGTTGCTGAGTTGACCATTAGCCTCGACACGACTGGGATTCCTGGCGGCCTAGGACTGGGCCTGGTGTCAAGAGGGTCGCGACCCGCGACTGATGTAGCCAAGGGGGTCGCGCCCCGCAAGCGCCCCATAAATCTTGTTTTTATTTAATTTTTATAAAACAAAGGTATTTCGGGCCCACTTTTCGTATACGGGGTGTATTTTAGGACATATTGGGATGTTTTAAGGGTTTTGGGAGAGTTGTTATAGTTTGCACCTCTAAACTCATAAGAATCAACCTTAAACAAGTCCCATAACCATAGATGGGTTTAGGAACAAGTTAGGCACAAGATTTATGCAAGAAAGTTTAAGTTTTATAAAAGTTTGCAACATAACTTCCAAAACAGAAAGTTTAGACCTCAAAATGGTTATGTTCCACCTTAGTTTACCTTGGTAAACTTGTGGAAACACTCCTAGAGGTGTTCCAAGTTTTGTAGTGGAAGAAAAGGGGAAGAAAAGATGAAGAAAAGTGAGATAAAGCTCACTTTTGCACTCTGAGGATTCTGCCTCAAACTTGGATTTCTAGCAGATTATAGAGTGATTTGAGAGTGTTTAAGGGTTTGGAAAAATGCAAAAAGGTGTAGGAAGCTTGGTTATATAGTGGTTTGTTAGGGTTAGTGCTTTAATGGAGTTATTAGGTGATTGAGTGAGTTTGGAGGTGGAAAGGATAACCAACCCGTATGCAGCAAACCACTATCTACGGATGGAACCCGTGGCATCACACGACCAGAAAGGAGGGAGAGGGACGCGCGACGCGGCACCATTCTTGGCCATTCAAGTTTCATTTGTTGCACATTGGTCCCTGAACTTTGATTTGTTCGTCATTTTATGCTAAAACTTTGTATTTTAACGTATTTTCAAGTATGGGAAACATATGCTAGTATAATTCATGTATCTTGAATGCGTGTATAGCGTTTCAAATGTATAACAAGTATTAGTTTGCAAGAATTCACGCAATTGATGATTGGTTATATGTAAAACTCGTATGTATAAAATAGGAGATTTCGATACGATCAAAGTCTTGGATTTCAAGGTTGGGAAAGTTAGACGAACTGTTGGAAAAAGGATTCATACATCCAAGCTCATCACCATGGGGAGCACCAATCTTATTCGTTAAAAAGAATGACGGGTCAATGCATTTGTGCATTGATTACCGTGAATTGAACAAAGTCACGATTAAAAATCGGTACCCATTACCGAGAATCGATGATTTGTTTGATCAATTGCAAGGAGCTCGATTTTTCTCGAAAATCGATTTACGCTCAGGATATCATCCATTGAAGGTACAGGAAAAGGACATTCCGAAGACCGCATTTAGAACAAGGTATGGCCATTATGAATTTACTGGCATGCCATTCGGTCTAAAAAATGCTCTGGCCGCATTTATGGACATGATGAAGCGAATATGTAAGCCATATTTGGATAAATTCAAAATTGTCTTTATAGATGATATTCTTATTTACTCTAAGAGCAAAGAGGAACATGCAAAGCATTTGCACGCACTTCTAAGTTTATTAAGAAAATAAAAGCTTTATGCAAAGTTTTCAAAGTGTGAATTTTGGCTAGTGATGTGTACAAAATGCAACATATAAATTACATCAAATGTGGCATAAAACTAACCCTTTTTTAGTACTAATGTTGGAAAAAACGTGTTTTTGTCTTCCTTATGTATTTTCAGGGTTAAAAGAGCTTAAATGAACAAAAGAATAAAAAATGCAGCTAAAACTAACAATAATACAAGAAAAGGAATAAACGTGGCATGCCCGACCCCTCGACAGCATCTCCCCAAGCAAAAACAAGAGAACAGAAGGCTGAACACGCCCCGTGCTCATTGAGCACGGGGGCATGCCTAAGTGTCTGCATAAAAGACAAAGCTGTAGAAGCTTCTATTTCCCAACACGGGGGCGTGGCCAGCGGACACGGGGCCGTGGTCAATGCTAAGATTCGCAGAATCTAGGCAAATCTTGATAGTACAGATACGCTTCTTCACACGGGGTCGTGCCTAGCGGACACGGGGGCGTGGTCAACTAATGCAGACAAACTGCAATTAATGAAGAAAGAGAAGATGGGTGGACACAGGGCCGTGCCCAATGGACACGAGGCTATGTCCGTGCTTCTGTGCAGGCTATAAATAGGGGTGCTTGGCTCACTTGCAACTCATCCCTTGGCAAACCACCTCTCTCACACTTCACCCACACTCCACCACCATCACAACCCACATCCACCACTATCATCCATCATCCATCATAGAGTGTGTGTAGTAGTCTCGGGATCCAACATTGATCGTAAGAGTTCTTGACAATCAAAGGCCATGTTTGCCTAAGTCTCTTACATCACTTGGTGAAGACAAGCATTTAGTGTAATACTTTTTATTTTTAATCTTTTCGCACTTTTTATTTGGTTATGTATTAAGGACTTTAATAACTAGTTTATTATGTTGAAGGTGAATCTTCCTTATCATTTGTCCGTGGTGTCTTTGCTTTATTTTACTGTCTATATAAAATAAAAGATTTTCACCATTCATATCTCCACGGTCTATATGGAGATATGTTGGCTACCTGGTCGGGGGTTAAGGGAATGGTTTGGTAAGAGTCTTGCCTTGTTCAGTGTATAGATCCTGCAAGGACCTGGGTCAACTTTAGTAGGACCTCCTTCAATACCCACTGGTATTGGATGGCGGGGGTCCGAACTCCCTGACCCCTTCATATGTAAACTACTATTAAAACTTTAACCCGGGTATTTAGGATTGTATCCCTGCTGACTCAAACTACTTAGCCGAGGGTAACGTCACCTTCAAAAGAGGGGGCTACCACATTATGCATTAATAACTTAATTAATTATCTTTCAATAATCCAACCCTTTAGGATTGTATCCTTGCTAACTCAAACTACTGGGTTGAGGGTAACGTCACCTTCAAAAGAGGGGCCTACTACTATAACTAAGATAATATCTTAAAAGTGCAAAAGTGCGGAAATAATCAAAGGTTACACTAAAGGCGAGTCGGATCCAAGTGATTCATCTTGTCTATCTGTTTTTATTTTTATTTTATTTTTCAGCATTTTTAGTTTTTATTTTCTTGTTTAAACCTTTTTCTAAATTTTGATTTGATTAGACGTTGAGGATAAACCGGTACTAAAAGCTCTTGTGTCCTTGGACGACCTCGGTATCTTAGCAACACTATACTACGTTCACGATGGGTGCACTTGCCCATATGTGTGTCTAGTGTTAGTAAAATATCGTGTTTTATAAATTTAAAACTTGACTAAAGTGTAAAAAGGGCTAAAAATATACATAAATATATATAACGCACGACACGCATCAATAGAAGAAGTACAGATCCTTGGGCATTTAGTCAATCATGAAGGAATTCACGTGGACCCTACAAAAATTGAGGCAATTACCAAATGGAAAATCCCCGAGTCACCAACAGAGGTTAGAAGTTTCTTAGGATTGGCTGGTTATTATTGAAGATTTATTCGAGATTTTTCTAGAATAGCCATTCCTTTAACTAAGTTAACCTATAAATCCGTTAAGTTTGAATGGGGACCAAAACAAGAAGAAGCCTTTAGAATTCTTAAGCAAAGATTAACCAACACACCTATATTAGTGTCACCAGAAGGAACTGAAGACTTTGTAGTCTATTGTGGCGCTTCGAAGTTAGGTTATGGATGTGTATTGATGCAGCGTCAAAAAGTTATAGCATATGCATCTAGACAACTTAAGAATCATGAAGAGAATTATTCAACCCATGATTTAGAATTAGAAGCCATAATTTTTGCCCTTAAGATTTAGAGACATTACCTTTGTTTACCATTTTTACTGATCATAAGAGTTTAAGGTATGTTTCCGGGCAAAAGGAGTTAAACATGAGACATAGACGCTGGATGGAAATACTAAGTGATTACGATTGTAATATCCAGTATCATGCAGGAAAGACAAATGTAGTTGCTGATGCTTTAAGCCGAAAGTATCACGAAAAGCCAAAAAGAGTACGTTCCCTTAAATTAAATCTACAAGTAGATTTAAACGAACATATTAGAAAAGCACAAGAATCAGTAATCAAGGATGATACTGAGAAATTGAAAGGAATGATTAAAGAACTAGAACAGGGAACAGATGGAATTTGGAGATTCCATAAGAAAAGAATGTGGATACCCAAATTAGGAAACCTACGCCACTGTATATTAGAAGAAGCCCATAAGTCTAAGTATACGATGCATCCTGGAAGTGATAAGATGTATAAGTCTAAGTATACGATGCATCCTAGAAGAAGCCCATAATTTTTGGTGGATAGGAATGAAGAAGGATATAGCAGCTTATGTTTCTAAGTGTCTAACTTGTTCGCAAGTTAAAACTGAACATCAGAAACCCTCAGGTTTATTACAGCAGTTAGAAATGCCAATTTGGAAATGGGAATTGATAACAATGGATTTCGTTACCAAATTACCCAAAACAAGAAAATATAATGATACAATCTGGGTAATTGTAGATAGGCTAACTAAGTCAGCTCATTTCCTACCCATGAAGGAAACCTTTAGTATGGAACAGTTAGCTAAGTTATATGTAAATGAAATAGTTTCGTTACATGGAATTCCTTTATCAATTGTTTCTGATAGAGATAGCCGTTTTACCTGTCATTTTTGGACAAGTTTCCAAAAAGCAATGGGAACCAAGCTAAATCTAAGCACAACTTATCATCCTCAAACGGACGGACAAAGCGAAAAAACAATTTAGACAATGGAAGACATGCTCAGAGCTTGTGTAATTGATTTTGGAGGTAATTGGGATGATCACTTACCCTTAATAGAATTTTCTTATAATAACAGCTATCATACCAGTATCAATGCTGCTCCATTCGAACCACTTTATGGATGAAAGTGCCGAACTCCAGTCTATTGGGCAGAAATTGGAAACAATTATCTGGACCAGAGATAGTACAAGAAACAACGGAGAAGATTGTTCAAGTCAAGGAAATATTGAAAGCAGCACGTGATCGACAGAAAATTTATGCTGATAACAGACGAAAACCGTTGGAATTTCAGGTAGGAGACAAGGTGTTATTGAAAGTCTCTCCTTGGAAAGGAGTAGTCAGATTCATAAAAAGGGGAAAGTTAAGCCCCACGTATGTTAGACCTTTTGAGATTATTAAAAGAATAAGACCTGTAGCTTATCAGCTACAACTGCCAGAGGAAATGACAGGAATACATGATATATTTCATGTATCTAATCTCAAAAAGTGTTTAGCCGATGAATCATTAGTAGTGCCTCTTAAAGACATAGAGGTAAATGAAAAGCTTAAATTTGTAGAGAAGCCACTACAGATTGAAGACTGAAAAGTCAAGAATCTCAAACACTAAATTTGTAGAGATTAGTTCTAGTCAAAGGGAAATGGGATTCCAAGAGAGGACCAGAGTACACTTGGGAGCTCAAATCAGAAATTCAAAGGAAATACCGGCACTTATTCCAGTAGACCTCGAGGACGAGTTCTAAAACAAGGTGGGGAAGACATAACAACCCTCCAAAATTATTCCGACACCCCTAATATATTTAGAATGTCCCTATACGTCATAAAATACACCCCGTATACGAAAATCGAACCCAAAATACCTTACATAATAAAAAATTCAATAAAAATAAAATTATACAGTCTCTCGCGGGCCGCGGAGACTTGTTCTTCGACTTACGCGGGCCGCGAGCGATAGGACAAGAGGCGCAGCCCAGAGCTGCCACGTGTCACAAGCATGTCAAGTCTAGTCCCATGACTGGGCCAAGCTAGGGCCTACTACCCCTACGTCGTGGGGCGCGTAAGCCCTCTAAGTGGCCTTCGCAGGGCGCGACAAACCCGAAATCAGGCCCTATATAAGGAGGTCATCGGCCTTCAGTCCCAACTTTCTTTCTCTCTCGAATTTCTACATAGCAATTATAATTCCTGGGCATTATACCCCCTAAATAACGAAGTTCTGCCTTGTTGTAAGTATTTTAACCCCCGGTTACGTATTAGATACGCTGCCCGATTGATCTAGGGTTCCGTAACGGCTGTCGTGGTTCTGCCCGACGTAGTCGTTGGAATTCTATCTCGGGGAGGGTATTACTAATGGAAATATTGGGTTATTATACTAACGCGTGTGCATTGTGTAATTAATAGATAATCATCAGAAAATCACAAAAGAAAACCCTAAGATAACAATGTGAGTAATCCTCCTTTTTGCAAATTGTTTTTACAAAACCTCAAATATTTTACATTATATTACAGTGATTGAGTATTTGTATTCTACAATTATCATCGTTATGTTGGGGTTTTGTATACAAAATTTGTTACTACACTGTGAGTAGTAACATGACCACAAGTCGGGTTGACAGTACCGTGGGTGGTAATTAAGGTAGAAAAATAAACAAATGTAATTGCGCGACCGCCCTCAATGCTGTAAACGGTTTTACTTGTCTTGATTAAACTGGGATTCACTCACCAGTATTTCCCACTGACAAAATGTTTTTAAACGCGTTTCAGGTAACAAAATGTGAAAACCAATTAGAAGCCAGCTGGACAGCACTGAAGGCTTGGAAAAGTGGCTATAAAAGTTACCTATATAAAGAGATGTTTTTATTTAAATAAAATAGGGTTTATCCCTATGAAAATGTGTGTACTAGAAACTTGGGAATTTCACATGTATTTAATATTATAAAAGTGTGGTATTTTACTCTGATCAAATATTTCCTAACTACGGTCCTGATGTAATTTCCGCTGCCAAATTGATAAACACCGATACCACTGAAACTGGCCGCGACCGCCCGTTCCTGGGTAAATAGGGGACGGGGTTGCGACATAAGAGATTAGCCAAGCATGGCCTTTGATTGACAAGAACTCTTACAATCAATCTTGGATCCCGAGACTCTAAAGATGGATGATGGATGATGGTAGTGGATGTTGGTGTTGTAGTGGTAGTGGAATGGTGGCAAAGTGAGAGAGAAGTGGTTTCCCAAGGGATGCCTTTGAAGTGAACCAAACACTCCTATTTATAGTCAGAATAGTGCCCCGGCCATGGCCCCGTGTCCACTGGACACGGCCCATGGCCAGCTTCTTCTCTCCCTTCCTTAATTGCAGCTGTCAGCAAAGGGCCCCACACGACCCCTTGGCTTCTGGACATGGCCCTGTGGTCAACTCTTCGCTGTACTATCAAGATTATGCAAATCTAAGAGTTGACCACGCCCCATGGTGAGCTGGGCATGGCTCCGTGGTGGGTGTAGAAACTTCTGCAGGTCTTGTCTTTTTGTGTGAGGTCTGACCACGGCCCATGCCTGGCTGGGCACGGCCCCGTGGTCAGCTTCTGTTTTCTTGTTTTTGTCTTGGGAGATGCTACCGAGGGGTCGAGCATGTCAGTTATTCCTTCTTCTTGTATTTATGTTGGTTTTTGGCTTCTTATTTGTTCTTTTTGTTCTTTTAAGCTCATTTGGTCCTGTAAATTCATAAGGAAGAAAGAAACGCGTTTTCCAACATTAGTACTAGAAAAGGGTTGGTTTTATGCCTCTATTGATGTAATTTATATGTTGCATTTTGTACACATCAAATACCCCCATACTTGAATCTTTATTTATCCTCAAGCAAAACTCTTTAAATGTGGCTTACACACCCAAATGGAATAGGCAGAGAAGAAGTTTTGTGGCTTATCTTGAGTATCGGGAATCCAAGATCTTTATTTAAGTTTGTTTTTATTTTATTTACAATCCTATTCGTCATCATTTATTTAGAATAACTTATTAAGAAAAATTATTTATTTGAGCATAACATGCCTCTTTAAAATTCTATTTATATACAAGTTCACATACCTCGCGGGAGATCATTCAACATTCGGCCGAAGGTGTATTTTTGTGATAACACTCGATTCCGGCATGGAACTTACTTCTATCATACGCTTGCCAAGCGATCAAACCTCCTCCTTTTTAACTATAAACCTTTGTAAATATCCAGAGGACTTTGGAAAGAGTTAGGCTTGGGCTAAGGGTAGGTGGTTTTTGGGTTAGTAGTTAGTGAAATGGCGAAAAGCGTAAAAAGCGTCGGTTGTCGTAAAACTTTTTTGTTTTTGTGACATTTATTCCAACTAAGCATATTCAAACAAGATTTTTGAGGAACTTGTTTGGTTATTGCAAGATTCTAATTTTTTTGTCACGAGATAACCGAGCTTTTTACTAAAACAAATGTGTTTGAAAGGAAAAAGGTTTTGGTGGGTAATGGGTGTTTGTTTTACGGGTTTTTTAAATGAAAAGGTTTAGGCTCAAAGGGGTTAACTAGGGGGATTTTAGGTAGTGAAGTAAAAAGAAGGAAAAATAATGGTTTTGAAAGGAAAAGTTAGTCCTAATGCCTCCATCATTTACTTACTTAAGTTTAAGTTGGTAAGGACCAGGAATGTATCATCTTGGCAAGTTCTAGAGTCGTAAAAAACAAGCGGCTATTCACACAAGAAACGAAAATTAGCATTTAGTTTAAAGATGTATGCATGTATGCTCAATAAAGACTCAAAACTCACTTATTGTGGGAATGGGTTTATAGTGTGAACAAGTATATATAATCAAATTTTAAAAAGATTTGTCATGCCTTTTTATAATTTTCTTATTTGGTTCTTTTTATCACAACGCTATCGGTTGTAAATTTATAAAAACATAACCTTTTTAGAACCTGTTATTCCCAAATTAAACCAAGATAAGTAAAAAAATGATTTTTTTTAAAAGATTTGGGGTGATTAGCGGTTCCAATACGAGTTTTGTGTAAGGCTTGTTATTAGGGCTTGCAAGATTCAAGGTTTTAGCTCCCCCCCCCCCCCCCACACACTTAAGTTACACATTGTCCTAAATGTGTGCAAAACTAAGTTTTTAGGTTGATTTGAATGTGTAAAAGCGTGTTTAAAAACAGGTTTTTATGTTACTGGGTACTTGGCCACGGGCCCGTGTTGTCCGGGCACGGCCCCGTGGTCAGAGTGCCAGTAACAGAAATGAACAGAAAGTTGACCACGGGGCGTGTCTAGTGAGAGTTCCGGGCACGGGGCATGTTGGGTTGGCCACGGCCCTGTGCTGCACATGCTGGGAAGCTGAAAAAGTTATCGGAAGGCACTGTTTACCTGCATGGGGTGCGGTTTTAACGTCCCTTTGGGAGTTTCCATCTTTTTTAGTGTGATTTATTCCTGAAAAGTAAGACTAGACTAGAAAACATAAAAGTTAAACTAAATTAACTCTAAGGATAGTTCCGTGGAATGCCTCCGTGGTGCGCCACGTTTATAAGGGTCCTTGGCTAGACCCAAAGCTCGTCATATGTTACCCAAGTGGGATGTCTCGCATCCCGCGTTGCACCGTCGGAAAGCATCATCGAAGGTTGAGTCTATGACCTCCATGCAGTTGACCGGATCGTCCTCTACTCTTTTGCCAACCCCGAATTTCATCTCCTTGTTTCCAACCCTCAATGTTAACTTCCCGTCACTCACATCTACCATGGCACGAGCGGTGGCGAGGAATGGTCTTCCTAGAATGAGGGGAACTTCGGTTTCTTCTTCCACATCGAGTATGACAAATTCGGTCGGAAAGACAAATTCTCCGACCTTTACCAATAGATTCTTGGTGACACCTTGTGGGTATTTGACAGACCTATCGGCGAGTTGTATGCTCATTTTTGTGGGGCTCGGTTTTCCTAAGCCGAGTCGGTCAAACATTGATGCGGGCATGAGATTGATGCTAGCCCCAAGGTCGGCTTGTGCATTTCGTATGGGTGATCCCCCGATGGAACAAGGGATGGTAAAGCTTCCAGGGTCGATTTTCTTTTAAGGGAGTTTGTTAAGGAGTACGTCTGAGCATTCTTCACTTAGATTGACCAATTGCAATGTTTCAATCTTTCTTTTGTGGGTGAGGAAGTCTCTCATGAATTTTGAGTATTTTGGGATTTGAGTGAGGACTTCTACAAATCAGAGATTGATATGCAATTGCTTTAGTAAGCTTATAAATTTTATGAATTGCTCATCGGTCTTTTGGCGAAGTAACCGACCGGGGTAAGGTACCGAGGGGTTTTTTGTTGGTTCGGAATTTTGTGTGATAGTTGTTTCTTGGTTGGTTGAGGGTGAGTTTGTGGTTTGGTCGGGTGGATTGTTGTTGGTTGGGGGTAGTGGTGTTTCCTCGGGACCTACTTTCCGGTTTCTTAATGTTAAGAGGTGTACTTGCGCCTTTGGATTGGTATTCCTAGGTA
Source organism: Helianthus tuberosus (assembly GCA_030545235.1). NCBI lineage: Eukaryota > Viridiplantae > Streptophyta > Magnoliopsida > Asterales > Asteraceae > Helianthus > Helianthus tuberosus. The sequence goes on from CM060424.1 coordinate 140,330,846, forward strand.
ATGCGCCTTGTGGTCTCTCAGAGAAACTTTGTGCTAGTTGGCTTATTTGTTTTTCAATGTTTTGAATACTAGCTCGTTGGTTTCTAATGTCGGATTCCATTTATAGGAACCGATCCGAGTCCTTTTGTCGGTTTCTGAGATGAGGCATGTGATGAGGCCTTCAAGCCTCTCCCACCCCCTTGTTGTTGAGTGAAATTTTGTGACTCATTTCTTGGTTGTTGAAAGTTTGGTCATTGATTTTGATTTTGTTGGTTACTACTATTCGCGGACTCCCTCCAACCAAGGTTAGGGTGGTTACGCCAACCTTGGTTGTAGGTACCCGATGGGGGACCCGACGGTCTAGGTAGATTATCAATGTAGTTTACCACTTCCGTTTGGTTTTCCATTTCTTTTATACAACACCAATTTTCATGTGGCCCACCATGCCCTTCACAAGCCATAACCGAGGTCGTTTTTGCCATTTCTGATTTTTTTATTTTTAAGGATAGGGCCTCGATTTGGGCTTGTAAGGAGGTGTTCTCATCTACTTTATGGGCGCCCAGGGCAATAGACTTTGAGCCTCGGGGGGTGTGCCATTGAAAATTGTTTTGAGAATTTTCTCAATTTGATTATAGATTTCATTTGGGCGTCTATTACCTAGAAGTCCCCCAGAGCTTTAGTCGAGTGTTTGTCTCGTCTGTGGCAATAGTCCGTTATAGAAAGTGGATACTTGTTGCCACACCGCGAGACCATGATGAGGGCATTTCCATCCTTGAATCTTTCTCAAGTATCATATAAGGATTCCCCGTCCTCTTGTGAATATGTATTTATTTTAGTCATTAATTTAGCGGTTTTAGAGGGTGGGAAATACTTATATAGAAATTTTTGGGCAAGTTCATCCCAAGTGTTTAACGATCCACTTGGGAGGGTGTTGAGCCAAGCCTTAGCTCGGTCTTTTAGTGAAAATGGGAACATTCGGAGGTGGGCGGCGTAGTTTGATGCCCCATTGATCCGGAAAGTGTCACAAATTTCCAAAAAGTTGGTAATATGTAAGTGGGGATCTTCATCGGGTAGGCCATGGAATGTTGTGGAATTTTGGAGCATTTAGATCAAATGCGGCCGAAGTTCGAAGTTGTTGGCATCGACGTTCGGTGCATTGATCGCAGCTCCGAGGTGACTGACTGTGGGCCACAAGTAATCCATTAGGGTACGTTGATACACCTCGGGATTCGATCCCCCGAAGCCTTCTCTTGATTCTTGGCTTTTAGTCTCTTTCTTCAAAAGCGTTCGGGTTCATCTAGCGGTTCTTTTATGTCTTTATCGGAACTGGAGCTCATGCACTGTGTAGAGATTTCAGGCCCTGCAATTGAGTTCTAAGTTCTGCGATCAAAACAAAAAGTAAAGTTGTTCAGATCGTTTACCACGACCCCGTGGTCAATGGCCACGACCCGTGGTCGTGTTACAGTTGCTGTTTTCTAGATCCCAGTTACTAGGGAGTTCAGCACGGCCCCGTGGTGCACCTCCACGGCCTGTGGTCGCTCTTCTGTAACTAAGGAAACAAAAACTACCAGTAAGGATGATGGGCACGGCCCCGTGTCTGACCGGGCAAGACCCGTGCTGAGTTCTGCAGATTTTGATAAAAATTGAAAAAATCCTAAGAAAAAAGAAAAAATGTTAAAAATAAATAGGCCGATGATTTTAAACTTTCTTAAAATCCTTGTGTCCCCGGCAACAGTGCTAAAAACTTGGTGCGTGTCGAGCGTGATATGATTTTATTAATATTTTTAGTTCTTTTTACGCATTAGTCAAGTTTTAAATTTATAAAACACACTATTATACTAACACTAAACACACACCAGGGCAAGTGCACCCATCGCGAGCGTAGTATAGTGTTGGTAAGATACCGAGGTCGTCCAAGGACACAAGAGCTTTTAATACCGGTTTATCATCAACGTCTAATCGATCTAATTTTTTTTGAGAAAAGAGTTTTTAAACATGAAATTAAGTCTAAAAATTAAAAGATAAATAAAATGAAAAACAAATAGACAAGATAGAATCACTTGGATTCAACTCTTCTTTAATGTACCCTTTGATGATTTTCGCACTTTCAGACTTTTTAAGAGATTATCTTAGTTATAGTAGTAACCCTTCTTTTGAAGGTGACGTTACCCTCAACCCAGTGGTTTGAGTCAGCAGGGATACAATCCCAAAGGGTTGGAATATTGAAAGATAATTAAATAAGTTATTTATGCGAAAAGTGGTAGGCCCCTCTTTTTAAAGTGACGTTACCCTCGGCTAAGTGGTTTGAGTCAGCAAGGATACAATCCTAAGAAGCCGGTTTAACGTTTTAATAGTAGTTTACATATGAGGGGTTCAAGCTATTCACACCCCCGCAATCCAATACCTTTGGGGCATTGAAGGAGGTCCTAGTAAGCTTGAACCAAGTCTTCGCAGGATGTGTACTGTCACACCCCAACCGATGGCGGAAACATCGGGGCATGGCACTGAGCGAAACAGATTGTCTAGAAGTTTCCAAAACAACTATCATTACCAATTAATTTAAACAACATGTCCCATACCACGTCTTAAAAGATAACATAATTATTACAGACAAGATCTAGTCAAATTGTTATGTTCCGACAACTCAGATTTATTATAGGCAATTGTTTATTGGTTTCTAGACTTGTCCTAGCCTCAATTTCATCACCTCACAAATAAGCATCCTAGCAACTTAAGCACCTGTCACATATGTTAAAGTAAAAGTCAATACACATAGTGTAAAGGTGAGCATACAAGTTTGATAATAGCATATAGAGTTCGAAAGCATTACGCATAACCAGCACGTACACAGAGTGAAATGAGGCATGTTAGTTATCGACATGAACCTATCGATACCAATGACTATGGGTTGACTGCCCAAGGCAGTTCGCGATACATACTCACCACTGTGAGCCATGTAGGTAATTGTCCTTAACAACCCCCGAGTGAACGGGTGCTGAGTCCAAACTAATAGTACTACCGTTGCTAAGGCAGGTAGACAGCATTCCATGTGTAAACACAACAAACAAGCATTCATTTAGTCACGTATACATACGATAGCGGTTAACGTTTAAAGTATTGCGTAGTGTGTTCGATGTGCTTTTGAATAGGTAACGTATGTAACACCCAAAAGTGCGTAAAGAAAAAATGGATCGAGTATACTCACAACGATTGGTGGATTGAAGGGAGCGCTAGAGAGTAGGGTTATCCTGAACAGATTGATAGCATAACGATGAGCGACACGTAAAACGATATAGAGTGCAAGTGGGTAGGACAGCAGTTCGATCGGATGGTAGTCCGATCGGACAGCCGATCGTTCGGTTGACAGTCCGCTCGGATGGTCATCCGGTCGGGTGACCTTTCGAGTGGATTGTTCCCTCCTTTGAGAAGGACGTGTTTGTGTATGATGGCTTGACTTTTGAAGTTTTCGTTGTAGTATTTTGAAAACATTGAAGTAACTCTACCTTTCAGGTCGGTCGATCGGACGGTTGTTCAATCGGACGACAACCCGATTGGTTGGACACCTTAGCGAGAACAAGTTCACAGCAGGTTGTCACTCGATCGGACGGTGGTTCGATCGGGTGGCATCCTTTTGTGCATTGAACCTGTTGAAAATTGTTTAAGTGTCGAAGTTAAATGTCTCATGATTCGAATGGTAGTTCGATCGGATGGTAGTGCGATCGGACAACAATTCATTCAACATTCAGACTTCAAATGTTGGTAAAAATAGTTAATTGTGGGACCTAAGGTGCAAGTCAATCGGTTGACAACTCGTTCGGATGCTAGTTCGGTAGTCCAATCAGACGGCATTTCGTCCTGGTCGTTCCGTTCGTCTTACACTTGGTTATTGTGATAGTTTGTCGTTTTATCGGGATGTTTTGATAAGGTGTTAAGCAACAGAAACCTTGTCCATACTTGGTACCCCTGATCGGACAAGAATCACCTGAAAATCCGGTCAGTTAACGGTTCTAGACGGTGTTCCATGTTTAACCCGAAATCGGTAGTCTCGTGGATAAAATCCAGATCTTGAACCATCACAACCACAAGAATGAGTAGTAAGTCGGTACAAACTCCGATTCTATCGGTTTTGAATGCATTGAGTGTAAAAGAGTTGAAAGAAAGTTGAAAAACCATCTTTCAATCCTTTTTGTAGTGAATATGTTTAGATCAATGAAAGATCTTTGTTTCTTTATGTGGAAATCGGTTAGATCTAAATTGTTCTTGGTGGATTGAGGCCAAAACATGAAGTTCTTCAAGAACACATGATGACGTCATCCTAGAACACCTTGAATCTTGATGATTTCACGGTTAAAAGTTATGATTTAAAAGATAGAAATGTGTAGGAGTGCATGTAGATTAGGGAAGTACAAGATTTAGGACGAGATCTTACCGAGATTGCGAGAAATCGGAGAAAAAGCAAGGTTAGATCGCTGGTCGGACGTCAGTTGCCAAAAGTGGAAAGAATGATGGTGACAAGGGGTATTTATAGGGTTACCTGAAGTGGAAAGGAGCTGATCGATCGGGTGGCAGCCTGGTCGAACAGCCTGACCGATCGGACAGCAGTCTGATCGAACGGCTGGTCGATCGGCCAGTCACCTGGTCGATTGGTTCGAGTGTTTGGTGCGACGAGTTTGTCATTTCGATTGCGATTGCGAGCGTTTCGATGCATTAGAGTTTCCTAGTCAAATTACTTTTAATCCCAACTACTATATCAACATACAAGCATCCTTATTTCGTATTCGTTAACGTTTGCGATTCGATTGCGATTGAGTTCGATTGCGATTCGATTGATCACCACAACATAGCATAAATAAACATGCACAAGTAACACATAAGGCACACACACACGTATAACAATAACCAAAATGTGAAATTCGAGTTGCGAGTGCGATTGCGATAGCGATAAAGCGATTACCCATGCGATAAATAGCGATCAATATGAGATTATTAATAGATACTCCACATAATACAATCAACGCGATAATAAATAGATTAATTACAAGTCAAAGAAGTCAAAACAGGAATTGAGCAAGGGGAGACAGATCGCATTTAGCAATCTTTTCTTCCTTTGACTTCAATCTTGACTTTGACTTTGAATTTCGAAAACACGGGGTGTTACAGCCTCCCCTAGTTGAGGGAATTTCGTCCCGAAATTAGGCCGAAGCCGTAACAAACAACTGCGGGTACTTCGCCTTCATGTCGCTTTCGAGTTCCCAAGTGAACTTTGCGTCTCGTTTGCCTTCCCATCGGACTTTCACAATAGGAATGCGCGAGCGTCTGAGCTGCTTGGTTTGGCGATCCATGATTTCGACAGGCTTCTCCATGAAGTATAGTGTTTCGTTTACTTGGAGATTATCGAGAGGTACAATTAAATCATACTCAGCTAGGCACTTTTGGAGGTTCGACACATGGAAAGTCGGGTGGATATTACTAAGTTCCTCCGGTAGTTCGAGTCTGTAGGCAACTTTTCCGATCCTTTCCAGAATCTTAAAAGGTCCAACATATCGAGGCGCTAATTTCCCTTTCTTGCCGAATCTGACTACACCCTTCCAAGGTGATACCTTTAGGAGTACGTAGTCGCCAACGTCAAGTTCAAGGGGCTTGCGTCGTCTATCGGCGTAACGTTTTTGTCGACTTCGAGCTTTCAACAAGTTGTCTCTAATTTGGAGGATTTGTCAGTCGTTTCTTGCAGTAGCTCAGGACCGGTTAATTGCGAGTGACCGATCTTGTGCCACACAATAGGCGATCGACATCTTCTTCCGTATAAAGCCTCGAATGGTGCCATTTGAATGCTGGAATGATAACTGTTGTTGTACGAGAATTCGACTAATGGCAGGTATGCATCCCAATTACCACCGAAGTCTATGACACACGAACGGAGCATGTCTTCAAGAGTACGAATCGTTCTTTCAGTCTAACCGTTGGTTTCAGGGTGGAATGCGGTACTTAGGTTAAGCGTAGTACCGAGAGCCGCTTGAAACGTTTCCCACAGTCGCGAGGTAAACCAAGCATCACGGTCAGAGATGATGTCGTGAGGCATCCCATGTCGACAAATGATCTCGTTGGTGTAGATTCGGGCTAATAGTTCTACCTTGTAGTCTTCCCGTATTGGTAAAAAGCGAGCTGATTTGGTTAAACGATCAACAATAACCCAAATGCTATCATGACCTGATGGCGTGCGCGGGAGCTTGGTTATAAAATCCATAGCTATACTCTCCCACTTCCACATAGGGATCGGTGGTTGTTCGAGTAAGCCAGAGGGCCTTTGGTGTTCAGCCTTGACCTTTGAGCAAGTCAGGCACTTTCCAACGTAGAGAGCGATATCCCTTTTCATGCCAGGCAACCAGTACTTGTAGCGAAGGTCCTGCTACATTTTGTCGGCACCGGGATGAATAGAATACCGAGATTTGTGGGCTTCATCCATCAAATTCTGTCGCAAATTTGTTCTTTTGGGGATCCAAATTCGGTCCAGGTAGTGGAATATCCCATTCGACTTGTTCACAAGCTGGGCTCCATCGTGGTAGATTATTTCCTTCTTCAAAATGCGTTCATTAAAACAGGCATGCTTGGCTTCGCGGATGAGGGTCTCGAGATCATATTGGGCTTGGACATCACGAATGCTGAGCAGATAGCTCCGTCTGCTGAGTGCGTCGGCAACGACATTTGCTTTGCCCGGGTGATAACGAATCTCACAGTCGTAATCGTTGAGAAGTTCTACCCATCGGCGTTGACGCATATTAAGTTCAATCTGATCAAAGATATGTTGTAGGCTCCTATGATCGGTGAAGATCGTACACTTGGTACCATACAGGTAGTGTCGCCAAATCTTTAACGCAAAAACAACCGCGCCTAGCTCGAGATCATGGGTTGTATAGTTCTTCTCGTGGATTTTGAGCTGACAAGATGCGTAAGATATAACCGTATCCCACTACATAAGCACACAACCAAGACCAAGGTTGGAAGCATCACAATAAACAATGAAGTCGTCGTTTCCGTCGGGTAGAGTGAGAACATGAGCATTGCAAAGCATGTGCTTGAGGGTTTGGAAGGCAGACACTTGTTCGGTTCCCCAAACAAAAGGCTTGTCTTTATGAGTGAGAGCGGTAAGCGGCACAACGATTTTTAAGAATCCTTCGACAAATCGGCGATAATAGCCCGCTAGTCCGAGAAAAGAACGGACTTCAGACGGGTTCTTAGGTGTAATCCAACTCTTAACGGCTTCAATCTTCGCGGGATTGACGTGAATACCTTGACTATTTACAATGTGACCCAAAAATTGAACCTCCTCCACCCAGAATTCACAGTTGGAGAACTTGGCATAGAGTCGATTCCCCTGGAGTAGCTCGAGAACCAAACGTAGATGTTGTGCGTGTTCGGCCTTCGACTTGGAATAGATCAAGACATCGTCGATGAACACGACGACGAAATGGTCGAGATATGGTTTACACACACGATTCATCAGATCCATGAAAACCGCGGGTGCGTTGGTTAAACCAAAAGGCATAACAACGAATTCATAATGGCCATAACGAGTGCAAAATGCAGTTTTGGGTATATTCTCCTCTTGAATGCGTAGTTGGTGATAGCCTGAGCGTAGATCGATCTTTGAGAAACATGCAGCACCTTGTAGCTGATCAAACAAATCATCAATGTGAGGCAGCGGATAGCGGTTCTTGATAGTTAACTTATTCAATTCCTGATAGTCGATGCACATCCTGAATAACCCATCCTTCTTTCTAACGAAGAGGACTGGTGCAGCCCAAGGAGAGGTGCTCGGGCGAATGAAGCCTTTCTCAAGTAATTCCTGAAGCTGACTAGAGAGTTCACGCATTTCGGACAGTGTGAGTTGGTAAGGAGCTTTGGCAACAGGGTTGGCTCCAGGAATGAGGTCGATACGAAAGTCGATATCGCGACTGGGCGGTAATCCGGGAAGATCCTCTGGAAATACGTTAGGAAATTCTCGGACCACTGGAACATCGTTTACACCAGGTCTACCTTTCTTTTCCTTCTCTGCTACTACAATGTTAGCCAAGAAAGCTCTGTATTCCTTGCGGAGATACTTGCAAGCTTGGACACATGACATGAGCTTGAGACCTTTCGAAGCAGTTTCGCCATAGACACACAATAAATCACCATTCGCGAGCGAGAATCAAATCATCTTATCGAAGCACACAACTTCAGCATAGTTTTCGCGAAGAAAGTCCATGCTTACTATGACGTCAAAACTTCCGAGTTGCATCGGAATAAGGTCGATTGGGAAGATGTGATTCTTGAGCTCAAGAGTACAATCACGAAGAACAGAATTAACGGCGACAGTTCTTCCGGTAGCGACTTCAACATCGAATGTCGAAGGGAGATTGGAGCGCTTACGACTAAGGAGCTTCTCGAATTCAAACGACACAAAGCAATTGTCGGCTCCAGTATCAAACAAACACGATGCATAAATACCATTCACAAGGAACGTACCATTGACCACGTTGTTGTCAGCCTGGCCTTGGCGCACATTGATGTTGAAAGTTTTGGCGCTTGCGGCTTGTTGCTGTTGCTATTCTTGAGGGTGCTGCTACTGCGGCTCTTATTTCACAACCCTGTTCGGACATATGTTCGCAAAGTGGTTGGGATCACCACATGCGAAGCAGACTCGGGCGTTGACCACGGGTGCCTGAGCCGTTTGTTGGCCTTGCGGGGCTGGGAGCAGAGCTTGATGAGCAGTGGCTTAAGATGGTGCTTGGCGGGGACCAGTACGACAGTTAGCAGTGAAGTGGCCGTACATATTGCAGTGAGCGTAGAAACGGTGATGATAAGAGCATGTTGGGCAGCAGGGTGAGGGCCTGTGTATGCACGCTTTGTAGGTGGTGCATAGGTAACTGGTGCTGGGCGATGGTGAGACTGCTGCTGAGCCGGTACGGCTTGAAGTGGAGCAGCAGTGGTGGTGGCAGCACAGTTCTTGTTGCTGGAGCTGCTGTTGTTCTTCTTCTTCTTGCGGCGTGAGGACTTTGTCGATTGAGCGGCGGCGGTTTCAGTGGTTGGTGCGGCGGTGACTTGATGCAGGTTCTTCGAAGTTTTATCCCAAAAACCAGCTTTTACTCGCTTGTCATTGATTTCGGCGGCAAGCAAGTAGGTTTCTTCGATCGTTGCTGTCTTTGCGGCATGCAGAAAATCCGCAACACAGTCGGGTAGAGCTCGGATGTATTTCTTGATTGCCATGTCGGGCGTTTTCACTTGATCTGGGCAGATGATGCTGAGCTGCTTAAAGCGAGCAGTCAGGGTAGCGTTATCACCTTCTTTCTGCTGAATGTGCCAGAACTCGTCCTCCAGCTTCTAGCGCTCATGGGGAGGGAAGAACTCTTCGAGCATAACGTTCTTCAACTCGTCCCATGACAGACCATAGGCTGCATCATGTCCACGCTTGTTCCTTTCGGCCGTCCACCAATCTAGAGCGCGGGACTGGAAGACGCCGGTTGCATTCAGCGTGCGAAGATTATCAGGACATCCGCTATGTCGCAGAGTGACTTCGATTGAGTCAAACCATTGAAACAAATCCGTAGGGCCTCCTTCGCCGGTGAACTCTTTTGGTCCACATGCCTTGAACTGTTTGAAGTTGAAAGCAGCTTTGGGAGTTTCAGTTCTGGATTCCTCAGACGATTTGCTCATGTTTTCGTACAGTTCGCTGACGACTTGGGGTACAACCTTTGCCATTTGCTTAGTGATCATGGCAGCAAGGCGTTTGTCTGCTTGCTTTCAGCAGGCGTCTCGGGTAGCGCGAGATCCAGATGACGACATTGTCTGCAACAAACATCGTCACAGGACTCAACATGACGTATTCGAATCTCACCTCACACGTCTAATACTACTAAAACTCAGGAACACAATGAAACATGTATCACATAAACACGTGGGCACATAATCACAGATTCACATAAGCATAGAAGCACATAAACACATAAGCACATAAGCACGTATTTCACGTAAGCACAGTAGCACATAAGCACATAGCTTCACTTAAGCACATATTTTGCACGTATTCACCTTCCTGTGATCATACGTGTTCCTTTTTCCTTCCAAGTTACGATTGCGATCGAGAATTATGAGCACGATTATCGAGTAGAGATTGCGAATAAAACATGCGATTTGTTTGCGTTTTGAGGTAAAGGTGCAATGCGAGTAGTGTGTGTCGATCAAAGTAGAAGCGAAAATCGTATAAGTCTCATAAAATCAAAACACATAAGCAGGTAAATACACATACAGACACATAAAATCGACGAATCATTAGAGTCAGCAGTTGAAGGCTTAGAATTGAAACACATAAAAATCGAGAATTAGATTGTCTGCGGCTATTAGACATTGACTACCCAAAGTGATTCGACTATTCTCAAGGACTTGTTGTACACACTTTGACTTCTAGGATTGTGCTTTCGCCTCGAATCTTGGGCTTGGCACACATCCCTTTAGTCTTATTGTGACTTCATGTTGTTGGAGTCCATCGAGACCTTGGTGAGAGTTTTTGTAAAACCAAGTAAGGGTCGGAACAAATCGTCAAGGTTAGGGTTTCACCCCTGGCTTAACAACTTCATTCCTATTTTGATGAAATAAAAGAGAATTGTGCGTCAAAGTATGGATTTCACTCCTGATTCAACGCAAATTCTCGTGTTTATAGATAAAAATGTGGGTTGATCAAGCAATTTAGTCGAGAGTTTGCGGTTTTCACACCTAATCTTGACTTAATCGCTCATTCATATTTGAAAATTCGAGTGCAGCGATAGTGTAGCATAGGCGAGAATAGCGAGAAATAGCAAGTACGCTCGCACATAATCCTTACTGGAAATGCACTAGTCGGTCTGTTGGTTCCTAACTATAGACTAGGTCTCTAAGACATCGACCCGGGCTAGGTCGAGTCTTGCCTAATTCCCTATAGTTATGGCTCTGAAACCAATCTGTCACACCCCAACCGATGGCGGAAACATCGGGGCATGGCACTGAGCGAAACAGATTGTCCAGAAGTTTCCATAACAACTATCATTACCAATTAATTTAAACAACATGTCCCATACCACGTCTTAAAAGATAACATAATTATTACAGACAAGATCTAGTCAAATTGTTCTATTCCGACAACTCAGATTTATTACAGGCAATTGTTTATTGGTTTCTAGACTTGTCCTAGCCTCAATTTCATCACCGCACAAATAAGCATCCTAGCAACTTAAGCACCTGTCACATACGTTAAAGTAAAAGTCAATACACATAGTGTAAAGATGAGCATACAAGTTTGATAATAGCATATAGAGTTCGAAAGCGTTACGCATAACCAGCACGTACACAGAGTGAAATGAGGCATGTTAGTTATCGACACGAACCTATCGATACCAATGACTGCGGGTTGACTGCCCAAGGCAGCTCGCGATACATACTCACCACTGTGAGCCATGTAGGTAATTGTCCTTAACAACCCCTGAGTGAACGGGTGTTGAGTCCAAACTAATAGTACTACCGTTGCTAAGGCAGGTAGACAGCATTCCATGTGTAAACATAACAAACAAGCATTCATTTAGTCACTTATACATGCGATAGCGGTTAGCGTTTAAAGTATTGCGTAGTATGATCGATGTGATTTTGAATAGGTAACGTATGTAACACCCAAAAGTGCGTAAAGCAAAAAGGGATCGAGTATACTCACAGTGATTGGTGGATTGAAGGGAGCGCTAGAGAGTAGGGTTAGCCTGAACAGATTGATAACATAACGATGAGCGACGCGTAAAATGATATAGAGTGCAACTGGGTAGGACAGCAGTTCGATCGGATGGTAGTCCGATCGGACAACCGATCGTTCGGTTGACAGTCCGCTCGGATGGTCATCCGGTCGGGTGACCTTTCGAGTGGATTGTTCCCTCCTTTGAGAAGGACGTGTTTGTGTATGATGGCTTGACTTTTGAAGTTTTCGTTGTAGTATTTTGAAAACATTGAAGTAACTCTACCTCTCAGGTCGGTCGATCGGATGGTCGGTCGATCGGACGACAACCCGATTGGTTGGACACCTTAGCGAGAACAAGTTCACAGCAGGTTGTCACTCGATCGGACGGTGGTTCGATCAGGTGGCATCCTTTGTGCATTGAACCTGTTGAAAATTGTTTAAGTGTCGAAGTTAAATGTCTCATGATTCGAATGGTAGTTCGATCGGATGGTAGTCCGATCGGACAATAATTCATTCAACATTCAGACTTCAAATGTTGGTAAAAATAGTTAAGTGTGGGACCTAAGGTCCAAGTCGATTGGTTGACAACTCGTTCGGATGCCAGTTCGATCGGACGGTAGTCCAATCGGACGACATTTCATCCTGGTCGTTCCATTCTTCTTACACTTGGTTGCTGTGATAGTTTGTCGTTTTATCGGGACGTTTTAATAACGTGTTAAGTAACAGAAACCTTGTCCATACTTGGTACCTCTGATCAAACAGGAATCGCCCGAAAATCTGGTCAGTTAACGGTTCGAGACAGTGTTCCATGTTTAACCCGAAATCGGTAGTCTCGTGGATAGAATCCAGATCTTGAACCAACACAACCACAAGAATGAGTAGTAAGTCAGTACAAACTCCGATTCTATCGGTTTTGAATGCATTGAGTGTAAAAGAGTTGAAAAACCATCTTTCAATCCTTTTTGTAGTGAATATGTTTAGATCCATGAAAGATCTTTCTTTGTTTATGTGGAAATCGGTTAGATCTAAATTGTTCTTGGTGGATTGAGGCCAAAACATGAAGTTCTTCAAGAACACATGATGACGTCATCCTTGAACACCTTGAATCTTGATGATTTCGCGGTTAAAAGTTATGATTTAAAAGATAGAAAGGTGTAGGAGTGCATGTAGATTAGGGAAATACAAGATTTAGGATGAGATCTTACCGAGATTGCGAGAAATCGGAGAAAAAGCAAGGTTAGAGCGCTGGTCGGACGTCAGTTACCAAAAGTGGAAAGAATGATGGTGACAAGGGGTATTTATAGGGTTACCCGAAGTGGAAAGGAGCTGATCGATCGGGTGGCAGCCTGGTCGAACAGCCTGACCGATCAGAAAGCAGTCCGATCGAAAGGCTGGTCGATCGGCCAGTCACCTGGTCGATCGGTCGATTGGTTCGAGTGTTTGGTGCGACGAGTTTGTCGTTACGTTTGCGATTTGATTGCAATTGAGTTCGATTGCGATTCGATTGATCACCACAACATAACATAAATAAACATGCACAAGTAACACATATGGCACACACACGTATAACAATAACCAAAATGCGAAATTCGAGTTGCCAGTGCGATTGCGATAGCGATAAAGCAATTACCCATGCGATAAATAGCGATCAATATGCGATTATTAATAGCTACTCCACATAATACAATCAACGCGATAATAAATAGATTAATTACAAGTCAAAGAAGTCAAAACAGGAATTGAGCAAGGGGAGACAGATCGCATTTAGCAATCTTTTCTTCCTTTGACTTCAATCTTGACTTTGACTTTGACTTTCGAAAACACGAGGTGTTACATGTACACTGAACGAGACAAGAACTTTACCAAACCACCCCCTAACCCCCTTCCAGGTAGTTAGCACGCTTTATATAGACTGTAAAGATACAAATGAGCAAATCAATGACATCATGAAGAAATGGTTAGGAAAATTCACTTTCAACATAAGAAACTAGTTATTAAAGTCATTAATACATACCTAATTAAAAAGTGCTGAAAGATTAAAAATCAAAAGTAATACATTAAAGACATGTCTTCACCAAATGATGTAAGAGATTAGCCAAGCATGGCCTTTGATTGACAAGAAATCTTACAATCAATCTTGGATCCCGAGACTACTACACACTCTAAAGATGGATGATGGATGATGGTGGTGGGTGTCGGTGTTGTAGTGGTGGTGGAGTGGTGGCAAAGTGAGAGAGAAGTGGTTTGCCAAGGAATGCCTTTGAAGTGAACCAAACACCTCTATTTATAGTCAGAACAGTGCCCCGGCCACGACCCCGTGTCCGCTGGGCACGGCCCGTGGCCAGCTTCTTCTCTTCCTTCCTTAATTGCAGCTGTCAGCAGAGGGCCCCACATGACCCCGAGGGGTCGGGCATGTCACGTTATTCCTTCTTGTATTTATGTTGGTTTTTGGCTGCTTATTTGTTCCTTTTGTTCTTTTATGCCCATTTGGTCCTGTAAATTCAAATGGAAGAAAGAAATGCGCTTTTTCCAACATTAGTACTAAAAAAGGTTGGTTTTATGCCTCTATTGATGTAATTTATATGTTGCATTTTGTACACATCAGTCATAGTATTTGATGACTATTTAAATCATCTTGTGGATATTATGTGATAGTTTGACTCTTGACAAGTTAGGTAGGAGCTTAGAAAGGAATGGGGCAAACGGGTTAAAGGTGCGAGGAAGCTCGAACGGGCGCAAGGTAAGTAAAGCTTACACCTCCTAGAATAGAACCACTACTTATGTGGTAGAAAGTATTTTGGTTAATAACAAGGGTTAACAGAGAACCAGATGCGGTTAGCCGGTTAAATTTTAGGATAAGGCCCCATGGTGTAAACCATGAAATGGGTCAAAAAGAATAAAATTATGATGAACTAATTTTGGTGATGAATGAGGAATCGTTAAGATGGAACCCCATGGTGAAATTTAGTGAAAACCATGAAACGGGTCAAAATGGGTAAAACTATGTTAAATTACATTTTAATGATCAAATAAAGATTTGTAGAAATAAGACCATATGATGTAAGCCATAACGGGTCAAATGGGTAAAATGGTAAGTAATCACATGTTGGTGATCAAATAAAGATTTGTAGAAATAAGACCCTATGGAGTAAATCATAACGGGTCAAGTGCGTAAAATTTGTGTTGAATCACAATTTAGTGATAAACGATAAGTTGTAAGGTTGAGAAACCTAAAGGGTAAATCAAGAATGGGTCAAATGGACACGAGTCATACGTGTCAAATGGTGATGCTATCACCATTTGAATTTGGTATTTAATGCTCTGTCTGATTAAGTTCCATACTTACAGGTAAACATAATGTAAAGGCATGCATTGCCATGAGTTAGCAAAGAGAATCGCAAGGTATTGATAATGGGCATTGCTTTGACCCCGCCAGGTATTTGTAATGAGTTATACTTTTGATAAGGGTCTTATGGTATGACTAAAGATGGTGTAGCCAGAATTGGGTAATTGTCCACCTAAAGTGTGGTTGTACTTGTAATTGGGTAAAATGGTCCTTAGATCCAAGAATATGTCTATGATGTAAAAGTACGGCTAAATGAGTTTCAAAATACAAGGCCACTGAAAATCTGTATATCACTTGGGACATAATCAATGTTACCAAGGTAACGAGCTAAATGTGTTCACTAGGTTCTATTTAACTTGCAAATTCCCCAGTTTAGCAAAAAAGGCTTAAATATTACTGAAGTGCCATCGGATAATGGGTTTGGGTATACTACTTCCAACGGTCGATTTGATAATGATTCCTATGATCGATTTATTCATTCCGATAACTACATATGGTAGGTAGGCTTTGGCTAAATGGCTTAAAGTCTCATAACAAGTTGTTTGGGTAAAGCGTCATACCAGAAGATAATATTGGAATGTTAAGGTTTCGCCTAGAGTAACCAACCACAATTGAGGATTTAGTTGGAAGAAATGATGAAAACCTAGATAAGAGAATAGGAGGGATGAACAAGAATGCATAATGCCTTTTAACAGGTCGGTTGGGTAATTAACTCCAAACTGAAAGAATGAATTGAAAAACTAAAGAATTCAGGTTCGGATCAAGGAAATGAATATATAAATCTGGGTGAAAGTCCTAAAAATGGTAAACTTGAAGTTGGGTGAAAAATTGTGAAAATTTGGCAAAAATTCGGCTAAGGAGGAAAAACTACCAGTCCCCACAAGTTTCTAGAAAAGGCCCCCCGCTCTACTCGAGGGGACTATACTGTCCATGCACGTGGCGTGGTGGCACTCCAAATCAAGAAGAGTGTTTTATTTGTTATTTTTAAATGTGTTTGACCGTTTAACTTAAACACTAATTGTTTTTGGTGTTTATGATAGGCATACTCAAAGGCGGGAATCGAACGGATTCCCAAGTATGTGAAGAACCGAACACTATTAAACCTATATCTACTTGGAAACATTTATGGGAAGGTTGTAGCATGATCATGCATGACAAAGCTTTTGAGTTTAAAACTTTAATGTCTTTAAGCTATAAGTTATGTGTAATAATCCGTTATGTCACTTTGTCTAGGTTATTAGTTAACCAAGAATCGTAAGTTATTTGTAAAAAATAAAAATAAATGTAAGACCAAATCATCCGATTACTTAAGATATTCGATATAAATAGAACGAGTGTTACATTACCATTGTCATATAAACACACTTGAAAAAATGACTAATTTCATGATGTTTTATTTGGGAAAATCACTAAAATAAACATTTAACAAAAATGTGTTTACCAAAATTCCAATGACTTAATTTTTAGGTTATTGATTTGAACGCTTGTTTTTAGATATTTAGGAGAAAACCAAATCACAAGAGGATACGTGACAATATTTACGTCAAATGAAAAGTTAACAGTATCTTGTGATTAATGGTTTGGTTTTGTGCAAAAATGGTAGACATATCTAGTATTGGTATTGTTTTTTTAATTATTTATTTTAACAATTAGGTTAATAATTTAATCAAAAATTAATAACTATATATATATATATATCAAGAATGGGGTTTTCTAATAGCATACCCCCTGTCTATCCGCACACTTTTCCAATTCAATACACATCGTATAGGCCTATACGATGCGAATTGAAATAAAGTAAAGGACATGGTAGACTGACAGGTGCAGGTTATGTCTGGCGGCGGGCTTGATATGCATCGTATAGGCTTATACGATGCGTATCAAGGCGCTAATTTTTTTAAGTTTATTTTTTGGTGTGTGGTGTTGAATGCGACCCAAGAAACGAAAGGTATTTCGAGCAGTTGGTCGATGAAATGATAGATAAAGATCATGACACGATCATATCCATTTTCAAGTATTAGACTATATAGTCTAAGATGAAATATATTAAAACCATTCAAGCCCACAAGTCTACAATGTGTTACGGTGAGATTTTTCAATTTTGCACAGTGGAAGAAAAGACCAGCTGTAACACCCTGACCGTGTAATACAACAAACCGCGGCGGAAACATCGAGAGTCATGTCACAGAATCATTGTTTCACAACACATGGTAATTGAAGTTTTGTTTTATTTCATTAATAGACTCAATGTTTTGATACAACCCACATAAATACAAACAATTGTCTTTCAAGTTTTAAAGTCACTAAGGCACGAGTCCATCCTATGTATAGCATGCATCAACAATCATCACGTAATAGAACCTGAAACATTTGTGAAAATAAAACATCAGAATAAAAATGCCTGTAAGTAACATAGGTTTTGTGAATTAGGTTCATGGCTTTGGATAATAAAAGAAAAGATTATATGTTTACAAAAAATAGCCATGAATCCTTGATAAAGTTTGGTTTCTAACACGTTTTGCTTTGATAGAAAGGTTTGTAGTATATGGAAAATATACTTTGGTTTTGAAATAATATAATAGGTATTATATCAAATATACTTTGGTTTTGAAATAATAGATTAAGTAGGATATCAAATATACTTTGGTTTTGAAATAGTTGAATTGATAGTATATCAAAATATAATTTGGTTCATGAAATAATAGATTAAGTAGTATATCAAAAATATACGTTGGTTTAGAAAATGAAAGCATCGGTAGTATATCAAAATATACTTTGGCTTGAAAATAGCATATCAAACTATGCTTTGGTAATATATCAAAATAAATTCACAGAATCGGTAGTATATCAAACTATACTTTAATAAACAATATCACATTGGTAGCATATCAAACTATGCTTTGGAAGTATATCGAAATATACTAAAATTGTGATTTGGTAGTATATCAAACTATACTTTGGTTTAAAAAGATAGCATATCAAACTATGCTTTGATAGTATATCAAAATATACTTTGGTTTAGGAAATCAACAAAGATAAGTTTTTATGGCTTAATTGGAAAACCTTTGTAATAGCACATTGTGGACGTTTGGCAATACATTCAAACCTAGTGTATCAAACTACACTTTGGTGACTATATATTTATCACGAAGGCAAGATCTATTTGGTTTAAACTTTGGTTTCTGGCATTCCGTACAACAGGAATGGGGGTGTCAAGTCCTATAGCGCTATATCGTACTACCAATCGGCATGATCATTGTTAATGAGTGTATAAGTATATAAATACGCACCAACAATAGTCTTACAAACTTTGAAAATCAGTATTTAAGCCATATATAGCAGTTTCAATTCATTAAAGGATATGTACTATGCATGTAAAATCATATAGCTTGAAATCATGAAAACAATGAATAGGCACATATGAATCACCCCAAAACATTTGGAAAGCATAAAAGAGGGGACTATGTACTCACATGGGATTGCAAAGAGTCCTCGAATCAAGTGAGATAACAAAGCTTCAAATGTGTCTTGTGTTCTGGGATGAAGAATATTCAGATGGGAGGCATCCAAATATGGTAGCACTCCAACTTAGAGCTTATGGGTGAACAAGAAAGGAAATGAGCAAGGATTGAAGAAGAATGCCTTGTTATTTATAGTATTTCATGAAGCACAAGATCATGCCACATGTCTTGAGTGTTGCCCAAGGATGATTATGATCAATCCATGTGTCCAAGATCAGATTTTATGCTTGGAGATCACACAAGATTGCCCACAAGATTGAAAACCATGAAAGAAAAACATTTGCAGCAACCTGATTTAAAAAAAAAACTTTCTGCCCAGGTCCCGCTGTCATGCCCCGAGACTAAAACATCCCCAGGGTGTCGCGCCCCGCGAGCCTTCTTCAGCACATTTTCAATTTTTAGCGAAACAGGCCCCTGCACCATTTTAATGCGTTTTTGACGTGTATAACCCCCGTTAACCTCAAATTCAGGCTTTATAAGGACGTTATAGCATAAGGGACTTGAAATATGTCCGGAAATGTTGTGGATGTCGGTTCGTTTGGCTGTACGGTCGCGTTTTGCGCTTAATTACGACGAACGCTCAAACAGACGCTAAAACGATCGAATTACGCAACAAAGGACATTTTTGCATTCACGTCACTAAAATACGATGTTTTAATGATTACTAAAATTTTTGGATGTGCGTATATGGTCTGTATGCAGAAATACGCGAATTTGCATACTTTCGTAGTTTTGACGCTTTTAGTCCCTATGATCGAATAAACATGATTTTGACATACCTAACCATTCGAAACTTATTTCTAAGTTATATTAAGGGTATTTAGGGCATGTTTAACTTATGTCACTGTTCTGGAGTGTACGTTGCATTAAACTGATTACGTTTGCGTAATAGTTTACGTAAAACTTCTAGAAAAGCTTCTCAAGAATTCGATATCGTACAAGATTTGATATGTATAAATGTCACATGTAATTATACAATCCCGAATATGAAACACAAGATTTCATTAGATTCGTAATTGTTCGGAATTGTACAATGGTCGTAAAGGCACAAATGTCACAGTCTCCCCTACTTTAGGAAATTTCGTCCCGAAATTTAATTTTAGAGGAAACTTGTGAAAACAGATGTGATTGTTTCGCTTTCAAATAAATCCTCCATTCCCTAAGTAAAACTCTGGGCCACGTTTGGATTTCCAGCGAATTTGTTAACTGTACTCGTCTGTTGTCTATCGAAAAAAGTTCAGATCCGAAGATTTTAACTTCATTCCAATAGGTAGGTGTATGATTGCACCGAACCTCAAGAGCGCCATGTAAATGTCAAAGTGGTATATTCGAAGAGAGTGTGAACTCGAAAAGGAGTTGGAGTTTCGAACAACGAATGGAAGAATGTTTCCTATGAAGACTATTATAGGAAACTTGTGTGTGTGTTCGAAGTTTGGAGTCGGAGAGTGTAAGATAAAACAACATTGGTCAAGGTCCAGAACTTCTAGCAACTTAATAACACTACGCTTGCAATGTAATATGGAACACTTATATATAGGAAGTACCAGTGGCGTATCCACCATGCCCTTATTACATTGTTCTCGTTTCGTTGTTCTTATCACTATAGGTTTTAACATATGAAAAAATTTGTTGTGGTTTCTATGCACTGAATTGCATAATTATGTATGCATCCATAATTACTCAATTCCTTGCATAGTCCGCACAGTTCATTTTATGATGTGTAGGGGAAAAATCAAACGAATAAACATGTAATGCCTTGACTAGACCACCAAAGGGTCCTTTTAACTAGATCAACGAATGATCTCTTTAACTAGATCAACACATGATCTCTTTAACTAGATCAATGTACGATCTCTTTAAATAGACCACCAAAGGGTCTCTTTAACTTTAAATCAAATAATTGTTTTGGATTAGTACTTTGGAATCCAAGGGTCTGACTATTTGCATAGAAAAGCCCCTTAAGGATTTAAGATAGTACTTAGGATATCCCTCTGAGAATCTATCATATGAAAATATGGAAGATTCTACAACGATTTGGATAGTGAGCATTTGAATCAATTAAACACATAATCACATAATCGTCAACTTAGTCAATAACTTGTTCATCAACTTGTACATATGCATTTAAAGTACACTAGGAATCCAATCAAGGACTTCAATTAGTACTTTAAACATCCACAAGAATCTAACTATGAAGATAGGAAGATCTTATAAGGATTTGGTTTGGTCTCATTGAATCATGACATATGTATTAAAGCACACTAAGAACCCAATTAAGGACTTCGATTTGCACTTTAAATATCCACAAAGATCTAACTATGAAGATAGGAAGATCCTATGAGGATTTGGGATTTGTGTAGTGAAAATGTTTTGAAAATCATGTACTAGGTATGCTAGGTCAATATATGAAGCAAAAAGGATCCTTGAAATCAATGTGCTAGGCATGCTAAGTCAACATACGAAGCAAAGTGTCTTTGAAAACTATGCATTGGATCTTTGAAAACATATTTGATGTTTTTGAAATCATATGTAATGTTTTGAAACCATGTGAAATATCTTTGAAATCATATGCTATGTATAATGTTATGAAAATCCAGAAAGTAATGATATCCACATAGACATATTGCATAAGACCAATTAA
Organism: Helianthus tuberosus; assembly: GCA_030545235.1. Lineage (NCBI taxonomy): Eukaryota > Viridiplantae > Streptophyta > Magnoliopsida > Asterales > Asteraceae > Helianthus > Helianthus tuberosus. Next base: position 140,352,064 of record CM060424.1, read on the forward strand.
GGACTTATGAAAAGTACCATAAGGTATCCTATCAAGGATTTAAAGTGGTACTTCGGGTATTTGTTAAGAGTTATAACTTGTACCTTGTACTTTTGTTTCTTAGAAGAAATGAGTACTTAGGATTTTTTTTGGAGATCGCGAACGATCTCAAATAGGGATGAAACTACGAGAGTAGTTTAATTTGCAAGGAATCATATCCTTGGTGTCGGTATTGTAGGGGTATGTCACACACACGTAATCGCATTGGTTTTGCAAATAAAATTAAAATAACAAATTTATTTATATACCAACTGGAATGTTTCAAGTTTCACAGATAACAACAAGGAAAATATAAAAGTTTAATTGTTCACTGCTGCATTGTCATTTGCATGTGCCTCGTTTATGTTAAATACTCGTCCACGTGCTGGATTTGCATAAACAAGATTTGGGCAATTGTTTCGATGGTGAGTAAGATCACCACAGTTGTAACATGATCCATGTTGCTTGAGCAGCAGCAGGGTTTGCAACAGTTTGGTTTTGGGTAGCAAAACGGCATGCATTGACCAAATGTCCCAATCGTCCACAGTGGGTACATTGGTGAGATGGTGTTTGATTCAGATGATGACGGTTACATTTGTTGAACAGAGGTGCAGTGCCGGCATATGTTTTCCTAGCACGAGGTTGTGCCAGTTGGTTGGGGGCAACTTGATTGTTCTGATCAACCACTGTGAAGTTTTGTAAAGCCTTACGCTTCTTTGACTTCTTGGAGGATTTAGTTTTGTTATCCTTTGGTTTTTCTTGTTTAGTCTTGTCCGATGGTTTCTTGTCGCCTTTCCGGAAAAGTTTACCCTTCCTGACTTGAGATTCAATCAGGGTAGCGGATAGCTCAATGGCATGTCTAACTGTGGTAGGGTTGCTACCAGTAACAATGTCCTGAACTGGGTCAGGGAGGCCATCAATGTACTTTTCAATTACCTTATCCAAAGGCGTAACCATGGTAGGACATAATATACTTAGCTCCTCATAACAATCAGTGTAGGCTCGATGTTCACCACTATCTTGTTTAAGATCATGGAATTCGTTTTCAAGCGCCCTTTGTTCATGTCATGGCATAACTCCTTCATCATAAGAGCTCGAAGCTCTTCCCATGTTTGTGCCATTGCCACATCGGCACCCCTATCCCTCATCACACCGTTCCACCATGTGAGTGCTCTTTTCTGGAACACACTCGATGCAAACTCAACCTTTCGCTCGTTTGGGCATTGTACATGACGACAAGTGCTTTCGAGACTCTCAAACCACTGCAGGAGCCCAGTAGCTCCTTCAGACCCACTAAATGCGAGTGGCTTAGCTGAGTTGAACTGTTTATAGTTGCACGGAGCGGGTGCATTGTTGTTATTGTTATTGTTTGCTTGATTTAACTGTATTACTAGGTTTGGGAGCACAACAGCGATTTGCTGAGCGATTATGGCTGCCATAACGACATCTTGAGTTTGATCACGTCGAGGAGGCATTCTAAAAGAGCAGAAAAACATGAGAGAAAACGAGTCAGATGATATTGGATAGTTAAAATTGAACGTTTAAAAATATCGACAAAGCATAAGGATTGTAGTCATTTTTTCGTTACCTAAAACAAACAAACGACACGATAACTAATCAAAGTAAATGGGTCTTTATAATGTATCGCGAAGATATGTTTTAGCCTATAGGTGGACACTCACCCCAAGGTATCCCAACTAAGAGTGACTGGTCCGATGATGTGGATTTGTACGAACACTCTAGCCTTAGACAGAAAACTCAGGGTACATGCACCCACCCTTCTAGATTACACATGTTCACATTATTAAAGCTCAAACTTTGACGAGATTTTGAAAACATCAAAGGCTTAAAAGCCTAAAACAAATCATCTAAGGATAGATGATTTCTGGCGAAGTTTTGGAAAAATTTTGACTCAAGAGAATGAATTATGTTTTGTTTTGTTTTGTTTTTGGTAATCACCTAAAGATAGGTGATTGGTATTGTATTACGAATCTAAACGCAAGAAGAACTCGCATTAAGGTCCTAGAAATGTTATAGACGAGGTCAAGAGCATTACTAATAACCTAATTCCCTATAACCATGGCTCTGATACTGACTTTTCCGTAACACCCCGACCGTGTAATACAACAAACCGCGATGGAAACGTCGGGGAGTCATGTCACAGAATCTTTGTTTCACAACACATGGTAATTGAAGTTTTGTTTTATTTCGTTAATAGACTCATTGTTTTGATACAACCCACATAAATACAAACAATTGTCTTTCAAGTTTTAAAGTCACTAAGGCACGAGTCCATCCTATGTATAGCATGCATCAACAATCATCACGTAATAGAACCTGAAACATTTGTGAAAATAAAACATCAGAATAAAAATGCCTGTAAGTAACATAGGTTTTGTGAATTAGGTTCATGGCTTTGGATAATATAAGAAAAGATTATATGTTTACAAAAAAAATAGCCATGAATCCTTGATAAAGTTTGGTTTCTAACACGTTTTGCTTTGATAGAAAGGTTTGTAGTATAAGCAAAATATACTTTGGTTTTGAAATAATAGAATAGGTAGTATATCAAATATACTTTAGTTTTGAAATAATAGATTAAGTAGTATATCAAATACACTTTAGTTTTGAAATAGTTGAATTGATAGTATATCAAAATATACTTTGGTTCATGAAATAATAGATTAAGTAGTATATCAAAAATATATGTTGGTTTAGAAAATGAAAGCATCGGTAGTATATCAAAATATACTTTGACTTGAAAATAGCATATCAAACTATGCTTTGGTAGTATATCAAAATATACTTTGGTTTAGAAATTCACAGAATCAGTAGTATATCAAACTATACTTTAGTAAACAATATCACATTGGTAGCATATCAAACTATGCTTTGGAAGTATATAGAAATATACTTAAATTTTGATTTGGTAGTAAATCAAACTATACTTTGTTTTAAAAAGATAGCATATCAAACTATGCTTAGATAGTATATCAAAATATACTTTGGTTTAGGAAATCAACAAAGATAAGTTTTTATGGCTTAATTGGAAACCTTTGTAATAGCACATTGTGGACATTTGGAAATACATTCAAACCTAGTGTATCAAACTACACTTTGGTGACTATAGATTTACCACGAAGGAAAGATCTATTTGGTTTAAACTTTGGTTTCTAACATTCCATACAACAGGAATGGGGTGTCAAGTCCTATAGCGCTATATCGAACTACCAATCGGCTTGATCATTGTTACTGAATGTATAAGTATATACAGTATTTAAGCCATATATAGCATTTTCAATTCGTTAATGGATATGTACTACGCATGTAAAATCATATAGCTTGAAATCATGAAAATAATGAATAGGCGCATACGAATCACCCCAAACCATTTGGAAAGCATAAAAGAGGGGACTGTATACTCACTTGGGATTGCAAAGAGCCCTCGAATTAAGTGAGATAACAAAGCTTCAAACGTGCCTTGTGTTCTAGGATGAAGAATACTCAGATGGGAGGCATCCAAAGATGGTAGCACTCCAACTTAGAGCTTATGAGTGAAGAAGAATGCCTTGCTATTTATAGTATTTCATGAAGCACAAGATCATGCCACATGTCTTGAGTATTGCCCAATGATGATTATGATTAATCTATGTGTCCAAGATCAGATTTTATGCTTGGAGATCACACAAGATTGCCCACAAGATTGAAAACCATGAAAGAAAAACATGTGCAGCAAGCTGATTTAAAAAAAAAAATACTTTCTGCACAGGTCCTGCTGTCGCGCCCTGCAACCAAAACACCCCCAGGGTGTCGCGCCCCGCGAGCCTTCTTCAGCACAGTTTCAATCTTTAACGAAACAGGCCCCTGCACCATTTTAATACGTTTTTTACGCGTATAACCCCATTAACCTCAAATTAAATCTTTATAAGGACGTTATAGCATTAGGGACTTGAAATATGTTTGGAAATGTCGTGGATGTCGGTTTGTTTGCCTGTACGGTCCTGTTTTGCACTTAATTACGACGAACGCTCAAACGGACGTGAAAACGATCGAAATTACGCAACGAAGGATATTTTACATTCCCATCACTAAAATATAATTTTTTAATGATTACAAAAATTTTTGGATGTGCGTATATGGTCTGTATGCAGAAATACGCGAATTTGCATACTTTCGCAGTTTTGATGCTTTTAGTCCCTGTGATCGAATAAACATGATTTTGACATACCTAACCCTTCGAAACTTATTTCTAAGTGATATTAAAGGTATTTAGGGTATGTTTAACTTATGTCACTGTTCCGAAGTGTACATTGCGTTAAACTGATTACGTTTGCGTAATAGTTTACGTAAAACTTCCAGAAAGGCTTCCCGAGAGTTCGATATCGTACAAGATTTAATATGTATAAATGTCACATGTAATTATACAATCCCGAATCTGAAACACAAGATTTCATTAGATTCGTAATTGTTCAGAATTGTACAATGGTCGTAAAGGCACAAATGTCACACCAGCACCCCTATCAGTATTGACATAATGCAATGAGACATAATTGATATTTAAGCGGCGTGTTCTGATAAACGTTTATCGACATTGTTATAGGTGATGAAGAAACCCTAAAACGGAGCACAATCCCAGATTGTCTAAAGAAGCGCTTTTATCATGTGTCATGTGGTAACAACTACCAAGGGGATATTCAGATCTCTATTCAGTCATCTTTCCGAGCTTTTACACACGAATATGTGGTTCTCAATTTGTAAAATATTATGTCAGTGGGAATGTTTTAAAAATCAGATGCAACTTTACAGCACGCTTACCTTAATCACATCTTCCATGGAGTCACAGACCCGACAATATGGCCCACGGATCTTCAAGCTCACTAGTCTACAATGTGTTATGGTGAGATTCTTCAAGTTTGCACAGTGGGAGAAAAGACCAGCACCCTTGTCGTTCCGTATTTTCTCCTTTTCTAATTCTCAAAGAATCTCGTAACGTATCCTCTGTTTCTCTAAATCCTCTGTAAAATTATAATAAAAATCAAACTATGCGGGCTTTCCATCCATATATTCTGTCCAGCATATGACACATGATAAAAGCGCTTCTCTAGACAATCTGGGATTATGTTCCGTTTTATTACAGTCGTGAGGTGGTCAACCCTTTCTAAAAGTAAAAAAATAAAACATTAACAACTAACAAAGATTGAAGAACAAAAGAAGAAAGTGTTTCTCTTTGTTACCAAGCATGTCATCTGAAACAATTAACAGGACATTGTTAACAGGTGCAACTTTACGGCACGCTTACCTTAATCACATTTTCCATGGAGTCACAGATCCGAAAATAGGGCCCACGAATCTTATGCCCTCCCGAGACCGACCTCTGGATCACACGTGTTGAATGATCGAGAGAAACTAATTAACAGGACATTGTTAACAGGTGCAACTTTACGGGACACTTACCTTAATCACATTTTCGATGGAGTCACAAATCCGACAATAGGGACCACGGATCTTATGCCCACCCGAGACCAACCTCTGGAACACACGTGTTTCGAAAGAAACTTCTTTGAGATAACTGCCGATATCTCATCCTTCTTATCTTGCTATTAAACGAGGGATAATAGCTAATAAAATATGTTTAACTTTTGAATTCTGTATATTCTCTAACTTTTGAAGGTTCTTTATATGCTTCTTTCCTGATGCCCACTCGACAGACCACTTTTGTGCGTTTTGACCCTCTAGATTGTCTCTTCAAAGTCTCTATCTATGTTGAGTTTGAAAGACGGAGAAGGAAAACGATGCTATCTCCGTTGAGTTTAAAAGACACAATCGTTTGTTAATTTTAATGAAGCAGTGAAGATTGAATTTGCAAACAAACAGTTTCTTCATAGATTCCATCCCGTTTCAAAGCCGGTTAAGGATTACGAGTGTTCTAGCCTCGTTCAAGGCATGCTTGTTTGTGCGATTTATAGAAATAAGGATGCATTCCATGGTAAACGATGCAACTGATGAAACCAGAGCTGTTATCTCGGTTGTTCAGTACTTCCGAGACGATTTAAGTGAGTCCTATGAAGCAAGTGTCTGTCTATTCAATTGAGAGGAATCATTGCATTACATCCCTGTTGAAAACAAGTGGTTGTAATGATGGGACCCTTGATTTGAAACGCATAATGTGAAACACACGAATATATGAAGTACTGAACAAATTAAATTGACACCTTCAATTGAGAAATTCAGATATCTATTCGGTCATCTTTCCAAACTGCAACACATGAAGTACTGAACAAATTAAATTGACACCTTCAATTGAGAATTTCATAGTTTAATACGCATCGTATAGGCCTATACGATGCGTATTAATTGAGGAAATTACTGAAATACCCCAGGTTTTTTTTTTGTTAAATTTAGGGATATTTTTGAGAAAATTCAAAGTTTGATACGCATCGTATAGGCCTATACGATGCGTATTAAGCCGATATACGATACAACATAGGCCTATACGATCGTATATGGCATAATTTGAAATTTAGTTTTATCGTGTTTTCTTCGGTTCGACCCGTATACGTGTCGTTTTTTTATGAACTTTCACATATTTTATCATTTTATGACATATACCTTCAACTTTCGTTGTTTCGGTGACATTCAGTTGCGTGCGATTATCGTATTCTATGATTATGTACAATTTTCTTTGAAATCCACTTGTATTGTATAGTGCCGTGTTATATGCATACGCGTGTGTAAATGTCATTAGTCGTGTATTTTGACGTATTTTTGCCTATTTTGACGTATTCTAACATATTGTTGCATATTTTATAGTATTTTTGACGTATTTATTCTAACGTACTTTGGCTTATTTTAACCTATTTTAGGTTATTTTTACGTATTTCGGCGTATTTTAACGTATTTCGACGTATTTTAGCGTATTTTATCATAATATACGTATATTAAGATATTGCAGCGTATTTTAGCATATTTTCACGTATTTTAGCATATTTTTGCTTATTTTTGCTTATTTTAGGGTATTTTAGCGTATTTTTGCCAATTTTATAGTATTTTAGAGGTTGTTTTTTGTATTTTAGAGTACTTTAGCGTATATTGAAGGATAACGCAAACAAGTTCTCCACAGTTTGTTATTCAGATATCTATTCGGTCATCTTTCCAAACTACAACACACGATAAGTTTAAACTTTATATTGTGTGATTTGACCAGGAAAGGATTGGAGGTGATTTCTACTTTTAATAAGCTGTCATAGTTGTCAAATTCGTTGTGTGCATTCATATTGTTGAGATAACAACAGATAATGAACGAATTGTTGGACTTCTTGTTCCAAAGGCAGCTGTTGGATCCGTACTTAAAGATCTCTTTAAAATATGCAACCGACACCGCATTGTTAATTTTAATGAAGCAATGAAGATTGAATGTACAAACCGCAACCGTTTTTTACTACGGAAACAGTGGCTATGGGAGATACAAACCGCAATCGTTTGTGAATATGGGAAACACAAGTTTTCTTTTTGAGCTTGATGGATGTCCGTTATCTCAACGCTTCTCCTTACATTACTGATCTAGAATTGGAGAACTGTTGTTATTTTAGTGCTTCTCAATCAGATATTATTTATTGAAACATAACTAAAATAGTCGGAAAAAAACTAAACCGAACCAACATAGTTGAATTGATTGGAAAACCAGTGCGGTTGCGTGAGCTTGAGGAACTTTTAATAAGCTGTCACATTTGTCAGATTCGTTGCTTGCATTCATATTGTTGAGACAACAACAGATAATGAACGAATTGTTGGACTTCTTAAAAGATGAAACTTTATGACACGCCTGCCTTAATCACATCTTCCATGGAGTCACAGATCCGACAATAGGGCTCACGGATCTTATGCCCACCCGAAAGAATGCATACACAAATAGTTCCAGTGGACGAAGCAAAGAGGACATGCTCAGCGACACTCTATATCAAAACATATCGGATTCGTTTACGGGAACAGTGGCTATGGAAAATACAAACCGCAATAGTTTATGACTATGGGAAAACAAGTTTTCTTTTTGAGCTTGATGGATGTCCGTTATCTCAACGCTTCTCCTTACATTATTGATCTGGAATTGGAGAATCGTTGTGTATTTGCTTACTGATTATTGAAAAGATTTGTTGAAATCGAAGAAAAGAGTAAAAAAGATGAAATGAGGCCTGCATTGTTTAAATCTGAATCAGGTTCTTAAACAAACACTACTAAAGATGAGTTGGTATTGAACCAAGAATATGAAGATCACGGTGCAGACACGTGGGAAGAAAGTCATTGGACTGCCGCAGATGAAGTCAAATGTGATCAAACTTGGACATTAGACGTAAATCTTGAAGCAAATATGTGGTTCCCAATTTGTGGAACATAATCCCAGATTGTCTAGAAAAGCGCTTTTATCATGTGTCATATGGTAACAAGGGTATATTATTCCAAGATCAATTCCAATTGGAGTTTTTCAACTCTACTGGCCATTTTCAAACAGGCGGTTGTAATGATGGGACCCTTGATTTGAAACACATAATGTGCGTTGATCAGTACTTTCGTGATAAATACAATGTTCATCTTCGTTATCCTTTGCTTTCTACAATTCAAGCAGGCACGGATGCTAAACGTACTGTTATTACATCCGAGACGATTCAAGTGAGTCCTATGAAGCAAGTGTCTGTCTATTCAATTGAGAGGAATCATTGCATTACATCCCCGTCGAAAAACAGAATCGATAAATTTAGGGAAAATGGGGTTGAAAGATGATAACTCAACAGTGGAGGATCTCATTCTACAGCTTCGATAAATTCAGGGGTATTTTCAAATAATGTTTCCTAGATGTTTAAAGACCAACAAATGTCTAAAGTGCTACTTCTTCGTTCGCGTGACGGAAAGTTACCGCGTGCCAGAAAGCTACCTTGCAAAATTAAAAATTAAATCGACACCTTCAATACGCATTGTATAGGCCTATACGATGCGTATTACTTTTTGATAAGGGGACATTGTCTGCCTTTAACTTACCTTGAAGTTTTAACCAACCTAAATACGCATCGTAGAGGCCTATACGATGCGTATTAAGGATATCGATTTAATTTCCCAATGTGTGCCAATAATACGACCTATAAGAATATAGATTTTGCAAGGATGAAAAAAAGTGTTTTTATTTGTGTTAATTGTACAAAATCCTCTCTTTTCTTAAAAATAATTTTGTATTTGATTTGACATTTCCTATACATACATTTACCAAGTTAGGGGAATAGTGCCAAACAGCTGACACTCCCCCATTTGACCAACATTTTATTGTTTTATATCTATTTTAAAATTACGTTTTAGCCCCCAGCTAAAAATAAAATTACGCTTTTTGTCCCCATCTCAAAATTACGATCTTGCCCTTAATTCAAAATTACGACTTTGCCTGGCACTCTCCCATTGGACCAACCAGTTTATTATTTTATATCCATTCTAAAATCACGTTTTTGTCCCTCTTTAAAATTACAGTTTTGTCCCCAGCTCAAAATAAAATTACGCTTTTGTCCCCAGCTCAAAATTACGATTTTCCCTCCATTCAAAATAAAATTGTGGTTTTGCCCTCAGCTCAGAATTACCTTTTCGCCCCCAGTTCAAAATAAAATTTTGTTTTTGCCCACAGCTAAAAATTATGATTTTGCCCTCTGTTCAAAAATGTGATTTTTCCCCGTTTAAAAAATTGTGATTTCGCCCTCATTTCAAAATTACGTTTTTTCCCCAGTTCAAAATAAAATTATGTTTTTGCCCCCAACTCAAAATTACGATTTTGCCCTCAGTTCAAAATAAAATTGTGCTTTTGCCTCCAGCTTAAAATTACGCTTGTGCCCTTAGTTCAAATTTATTTTACGTTGTTACCCCCAAGTTCAAAATTACGAATTTGCCCCTGTGAAATTTACAAATTTGCCCCTGGTTCAAATTTACAGTACGACCATTACTTTAGCTTTTGGCAAATTACGATGTTACCCCAGTAAAAAAAATACAACTTTCCCTCAGTTAAAAATTACAATATTGACATTGTTTTAGTTTTTTTATCAAAGCTATAAAAGTATTTTGTTTTAATTGTTTGACTCGATTTAATTGTTTTTCGTGTCAATTAGCTAACTAACACTCTCTCATTATTCGACCATCGCCCCGCAACACGGGCGGGCATCAACTAGTTTTGTATATAGCAAAACATCTTTTGGAATTTATAAAAAAGATAATTAACTTTGGAGACAAAAACTTGAAACTTCTAGAGTTCTAGTCTTATTTTAATTAATTCTTTAAAATCGGTTCGACTTGTTGTCATCAACGTCATTGTCAGATGATATATAATACATTTAAAATATCATTTCTTTGATTGTGGCCTTGAAAATTATTCGTTATTTGCAAACTTTTTGTGCATAACCACTTGTAACATGTGTTTTGAGAGTTTTTAAAAAAAAAACTTCATTTTTTTAATTTTAACCCAGAGGTTTTTATCTTTTACAATTTTAACCCTACATAATTTGTTTTTTTAACTTTAACCCAAACTTTTCATTACTTTTAACCCAAAGGTTTTTTTACCTTTTGCAATTTTAACCCTACATAATTTGTTTTTTTAACTTTAACCCAAAAGTTTTCATTATTTTCAATTTAACTTCACAACTTTTGTCACTTATACTTTTCATCTTTGGCAAATTTTCGGTTTACGTATAGTTCTTATTTTTTCGAGTTAATACGACGCAACGTACAAGTGTGGTTCAATTTTTTTATGTTTTGTTTCAAATTTTACAACTTAATACGACGCAGCGTACATGAGTGGTTCAACGTTTTTACCTCTATTTTTTCATGTTTGACAAGTTTGTCGCAACACGCAGACCCTAGGTCGAGTCAGTGTTGGTGGTCAATAACGGTTGTGTGACATTAGTACTATTTGACACCTTTTTACACCCCGCCGCAACGCGGCGTATGCTTTGGGGGTTTTCCAAAGAAAAAATCGTTATGCATATGGTTGTCGTAACCTTGGCTTTGGGGGTTTCCAAAAAAAATTGATTTTTTTACTTTTCACCCAAAAGTATTTCATAAATTACTTTTAACCCAAAACTATTTGTTTTTTTTTACTTTTAACCCAAAACTTTTTATCTTTTGCAATCTATCCTCACAAATTTTTTTACTTTCAACTTTGGTCCTTTACAGTTTTCATTTTCCGCAAATTTTTCGCTTTATGCTTGGTTCTAAATTTTGTGACTTAACACATCGCAATGTGCGTCTTTGGTTTAATTTTTTTATGTTTCGTTCTAAGTTTTGCGAGTTAACATGACACAACGTGCGTGTGTGGGTGAACGTTTTTACATCGTCTATTTTTCCCCGTTTGACAGGTTTAACATAACGTGCGGGTCCTAGATCGACTTAGTCATAACTAAGGAATCCCCGCCGCATTGCGGCGGGTCTCAATTCTAGTTGATTAATTGTTTGGAAATAGGATCAAGACATGTTTTTTTTGGAAGAAAAGATTATAATATCTTTTTGTAACGTGGATTAGAGTGGTCAAATCAAGAAAGTGATTAAGCCCAACTAATCCATTGTTCATACAAGTGGGCCAACTTTATCTACCTTAAGAATTAGGATGATAATCATGTCACAAGCTTTAAAATCAAAGTTAGTTTAGTTTCATATAATCAAAAATGACATTAATAGGTGTTGGTAAAAATGAGATGAGGGATTCGTAAACTACTAGCATTGCACGTTAAAAGCATGAACTGAATTTGTTTAAATGATCTTGAGTCTAAGTTAAAGCTTATGTAATTAAATAAACCTAAGCGCGAAGTAAATACGATTTTGATTAGGCTCGTTAATCTAAACAACCATATTGTTTAAATGATGTATACTCGTTTTATACAATACGATAATATTTAGTTATATAATAAATATTCTATCTATACTAACAAAGTAAACCTCATTCATCCTTTGTGTCATCCATACAACCACTCTCCCATATATCTTGACACGTGGCAATTCATTCTATTGGTTTTTTAACATTTATTTGTACATGTAACGACTCGCTTTTTAGAACTTTCCCTATTAAGAAAGTTTGTCTTGTATCCTATTTATGGAAACCTTTATTCTCTTATAATCGTATTTTGTTTTCCAATCATTGTAAACCGAGGATTCGATCGTCATAAAACTTGATCACTTGATATGAATTCTACTTCGATTATTCGTGCTTGTTTTACATTCAATATATATACACGTTTGATACATATACATCTTTCACGCAAACTCGTACTCATTTCATACACAATCAGTCGTAAATACGCATTTGATGTTAATTATACGTGTAAATACATATACATATTTTCCCAATACTTTATTTATGGTTACACCCGCCGCGGAACGCGGCATGGCTTCCCCCCCCCCCCCCGGCGACGCGCAACAGCATACGATCCGCATTCTGGTCGATTCTAGTCACGAGATTGGCTGATTTTGGCATCTAATCTCCCACCTAATCACATTTAAAGCACAAATAACACTTAACCCTAATACCAAACTACAAATACAAGTCTTCCACACTCCCCCAACCCTTTACTCTCTTAATTCACTCTCAAGATCCTACAAATCATCCAAACTTTCAAGTAATGGCAGATTGCACCTTTGCTCAAAACAATGAAGTTTTGAGCACTTTCTTCTACTTTTACTCATGTTTTTTTTGTACCAATCTACTTGGATGACCTTCATTGATGTTATCCAAGATTCACCAAGGTGTAATCATGTGGTACATCATTTACATAAGGTTCCAAAGTCAGATTTACATTCTGATTTATAAAAGCTTTTGCAAACTCATCTCCTTTCATTGTTCATCTTGTGGAATCTTGTACCAAACTTTCCCTCAATCTAACTCATGGCTGTAGGGCTTGTGTAGGGATGATTCTTATGAGTTTAGAGGTGCAAACACACTCCAAACTTTATGTTTTTTTTTTTAAGTTCATACATGTTCTAAGTATTGAAACCATCCAAGATTCACCATCTTCCATATAGATGAACTTGTGTTTTGGTAGAAGTGTGAACTGTGGGAGCTTGGGCTTTCTAACCTAGTTCCACTACCTCACTTGTGTATGAACACTCAAGTAGCTTTCTAGTCTCAAAGTAGTATAATCTCGTATAGACTCCAACACTTAGTTAACTCTTTCCATGTTGTGGTGGTTCACCCGGGTTAGGTCTTACTTGGCTACTTGATGATGTCTTAGTTAGCTTTTTATTCCATTTCATTCATGACCATCCGAATCATACTTGTGATGATTTGTGTAGTGGTGAATCATCCAATGAGGATTAATCCTCCATGCTTGATTTATATAACAATCTATGAAACTCATGATGAACTAACTAAAAAAACCTAAAAACATACCAAAATCTTTTTTTTTCAATTTTTTATAAAAAAAAATCGCTAGTTTTTATATATAAAAATTTTTCAAAAAAAAAAAAACTTGTACTGCACATGTGCATTATATGTGTACTACACATATGCATTACATGCTTAAAATCAGCTTTTGAGTTTAGTTTAGCTTTTATGGTTAGTTTTTTTGGAGGTTTATGATTAGGATTAGGTTTTTGGGTGGGTGGGGGGTAGGTTTGGGGGGGGGGGGGGGGGTTAGGTGTTTTTCGTGTTTATGTTTAGTGTTTAGTTTTAGGTTTTTGGGAGGGGGTGGGGGTTTAGGTTTTTGGAGGGTGGGGGTAGAGGGGTTAGGCTTTTGGTGGGAGGGTGAATTTAGGTTTTTGGGGGGTGGGGGTTTAGGTTTTTTGGGGGTGTCGGTGGGGGTGGGTTAAGTGGTTTAGGTTTTCCGTATTAGTGCACATGTGCAATACAAAAAAAAATTTGAAAATTTTTTTATATATAAAAAATAGATATTTTTTTATAAAAAATTGTAAAATGAAGTTAAAAAAAATAGCGATTTTTCAAAGTGTTGGATATCACACGAACAACCAAACGAGTCAAAATGAAGTTATATGTAAGACCATTTCTATTAATTAACGGTTTTCATATAATTTACGGAAATAAACATGTAATTATGATTACGTATCCGTAAAAAAATACGGGTAATTAAAAACTTTTACAATTTTAAAATAATAGAACACAATGTAATTGAGTTCATCGTTTTACCATAACGACGAAGCAACGTGCGGAAGCTTCTTTTCCATGTGTTCGGTTCTTGTACTCCGCTTGATCTTCTTCCGGAAACTCTTGACATTTACCTATGATTAAAACCAACTTAAAAGTTAGTTTTGATAGCTTATAAATAAGTTTAAACAAGTTCTATGCGTCAAACAGCAAAATAAAATCAAATTGCCAGCTTTTTCAACTCTCACGGGCCGCGAGAGCTTAAACTTGATCCGTCGCGGGCCGAGACGCCTGTCGCATGTTGCGTCCCAACATCTGGAACCTATCGTGTGTCGCGTGGGGAACAATTTTTCAGCAGGTTTGTTATAAAAACCTGCATATCGCCCAGCTCTAGTTTTAATCAAATTCCAACTTTAAAATGCTATAACTTTTAATCTAGATGTCCGTTTCACGTAATTCTTTTTCCCACGCGTCCGTAATTGAATTACGGATCTGTTTATCACCTCGGTTTGCATAAAAATCTGATTTATAAGCAAACGACTTAAAAATCCTTTATGCGATTATTTGACCCATTACTTTTTAACATCATACTACAAGTTTATTAACAATGTTCATTGCTTATCATTTTTACCCATTCCGGCTTGCCAAAAAATTAGCATTTTCGCTTCCATTACATGGTTTGTGTGCGTGTTAACGTTCACCGGTTTATTTTGAAATTTTCCAACACTTAGCCAATCTTAACCACTTGCTTTATTTTGACCCGTTTAACGGTTTAAAATCACATACTTGTGTTTAACTAATCAAAATACATGCTCTTATGTATTTAACAGAAAGTCCATAACTCGGGTTCGTAATAATTTTTTTTATGAATTATGCAACTAGTACGCAAGCTATGCGCATAGATCCGTTTTGACCCGTTTAGTCGATTTAAGCAAATTTTGGTCTAAACTAACTCTTTTCTTTTCATACATCGTAATTCCATATCTAAAATGTCTGCTTATATTCCACCACAACTATTTTTGTGGTGGATTTAGCATAACTAACTTTTATCCCAAATTTACCCTTGGGTTGGTCATTTTATGCATATGACCCATTTTTAGGCATTTAACCCACAATGTTTATACCTATAACTTTTATGCACATCTAACGATTCCATAAACATAATGCAAGTTCCTAGACACCCATATTGGTTGTTTGCCCGTTTTACCCTTCAAGGGTGTATTGGTCAACTTTAGTCCCTCATTTTACGATGAAGGACTTTCGCTACCTATTTGACCAACTCATATGTTTAACTAAAACTTATTTATGCGTACCTGGCTCGATCAAAGCTAAAATCCGTTTTATTACCACATCAAATAAGTTGCTAATTCATAGCAATGCAATTTTCATAAGCCGTTTTACCCTGTGAGCATTAGACTCGACAAGCACTTGTTAGTCGTTATGTGTCAGATGGTATTAATATTACCATTTGACCCGTTTGGTCTAAACGACCAAACATTTTGCACTTATATTCAAATGGTATTTATTCACCATTTCGTTAACTAACAAATCTCGGATTTCTCACCATATAGTTAAGTCTTTTAAACCCTTTTCTTACACGTCTAACCCAACATGGCTTATGCTATATGGTGTCGTTTTAAACTTCAACTATTTTCCGTCTACACATGACTAAATCACCGTTTTACACTTTTTATTCGTTTAGGCTTACCTTAATAAGTAGCCGTTCAAAAAATCATTTTATATACATGTCATCTCGTGACCAATTACCATTTCGCCCATTTTACCATTAAACATGGTTTATCATTATTTTATATGTTTCGACCCGTTTCATTTCGTGTCGGAACCATATTTCGGATATAGCTTTTGTTGTATTTACAACCTATGAATAAATACATAACTTACAAAAGAGGGTGTAAGCTTTTCTTACCTTGCATCCGGTTATACTTTTTTTCGCGTACCCGATACGTTTGACTCGCTTCTTTTCCCAAGCCGCCACCTAGCTCGTTAAGCGTCAAACTATCGTCATCATTTACAAGGCGGTTAGATTAGTCATTAACAATCACGACTATTCCACCTTACTTATTTTCTATGTTGAAACTACTATTCGACTTCATCATTAGTTAACTTAACTTATCAAAAGTTAATTACTTTTGATGCGTGTGAAGTGTGTATATAAGTTTAAGTATATTTTAAGCCCTTTTTACACTTTTTTAGCCAAGTTTTAAATTTATAAAACACGATATTTACTAACACTAAACACACATATAGGCAAGTGCACCCATCGTGAGCGTAGTATAGTGTTGGTAAGATACCGAGGTCGTCCAAGGACACAAGAGTTTTTAGTACCGGTTTATCGTCAACGTCTAATCAAATCAAAAATTTAGAAAAAGGTTTTAAACTAAGAAAAATAAAACTAACTAAAATGCTGAAAATAAAATAAAAAAATAAAAACAGATAGACAAGATGAATCACTTGGCTCCGACTTGTGTATAGTGTAACCTTTGATTATTTCCGCACTTTTGCACTTTTTAAGAGATTATCTTAGTTATTGTAGTATGCCCCTCTTTTGAAAGTGACGTTACCCTCAACCCAGTAGTTTGAGTCAGCAAGGATACAATCCTAAAGGGTCGGATTATTGAAAGATAATTAATTAAGTTATTAATGCATATTATGGTAGTCTGAGTCACCAAGGATACAGTCCTAAGTAGCCGGGTTAAAGTATTAATAGTAGCTTACATATGAGGGGATCAAAGAGTTTGGACCCCCGCCATCCAATACAGTTAAGTATTGAAGGAGGTCCTACTAAATTTGACCCAGGTCCTTGCAGGATCTATACACTGAACAAGGCAAGATTTTTACCAAACCGTTCCCTTAACCCCCGACCAGGTAGCCAACATGCCTCCATATAGACCGTGGAGATATGAATGGTGAAAATCTTTTATTTTATATAGACAGTAAAATAATGCCAAGACACCACGGACAAACGATAAGGAAAAATCACCTTCAACATAAGAAACTAGTTATTAAAGTCATTAATACAAAACCAAGTAAAAAGTGCGAAAAGATTAAAAATAAAAAGTATTACACTAGACATTTTGTCTTCACCAAGTGATGTAAGAGACTTAGGCAAACATGGCCTTGATTGTCAAGAACTCTTACGATCAATCTTGGATCCCGAGACGACTCACACACTCTATGATGGACAATGGATGATGGTGGTGGATGATGGTGTTATGGTGGTGGTGGGTGGTGGGTGAAGTGTGAGAGAGGTGGTGTGCCAAGGGATGATTTGCACTTTAGCCAAGCACTCCTATTTATAGGCTGAACAGAAGCTCGGGCACGGCCCCGTGTCCATTGGGCACGGCCCCGTGTCGATTGGGCACGACCCCGTGTCGATTGGGCACGGCCCCGTGTCCACATCCTTCTCTGTCTTCATTAATTGCACTTTGTCTGCATTAGTTGACCATGCCCCCGTGTCCACTGGGCACGCCCCCGTGTGCAGAAGCATATCTGTACTATCAAGATTTGCCTGGATTCTTCGAATCTTAAAGTTGACCACGGCCCCGTGTCCGCTGAGCACGGCCCCGTGGTGGGCGATAGAAGCTTCTATAGCTTTGTCTTTTATGCTGGCACTTGGGCACGCCCCCGTGTTCACTGAGCACGGGGCGTGTTCAGCCTTCTGTTCTCTTGTTTTGCTTGGGAAGATGCTGTCGTGGGGTCGGCCATGTCTCTTTTGTTTCTTTTCTTGTATTTATGTTAGATTTAGCTGTCTTTTTGCTTCTTTTGTTAATTTGAGCTCATTTAATCCTGAAAATACAAAAGGAAGACAAAAGCACACTTTTTCCAACATTAGTACTAAAAAAAGGTTAGTTTTATGCCACAATTGATGTAATTTATATGTTGCATTTTGCACACATCAAATACCCCCACACTTGAATCTTTGTTTTTCCTCAAGCAAAACTCTTTATAATGTGGCTTTACACTCCCAAATGGAATGGGTAGAAGAGAAGGTTTTTGGGCTTGTCATAGAGTGTCGGGATTTCCAAGATTCTTTATTAAATTTTATTTTTATTTATTTACAATTCTATTCGTCATGATTTATTTAAAACTTTTCATAAGATAAATTACTTATTAGGGCATAACATGCCTCTTTTAAAATTCTATTTATATACAAGTTCACATACCTCACGGGGATCACTCAACACTCGGCCGAAAATGTATTTTAGTGGATCACTCGAGAGCG
Source organism: Helianthus tuberosus (assembly GCA_030545235.1). Taxonomy (NCBI): domain Eukaryota; kingdom Viridiplantae; phylum Streptophyta; class Magnoliopsida; order Asterales; family Asteraceae; genus Helianthus; species Helianthus tuberosus. Next base: position 140,370,435 of record CM060424.1, read on the forward strand.
ACATGGAACTTACTCCTACCATAGGCTTGCCAAGTAATCAATCCTCCTCCTTTTTAACTATATATCTTTGTAAATATCAAGAGGACTTTTGGGGTGAAGGGTTAGGCTTGGGTTAAAGGTAGGTGGTTGGGTTAGTGGTTAGTGAAAGGGCGAAAAGCGTAACAAACGTCGGTTTTCGTAAAACTTTTGATTTTTTTTTTTTTTGCAACTTTTATTTTGATGAAGCTTTTATTCAAACAAAGTTATTTTTGATAAACTTGTTTGTTTATTTCTCTTTTGCTTCATCATCAACATTTTTTTTTTTTTTTGAAAAGTCATACGGAATACCGGGCTTGTTACTAAAATAAAAGGTTAAAAATAAAAAGGGTTTTGGTGGGTGAAAGGGTGTTAGGTTTAGGTTATGAAATGAAAAGGTTTAGGCTCAAAGTGGCAAACTAGAGGGATTTTGGGTAGGTGGTAAAAAAAAAGAAAAATAATGGTGTAGAAATAAAATGGGTTAGTCCTAATGCCTCCATCATTTACTTACTCGGGTTTAAGTTGGTAAGGACCGAGAATGTATCGTCGTGGCAAGTTCTAGAGTCGTAAGAACTAAGCAGCTATTCACACAAGAAACGAAAAATGAGCATTTAGTTTAAAGATATATATTTGTATGCTCAATAAAGGCTCAAAACTCACTTTTGTAGGAATGAGTTTTTATGTGATCAAGTATATATAATCAAATTTTAACTAAGCTTGTCATGTCGTTTCGTAATTTTCTTATGTTAGTTATTTTTATCACGACGCTATTAGTTGTAAATTTGTAAAAATATAACCTTTTTAGAATTTGAAATTCCCGAGTTAAACCTAGACAAGTAAAAAAATGAAAATTTTTGAAAAATTTTTGGGGTGATTAGCGGTTCCAATAGAGTTTTGTGTAAGGCTTGTTATTAGGACTTGCAAGATTCAAGGTTTTAACATCCCCCCCACACTTAAATTACACATTGTCCTCAATGTGTCCCAAAAATTAGTTTTTAGGTTGATTAAATGTGTAAAAGGGTGTGAAAAAGCAAAAATTTGTGTTACTGGGTGTCTGGACACGGCCCCGTGTTGTCCGGGCATGGTCCCGTGTTCAGGTGCCAGTAAAAAAATTGAAAAAGAGAAACAGAAGCCTAGACACGAGGGCGTGTTACGGCCCTTGTCCAGTTTACCTGAACTGGACATTTTCTGCAGACTGTGCAGCACGGGGCCGTGTTGGGCGGACACGGCCCGTGCTGAACTTGCTGTAACGAAGAAAATTTTGTCGGATGGCCCTGTTTTCCAGCATGGGGTGCTGGTTCAAGTTTCCCTTGTTATCCTTTGCCATCTCGAGTGTGTTTTATTCCTGAAAATTAAAACTAAACTAGAAAACAAAAAAATTAATCTAAGCTAAACTAAGGATAGTTCCGCGGAATGCCTCCGTGGTGCGCCACGTTTATAAGGGTCCTTGGCTAGACCAAAAGCCTGGTCATATGTTACCCAAGTGGGATGTTTTGCATCCCATGCTACACCGTCGGAGAGCGTCATCCAAGCTTGAGTCTATGGCCTTCATGTAGTTGACCGGGTCTTCGTCTTCTACTCTCTTTCCAACTCCAAACTTCACTTCCTCGTCCCCAAACTTCAATGTTAGTGTTCCGTCATTCATATCCACCACTGCCTGGGCGGTGGCTAGAAATGGCCTCCCGAGGATGAGGGGGACATCGGTGTCTTCTTCCATGTCTAGTATGACAAAGTCGGCCGGGAAGATGAAATTGTCGACTTTGACCAATAGATTTTCAGCGACACCTTGTGGAAATTTGACGGATCTGTCGGCAAGTTGTATGCTCATCTTTGTAGGGATCATTTTTCCTAGGCCGAGTCGGTTGAACATTGATGTGGGCATGAGGTTAATGCTAGCCCCAAGATCGGCTAGTGCATTACGAATGGGGGATTCCCCAATCGAGCAAGGAATCGTGAAGCTTCCAGGATCAATTTTCTTTTGTGGGAGTTTGTTGAGTACTAAGGCGGAGCATTCTTCTCCTAAGTTAACTAATTGCAATGATTCAATTTTCCTTTTGTGAGTGAGGAAGTCCCTCATAAATTTTGCATATTTAGGCATTTGGGTTAGGACCTCGATAAAAGGAATATTAACATGCAATTGTTTTAGTAAATTTTCGAACTTTGCGAATTGCTCATCGATCTTTTGACGAATTAACCGGCCGGGGTATGGAACCGGAGGAGTCTTGGTGGGATCTTGATTCGGTGGAGAAGCCTTTTCTGGTTGGGGCGCGGGTGGAGTCGTGGTTTGGCTGGATTGGCTTCTTTCAGCTGGCGGTAATGGAGCCTCCTCGGGACCTACGGTTCGGTTTCTCAATGTGATGAGATGTACTTGCGCTTTTGGGTTGGTTTCGGTATTGCTTGGTAACGCGCCTTGTGGTCTCTCGGAGAAATTTTGAGCTACTTGATTTAATTGTTTTTCAATGTTTTGAATGCTAGCTTGTTGATTTCTAAAATTCGATTCCAATTGTTGAAATCGATCCGAGTTTTTCTTTTCGGTGTCGGAGATGAGGAGAGATACAGTATCTTCAAGCCTTTCTCGTCCACCTTGTTGTTGAGAAAAGTTTTGTGGTTGTTGAAAGTTAGTTCGTTGGTTTTGTTGGTTACTACTATTGCCGGGATCTCTCCAACCAAGGTTAGGGTGGTTACGCCATCCTTGGTTGTAGGTACCCGTTGGAGGACCCGACGACCTAGGTCTTTTATCAATGTAGTTAACCGTTTCCGTTTGATCATCTAATTCTTTCATACAACTCCAATTTTCATGTGGCCCACCACATCCTTCACAAGCCATAACCGAGGCCCTTTTTTCCATTTCTAACTTTTTGATTTTTGAAGAAAGGGCCTTGATTTGGGCTTGTAAAGAAGTGCTTTCATCAACCTTATGGGCGCTAGGGGCAATATATTTATTGCCTCGGGGAGTGTGCCATTGAAAATTGGTTTGAGCAATTTCCTCAATTAGATTATATATTTCATTTGGGCGACGATTACCTAAAAGTCCCCCGGAGCTAGAATCAAGTGTTTGTCTTGTGTGTGGCTACAACCCATTGCAGAAAGTGGATACTTGTTGCCATACTGTAACACCTCGAAAATTCACGTCCTATAATGTATTGACACGTGTCATAAGCTTGAACGTGTGAAATTATATTTAGAGGGACTAAAGTTGACAAACATGGAAAGTATGTGAATATAAGGGTTCAAAATGTCAACAAGGGATAAATATACTTTACAGTAACCCTACATGATGTTCATAACCTCAACCGAATAAATCTTGGATCGTACGAAGTCAATTGTGAAAGAAAGTGAGGAATTACAAACTACAGGGGTTAAATGTGTCAACATGTTTAAAGGTATACCTCTGAGTGACCTTTAAGCGAACCCGGAGCTTTCTAATGCTTAATTATACTCACGAGAATGTGTGATAAAAATTTCACAAGGTTTCGTTAAGGTATGAGAAATATATGACAATATTCGTATACAAGGGGTTAAAAACGTCAACGATTTAATTTCTCGCGATTTTTACGCAACCGACGAATGAACACGCAAACATCGACTACCGATCCTAATTTGTGTATTTTAGTATTAATATTATGCTCTACGATGCTTCCATGATGTTCGGGTGCGAAGACGGGCTTGTGGGCCTTGGGCCCAAGCCCACAAAACCTCCACTATATAAATGAAATAAAAAAAAAATAATAATAATAAAAATCTTTTCACCAACTCTTTCTCTCTCTAAAAACTCTCTCTCTCTCTAGAAACTTTTCCGGCGACTTTTCCGGCGACCGGCGACTTTTCCGGCGGCCGTTTTCCGGCCAAGAGTACACTTTTTCGACTATATCCGACGTTCCGGATCGCGTGGTGTGGTTAGTTTTAGCTAATTCTTAGCGGTTTGAGTTCTATGGCAACTCCGGCGACATTCCGGTCAAATTCCGGCGAGCCCGTTTTGAACTTTTGACTTTGCAGATGCTTCGATCGGGACTTTAGGAGCATTCCTGCACAGTTTCGAGAAATTCTATTCTCCGGCGAAATCTCGACTTCTGACATGGTTCTGGCGAGTTCCAGCCATCAGTTTTCGATGAAAAATATATTTTTGGGCTCCTAGTGACCTGTAGAGTCCATCGAACCACTTTCGACTCGGGTGAAAAATTTAAGTTCGGGACGCTCTCGGGCTCGGTTCAACTTGGTCAACAGGTCAAACGTGGTCAAAACTGGTCAAGGGGAAGTTTTGGGTCATGTTAGTGCCTCGGTTCAGTTTTGGGTTCGGTCAAACCTGGTCAACATCGGTCAACCGTGGTCAACTGCTGGTCAACGCAGTCAACACGAGGCTCGGTAAAATTTTATCGATGCAAATTTTGTTATATTATGTGGGCATTAAACCCTTAAAAGGGCACCCTCTAATTCCCACTCTAACTAGGTCAAATGTCGGGTCAAACTTGTTATTAAAAAGTCAACAGGATAATTAATTTCTAATTTATGCATAATTAGCAATGTAGAACACATACAACCTGTTTGATCATTAATATAACTTGGTAATTAGTGTAAGAACATGTCTAAACATGTTTAACCCGACAATTTCCTGTTTAGACCCGGTTCGGAACCGAAAGTCGCAAAGCTTTGACTTTTGCTTTGACTTCAGTTCTGACCCGTTTTGGTATGATTTAGAAATACCTTAGAGCTCTATTTAGACCAGGTTACATGCTAGTATAATCTTCTATGATTATACACCATGGTTCATTAGTTAACCAATAAATACGCATGATTCCGTTAATTGCCCATATGTTGACCATTATGCCCTTTTCACCTTAAAACGTGTTTTTGAAAATGTAAAAGAGTAGAAACCTTAATTACTGATATATAAACTTGTATACAAAGTTTGACATCAGTTTGAGGTGTAGATTGAGAGTTATGCTCATTAGCGTAAATTGAAAGCTTTATGTTAATTAAACGGCGTATTTAGCGTATAGCCTATTTAAACATACTTTTTGATACTAAACTCTTTACCCACTGATGTAATATATTATTTTGGGATTTTTAAAGATTTTTAATTAATTTTAGGCTGAGCATAACTTATAGTCGTAGACTTAATCCGGTAATTGTCGGTTTTGCCCTTACGGGCTATAAAATGAGTTTTTCATATCTAATTGACTCCAAACCTTTTGCTACTGATCTTAAATGATAAATAATTTATTTTAAGCCTTCTGGAATGGTAAAAATATCAGCTTTATATATAGAACCCGGAAATGGCTTTTAATCGCCTTATTAAGCATTTTTAACGCATAGTATGTACTAAAACTATTTTAAACATACAAGGGATAATACCTACTGATATTTGAGGTAAATTATAATATTTTAACAGTAAGCAAAGGTTGTTAATCTCAGACTTCAGTTTTGAGCTTTTCGGCTTATGTGAAATTACCAAAATGCCCCTACGGTGCATAGTTTGGTTATAATTGATAAATTTCACATATATACTTTACCCTACTGTTATAATTTATTAAATGGAGTATTTTTGCTGATTACATCAGACCTGTAACTCAGGTTAATACTTAAACTCTTTTATAAACTTGAAAATGACCAAACTACCCCTACGGGGCATAGTTTGTGTTTAAATTCGTTTCGGGCATAATAAAAGACATCTTACTGATGTCACAACATATTTGAGGCATATTAACTTAGGAAACCTGGTTAGGACTCTTATGATTACCCGTCACGCCTTTTGCGCGTTCGGTTCGGTTTATGTAACTAGTTTACATAAATTAGCCGAAACGGGTCAATCCTTATCGGTTGTATCTCAAAATCCAGAGTGTGCATGAAATACCCATATTAAACAAGTCTCTGAACTTGTAGGGTCTAAATCACATTCTATCCGGTCATCGCTTAATCGTGCATACGAACCGTATCTTTGAAACTAACCGGTCTAAGCTTAAGCTTAACTAAAGACCCGTTAGGATTCTAATAGGTTATTTAAAAACCTTCGTTCCAGATTTAGGAGCCCAGTAAAAGCTATCTGTACTTGCCGATTTGATACGGCTGGGATTGAATATATATTTAGCTCAGGTAAATACTTTTAACTTATTTTCCCTATGCGGGCTTGGGGTACGGTATATAAAATACCGCTTGGTCGGGGCGTTGAATCTTTGATTGAATGTATGATAATGAAAGTATTGAGATGCCTCGTTTAATATTGTTTTGTTTGCTTAAAGCCTTTGGGGGGTTAATGACCATGTCCCGGATATCCTTGACATCATTGTATTATAAAATGGCCACGGCTTATGCACGGGGTATAGGCATACACCTGACAGTTGCTTAAGGGAAACGGTATCTCACTTCCATGTGGGCCTATACTTGTGGTGTGTCTATTGATCTTTAACCCGGCTCGATCCGGGCTACTGAACGCATAAGGAACATGTAAATCCCTACAAGTATTATATTTAAATAATTATCCCAAGTTATAAAAGGTTAATTTTGCCTCTGTGCATTTTAATCAAATTATAAAACATTTATGCCATGTGCATCCAAACCAATTTTTAATCATTTTCAAAATGAGTCGGTTGATAGTATTTACCAGTGTAAACTGACGTATTTTTCCAAAAAAAAAAAGGCTAAGTGCAGGTACTAATCGGAATCGGCTGGCTACTCCTAGCATCATTAAAGAGTCTCGCAAGCTTAGATGCCTAAAGTCTGTTGAACAAAGTTATCTTTTGTTTAAGATCCGCCTGTGGATCCATCTTACATTCCGTTGTGATATTTGATATTACTTTTGAATCGGATTGTAATATATTTTATCTTTTGCTTCCGCTGTGCATTTAAATTGTGTTGTTTGACTATGATGTTACCAACCACGTCACGATACTCCCCACCGGGCCCACCGGTGACACGTGGAAATCGGGGTGTGACAGGTTGGTATCAGAGCCAACACTGAGTGAATTAAACACTAGCCTTTTGTGTTTAATCTCAGTTACACAATTGCACATATCTAAACTTCTGAGTCTAGACTTAACTTAGGAATATTCTCAATCCTAATCTGGAAATTTTTGCTTCCAATTTTTATATATATTGGATACGTCGCCAAGCGAAGAAGCCGTAATAGGAATTCTCCACATCCGGAGCCTTGATATGCTGAGCTTCGTACCGCGGCTAGGATGAAACGCGCAACCAAGGAGAATGCATTCATAAATTAAATGAAGAAGAAAACTCCTTTTGTTGAAGGTCGTTTCCTTAATAGTCCTTATAAGGACATATTTATCTTTCAGTCCCTTCGAGGACACATTTTTTTTTTCCTTTCAAGTCCCGCTTAGGGCAACTCTGTACTTTTATTTTCATATAGTGGATTGATTAATTTTTCATTCTAAACATGAAATAAAATATATATATATATATATATACACACACACTACTTTTACAAGATCTACCATTATAATAAAATGGCAAAATCTAAAAGGACAAGACCTAGCCTCGTGTCATATAAAGACAAGGCCAAGATGGTAGTTCCTCAATTAGATTCAGATCCTTATTAACATTTCAATTTAAGATTTGCTCTGCGTTAAACATTAAAAGAATCTTAAGAGTGAAACCTAGCTTGAGTGTCATTATAAAGACCTGGCCAAGATGGTAAGACCTGTTTAAAAGATTCAGATTCCAGTTAACATCTGAAAACATGTTAACACTCCTGGCAGCCGTGATTCGTTAAAATCACCCACGTCATTCTTATATATGGATTCTTCAAAAGATCCCTAACCCAACTTAATGATCTCTGAATCATGGGTTAAATCATCAATTAAGATGATCATATTTTAACCATACGTGGTAATATAGTGCCTACGGGCCTTGCTCATTTCTATATGAGCCAAAAGACAGTGGTAGCGATGACTCCCTGTCCGAAAAAGGTAATGAACTATGTTCAAACCTTCATGCTTTGATTCTCTGAAATCCTAGCATATAATTTATAATTGTCCTTGTGACTAGGCCTATTGTGCCAATATACTTTCATGCTTTGATTCTCTGAAATCCTAGCATATAATTTATAATTTGTCCTAGCGACTAGGCCTATTGTGCCAACATACTTTCATGCTTTGATTCTCTGAAATCATAAGCTTATAATTTATAAATGTCCATGTGACCAGGCCATTGGGTGCCACTAATAAAACTGTTAATGTTTTATAATTAGGATAAATTATAATAGAAATCCTAAACCTATATGATTAATAAATTAACCTAATATGATCTCTGGTTACCATGGTTAATGAATTTTTCCTAATGGGCAATTCCGTAATAAACATCCCTTATAAGGGAAGTGCCTACGGGCTATAGTTGATGTCCTCTGAGACTAAAGACAGTGGTAGCCTATAGCTCCCTGTCAGGTAAAGGTAATGAACTTTGATTTAAACCTTAATGCCGCGATTCTTTGAAATCATGGCTTATAAATTAAACTTGTCTACGCGACTAGGCCATTTGTGCTATTATTAACTTATAACATAGGATTATGATAAAAATCCTGAATAAAATAAATATCCTTCCTTCCTTGTCGGTATGCATTTTTTTTAAAAGAATCTTAAAGGTGAAACCTAGCCTACGCAGCCAAGATAGTGAAACCTACTCAAGGGATTCAAATCCTTGTTAACACCTGAGAACGTGTTAGCACTTCTGACAAATGTGATTCGATAAAATCACAACAGTCATCCTTATATTGGATTCTTCCAATTCCCTTATCTAGCCTAGGAATCATGGCTTATATCACCCTATAAAATGATCATATTATAAACATCCGTTAGTGATGAAGTGCCTACGGGCTAAACTTGTTGTCCGATAAGACAACGACAGTGGTGGTCTTTGACCTCCTGTCTAAAATGTTGGACTATGTCCAAACATAATAGTCTATATGATCAATGCGATCATGACTAATATCATCTTATACGAGGATTATATTATTTAACATCCTTTAGTGATGTTATGCCTACGGGCTATAATAAATGGTCCATTTGAGACATTGACATTTTGATCTTTATGATTCCTTGTTTAAGGTGGTGAGCTATGCTCAAGCCAAATAGTCAATATGATTAATAAAATAATGACTTATATCATCTAATACGATGAACCTATTATAAACATTCATTAGTGATGTTTCGCCTACGGGCCATATTATATTGTCCATTGTGACACAAACATTGTGATCTCTATGATCCCCTATTTAAGGTAGCAAGCTGTGCTCAAGCCTAATAGTCTATATGATCAATGCGATCATGACTAAAATCATCAGTACGATGATTAAAATTTAAACATCCCCAATGATGTTTTGCCTAAGGGCTATATTATATTGTTAAATTAAGTCATGGCAATTGTAACCTTTTGTGACAAAGACAATTGTGACATTATGGTCCCCTGTTAAGCAGGTATTGGACTCACTCCAAACCTTGAATGCCATTGATGGTCCTTTTGTGACCTAGGCTAAATATAATGGATATACATTCAAATAACATTCACTAGGAATGTTCGGAACAGAATAGCCCATACGGTTTATGAATGCCGTGGCTAATCTAAGTCGGGTCATCAGGATGATGACCAATAATTGTTAAATTTTGGTGATTGGTACCAAGTTTCAAGTATGGAAAATTGGGATGAGGTAGACGACAGTCGCAATACTATTAAGGCGACGAAAGTTAATAAAGCTACAAACGTAGACCTCAATATTAATGGAGTTAATCTCCAAGCTGTGGTTGACGCAGCAGTTGGAAGGACCAAAGCAGTGTGACATCTGCAAAGGAACGGGTCATCATTTTCCCATGAATATAGGGATATAAAGAATGCAGTCTATTACGACTGTGGTGGGTAAGGCCGCATCAGAACTAGATACCATAAAGCTGCCAAACAAGGTGCAGCTAAGCCTGGAAAGGCTAAGAAAGGAAACGCCTGAACTCACCTGATGAATGCCAAGAGGCAGTTCACGATGTCATCAAGTACATTCCTTATCATTTACCAATGATAATTTCTGCTAAGTGTCCTGATTTAATACAGGCAATAATAAATCTTCATAAACCATAAGCTTAGCAAACTTTTATATTATCCACAAGGTATAACTTACCAAGGAAACCATAGTAACCGATTCTTCTAAGTATCGGCAAGGGATCCTTCTGAAAAATCTAAGAGTACTCTTTCTTCGAATAGAGTACGACAATATATATTACTTTATTTTATTATTTTCTCATTGTTTTATATTGACTGCGAATGCCAGACTATGTTTGATAAAAGTGCCATATGAGGATTGGCGTATCCTAGTGTGTCCCATAGATTGCTTCCATGCCTGATCAGTATGGAGGTTTAATGCATGGAACCCCTGAGATATCCCAATGGTCATATTGTACCAAAGTCGACTAGTAGTATTCAAAGAAGATATCCATAATGGAATTATCCAAGTAAATGTTTCCGATTAAGGAATTCGTGGACTAGTAACATAAGTGTGTCACTTAATTGACACAAGCAATGATTGATAAATTGGAGCCTGAGATTTGTAAAAATCTCTGTAACCTCCTTGTACCTTAATTATCTTCTCCTAAGATTACCCTGTTTACCCCTGAGGGACAGGTAGAGTTAAGGTTTATATCCCATTTAAGGCTGTATTATTATGAAATCTCCAAGACGGCTAGCACCATCATTGGAAGAATCGAAACCCTGATTAACTAAGTTTTAAAATAGAGGGTTCATATAGCCTAACTCAATATCCTGAGATTTCGGTATAGTTAATTATGAAAGACAATTCTTTTTGCTTATGCATTTTTACCCCAACCCTAATTAGGCAACAATTAAGAATTTGCCATCAGCTGCCCAGGATCGTCGATTTGTTCGACTAGCTGGAAGGATTAGCTATTCCTTAAAATTTGTTAAGCAGTGGTTGGAATAACCATCTCACCTTAAGATAAGCTTTCCTATAATGGTTTATGTATAAGTATCAAGGCTACTCCTTTGGAGACCTTGTATAAATGGAATGTTAAACATCTATTGTTAGGACAATAGATTGGTAAGTCCAATTATCAGATCTGAAAGTTGCATTGGAAACAACAAATAAGATCACGCAAATTCATAATCATCTGTAAGATGCCAGAATTCGGCAGAAAATCAAGGATGAATGAAAATAGCAAACCTCATAAATTCTTGATTTAGGAATAAGGTTCAACAATAGATATCACCCAGAAAGGGTGTGCCAAATCTGTTAAATTATCAGGCTAGTTAAGCTCTGAATATATATAGAATCATTCGAAGGAAATCGAATGTATCAAGATCAGGTAGCTTATAAGCTAAAACCTATTTAAGGAGCTTGGCGGAGCTCGCAATACATTACACACTAGTGACTGAAAGGTGTGTTTCGCCAATAAGTCAAGAAGCACTATCACATAATGTTATGCAAATTTATGATGTGATGAGCATCCTGTATCGATTGAGGATCGACAGGTTAAGAAGCTCCAAAAAGGATACATGTACCTAATATAGGAGTCACTTTAGGAGCTTGGAAAGACTCTAGATATGTTATGGAAGTTAAGTCCATTATGCAACAAAAAGTACTTCCATCATTTTAGCAAATCTCGAGGTCGAGATTTCTTTTAAGGGGGTGAGGATGTAACACCTCGAAAATTCACGTCCTATAATGTATTGACACGTGTCATAAGCTTGAACGTGTGAAATTATATTTAGAGGGACTAAAGTTGACAAACATGGAAAGTATGTGAATATAAGGGTTCAAAATGTCAACAAGGGATAAATATACTTTACAGTAACCCTACATGATGTTCATAACCTCAACCGAATAAATCTTGGATCGTACGAAGTCAATTGTGAAAGAAAGTGAGGAATTACAAACTACAGGGGTTAAATGTGTCAACATGTTTAAAGGTATACCTCTGAGTGACCTTTAAGCGAACCCGGAGCTTTCTAATGCTTAATTATACTCACGAGAATGTGTGATAAAAATTTCACAAGGTTTCGTTAAGGTATGAGAAATATATGACAATATTCGTATACAAGGGGTTAAAAACGTCAACGATTTAATTTCTCGCGATTTTTACGCAACCGACGAATGAACACGCAAACATCGACTACCGATCCTAATTTGTGTATTTTAGTATTAATATTATGCTCTACGATGCTTCCATGATGTTCGGGTGCGAAGACGGGCTTGTGGGCCTTGGGCCCAAGCCCACAAAACCTCCACTATATAAATGAAATAAAAAAATAATAATAATAATAAAAATCTTTTCACCAACTCTTTCTCTCTCTAAAAACTCTCTCTCTCTCTAGAAACTTTTCCGGCGACTTTTCCGGCGACCGGCGACTTTTCCGGCGGCCGTTTTCCGGCCAAGAGTACACTTTTTCGACTATATCCGACGTTCCGGATCGCGTGGTGTGGTTAGTTTTAGCTAATTCTTAGCGGTTTGAGTTCTATGGCAACTCCGGCGACATTCCGGTCAAATTCCGGCGAGCCCGTTTTGAACTTTTGACTTTGCAGATGCTTCGATCGGGACTTTAGGAGCATTCCTGCACAGTTTCGAGAAATTCTATTCTCCGGCGAAATCTCGACTTCTGACATGGTTCTGGCGAGTTCCAGCCATCAGTTTTCGATGAAAAATATATTTTTGGGCTCCTAGTGACCTGTAGAGTCCATCGAACCACTTTCGACTCGGGTGAAAAATTTAAGTTCGGGACGCTCTCGGGCTCGGTTCAACTTGGTCAACAGGTCAAACGTGGTCAAAACTGGTCAAGGGGAAGTTTTGGGTCATGTTAGTGCCTCGGTTCAGTTTTGGGTTCGGTCAAACCTGGTCAACATCGGTCAACCGTGGTCAACTGCTGGTCAACGCAGTCAACACGAGGCTCGGTAAAATTTTATCGATGCAAATTTTGTTATATTATGTGGGCATTAAACCCTTAAAAGGGCACCCTCTAATTCCCACTCTAACTAGGTCAAATGTCGGGTCAAACTTGTTATTAAAAAGTCAACAGGATAATTAATTTCTAATTTATGCATAATTAGCAATGTAGAACACATACAACCTGTTTGATCATTAATATAACTTGGTAATTAGTGTAAGAACATGTCTAAACATGTTTAACCCGACAATTTCCTGTTTAGACCCGGTTCGGAACCGAAAGTCGCAAAGCTTTGACTTTTGCTTTGACTTCAGTTCTGACCCGTTTTGGTATGATTTAGAAATACCTTAGAGCTCTATTTAGACCAGGTTACATGCTAGTATAATCTTCTATGATTATACACCATGGTTCATTAGTTAACCAATAAATACGCATGATTCCGTTAATTGCCCATATGTTGACCATTATGCCCTTTTCACCTTAAAACGTGTTTTTGAAAATGTAAAAGAGTAGAAACCTTAATTACTGATATATAAACTTGTATACAAAGTTTGACATCAGTTTGAGGTGTAGATTGAGAGTTATGCTCATTAGCGTAAATTGAAAGCTTTATGTTAATTAAACGGCGTATTTAGCGTATAGCCTATTTAAACATACTTTTTGATACTAAACTCTTTACCCACTGATGTAATATATTATTTTGGGATTTTTAAAGATTTTTAATTAATTTTAGGCTGAGCATAACTTATAGTCGTAGACTTAATCCGGTAATTGTCGGTTTTGCCCTTACGGGCTATAAAATGAGTTTTTCATATCTAATTGACTCCAAACCTTTTGCTACTGATCTTAAATGATAAATAATTTATTTTAAGCCTTCTGGAATGGTAAAAATATCAGCTTTATATATAGAACCCGGAAATGGCTTTTAATCGCCTTATTAAGCATTTTTAACGCATAGTATGTACTAAAACTATTTTAAACATACAAGGGATAATACCTACTGATATTTGAGGTAAATTATAATATTTTAACAGTAAGCAAAGGTTGTTAATCTCAGACTTCAGTTTTGAGCTTTTCGGCTTATGTGAAATTACCAAAATGCCCCTACGGTGCATAGTTTGGTTATAATTGATAAATTTCACATATATACTTTACCCTACTGTTATAATTTATTAAATGGAGTATTTTTGCTGATTACATCAGACCTGTAACTCAGGTTAATACTTAAACTCTTTTATAAACTTGAAAATGACCAAACTACCCCTACGGGGCATAGTTTGTGTTTAAATTCGTTTCGGGCATAATAAAAGACATCTTACTGATGTCACAACATATTTGAGGCATATTAACTTAGGAAACCTGGTTAGGACTCTTATGATTACCCGTCACGCCTTTTGCGCGTTCGGTTCGGTTTATGTAACTAGTTTACATAAATTAGCCGAAACGGGTCAATCCTTATCGGTTGTATCTCAAAATCCAGAGTGTGCATGAAATACCCATATTAAACAAGTCTCTGAACTTGTAGGGTCTAAATCACATTCTATCCGGTCATCGCTTAATCGTGCATACGAACCGTATCTTTGAAACTAACCGGTCTAAGCTTAAGCTTAACTAAAGACCCGTTAGGATTCTAATAGGTTATTTAAAAACCTTCGTTCCAGATTTAGGAGCCCAGTAAAAGCTATCTGTACTTTCCGATTTGATACGGCTGGGATTGAATATATATTTAGCTCAGGTAAATACTTTTAACTTATTTTCCCTATGCGGGCTTGGGGTACGGTATATAAAATACCGCTTGGTCGGGGCGTTGAATCTTTGATTGAATGTATGATAATGAAAGTATTGAGATGCCTCGTTTAATATTGTTTTGTTTGCTTAAAGCCTTTGGGGGGTTAATGACCATGTCCCGGATATCCTTGACATCATTGTATTATAAAATGGCCACGGCTTATGCACGGGGTATAGGCATACACCTGACAGTTGCTTAAGGGAAACGGTATCTCACTTCCATGTGGGCCTATACTTGTGGTGTGTCTATTGATCTTTAACCCGGCTCGATCCGGGCTACTGAACGCATAAGGAACATGTAAATCCCTACAAGTATTATATTTAAATAATTATCCCAAGTTATAAAAGGTTAATTTTGCCTCTGTGCATTTTAATCAAATTATAAAACATTTATGCCATGTGCATCCAAACCAATTTTTAATCATTTTCAAAATGAGTCGGTTGATAGTATTTACCAGTGTAAACTGACGTATTTTTCCAAAAAAAAAAGGCTAAGTGCAGGTACTAATCGGAATCGGCTGGCTACTCCTAGCATCATTAAAGAGTCTCGCAAGCTTAGATGCCTAAAGTCTGTTGAACAAAGTTATCTTTTGTTTAAGATCCGCCTGTGGATCCATCTTACGTTCCGTTGTGATATTTGATATTACTTTTGAATCGGATTGTAATATATTTTATCTTTTGCTTCCGCTGTGCATTTAAATTGTGTTGTTTGACTATGATGTTACCAACCACGTCACGATACTCCCCACCGGGCCCACCGGTGACACGTGGAAATCGGGGTGTGACACATACCGCAAGACCATGATGAGGACACTTTCTTAGTAACTCCTTGAACATTTCCCAAGTTTCATATAAGGATTCCCCATTTTCTTGTGAATATGTATTAATTTCAGTCATTAATTTAGCCATTTTAGCAGGAGGGAAATACTTATATAGAAACGTTTGGGCTAGTTCATCCCAGGTGTTTACCGAGCCAACTGGGAGGGTGTTAAGCCAAGCCTTTGCTCGGTCTTTTAGTGAAAATGGAAACATTCGAAGGTGGATGGCGTCGTTTGATGCTCCATTGATCCGAAAGGTATCACATATTTCTAAGAAATTAGTAATATGTAGATGGGGATCCTCGTCCGCAAGCCCATGGAAGGTTGCGGAGTTTTGAAGCATTTGTATCAAATGTGGCCGAAGTTCGAAGTTATTGGCTTCGACATTCGGTGCATTGATAGTGGCGCCGAGATTACCTACAGTGGGTCGTAGGTAATCCATGAGGGTACGTTGGTCCGCCATTGGAAGTGGGTCCCTCGAAACTTTCTCTTGGTTTTTAGCTTTAAGTCTTTTTCTGAGAAAGCGTTCGGGTTCTTCTAGAGGTTCTTTTATGTCTCTACTAGAACTGGAGCTCATACACTACGTAGGAAGTTCAAATGTGGTGCCTGGGTTCCAAGTCCTGCAATAAAAACAGAAAAGAACGTTGGTCAGAAGGTTCACCATGGCCCCGTGTTCAGCGAACACGGCCCATGGTCGGAGATACAGTGATTGTTTTCCGGATCCCTGTTACTGGGAGTTGGACACGGCCCCGTGTTGCACCGACACGGCCCCGTGCTTAGCTCTCTGTAACTCAGAAAATAAAAACTGCCAGTAACAATGCTGGGCACGGCCCGTGTCCGACCAGGCACGGCCCGTGCTGAGCTCTGCAGAAGCTGAAAAATTAAGAAAAATCCTAAAAAAATAGAAAAATAAGAAAAAACGATTAGGCCGTTGATTCCTAACTTTCTTAAAATCCTTGTGTCCCCGGCAACGACACCAAAAACATGATGCGTGTGAAGTGTGTATATAAGTTTAAGTATATTTTAAGCCCTTTTTACACTTTTTTAGCCAAGTTTTAAATTTATAAAACACGATATTTACTAACACTAAACACACATATGGGCAAGTGCACCCATCGTGAGCGTAGTATAGTGTTGGTAAGATACCGAGGTCGTCAAAGGACACAAGAGCTTTTAGTACCGGTTTATCCTCAACGTCTAATCAAATCAAAAATTTAGAAAAAGGTTTTAAACTAAGAAAAATAAAACTAACTAAAATGCTAAAAAAAATAAAAAAAATAAAAACAGATAGACAAGATGAATCACTTGGCTCCGACTCGTGTATCGTGAAACCTTTGATTATTTCCGCACTTTTGCACTTTTTAAGAGATTATCTTAGTTATTGTAGTATGCCCCTCTTTTGAAAGTGACGTTACCCTCAACCCAGTAGTTTGAGTCAGCAAGGATACAATCCTAAAGGGTCGGATTATTGAAAGATAATTAATTAAGTTATTAATGCATATTACGGTAGGCCCCTCTTTTGAAGGTGACGTTACCCTCGGCTAAGTAGTCTGAGTCACCAAGGATACAGACCTAAGTAGCCGGGTTAAAGTATTAATATTAGCTTACATATGAGGGGATCAAAGAGTTTGGACCCCCGCCATCCAATACCGTTAAGTATTGAAGGAGGTCCTACTAAATTTGACCCAGGTCCTTGCAGGATCTATACACTGAACAAGGCAAGATTTTTACCAAACCGTTCCCTTAACCCCCGACCAGGTAGCCAACATACCTCCATATAGACCATGGAGATATGAATGGTGAAAATCTTTTATTTTATATAGACAGTAAAATAATGCCAAGACACCACGGACAAACGATAAGGAAAGATCACCTTCAACATAAAAAACTAGTTATTAAAGTCATTAATACAAAACCAAGTAAAAAGTGCGAAAAGATTAAAAATAAAAAGTATTATACTAGACACTTTGTCTTCACCAAGTGATGTAAGAGACTTAGGCAAACATGGCCTTGATTGTCAAGAACTCTTACGATCAATCTTGGATCCCGGGACGACTCACACACTCTATGATGGACAATGGATGATGGTGGTGGATGATGGTGTTATGGTGGTGGTGGGTGGTGGGTGAAGTGTGAGAGAGGTGGTGTGCCAAGGGATGATTTGCACTTGAGCCAAGCACTCCTATTTATAGGCTGAACAGAAGCTCGGGCACGGCCCCGTGTCCATTGGGCACGGCCGCGTGTCGATTGGGCACGGCCCCGTGTCCACATCCTTCTTTGTCTTCATTAATTGCACTTTGTCTGCATTAGTTGACCATGCCCCCGTGTCCACTGGGCACGCCCCCGTGTGCAGAAGCATATCTGTACTATCAAGATTTGCCTGGATTCTGCGAATCTTATAGTTGACCACGGCCCCGTGTCCGCTGAGCACGGCCCCATGGTGGGCGATAGAAGCTTCTATAGCTTTGTCTTTTATGCTGGCACTTGGGCACGCCCCCGTGTTCACTGAGCACGGGGCATGTTCAGTCTTCTGTTCTCTTGTTTTGCTTGGGAAGATGCTGTCGTGGGGTCTGGCATGTCTCTTTTGTTCCTTTTCTTGTATTTATGTTAGATTTAGCTGTCCTTTTGCTTCTTTTGTTAATTTGAGCTCATTTAATCCTGAAAATACAAAAGGAAGACAAAAGCACACTTTTTCCAACATTAGTACTAAAAAATGGTTAGTTTTATGCCATAATTGATGTAATTTATATGTTGCATTTTCCACACATCACTTTCGATCACATGGTTTACACAATTAAGTCTAAATCAACATGATATTTAGAATCCTTACTATTTCGTATCACACGTAATTAGTCCAATTAGCCAATTATGTGTTTCTTTCATACTCTCAACATATCTAACATTCATTTAGGCGTTTTAACAAACAACTTGTGGGCATAATTTTTACCAAGATTAACATCATTTTCAAGTCCATTATATCTAGCATGCATAACTACACCTAGATTCACTTCATCTAAATCAAATAATACCCACTTTGTGATAAAAATTCAAGTGTTCTTCATCACCCTACAAAACCAGTAACGCCTTGCATTTTCGTATTTCTATACTTTGAGAAAATTCGTGTTCGTTTTCTATTCTTTTTGGAATCACAGTCGAAGAACGGATTAAAAACGGAAAACCACGCAATTTACGCATTATTTTTACACAACCGACGCTCAAACGCGACAACAACGACTACCTACTCTATTTTAAATATTTTTTTGAATCTAGAATTATAATTTATGGCATTACGGAGAGTTCGGTTGTGATAACGGGTCTCGTAGGAGTTTACGGGCCACCTAAAACACGGGGATTGGGTTTGTGGGCCTTGGGTCCAAGCCCAAAGCCCACTAATAAAACCCTAATTATATAACACTAGTTAAACCTAAACCCTTTCACTTGAACCAGCCACAATCACCCAAACCAGACCCTCCTCTTTACACAACAAACCTTCATCTCCTAAACAAGATTTCGTACCAACTCCCTCATTTCTATATTCATTTGCGGCAATAAAGACAAGAAATCAAAACTCGTTTTCTGAAAGAACCTTAGCATCTGTTATAACCTCACGGCCTTTTACACCCTCTCATTTCCTTCTAACTCGCAACATACTTCGCCGGAACAACACAGACGACGCCGGAGGTACGAGAGCGTGCCGGAGACCCGAAGTTCACGTTTCGGTATATTCACCGGAGTCGGAGTTTAATCGAACCAATTGGAGTCGCCGAAGAAGCTTGTATCTCTCGTCGGAAAACTAGCCGGAGACCGCGAGTCGTTGTTTTTTGTATACTTTATCTCATGTTCTTGTTTAAGTTCGGTTACGAGTTTTGTTATAACACACACGTAATTTATACGCCGGAATACGGGAAATGGGGTAGGGTGTCGAGTTGGGTAATCCAACGAAGAAGATGACACAGCCATCTCACGTTACATAAAAATAAGTTCCGAAAATAAACAATCAAAGCAATGGTAGTTTGGTGGGTTAAGTGTATCATGAAACAACAGAGGGCACGGGTCCGAGTCCCTACACCCATATCACTTTCGCTGCAAATTCAGTTCTGTGTAGTTTTATTCTTATAAATCAACAAGAAGTTAACAGTGATCATATATTTTAATGAACATCATGATTCACAAAAGAAACTACAGTACAATGGTTGAGATGGGTGTCAAACGGATCAGAGGTGTAGTTTCAGTTAAATATAATTGATTTTTTTATATAAAACTAACATATGAAACATTGTAGTTTCAGTTTAAATGTAATTGATTTCCATTATCCTAGCGGGTTAGACACGTAGCCAATACGTGGACGTGAACAAGAGGTTGCACGTTCGATCCCTGTTTGAGGCAGTTTGGAGCCGGTTTTGGCCATTTTCTTTTGGGTTTTTAATTTTTAAAATTCATTTCCTTTTGTTTTTAAATAAAACCCTTTTATTTTTCTTTATTTATTTTATTTTACAACAATAATAACAAGTTAAGTTACAATACTTAATTAACTATTACGCAAAACATAAACATTAGGATTATTTATTTGAATCAATATTGATAAGATCATTTCGTGATATTTCAATATCTAGGATAATCGCTTTGCTCATTCTCTTGGATTTCCTCAAATCCTTACTCGTGCGATAATTCAAGGAATTCCCATACGCAACCAATGTGAGCATACTCGACCCTTTTTACGCTTTAACGCATTTTTGGGTGCAACATGTATCAACTACAAAATCCACTTTACACAATCGAATATAATCAATCAAACACTCAATCCATCAAACACGTATTTGTTATGCTTAGGTTGTTTATGCATGTTAGTTTCGAACTGTATACCCATGTTATTTGTTATGCTTAGGTTGTTTATGCATGTTAGTTTCGAACTGTATACCCATGTTATTTGTTATGCTTAGGTTGTTTATGCATGTTAGTTTCGAACTTGTATATCCATACTATTTGTTATGCTTAGGTTGTTCTAATATGTTAGATTCAACTCGAATAAAAATTGCCACGTCGGATTGAGAAAACTTTTATACTTATACTTATATTCAAATTTGTATGCTCGCCAGTACTTTTGTATTGATCTATGGTTTTAATACATGTTGCAGGATTTTGATGATGCAAGGAATCTAGTAGGATTGCCTAGAAACGCATTTAAACTTTAATACTTGTTGTACCATATGTTATTTTCAAACATGTTGTATTTTGTTTCCAAACCTTGTATTAAACCATTATTAATGAAATGGAATTTTAGTTCTTTTACACTTATCGTTATTCAAATTTGTTATATTCTAGTTCAATCAATGTAAAAAGTAATTATTAAATACTCGACACAAATAGCGTTATGAAGTCTCTTGCAATCTAGTTTTCATCTCATCCCGATGTTTCCGCCATCGGTTGGGGTGTGACAAAACCCATTTAACACTTAAGTGTGTGATTATGGAGTTTCACAATTATGAACACCAATTCATCAATTTATTGACTAGGGTTCGTTCCTAAACATGGATTCATCCTAGTTTCACCCAAACATCAATATTCAAGCAATAATTTTCGATTTCAAGTGTTCACCAAGAATTCAAGATGTAACCAAATGGTGAAAATTGACATACCTTGTGATCCCCTAAGCTTGGTGATCACGATTTTAGTTAAACCCCCAAATTTCTAGCTTGATTTCCTTTGATTTTGTTGAATTTCCTTGTGATGTCGACCAAATACACACACATGTGTGTGTTTTGGTTTCAATTTTTCTTTTAATTATTTCACTTTCAAAATTGCTCCTTTTAGTCCCTCTAATTCACAAGTTATATAAAAAGGTGTATTTAACCATGTTTCTTTATTATTTTCAAACATATAACTAACTAGGTTAATTATTCCTAGTTCCTTTGTGGGTTCAGGGAGTTATAACCCGTTTTATTTTTAAGTCTCGTTAACTCGGGCTCCTTAAAGCGCCTTCTCTCTTTTTATTTATTATTAAGCTTATTTGTTTAAATCCTAATAATTACTGGGTTAATCTTTACCGCTAATGGTACTTTACCCGCTCTTTGGTATTAACGAGGTTTAATTACTAAACCCATTTTCGGGGTGTTACATTATAACGCATACCGAAACAGATGCGTGGGTAATGACTTCGGTACAAACCCGGTTAATGGGTTGAGTTATGAAGCCAAGCGTAAACCGGGTAATGGGAACACGAACTATAGTCGATGAACCCGGGTCTTGGGTCATAATCGGAAAATATGTGAGTTTTTGAAAAGAATTCGGTCTAATGATGTTCAACTATTAAAAGGTTGAACAGGTTGAATAAGCGTAAATGCAAATCGGGTAACGGAAGCATGGAACGCAAGGTTAATACCCCGGGTAATGGGGCAAATTTGTAAAGAAGGTTTAATTTGCGAAAAAAAGAGCTGAATTTTATAAGCTCATGTGCTTAAACCTGATAACGGGTCAAATAATCAAGCATGCAAATTGTGTTTTGTATAAAGCCCGCACAGACTCAGAATGCATGCAAAGACCACGTTCGACACAAGTTCAAAATTAAAAAAAAAGTCAAACTACTATTCACAGTAGTTGGTAATTGTATTATATACAATGAGAAGACTCGTGAGGCTAATTGTAACTCGTTATCTTATTAAAATTAGAGTGTGAATGAGTGAGTTAGTCGTAAATTACTAAAGATTAAAAGATCAAACTTTTGAATCTTATATGGGCTCGACTTCTGGTTTTAAACATTAAGCTTGTTTCATAGTCATAAATGTATATGACTATAACTAACAAACAATACACGCGTGAGTTAAACTTTGAAATTTACTCATAAGTCGACCATGAATTTTAAACATACAACTCGAAACAAGGCATTCTCAAACTTGAGATTGGTTAACTTAAACATTATGAACTTGAACTCAGCTTTTATACATATATTAAATTATATATTTAATATACGTATTCATTTATGATGCATAAAAATGTTAGTGGTGGAGTGAAAAAAAACAATCTCAACATAATGTAGAGATCTCAACTTCAAGTCTTTGATCCACCACTAAGGTCTTATTTTTTTATTTCATTCCCTCTTACCATAATTTTGGGCCTAGATTTTAACTTCACTCAGGGCCTAATTTATTATGAGAGTTCTCAGAGACGGCCCTGACTTAATAGTTAACACCCAATAACCTATTGTTTGCCCATTCAAAAATTTACATATAACTCAAACCCTAACTAGTCCACAATAACCCAAATAAAACATGTGAATTTAGGGCATTTTTTATTTAAATCCATCAATGTAAGAGTTCATTCTTTGTAGTCGTAAGTAGCCTTCGAATTCCTAGGGACGGCTATGTTAGTTAAAATAGCTCATTTAGGGTGGAATGGGTGTTCTTTACGTGGGGAGTGGTAAACTCTCCACCTAGTCAATCACCTTATGTCATGTCAACTACCTCTTCACTCCTCATTTTAGCACTCAAACATAAGGAATGCTTCACCCAAATAATTTTTCTTTAAAAAATAAATAAATAAAGATAAAGTGTGATTGGGTGGAAGAGAGTAAGGCCTACCACCTACCATCAAGTCATCAACCCCTTTCTCTCTTCTCACTCCACTCGGTGACTACTCCCTAATCTCTCTCCTCTTTTTTGAGTTTACCGCATACATTAGGTGATGGCAGTTGTGTGCTCGCGCAGGGACTACCCACCCCGCACATGTTCATCGAACCCACCCCTTCCACCCCTAACCTTATGTTGGAAATTTGTACTGAATTTTGAATTTATATAATTAACTATATCACTTTATTATCCTCAATTCGTTTTTTGTAATTTTATATTATCTCTATTACATTTAGGAATTGGGGTGAATAGTGGTCCACCTGCTTTGTCAAAGCTACAGAATTACGATATTACCCCTTTCTTAACTTTACTTCTCTCTTGTCTTCACCAGAAACCGCCGCTTCTCCCGTCGTAGCTCTCTGCAAGTGCTTCCGCGGATTTGGATACCACCAAATCGAGAACAGCGTCGTTGATAACTTCCAATGTATTCGATTAAAGTATCAAATCTGCCATGGCGAACAACCAAGGGAAACTCAAACATTTCTGGAGTGATTATTTGAATATGGTGAATCGCGAGAAGAAATGCTTTTTCCGATAATCAACCAGCCATCCTCAATCTATAGTTGGACTAGGCCTGTCACCAGCACCGGCCAAAGGGCTTCCCACCACCGCAAGTTCAACCCTCAGCTCGCACATCTCCAAATAAAATCGACACCACTCGCATAATCAACGAAACATGACAACCTCGGTAGCGCAGATTCAAGTGAGGGTGTACCGGAGATGACGAACTGCTTCCAGATCTGGTGATTGATCTGTGGTTGGTGTTGTTTGGTGGTCGTAGTAACGAACTTCATTCGGATATAGTGCGGCGGTGGCTTGGTGGTGTGACTAACAGAGAAATCGTAGTGGATATAAGGCCCGGTTTTGGAGATGGAGCTGAGTAGAACGGCTTCAAGGAGATAACAACATACACAGGCGGTGATGAAATGATGACGGTAGAAAGACAGATCAAGATAGAGATAGAGGAAAGTGATAGAAAAAATGGAGAATGTTATGTATTGTGGTTAATTAATGATTCAGGTCCGAAAAAAAAATAAAACAAATGTTATTTTTGTCAATGATTGTTTACAGTTGTAAACAATCTATACTATATAATAAAAGAAACCAATAAGTGACACGTGTCATTCATTGAAGGCGTCTACATTTGTAATTTCTTGTCTTTTCACACTTATCTTATATCAATTAATTAAATAATAAATAATTAATTAATATTAAATCTTATCTTACTTTGAATGTCGGATAGAGTCATTCTATTTTTTCTAATAATATATTATCTTCAAATTTAAGTTATAAATATTCTATTTTTTCTAATAATATATTATCTTCAAATTTAAGTTATAAATTAAAGATATTTTTTAAATAATAACACAAAACAATAATCTTAAACTTAAAAAAAATATTACGCTCATATAAAAAAATTAAATATACAAAATAACTTATTAGACATTAGATCAAACTTTAAAAAAACACTAATTAGGAAGAGAAGCTAATAATATAAACTTAACCAAGTTTGTGATTTGATTCGAATTAAACCGAACCAAATTTATGATTTTTTAAACGAATCCAATAGCATATTATTTACTATACAAAATTACATTTATTTAACCCGTCTAATACATGGTGTTTTTAAAGATAACTTTTTTATTATTTGAGTTAACTGCCATTTTCGTCCCTGTGGTTTGGTCACTTTGGCCATTTCAGTCCATTTTTCAAAAATGTGTCATTTTCCTCCCCGACGTTCTGGAAAGGTGTCATTTCAGTCCAAAAATCATAACCCAGTTAAGTCGGTTTGTAAATAAGGACTGATTGTGTAAATTTGTAACATAAAGGACCATTTAAGTAAAATGTATAAATATTAATATAATTATAAAATATATAATATATATATATATATATAATGTATACACAGGGACGGAACCGGAGCTCCGGTGGTCACCACCGCCGCCGCCGGAACCGGAGCTCCGGTGGTCACCGCCGCCGCCGCCGGAACCACCACCTCGACATGTTTTTGCGTCAACCCAACCTCGCCTGCCCTTTTGACCCGTACAGAAAACTGATCCATCTCGACATGTTACTTAACCTGAACGGCCCGCCCATCTTTCCATTGATGTTTAACTTTACCTATTCTTCTCTACGAGCACGACACTTGAAATATCATCAGGAGCTCTTCCAGACCTTCTTAATAGATTCTTGCCAGCTTCGCTTTGTAGAGCAAAAAACCCAGCATGAAAAACGGAAAAAACGGCCTGCAACTCACCGGAAAAACGGATGATGACGATGATGGCGTTGATGGTGGTGGTTCCGACGGCGGTGATGAAGGTCTGATGATGATGATGAAGATCGCGATGATGATGATGAAGGTCGATGATGATGATAACAGATGATGACGATGATGACGTTGATGGTGGTGGTTCCGGCGGCGGCGGCGGTGACCACCGGAGCTCCGGTTCCGTCCCTGTGTATACATTATATATATATATATATATATATATTATATATATATATATTTTATAATTATATTAATATTTATACATTTTACTTAAATGGTCCTTTATGTTACAAATTTACACAATCAGTCCTTATTTACAAACCGACTTAACTGGGTTATGATTTTTGGACTGAAATGGCACCTTTCCAGAACGTCGGGGAGGAAAATGGCGTATTTTTGAAAAATGGACTTAAATGGCCAAAGTGACGAAACCACAGGGACGAAAATGGCAGTTAACTCTTATTATTTAGTATATATTCGCCCCGCTTGCGGTATGCACATATAATATATATGTGTGGACGCTCGGAGGGCAAAAGTGAAATTGCACTAATTTTAACTTTATTTTACTAAGTTCGTGAAAATAACGTTAAAAGCGGCCGACAGTTAATAATGCATCATCATCATGTGGTGGCGTTGATAACAGAAAGACAAAAGGGAACATGCACTAATCGGTCTTTGTCCCGATTGCTGAGTGTTATGTGCCTTATGTCCAAGGCTTGATGCAAAACTACTATCGAGCCCGGGGGTCTCACTGAAAGCAGCCTCTACATCTTACCTTCCTCAGACCCTACCTTAGCTTTGCTATTAGTGGGATTTACTGAGTATGATGATGATGATGATTCAGTACATATAATTAGATTTATTCAACTCGTATAATACACGAGGTTTATAAGGATATAACTTTTTTATTATTTAGTTTATAAAATTACATTTATCCAACCCGAGTAATATACAAGGTTATAAAATTACATTTATTTAACCTGTGTAATACACAATGTTTTTAAAGATATAACTTTTTTATTATTTAATATATATAATTAGATTTATTCAACCCGTACATATCACAAGTTTTTATTTTTGGTATATAAAATTATATTTGTTCAACCCGTGTAATACACGGGGTTCTAACCTAGTTATCAATTTTAAACTAAAAGAAATCAAATACTTACCGTTAGGTTTTATAACCAAATTAATTAAATCAGAAAATGTTGTGAAACAACTAAACCTATTAGCAATATAAAGAGAAGAATAAGAGAATACGGGAATGTAAATCTTATTGATTGATCTCTCTACACCATATACAAATGCCACTATATATAGGCACATACATTAATACAAAAGAAATCAAAGAGATAGGAGTTATAGGAGTTATGTAAGTGGAGAGTCACCATATAAATGATACATTCATAACACTCCTCCTTGACTATCCACGTACCTTTAATACGCTTGGTGATGCTGCCTCGTTAAAAACCTTGCTAGGAAAACCCAGTGGGACAAAACCTCAGCTAAGGGAAAAAGAGTGCAGCGTGTATTATCTCCTCCTGATACTTTTGGATCAGGTATGTTGTCACATTAAAAACCTTACTAAGAAAACCCATTGGGATAAAACTTAGTTAAAGGGAAAAAGTGCAACTTGTATAATGCTCCCCTTCATTTTTACATATATCCTATAAGTGACTCAGGTCCGGCTTCTTTGAAACTTGCTCAAAACTTCGTAATCCATTGATGTGCAGCTTGGTATGTTGCTTGATCCATTAATGCCAAATCTTTCAGTGAGCATTGATGTATGATCTTCATGTGAAATTTTAATTGTCTTCACTTGTAAGTAGATACTACAAGATCCATGAATATGTTTTGTTTCATTCCCTGCACTTACAAAACTAACCAAACTTGTTGACGAGTTAGTAAAATATGAATCCATATCTTTTGTACCTTAAGGGTATAAAAATATATGTTTTACCCGTTAAATTATCTTGTCGCTATACACATGTTATATCTTGTCAATGAATTTCATGACATGTGTCCATGTATACATACTAGCAAGATATACAATTTGTATTTAACTATGGTACTTTTGGACCAATGATCTTTGCTTCTTTGGTAGGAGATGATAAGAGTCATTTTCTATACAAACTACTTGGACATCATAAAATGTACGTATACCATAAGCTTTGTGCGTATGAAAATGTCCACCATCTTCTAGATGTATTATGATTGATGGATAATAATAATGCAAATGTTTGTTCTACATATCAAGCCACATATTTGCAATACCATCTTTAATTTGCAAATTCTTCCTTTAATAATTGAGCTCATTTTTATCTTTTTAGTAGATTCAATGATATCATCAACATATATTAGAATACTCATAAACCTCATATTGTTCTTTTAATGAAAGTAAATGGATTCACTACAATTTATGTATCTCTCTTTGCTGAACTCATTAGTAAGTCGATTATACCACATTTGAATCGACTATTTTAGTCCATACTATCTTTTTTAACTTTATAAATATACATTCTTGTATTCCTTTCCACTTTGACCAACAATGTATGTGCATACAGTCTTTAGGAGTGTTGACACATAAACCTCTTCATTGAATTTATATTATAAGCAAGGATGTCTTAAACACTTGCTTCATTTGTAAAATTCATATTGTACCATGTTTGTACATTGTGTACATTAAGATGCCATAATAACCAGGTAAACATTTTCTATGTATGTTTATTGGAGTATTGGTGCACAATAATTACATCCATAAGGTGTTTCAATTAACCTCTTAAGCACTCAAATGCTTTAGGATACTCATGGGGAGTTCCATTTATATTCAATTCAATAACATATACAACATGTATATGTATCCAGATCCAAATTTATATAATAATCATAATATTCTCGAGAACTTATTTTATATGACTTAGTATCAAGTGATACATAACTTTCATAAGACGCATGTCAATTCTCTTTTATATATTACCAGACTAATAAGATTTTAGAAAGTCAAAACATCCACCACGGGATAATACGTCTCCTCATAATCAGTCATAAGTCTTTGAAAAAATTCTTCTGCCACCAATTTTGACTTATATCACTTAATTTGATTTTCACATGATTCGCGTAAAAGACACATTTGTATCCAACATATTTTACAACCTCAGTTGTATGGATTGTTGGTCCAGAAACTTTCCATTTCATTAGAGAACTAAACTCTGCCTTATTTGCATCTTTTGATTTTGGCCAATCATTTCTTAATATTCATTCATAGACATATCTTAAATTTTGATCCTCATCATTTAATCATTTTAAGCGCTGCATTATATACAAAAGTATAACGACGTCGATTTTTATTTTGATTCCATACATATCTTAGACATGATACAACTTATTGAGATCTCTTTATTTTCAGGTTCCTGAGATTCTTCTTGAACCATCATGTCTAATGTCTCTGCATGAGTTCTTATTACTATAACCTCGACTTGACCATCTTAATTACTTGCTCCAATTTTCGAGGAATTTTATTATTGGAATCGACTAGTCTACCACGCTTCAGGCATGCAATAGGCCTACTACAAAATATGTGGTTGTCCTCTTGGGACACAAATATAATTGGAGCATAAGCAGTTGATTATGTGACTTACTTAGTCACTCTATTAGGTCAGTGAACTTTTCTAGTAATTTGTTCTTTAATATTGGTAAATGAATTATACTTTAAACTTCTAGTTCATAGTTTATAGTCTGGGGATCAAGATGACATGATAATTCATTTCACTTTCCAACTGCTTGTTATCTCCCCCCTAATGTTGGGAACATTCATTCACTAAAGTGAAAACCAATGAGCCATAAACAAATTTCTCACTAATGGCTTTAAGTATTCAATCATAGACGATTATTTATACCCAACATATTCTCAAACTTTTTAGAAGTCCCATCTTTGTGCGGTTTGGTGGATGAGTTTCAATATATGTCGCACAACCAAAATCTTTGATGAGACATCTTTGGTTCCTAACCAAAAACCAACTGTATGGGGAGAACTATAACTTATTGGCTTGATGTGAATTGATGGTACTATATATAAAATTACATGTACCTAAATGAACTTTTGCTCCTCTCATGATCATTGGCTTTATAACCAATAGTAATCTAGATTAACATGCTTGCTATCACATTAGCTAAGCCACAATCACACAAGCTTCAGGTTGTGGATTTGATAACCATTTAGACGATGCATCGATTTCAGAATACTAAATGGTGTCATGTCGGGATACACATATTCCCTTATTATTTCCAAAATATCTAGGGATCTAAAGCATACTTTAATTGGTATATCATTAACTTCCCTTGAGAGCAAATATTGCATGTGTAAGTACAATGAAGAATCTTCTAGTTCTTTGATATTTTTCACATCATCTAGACTCAGTATGTTCTAACCGGTCATGCCAATCATTAAATGATTATGAACCATAAACTTCGGGTTTGTGATCATCATATATGCTTTTAGTTGCACTCGTGTTTGTTCAATACACAAAGAGAAAATACAAGAGAATAACAACTATTATTTAAATCATTCATATTTTATTCTCGTATAATCACTACCTTATATTGCTACTTCTTGTAGTCGATTTCAATATAAACATGGTTGAGGATCATTACAGTTTCCTCATTTACCATGATCATAACTTTTATAACGATCGTTTTATAGTCATCGTAATATAAACATGGTTGATTGATGGGTATTGAGTGTTATATATATTAGGTATATATTTTAAGCCCCTTTAACACTTTTTAGTCAAGTTTTAAATTTATAAAACACGATATTTACTAACACTAAACACACATATGGGCAAGTGCACCCATCGTGAGCGTAGTATAGTGTTGGTAAGATACCGAGGTCGTCCAAGGACACAAGAGCTTTTAGTACCGGTTTATCCTCAACGTCTAATCAAAATAAAAAGTTTAGAAAAAATGTTTTAAACTAAGGAAAATAAAAACAAAAAATGCTGAAAATTAAAATAAAAGAAAAACAGATAGACAAGATGAATCACTTGGTTCCGACTCGTATCTAGTGTAACCTTTGATTATTTCCGCACTTTTGCACTTATTTAAGAGATTATCTTAGTTATTGTAGTAGGCCCCTCTTTTGAAGGTGACGTTACCCTCACCCCAGTAGTTTGAGTCAGCAAGGATACAATCCTAAAAGGGTGGATTATTGAAAGATAATTAATTAAGTTATTAATGCAAATTATGGTAGGCCCCTCTTTTGGAGGTGACGTTACCCTCGACTAAGTAGTCTGAGTCAGCAGGGATACAGTCCTAAATAGCCGGGTTATAGTATTAATAGTAGTTAACTTATGAGGGGATCAAAGAGTTTGGACCCCCGCCATCCAATACCGTTAAGTATTGAAGGAGGTCCTACTAAATTTGACCCAGGTCCATTGCAGGACCTCTAAACGCTGAACAATGGCAAAACCTTTACCAAACCGTTCCCTTAACCCCCGACCAGGTAGCCAACATACCTCCATATAGACCGTGGAGATATGAATGGTGAAAATCTTTTATTTTATATAGACAGTAAAATAATGCCAAGACACCACGGACAAACGATAAGGAAAAATCACCTTCAACATAAGAAACTAGTTATTAAAGTCATTAATACAAAACCAAATAAAAAGTGCGAAAAGATTAGAAATAAAAAGTATTACACTAGACACTTGTCTTCACCAAGTGATGTAAGAGACTTAGGCAAACATGGCCTTGATTGTCAAGAACTCTTACGATCAATCTTGGATCCCGAGACGACTCACACACTCTATGATGGACAATGGATGATGGTGGTGGATGATGGTGTTATGGTGGTGGTGGGTGGTGGGTGAAGTGTGAGAGAGGTGGTGTGCCAAGGGATGGTTTGAGCTTGAGCCAAGCACTCCTATTTATAGGCTGAACAGAAGCTCGGGCACGGCCCCGTGTCCACATCCTTCTCTTTCTTCATTTAATGCAGCTTGTCTTATTAGTTGACCACGCCCCCGTGTCCGCTGAGCACGACCCCATGTGCAGAAGAATCTTTGTCTTCCTTTGTCTTTTCTGCTGACACTTGGGCACGCCCCCGTGCTGGCTGAGCACGGGGCGTGTTCAGTCTCCTGTCTTCTTGTTTTGCTTGGGAAGATGCTGTCGTGGGGTCGGACATATCACGTCTTGTTCCTTTTCTTGTATTTATGTTAGATTTTGATGTCTTTTTGCTTCTTTTGTTAATTTGAGCTCATTTAATCCTGAAAATACAAAAGGAAGACAAAAGCACACTTTTTCCAACATTAGTACTAAAAAAGGGTTAGTTTTATGCCACAATTCATGAAATTTATATGTTGCATTTTGAACACATAAAATACCCCCACACTTGAATCTTTGCTTGTCCTCAAGCAAAACTCTTTAATATGTGGCTATTACACTCCCAAATGGAATGGGTAGAAAAGAAGGTTTTTGGGCTTATCATAGAGTGTCGGGATTTCCAAGATTCTTTATTTAGTTTTATTTTTATTTATTTACAATCCTATTCGTCATGATTTATTTAAAACTTTTCATAAGATAAATTACTTATTAGGGCATAACATGCCTTTGTAAAATTTTATTTATATACAGGTTCACATACCTCACGGGGATCACTCAACACTCGGCCGAAAATGTATTTTTGTGGATCACTCGAGAGCGGCATGGAACTTACTCCTACCATAGGCTTGCCAATCAATCAATCCTCCTCTTTTTTAACTTATATACCTTTGTAAATATCAAGAGGACTTTGTGGGTGAAGGGTTAGGCTTGGGTTAAAGGTAGGTGATTGGGTTAGTGGTTAGTAGAAAAAGGGCAAAAAGCGTAACAAGCGTCGGTTTTCGTAAGACTTTCTATTTTTTTCACTTTTATTTTTATGAAGCTATTTTTCAAACAAAGTCATTTTTGGTAAACTTGATTGGTTATTTGCTTTTTGCTTCATAATCAACTTTTTCTCCTTTTTTTTTTTTTTGAAAAGTCATACGAAAAACCGAACTTGTTACTAAAACAAAGGGTTAAAAATGAAAAAGGTTTTGGTGGGTAAAAGGGTGTTTGTTTTGGGGTATGAAATGAAAAGGTTTAGGCTCAAAGGGGCTAACTAGGGGGATTTTGGGTAGGTGGTTAAAAAAAATAATAATAATAATGGTGTAGAAATAAAAAGGGTTAGTCCTAATGCCTCCATCATTTACTTACTCGGGTTTAAGTTGGTAAGGACCGGGAATGTATCGTCATGGCAAGTTCTAGAGTCGTAAGAACCAAGCGGCTATTCACACAAGAAACGAAAATGAGCATTTAGTTTAATGTTATGTAATTGTTTGCTCAATAAAGGCTCAAAACTCACTTTTGTGGGAATGGGTTTTTATGTGATCAAGTATATATAATCAAATTTTAACTAAGTTTGTCATGCCTTTTCATAATTTTCTTATGTTGGTTCTTTTTATCACGACGCTATCGGTTGTAAATTTGTAAAAATATAACCTTTTTAAGAACTTGAATTTCCCGAGTTGAACCTAGATAAGTAAAAAAATGAAATTTTTTGAAAAAAAAAATATATGGGGTGATTAGCGGTTCCAATAGAGTTTTGTGTAAGGCTTGTATTTAGGACTTGCAAGATTCAAGGTTTTAGCATCCCCCCCACACTTAAATTACACATTGTCCTCAATGTGTCCCAAAAATAAGTTTTTAGGTTGACTGAATGTGTAAAAAAGTGTTAAAAGCAAAAATTTATGTTACTGGTTGCCTGGGCACGACCCCGTGTTGAGTGGACACGACCCCGTGCTCAGGTGCCAGTAACGAAAACTTACAGAAGATGAACATGGGGGCGTGTTGGGTGGACACAACCCTGTGTCTGTCAAGGTCTGTAGAATTTAAAACAAACAGCAGGTTCAGGAGAGTGGGCACGGGGGCGTGTTGGCTGGACACGGCCCCGTGTGGACAATCTGAAAGGTTGAAAAACAGGTTTCTTTCTTCGGTTTTCCTGTCCCGGCTTTCGTAGTACTAATGTTTAGTACTCTAAGCCTCGTTTGTACCTGCTTAATCAATAAACACCATACCATACTATAGCAAACATCCTACTTTTACCAAATTCAACATCCATGTCAAAGTTAAAAGAAAAATAAATGCAGAAAATAAAAGAAGTTAGGGTAAGTAAATTGTTCAACACTTGGCACGCAGGCCATCAATTATTCAAGATTAGAAAAGGGTTAACCTGGGGAATCATCAACCAACCGCTTCTTCCTCCGCTCCTCCCGCCTAATCCATGTCCTCATCATCAGCATCATCATCATCATCCCCTCCATGGCGTGCAATGTGGTCCCGGATAGTTCCAATATCATCTTGGATATCGTATATGTTTCTCTCAATCGCCCCAACCCGGTTGTACGTGTTGCTTGCCATATTGTAGGTGTTCCTGGTGCACATGATGTTTTCCTGCAACAAATCATGTAAACTTTGAAAGTTAGGAAAACCGCCTCCTGAGGAGGATTGGCCCGGATCACCATGGGGCTGGTATTGGTACTGATGATGTTGTGCAGCGGGGAGGACAAGTGCTTCTTGCGGGTTCCATGCATGACCTTGCATCCTTTGAAAGCTTACCGTCCCGTCTTCAGCTTCATAAATTAGGTTCATTGAGCGGCATATGTGTATATCCACCATACCCGACCATGGGCTCCTCTCAAATGACCTAGGTATGTGGGCGAAGTGCCTGAAGAGACGGTACACCCATCCCCCAAAGAAGATAGGGGTCGGTGCACTTGCAAGGCGGTTATGATGCATGTTTCGGAGCATGAGGAACGGAACATCAAGCGGCCTGCGGGTGTGGATACAGTTGAGGAAAACCAAATCTCTTAACCCAACGACGCCACTACTATCATGCCTTTGGCTAAGAGAGTAGCCGAGGAGCCTATGGATGTATCTGTAGAGCGGATCCCTCAGCTTTGTACTCTTAGTGTTGCTCGGATTGTAGTACCCTTCACCAATCTAAGCCCAAATGGCTTGGCGTTCGTTCTCACCTGTCTCTCGCATTCCTCCAGTATTTTCCTCGTTTCCCGCATCCTCTTCTGCATACAACCCAACAATCGACCCAAATTGTGCCATAGAGATCGAATACCTCATTCCGCCACATCGGAATGCTACCCCGTCATTGTCGAACGGGTCGCACCTCGAGTTGAATGTGAAGGTGCTATAGAATTCCGAAGTGCATTCGTGGACGGAACGGAGTCGAGTTGTTAGAGCGACTCTGAGTGGTCCCGTGACAATGTTGTTGAAACGGTCTATTTGATTCACCACAGTTAATAGTTCCGTTCATGCTTGCCTCAGGTATTCCTCCGGCCTTGTTTGAAGTATCTTGTATCTAGCCCTAGAATCGAGCTCAGTGGCGTTAAATCTTGTGAACTTCCTAGCCATCTAAAAGAATACACCAAAAGTTAGCACGAAACAGAAGTATTTTCGGACAAAACTGCAAACAGTAGGCTGGACACGACCCCGTGTTCAGCGGACACGGCCCCGTGTCCAGGCGTCTGTTACACAAAAATTCCATTTTTCGACCCGGTTTCGAAAACTTGAAAATTTTTGGTCCAATAGATGCGGTTTCCCCCGAAAATAAAACCCTAAGTGCCGTTTTTCCCAAAATAACTCGTTTACCCATTCAATTTTATCTTTTTCGGTTCAAGAACAAGGGTTTGGGGTTTTTTGTGAGAAATCGGGCGAATCTATGAACAATACAAGTGTATTTACTTCCTTAAACACTAATCTAACTAAATGCAAACAGATCTAAACAAAAATTTGAGGTTCGATCCGGATGAACTTCAAGAACCCTAGATTTTTTCCCAAATTTTTGGTGTTTTAACTACATGCAAGTAACTAATCTAACTACTAAAAGTGATAGAATCATACCTTGATGTTGTTAGAGTGATAGGAGACGTAAAAAAATCTGCGAAAAAACGCCTGTGACCAGAGCTTTTTCGGGGAAACGGGGCGTGTGGAATGAAGTAACTGTTTTGAGTAAGGGGTTTTATCCCAACTGCAGCGCGGACACGGCCTCGTGCCGAGCATAGTTTAAAAAAAATATTTTTATTTTTTATTTTTTTTTATTTTTTTTTTTGTGCTCGTGTGAGTGCCCTTGTTTCCCATAAGCTTTGGTTAGAAAACTTACCGCTTTATTTGTCGTCCCAATCGTTCGTAACTTACCAGGTATGATGTTGATGTTTTCATTCTTCCACCGTTTGAAACAAGATCTCCTCCTCTTCATCCTCAATGAATCCTTGATAGAGTTTCAGCCGTTGGCCATTGACTTTGAATGGAGGCCCATTTCGAGATTTAATCTCTACTGCACCGTGTGGGAAAATATGGGTGATGGAAAAAGGTCCTGACCACCTAGACTTTAATTTACCAGGAAACAATCGAAGTCGTGAATTAAACAAAAGAACTAGATCTCCTACCCGAAATTCATTAGGTTTAATATGTTTGTCATGCAAATTTTTCATTCTTTCCTTATAAATTTGAGAGTTTGAGTATGCATAATTCATGAGTTCGTCTAATTCATTTAATTGACAAAATCGATTTTTACCAGCAAATTCTAAATCTAAGTTTACATTTTTGATTACCCAGTAGGCTTTGTGTGCAATTTCTACTGGCAAGTGACAACTTTTTCCATAGACTAGCTTATATGGGGTTGTACCTATTGTTGTTTTATAAGCAGTTCGATAAGCCCATAAAGCATCATCTAATTTATCTGCCCATTCCTTTTTATTTAACCCTACGGTTTTTTCAAGTATTCGTTTTAAACCTCTATTAGTCACTTCGGCTTGTCCGTTTGTTTGAGGGCAATATGCTGTTGAGACCCGATGATAGACCCCATATCTTGTTAAAAAAAATTCAAGTTGATGGTTGCAAAAATGGGTACCTCTATCACTTATTAATGCTTTAGGTGTGCCAAAACGAGAGAATAATTTTTTCAGAAATCTTACCACGACTCTTCCATCATTTGTTGGGAGTGCCTCGGCCTCAGCCCATTTAGACAAGTAGTCTACTGCCACAAGTATATATTTGTTTCCTTTCAATGGTGGGAAAGGTCCCATAAAGTCGAGTCCCCACACATCAAAAATTTCACAAACAATAATGCCATTTTGTGGCATTTCGTTTTTGGAAGAAATATTACCTGATCTTTGGCAAGCATCACATGTCTTGACAAGACTTTGGGCGTCTTTGTAAATGGTTGGCCAATAAAATCCTGAATCAATACCTTTCGTGTGGTACTAGCGGCACCATGATGCCCTCCGTATGGTCCTTCATAACAATGGCGGAGAATTCTTCGTGCTTCGCTACCATGTACGCATCGTCGGACGAGTTGGTCGGCACACATTTTGAAAAGATATGGATCTTCCCAAAAATAGTGTTTCACATTGGCAAAGAATTTTTTTCTTTGATGATGTGGCCAACCTTTTGCGACTATACCGCTAGCCAGGTAGTTAGCATAGTCGGCGTACCATGGTTCTTCCTTATATTCCACCATTTCCAGGGACTCGGTTGGAAATTTTTCGTTGATTTGCTCGTCCCTGGTTGCCTCCAAAGCTGGGTCTTCTAAGCGCGAAAGATGATCTGTTGCGGTGTTTTCTGCTCCTCTTTTATCTTTGATTTCAATGTCAAATTCTTGGAGGAGTAGAATCCACCGAATCAAACGTGGTTTTGCATCTTGCTTTTTGAAGAGATATCGAATGGCTGCATGATCTGTATAGACTATAGTTTTAGAAAGAACAAGATAAGAACGGAATTTATCAAAAGCAAATACCACAGCTAGTAATTCTTTTTCAGTTGTTGTGTAATTTTCTTGTGCATCGTTAAGTGTTTTACTAGCATAATAAATTGGGTGGAAATGCTTTTCTTTTCTTTGTCCCAAGACAGCTCCAACTGCAAAGTCACTAGCATCACACATGATTTTGAAAGGAAATTTCCAATCAGGCGCTATCATGATAGGTGCGTTGACTAACATTTCTCTTAGGGTTATAAATGCCTGATTGCAATCCTTGTCAAAGATGAAAGGGGCATCTTTTTCAAGTAATTTTGTTAGAGGCCTCGAGATTTTAGAAAAGTCTTTGATAAACCGCCTATAAAATCCGGCATGCCCTAGGAAACTTCTGATAGCTCTTACGGAGGATGGAGGTGGTAATCTAGAAATGGTATCTATTTTGGCTCGATCCACCTCCATTCCTTCGCTTGAGATCTTGTGACCGAGTACTATTCCCTCCGTTACCATGAAATGGCATTTTTCCCAATTAAGGGCGAGGTTAGTTTCCTCACATCGGGATAGCATTCGTTCAAGGTTACCGAGGCATTGGTCGTATGAATCCCCGAAGATAGAAAAGTCGTCCATGAAGACTTCCATTGTCTTTTCTATCATGTCGTGGAAAATGGCCACCATGCAACGTTGGAATGTTGCGGGGGCATTACATAGACCGAACGGCATGCGTCGATAAGCAAAAGTTCCATAGGGACACGTGAAAGTTGTCTTTTCTTGGTCTTCAGGTGCTATCGGGATTTGAAAGTAACCTGAAAAACCATCCAAGAAACAGTAAAATTTATGACCAGATAGCCTTTCTAACATTTGATCAATGAAGGGTAAAGGAAAGTGATCTTTTCTTGTTGCTTCATTTAATCGTCTATAATCTATACATACTCTCCATCCTGTGGCGGTTCTCATGGGTATTATTTCATTCTTTTCGTTAGTTATTACCGTTATACCTCCTTTCTTTGGGACTACTTGGACGGGACTCACCCAAGGGCTATCAGAGATAGGATAGATAAGTCCGGCGTCAAGTAATTTGATGACTTCGTTTTTAACCACTTCTTGAACATTTGGATTTACTCGACGTTGTGGTTGTATTACCGATTTGTAGTCATCATTCATTAAAATTTTGTGTGTGCACATGGAAGGACTAATTCTTTTATGTCTACTAGTTTCCAAGCTATTGCGTTTTTGTGTTTTTTCAAAAGACTAATTAATTTTTCTTTTTCTAAGCTATCTAGTTTAGACGAAATAATTACAGGTAAATTACCGTCTTTGTCTAGAAAAGCATATTCCAAACCTTTTGGAAGTTCTTTGAGCTCAAGTGGTGGGTCTTTAGGAGACTCCTTATTTGGTTGCTCATTTCGATCAAGAACTTTAAAAGTTTGTTCTATGGCGACCTCTTCTTCAACAAAGTGGCCAATCTCTTCACTTGTATCGGGTGGTTCATCCTCATCTTCAATTAGGGGGTCATTATTGCCGAAAGGATATTTCATTGACCGTTCGAGATCGACACTTCTTTTAAATGCCCCTAATTGAAGAGGTAGATTGTTGAACTTCCGGTTTTTCAAAGCTTCGTGAGTTTTTACAAATGGTCGTCCCAACACTAGAGGAGCGTCATCGAGGATGACAAAGTCGGTCAGGATTACCATTTGATTTGTTTGAACTAAGACATCCTCAACTACACCGATTGATTTTATTACTTTCCGATTGGATAGAAAAATGGGTATTTGAAGTGGAGAAAAATCACTAATACTTAATTTTTCGAAAATATAGTTAGGCATTATGTTAACACAAAGATCTTTATCGATTGTGACATTACTAATAAATGAATTTTGAAAGAAACATGGAACCGGTGTAATGTTAATTTCAAATGGGTCTTCTTTTATTAGTGAGGTTTGATAATTAGTTAACTTAACACTTACCGTTTCGTCAATTTTAGTGTTAGTGATTAACTCTTATAAAAACTTAGCATGAGTGGGTACTAAACAATGATTTTCAAAAGAAGGTGACAAGAGATATATTTCTTCAAAATTAGACTCTTCTTGAATTTTAACGTTGTCGGACTCACCTTTTTCGTTGTTTAACTCATGTGTCGGTTCTTCACTTATTTGTTCTTCCATTTTTACACTTTCAGTTATCTCTTCCTTTTTTAATTCTTCTCTTGCGCGGGACTCCTCTTCCCTTGCGTGAGATTCCTTTATACAGCGATCGATAACTCTAATGTGTTCTAATATCCTATCGGTCATTTCGGTTATAGAAAAAGAATCAGGATTTTCAAAGCTTGAATCCGGTTGTTCGATCCTTTGTTCCTCATAATACCCATATGAAGTAGATGGTTCACACCATTGTTCTTCATTGTAAGTATATGATGGATAAGGGTCGTAATTTTGTTCTTCATAATACTCATATGAGGTGGGTTGTTCACGCAATGGTTCCTCATAATAAGCATACGAAGGTGGTGGCTCATATCTTGGTTCCTCAAAGTATGAGTATGAAGGCTCATACCTTGGTTCATCAAAATATGAGTATGAGGGAGGAGGTTCATACCTTTGGTCTTCATAGGATGTGTATGAAGTCGATGCCTCGTACCTGGGCTCCTCATAGTAGGTGTATGAATTGGATGGTTGATATGAGTGACTATTTTGAACCGAGTGTGTGTTACGACAATTAGTGCAATAATTACTCCTATAATCATCCTCCTCATAGGTGTAGTTGTAACCTCTTGAGTATTGATCCATAAGAATCACTCACCAGACCACAACCATGTCTCGAGATCAGAAAACAAAAATAAAAACGGAAACAGAGGCTGGACACGGCCCCGTGTTCAGTGGACATGGCCCCGTGTACAGAATCTGTATCTGGGCGTTTTAATTAATTTCCCTGATTTTGTTGAGCACGGGGCGTGTTCAATGAGCACAGCCCGTGTTCAAGCTAGTATTACTGGGTGTTTTTATGAAAAAGTGCAGCACGGCGCCGTGTTCAGTGAACACGGCCCCGTGTACAGGTTAATGTAAATGCAAAACTAAACTAAAATGCAGAAAAATGTGTGCGCGTTTTAAAAAGGTTTTGAAAAACTGATTAGGCCGTCGATTTTAAGCTTTCTTAAAATCCTTGTGTCCCCGGCAACGGTGTCACACCCCAAATTTCCACGTGTTACCGGTGGGCCCGGTAGGGAGTATCGTGACGTGGTTGGCAACATCATAGTCAAACAACACAATATATAAATGCACAGCGGAAGCAAAAGATAATTATTACAATCCGAAATAGTGTAACATCAAAGTATTACAACGGAAGTAAGGATCCACAGGCGGATCTTAAAACAACAAAAGAAATTATCAGACTAATGGCTTATGTGGAGGAGTTGCAAATTCCTCATCTAACAAGTGCTGAGCAGCTTCCAGCCTATTATGTACTTGTACCTGTCACTTAGACTTTGGAAAATACGTCAGTTTTCACTGGTAAATACACTCAACTGACTCATTTGAAAAGGGTTTAAGAAAATTGGTTTAGGTGCACAAGGCACGAAAATATATAGACACTTTGATTAAAATGCTCAAGTCAATATAAATCTTTTATAGTTGGGACAAACTATATCTCATGTTATCAGTTTTACATAACTTGCTCTACATACGGGGCCCGGTTCTATGCCGGTTCAAGATTAACCGACACACCACTATTCCCCTATTGGGAATCCCTTATTGGGTATAATTAATTAATTAGCATATAGCATCTGTCAGGTGTATGCCTACACCCCGTGCTTAAGTCGTGGCCATTGCAATTTAATGAGTCAAGGATATCCAGGACACGGTCGCATTAACCCCCAATGTTTCAGTCAAGCAATACGAATTAAAACAGGTTATTTGGATTTCCCAACTCATTGGTCTTCGAATCCCATACCTGACCATGCGGTATTTATATTACCGTATCCCAAGCCCGTAATAGGGAAAATAAGT
This sequence comes from Helianthus tuberosus, assembly GCA_030545235.1. Taxonomy (NCBI): domain Eukaryota; kingdom Viridiplantae; phylum Streptophyta; class Magnoliopsida; order Asterales; family Asteraceae; genus Helianthus; species Helianthus tuberosus. The sequence continues at coordinate 140,411,606 of CM060424.1, forward strand.
TAAGAGTATTTACCTGAGCTAGCTCCTGTCTTAAATAGCAAGAATTTTAATAACTCAGCCGTATTCACTTAAGTAAGCGTAGGTACAATTTACCGGAAGGATCTAGTCTGGAAATGATGGTGTAAATAACCAATTAGAATACTAACGTGTCTTTAATTAAGCCTAAGCTTAGACCGGTTAGTCTTAAGGAAATATACGGTTCAAACACATGATTAAGCGAAGACCGGAATAGAATGTGTTTTAGACCCGACAAGTTCGGAGACTTGTATAATATGGGTATTTTATACACATTCTGGATTTTGAGATAATAACGATAAGGTTTGACCCGTTTCGGCTAATTTATGTAAACTAGTTACATAAACCGAACGCGTATGAAGCGTAACGGGTAACCATAAGAGTCCTAAACAGGTTTCCTAAGTTAACATGCCTTAAATATGTTGTGATATCAGTGGAATACCTTCCGTTATGCCCAAAACGAGTTTAATCTCATAAAAAGCCCCGTAGGGGTATTTTGGTCATTTTAAAGATTATAAAAGGAGTTAATTAAGTTTCTGTGAACCGGGTCTGAATACATCAGTAAAATAGTTTATTTTAACAGGTTATAACATTTGGTTATAAGTCTTATATGTCAAAATAGTTTTAAATCCAAACTATGCGTATAATACGCGTATAAAGCCGTTTTAAGCGACGTACGGTTTAAAATAGTATTCTGAGTTTTCTGATCATTTAAACAGGTTCAAAACACTACATTTATTATTTAAAATCAGTAGCAATTGGATTGGTATCAAAAGGATTTGTAAAACTCATTTTATGGCCGAAAAGGGTATATTCGGTATTAACCGAATGAAGGCGATAATCCTAGCTTATGATCAGTTTAAAAATAATTAAAAATCTTCAAAAATCCCAAAATATTATTTAACATCAGTGGGTAAAATATTTGGTGTCAAAAATTTGGTTTAGATAGGCTTTATGCTAATGACGTTGTTTAATTAATAATAAATGTTATAATTACGTCATTAAGCATAACTCCTAATCTAGAGTTCCGATTGACGTGAAATTTTGCAGACATGTTCAATAATCAGTAACTAAGATTATTGTACTTTCATATTTCTAAAAATCTCGTTTTATGGCTATAAGGGTATTATGGTCATTATTTAGGCAATTAACGGAACCGTCGGACAATCGAGGTTTCACGTGGTATAAACGCAGAGGGTTATACCAACATGTAACTAGGTCCTAATGGAACTTTAAGGCATGTCTAAACCTATCTAAACCGGGTCAGAATCGAAGTCAAAGCAGAAAGTCAAACTATGCGACTTTCGGCTCCGAATCGGTTCAAAACAGAAAGTTGTCGAACCAAACAAGTTTAGACATGTTATTATACTTATTTTCAGGTTATATGAATGTTAAAACAGATTACACGCCCTCTGTAACGCTAATTACATGTTTAATGGTTATGTTGACTTTTTCGGAATAAGTTTGACTCGACAAACGACATAGTTAGGATTTGAATCAGTGGGTGCTCTTTTAGGGGTAAATTGTCTACATAAATACCAACTTATAACATCTTTCGCTTCGACAAAACTCTGGACCGTTTATGATCTATCACTATGTCAAACCGTAGTTACGACGGTTTGACTTCTAGGCTATAAACGAATCAAGACTCAATTTAGAAGGGTTAAGCATACTTACATAAGTCTAATGGATGATTAAGAAGTCTTGTATCAGGTCTTGAGCTCCTCAAAATGTCCAGAAATGAAGTGTGGTTGCATGTTGCAATTTTGTGACTTATATATGAACTTTAATCATTCTAGATGGATGCCAAATGGGTCTACCAAGGTTCAAGGATCATTACATGTGTCCCCTATAGTCTCAAAACCATGATAGGAAGCCCATTGTATTGCCCAAAGTCGATCTAAGTCGGTTAAGGGACTGAAACAGGCACCTGTCCACGTTTTCTGGTTCTGGCAGTCTGACGCGGGCCGCCTCACATTTTGTTAAATCTCACGCGGGCCGCCTGAGCCTTATGTTCAGGTTTCCCATTTTTCTTTAATTGCATTTTGGCCCTTGGTCCCCCGAAAGGTCGTTTTCGAGTTGTTTCTTGCATTAAGAGGCTTTATATTTGACATATGGGGGCTTTAATACTTATACCCACTTTGTCAAGTCCTCGGGTAACTTTGTGATCACCCGAAAAACCCTGAATTTCAATGTTGACGATTCTAACCCTCACATACGAATTTTATCATAACTTTCTTATACGGTAACGAAACTTGGTGAAATTTTTATGGTGCATACTAGTGAGCATAATTAATCGTTACAAGGCTTCGGGTTTGCTATAAGGTCACTCAGAGGTATATCTTTAACATGTTGACACATTTAACCCCTGTAGTTTGTAATCTCTCACTTTCTTTCACAACTCGTTTCGTATGATCCATGATCCATTCGTTTAAGGTTATAAACATCATGTAGGGTTATTGTAAAGTATATTTATTCATTGTTGACACTTTGAACCCTTGTATTTACATAGTTTCATTGTTTGTCAACTTTAGTCCTTCAAGAACATTCTTTCACACGTTGAAAGGTTATGACACGTGTCAAGACATTATAGGACGTAAATTTTCGGGTTGTTACAAACGGCGCCAAAAACTTGATGGGTATTGAGTGTTATATATATTAGGTATATATTTTAAGCCCCTTTAACACTTTTTTAGTCAAGTTTTAAATTTATAAAACACGATATTTACTAACACTAAACACACATATGGGCAAGTGCACCCATCGTGAGCGTAGTATAGCGTTGGTAAGATACCGAGGTCGTCCAAGGACACAAGAGCTTTTAGTACCGGTTTATCCTCAACGTCTAATCAAAATAAAAAGTTTAGAAAAAATGTTTTAAACTAAGGAAAATAAAAACTAAAAATGCTGAAAAATAAAAATAAAAGAAAAACAGATAGACAAGATGAATCACTTGGTTCCGACTCGTATCTAGTGTAACCTTTGATTATTTCCGCACTTTTGCACTTATTTAAGAGATTATCTTAGTTATTGTAGTAGGCCCCTCTTTTGAAGGTGACGTTACCCTCACCCCAGTAGTTTGAGTCAGCAAGGATACAATCTTAAAAGGGTGGATTATTGAAAGATAATTAATTAAGTTATTAATGCAAATTATGGTAGGCCCCTCTTTTGGAGGTGACGTTACCCTCGACTAAGTAGTCCGAGTCAGCAGGGATACATTCCTAAATAGCCGGGTTATAGTATTAATAGTAGTTAACTTATGAGGGGATCAAAGAGTTTGGACCCCCGCCATCCAATACCGTTAAGTATTGAAGGAGGTCCTACTAAATTTGACCCAGGTCCATTGCAGGACCTCTAAACGCTGAACAATGGCAAGACCTTTACCAAATCGTTCCCTTAACCCCTGACCAGGTAGCCAACATACCTCCATATAGACCGTGGAGATATGAATGGTGAAAATCTTTTATTTTATATAGACAGTAAAATAATGCCAAGACACCACGGACAAACGATAAGGAAAAATCACCTTCAACATAAGCAACTAGTTATTAAAGTCATTAATACAAAACCAAATAAAAAGTGCGAAAAGATTAGAAATAAAAAGTATTACACTAGACACTTGTCTTCACCAAGTGATCTAAGAGACTTAGGCAAACATGGCCTTGATTGTCAAGAACTCTTAGGATCAATCTTGGATCCCGAGACGACTCACACACTCTATGATGGACAATGGATGATGGTGGTGGATGATGGTGTTATGGTGGTGGTGGGTGGTGGGTGAAGTGTGAGAGAGGTGGTGTGCCAAGGGATGGTTTGAGCTTGAGCCAAGCACTCCTATTTATAGGCTGAACAGAAGCTCGGGCACGGCCCCGTGTCCAGTGGGCACGGCCCCGTGTCCACATCCTTCTCTTTCTTCATTTAATGCAGCTTGTCTTATTAGTTGACCACGCCCCCGTGTCCGCTGAGCACGACCCTGTGTGCAGAAGAATCTTTGTACTATGAAGATTTGCCTGGATTGTGCGAATCTTATAGTTGACCACGGCCCTGTGTCTGCTGAGCACGGCCCCGTGGTGGGCAATAGAAGCTTCTACCACTTTGTCTTTTCTGCTGACACTTGGGCACGCCCCCGTGATGGCTGAGCACGGGGCGTGTTCAGTCTCATGTCTTCTTGTTTTGCTTGGGAAGATGCTGTCGTGGGGTCGGGCATATCACGTCTTGTTCCTTTTCTTGTATTTATGTTAGATTTTGATGTCTTTTTGCTTCTTTTGTTAATTTGAGCTCATTTAATCCTGAAAATACAAAAGGAAGACAAAAGCACACTTTTTCCAACATTAGTACTAAAAAAGAGTTAGTTTTGTGCCACAATTGATGAAATTTATATGTTGCATTTTGAACACATCATTGATCTCATTACATGAGCCTCATTCCTCAATTACCATGATCACGATCTTTGTACCAATTATTATATCATCACATTTTATTCAATGAATAATCATACAACATTCATGGTGGTATCATTATAATTTCCTTCGTTATTACATGATTGTGACGTTTCACTGATCATTATATCATTACATTCACTTTAAGGAATGGATAGCTCCAGACAACTTTTATTCTGGTAATAACCTTGAATATTCTTTAATAATATTGCTACTTTATGAGCATATGATCATATATGTATTACTTGCACTATGTTTTATGTGCACATTGTTTGTATACTAAACATATAAAATACGAGACAACATCGTATTAGCAACTCAAACTTTCAACACTTTATTCTCATATGATCACTTTTTTTATTCGCCTCTTTTAGTGGTCTATCTCGTTATTAACATGACCATCATTACACTTTTTTATAATCAATTTCATTATTAGTTTGACAATCATACCAATTTTTCAGTTATGTCCATGATCACAATAATCAATATAGTCACATTCACTTTGAAGAATGAAGGAAAGGCAAAAAAAATGCTTCATAGCTTTTCATTATATGAAATCATTTCAAACTTTTCATTTGATATTGCTACTTCAAGAGTATATCTTAGGTGTGACCAATGAAAAACTTTATCTTGTTTTTCCTTAAAAACAATCTTATTTTCTCATTAATTTATAATTTGAGAAAACTTACATGACCGGCCTATATAAGATTTATTGGTCAACATATGATGATCTTTCAGAGAGTATGACACATTTTGAATGTCATACCTGAACATATTTATAATAATTTATGAGAGTTGATAAACCACAAATTTTGGATTTTCATTTGCATAATTTATCCAATAATATCTACATACAAACAACATATAGCATATAGATGACATATACTACAAAGTTAAATTAAACAATACATAACATTATAACATGTTATCAAATAAAATAAGTGTTTATAATAAAACCTTATGAAATAATAATATATCATCACATTCAAGCAAAATATATAAATTATGCATTAACTTATCATGACATAACCAATCACATGCATATATTATATAAAATATTTGTTGCTCTCACATAAAAAAAATATATTCAATACGAAAGAAACTTATTACTTACACCAAATAATATGTGATAATATCATGCACAATTATCAACATCTTAGTTGATTTAGTTGATATTGAAATATTATTCAATCCAGTTAACACATGTTACAAAATAGTGTTGGTTCATGAATCAACAATTTAAATAATGCACTTTACGTATAATAAAAGCTTATATTGACTTAGAATATGTTTATATGGTTTGATCATTCTTATTATTTAAGGCATGTGCTATTGATGTACAAACAAGACAAATATATTTAGAATAATTTTCTATGTACCAGCCAATTACATAAGCCATAAAGTAATCTTAAAACCAATTTTCTAATGACAACTACTTAATTTATTTAATATATTCAGTTCAAGTAAAATATATATGAATAAAAATAACAATTAAATCTGAACCATATATTTTTAGTAAATAACTTCATAACAAATTAATTATATCAAATATTTAGATGGTTAGTTTATCATCAACATTCACCATATATTCCACAAATACTTGTTTTCAAATTAAAACAAAGAATATAAATTTTATGTATGCCAAAACAGTAACTTAATAAAATATCTTAAAAATCACATTAACCATACTAATTAATAGCATAATAAAATCACTAGCCATAAAACACGCGCATACATAATTCAATTTATATATTTTTATGATTAAACACTTATTTGCATCAATAAATTATGATTAAACACTTATTTGCATTACTAAAACAAAATAACATGTATAATAATGATCAAATCAAATACTATTAAAATTTTACAAAATAACATGTGTAGTAATAAACAAACATTTATATGACTTTTAATTATGTTGTCCAACTTCAACCGAATATAAAATTCTTACAATCCCATTAATTCATTACAATATAGTATCATCGGAAAAATAATTTCATTAAAACATTAATAAGCTAGTATTAGAAACCACTAAAGAATATGTATGTATATCAAAATTCATTACTATTATTATTTTCAATTTAAAATAGTCATGTGGCTATATTATTAAAATAAGACTTTGGAAATTAAAATGCGTATATTAATTTTGGTGACGGATTAAACCCGAACCTCCCATAAGACAATCAAACACCACATAACTATAAAATTCACACATAACTATAAAATTCATACGGGTCTATATGGATCCAAACTAATATGCCAAATCTAGTGGTTAAAGTAAAAACTCAATTGAAAACTTACCAACAAAATTGGGAACGTTCTAATGTAATAACAATCAACCGAATCTTCATTAAGCCGCCTTTGTGTGGGATAGTCTTATTGAACATGCTATGATAATCTTTTGTATTAACTTTGAATGTTATGATTCCATGGCAGGGGATTAGTGTTAGGATCGGAGGCTCTCGTGATTGTGCTTGTTTGTATAATTTGAACAAATCAAATAGAAATGAACAGAGTTTAAGTGCAGCGAAAATGAACAACAAACTTTGTAAACACAATCAAAGAGAGAACAGTTTTGATAAACACATGCTTGATATTTAGTCGAAAGATTTACAATACAAATCAAGAAATTACAAGCATGCTTACAAACTAAACTCCCCCTCAGCCTGATACTCCATGGTTGGTTGTACAAGATGAAAGGATTGAATTGAGAAGAAGAACTCACTCAAAACGATCAAATGTAACAGTACAGAGTACTGCTCCATTTATAGACAAGCCAAACCACTGAGTCATCTCAGCTGACGTCACCATGAAAGCGACGTCTAACAGCCTAACAACCTGTAACAACTGTTCCTATACAAACACTGCTAATCTTAACCACTGATTCTACATAAGACAAGTAATACACTAAACTACTGCTATCTTCTTCCATCAGTGCTTTCCTCAAAGTTGATCAGTCCTTGAGTGGGCAGTGCTTTGTCATCAGTAGATAGATCCAGCAGTGTTTACTTCTTCAGGGCTTTGTCAGCAGTTTAAAGGGTAACAACAGTTGTATACAGACAGTGGATAGAGGACCATCAGAAGTTAAGATCACTTTCAAGGGGAAAGTTTAATATAAACAACTGCTTATTGTGAATCCACTGTAGTGATCCGGTTTTGGCTTTCATTATCTGTTCCTCTGGTAGGGTTCAATCCCAACAATCTCCCCCTGGAACAGATAATGCCAAAACCCTTCATTATTCTGGATTTTTATTTCTCATCAAAAGTTCGTTAGCTTGTCTTTTAAAATCTTCTTCAAAGTCCTTGGAACTTGAGTCATCCTCATCCCTGCACAGTGTAAGTTCAAGGAGATCCTGCACATCTTCAACACCAAGACCTAGTGCTTCTTTCCTTGATATGTACTTCACTTCACCATTGGATCTAACCAGAGTCAATACATGGGTCTTTTGATCAGACATCCACTTTAGTACTTTGGAACCCAATGGGTTTCTTGTGAGAGATTTATTCACTGATGAGTTTGGAGAAATTGGTCTTGTGAAAAGTTGTAAACTTTCAGACATTTGTTTGAAGGCCATTTCGATAACATTATTTGCTGCAGCTATATCTTCTGCATTCTCTCTTTCAATCTGCTCTTGCCTCTTCTTTTGATCTAGCTCAAAGGCTGTCATGTCTGAAGTGTTTGGTGATGCAGGTTTGGTTAGTACCTTTTTGGCAAGGTCTTGAAGCTTTGCTGATTTGTCTTCTTTTAGATCCATTTTCTTGATGGCTTCTGTGAAGTACTCAGCTTCCTTTTCTTTTTCTTCTTCACTGGTCAGCAGTTTTCCTTTTTCTTGATTTTCCACAAGGATAGGGTTATCTGCTGATGTGATCAGTGTTTTAAGAGCATCAATCTGCTGTTCTAGCTTTTTGTAGTCAGGCTTCTTAGAAGTGTCTGAGACTGTTATCCTTCTTTTCTTAAGCCTTTCATAAGCCTCGTCGGTATACTGCTTTGTCCATTTTGCTATGGCTTCAGCAGTATCCACCTTAGCATCCACCAGCTCTTGCTTCTTTCTTTTATACTCAGATGTAAGGTCAGCAATGAGCTTTTTGTATTTGTTCCAATTTGGAGTTGTCTTCTTCTTTCTTGGATCGTTTTTAATTCTTTCAATCCTGTTTGCCTCATGCTTTAAAGCAACTATTGGCCATTCTTCAAATTGTTTTTCTTCAGCAGGATAGAATTTTTCTTTCATGATATATGCAAGATATTATTTTCTCATTTTATTTCGTTGATCTGTCATTTCTTTGTTTAGATCCTGTGCATAGTCTTCCATCTGCTTGACCTTAGTGAGCAAGAATTCCAATTTTACAGAGATGGCTTCGTCACTTTGACCTTCACATTCAACTTTTGCTCTTATTTTAGCCTGCCTTGCTTTTAGCTTGAGATATTCATCCATATCTTCTGGGACTATGAAGCCTATAAGAGAAGGAAATCTTCTTTTTGAAGGATCATCCTCGGTGTAAAATTGTCTCATCTCATTTTTTACAGCTTCAAGTTCTATTGGATATTTTGCAGCATTAGGATCATATTTGTCTTCATCTGCCTGAGTTGTTATTCTTTTGCTGTTGTAAAGCTTTGGTTGTGATGTAGGAATGGTGTGAGCAGTGGTGGATGGTTGACTAACAGCTGTTGAAACAACTGGTGTTTCATCCTCTGTTGTCATTACACCTACTGATGTGTCAGTAGATGTCTTCTGCTTTTGAGTTGGGGTTGAAGACGGTGAAGTTGTTTTTGGTGGTGGTGATGGAGAATCATCATCAGGAATGAAAATCCTTCTCCTTTTTATTGTAGGAGAGGCTGATGATGTCTTGGGTGGATCAGTGGTTTGAGTGGCAGTGATTTGTGATTGACTAACAGGTGTTGAAACAACTGGTGCTTCAACTACTGTTGTCATTTCAACAGATGTTGTAACATCTGTTGTCTTCTGCTTTTTGGCAGGAGGAGATGATGGGGTGGCTGTTTTTGGTGGTGAGTTTGGTTTGGGTGGTGGTGATATGATCACAGATGATGATGATGATGGTAGGGCAGTGGTTGTGGTGGTGTGTGGTGAGGTGGTGTGTGTTGATACTGCAGTTTTAGTCTGGCTATCTTTTTCAGGTTCAATATAGACACCATCTTCAATTCCCTTTTTCTTCCACCTGATTTTCTCCCCCTTTTTGGCATTATCTGGAAGGGGGTTATCCATGAAGAGAATAGTGGGAGGAACTTTTCCAGTGGTGCTTTGAATATGAGCCTTGATAGTTTTGATGTCTGCTTGAGTATCTTTAAATCTTGACTCCACCATGTTTGTCAGCATTTGTACATGTATTGTATGCTGCTGATCAGCCATTTGTTTTTGTTTTTCAAGCAGGGGTTGGAATAAGTTCCACAACTCATTTGCAGCAGGTGCAGGTTGTGCAGGTGCTTGAGCTGGAACAGCAGTGGATTGTGCTTTTTGAGCTTTTAACAGTTGTTGTACCATATCCTTTATTTCAGCAACTGATGTTTCAAGTTTTTCAACTCTGCCCGTCAATTCCTGATATTTTAAATCATCACCCGCGTTAATGGGATCATCTGATTCCCCACCAGCAGTGGTTGTATCAATGTGTGACTTAGGAACTGAATCCCAAAAATCACCCATTGATGCCCCTTGGTCTTGGTACTGGGGACTTCTTTCTTCAGCACTTGATAACATTGTTATTTTACCAGTGGTCAAAACAAACTCACTAGTGGTTACCAGAGGTGCTATGGAAGAAATTGCCTTCAAGGGAGTCTTACTAATGAAACAACTGTCCAACTGAAGATCTGTTGATCCATCACTTGTAGTTGCTGCTCCACTTGAACTACCACCAAGAGTTACTTGTAACTCAAAGGGTGTAACCTCCTTAGTTGTTGCTGGGATAGCAGAAGTAGTAGCATCAGACCCAGTCACTTGTGGGAGTATACTCTCAGTGATAGGTGATAGAGAGGAACTGGTTTGTGTCTGAGCTATAGCAACTGCATGCAACAAGGGTATTATGGATTGTGGTAATATGATTGGTGAGGGTATGGGTGTTGAAAGAGATATGTCCTTGGGATCAGGACTGAGGAAGATGGATCCAATTGAATCCAGAGCTTCATAATGTGGGGTCCCTGTGCTTACAACCTGATCCTTTTGTGAGGATGCAGGAGGAGTTTGAGGCAATGGTGGAGATCTTTCTTCCAACTGCTGTGAGGAAGTAGCGGCAGTGGTTTTAAGTGACATTTGTGTTGTCACTGGCAGTGGCTCTGGGATCTCATCTTCCAGAGTTGCCTTTGTTTTGGGTTTGGTGGGCTTTTTGTATGATTTCTTTTTGGTCTTTTTGGTGATGACAGGTGTGGGTTTCAAAGCAGTGGTTGTGCTGCTATGATCACCTGGAGCAGTGGGCTCAACAGTAGATGCCTGAGGAGCAGTGGTAGCTGCTAAATTCTGCTCAGGCACCTCTGCTTTTGTTTTTATAGGTGCCATCATTCTAGAAAATGTTTCAGTTGTTAACCCTTTTATTTGAAAATAGACACCTTGTTCAAGCAAATTTTCATTTTCTTTTCCAAATTTTTGTTTAAAATAGTAGCTTAAAAACCTTGGAAAAAGTATAAATGCTTTGCTATCAACATTTTTCACCAAATCATCAAAGATCTCCTGGGAATATTTATAATCTTTGTTATTTAAAATAGCATAACCCAGACATTGGATCTTCAATGGTATTTCGTTAAAAGCTGTTGTTTTATTTGAAACACACATCAAGAGTGTGTGGAATAAAAATCTAGGTGCAGAAGGAAAGAAACCTTTTTGTAAGGTATCTCTTTTTGCTTGTTCTGCATACCCCCTTTTCAGAAAATCAGTTTTCAACTCGTTTTTGGGAAAAGATGTTTTACCTTTCTGATCATCGAGTTTAAAGACTTCCGAAATGGATTGTGAAGTAATTTGAATCGCTTTACCCTGTATGAAGGAGTTGATGGCTACAACTTTATCGTCCTGTTTTTCAAGCGTAGCATTTTTCCAAAACTCTCTCTGGGTTTGCAGGTAAATGGGAGCATCTGTTGTAAGCAAAGTTTTGTACTTTGACGCAGGCATCATGTCGATGATGGAATCAAAGGTGTGATTGTTGGTGGGTTTTGTGATTAGACCCAAGTAGTTGTGTGGAAATTTGTACGGGATTTCAATGGGTTCTTCGGCCGTTTGAGCGACCTCTTTGGAAGATGATGATGATTTTGACTTAGATTTTGATTTTGATTTCGTCATTTTGATGAAGAAGGATCGAAGAGTGATTTGAAAAGAAGGGTTGGAAACTGCTTTGAGAAGAGAATTTTTGGAATTCAATTCGACAGTGTAAAACCCTGTTTAGGGTTTTGATCAGGGTTTTATTTAGGGAAAAGAAAAATGGACGCTGATGTGGCAGCGGTTATAAAGATCTGAGGGCTAAAAACTGACCACGTGCCAACCTCTGATGAAGTGGATGAATAACGGAGGACAGTTGTTTTGAGAGCCACTGATGAAACAAGCATCAGTGGTTATAACGGTAATAATGTGATAACAGTGGATGATTTTCACTATCAGTAGATAGCATATCAGTGGATAAGACACTGATTTTGAGCATCAATGCTTGCCAAGAAAATGAAATGTCAGTGGTTGACTTTCAGCAGTGGACAATATTTAGGAAGCAGATGTTTGAACAAAACAGTGGTTAGGGGTAATGGCAAAGATTTGAAAGACCAGTATATCAGCAACATTTACAGAACTTTCCATTAAAGGTTTTGCCACATGTCAATTTCACAATTTGAGGCTTTTATAGATTTCTGACAGTGGTTTAATATCCCAGATGACGAAAAACCTTTTTACTAAGGAACTCATTTTGTGTCATAATATTTTAATTAGAACATGAGTGCCCAAGTATTTCAGAGTCTGTTAACAATCAATCTTTTGCTCAGAGTAAAACAAACTTGAGTTTGACATGACCTTGACACTTGTACCATTTCCTTTCGATCCATTTTGAGGATAAAATTACCAACAAAAATAAAGGTTATATATCCTAACAGGAGATTGAAACTTTTACTTCTCAAAAACCAGTGAAAAGTTCAAAATATATTATTCTTAAAGAATAATATATCCTGCTTTATTAGAGAAAATCCTTTTCAAAGAAAAATTAAAGGATTTTCTGAAAACAGCATCAAAAGAATCTGGTATAATTTACCACTCAAGCTCCTAATCATATCATTCTCAAGTTTATTAAAATGGTCAGTGGTTAGACAACAGTGGTATGACATTATAAATACATTTTGACCACCGTTTGGTACCATTTTCTTGTTGATTGATTGACAACAAAAATGAGGACACATGTACACATGAGTTTTTGAAAACCCTATTATAGACTTTGTTACCATGTGATGATTCTGAAAATTTGTCTAGTCCTCTTGTAAGTTCATTCACTGGAGATACTATTGTTACCTGAACTTTCCTGACCCACTGAATGCATACAGTTGCTTAACGACCATTTTTACCCCAAATTTGAACTCTTAAGTGTTTTGTGTTTATACTCTTTACTTTTGACTCCAAGAGTTTTAAGATAAACACACTTTCAAGTTTTTGTGAATTTTCTTCTTCCCTTTTTACCCTTCCTATTCATAAGTAACAAAATACTTACTTGGAGGTTTTATTGGAGGAATATTTATTTCAAAATCATTTTGCAGCAATATTTTGAGAGATTTGGTCATTTCTGCACATGCTTATGCCAAATTTCATATTACTCATGATCTGGTCATTTTTAACATCTGATTTTCTTAATGTATTTTTAACAGAGTTGATTTGGTCCTTTTGAGGATTCTCAACCTGTTTTTCAACACACAAGATTTAATAACTAAGGTTTTAGTTTCCCTCCTTTTGTGTTAACAAAAACACTAATGTTTTCATGAAATTAGGTTTTTGTTTGACCAGAGGTTCATACCTTAGTGTTACACATGATGGAGATAACACAAAAAATCATATCAACACTTGAAATCAATGTTGTAAAGGAAATGATTATACCATAGTTACCAGACATGTTTTCAGATCTGAAAACTATGAGTGACTTGTGCATGACATCACTTGTTGTGTGAAATTTGTGTATCTTATGACATCTTGGTTGTTTTACAGAGTTTTTGAATAGCAGTTTTAAACGTGATAACTCGTTACTTTGTTTTTCAACAAAATGCAATCAACCTTAGTATCAACGAATTTTGAGCTGATGTTATGTCAAATTGACTGTTAGATCGAATTTGACTGTCCAAGCTCTGATACCAATTGTTAGGATCAGAGGCTCTCGTGATTGTGCTTGTTTGTATAATTTGAACAAATCAAATAGAAATGAACAGAGTTTAAGTGCAGCGGAAATGAACAACAAACTTTGTAAACACAATCAAAGAGAGAACAGTTTTGATAAACACATGCTTGATATTTAGTCGAAAGATTTACAATACAAATCAAGAAATTACAAGCATGCTTACAAACTAAACTCCCCCTCAGCCTGATACTCCATGGTTGGTTGTACAAGATGAAAGGATTGAATTGAGGAGAAGAACTCACTCAAAACGATCAAATGTAACAGTACAGAGTACTGCTCCATTTATAGACAAGCCAAACCACTGAGTTATCTCAGCTGACGTCACCATGAAAGCGACGTCTAACAGCCTAACAACCTGTAACAACTGTTTCTATACAAACACTGCTAATCTTAACCACTGATTCTACATAAGACAAGTAATACACTAAACTACTGCTATCTTCTTCCATCAGTGCTTTCCTTAAAGTTGATCAGTCCTTGAGTGGGCGGTGCTTTGTCATCAGTAGATAGATCCAGCAGTGTTTACTTCTTCAGGGCTTTGTCAGCAGTTTAAAGGGTAACAGCAGTTGTATACGGACAGTGGATAGAGGACCATCAGAAGTTAAGATCACTTTCAAGGGGAAAGTTTAATGTAAACAACTGCTTATTGTGAATCCGCTGTAGTGATCCGGTTTTGGCTTTCATTATCCGTTCCTCTGGTAGGGTTCAATCCCAACAATTAGAGTTTTGGTGAGAGCACTTTCGTGCTGATAACGTGTTGTGAAACAACTAAACCTATTAGCAATATAAAGAGAAGAATAAGAGAATAAGGGAATGTAAATCTTATTGATTGATCTCTCTATACCATATACAAATGCCACTATATATAGGCATGATGCGTGTGAAGTGTCGTATAGTTTTTAATGTATATTTTAAGCCCTTTAACACTTTTTAGCCAAGTTTTAAATTTATAAAACACGATATTTACTAACACTAAACACACATATGGGCAAGTGCACCCATCGTGAGCGTAGTATAAGTGTTGGTAAGATACCGAGGTCATCCAAGGACACAAGAGCTTTTAATACCGGTTTATCCTCAACGTCTAATCAAATCAAAAGTTTAGAAAAAGGTTTTTAAACTAGAAAAATAAAACTAACTAAAATGCTGAAAAATAAAATAAAACAAAAAAACAGATAGACAAGATTAATCACTTGGATCTGACTCGTGTTTAGTGTAACCTTTGATTATTTCCGCACTTTTGCACTTTTTAAGAGATTATTTTAGTTATTGTAGTAGGCCCCTCTTCTGAAGGTGACGTTACCCTCAACCCAGTAGTTTGAGTCAGCAAGGATACAATCCTAAAGGGTTGGATTATTGAAAGATAATTAATTAAGTTATTAATGCATATTGTGGTAGGCCCCTCTTCTGGAGGTGACGTTACCCTCGGCTAAGTAGTCTGAGTCAGCAGGGATACAGTCCTAAATAGTCGGGTTAAAGTTTTAATAGTAGTTTACATATGAGGGGGTCAAGGAGGTCGGACCCCCGCCATCCAATACCAGTGGGTATTGAATGATGTCCTACTAAAGTTGACCCAGGTCCTTGCAGGATCTATACACTGAACAAGGCAAGACTCTTACCAAACCGTTCCCTTAACCCCCGACCAGGTAGCCAACATACCTCCATATAGACTGTGGAGATATGAATGGTGAAAATCTTTTATTTTATATAAACAGTAAAATAATGCCAAGACACCACGGACAAACGATAAGGAAGACTCACCTTCAACATAAGAAACTAGTTATTAAAGTCATTAATAAATAACCAAATAAAAAGTGCAAAATATTAAAAATAAAAAGTATTACACTAAACACTTGTCTTCACCAAGTGATGTAAGAGACTTAGGCAAACATGGCATTTGATTGTCAAGAAATCTTATGATCAATCATGGATCCCGAGACTACTCACACACTCTATGATGGATGATGGTGGTGGATGTGGGTTGTGATGGTGGTGGTGGTGGGTGGGTGAAGTGTGAGAGAGGTGGTTTGCCAAGGGATGGTTTCCAAATGAGCCAAACACCCTTATTTATAGCCTGCACAGAGGCCCGGGAACGGCCCCGTGTCCATCCGTCTTCTCTTTCTTCATTAAATGCAGTTTGTCTGCATTAGTTGACCACGCCCCCATGTCCGCTGAGCAGGACCCCGTATGCAGAAGCGTATCTGTACTATCAAGATTTTCCTAGATTCTGCGAATCTTAGAGTTGACCACGGCCCCGAGTCCGCTGGACACGCCCCCGTGGTGGGTGACAGAAGCTTCTACAACTTTGTATTTTCTGCAGACACTTGGGCACGCCCCCATGCTCATTGAGCAAGGTGCGTGTTCAGCCTTCTGTTCTCATGTTTTTGCTTGGGGAGATGCTGTCGAGGGGTCGGGCATGCCACGTTTATTCATTTTCTTGTATTTATGTTAGATTTAGCTGTCTTTTTGCTTCTTTTGTTCATTTGAGCTCATTTAATCCTGAAAATACAAAAGGAAGACAAAAACACACTTTTTCCAACATTAGTATTAAAAAGAGTTAGTTTTATGCCACATTTGATGTAATTTATATGTTGCATTTTGCACATATCAAGGCACATAAATTAATATAAAAGAAATCAAAGAGATAAGAGTTATAGGAGTTATGTATGTGGAGAGTCACCATATAAATGATACATTCATAACAGAAAACAAAAGAAACCATATAGGAAATAAATTGAACCACGATAATTGATTGAAATCTATCTTAATTATTTGATGTAAAGTCCTTAAAACTTTTTTAATTTATTTTTTCCCTAACTTTTTACTTCAAATTTCATTTTTCTATTATTATTAAACTGCCTCAAATTCCCTTTTTCTATTATTATTAAACTACCTCTTTTACTTATTTAAAATAACTATGAAAAAAAAATTATATGGTTTTTCACCAATATAAATGAAAAAAAATTATATGGTTTTTGACCAGTATAAAACATGTGTTGGTATTCTTTTGACCATGTTTCTTTCGGTTGATCATGTTTCTTTTGGTTGCTACATTAAGTGTCGGTGTCGTAAAAAATCAAACCAATACTAATCAAAACCCCGTTGCGTAGTGTGGGAAATATTTCTAGTTTTACAAATGAAACAATTCAACATCAATTTTCAGATTCGTTGTCTAGGTGTATTATTATACCACACAAGTATGCTATAACTTTTCTATTTAATATAGGGTTAGGATATAATAGATAGTTTATTTGCCTAAGAAGGCTAGAAAGTAATCTTGACCATCCATTCAGTTAATCAAGTGCTAAGATTAAATGAGAGAAATTGAAAGGAAGAAAAGAGGCGCGTGAGTTTGTTTAGGGGCATTCTAGTCAATCCAAGGCAATAATTTCTCTCTCCTCCAATTCCCCCCATTTTTTAAACGTTAATAACTCTTTCATATAACATTATTTTTTTATAAAAATTGCACAAAAAAACGAGCGTTTTTTTTATCTTTAAAACGAGTATACTATTGCTATATTTTCGAAAAAAAATTAAAATCCAGTTGCGTAAAATGCAATGGAAAAAACCCAGTTGCGTAAAACGCAATGAAAAAAAAACCTAAAAAATGACTTTTTCTAAAACGCAATGCACCAAAAACACAAAGAAATGTCTTATTTGTAAAACGCAATGGCCAGAAAACACAAAGAAATGCCTTATTTCTAAAACGCAATAGCCTAAAAACATAAAGGAAAGAGTATTTTCTAAAACGCAATGGACTGAAAACACATAAAAATTTGTTTTACCTAAAACGCAATGCACCAAAAACACATACAAATGTCTTATTTCTAAAACGTAATGGCCAGAAAACACTTAAAATGTCTGTTTTATAAAACGCAATGGACTGAAAACACATAAAAATGTGTTTGACCTAAAACGCAATGCACAAAAACACAAAGAAATGTCTTATTTATAAAACGCAATGGCCAGAAAACACTTAAAAATGTCTCATTTCTAAAACGCAAAGGCAAAAAAAAACAAAAGAAAGTGTTATCTCTAAAACGCAATGGACTGAAAACACCTAAAAATGTGTTTTACCTAAAACGCAATGACTAAAAACACTTCAAAAATGTGTTTTTCTAAAACGCAATGGCCAGAAAACAAATAAAAATGTTTTAGTTCTAAAACGCAATAGCCTAAAAACACCAAAGAAAGTGTTCTCTCTAAGAAATTAAAGAATTTCTTACATGGATCGAAGTCGGTTTCTTCAACGATTGACGAAATTTGAATGATTGAAACACTTATCAGAGATCGAATCGAATGATCGAGTGATTATCTTCAAAATCACCCGAAAAAAACGAGATTTTGTATGAAATTAAACTGTATTTTCTTCAAAAAAGCTGAAGAACACGTTGATCGGGTGTTTGAATCATTGATTTGTGACGAAAATCGCACTATAATGTAGTGATTATTGAGATAGAAAGTGAAGAAATTGTTGAAGTTGGTGGGTTTTGATGTTACTGGGAAGAAGGAAGAAGAAAAGGATAAAATTGACTAAAATACCCTTTCTTTTTATTTTAAATTTTGTCACATGTCCTAATCCTATTGCTTCCTATACTTTCTAGCCAAAATAAACTTTCGATTAACCACTCTGTACATTCCTGACTCGTTTTAAGATCCACCAATATAAATAATGTACATTACGTACACCACATGCAATAGATATAGATTCCAATGCCGGGACCATCTAATATTTTTAGACATGCACTTGTTGTCCTATACTAGTCTGAATTGCTCCACCAAACATAAATATTCAAATAATAGATATGAGACAAAGGTGGCCTATACACTGACATTCTTGTATTTGACTAGACAAGTAGTGTCGAGTCGAATGAGTCGCATGTGAGCTATGCAAGATCAGCACAATACACACTTATTAAAAAAATAGTTAGAATACCCGTAGGGGAGGGTTTTGGACGTTTTTTTTTCCTAAAAAAATACCCCTTAACGTCTTGGAACCGCCCATTAGGTGTTTTTTTCTAAAAATGGTTTGGCGTTCTTTTTTCAACGCCATTGTTCATTCTTTTTTGGCCAATGACTTTCCTGATGGTTTTTGTTTAGAAAATAAGATTTTTTTGATGGTTTTTATTTTATTTTATTCTATTACACCCCTTTTAAAATAATGCCCCACAATGTCTACATCCTCAATACACCCAATTAAAAAAACGTCTCATAATGTCTCATTGCTGACTGTACTGCCACATGACGCACAACGCCCATGGGTGGGGACATTATTCATCTGTACCACTACACATGGTCTTAGAGCTTGAGTTAAATGCATATAGTTTGATTAAGTTCGCAAGCTTAAACATATATGCTATTAGTGGCGGATGTAAAATTTATCTTTAGGGGTAATTAATTAGAGAGTTAACTAAAGGAGGATGATTGAATTTTTTGTCTAAAAATTACACTACCTTTTAAGAGGGGTTGCCGGCCATCGGTGCATAGAGTAGGTACGTACGCCAATGCTTACTATTTAAATACGAAATATTATTATCATAACAAAACTAAATAATACATGCCATATTATATACAACTATAATTATTTGTCTAAAAGTACTAAAATAAATACTCAAGCCCAAGCTTTAAATATTGTGTTTGAAATGATCCGGGTTTAAACTCTTTGTAATCATAAGCTTGTCCAAGGTTAGACGAGTTGGAACCCAGCTAGACTCGTTTAAACACGTATTAAGTTGCCATAATATAGTGAAAATGTCACAAATAATTTGCTTCAAAAGATATAAATTTTCATTATATAGTAAAAAGATGAATAAAATCTTTATTTAAAGGGAAGATGATGTATACTCAGTGGCGGACCCAGGAATTTTTTCCTGGCGGTGCGGAAATTTTTTAAAGATTTTAGACCCCTAGCTATATAAAAAAAATCGGTTCATAGCGGGTCGGGTCATGTAAAACAAGTAAACACAAACAAACAAAGTTTCATGGCGGGTCGAATCAGATCGGGTCGGGTCCATTTCAATTTTCAAACAATTAAACCTTAGTTCCTAACTTCTTATCACATTAACAATCAGATCGGGTCGGGTCCATTTGAATTTCAAGCCCTGGTAATTTTTATTTACCAACCAACAATCATATAATCAACAAAACCACCCAACTAAAGACTAGAACAACTCAAAAATACATAAAAATATATAAAATTTTAAACCTTTTTAACAAATATATATATTTGTCTCCATTGAAAAAACCCAATAAAACATCAAAACAAATTGAATTACCTATTTAAGTTCAATTTTTGAATTTTATCTTTTCAAACCCTATACTAGAATCATATAATCAATAAGAAATTAAGAAACAACAAACCCATACTATAAAGACTAGAACAACCCCAAATAACCTCAAAACACATAAAAGTTTAAACTTTTTTAACCCATCCTAAAATCCTATTATCTCATGACTCTTGAACAAAATCGCATAACATCAAAATAAAAAAATAAAAAAACAAAACAAAACTTGTACCTGTCAGGGGCGGCCTGAATTAACCAGTTTGCAGCCGGAATTTTGTAGTCGCCGGCCGGAATTATGCTGGTGAGGCAGAGGGAGGGCGGGAGTCGCTGGCAAGTGGCCAGCGATTTGGGTTTTTTTTTTTTTTTAAATTATGTGGACTGATTTTGTTTAACAAAACTAGTAATGGGTTTTAAGTTATTGGGATTGATGGATTGAATTTAAGTTTTATTAAAGAGGTTAGTGGGCTAATTTGTTTACATAATTTGATCGGGTTACAATCCGTGTTCACAATTTTTTTATATAAATTCCTAACATTTTTTTCTAAGGGGTGCGGATTAAAATATCCAAGGGGTGCGGTCGGAATTTTTCAAGGGGTGCGGGCGAAAATTTCCAAGGGGTGCGGTCGGGATTTTTCGCGAAAAATACCACTAAATTTTTTTTTTCAAGGGGTGCGGCCGCCCACCCAGCCCATAAGGTGAGTCCGCCACTGTGTATACTTTACGAAAAAAAAATAATAATAATAAAGTATTTAATTTGTATGTATTTAAAAATATATTAAATGAAGGGAGTAAATTATGATTTTGGCCCATGTCATTGTTTCACTTTAACTCTATCAGTCCAAAAAGTAATCTTTTAACATCTGAGTTCCCAAAGTCTTTTTTTCTAACATTTTTTGCCCCATCACTAACTTCATCCATTTACTTGGTTAAAAATTAGTCATGTACCGCTCACATGAGGGACGTTTATGTCAAAACAGGTGGACCAATTTTTAACCAAGTAAATGGATGAAGTTAACATGACTCGTTTTTAACTAAGTAAATGAATAGGGTTAGCGATAAGGTCCAAAGGGTTAGAAAAAAAAAAAAAGAATTTAAGGGTTCAGATGAAAAAAAACTTACTTTTTGAACTAATACGGTAAAAAAAAATACAACCACAAGTTGTAAGTTTGTTTGAAGTTTACATGCATGATTGATGATCCCATCCATCATCTATTAGATATTACGTCTCTTGTATTTGTTTTCAGAATTTACGGCTTTGCATTTCCCATAGTGGGCCCTACGTATTACATGTGGGCCCACAACCTACGTGTTTCTTTCCTCTCTGCACGTGTCGCTTTCTTCTTTACCCGTTGACAACTCGCCAGACAATCAATTCTTTTGACTCAACTGTGCCAGACAATCAATTCTTTGCATTTCCCATGGTATTCTTGCATCTTCTCGTTCCTCGGTCCTTGTGAATGGCTCCCCGACCGAGGAATTTCAATGCTTTAGGGGGGTTAGGCAAGGCGACCCACTCTCGCCCTTCATATTCATACTAGCTATGGAAGCTCTATCTAGTTTCATGACGAGTGCTATCTCGGCCGGCACTATAAAAGGGGTATCTCTTCCGAACAATGGCCCCATCGTATCACACCTCATCTTTGCGGATGACGTGATGCTCTTGGGTGCTTGGGAGGAAGCAAACATCGTCAACATAAGAAGACTCATGAGATGCTTTTTCCTAGTCTCGGGATTAAAAATAAACCTCCTCAAGTCGTGTCTCTACGGGGTGGGAACCACATCGGATGAATGTGATTATATGGCTAATCGGCTTGGGTGTAAATCAGGTTCCATACCCTTCATGTACCTTGGTCTCAAGGTCGGGGGAAATATGAACAAATATTACAACTGGGCTCCGGTCATTGAAACTTTCGAAGCAAGGTTATCTCTTTGAAAGGCAAACACCTTATCGATTGGGGGTAGGACCACGCTAATCAAATCGGTTCTAGATTCATTACCTTTGTACTACTTCTCGCTCTACCAGGCACCTTGGAATGTGTTAAATAAATTAGAAAAGATTAGAAGAAATTTCTTATGGGGTGGCACTGCTACAAGAAGCAAGATGCATTGGGTTCGTTGGGATCTTGTTACTAGACCGATTAAATGCGGGGGGCTTGGTTTGGATACACTACAAAACATGAATTGCAGTTTGTTGTCAAAATGGGCGTGGAGATACAAAACAGAGCCCAATAGACTTTGGAGAATAATTATCAACTGTATCCACTTCAACCCAAAACTGGGTAATTTTCTCCCCTCAAAAAAAGGGTTAACAGGCGTTTGGAACAATATTATAAAGAAGGAAGCAACGCTATGGGAAAAATATATACACCTCAACAATCTCTTTAAATGTAAGGTCGGGTTTGGATCCGATGTCCAGTTCTGGACCGACGCATGGGTTCTAGATGCACCACTCAAAACAAGATTTCCTACTCTCTACTCGCTGGAAAAGTTCAAAGGATGCAGTGTCCGAGACCGTATCAAGCGACCGGAAGACAATACAGCCAACATAATCAGTTGGTGTTGGATCCGGGATCCCGGCTCACAGCAGGAACGGGCGGAACTTGATGAAATTACAAACATTGTTTCACAGGTACCACTAACAATGTCTAAAGACACATGGTCATGGTCTTCGGACCCGTCTGGATCATTCTCGGTCAAATCGGTTAAAAAACTTCTCTCTCGCTCGATACATCAGCACTCTCCCTTCAACTTCGAATGGAATAACTGGGTCCCACGTAAAGTTAACATCTTCGGGTGGAGATTAGCGCTTGACAGGCTCCCTACCAGAATGGCTCTCGCACATCGGAACATCAACATTATGTCTACTAGCTGCCCGTTTTGCGGAGACATAGATGAAACAATCTCTCATCTCTTTGCAGAATGTTTTGTTAGCTCGGTTGTGTGGGAAATGGTGTCCAGTTGGCTCAAAATCCCACCTATATATGCTTTCACTTCGGAAGACCTACTTCGTGTACATCAAGATATCACCAGCCCAACTGCAATGAAGAAGATGGTGCAAGCTATCGTCTTATCTTCATGCTGGAGCGTATGGAAACAACGTAACGACACTATCTTCTCGGGTAATCGTGTTGATATCTCCAGAATCTTAGCCGAAATCAAAACCACAAGTTTTCTTTGGATAAAAAGTAGAGCTAAAATGCACTCATTAGAATGGTCAGATTGGTGTAAGTTCAATGTTCTGTAATCTTTTGTAATCTTTCTTCTGTCTAGCTTCTTGCTAGCTTGTTTGTTCTAATGAAATCAGCCGTTCAAAAAAAAAAAAAAAACTGTCTTCATTTGTTTATTGTGAAACAATTAATTATCCTATATATTAAAAACACGGGGTAAGTAAGATCAAATAAAAAGTTAATTTTTCCTAAAAAGGATGAGAAGGAATCTTAACCATTCATTTTTCAAATCAATGGTTAAGATGAAAGGGTGGGAGAAAGAAGGAGTAGAAGGGTATCTTGGGAAAATTCTATTTATTGATTTTCTCTCTCCACATGCAAGTCACATGCATATTCCACCCCCATTTTTTAAAGGTTCATAACTTTTTTATCCGACATTATTTTTTCATAAAAATTTCACCGTAAAATCGAGCGTCTTTTTATCTTTAATTTGAGTACCATATTGCTATATAAAATATGAAGACTAAAAAAACCCACTTAAATGTGTTGTATTTCTATGTTTTATAATATTTTTTTTGTGCTGAATTTTTGTACTACATTTTTGTGCTAAATTTTTTGTGCTGAATTTTTTTGTCTTAAATTTTTTTTCCTCAATTTTTTGTGCTAGATTTTTTTGTACTACGTTTTTTTTTTGCTGAATTTTTTCGTGCTATTTTTTTGTTCTAGATTTTTTTGTGCTGTATTTTGTACTAGATTTTTTGTGCTATATTTTTTTGTACTAGTTTTTTTGTGCTAGATTTTTTTGTACTAGATTTTTTTTTGTATTTTTAAAAAAATAAAAAAGGTATCACATGTCATTTTCACTCCTATTTATAAGGACCAAAATGTCCTTCATTCCTACTTATTAGGAGTGTCACATGTCATCGTCACAATCCTTCTTAGGCCACTTAGGTAAAATCCATTTTTTAGTGGATCCTTCCCCTTAAAAACACAACCTTATGAATAGTACTCTTAGCCACGTGACAAACCTATTGAATAGTCAAAAGTCGACGCTTCCTACATTTCTTCTCCGCATCTCTTGAAGAAACCCTAACACACATCTCTCAAGTTCAGCCACACACCAAGTCTCTGTCTCTCTCCCTCTTGCAACTCCGACCACCGGAGTGAGCTCCGGCGACAGGCACATACCCAGCTCCGGTTCTCTTCTACAGTTTGCTTAAAGATCCTGGGTTCTGATTAGTTTGAGAATCACTGTATCGGAATGGAAGTTGAATCAACATCCTTAATCATCAACGCATCCGTTAAGTGCCATACGAATTTCAAAACAGGCTTACCAGAAAGATGAGATGATGTATCAGCTTTCAAATTCCGATCATCCCCCTCCGGTACCCTTCTCCCTTTTACATACACGTGTAAATTTGTTTATATCCCAACCCAAAAAAAAATTTGTGTGGCGATTATTTTTCTTGAAAATATTTTGATTTTATTTATTTTAATCACAAGTAAAAAGATAACAATTAGGGGTTTTATGAATGAATATATAGGTGTATACATAAGTAAACAAGGGTAGAAGACGACATGTTTATGTTATCTCCAACTCCAATTCCATCAATCCTGTTTTCCCCATTCTCCCACAAATCTCCCAAATGTGCCCCTCTTTTCACTAAGGTACTTGCAGCAGATTTCAATTTTTCAATAATTGTCTTAAATTTGTTGGAATTTACCATTTTTACGTCTGTTTTAAGCTGATCATTCGACATCTATTTTTCACTTTACATTCAACATCCATGTTTATGTAGACCTGGCAAAATGGGCAGGTCAGGTCGTTGGAGTAACGGGTTAGAATGTGTAGTTTTATAATAATGTCATTTTGGTTCGGGCGAGAACGGGTTTTGACAAAAATGGAAACGGGTTGAAACGGGTCATTTTAAAAATGATTAATTTGGTTGTTTTTTTACTAAATATGAAAGGTATGCATAAATAAGTATTATTGATGACTGGTTTTTGAGTATGTTTATGAGATTATATATCTGGATACTGGTGTGGTCAAATCTTAATTCCATGTGGACAAATATGGCAGCAACATTATGTTTAAATTTAACAATATTAAAGCATTAGTATGTCCAAAATGGAGGAAAACTAGCCGATAAAAGCGAACGACAATGAGAAACTTACTCATGATGAACAATAGCGGCAATGAGGATGAGCCTATGGCAAAATAACGATACCTGGATGAAAAAAGAAGTGACTGTGTCGTTATGACCCATGGTTTATTTTCATCTGTGTATTCTATGGTATTAGGCCTTTTGCTCATTCTGCCCATATCAACCCACTTATAAATTATGTAGGGCCCAAAGTGATCCAATATGTAATCACGATTACCCGTGATGACCCAAATTTAAACGCGTAGATTTGCTTTGCCAAGGATAGTTGTATGCTTCTTGAACTTGGTTGTAATACTTATTCTTATATGATGCATCTTTAGTGTTTGTTTTGAGCTGTTACTTTTCTCATGGTCAACAAACTGAATCATACCCAAAAATGACAGTTGTGCAGGTCTGAAACTATGGTTTGTTTTGAGTTTTTACTTTTCTGGTCACTTTATCTGCTAATTTCTTAAATAATCAAAAGTTTTCGAACACTCATACATGATACATCGTATTATTACAACATCAAACAGTAGGAGCATACCTAAACACTATTTTCTGCATACGGTTTTGTTAAAGTCATTATCTTTTTAATTTCAGGCAGAATACCATCACTATACCTTTGACGCTACAATCAAACATACCCACTTGAACCTGGGCCCGCTGACCAGAAGTTATGGTTCAATCCAAAAATCCAAAAGAATTTTGGGCCTTCGGACAACAAACACAACACTCAACAAGGGCTCTTACGATAAAAAATGAGACTGGAAATACTCCAGTAAGTTTTTTTCTTATTAAAGAAATGTAACACTTCATGTTTCATAAATAGTCCGTATACCGATTATCGTTTCCTGAAAAAAATATAATGGTTATTTTTTTTGTAACGTTGTGTTGTTTTGGACATTGAAGGGACAACTACGCCTATTTCATTTGTCACTAATGTTCTTTTCCCATATGCGCGTGACAATGTGCGCATGCATTTGGAAGAAACATATGATATGGCTGATACTAACAATGATATCAACTTGTTACACTCTTAAGTAAGACCCAATAAACCCGACAGACTTCATTGGAGGTTTCAGTTTCGACCCATTTACTTATGAACAACTCGATTTGGGTTATGTTTTTTTCTCCAACTCGTCAAACAAGTAAAAGTCTCCTATAGTGTAATTTCAATGCTTAAAAGTCAAAACTCTCTTAATCGTTTTATTCAGAAAAATAAGTAAAATAACCCAACTTGACCTGTAACCGTCATACAATCCGCTTGACCAACCCATTGTGATTTTTCTTGAAGATAGAAGATGATTTACAAAACGGAGTTGTGGGTGCGGTTCCTGTTCCATCAGATGATGCAGGCAAAGAAGAGGTGATTGCTGCTTTGGTCACTAATGTTGAAGAAATGATAAAAGTCGACAGGAAAATTACTTCACTAAAACAATTGCAGGTAATCAAGAACATCGTTCATTAAACAATTCTTCCATCAAGAGTCAGGACCCCGCTACTAACACTCAATAATGCAGGGTCACATTTGGCGCACCGGGTTCGAGAAAAATGAAATAAAAGGTGTTGTTTATGATGATGTTGTTCAAACTTTTGAAAGATGGCATGCTTCTGGTGTCAAGGTAAGTTCCAACTAAAAGTTTACTGTTTTGACTTTTGACCCGAACCTGTTTTGCAACTGTGGTTTCAGCCTTAACGGGCTATGTCTTTGTTTTAATTCAGGTGTACATTTATTCGAGTGGTAGCAGATTGGCACAACGGCTAATATTTGGATATACAAACTATGGCGACTTAAGAAAATATTTATGCGGATTTTTCGACACCAAAGTGGGGTAAAACTTGATTCTTTGATCTTGAATACTTAGTGTAAAGCCTCATTTTATTGTCTACAATTTGCAGGAATAAAAGAGAAACAAAAGGTTATGTTGAAATCTCGGAGGCCCTTGGAGTCGACAAGCCATCCGAAGTTCTGTTTGTAACTGATGTTATTCAAGAGGCGGTAGCAGCAAAGGCAGCTGGTACGTACAAAACGCATGGACTCATCCACACACGCACATAAATGGTTGCGTGATTGTTTTACTTTTGAGTTAATTTGGGCTGTTGTTGTCTCAGGTCTGGAAGTGATCATCTCAGTTAGGCCTGGAAACGCTTCTCTACCTGAGAATCATGGATTTGTTACGGTCGAAACGTTTACATAAATATCATTTTGAAGGTTTTTGTGTGAGATGTCATGTGAGGTAATGGATTTATGGAATTATTACTATATATTATTATTATTATTATTATTATTATTATTATTATTTTTACTATATATTAAAAAAGCAACTGAAATGAACAGTAATTATAATATATTATAACCATATATTAATATATTAAGAATTATTATTATTTTCTTTACTTTCTAAGTTGGATAAGCTTTGTGTCAACCAATACTGGTATTGAAAATACCGGTACAGTCCGGTTTATTATCGGTACATGAAGGTAAAAATCGGTACCAACCTTATACAGAAAACGCCAAAAGTCGGTACCGGATTGAGTTTGAAAATCTTTTAGCTCGGGAAATTTGGTACTGCTACACGGTACCATATGCTCATCCCTGGTCAGAGCTCCGTGGCAACCGATACCGAAAATACCGGTTACGGTACCGGTATATGAAGGTAAAAATCGGTAGCGAACCGGTACTAGAAACGCCAAAAGTCGGTACCGAATTGGTACTTAGGATCCTTCTGTTCGGGAAATTCGGTACCGGTACCCAATATTATTTGCTCATCTCTGACCACGGGTTTCATACGAACAATATCATTAACATACAACTTTTTTGGTTGATTTTCTTTCGATTATTTTTTACACTTTTTTACATTTTCTTTTTATTTTTGTTAGTGGTTCCGTGTGCAACGCGCTCGTAGTGATTTTAAAACATATAAAAGTCGGTACCGAATTGGTACTTAGGATCCTTCTGTTCGGGAAATTCGGTACCGGTACCCAATATTATTTGCTCATCTCTGACCACGGGTTTCATACGAACAACATCATTAACATACAACTTTTTTGGTTTATTTTCTTTCGGTTATTTTTTACAGTATTTTACATTTTCTCATTATTTTTGTTAGTGGTTCCGTGTGCAACGCCCTCATAGTCATTTTAAAACATATGTAAACGCATACTAAATAACAAAAGAAGTTTGCCGCAACGCGGCTAGGGTGATAAACCTAGTTATTATTTATATTACGTAGGATAAAGTAGTTTTTTTTAAACGATAAATTTTAGATCATTAATAGACCACTGAAGTATTATTGTGTCACCAACAGAATCAACCGATCATGTCCGTTTTAATTAAGCTATAATGTCTATATATTAATTCTAGAGAAAACCCAATAAATATGGAAAAACCCCTCTATAGAAATTGAACTCAAGATCTAATGATCTCTAAGTAGGGATGACAAAAATACCCGAGACCAATGGGTATACCCGAAACCCGACATAAATGGGATGGGTATACCCAATACCCGATGGGTATTGGGCCGGGTATGAGATTAGTTAAAAATTTTCATGGGTATGGGATTAGGTGATACCAGACCCGATTACCAGAAACCACATACCCGCTTACCCGAACTATATACCCGATCATATACCCAATTTTTTGATTTATAATTTTATTTTTCATTAACATTTTTAATTTTATTTTAGTATGTTCATAATGTGAAAAAATAAATTTTCGTTTGGTATATGCATTTGATAATAGTATTTATATTTTGTATGTTGTGAAGTATATACATTTAAGTGTATAAGTATAATAAAGTTATTATTAATTTATGATAAAACTTATATGTATGTAATGTACATTTTTAATTTATAATAGTTGTTGTATAACTAAAGTTATATAATAATTATAATAGTAAAAGATGTATTTAGAAATCTCAATGTATATCTTTTAACAAACTAATGGGTATACCCGGTACCCGCGGGTATACCCGATACCTGACGGGTAATTACCCGACAAATACTCGATGGGTATTGGGTCTGGGACACGATTTTATAACCGGGTATGAGTATGGATATGAAATTACCAATACCTGGTCCGAACTTGACCCATTGTCATCCCTATCTCTAAGTCTTATCCACCCTCAAAAATATCAATACACTATAATGTCATGGGATACGATAAAGTAGTTAAAACTTGAAAGACTTTCCATTGTTTTGTTTAAAAATATATCAACCGTCAAGAACGGCAATCATGGATTTTAAAATTATATCTAAACTTCAACTATTTCTCATAACCTAATATTAATTTAACATAACATATCTGAAATATTCTTTTAAATT
Source organism: Helianthus tuberosus (assembly GCA_030545235.1). Lineage (NCBI taxonomy): Eukaryota > Viridiplantae > Streptophyta > Magnoliopsida > Asterales > Asteraceae > Helianthus > Helianthus tuberosus. The sequence continues at coordinate 140,441,332 of CM060424.1, forward strand.
TTTCATTCACACTTGTGTTCATGTAACCCATTGGGATTCTACTTTATTTGAATAATATGAAAATAGCTTGGTTGACTTGAAGTTTTAGCGTTTTAAAAGGTGGTGGTTGATTCAGAAATTATTTTTAAGGAGTGCGAATAAGGGGTTTAATCAAAATTTTATGGATTGCGAATGTGATTTTAGCCTCTAAATTTTTTTCGAAAGGGTGCGTCTGTTCACTAAGAGGTTCACTTGAGTCCGCCCATGGCTTTTGGCCAATTAATTTATTAGAACAAGAGTAAGGTATATCTTTTAATTTATGTAATGTACATTTTTAATTTATAATAGTTGTTGTATAACTAAAGTTATATAATAATTATAATAGTAAAAGATGTATTTAGAAATCTCAATGTATATCTTTTAACAAACTAATGGGTATACCCGGTACCCGCGGGTATACCCGATACCTGACGGGTAATTACCCGACAAATACTCGATGGGTATTGGGTCTGGGACACGATTCTATAACCGGGTATGAGTATGGATATGAAATTACCAATACCTGGTCCGAACTTGACCCATTGTCATCCCTATCTCTAAGTCTTATCCACCCTCAAAAATATCAATACACTATAATGTCATGGGATACGATAAAGTAGTTAAAACTTAAAAGACTTTCCATTGTTTTGTTTAAAAATATATCAACCGTCAAGAACGGCAATCATGGATTTTAAAATTATATCTAAACTTCAACTATTTCTCATAACCTAATATTAATTTAACATAACATATCTGAAATATTCTTTTAAATTTTTCATTCACACTTGTGTTCATGTAACCCATTGGGATTCTACTTTATTTGAATAATATGAAAATAGCTTGGTTGACTTGAAGTTTTAGCGTTTTAAAAGGTGGTGGTTGATTCAGAAATTATTTTTAAGGAGTGCGAATAAGGGGTTTAATCAAAATTTTATGGATTGCGAATGTGATTTTAGCCTCTAAAAATTTTTCGAAAGGGTGCGTCTGTTCACTAAGAGGTTCACTTGAGTCCGCCCATGGCTTTTGGCCAATTAATTTATTAGAACAAGAGTAAGGTATACGCATCCTTCCTATGGTTTTCCAAAATTTTAGATTTGGTTCATAGTTTTTCTTAAGTACATGGATGGTCCCTATGGTTTACACTTTGTAAGTAGGGCTGGCAATTGGGTACCTGTTAAGACAAGATTAGACCTGTTTGACTGAAAAATACACCGACTTTTTTAATTTTTAAAATAATTAAAATTACAATGTTAGGATCTATCATTTATTCATCTTGGTACATAAAACATAAAACTGTTTTATAAACATGAGGTAGAAAGTAGTTAAACGAGTCATAATCATGTTTGAAACTTATGTTGTGCGCGTCGTCAGAAACCTGTTAAGACACGATTTGCCAGACTTATTTGTAACGCATTTAGTCCTCAACCAACAAATTAAAAGGTTTCAGGATGTCTAAGTTAGAGACCACATGTGTTACAAAGTGCAAAACACAAGGACCATCCATGTACCTTTAGAAAAAATTGGGGGCTAAATGCGTTACAAAGTGCAAACCACCAGGACCATCCATGTATTTATGGAAAGTTATGAACCAAATCCAAAATTTTAGAAAACCACAGGGATTATCCATCTACTTTACTATTAAAACAAATTATGACACTATGTATTCCTAAGATATATTGTATATGTATACAATGTTTAATATAATCACTTCAGTAAGAGTTATAGTTATCATTGTGACTTAGACCATGTGTAGTGGAAGACCCAAATAATGTCTCAATTCTTGGTCGTTTTGCGTCATGTGACAGTCCAGTCAGCAATGGGCATTATGGGGTGTTTTTCTAAAATGAGTCATGAGTGTAGTGGTATAGTGCCCCGGTCCAGTCAGCAATGGGCATTATGGGGTGTTTTTCTAAAATGAGTCATGAGTGTAGTGGTATAGTGCCCCATCCAATGATTACCCAATTATTATTTTTTTTGTTTTTTAATTAAAACTAATGAAGAAATGGGTGTAGTGGCATGATTGGCCAAAAAAATCTTGATCCGGTGTTTAATTTGGCACGACCCAATCCAATTTTTGAAGGAAAAACGCCCCCGGGGCGGTCAATGGGCGTGTTTAGGCCTTTTTTTATGGAAAAAAAGGCCAAAAAACCCACTGCGGATGGTGTTAATAAAGTGCTTCTTTTGGGTATCCAGTCTCCAACATCTCTTTCTTGTAGTAAAACACACGATACATTCAAGCTTTGTTGTGTTATCAAATTCACATTTTTTTTGTTATTGCTTGTCGCAAATTATTAAGGTGAGAAGAATTTACGGATTTCATCAACTTACAATAGATGAGCATGGTTAACTATTAACATGTTTAACATAAAATTTTGCTAGTATATGTTGTATAAATGTTAAAATGAGGTATAATTATAACGAAGCTATAACATATGATAGAAAAACATATATTATGTGATACTTGATTATTGTATTATCCTTTGGTAATGTATATATCTTCGACATACATTAAGGGTTGTTTGGTTCACTGACATGATACATCTGTATCAGTCAGTAAGCATTTTAACCATTAAGTTTAAAAATGATTTAGAATGAAAATTTTATCACTTTATCCATTTATTTGTGTTCATAACCCTCGGCCGGACCACTCACGCACCTCCTCCTCGACGCACCACCTCCTTCACCACCAAGTCACCAACCCATTAGGTTGAGCCAAGTCGGGCTTCTTACTGGATCGAAGTCTCTTACCCAGTCAAATATCTTAATAGCTTAGCACTTAATAGCATAGAGCTTGACAAACAACCCCTAAATTTATGATTCGTGCTTATAAATAAAGTTTAGTTGATAAACACCTTATTTTTTAAACAATACTAAGGAAAAAGCCCGTGCGATGCACGGCATGCATAATAGCTATTGTTTGTTCGTGGTAAGATGTCTGACACGGCCGGTGCATAACATGTAAGACAATATGCCTACAAAGGGGCGTGATTAAAGTTTATTAAACCATGGGCCATAAGTTGTTTCCTTGGCAAAACTTGCCGGCCAAAAAGAAGTGAAAAAAGATGTCTTCCAAGGGAAAAAAACATGAAACAGAAAAAGGGAAAACGCATAAACTCTCACACGCCTTCCTATCTTATTGGATAATACATAGACCAAACTTTAGCTAACGCATGCCACCGTCATCCCAAATCTCATCACCAGCCAACTGACTGCAGTGAAATAACGAAAAGAAAACTATTAAAAATGGTATACTATGTTTACGTATATATGCATTGAAAAGTAGTACAGGTTTTCATTACTAACACTAAGTGCAGACGGTATACCTTTCATGTGGGTCACTGTCAACTGTTTCTTTTGAATCCGAATCTGCAAAAGCAGGCCTGCGAAGGAAAAGCACGAAACATTTATGTAGACGGTTATCCAAAAATAAATATGCACAATTACATTGTTTATGGAAATCAATCAATTATAGTTGAAAGTTTTTTTGTTGCCTTTCCATTTATAACGATACCAAGTTTATTTTTTTCAAAAGCCAACTTCTCCCCTTATATGTCTTTACACATTCGAAGTGATGCGTTACCAAATTTTTTTATTCCTATTTTTTTTAATGTAGAGCAATGCACTTTTATATTTATGAACTCAAGTTTCTGACTGTTGTAGCCTCCTAATTTTAAAATAGAGTAAACATATACCAGGTATGTAAATAACATTTCAGATCGAGTAGAAAGGTAAATAGCACATCTTTAATTAAAATGGTTTATTAAACAGGGCACGAATAAAGTGTAAGCCGATATATACCTTACGATCGCTTCAACGCGCTTAACTGGTGTCGGTATGGGTAGCACCCCCTTGTCTTTAGCTGGGATCGATGGAGGTGTGGAAGAACCAAAGGGTTTACAACCATCCCCATCTAGCAGGACATTCTTGCAGTTGAAGGATTCAAAATGGCCATGATCATAATACGTACACGAATCAAGCTGGAGGGTCTGAGTGCTGCCCACAAGAGAGTGCAAACAATTCGGCAGTGTTGAAATGTTTCCATCAGCGTTCCTTACCATCACCGGAGTGAACTTATCTTGTATGTCAGTGGAATAAACGTTGTAGACACATGACAGGCCAGACTCTGCTGTGAGTATACTATGAGCAGTGGTCTTTGTCAAGCGTTGGGCAGTGTCATCAAAGCAGACAACGACAGCTTCAGCTGTTGAGTTAAACACCTCGAGTTCTAGCCTGAAACTATGCAAGGTTTGTAATTTATTTTCAGTTATAAGCCTGCATGAGAATGGCTACAAATTAATACAACTAAACATTTTTAGAAACAAACCTTGCTCTCGGGAAGACAACGGGGTTTTCGCACCCATCACACCACATATCGTTGTCTTCACGCCCCACACCTTTCATGCAATTCCCACCGCCACATGTCAGCCTGAACCACTCTTGGCTATTGCGCATGCGTTTGACTTCAACACGACGGGTGAATTCAGCACTCTGCATATATTACCAGCATAACTATAAACTTTAACCATTTGATTCAAAAATGATAACCAATATTGTGCTTATCCAAAATGACATATCCTAAGTGTATATTACATTCTAATGCAAACCTGATTTGACCTTAACCAAAATAACCAACGTTTACATATGCTTGGTTCGCCACGAACTACGTACACTCTTTATCTACCCAATATTTAAATTACATTTTATGTTTTCAATAAATATTTATAAACGTGAATTCGGTATTAAAAAACATCACTTTTTTTCGGTATTAAAAATGTGAATTCGGTATTAAAAAATATTTATAACTGTTAAAAAATATTTATAAATATCTATTTTAAAAATGGGAAAGTGAATATAGGGCTGTTACACACCTAAGCTTAGGTGCACAACCCTTAAAACTACGTAGTTTTGTTAAACAAAACTAAAATAAGTTAATATTCTTTTTCTTTTTATTCCCCCTTTCCATTCCAATTTCATAGCATTCATCTTTATAATCTGGGACGATGAATTCAAAAAGAACCCTCGAAGCTCATAAATCAAAATCCAAATGGCTAGCAACTTCTAATCGAGATGGATAGAATTAACATTAAAGTCAAACACTGAAAAGTAATTTGATTATGTAAGAAATTTACCTGGATTATAAATTGGCTGAAATATTGGATAATGATAATCTTGAAAACCTAGTCAACAAATATGGTGGAATTACGCAGCTATTGTAATCTTCATATTTTAATCTCAAATTTAATTTGAAGTTGAAAATTCAATAGACATATATTCTGGTTTAACAGAGGAGCAATTCAACATAATGAGTTCACTGATGTCACATAGATATTTTGTGGAAACCCTAAACTTATTTTGATTCAATGGTTTGTATTAGATGCACTTAATCATGAAATATCACTATAATACATAAAATTGTAATCATGTGGAAATTCAGTCAAATCGTTAAATGAACATAAGAAGATTACAAAAAAATGTTAGTTGGCCAAGAGCCATAAATATAAACAGAAACTTGTTTCACACAAAACACTACTCAGTTTCATACTAATATTTCAAAGATGAATCGTGAACGCTCTGAAATTGGAACCGAAAAAGGGAATAAAAAGAAAAATAGTAGCTTTTTTAATTTTACTACCCAAAACTACGTAGTTTTAAGGGTTTCGCACCTAAGCTTACGTGTGTAACAACCCCATATTCACTTTCCCCTTTTTAAAATACATATTTGTATATATATATATATATATAGGGGAATGCTAAAATGAGAACCACCTCGAGTTGTAAGAACCGTGAGAACTACACCGTAGGGGGCGCGGTGGACCAAAATTTTTTTTCATAAACGTAGATGCATGTATAAAAACAACATTTGTAAAAAAAAATGTCGTGTGTGTAGTTTTGAGCGCCACAAGTTTGTGTTTACGGGACCCGTAAATCTGGCCGGAAAATTTACGGGTCCCGTAAACACAAACTTGTGGTGCTCAAAACTACACCCACGACATTTTTTTTTTGAATTTTTTTTTACAAATGTTGTTTTTATACATGCATCTACGTTTCTGAAAAAAAAAACTGGTCCACCTCGCCCCGGATCAAAAAGTTCTCGCGGTTCTTACAACTCGAGGTGGTTCTCATTTTAGCGGATACTTATATATATATATATAATCTATTTTATAGTTAAACGAAGGAACCTAAATGGGTGAATGTAGAAAAAGAATTTGAACACTGTAACAAACATACACATTCTGTTTCGTTTTTTTTTATGTTGCCAAGTCGTCGGAAATAAAACAAAATTCACAGTCGTTCATTCCGCTTTCGGTTTGTTACGGTTTGTGTTTTTTTTCCTTAACACTAAGAATGAGTGTGCACATATAACTTAATAATCAAAGGAAAAAAAGGATTACCGGAGCTTAAAGCTTTACGATCGGACAAAGCCCATTTACCGGAAGAAGGAGTGGTGTGAGACGGAACCTTCATCGGCTATGGGACCCGACCGTAACCTCATAAAAGCCAAGCATACTCGCGACTTAGTCATGGTTCATCTTGATGTCCAATTAAGTGGAACAAAGGTGGTAGCAACCGATGACATGTAAAGGGCCGGCTGCGTAGGTCACAGAATCAGCACTCCGACACTACGCAAAACCTTAGTCAGTAGTATGGCACTGCATCAACTTAATCAGAAGGATGGATGTAGCAACAGTCGGTAGTTGCGGCCAACGACGGGTATAAATGATGACTAACGGCTGCGACAAATGATAGGGTATGTATTGCGTAATGTAGTGTCGGTTTGTAAGCAAAAGAATTATGTGTTCAAAGGATGTTAAATATAGGCTTTAAAGAATTCTCCTTATCAACCGTTTCTACTCTTAAATAATCAAGTATATATAAGTATATATGATGAATTAAATAACCAAGTTATATGCGATGAAGGTTACAAAAGTTGATGGTGTAAACGAAAAGGCTAATGTTATGAAGAATTACATTATGGCTTGTCATAATAATTGTTTTTTTCATTTATGTATTTTTAATGATCAATTATTAATAATAATAGTGATCGAAAATACACAAATGTATTTAAGAGACTCATAATGAAGGTTGTAAAAAAATTGACATAACTAAATTTTTAAGTGTATATTATTTTAAGTACTGCATTTAAAACATCATAAATGTTGATTTTAAAACAGAACATGTAACTAAATTTTAGATTATATATAGATGTTAATATAAAATTTAAGATAAAAAAAAACTTAAAAATAAATAAGTATAATAAAAAGAAAATCAAATCCAAACGAATACGAACAACATACTCACATGAATTTTAGCACGAATAAAGTAAAATACATCGAACAAAACCTGAACAAGAAAATAAAGTAGATAGTGAGTAAGAATCACGTGTGGACCTAACTGTTTTTTACGTACATGTACTCAAATAATACCACTTTATTATTGAATTTTTCTTTTTAAAGTTATTACTATCAAAGGCGCAATAGTGGTATCCAGTGATTTTCTTTAAGGGAGATCGTCGATTAGAGTCTCGTTCGTAACAAAATTTCATGCATGAGTCAGAGGTTTTACCACAGCAGACCTTTAGGCAGTGGATTTCCCTTGAAATTGATGACAGGCAGGACCACCAGCACTTTCTGCGATTGCGGATGTAGCCGGATGGTCGGCCCTTGTTATTTGACGTTATAAGAAAATTAACGATATAAATCATAAACAAAGAGTCATGCATTAACTTGGAAATTTTGTTTCTAATACTCAAATGAAGAGAAGATGTTTAGAAAGAATAAAGAAATAATGGATCATGATAATTGAACATGAACACTAATGTTCTTAGCAGATTTACAAATAGGGCAAATATCAACACAAGAAACACATACTCTACAAAGGCATAGATGCCTACAAGGAAGCAGCAACACACATGACTCTGCTTCACCACACCTTTTGCACAACCTGTTACTGTTACCATTACTGTTACTATTACCGATGATATCCTGCTCCGCTAACAAGCGCTCGTTCTCATTATTACTTTCGCAACAGGAAAGAACATCCTCAACAACCGCCATGGTAGCGGCGGACTCTTCACCGGCTGTCGTGTTATACCGTTGGTAACCACCGTGAACAACCTGCTCCAGAACTTGCTTCAAATTGCTACGTAATGCATTCGCTGTTGCTTCGTTTGTTTGCGCTAATTCACGCCAGATCTGGGTTTCTATACACAGAGATTTCACTTTATCTTCTAACGCGTAATTTATCTTCCTCATGTTTGCAATCTCTTCTTCTTTTGCTCTTAATCTATGTGTTACATTTTCCTCCATTGCTGATATCAGTTTCATCGAATTTCTCCGTCGTTTCTGTTCCATTTCACGCCTTACTTTCTCGTTCTGAATCAATCAACAACATATCAAAATTCGTTAAAACCGACAAATTGCAATAATAGGGATGACATAACGAACTCAAACAATCTAAATAACTGAATGAAACAACACTTAACAAACGGTAATTCAACATTTAAACGGACAAATTGCGATAAGTGAATAATAGAGATGAGATTATTACATGACGAGCAACAAACTGATCCATCTCAAACTGTTGCTGCTGAATAAGAGAGGAAATATCTTCTCTGAGATACGAGTACGTGGTGCAACTGTCAATGGGATTCCAGTTTCCATTGGGATCGCCTATAGTCTTCCGCTTTCTAGAAAGCGGAAGACTATAAGTTAGGTCACTCTCTGGATGAGCGAAAACGGTGTGATACATCGGAAAAACAGCATCTGCGGTTGTTGTGGCGTCAATCATCATCATCATGTGGTTGCTAATAAGAAAATTGAAGGAGGGCTGGATGAGCAAGCTTCAACGGCCATATGAGTTGCATACAAATAGAGGTGGTTGGGGACACATGATTTTGTTTGTTAGTGTATATTAATATTACCAAATATGCCCCTTGATTGGGAGTGTTGTTGCTGTTGCATCCATGCATACATCATTTTGGCACTAGTTTTTTTTTTTTTTTTTTTTTTGAGTAAAAAGTAATTTCGCTTTATTTATCGAATGTTATCATGTTTTGATTAGTTTTGGCTTTTTTATGGGGGATCTTGTCAAAATAGTTGGTTTTGTATTTATGTAAAAGAAAAGATGGAAAGGAACATAACGATTAAGACTGAGTGTAGTGGGGCGACTCCCACCCCAAGTCGCCCCCAGGTCGCCCCCTACACCGCCCCCCTTGCCCAACTTGCATAGCAACTTCACTTCGCCCGTCCTCTTCTCGTCGCCCCTCCTCTCCCAAATCAACCAGTTAGATTTCTTGATGGCACAAAATTCCAAGACTTCCCCCCTTTTCAAACAAATCAACCAATCAGATTTCTTGATGGCAACTTGAGTTGCCATGAACACCACGCCCCCTTTTTTGAGGACGCCCCAAGTCGCCCCCAAACGCCACGTGTCGCAAGACGCCCTCTTTTGAGGTCGCCCCACTACACTCAGTCTAAGTGGTTTTGTCAATGTTGATGTGATTGATCAATACTCATGGATAAGAAGATCTCATGTTTCTTTTATTTATTGTTTAGAGTCTAATTACAATCTTACCAACAAATTTTTATAGTTAATAATTAAATAATTGTTTAAAGTTTTTTTGTTTGTTTCTCTTATTTCACTCTTAAATATTATAATTTATATGTAATTTCAATCATTTCACTCTTACATATAGTGAGTTATATGTAATTTCAATAGTATCTTACCTCAAAATATAGTTTTATGATTTATAAATCTTAATTATTTAGTTTTATGGTTCGGACTGTTTAGCAAAAACATTGATTTTAATTTTAAATTTCTCAGCCTCTGACTTGTGATTTTCATTTCTTGTCTCTAACCACCACGAAGAGCGTTGATTTCGTCTTCTGGTCATCAAAACTCAAATCAAAGACAAAGACCACAACTGAGATTAACCTCTATAAATTAATAACCTTGATAAAATTAATAATTTGTCTCGTCCCAATTTGGGGCCAGTACAAAATTGGACCCCAATCGATATAATAATAAGATAATAACTTTTTTGATATCCCAGTGTATATATATTGGTTCCAACGAAACTATAAATTAATAATTACTAAAAGATTCCAAATTCCAAAATTGTCTAGAAAGCAATAAATCTATTTGTTTTTTGTTGAACTTCAAATCCATCTTAAGTTCATCTTTAAATCCTCTTCATTAACCACTGGGTCTTGGCTCAGTGGCCACCGACACCCATTTAGTGTCTCTTGAGGCCTCCCATTACGTGGAGGTCGCGGGTTCGAATCCTGGTTACTCCAGATTCTTCAATCCAATCAAGTTGGCAAGAGTATTTACCGTCAGGAATTGTTGTCGAGTCGTGAACTGGGAAGGGAGATCCCTTACGCGGCTAAGGATACCGTGCACCTATCTTTTTTTTAAATCCTCCTCATTGCACATAAGAGTTGAGACATTGTCTTCTCGTATTGCAGCAAAAAAATTGTGAAGAGTTGTTCCCGCTTGCAATGCACTTAAGAAATGTGCATTGAAACTTGTTTTTGTCATTTATTTTTTGGTATCATAAATTAACTTTTTGTATTAGAAAACAATGAACTTGACAAATTCAATTAATTTGTGAATGTATATTGGACTTAGAAATTTAAAGATCATACATCAAACCATGCTAAATTAATAAATTATTAATTTATCGATATAATAATATCTCGTTAAATTAATAAAATATGTGAACATCAACATATGTTTAATTTAAGGGGAAATAGCCAAAATGGCCAAGAATGGGTCAACTTTTCCAAACTAGCCAACTAAAACGTCTCTAGGAGACGTTTCACGAATTCCCACACGTCTCAAAGACGTTTCCTCATCAGCCACCCACCGAAAGCCACGTGTCCACAAGTGATGCTGAGACGTTTCAGAACTTTGGAAACAGCAGAGACATTTCAGAACTCTGCAAAAACCCCTGCTGAGACGTTTCCCAAGCAGAGACGTTTCCCAAATATTTTTAATGAATTTGTTTACTGCTGAGACGTTTCCCAAGTTCCACAGATCTGTTTCATCTCTCTCTTCCACCTACCACCACCATCTACATCAATCACCACCCCACCTGCCATGAAAAGGAACTTTGTCTCAGCAGGGGAAACCCTAAAAAGCACAAAGTTCTGACCTAAAAGATAACAACTTGCATAAAAACGTTAAAAGCACAGCTGCAATTAGCCACCACCATTGTCGTTTGCATCAGCTGAAACCCTAAGACCAGTCACCACCATCGTAGCTCAGGTCTTGAAACAGAGAGATGAAGGTGGTTGTTCTCCGCCAATGCTCGTCGGAAAGGCGGCGCCGCCGTGGTAGGCGACGACGGTGAGCCCCAGCGGTGAACGAACGAGAGAGGGAGAGAGAGGCAAGAGAGATAGAACGACGAGGGAGAGAAGGAGGGCCGACGCCCCTTGCCGGCGACGACTCCGGCAGCTACGGCTCATCTCTATTTCAGATCGAAGATGTTATGTTGAGAATAAGAGTGATGAAGATGTTATGTTGAGAATAAGAGTGATGAATAGAGTAGTATCAGATCGAAGATGTTATCAAAATGTCACATTTTCTTTTGTTTTCCAGTGATAATCGATGATGATGATGAATCGACATGATGAAGATGATGAATCGGTGATGATGATGTTGAAGGTGTTGATGGCAAAAAACTGGGTTGTAGAGAGAGAAAGGGGAGGGGTGGGTGGAAACGTCTTAAGAGTGGGATCACTGACAAGAGAAAGAGAGAGAGGTAAAAGTTAAATGGTAAAAGCTGATTATGATGGGATTGGATGCTGTTCAAAAAAAAATTGATGGGATTGGACACGTGTCTATCGGTGGACGGCTGATGAGGAAACGTCTTTGAGACGTGTGGGAATTCGTGAAACGTCGGCTAGTTTGGAAAAGTTGACCCATTCTTGGCCATTTTGGCTATTTCCCCTATAAAAACAGAATAAGGAAGACAACAAAATTGCAACTAACCATTATTTTTGAATGATAAATTATAAGTTTCCAACTCACATGTACGATATCGTTTTTAATGCAAATTTGACATCATTCATGAAAGTAGAGGGAAGTAAGATTTTTATTCAAGGTGTGTATGAAAATATCAAATATGCATTATGAAATGTTAGACATGTGTTACTATTTCTTTAGCATATGTTGCTACAAAAATCATTGTAGCTAGTTTTGGGGAATACTAAAATACAAATACCATTTTGTTGCTAGGGGCGGATCTAGTATGTGAAGACTAAGTTCTCAGGAACTCACTCGGTTTGTAATTATTAGTGAGAACCTTTATGTTCATGTTTGATCCTATGAAATTGGAGCATCTACCAAAAGGAACCTACTAGAAAAAATTCTAGATCAGCCACTGTCGGTTGCGAAGTAGTTTCGATGTCGAAGTTTGAGTTGTATCTCCTTTACATGACGCAAATCTAGTTGCAAACATCAATACCTGTAAAAAGGTGCTAGAGCCCTAGTGACGCTACAACGGTCATATCTAGGGATGGAAAAAATACCCGAGCCCGATGGATATACCCGAAACCAGACACAAATGGGACGGGTATACCTAATACCCGACAGGTATTGGGCTGGGTATGGGATTAGTTTTAAAAAACTTTGCGGGTATGGGTCGGGTACGGGATTAGGTGATACTCGACCCGATTACCTGAAACCACATACCCGTATACCCGAACTATATACTCGATCATATAGCCGAATTTTTTAATTTAAATTTTTGTTTTTCATTAACATTTGTCTATTAGTGAGTTTATAATGTGAAAAAATAAATTTTCTTTTAGTATATGTATTTGATAATAATATTTATATTTTGTATGTTGTGAAGTATATACATATAAGTGTATAAGTATTATAAAGTTATAATTAATTTATGATAAAACTTATATGTTAGTAATGTACAATTTTTTTTATAATGATTTGGGTATAACTAAAATTATATATTAATTATAATAGTAAAGAAATGTATTTAGAAATCCCAACGTATACCTTTTAACAAACTAATGGGTATACCCGATAACCGACGGGTAATTATCCGATAAATACCCGACGGATATTGGGTCAAGTATGGGACACAATTTTACAACTGTGAATTGGTATGGGATTATCAATACCTGACCTAAACCCAACCCATTGTTATCCCACATATCAGAATTCATGTATAGATGATTTAGATACCAACATATATGTAAATAAAGAATGTTAATGTGAGTAAAGCTATAAGGGGAGTATCAATTTTCTTCTTTAGAGGAAGGTGTCATTCTACAAAGAATGATAATCAAGGTTTGGGAGGAGAAGGATTCTGAATCTAGTATGTTAAGTCCCTTGGACAAATGACAAATATGTCAAAACCCAATCGGTTTATCTGGTGGGTAACTGAGATCACTGAATTGAAACAAACAACTGGTATATTCTACTGTATACTCGATAAAAGTTACACCAGTGGATGGTTACAATAACTTATTTTTAAATCAACAATTAGACCATTATACGTATTTCTATTATAATGAAAACTAATAACAAGACACGGGACAACATTTACGTCAAGCGACACAAAAGTGGTGGTATTTTGCACATGAATGACTAGGTTTTGTGTAAATGTCTAGTATTGACTGTGTTTCTTTTATTGAAAGACTTTGTAACTACTAAATTGATAATTGATAATTCAAAAAAAAAAAAATCAATAACCATCTTGAGAATACACGTAGCCGATGGCAAAATCATGGTTTTTATTTTATAAAAGTGAAGCGTAAAAAAAGTAAAAAGTAACGGGTAGCAAGGAAGTATGTCAAGATCAGACAAAACATTAATGAAGTCATAATTGGAATAATGAAGTGGTCCTTGTACTTTTTTAAAAGATATAAAATCTTACTACCTTTCTTTCTTAGGTAATGTGTAGTGGGGCGGTATGCCTAAGCATGGCGCCGGCAAAACGTCGGGCACACCAATACGCGAGGCGCTATGAATCGAAAATGAGGGGGTGACGCGATGTCTATAGCGGCGTGATGTGTGGGTTTGTTTGATTTTTTTTTCTTTTTTCTGCTTTGTTTTTGTGTTTGTGTTGCAGGTATCTATCGAAGAAGAAGAAGAAGAAGGAAGACAAGGAAGAGGAATAATTTTAGGGTTTTTAATTTATGGGCTTTGGGCTGGTTTGTGTTTTGTTTTTATATGGGCTTTGGGCTGATTTTGTGTTTTGAGTTAATTAGTGTAAGGTTTTTTTATTTTTTTAGTCCAACTTTTTTTTAGTGGAACCGTTTTTTTTTAGTGTAATGTTTTTTATTTTATTTTAGTGTAATGTTTTTTTAATTTAATGAAATGAATTTTAATTTTATAAACTTAGAAAATAATTATAAAAAATTAGAAATTAATAATTGAGTAATGATTAGGCGGGGGCTTTATGACTACGGGCTTAAATGCATAACGCCCACCCGCACACGTGGAGCGCCACGTGTCGCATAACGCCCACAAAGGGGCGTTATGACTACGCATGGCCTTATGTGTAAAACGATAAAATGAGTGTAGAGGAAAAGGTGTTAGGAGTCCCACATATAATTACGACCACCTGTCTGCCCATCTTTGTCTGTCTTCCGATGTGTCACTAATCCCGAAAGGTGCCACCACACACGTCTTGTTTTCTCATAGATTTTTCTTTTTTTTTTAAATTAAACTTCATTAAAAACAACCTCCGACCCAAACGGGCAAAAGGCCAAACACAACACAGCACCCCGACCCAAACGGGTAAAGGGCAAAGAAACTACAACATATACATCGAGTATTTACATCATTCCGACCATCTAATATACTTACAAGAAGATCTATTTTTAACCCAAGCAAAACTTCTAGATTTTAGCTCCACAATAATGTCGTGCGGACTACATCTTTTCTGATTAAACACCACTTCATTCCTTTCTTTCCATATGCACCAAGACGTTATCAAAGCCAACCCATAAATGATCTTCTCCTCCTTCTTACTACGCTTAATGAATTTGTGGATATCTAAAGTATCTTTAAATTCAAAAAGAAAGAGAGGCGGTATGTTGCACCAATCGCTGAAAGCCGACCACACCCTCAACGCAACCGAACAAGCAGTGAACAAATGCTCGACCGATTCCTCGGCGTCTTCGCATAATGGGCACATAGATGAAGATATGTCCACATTCCTTCTTTTTAAATTTATCCTAGTTGGAAGCCTATCCAGATTGCCTCTCCAGTTCATACTATTGCATTTAATAGGAACCAATTTGCACCAAACAAAATTTGGAGGGTGACGGGTACCTATATCCTTAATCAAAGCCGATTTGACAGTCTTCACCGAGAAACCATTCTGACTATCACCATTCCAAATCCAAGCATCCTTACCAAAGAAAAGGCTCACCCAACTTAGCACCTCGCAACATTCCTTCCATTCCTTGAGCTCCTCTTCAGACTCAGGCTGCTTAGACTAATGCCATTTGAACACACTGTTTCCTCTTCCTGTTTCCATTCTCTCTACAACCCTGCACGATTTAAACAACTCCAAACAAAATAGATAGGGCCACCTCTCCATGAAGGGGAGGTCACCCACCCATGTCTCGATCCAAAACCGAATATCACCCCATTCCCAACTTTACCCATAATAATATGATTTAAACCTTTCCCATTAATTTTCATTTTGGAAATCAGTTTCACAATGTTTTTCCAACACCCCGCTAATTTCTCATTAGGGATGGGCTTTTTTTCCCAAATACCCGTACTCGTACCCGTACCGTACCCATACTCGTACCTGTACCTGTGCCGATTTTAGGTATTTGGTACATGTATCGGTACCCACTTTTATTGATTTTGGTATTCGGTACTTTCGGTATTGGTACGGGTACGGGAAAAAATGGGTACTGGTACCAAATTCTATGTATACCTTTAAAAGTTTTTTTGTATTATGTTTTATTTCATATTACGGTATTTATAGTGTACTCGTATTGATTTTACCTATATGGTACCCGTATCGTATTGGTACTCGTACCAATTTTACTTATTTGGTACTCGTATTATATTGGTACTCATGTCAATTTTACCTATTTAGTACTCGTACAAGTGATCAAAAAGTAAATAAAAACGAAATGGTACCAAGCGGGTACTGTACCGAAAATACCGGTACCAGTACCCGTACTCGTACCCGTACCGTACCTATATATTTGGTACGGTATTTGGTACCTAGTTTTGTTCAAATTCGGTACCGGTATTTTCGGTACTGGTACGGGTATAGGTACGGGTACTGTACCAATCCCATCCCTATTTCTCATTAATAGGAAGGAAGCTCCTTTGGTTATACTTATAGTGACACGCTTCCACCAATTTACACCACAAATTATGATTTTCCGCCCTATATCTCCACCCCCATTTGACAAGAAGGGCTTCGTTGACCTCTTTTAATCTGCTAATACCCAACCCACCTTTTGACTTGGGCCAAGTAACCCATTCCCATGCCACCCAGTTCATTTTAGATATGTTACCTGATCCAGCCCATAAGAATTTTCTCATTTTGGCCTCAAGGGCCTTTAAAACATCCACCGGAGCTTTATATAACGACAAATAATAAATAGGCAAACTTTCCAAAACAGAATTTATCAAAGTAAGCCTTCCCCTTATCGATAAAGTTTTAGTTTTCCACGTCGACAATCTTTTATCGAAAGTCCCAATAATAGGACTCCAATTGTTTATTCTGTCTATATTCGACCCCACCTTAATTCCCAAGTAAGTAAGAGGAATAGAATCCACTTTAGATCCAATAACATTAACCATATCTGACACAGACCCACTATCGACACCCAACCCATATAAGTTAGATTTTTTAAGATTAATTTTTAAGACCAAACATAAATAAAAAATTCTCAGACATCTAGCCATGTTTTTAACATTATCCCTATCCCACTCTCCCAACAACAGAGCATCATCAGCATAAAAAATGTGAGAAATTACCGGACCGTTATTGGGAGTTTGAATACCTTTGAAAAGACCTTCCATCCTTGCTTTACACATAATGTTAGACAAGGCCTCCATAACCAGGAGGAACAGAAACGGGGAAAGTGGATCGCCCTATCTGAACCCTTTAGAGCAATTGAATTCAAAGGTGGGGGTCCATTTACAAGAAATGAGGATCTAGCCGAAGCTAGAATCCCTTTAATCCATTTACACCATAATTCCGGAAAACCCATTTGCCCCATGATGTCCAACAGAAAGCTCCAACAAACATTGTCGTACGCCTTTTCAAAATCGATTTTAAGTAAAAAAGCTTTTTTATTGTATTTTTTAATCCAAGCCAAAAGCTCATTAAGCATAAGCGGACTGTCGAGAATATATCACCCTTTAAGAAAAGTCGTCTGATTTTCTGAGATGATAGTCCCAATAACCAATTTAAGCCGATTAGCCAAAATCTTAGAAGTAGTGTTGCTAATCACCCCAATCAAATTAATAGGTCTATATTCTTTCAGCCCCACCGGATCTTTGTTCTTAGGAATGAGAGTTATGAAGGAAGAACTGCAACTCGCTGCTATCGAACCTTTGCTGTAAAAAGAAATCAACAAATCATAGAAATCAATTTCAAAAACGTTCCATTACCTTTTGATGAAATTAAAGTTGAAACCGTCCGGCCCTGGAGCTTTGTCTGACCCATATTCAAACACCGCGTGTTTAATCTCTTCTTTACTAAAAGGTTTCGTCAGAAAAGCCGCGTCCGCTTCCGAAAGACACTTAGCGTTCTGACATATGAATTTAGGTATGTCATTGATCTTTTCCTCGAACGCCCTTTTGAAGAAGCCCATAATCTCT
Source organism: Helianthus tuberosus (assembly GCA_030545235.1). NCBI lineage: Eukaryota > Viridiplantae > Streptophyta > Magnoliopsida > Asterales > Asteraceae > Helianthus > Helianthus tuberosus. The sequence continues at coordinate 140,459,185 of CM060424.1, forward strand.
TTTTTTACCATATAAGGTTTAGTGATCCATACTTCATTAATCATAAGGCCCGGTATATTGTTACTTTCCCTTCTACTTTTGATGTATCTGTGAAAGAACCTAGTATTATCGTCTCCTTCCAAATCCCATCTAGCTCTAGCTCTTTGTTTGATATCTTTCAGTTTGTAGCCTTCGAGCTCCTTTAGATCTTTAAGGCATTCTGATCTGGTCCACTCCTCCTATTCATTAAACTCTCTGTCTTCCATCACCTCTTCCAATCGTTCTAACTCTTCCTTAATATTCATCTCCGTATCCCCTTCCTTAGATAAAACCTCTTTTTCCATATTCTTAAAGCTTCCCTAATCTTTTTAAGTATTTGAGATAGCCTCACGTCTGGATCCCCAACCCCGTTAAAATTGACAATCTCCTTTAGAACCACCTCATCGAAATCCTTCTTTCCAACCAAGAATTGAAAAATCTGAACGGCTTTGGGCCAAAGTTTTTATTCGAGCAAGTCAAAACAAGAGGGCAATGATCCGAAAACATTCTTGGCAACGCCCGCAGGAAAGCCCCCGACCACTTAAGAAAGAACTCTTGATCCACTAGAACTCTATCTATTTTACTAAGTTTATTGTCATTGTCTTCGAGATACGTAATTTTCTCCCTTTCATATCATACTCTCTCAACCCATTATCGGAGATAAAATCATTAAAATAGTAGCACATTTATTATTAAAAATAGAGTTTCTTCTTTCCTCCCAAGAACGCACCGCATTAAAATCTCCCAGAATCACCCACCAACCCGGGTGACTACCCATCACCCCCCCCCCCCCCTAATATCATCCCAAAGAGCCTTTTTATGAGGAGCGTAAAAGTTTACTATATTAATAACCTGATTGCTACCTTCTAAAGTCCTCATAGTTAATAAAAAGTTATGATGTTTGAAAGAGTCGTGTACCTTGAGAATGCCAGGATCCCATATACTAACCACCCCTCTAGATCTGCCAGCTGCCGAAATGTGATCCATCTCGAAATTTCCTGCTCCCCAAAATTTCTCAAATTCGATACCTGAAATGTCACTAAATTGAATGTCTTGTAGCAATGAAATCAATACCGTTATCACGTTTTAAATTTTTTATCCACCCCGCTTTGTTTTATCCCCCTCTCCTAAACCTCTAATATTTAACGAAAGAAAATTCATTTGTCTCTAATTTGGATTCCTTCTTCCCTGATCACTTCTTTAATTAAATGACCGTGTCCCTGCAAATCAACTCCCAGAGTGCCTCCCATGGCTGATGTAATTTTAAGCTCCACATTAATATTTTCCTCCGCCTCCTCAATTGGCATTAAATTTAGGTCTTTCACTACCTCATCTTCCTTTTCCTTTCTATAACCACAAGACTCTTCCTGTTGTATCTCGCACTCTCCACCGCTCCCCACAAAAAAAATCGACGGTGTTTTCCGGATGATCACTCTCTTCACTTTCCTCCTGTATCCTGATAATTTCGTTCAGGTCGAAAGGGTCGTTAACTCTCGATCTTTTCCTGGGCCTCATCAACTCACTGACTTCCTCTACTATAGTTTTTTTATTATTGGGCTTTATGGCCTTTTTGACTCTTTTTCCAGGCCCACAAAAGTTTAGGTCCACTTTAAAACAGTTCTGACTATCACCAAAGACTTCATCGTCGCCACCTAAATTCACATCATCTAACCTCTTCCATCCTTTATTACCCCATAAGTGATTTTCAAGAATTGTTGGAGAAACCGAAAAATGCCTATCCACTTTATTCATATTACCGTTCATCCTGCCGTTAACTGTTCTAGGAGTTGGTTCCTCATTTATTGAACCCGACTGTACGTCTTCTTCCGATTCCGATGGGATTCTCCCCTCACCGTTGCCGGAAGAGAACTGTCCATCATGCTTATGAACTCCCGGCACTCCATCCACCGGAATATCGATATTCCGTTCAGACCGGTAATCCTCATTCTCACGGGAACCCCTGAAATCCTTAGTTGCCGCCTTAACGGAGTCGTCAGCCACCTCCGGTGTTAGCTCCTCTGAAGTCTTCTTCACGTTGCCTGAGGTTGTCGACCTCCGACATGAGATCCCACCCGTCACTTTCTTCCGAACACACATCCTGTTTGTCGACTGAATTTGGTATCCAACCCCCCCCCCCTTTCTTCTTCGATCCAGATCCTGTATCGTTTTCCTTTCTCAACTAAAACTACTTCTTCTTCAATTCTATTTACCGTGTCCGTCAAAACGCACACACAATCAGTCGTTAGAATGTTATCCTCCGTTTGTCTTTGAGAAGCATGAATAACTTTGCCGAAAACTCTCCCCACGGAGTCGTAGGTTTCGTTACCGGACAGATGTAGAGGTACTCCGTGAATGTTAATCCATGCAAGTCTTTCGAAGGCAATCACCTATCCCTTCCAGATCTCTACATTGTCAAACCATCCAAAACCCGCTGAGTTAGCTCTAAAAATGTCGGCCTCGATCGACGTCGGGAAAACCACCATAACATTCAGTCCTCCAATGTACTTAATCACCGCGTTCCCGAAGTTTGCAGATCTACATATGCCTTGGCATATTCGGAAACTGTCACTTCATTTGCTCTGCTCGTATCTTTTAACTTACCGGACACCATATCGGCGTACGAAGTTCCTTTGTTAACGGAGGAGCTGCCCCTAAATACCTCATGCTCCTTGAAAAGGTTCTGACTTTCCTCCTGAACATTGAGTCTCTGTCCCTTCCTGTTTCCCTCAGGTTTTGTAGACACCCCCCGCATCATTTTCCTTCACGAACCTAGCGATGTTGGTGAACAACCTATAATTTACGATCCAGATATTCCTCATCTGCTTCTCTAACTCAACATCATTCTTCACTCCTTTGAAACTAGCAAAGCCGAATCGGTAGCCATTTTTGTCTCTTTTCTTCGCGATAAAAACCCCCTGGATAGACCCGAAAGGTCCAAGAGCTTCCGTTACGTCCTTTGAGCTGCACCTTTCCGGTAGCCTTGACACAAAAAACTTCGTGATACCGCCTATACTCCGGCCGTCCATGTCTGCCGGGTGGAGCTTGCACTTTACTTGTTAACAAGATACCATAAAGAAAACCATTTTCTCATAGATTACTATTACATTGATTTTTAGTTTGATATATTATATTATATTGTCGGTGGTGATTTTAAAAGAAAAATTTATATGTATCTTTTTTTACCATGCAATTACAGGTATTTTTTCAATTCGTTAAAAAAGTTTAGGACCATTGAGCTCTTAATAGATCTGTCCCTGAAGGCGTGGATATTATTATTATTATTATTATTATTATTATTATTATTATTATTATTATTATTATTATTATTACACATACTCTTAAAAGGATATACTTCTAGAATCTATCTATTACCTTTTTGTGGGACTCAAACTCGCATCACTTTAATGTGGATAAACACATGATGTCAATAGGAAAAAGAGACCATCGACAATTATTAATTTTATATTCAACTTAATATAGATAAGATATATTCATGAGTAAATTACAAAAACTGTCCTCTATGTTGACGTCAGATTGCAAACTATGTTCTTTGTCTTTTAAAAAAACAAAAAAAAAATCGTACTCAATGTTTGCAAATCCTTACACGTTATGTCCTTTAGCCATAACTTAGTTAGTTTTTATGGTTAAATATGACCAAATGAACCCCATGTGAAGGCAAATTAGACTTTTAACCCATTTATTTATATAAAACATATTATTTAAACATAAAACAAAAATAATTTTAAAAACGAAAACAATATAAAACCTACAACCATCATCACTATCATCCCTTTTACAACCATCATCACCGTTCATCTTAGCCTGTCAGAAACCTTATCTAAACCGTTTGAACACAATCAAATATTGTCGTAGATGCTTGAAAACACCACATCCCTACCTGTTAAGGACCCTTGGATTAGCCGAAAGACTGTTTACAAGCTGCCACCGCCGCCAGACCTTAAAACCCTAGATTCCAAGCCGTCTCAGGAGATGCGACTATTTCAATCGCTGATGCCAGACGCTGGCTTCAGTCGCTAAAAAAAATCTGAAACAAACCCTTAGATTACCACTAGACGGCGCCTTCAATCACTGAAAAAAATCTTCTCATCATCAGTTTTCCAGATTCCAAGTTGTCGCCTTTGTTCAGCTCGTTTTCTACCATTAAACCATCACTTTTTCAGCCACATCTTGAAACTCGAACATGTTAGATCGACAAAAATTGAACAAAGAGATGGAAGTGGTGGTTAGGGTTAAGGTTTTAAAGGCATAGGCAGTGGTGCTTGGCAATGGTGGAGGTGATGGCTAATGGTTAGGCGATAGTGGAGGTGGTGGCTGGTGGGAGAGATTGATGGTGCTGGTTAGGTCAGGTGGTGGGGGTGGTGCGGTGGGAGAGGTGGGTGATAGATGGTGGTGGTGACGGCGGGTGGGTGATGGTGGCGGCAGGTGGGTGGATGGTAGTGGTAGGGTAGTTTTAGTGAGAGGGAGAGAGAGAGAATGGTGGTGATGGTAGGTGGTGGTGGTGTGATATATGTGTATATATATATATATATATAGAGAGAGAGAGTAAGATAAATCGAAAACCAATGTGAGTTGAGAAAACCCAAATAAACCCTATGTAATATTTTTATTTTTTTTCTAAAAAACAGAGAATGTAATATAAATGTACTTGAACATTTTTATAAAAAAAATGAAAAAACGCCTACTAGTTTTTTTATAAAAATATGTTCAAAATTTGTATGTTAAATTTTTTTTGGACATATATATTATGTAACATGAAATTTTTAGCATTTTTTTAAAAACTACTCGGTGTTTTTTTGTTTTTATTTTATAAAAATGTTCAAATATATGTATATTACATTTCCTATTTTTTTAGAAAAAAAAAATAAAAATGTTACATGAGTTTTTTACAAAGGTTTCTTGAGTTTACACAACTCAAGTAGGTTTTCGCTATAGCCTTCCCCTATATATATATATATATATATAGGGTAAGTTTCATTTGAGAACCACCCTTATTGCGAGAATCGCGAGAACCAATGTGAACACAAAATAAAATCTAAAAAAAAACAATCAAAATTTTTTTTTTTAATATTTTTTTAACAAAAATCGCTATATTTAGTTACAAAAAAAAAACTTTTTTTTCGAGTAACAGTTATCCATGCACATGTGCATATGTATCATTACTTCAACAAATTCCGTAATACGTTATCAGGAATAGACAATTGCACTTTAATTTACAATACCATCTGTAATACACTACTTTTTACATTACCAATATTCAAAATGCACATGTGCATCATTATGTATAACCATGATATAACATGTTTTGGTACAAAAAGTTTGTGATTTTGAATGGAGAAGTAGGCCCATATACATGTTTTTTTGTTAGTTATATCTAGTGGTTGATGGTTTGGCTATAGTTGTTACTTTATGATGTAATATGATGATTGGATGGTATAAATGGTGTTGATATACATGAAATAAAGTCAAAATATTGGTAATGGTATTGTATTATGGATGGTTGGAGGTAATGATATTGTATTATGGATGGTAGGAGGTAATGGTAGTGTATTATGGATGGTATGATATATGAAAGGGAAAGTGTATTCAAAGCAGTGTACCAAAACACATTATTTCATGTTGATACATATAAATGCACATGTGCAATTCTAATATTGGTAATGTAGAAAGTAGTGTATTACATATGGTAGTGTAAATGAAAGTGCAATTGTCTAATATTTGTAATGAGTTACGAAATTTGTCAAAGAAATGATACATATGCACATGTGCATGTTTGTGTATTATGGATGGAATGATAGATGAAAGAGAAAGTGTATTCAAAGTAGTGCACCAAAACACCTTATTTCATGTTGATACATATAGATGCACATGTGCATTTCTAATATTGTTAACGTAAAAAGTAGTGTATTACACGTGGTAGTGTAAATGAAAGTGCAATTGACTAATATTTGTAATGAATTACGGAATTTGACAAAAAAATGATACATATGCACATGTGCATGGATGACTGTTACTCGATTTTTTTTGAATTTTTTTTATTAACAAAATATAGCGATTTTTCCCAAAAAATAGTAAAAAAAAAATTGAGTGTTTTTTAGATTTTTTTAGGTATTACTGTTTGTGTTCACACTGGTTCTCGCGGTTCTCGCAATAAAGGGTGCTTCCTAACAGATTCTTCTCCTATAGGATCCGTTAGGAACCACCCTTTATTGCGAGAACCGCGAGAATCAGTGTGAACACAAACAGTAATACCTAAAAAAAATCTAAAAAACAAAAAAAAAAATTACTATTTTTTTTTGTAAAAATCGCTATATTTCGTTTACAATAAAAAAAATTTCAAAAAAAAAAAATTCCGATTCACAGTTTTCCATGCACATGTGCATTTGTATCATTTCTTTGACAAATTCCGTAATTAATTACAAATATTAGACAGTTGCACTTTCATTTACACTACCACGTGTAATACACTACTTTTTACGTTAACAATATTATAAATGCACATGTGCATCTATATGTATAAACATGAAATAAGGTGTTTTGGTACACTACTTTCTCTTTCATCTATCATTCTATCCATAATACACAAACATGCACATGTGCATTTTTGTCATTTCTTTAACAAATTCCGTAATTCATTACAACTATTAGACAATTGCACTTTCATTTACACTACCATGTGTAATACAATATTTTTTACATTACCAATATATTAGAAATGCACATGTGCATCTATATGTATCAACATGAAATAAGGTACTTTGGTACACTACTTTGAATACACTTTCCCTTTCATCTATCATACCATCTATAATACACAACCATTAGCTCCTACCATCCATAATACAATACCATTACCTCCTACCATCCATAATACAATACCATTACCAATATTTTCACTTTATTACATGTATGTAAACACCATTTATACCATCCAATCAACATATTACATCATAAATTGACAACTATAACCAAACCATCAACCACTAGATATAACTAACCAAAAATCATGTATATGGGCCTACTTCTCCATTCAAAATCACAAACTTTTTGTACCAAAATACGTTATATCATGGTTATACCTAATGATACACATGTGCATTTTGAATATTGGTAATGTAAAAAGTAGTGTATTACGAATGATATTGTAAATTAAAGTACATTTGTCTATTCCTGATAATGTATTACCGAATTTGTCGAAGTAATGATACATATGCACATGTGCATGGATAACTGTTACTCGAACAAAAAAAAAAGATTTTTTTTGTTTTTCTTTTTATGGTAACGAAATATAGCGATTTTTTTAACAAAAATATTAAGAAAAAAAAATTTTGAGTGCTTTTTTTATTTTTTTTAGATTTTATTTTGTGTTCACATTGCTTCTCGCAATAAGGGTGGTTCTCGCATGAACCTTACCCTATATATATATATATATATATATATATATATATATATATAGGGTAAATGTTCATTTGAGAACCACCTTTATTGTGAAAACCAATGTGAACACACCAAAAGAACCTAAAAAAAACCTAACCCCTCCCCCCAAGCTAAAATGCTAAAAACTAAACCTCAAAAAAACCTAAAAAATTCTAAAGAAATCCAAAAAACACAAATTTTTTTTAATATTTTTTACATCAAAATAGCTACTTTTAGTAGCAAAAAAAAATTTAAAAATTCTCTTTTTTGTAACGAAAATTAGGGATTTTAAGATAAAAAAATCTTTAAAAAAATTATGTGTTTTTTAGGTATTTTTGTTTGTATTCACATTGGTTCTCGCGGTTCTCGCAAATTAGGGATTTTGAGATAAAAAAATCTTTAAAAAAATTATGTGTTTTTTAGGTATTTTTGTTTGTATTCACATTGGTTCTCGCAATAAAGGGTGGTTCCTAATGGATCCTTCTCCAATATATATAGAAGAAGGATCCGTTAGGAACCACCCTTTATTGCGAGAACCAATGTGAACACAAACAAAAATATCTAAAAATCTAAAAAACACATAAAAAAATTAATTTTTATGAAAAATCGCTGCTTTTCATTATTAAAAAAAGTTTAAAACTTTTTTTTGCTACTAAAAGGAGCGATTTAAATAAAAAAAATATTTGTGTGTTTTTTCGATTTTTAAGGTTTTTTGGGGGGTTGAGTTTTTAGCATTTAGCTTGCGAGGGGTTGGGCGGTTAGGTTTTTTTAGGGTTTTGATGGTGTAGTGGGTTTATTTTGTTGTATTCACATTGGTTGTCGCGGTTCTCGCAATAAAGGGTGGTTCATAACGGATCCTTCTCCTACATACATATATATATATATATATGAGAAAGATCCGTTATGAACCACCATATATATAGGAGAAGAATTCGTTATGAACCACCCTTTATTGCGAGAACCGCGAGAACCAATGTGAACACAAACAAAAATACTTAAAAATAGCTAAAAAACACACAAAAAAATTTAATATTTTTTATAATTTTTTTAAATATAATTTTTTTTTCTTCTAAAAGTAGCTATTTTAATGTAAAAAATATTAAAAAAAAATTGTGTGTTTTTTTGATTTTTTTTATGTTTTTTGGGGGGTTAAGTTTTTAGCATTTTAGCATTTTAGCTTGGTGGGGGTGGGGGGTTATGTTTTTTTTATGTTTTTTTGGTGTGTTCATATTGGTTCCCGCATGAACCCTACCCTATATATATATATATATAAATTTACGGAACTCGTAAACCACAAACTTGTGGTGCTCAAAACTACACACACGGCGTTTTTTTAAAAAAAAAAATTTACGAATGTGTTTATAATACATGCATCTACGTTTTTGAAAAAAAAAATTGGTCCACCTCGCCCCGTACAGTGTGGTTCTCGCGGTTCTCATAACTCGAGGTGGTTCTCATTCTAGCGGTCCCCTATATATATATATATATATATATATATAACCAAAATACCCTTACATAGGGTTCACTTGGTCAGATTTAACCATGCAAACTAACTAAATTAAGGCTAAATGACATAACATGTAAGGGTTTACAAACATCGAGTATGTTTTTTGTACTTTTGAAGACAAAGTACATAGTTTACAATCTGATGTTAACATAAATGACAACTTTTGTGATTTACTTTATATTCATTTAGCATTTAGCTTTGGCTAATAAACTAATTGCTAATTTATTATAGGAGATCTTAGGTTTATACATTTGATACTCTTGATTGAATGATGTATGTAGTTGGGACCAATTGATTTATGAGTGGTTCTTTTGTGTTGGACGCTAACACCACATGAGGTATGGATAAGAGGAGTTTTGCCTTTTACTTGACTGAGTTTGATAAAGTTAAAATGTTATCATAGATGTGCAATAACCCATTTAGAGTGAGAATATTTCCACACCACATGCCCTAAAGTTTATTAAGGTGGGGTTGCTTGAGAAAGTCTCTAAGCCATTGCACATGCTCTTGATCGAAGACGTGATTCGAGCTTGTCTGGTGTATTCTATATAGATTAATTTGATGGGCCATGAACCAAAAGGATGTAGTGGTCTTAGTTAATGGCGGACCTATAATTTTTTTTATGGGGGGACAATCAGGGAGCTTAACCAAACTTTCATGGGGGAGACCTAGCTTTTGCCTAAAAATAACACTAAATTTTTCTATGGGCCTGGCGCGGTTGCCCCCCATGGTTTCTTACTAGGTCCGCTAATGGTCTTTGGTGGTATTTTCCACTTGGTGGAGGATTTGGACTCCTTCTACTGGTAGTTGCATGAGTGTTTAACGTAATCCTGATTCTGGTTTATTTAAATATCTATATGCATGTTATATATGTTTGTTATAATTTTCTGCGATGACATTCATTTAAATGGTTTTCATAGTTCTAATATATGATTATGAGGTCCTCTTGCTTGCTCTAGACTTCGTGGATTAAACCTTGTATTAGTTTCTATAGGAGATCTTGGTGGAGGATTTGGACTCCTTATGTTTATCATTTGAGGTTAATCAAGGGCTAAATCTCTTTTTTCTTATCTTGTGGCATACATGCGCAATTTCACTTAGATTTTCTTTCAAACACACTTGATTGGTAAAAATTTACTATAGGTCAGGATGACCCCATCTTATCTAAAAAAAAATTATTGGCATGCAATTTAATTAGGTATTTGATGGCAATGGGTCGGGTTTGGGTAATCATATATCCATACCTAGTTGTAAAATCATGCCCGTACCTGACCCAATACCCGTCGGGTAATTACCCGTCGAATATCGGGTATACCCATTAATTTGTTAAAAGATATACTTTGCGATTTCCAAATACATTTCTTTACTATTATAATCACTATGTAATTTTATTTATACAACAACTATTATAAACAAAAAATGTACGTTACATACATATAAGTTTTATCATAAATTAAAAAAAGTACATTACATGCATATAAGTTTTAATAGGTTTCCATTAGCTCCAGATAATCTATATGTAGTCTTTTCATAGTATTTTGTGGGTATTAAACCTTCTTGAATACAGTTCATATCAGCCCCACTATCAATCATGGCAACTAATGTTAATCGAAATTCATTATTGATTGTTATATTTAGTTTAGTATACCATTTTTGAGAGTTTAATCCTTTTAAATTATTTATTTTTTCCATATTTTCAGTATCGTTATTATTTTTAGTATCGTTATTATTTTCTTCTTTTTTTTATTTTTTTCTAATTCTTTAATTTGTGCTTTTATTTCTTGAATTTCTTCTTTAATATTTTTTAATTCTATTTGTAATTCAGTTATTGTAACAGGATTTTCTTTTATTTGTCTTGTTTGAAATCTTTGACATATTTCATTGAAATTATATACCTTTTCTTCCTTTTCTATTGGTAGTTTATACTTTTCTTTTAATTGTTTTAAATATATATGTTTTACCTCTTTATCACTAATTTTTTCTAATAATTCGAATAGGTCTTTGTTATTTTCTGTTAGAGAATTTATTGTACCATCGATTTCACGAATAAAAGGACCAATACATTCACATATATTTTCTTCTGAACTACTCTCTGAATTAGAATCTTCAATATTGTTTAAATCATTATCACTATAGTTTGAAATACTGTTTTCACTTGAGTTGTCATAAATAAATATTTTATTTATTTTTTCTTTTAATTCATCGGAAATGTTTAGCTAATTTATCTTTTTCTTAGTATAACAATCCTTTGAATAATGTCATTGTCTTCCACATTTATAGCAAATGACAATATCTTGTTTTTTCTTTTGAAAATCAATCTTATCTTTATAATATTTTTGTTTATTTTTAATATATGGTTTTCTTTTATAGTTCTTTTTGAAAAATTGTTTAGGAATTTTCTTTTTCGGTTTAGAAGGAGTTTTAAATAGTTCAAATCCATATTGTTGACAAAAGCTTCCTAATTCTTTATGGCCTTGGATACCATCATTTTTTATTTCCTCTTTTAATTTTAAATCATTACATATTTTTAATCCTTCTTGATTTATATAATTTTTTATTTGCCCATAGGATAAATCTCTAGAGTAAATTGCCATTTTAGTCCCTGAGTTTTGTCCAAATTTGCCAGTTTAGTCCAAATAGTTTTTTTTTTTTTTTTTTGCATCTGGGTCCCTGACTTTTACATTTTGTTGTCATTTTGATCATTTTGCCTAACTCAATCCATAAACCCCATCTGTAACCAGGGGTATTTTGGGAATTTCCTTAAAAAATGTTTTCAGTTGCCATTTTGATCCAATTACAAAAAATAAAAAAAAAATCAAAAAAATCAAAAAAATTCCAAAAAATTCAAAAAAATATAAAAATCAAAAAAATTCTAAAAAATCAAAAAAATTCTAAAAATTCAAAAAAAATCTAGAAAATCATAAAAATTCAAAAAAATCATAAAAATTCAAAAAAATCAAAAAAATCCAAAAATCATTAAATGTTTCGGCACGAACCGTTTAGAACCGAACCATTTCGACCCGTATCGAACCGAACCGTTTTGACGCGAACCGTTTTGAACCCGTACCGTATCGAACCGTACCGTATCAAACCGAACCGTTTCGACGCGAACCGTTTCGAACCCGTACCGTATCGAACCGAACCGTTTCGACCCGAACCGTTTCGACGCGAACCGTTTCGACCCGTACCGTATCGAACCGAACCGTTTCGACGCGATCCGTTTCGACGCGAACCGTTTTGACGCGAACCGTTTCGAACCGAACCGTTTCGAACCGTACCGGGTCGAAACGGTACGGGTCGAAACGGTTCGGGTTCGAAACGGTACGGGTCGAAACGGCACGGGTTCGAAACGATACAGGTCGAAACGGTACGGGTTCGAAACGGTACGGGTCGAAACGGTTCGGGTTCGAAACGGTACGGGTCGAAACGGTACGGGTTCGAAACGGTACAGGTCGAAACGGTACGGGTTCGAAACGGTACGGGTCGAAACGATTCGTGTCGAAACGGTTCGTGTTCGAAACGGTACGGGTCGAAACGGTACAGGTCGAAACGGTACGGGTTCGAAACAGTACGGGTCGAAACGGTTCGCGTCGAAATGGTACGGTTCGAAACGGTACGGGTCGAAACGGTTCGGTTCGAAACGGTTCACGTCGAAACGGTTCGCGTCGAAACGGTTCGGTTCGATACGGTATGGGTCGAAACGGTTCGGTTCGAAACGGTTCGTGTCGAAACGGTTCGCGTCGAAACGGTTCGGCTAGAAACGGTTCGGGTCGAAACGGTTCGGTTCGATACGGTACGGTTCGATACGGTACGGGTTCAAAATGGTTCGCGTCAAAACGGTTCGGTTCAAAACGGTACGGGTCGAAACGGTTCGTGCCGAAACATTTAATGATTTTTGGATTTTTTTTTTAGAATTTTTTTGATTATTTTGAATTTTTATGATTTTTTAGAATTTTTTTTTTATTTTTTAGATTTTTTTTGAATATTTTAGAATTTTTACGATTTTTTAGAATTCTTTTTATTTTTAGATTTTTTTGAATTTTTTTGATTTTTTTGATTTTTTGTAATTGGATCAAAATGGCAACTGAAAACATTTTTAATGAAATCCCCAAAATACCCCTGGTTACAGATGGGGTTTATGGATGGAGTTAGGCAAAATGATCAAAATGGCAACAAAATGTAAAAGTCAGGGACCCAGATGCAAAATAAAAACTATTTGGACTAAACTGGCAAATTTGGACAAAACTCATGGACTAAAATGGCAATTTACTCTAAATCTCTATAAGGAATATTATTATTAAAATCTTTTTTAATTTTTTCTCTAATTCTTTCTACAAATAATTTTGGCAGCCCAGCTATAAATCTTTTTTTCCAATAAGCTTCTTTACAATCATCTCTAGTCATAACTTTTGAAAGAAATACATCTTTATACCATCTAAAATCTTGTAATTTTCTACACGTCAGATTTAATAATATTAAAGAATTTCTTTCTTAATAATCTGTTGGATTTCCAATAAAATGTTTAATTATAGCAAATATTAAAGTATTAATTATATCAAGTATTTCTGTTGGTATTTGAACATTATTTTCTGTTTTGATAATTAATTTTTTAGCATTTTGGATTATTTGTTTTTCTTCTTCTGTAAGATAGTTGTCCCACCAAACTTTAAGAATTCCAGTAAAACCAAAAACTATCATAGTAAGAATTTGAGCTTCATTATTTCCATTTGCTTTATATGCATTGGCTGCCATTATCATTTCTTGTAATAGATTAAGGATTTGATGTTCTGATTGACCTTCTATACTCCATTCGTATAGAGAGGATCCATCATATTTTGCTAGAACTAAAGTATGTCGTTCTTCAAATTGTAAATCAGGTGGAGTAGGTCTAGGGTAATAATTTCTTGTTTCAGGCCTAGTAGTATAAGTATTATTTTTTGAAAAATGATAATTTCCTCTTTTAATTTTGTTTATAGAATCTTCTATTTGAAAATCATTAAATTGTTCTTCAATACTTTGAATTTCTTGATCTGAAATAACATTTATATTTAGTTTTGAGATTTTTGAGGAAATATCTTGTAACATATCTTGTTGTTTGTTTAGACGTATTGGGATATCTATACTATATGGTTTAAATATTGGATTTTCAATAGTTTCAGTTATTATTTTAGTATTTGAAGTACTAGGTTGATCTAAATTATTTTTATTATTAGTTTCTATCTTTTTTAATTGTTCTCCTATGGTATTTAATTTTTCATTGGTATAATTATTTTGAAAAATAATTATCTTTAAATTTTTATGTAAATCTTCATTAGTATTTGCCAAAGGTTTTGCAATATAATCTTTATTTTTAGTTTTTATATCCATATGTGGAGGATGTACACTAGTAATATCTACATCTTTATCTATAATTGTATAGGTTTTGGTTATAGTATTACTAACAGATATATTTTCAAAAAATGGATATTCAATTTTATTTTCTATACAGTAAAGAGGAAACCAGGAGAAAAATGGAATATTTTCATCATTTTCACACATATGTAGGTGCCAATCAATCTCATGCAAAAATCTTTCATCTTCATTGAATGTAGAAAAATACCATATCAAATTTTTATTATTATATTCATTGAACATTTCATCTTTTAAATATTTTAACATTTCTTTATTCATAATTAACAAGTTGTGCTTGAATTTTTTCCCATAAGCTTTACTCTATAATTATTTTCTTCTCTTAATCTTTTTTTCTAAAAATAATATATAGCTAGAGGGATGATACGGGTTAGATGTATAGTTAGAGGGATGATACGGGTCGGATGGAGGCATGATGCATGAGTTATTATTATATTCTTCTATTCTTTCCCTCAAATATTTTATTCTTCTATTGCAATTTTTCAAAAACCAAATATTGTAATTCCTTTGGGCTTGAATTCTTGAATCACTCATTGTAACTCTTCATAATTTTCCATATCAGACTTAGTTGGAACATAAGTATTATTATCACTATCATTTTCTTCATATAGTGGTTTTGGAATAATATTTGAAAAATCAACACCTTTCATTCTCATTGATAGACTTTTTCTAAATAGATTTTCATCTATAATATTTCTAGAAGTACTTGCTCCTATAGAATGTCTTGGTAAAACATTACTAAAAGAAATGTCTATTGAACCATCATAATGTTCTATTATGCTAGATGTTTGATTTTCTATCTCTATAGGTTTTGGCGGGTTTATATCTTGTAAATTCCATGTTAATAATTGAGTTATTTCATTCCATTTTAATTTTTTAGATGTTCTTATCTTTGTATGCATGGTATTTGCTTCAAAAATAATAGTTTCATCTTTTGGGGATACTAATTTTGTTTTAGGTTCTATTGTAGTAGTCATAGTCTTATAATTCTGTTTATAACTACTGCAGCATTAGTTTTTTCTTTGAATTCTAAGTTTTTGGTTTTAATTGTTAATGTTAGAGTGTCTAAAATATTTGGATCAAATAAACCAATTGAAAGTTTGGGTAGCAATTAAAGTAAATAGGACCATTTGAAATATTTGATTCAGCCATAGCTAGTAAAGAATTATTAAAGTTTGTATGTCTTGCATCCCTTAGAATTAGTAATACAGGAGCATCAATTCCGAATCTAAACATAGGTTTAATGGCGTCTTGAACTAATCCTATGTGTAGAAATTTATATAATTATCTATGTCTTTTAATAGCTTCTACTGATAATAATTGCATGTTTTGATACTCTTTATTAATATGTATAGTTTGTTCATGAGGTTTTTATAGAATAATCTTGGAAAAAATCAAAAGTACCAATTTTGTAAATAGTTTTAACATCATATTTTGGTATATTCTAGTTTAAAAGATTGTTTTCAATTTGAGAAATATTAATTTCAACAGAATTCATATGTAAAAAAATCATGTTTAAATCTTTTTCATCATTATCATTAGTATTTGAGCTATAATCTCGTTTAGAAAAGAATTTTGATAATTGATTCATTATAGTTATTAATCTTTAAATCTTTAAAGTAGAGTTTATACTGAGGGAACACCCCCATATCGTCGTGGTCCGGCTGCCCATTTTCAATAATCTTTAGGGCATATAGCTAATCCAACCGACAATCGACAGGGCTTACCAACAAAGTTCTACCCCCCTTTAAAAATTCAGGACTAATAATCATAATAAATTAGTTAAAAATTTTAAGTTCTAAACAGAGGCATGGCTCTGATACCAAATATATATATATAGGGGATGGATCATAAGAAAACTAGTTTAAATAAGAAAACAAAAAAACTAACTAAAAAAGCCCAAAAAACCATACCAAATTTTTTTTAATTTTTTATAAAAAAAATCGTTATTTTTTATGTATGGAAAAAAATTAAAAAAAAATTGTTGTACTGCACATGTGCACTAATACGGATATAATGCACATGTGTAGTACACATATAATGCACATGTCCAGTACAAGTGTACAACAAAAAAAAATAATTTTGAATTTTTTTTTATATATAAAAAATAGCGATTTTTTTATAAAAAAATTGTAAAAAAAAATTGGTATGTTTTTTAGTTATTTTAGTTAGTTTTCTAATTTAGATTTAGTTTTCTCATGATCCTCTCCCTATATATATATATATATATAGTGGAGGCTAAAATAAAAACCACCTCTAGTTGTAAGAACCGTGAGAACTACACCGTACGGGGCGAGGTGGACCAATTTTTTTTTCATAAACGTAGATGTGTGTATTATAAACACATTTGTAAAAAAAAATTCAAAAAAAAAAATGTCGTGTGTGAAAATTATTTTTTTACAAATGTGTTTATAATACACATATCTACGTTTATAAAAAAAAAATTGGTCCACCTCGCCCCGTACGGTGTAGTTCTCACGGTTCTTACAACTGGAGGTGGTTTTCATTTTAGCGGCCCCTATATATATATATATGGTAAAATAACCAAAATACCCTCACATAGGGTTCACTTTGCCAGATTTAACCATGCAAACTAACTAAATTAAGGCTAAATGAGATAACATGTAAGGGTTTGCAAACATCGAGTATGTTTTTTGTACTTTTGAAGATAAAGGATATAGTTTACCATCTGGTGTTAACGTAAATGACAACTTTTGTGATTTACTTTATATTCATTTAGCATTTAGCTTTGGCTAATAAACTAATTGCTTATTTATTAGGAGATCTTAGGTTTATACATTTGATACTCTTGATTGAATGATGTATGTAGTTGGGACCAATTGATTTATGAGTGGTTCTTTTGTGTTGGACAAGAGGAGTTTTCCCTTTTACTTGACTGAGTTTGATAAAGTTAAAATGTTATCATAGATGTGCAATAACCCATTTAGAGTGAGAATATTTCCACACCTACATGCCCTAAAGTTTATTAAGGTGGGGTTGCTTGAGAAAGTCTCTAAGCCATTGCACATGCTCTTGATCGAAGACGTGATTCGAGCTTGTCTGGTGTATTCTATATAGATTAATTTGATGGGCCATGAACCAAAAGGATGCCGTGGTCTTAGTTAATGGCGGACCTATAGTTTTTTTTATGGGGGGACAATCAGGGAGCTTAACCAAACTTTCATAGGGGAGACCTAGCTTTTGCGTAAAAATAACACTAATTTTTTCTATGGGCCTGGCGCGGTTGCCCCCCATGGTTTCTTAGTAGGTCCGCTAATGGTCTTTAGTGGTACTTTCCACTTGGTGGAGGATTTGGACTCCTTCTACTGGTAGTTGCATGAGTGTTTAACATAATCCTGATTCTGGTTCATTTAAATATCTATATGCATGTTATATATGTTTGTTATAATTATCTGCAATGAAATTCATTTAAATGGTTTTCATAGTTCTAATATATGATTATGAGGTCCTCTTGCTTGCTCTAGACTTCGTGGATTAAACCATGTATTAGTTTCTATTGGAACGTGAAGGTGTGCTATTTGACCACGAATTCTTATGTTTGTCATTTTGAGGTTAATCAAGGGCTAAATCTCTTTTTTCTCATCTTGTGGCATACATGCACAATTTCACTTAGATTTTCTTTCAAACACACTTGATTGGTGATATTAGTCTTTTGTAAGTTGTAACACCTCGAAAATTCATGTCCTATAATGTGTTGACACGTGTCATATGTTTGAACGTGTGAAAGAATGTTCTGAAAGGACTAAAGTTGACAATCATGGATAGTATGTGAATATACGAGTTCTAAATGTCAACAGTGAATAAATATATTGTACATTAACCCTACATGATGTTTATAGCATCAAACGAATAAATCATGGATCATGCGAAGCTAAAAGTGAGAGATTACAAACTAGAGGGGTTAAATGTGTCAGCATGTTTAAGTTATACCTCTGAGTGACCTTTTAGCAAACCCAAAGCTTTGTAACGGTTAATTATGCTCACTAGAATGCACGATATAAACTTCATAAAGTTTCGTAATCGTATGAGAAAGTTGTGATCAAATTTGTATGCGAGGGGTTAAAGCGTTAACATTGAAAGTTATGACTTTTCGGGTTAACCGGAAATGTCCAGGGACTTGGTAAAGTGGGTACAAGTCTTAAAGCCCTTATAGGTAAATAATAAGGGGTCAAATTGCAAGAAATTAGCTCAATTGACCTTTCGAAAGGCCAAGGGACGAGATGCAACAACTTGAAAACGTTTTTGTCTGATCAGAGAGCCCAAGCGGGTCACGTAAGGCCCATCAACACCTTTACGCAGGCCGCATGGACCGCCCAGATACAGAAAATGCAAACAGCCTCCTGTATTCGCGCAAACTCGACCCAAAACGGATGTTTCACTTCATGTGCGACCCCTAGGCAACCCCTAGAACACTAGGGACACTTGTGGGAGTGTTGTGGTCGGATGTAGACTTGTGTGTCAACTTGTTATGGCGCTTAAATCACTATATAAAGCCCTTAGTTTGCAACAAGTCCTTCACATCTTCTCTTGCACTTCCTGATCATTTCTGGAGCTCAAGATCCCTCTCAAGTGATCACAAATCGTTCATAGGACTCTTGTAAGTATGCTTAACCTTCTTCAATTAAGTTTAGCTTAGTTATTTAGCTAAAAGTCAAACCATCGTAATTACGGTTTGACTTCGAGAGTAATTAATAATGGCTCAGTCAAATCTCGAATCAAAAGTAGTTATAAGTTGGTAATTATGTGGGTAATAAACCCTTAAAAGGGTTCCCCCTGATTACCACTCTAACTAGGTCAAAAGTCGGGTCAAACTTGTTAATAAAAAGTCAACAGGATACTTAAATTGTAATTTATGCATAATTAGCCATGTAGAACATATACAACCTGTTTGATCATTAATATAACTTGGTAATAAGTGTAAGAACATGTCTAAACATGTTCAACCCGACAATTTCCTGTAAAGACCCGGTTCGGAACCGAAAGTCGCATAGTTTGGCTTTTACATTGACTTTCAGTTCTGACCCGTTTAGGCATGATTTAGAAATGCCTTAGAGCTTAATTTGGACCAGGTAACATGCTAGTATAACCCTCTGTGATTATACACCATGGTTCATTAGTTAACCAATTAATTCGCATGATTCCGTTAATTGCTCATATGTTGACCATTATGCCCTTTTCACCTTAAAACGTGATTTTTGAAAATGTAAAAGAGTAGAAACCTTTGTTACTGATATATATACTTGTACCCAAAATTTGAGATCAATTGGTGGTGTAGATTGAGAGTTATGCTCATTAGCGCAAAATGAAAGCTTTATGTTAATTAAATGGCGTAATTAGCGTATAGCCTAGTTAAGCCTACTTTTCGATATCAAACTTATTTCCCACTGATGTAATATATTATTTTGGGATTTTTGAAGATTTTTAATTAATTTTAGGCTGAGCATAACTCATAGTCATAGGCTTAATCCGGTAATTTTCGGTTTTGCCCTTACGGGACATAAAACGAGTTTTACATATCTAAACGACTCCAAACCTTTTGCTACTGATTCTAAATGATAAATAAATTATTTTAAACCTCCTGGAATAATAAAAATATCAGATTTCTATATAGAACCCGAAAACGGCTTCTAATCGCCTAATTAAGCGTTTTTAACGACTAGTATGTACTAGAACTATTTTAAACATACTAAGGGTGATACCTACTGATATTTGAGGTAAATTATAATATTTTAACAGTAAGCAAAAGTTGTTAAACTCAGACTTCGGTTTTGAGCTTTTTCGGCTTATGTGAAATTACCAAAATGCCCCTACGGTGCATAGTTTGGTTAAAATTGATAAATTTCACATATATACTTTAACCTACTGATATAACTTAAAAAATTGAGTATGATTGCTGATTACATCAGGCCTGTAACTCAGGTTAACACTTAAACTCTTTTACAACCTTTAAAATGACCAAACTACCCCTACGGGGCATAGTTTGTGTTTAAATTCATTTCGGGCATAATAAATGATATCTTACTGATGTCACAACATATATGGAGCATATTAACTTAGGAAACCTGTAAATGGCTCTCATTATTACCCGTTACGCTTATTACGCGTTCGGTTCGGTTTATGTAACAAGTTTACATAAATTAGCCGACACGGGTCAAACCTTATCGGTTTTATCTCAAAATCCAGAGTGTGCATAAAATACCCATATTAAACAAGTCTCTGAACTTGTCGGGTCTAAATCACATTCTATCCGGTCTTCGCTTAATAGTGCGTACGAACCGTATCATTGAAACTAACCGGTCTAAGTTTAAGCTTAATTAAAGACCCGTTAGATTCTAATAGGTTATTATAAACCTTCGTTCCAGATTAGGAGAACCAGTAAAAGCTACTTGCAAATTTTCTTATTGTGATTTATACTTTGCTCAGGTAAATACTTTTAACTTATTTTCCCTATACGGGCTTGGGTTACGGTATATAGAATACCGCTTGATCGGGCATCAAATCTTCCATCGTTGGGTGGTTAATTGAATAATTTGATCGGCTCGTTTAAACAGTCTTGTTACTTAAAGCCTTTGGGGGGGTTAATGACCATGTCCCGGATATCCTTGGCATCATTTTACGAAATGGCCACGACTTAAGCGCGGGGTGTAGGCGTACACCCGTCAGTGCACAAAAGAATAATGTGGTGTGTCTATTGATCTTTAACCCGGACAAGATCCGGGCTACTGAACGCACAAGGAACATGTAATTCGTTCACAAGATTATAATATTAAATAATTCTCCCAAGTTAAATAAAATGTTTATGCCACGTGCATCCAAATCAATTTTCAATCATTTTCCAAAATGAGCCAGTTGATTGTATTTACCAGTGTAAACTGACGTATTTTCCCAAAAAGATTAAATGCAGGTACTAAGCGTAATTGGCTGGGATTTCTCCTTAGCATCAATAGAAGTCTCGCAAGCTTAAGATGCCTGAAGTCTGTTGAACTATTAATTCCATTTTATTTTCGATCCGTCTGTGGATAAACTTCCGAATATTGTGACATTTGATATTACAATTGTAACACCCCGTGTTTTCACGAGTGAAAGTCAAAGTCAAGGTCAAAGTCAACGACCGATTTCGCGCGCCTTGACTCGTAGAAATGTCTTTATTTTAATTATATTATGTGGAGTAAGTGTCGTACATTGCAATAATCGAATCATGTTAACCATATTTCAATCGACTCGTAACTGTGAACTATAGAAAGTAACAATGCGATAAAGTTAATCAACCAAGAATCAAGCTATGTTAATCGAATCGACATCGAACTGCAACTCGAACTGTGTATTTTACTTGTTGTTTATACGTGTGTGTGTGCCTTACGTGTTACCTGTGCATGTTTATTTTATGTTATGTTGAGACAATCAAGCGAACTCAATCGAAACTCGAAGTCTAACTCGAATACAATCGAACCCGAACCCGAATCCCGATCAAACCATGTCATATACGAAGTAGTTGGGACTAAAAGTAATTTGAATAGGAAACCCTATCGAACCATTCGCAATCTAAATCGAAACGTCGAAGAATCGTTGCACCGAACGCACCATTCCAGCGTCATCCGTACGGATTGTCCATCTGGACGGACAGTCAATCCGCACGGATTGACCATCCGCACGGATTACCAATCCGGACAGATAACCAATCCGGGTTACGTGCTATCCGCACGGATTACCCTTTCCCCTTTTGGCATCCTATAAATACACGGGTCACTCTCCAAACTTTCCACTTTTGGCAAGTGACGTCCGAACCACACGCATTCTTCACCTTTTCTCAGATTTCTCTGAATCCAGGTAAGATCTTGCTCTAATTCTTGTACATTCTTGATCGCTACACAATTCTACACCCTTCTATCTTTCAAATCTCAACTTTTAACCGTGAAATCATCAAGATTTGAGGTGTTCTCGGGTGACGTCATCATGAAGTTCTCATGAACTTCAAAGTGTGACCTCATTCCACCAAGAATAACTCAGATCTGAACGATTTCCATAAGATATCACCTAAATCCAAACTTTTCAAAGGATAAAAGAGTTGAAAGAAATAAACTCAAGTTTTCTCCTTCTTTTACCCTTAAAATCGGTACGAATCTGATAGGTTCTAGTCTTCTACTCAATAATAGTGATGCACTAGTCCTAGATCTGGATTCTACCCACAAGACACATGACGTCGGGTCAAACCGGAATGACCGCTCTAAATCGCCGACAGGCCGAGTTAGGGTGATTCCTAGCCGGTTTGGTCACTCGGGTAAGAACGCGATTCCAATTGGTTGCCACGAAGTCAGAACATCTCGATAGAACGACAAAGGCGACCAAGGTAGCCAGACGGAACAACCAGGACGAGGAAGTTGTCCGCACGGACAAGTTGTCCGCACGGACAGACGATCCGGATGGGTTGCCATCCGGACGAACTACACTTGGGACCCACTTTCAAAGCAAGGTTTGAGTATCGACGAATGAACAATCCGGACGGACGACTTCTGAATGGATTACTCTTCGGATCATGAGATACTAGGACCTTGAATAAGTTCAAACAAAAGTGCATCCGCACGGACAAGTTGTCCGCACGGACAGACTATCCGGACGGATTGTCTGTCCGCACGAAACAACTATCCGGACGGATTACCATTATCCGCGCGGATTACCATCCGGACGGATTCCACAAACTTTACCAAGTGACTCAGCCTCAGAGACGCGTCCGCACGGATCACCAATCCGAACGGATTGTTGCCCGCGCGACCGGCTTGAAAGGTAGAGATACTTAAATGTTTTCTAAATGCTACAACGAAAACTTCAAAGCACAAGCCATCATACACAAACACATCCTTAGGAAGAAACAATCCACTCGAATAGTAATCCACACGGACTACTTGTCCGCGCGAATAAACAATCTGCACGAGTAACAAATCCGGACGGATTACCATCCGCACGGATAGTTACTCGCACGGATAGTTTATTCGGGTGGATCACCACTCGCACGGATAGTTTATCCGGATGGATCACCATCCGCACGGATAGTTTACTCGCACTGATAGTTGATCCGCACGATCAGCTATCCTACCCGCTCTCACTTCGTACTGTTCTTGCACGCCACTTATCGTTACGTTATCGAATCTATTCAGGCTAACCGTGCTCGCTGAAAAGCGCTCCCTTCAATCCATAATCGCTGTGAGTATACTCGAACCCTTTTTGCTTTTAGCACTTTTGGGTGTTACATACGTTACGAATATTCAAACTACAACTATCACACTACTCAAGCTATTTTAACGCTAAACCATTAATGCATGTTATACGTGGCTTATGAATGCTTGTTTGTTATGTTTACACATGGAACACTGTCTACCTGCCTTAGCAACGATAGTACTATAGTTTGGACTCAGCACCCGTTCACACGGGGGTTGTTAAGGATCTTTTACTTGCATGGATTACAGTGGTAATCATGTATTGCGAACTGCCTCGGGCAGTCAATCCGCAGTCATTGGTATCGATGGATCTATGTCGATAACTAACGTGCTTCATTTCACTATGTGTACGTGCTGGTTATGCGTAAACGAATTCGAACTCTATATGCTATTATCAAACTTGTATGCTCACCTTTACATTTTATGTATTGACTTTATTTCAACGTATGTGACAGGTTCTTAGGTTGCTTTTATGCTCTTTGTGCTGTGATGAACTTGAAGCTAGGAACTGGAGTCCTAGAAACCAACGAATAAATTTGTCATGTTTAAATCTGAGTTGTCAGAACAGAATATTTGTCTTGATGCTTTGTCTGTAATAACTATTTAACTGTTTGAGATACGGTATGGGACGTATTATTTAATTAAATGGTAATGATAGTTGTTATGGAAACTTCTGGACAATCTGTTTCGCTCAGTGCCGCGCCCCGATGATTCCGCCATCGGTTGGGGTGTGACGTGCCGCGCCCCGATGATTCCGCCATCGGTTGGGGTGTGACAACACTATTAAATTCGGTTGAATTATATCTTACAATTTGCTTCCGCTGTGCATATTAAATATTGTGTTGTTTGACTATTATGTTGCCAACCACGTCACGATACTCCCCACCGGTGACACGTTGGAAATCGGGGTGTGACATAAGTAAAAAAATAAGATTGAAAACTTAATCATGCACAAAAATTTACTATAGGGCAGGATGACCACATCTTATCTAAAAAAAATTACTGGCATGCAATTTAATTAGGTATTTGATGGCAATGGGTCGGGTTTGGGTAATCCTATATCCATACCCAGTTGTAAAATCATGCCCCGTACCTGACCCAATACCTGTAGGGTAATTACCCTTCGAATATCGGGTATACACATTAGTTTGTTAAAAGATATACTTTGGGATTTCCAAATACATTTCTTTACTATTATAATCACTATATAATTTTATTTATACAACAGCTATTATAAACAAAAAATGTACGTTACATACATATAAGTTTTATCATAAATTAAAAAAAAGTACATTACATGCATATAAGTTTTAGGTAAAGGATCCTGTACAAAGTCATACTTTTGTAAGAAGTGTGAGAAATAATTTGGTGATGACAAGTGTCCTCTATCTTAATTAATTCAAAAGGGTATATTAGTAATTTACCTTTCTTATCAATTAATTGAGTTTCAAGATAACTGAAAAAAAAACTGTCGTCCTATTTTTTTGCAAGATCCAATTCGATTTTCACCTACGTATCATTTCTTCATCATTTTAATCGCAACATCGTTTAATCGTATATTGTTCATATCTTCTTTTCGTCATCTTTAAATTGCAATACAATGTTTTTTGGATTCCAGATAAAACACCATGACTTGAATCATAGTCAATGTCTCCAGAATGTATCCAGATGTTTTAAAACACCACGCAATGAACAATGTCTACAAAGAAAACACCATGACTTGAATCATACTCATGGTGTTTTAAATTCTGGGAATGTTTTGTATTGATTCTCCAGATGTTAATACACCATGGATGTAATCACAATACAATGTTTTTTGGATTCCAGATAAAACACCATGACTTGAATCATAGTCATGGTGTTTTAAAATCTGGGAATGTTTTGTATTGATAAAACACCATGACTTGAATCATAGATGTTTAAAACACCACGCAATGAACAATGTCTCCAAATAAAACACCATGACTTGAATCATAGTCATGGTGTTTTAAAATCTGGGAATGTTTTGTATTGATAAAACACCATGCCTTGAATCATAGATGTTTAAAACACCACGCCATGAACAATGTTTCCAGATAAAACACCATGACTTGAATCATAGATGTTTAAAACACCACGCCATGAACAATGTCTCCAGATAAAACACCATGACTTGAATCATAGTCATGGTGTTTACGATTTTTATACAATGTCTCCAGATAAAACACCATGACTTGAATCATAGATGTTTAAAACACCACGCCATGAACAATGTCTCCAGATAAAACACCATGACTTGAATCAAAGTCAATTTATCCAGTTGTTTTAAAACACCATGCCATGAATCTGATTACAATTCTCGTTATGATAATGTATGACGAATATGCAACCAAAGACCTCCTACAATTAAGGTGAATCATTAATTCCGATATTTAAGGAAAAAGGAGTAAATGTAGGAGTTTTTTGGTCGTGTATGATATGGTTACCATATTTCAAACATTGAAAAAGACACTATTGCCCTTCAATTTTACATAAGGTCCCTCTAATTAAAACACAATTTACATTTTTATACCCTATTGATCTCAACCATTAGATCAAATATCCAATGGTTTAAAACACTTCTTACCCTTCTTACATTTTAGACACTTTTTACCATATCCCTATCATAAATTAATAATAACTTTATAATACTTATACATTCATATGTATATACTTCACAACATACAAAATATAAATACTATTATCAAATATATATACTAAAATAAAATTTATTTTTTCACATTATGAATATACTAAAATAAATCACTAATAGACAAAGGTTAATGAAAAATGAAAATATAAATTAAAAAATTCAGGTATATGACCGGGTATATAGTTCGGGTAAACAGGTATGTGGTTTCGGGTATCACCTAATCCCATACCTGACCCATACTTCCGAAAACTTTTAAAAATAATCTCTTACCCGGCCCAATACTCGTCAGGTATCGGGTATACCCGTCCCATTTTTTGTCGGGTTACCCGTCAGGCTCGGGCATTTTTGCCATACCAAACCAAAGAGGCACGTTAGAATTAAATGTATGTATTGTCACATAATGAAATTGTTTCATTATATAAACTAGGAATAACACCCGCGCGCGATGCGGCGCGGGTACATTATAAATATCGAATCAATTAGTCCAAACGTTATGCGATACGATAACCATATGAAAATACGCGTTCCAACGTATCCAAGTGAACTCTATGTAACTTATATAAGCATTGCGATTGGATCAAAACGTAAAGTAAATCGAGTTTATAATGTACAATCATAACGTATTATATGTGACCCGACTCGTACATAGAAAACGTAACGGGTATAAAAGAAAAAACTAACACGTGTATGTGACCCAAATCGTACATTGGAAACATAACAGGTATAAAAGAAAAAATTGACACGTAAAATTAAAAGGGATTAATTAGAACTTTTGAAAAAAGAAAAAGATGAAACCACAATTTGACTCCACTCGGTTCGAAACAAAATTCCGAAACATCCATAATATAAGCCCGAAAACATATTATATTTGATCTGACTCGTTTCCCAAAAAAACTTACGTTGAATCGTAGACTAACTCTAATTTATACCAAAACGTACATTAAAATATGCACGTAAAATGATTTTTTTAAAGAAAATGTATTATATTTGAGCTAACTCATTTTCGAAAAAAGTTTACGTCAAAACGTAGAGCAAATCAAATTTATACCGACACGTACATAAAAACATGCACGTAAATAATTTGTTTTTTTAAGTAAAGAAAGTATAGGGTAAACTTGAAACAAATTATTAGTAAAAAAACTTAATATATTAAAGACCTTCGTAAAACCGTTCCAAATAGCACCAATACCACACCACTGCCAACGACCACCAACATCAGAAAAGGTCGTAAAAACGTTGAACCACACACGTTCGTTGTGACGTGTTAATGCGAAGAAATTAGACCGAAACGCAGAAACGTAGGAAAAAATAACTAAATAGATTTACGACCCGCATGTTGCTACGAATCTATCAAACAGGAAAAATTGACGCGTTGCGACGGGCCTGTCAAACGGGAAAGCACAGACGAAAAAAACGTTGAACCCCACATGCACGTTGCGGCGTGTTAACTCACAAAATTTTAAAACGAAACGTAAAACGAAAAACTTGCGAAAGATGAAAATTATGGGGTTAGGAAGTTGAAAAAAAAATCTTGGGGTTAAATTGTAAAAGATGAAAAGTTTTGGGTTAAAGGTAAAAAAGTCAAAGGGGTTAAAATGTAAAACATAAAACCTTCAAGCTAAAAATGGAAAATACCAAAAGTTTTTTGAAAAACTCACTATGCATAATTTACAACAAGAGTAAGCAACAATTGGTTGCTTATTTATAGGTTGGAAATGGGTTCCTTTTATAAAATTGTTGCAAGAATTAAATATACACACGTAAATATATGTAAAATAAAGGACAAATGAGTACCTAAAATTTTTTACTTAACAATTGGGAGTAGGGGTGTTCATCGAATCGAATATCGAATTTTCGAATTATTCGAATCGAATTGTTCGAATAATTTTTATTTTTCCTTGAATTCGTATTCGATTCGAATTCTATTAAAACCTACCTAATTCGATTCGAATTCGTATTCGAATAAAAAACTCAATTCGAATTCGATTCGTATTCGATTAAAAATTCGAATTCGAATCGAATTCGAATAAATTCGATTTAATTCAAATTATTTAAAAACATGTAAAAAGACTTTCAAAATGAAACATAATTTTAAAGCAGACATAAAGCACGATATCACATTAAAAAGTTCAAAATAAAGTACCACAAGTCTAAATTTCAAAATGAGAAGTCGGGAATAACCACTCCCCATTACAAGTTAATATTTTTACGCTTAGAAATTTATTGATAGATTTGTTACTTAGGTTTTAGTTATGGGCCATGTAGTGGGTTTGGTAATGGGTAATTTTAATACTTGAAAAAAAAATGAAAATACTTTATAGTATAGCCTAATAAAAGTTATATGTATTATATATAAAAATAATAAATAAAAATGTATAATTTTT
The DNA here is from genome assembly GCA_030545235.1 of Helianthus tuberosus. NCBI lineage: Eukaryota > Viridiplantae > Streptophyta > Magnoliopsida > Asterales > Asteraceae > Helianthus > Helianthus tuberosus. The sequence continues at coordinate 140,487,841 of CM060424.1, forward strand.
ATTCGAATTTCGAATCGAATCGAATATGAAATTATAAATTCGTATTCGATTTACTTGACTCGAATTGAATCGAATTCGAATTCGAATTCTTATAATCGAAACGAATTCTTGATAATCGAATCGAATTTAAACGAATTTCGAATTTTTCGAATTCGAAACGAATTCTGAACACCCGTTAATTGGGAGTCCCTATCTTTTCCATCTCACGGCCATGAGGTAGTTGCTTTGCTTAATCAATTAGCCATGCCTATGGTACACTTATTACATGTGTTCATTTAGTACAAGAATAATATGAGTGAAGAGTACCATACTTTTACTTGGTCTTCATCCTATTATTTCTTTTATTTGCTTAAGGTTGGTACACATTGCAATTGTGTTTCAACTTTCAAGTGAAATAAAGAAAAATAAATGTCTCTAAAAAGAACTTCTACAATTCTCTAATTTGATAGATGTGTTTCTTCTTTTAATGTTTATCCTTCTTCTAATACTTGTGTAATACATATTAGTGTAAGATGGGACAACGACTGTCAAGTGGCATCCGACGGTATGGTTTTCCGGGGGAACGCTCAAAAAAGTCAAAGTTTAAAGCCAGCGTGGACTCGGTTAAGACAACATAGTCTGATCAGAGTTGGGCAATACATGAAGTTCACCGTTCAAAAAAAAAATCCACTTCTTCAAATTACTCAAAGCACCCAATGCCTTTCGTTTTGTGGTCGCAACACTATTTACACCAACCCATAGTGGTGAAAAAACCTTTAAAAAGTAAAAGTTATTAGCAAATATTTGAATGCATATAATTATTGATAGAGGGTAGAAAATTGATAGATGGGGACGTTACGGCCATAAGAGTAAATACGTGTTTGGAAATTGGACTTGATAATGGTGGATTTTGTCAAGAATTGGGTCCATGTGATTAATTTGTATATAAATCTCAACTTGCATCATTTTGTATCTTATAATTATTATTCATTTGACGTTGATGCACCACACATATACCCAATTTAGGCACGGTACAACACAACCATGTGGCTTTTGTAATGGTAGCTAATTCTCACTATTTAATAGCGACTTCATTGTATTGTATCTCACACCTACTAAAATCCAAAAAGAAAAACGACTTCTTTTTAAAATAATTTTATTAAGAAAAGAACGCGTAAGCCATATTTTAAAAATAACTTGTTTTCTTATAAAATGTTAAGTTAAAGAATGAACGAGCCTAGTCGAACGACATGTCTATGTCATGTCAATTGTCTTCTATAGAGACACCAATGTCACGCGACTTCTTCTTTTCGAGCACGTAGCATCAATATCGATCAAGCTTGGAAACAAACACTAGACTTTACATCAAAAATCATATTTTAATCATTTATTTCTTAAAACATTTTCTTTTTATATATCAATTCATGTCAACTTTAATCACGTCTTTACGTCGTTATCTTTTAACCATTGCCATGAGGTGTTGTCATACCCTGATTTTCTAGTGGATTCGGATTTGGAGTTTATGTGTGACGGTCAGATAAGAGTATCACAATAGACAGCGGAAGTAAATGATGATAAATTATAAGTAAAAAAACTTGAAATTTTATTAAATAAAATTTATGCATTTTGTTCGATGCAAATATTCCCTAAGGCGGGATCAAATCAAAAGTACTTTAGACATCATAGGTCTTTAGCTATGGAATCGCAAATTCCAAAGCTTTATGGCCGAAGCAGATCCGGCCTACGATTGAGGTTCGTCACCTGAGGTCAATTTTTAAAAATACGTCAGTTTTCACTGGTAAATACTATTAACCGACTCTTTTGAAAATCATTATTTACACACGTGTATAGCAAGGATTAGTTCGCTCAGTTCGCAAATACACTAATGTTCACTCTTGAACCTACCCTTATCCTACTTCACGTACGCGACGCGCTCAACCATCAGATCTGGACAATAATCACGCATGGGAGCCCTAATAACGCATGGGAGCAGTTCTTGGGTGATAATCACGCATGGGAGGTGATAATCACACATGGAGGTGATAATCACGCACGTTATAATGGTGAAAAAAATAATTACGCACGTTATAAATTCTGTCGCGTATGTTAATGTAGGTTAAGCCATTTTGTACATTATACTTTCTCTCTTTCTCTCTCTCTCTCTCTCTCTCTATATATATATATATATCGAAAACCCACTTGAGTTAAGAAAACCCAAGAAACTCAACATCTACCATTGATTAGAAGAGATGGATGGTTGTGATGTGTTTGTGTATTATCTCTCTTACTTTTTGTTATATTAATCAATAAATGGTACATGTAAGGGTAAAATGAGGATAGAAGCAACTGTGCATTTGACTTCCTTTGATGTAACATATAATTCAAAATACATATTAAAAAAAGAAAAAGAAAAAAATTCTGACAAATTCCTTTTCCAATGTGTCATCATGACAAATCCCCCCTTTCTCGTGCATCTTTTTCTTATTAAAAAAAACACTAAAATCTGTATATCACCCTAAGGTCCATTTATTAAATGATTTCATATATATTAACGAAAAAAAATGTCAACTTCTTCATAACGTTGTTTTGGGCCACTGGTATAGTATATAACAAATAAATGTAAAAACATTAGGTGAAAAACTGGATATACACGTTGAATAAGGTTACATTATATGTTACTTTATATGTACTATCTTATCAATGTTACATTCTACAAATGAGCAATAAATATTACATTATATGTAACATTTTACAAAAAATAAAAAAAAATGTAACCAATGAGGAAAAAATGTTACTTTATATGTATCATCTTATTAAGGTTACATTCTATAAAATGAGCAATAAGTATTAGATTATATGTAACATTTTACAAAAAAAAGTACAAAAAATAACGTTACATTTTCTTTATAATTTCAAAAAATAACGTTACCATTTAAAGGATATCCACATACATAAAAGTGTAACGCGTTTTCTTTTCTTTCTCGTCCGACAAAAAGTGTTATATTAAATCACATTGTTACAAAAGTTGTCTTCCTACTAAAAGATGTTACATGTTGGTACGTACACTACAATTTTTACATGATCAATTTTACGTCACATGTGTAACATTTTTTTGTAACACAAAAATATGTAACACTTTGTTTCTGTAACATGCACTTTATTTTTACAGTAATCTGGAAAAAAATTGACAACACACTTTATTTTACAATAATCTAAAAAAGTATAACAATGCACTTTATTTTCTGTAACGGACATTATTTCTGTAACACAAAAAAATATAACATACATTTTTGCTTTGATTGACTGTTACATTTCTAACACAAAAAAATGTAACAACACACTTTGTTTCTGTAATAGTCACTTTATTTTTACAATAATCTGGAAAAAAATGTAACAACACACTTTATTTTTACAACAATCTAAAAAAGTGTAACAATGCACTTTATTTTCAGTAACATGCATAATTTATGTAACACGAAATAATGTAACATGCAATTTTTCTTTGATTGTTACATTTCGTAACTAAGATGCAAAAGAATTGTTATGAGAATTGTTACGTCAAAAACAAACTTCATTAACAATAATCCAACATAAGTAATGTAACTAGCAATGTTACAAAATGTATATAAAAAATATAACTTCATTAACAAGCAACAACAATAGATTTTTTGGATTCAATCATAAAATCAGTAATAAAAAAAACCACATATCCAGAAAACAAGAACTTAATAACATTCATCTTCTTAAACAAAATAAAAAAAAAGTTGCAGATCTACAAAACACAAAAAATGAAGATCTACAAAACATAAATTGCAAATCTGGAGGACCTTTTAGATCTAGAACACAAAAAAATTGCAAATCTGAAAATTACAAAAAAGTTGGAGATCTACAAAACACAAAAAAATGAAGATCTATAAAAACACAAACATACTTATGGATCTGGAGGATCTTTTAGATCTGGAACATCATGTTCAACATCAAACATCTTGTGGATCATCTTCAACATCTGAAACATCATCTTCAACATCGGATTTGTTGACCACCGCCAGATCTTGAAACCACCATCGGATCTATTAAACATTGTTGGATCATGACTCTCATGCACTGGATCTGGTAACCACCGCTGCGAATGTGGTGGTGGTGGGTATTGTTTTTAATCTTGAACAAACTTTTGGTGGTGGTGGGTGTTTTTTTTTTTAATCTGGAACAAAAGCTTTTTCATAAAGCTTGATGTAAATTTGGTTGAGATGAGAGAGATAAAGTTTGTCAAAAATGATGATGATGGAGGTAACAGATTGCTTTATGGAGCATATTGAATTCATTAAATAGGATTAAAAAATAGGGTCATTTGTCAACGTACTATACATAAAAAGTGTCATATGAAAATTTTGAAATTGTTACATTAATTGGTGGTTGATGGTAAATTTCCAAATTTAACCTTTAAGTTATCTTTTTCAAAAAACACGTGGAAGCTTATTGTCCACATAATTAAGTTTCTTTGGTTTTCTCATCTGGAATGAGTTTTCTCATTATAATTAGCCTATATATATATATATAGGTTTAGGACCATGTAAAAAAAGATGAAATTTGTGAGACAAATAAGAAAGAATATGATGAGGACACATGTCATTATTTAATTTATTAAGATAACGGCAATTAAGTAATTTAATAAAAAAACTTAATTAAAAATAAAATTCAAAAACCCACATGAAATGCACATTCAAGTTCCCCCGTCCTTTTTAAACGTCAACAACTTTTTATACGTAACTTTTTTAAAAAAATTACACCATAATAACGAGTGCTTTTTTATCTTTAATATGAGTACCATATTGCTATACTTATATATAGAAAAAATTACATTTCGATCGGATGGTTTAGTCAATGGTGTTTTGTGTATGTTGTTTTAGGGGCTGTTTGGTAGCCTCTGAATGGTCATTAAGAGGTTACCTCTTAATGGAACCATTAAGAATTTTACCAATGAGAAGGTAGAAGAATATGACATGTGATGATTTATCATTCAGAGGTTACCTCTTAACCATTCAGACTTGAGGTTACCTCTTATTCATTCAGAGGTTTTAAACCATTAAGAGGTAGCATCTGAATGGTCATTAAGAGGCTACCAAACAGCCCCTTAATTGGATAGTGATTCAAGGCCTGAAGGGGTATGGTCCTGAATCTTGCACTGACCATACGAGTCAGCCTCAAGTCGCACATAAGACCATACCCAAGTTAAGCCTCATTGATAACTTCCCTGACCTCGCGCCGGCTAAACGAATGTGTGTCAGAACGCGAGCGAAGTCAGGACCAAGAAAAGATCAATTTTGACACTTAGCTCATTGGATAAAAACCCGCCTTCCTTGACCCTGCGTCGGCTGTACAGAATATATCTGGAGACGCGCAGAGGTAAGCAGCGCAGATAAACATCGGACAAGTACAAAGGTACAAATGGCAGAGAAGTGAGCCAATAAGTGTCCAACAGGCTGTACCTGATTGTACCGCACGATGGACAATCGTACATGAGACAAAAAGGTACACAAGGACGCATATGTGACACCAATCAAAGTGCGCCGACCACTGCTCCATGATCTCCACTCAGCTGCTGATGACAGATAAGACAACAAGGACAGTCTTCAGGACACGTGGATCCATTCAGCGTGCGCTAGCTACCCTCTTGCCAAGACCATTGTTGTGGCAGAGGGGACAGAATGGATATTCCTTATTGTCGTCTACGAGCCCAAGGCACATCAGCTCATCTCCTTCACAAACCACCTCGGCTATAAAAGGTGAACTCCACCTCCAGGTTTAAGGATCGCTCTCTTGCTCTCTCACTTTATACACACACTATTATCCTCAAAACCGATACTTATTCTTACGCTGGAGGGTCAAACAGGAAGCCGGTAACCTTATTTGATTCGTAGCTCGTTAAGGGAAATTGTTTCAAGGCGGCTACCATAGAGTCAGACCTTTTACCGATCCCATCTCATCAAAGCCGGGTAACAAAAAGAAGGAACTTTATAATGAAATGAAAGAAAGGCGAAGGAAAAGAAATGGGCTCCTTCAGTTACCGTTCTATCCGTTCTAATCCTGACGGTTTTGAATGCTATTGGTTACAAGGAGAACCCCCCTATTCTCCTCCTAATAGCGAGCTTATAGTGTGTTGATTGTTTTGCAGGATCTTCATAGCTGTTTAGACAAGACGAAAGAATATTAACCTTAATTTGTCGAGGCACAAACCACAAACTAATCACCAGATTAGTTTGGTGTTTCTTCAAGGAGTTATGCTGTACAGTAAAACACCATGAACGTATATAAGACACCATAACATTGCGAATACTATTTACTTTCAATCTTGTTTTCTATGGTGTGTTATTTTAGGAATTCAAAACAGATTATGGTGTCTTGTAAATGGTATTTGCAATGTTATGGTGTCTTATATACGTTCATGGTGTTGTACTGTAAAATACAATGCCTTGAAACACTATACAATTAAAACAATATAGACAAAACACCATGAACTAAAACAATCGATCGAAACGTAATTTTTTTCTCTCTATATAAGTATAGCAATATGGTACTCATATTAAAGATAAAAAACACTTGTTATTATTGTGTAAATTTAAAAAAAAAAGTTATGTACAAAAGGTTATTGACGGTTAAACATGTTGAGGGGAACTTGCATGTGCATTGCATGTGAGTTTTTAAATTTAAAAATGTTAAATTTACCTTTATACCCTTAATATAGAAAATTAATTATTTTAATGGTAAACACTATTTACAATTTTGTCATTATAATCTCAACCATTAGATTATAGATTAAAGGGTGTAGATTCCTTCCCACGCTTCTCACAAAACACACCATTTTTACAATAACGATGCCCTATATATATATATAGGATTAGGTTCAAGAGTGAACACTAGTGTATTTGCGAATTAAGTGAACTAATCCTGCTATACATGTATGTAAATCAATGGTCAGAATTTGATAATGAAATACACTAGTGTATTTTGCGCTTTGATGATGAAATCCTAGCCATACACGTGTGTAAATCAATGGCCATGATTTGTTCACTTAGTTCGCAAATACACTAGTGTTTAGTCTAGAACCTCACCATATATATATTTATATAAGAAACCCATTTGGTAATCATTTTATTTTTACATTGGGGTAGTTTTCTTGTTACCAGTTTTACATGCATGTCAATATAGTCGGGGACTGAAAATCAAATGAGTCGGGACCATCTTTAATATTTTGTGGTTGTCAGGTGTATGCCTACACCCCGCGCTTATTTTATATGGCCATTACAATTAATGAGTCGGGGCGCCCGGACACATTACTATCAACCCCCAAGTGTTTAATGTTATTCGAGCAAAACAGATTAAATCGGGTTATTACATTTATGAAAGCATTTGCCCATTTTGCAACATTCGCTCCAAGTGGCTAGTGCCATATCCCAAGTTTTATAAACAAAATATGCTAAGAGTATTTATCTTTGCTAGCTGTATAAAGAGTGTATTTGATTCTCGTAGCAAAGTCGTATTCAAAGGATATTAACTTAGATGCGATTATCTGGGGGACTCTATAGTCCGGAATGAACAGCATTATTACCCGTTAGAATGTTTTTGGGTCATTTGTAAGTCTTTTGAATTTGACCCGTTTACTTAAAATTACGCTTGGTTCCGCTAGATTAAGCGTTGACCGGATATAATGTGGTTTATACCCGTATGACCGGATATGGTTTATACCCGTATGAATGTGTATTGATTATTGTAGCAAAGTCGAATTCAAAGTATATTAACTTAGATGCGATTATCTGGAGGGCTCTATAGTCCGGAATGAATAGATTTATTATCCGTTAGAATGTTTACGGGTCATTTATAAGTCTTTTGACTTTGACCCGTTAACTTAAATTACGTTCGGTTCCGCTATATTAAGCGTTGACCGGATAGAATGTGATTTATACCCGTATGAGTGAGGAGTCTCGCGTGATATGAGTTATTTAACCGAACATCCTGATTTGGAATGGTTTTGAAAAGGTTTGGTCTTATACGACTAGTTTCGATGGTTTATGCCATTTTAACTAGTCGTGCGCATAGAAACGGGTTCGGGTGGTCAAATGGGTTTATGACGAGTCCGAAAAGTAAAAATATATTTTATGATATTATATATTTTGTTTTAAAGTCAGAATACAAGTTTCATAAGCTTAGAACTTCATTCTTTAATTATTCGCAAAAAGGGCATTTTGACTTTTTATAAAATATATGTTTGACTCGTCATTTAACCCGTTTAAACGTGATGATCAGAAGGTATCGTTGCAGGGAATTTTTCCTTATTATATAATGATCATGTGGTTTACTTTAATCGGGTTTTAGGTTGACCAAAGTGGTCATAACCGAACGTCAAAGCAAAAGTCAAACTGCTTGATTTTTTGATAGAATTGGAATATTTAAATTAAGATTAACAAAAGGGAAACACTTACTAGGACTTGATGACTACTTAGGACCTCACAGGAAAGCTCTTAGTTGCAAAGAACAACCCCTCCAAGTAGATTAAAAAGTGATAGTGAAGGTGTGAGGAACAAGTGAACTAATTAGTCCTATTTATAGGTGATCAAGTGTAATGTGATGATGCCAAGTGTGATAGAGGTTCTAAGAACAAGATTAGTGACAGGACAGATGTGGTAAGGAGGTTTTAGGTGGCAAATTAATGAATAGGTGGCAGTGAATGCAGGCTGCTTGCTGTCAGCGCACCCCTTAAGGACCGCAAGGGGTTAGGTCTTGCGGTCCGTAAGGGACCCTGACACGCAAACCTTTTGAACCCTATTGCGGACCGCAAGAGGTTATGTGATGCGGTTCGCAAGGGACTGCCATTGGCTAGAATTTTGACCTTTCACATTTTCAGACTCTCAACTTTTATAAACTACCTTCATGATCCTTTTCATGGCCTAACCGATAAGCATAACATTCTAGGCTACAGCCTAGGGCCCTAAAAAAATAAGGGCCTCCAATTTTTTCTTCATATATTACATGTGTATTTAGCCCAAATGAACAAACACATAGTGTCACGACCCCCGACCCACCCTGGACGGAATCGGGAGCCGCGAACAGCCAAGTGGTACCGGTGATTATTTTGAAAAATATCGCAGTGGGAATTTCATCAGGACCGTGAGTTAGGAAAAATATCAGAGTTTAGAAAACACCGGATTTTATTTATTAAATAGATGTGATAAACCCATGTTTTACAATGGTAGCTTAAATAAAGATAAATTTTATTACATAAAACAATATTTCTTAATTTGATTTAATTAATAAAATAAGCCACTTCTTGAAGCCCTTCAGTGTCGTATCCATCTCTTACTCCAATCTACTGGAATTACCTGAAACGCGTTTTAAAAAGGTTTTGTCAGCAGGAAATACTGGTGAGTTCATTCATTTTGCTTAAAACGACGCATTTGTTATAATTTACAGTATTAAGAGCGATTACAATGTTTCCTGATATCAACCAACTACCCACAGTATTTGTCACTCGACCCATTGGCCCTTCCGTTGTCCAATGGTGTCTGTGACTATGGTCATATCACCCCTTGGCTAACTCGTTGTCCAATGGTGAAGATTATCAAGTAATGTATACAAAACCCCACATACCGGCTGTAATTTGGTGATTACAAAGACTTAATCCCTGTAATTATAACTTTTGAAAATAAACATGCTTTTGTAAGTAATTTGATAAAAAGAGAATGACTCACATTATAAGCATGCAGATTTATACGGGCAGAGCTTAGCCTATTGATTAGTCTTGTAACCTAGTGCACACGAACTAGGTAAGTAACTAATATAGCATTTACGATAACTCACGAGATAAAACCCTCACAACGAATGACAAAGTGCAATACTTAAACATCTATCGGATTCGCAACGAATGACAGAGTCTACCCCGAGTTTGGGTGGCACTCAAACATCCTGTCGGATTCACGACAAATGACAAAGTATAGCATTTAAACATCATGTCGGATAGTTTCAATCGATCGGATATTGAATCGTAGCAGCGATCGAGTTAATACCCGGTATCGTAGCAGTACCCTGCTACTTTGAAAGTGAAATTCGAGCAGAGTGAGAATGAATTTGAAAGTTTCATCGACACAGAATGAAAGCTCGTAGCCTGTCCTATTTATAGCTGAAAATTGGGTCTCACACGGCCCGCGTGAGCCCTTGCTCGATCCTTACGCGGCCCGCGTAGCCGCCTAGTCTACACGTAGGGTTGCTGAGTCACCAGTAGGTCTGCCAGGTGGATGCCACGTGTCCCTTAAGCTTATCCGGAGATCTGCCTTGCTGGCGCGGCCCGCGTAAGCCTCGGCTTATCTTTACGCGGCCCGCCTGAAGATCAGAATTCTTATTTTCTTGATTTTTGATATGGATTAGGGTTTCAGGGGTCCGGGTTTTTACTTATGGATCAATTTGGGACATTTTTGAATATAATTATATCATAAAGAAAAAGGGAATAAAATAGTGAGAAAAGAGAATGGACCCACTTTGTTAGGGTTCAACTAGAAAGTCTCCGGGTAGAATATTGAGTATAATTTCTGAGCTATTTAAAAATATATAATGCACTCGTGTTAAGTATAATACCCCTCATTCAACCTTGTCCCGATGTCCTGAGACCGAATCCCAACAACTTAGTCGGGCAGAGCCCTGACATACGTTATGAGGCTCAGATCAATCGAAAAGGGTAGCGGTGATCAGGAGTTAAAACACTTAAAACGGGGCAGAGCCTTATTATTATTATGGGATGAATTTCAAAAGTATATATAAAATAGAATGAGAGAAATCGAGATATGAAAGAAAGAAAAAAAATGGACTGAGCAAATTTTAGATGGTGCTGCACCTTCCTATTTATAGATATTTGAAAACCTGCGTAGACTTCAAGCTATTTGACACGTATACAAGTGGATCACTAATTTCAAACATACACGTAACTTCAATGTATTTGTTTAAAGTCTTATTATTTTATTATTTTATCTATGGATGACACGTCCATGTAAGTTTCAATTATTATTAATATTTTATTTATATATTATAATTAATTTAACTGCTTTACTTATTTGGCGCGTATAACTTGTAAAATATGACGTTCTAGAAAATAATAAATATATCATTAGAACAAGAATATTTATATCTACATTTTGAACCAGGTTTTATTAAAAACGGAGTAGGTTCAAAGATAATGTATTTTTATAATTTAATTATTATACGGTTCCTAGGCCCGTCTAGGTACTTCATATTTCTAACAGTCGACTTACCCGTAATATACCTGTTTAATAATATAATTTTTTATAGACTTTTATTTTATTAGAAATGTCACCCATATACAGGCCAATTAATTAGAATAATATTTCAACCAACTATATATAAAATAGTGTTTAAAACTATTTGGGTTGAATATTTATATTAAAAATAAACTAGTTACTAGTTACTAGTGGTTAATAAATTTAACCAGACTCATAATTCTTATATAAAAATAGGAATGTTACACATAGGCAAAGATGTGATGAGCCAAACAAGTAAAATGTCTACATCTAAAAAACTTGAATGATTATTGGCCAAATCCTTTTTTTCTTGAATCCATAAGTTAATAGGTCCTTTTTTTCTTGAACGTAATTATGCACCCTCCGCTCCGTTGCTATCCTGATTACTTGCGACCTCGATAACTACAACCAACGTGAATGGCAATTGGGGAAAATTAGGGATAATCAATTGTCGCTGATGGTGCGATTTGTGATTAATTAACCATAATATAAACAATTTTGCGATTTCATATTCGCGATTTTACGACTTGATTTTGCAATTTGCTAGCCGATTGATATTTTTATAGGTTCCAGTATCACAAGGGCCCCGACTTTGTAGTTCGTTTAGGGTCTCCAAAAACGTTGGATCGGCCCTGATCCTTTTCATACCTCTCCTTCAACAAGTCTGAATTATGTGGAGAGTTTTTGACACGTGTCACGCTAGGATTTGATATAGATATTCGGGTTGTTACAAGTGTGGATCTCATTCCCCCATCTCCACATCATCTCCATATCACCTCCACCTTACAACCTTCCCCTTCATCCCCTTCCATAATCAAGGGAGAATCAAGAGAGAGATAGAGATGTGTCATAAAAAGTGGAGCTCGAGACGGGGAGATTTCGCCGATGACACCGAAGAACACTCGGGTGGGGGGGGGGGGGTCCTCGTTGGGGCTTAAGGCCACGTCAGCTCCCCGATCCCTTTCCACACCCCATGGCCTAACAAGCCTTCATCTTATCATGTTCATGTGGTGTAGTCTTTTTTTTTTAAAGATTTTTATATCTTCATCGTGTCATGTTTCTAAACCACATGATGGATCTTCCCCTAATAGATAAAAACGAATTTAGTTAGGCAATGTGCTTATGCTAGATCATCCGGGGGAAGCAAGTACAACCAAATAGTGAAGGACCACAAAATAATTTTGCCTTCGTTAGTCATCAACACATGGACATCAACCGAGGAAGTACTTCACGTGTATGATCCTGTGTATTTTTAATATTGGTGACAAGATACCACTCGTAACGTGTTTGTGTGTGCCAATACTCTTTTGCCACATGATACAATCGTATCATATTATGGGTCCAATGTAATTGATTGTTTGTTTATTGTCCATACATTCCATAGTTTTTTTTTTTCTTTATATTCCTTTTCATTATGTCCCGATTGCGGTGTGCACATATAATGTATATATGTGGGGGTGCTCGGGAGGGGGGGGGGGGGGGGGAAGTGAAATGGTACTAACTTTAACGTTATTTTACTAATTTTGTGAAACTAACGTTAAAAGCGGTGGATGGTTAATCATGCATCATGTGGTAGCGTTGATAGCTGAAAGACACGAGGGTACATGCACCAATTGGTCTCTGTCACGATTGTTATGTGCCTTAGGTCCAAGGCTTGATACAAAACTACAATCGAGCTGGGGGTCTCACTGGAAGCAGCCTCTCTATTTCTACGGGGTAGAGGTAAGGCTGTCTACATCTACCTTCCTCAGACCCTACCTTAGCTTTGCTATTGATAGGATTTACTGAGTATAATGATGATGATATTCCTTATCATGTGTCCCCCCTATCATCCGCGTTCTTTACTGTAGGGGTCAAGTACTAGCTCATTTCATGCATCATATGGGTCATATAAAAACATGGTAGGGCACACAAGTCACTAGATCCTAAAAAAAAAATTATAGGTTTAACATATGTAAACAACTTAATCTACCCCACGTGAATCATGATTATCATTTATCAAGTGTATAAAAAAAAAAAAAAATAGGTGCAGGGTACCCCCTGATTGCGGAGGGGATCCCCCTTCCAGTTCACCACCCGACAAGGATCCCTGGCGGCAAATACCCTCCCAACACTTGGGGTTCGAGAGAGGTGGGGTTGCCACGTCTCGAACCCGAGACCCCAACGATCCAAGTGTTGGAATATGGGTGTCGGTGGCCAACTAAGCTACCCCAGTTGGTTAAGTGCAGGGGCGGACCAAAGCCCAGCCCAAGGTGGGCGGGCGCACCCCGGGGAAAAAAAATTTAGTGCTAAGTTCCGTCGAAAATCCCGTCCGCACCCCTTGGAATTTTTCGTCCGCACCCATTGGAATTTTTCGACCGCACCTTTGAAATTTTTCGTGTGCACCCCTTAGGTAAAAAGTGTTATCAATTTATATTTTAATTTTTTTTAGTAAACTCTTATTATTTTTTTAAATACTACTTAAATTATATAACTTTTAATACCTAACTAACTAAACCCAAATACTCATACCTTTACTCGCTTATAATTCCTAACTAGCTAGCCCACTAAGTCTTAGCCCATTAACCAAACCCAACAATATTTCAAACTATAATAAAATAATTAAAGCCTAAAATCTTTAGAAATTCTCTCACGTTCTCTCTCTCTCTCTTGTGGACCTGCCAACGAACAACATCACCCAGCGACAACAGTCCAGCAGCCGGCGACCACCGTAATCAACCACTATACCACCGTCGTTTGACACCAAATCTAACCGAAATCCGAACACGGGTAAGTTTCTTTGTTATTTTGATGATTTTGGTTGATATTATAGGAGAAAAAGGGTAATAAAGTTGTTAAATAGGTTTGAAATTTTGTGTGTTTTGACGTTCTTTATGGTTGTTTAGATGATTTTTAGGGTGATTATGTTGTTTATATGTTTTTAGGGTGATTATGTTGTTTATATATTTTTTGGGTGATTACAACTTACGTTATGATTTCTAGAGCTTGAATAGTTGAAAATTAAAATTAAAATTGAAACATTACGTTATGGAGCGATGAACTTATGTTATATAGAGAAAGAATTGCTTAAGAAATTAGTTTTAGAAGATGTTTTGGATAGAGTTCAAAAAATGAAAACCCATAGGGCGTCGACGTTTTAATTATGTTTGTAACAAGGTTTGACATGTTTTTGATAATTATATAAATTTAGTTTGAAGTTCGTTTGTTTTACATGACCTGACCCGACCCGATACGAACCGATTTTTTTACTTATATACCTAGGGGCCTAAAATTTTTAAAAATGTTTCGCACCCCCATGAAAAAATTCCTGGGTCCGCCACTGGTTAAGTGTATACAAGTAATAAGGAGCTATTGTATTGCAGGCTATACGCCAGAAGCTTGGACAAATTTGATGCGTACATGTTTATTTCGTTAATATTATCTTACCTGACGTCCTACTAGGGAAAACATGCATCGCTTTCATCGTGAAATTATTCTAAAAAGATTGATCAAAGTCTTAAATATCATGTACTTTGGGATCCTAGGTGATTTGTCAAATTACTATAAATTTCGACACAATAATAAAGTATGTATATGAGTGTAAAGCTTCATTTTTAAGAAAGGAAAACCATTCTGATGGGAGACCATCTCTATAAGTCGAATACTGCATGATCACAATGCGAGATCATCACTTGACAAACCAATGTTAGGGAAGACCATAGCTCCTGGAAGACACTCACTCACATGAGAGCATTTACATTGAAGGCTTAATCAGACCCAACGAAAACGTTCAAAATATTTTCTAAACTTCTAAAACACCAATTAAATTACTTGGTAACTACAATTCCAATTAAAGTCTATTACTCAAATCGAAACATAATATCCAAAGCCTTTAAAGCACAATGACCAACAATATAATAAAAGATCAAAATGTCAAAACTAAATAAAACATAGCAAAGTTGTAAAGCAAAACCAAACAAGAATTCTCTTGTGACTTACAGCTTGTCCTCAAACTCCGAAAGCGGAGTCATCTGCTCCTTCAAACCCTTCCTCTTACGAATCTGCGTCACGAGTGTACTCGCCTGTGACCCGACTTCCAACGGGTCAGATGACATCATGTCCCAATGATCAAACACACATTGCGGGAAAGCTTGACCAGAAGTAGACGCCCTCAACGCGCCAGAAAACCCAAAAGACTCAACCACAGGTAAATAAGCCTTGATGTTGTACAACGGTGTGCCCGGCCTCTGCATTTCTTCGAACACGTGCCCACGCCTCTGGTTCAGCACGCTGTAGATTCCACCAAGAGCTTGTTCCGGCGCCTGAATCTCAACCAAATACACCGGCTCGAGCAGTCGGGGTTTGGCGGTCAGCTGCGACGCGTAGATGACACGCCTAGCGGTTGGGATCACTTGACCACCACCACGGTGAATGGCGTCAGCGTGGAGGACGACATCGCAGACTTCGAAACAGATGCCCCGCATGTTCTCTTCGGCTAACGCACCTTCCTTTGACGCCCATTGGAAACCCGCAACGACCGAATCTTTAATTTCGTTCAAGTATTGCACTCCCTTACACATATCAACCACCATGTTCGGACCCGTGGTTTCCGGCCCAAAACACCAGATTTTCTTAGCGAGATCCTTATCCCAACCGAACTCTTCTGATAAAATTTTTCCGCGAACTTTCGGGTCGTCACGTGGACCGACCCGACCCTCGTCTATAGCCTCCGCTAGCCCTTCCTCCATCGGCCTAGCTTCCATGTACAAACGGTTGTGTTTGTTCGGGGACTTGCTCATAACAGTTCGGGATGATTTTTCTAACACAGTCTCACGGAAGGAGACGACGGGATCAGAAACAACGATCTCGGCACCACCCATGAAATCGTCTTGCAGATCTTTCAAACAGATTTCAAGATGAAGCTCACCGGCACCTGCGATGATGTGTTCACCGGACTCCTCAATGGTGCAAACAACCATAGGGTCAGATTTAGCTAACCGTTTCAAACCTTCGACGAGCTTTGGCAAGTCAGATGCAACCTTACACTGAACCGCAACACGAACGACAGGTGAGACGGAGAATTTCATGGCTCGAATCGGGTGTGCGTCGACTTCCTTCTCGTTAGTTAGCGTAGCGTTTTTGGTAATAAACTGATCCAAACCAACCATCGCAACTGTGTTTCCACAAGGAACATCTTCAACAGTTTCTTGTTTCTTTCCCATCCAAATAACGGTCCTTTGAACACTTTTAACGTACAGATCTTTCTTCTCACCGGGAACATAATTCGGACCCATGATTCTAACCTTCAAACCGGTCGAAACCTTTCCAGCAAACACACGACCAAAAGCGAAAAACCTTCCTTTATCAGAAGCGGGAATCATCTTCGACACATATAACATAAGCGGGCCATCGGGATCGCAGTTCCTAATAGCATTGGCGTACATATCATCCAACGGACCTTCATACAAATTCTCAACACGGTATTTTTGGGCCGTATGAGGAGACGGTAAATGAAATATCATCATTTCAAGTAAAGCAGTAGCAGCCGGAAGCCAGTTTTGCATAACGCGTTTCATCAAAGCTTTTCCCATTAACTCCTTCTCTTCCGACTTCATTGTAACACCGAGTTTGGTCAACATAGGCCAGAGTTTATCTTTCTGGTCGTTCATGCACGTGTTGATAATCATCTTGATGGGCTCGTAACAGAACTGAACGAAACCACGTTGGCATGAAGCAGAACCCGTATTCTTTGTCGTCCACTTTTTGGTTTTCGGGTCGAAAAAGTTCTCACCCCAGAGCCTTTCCATCATCTTCGCCTCATCAACACCAAACTTTGAAGCATACATTTTCGCGAAGTTGGTCAAAGTAAAAGCCCAACCGTGTAACCCAGCGGAGAAAGCAACGGTACCTTTCTCAGGGTAAACCATGACATCACCGAGAAGCGGGTCTTCATAAGTAGCCATGATGACATTAGCGTTTTCGATAACCCTTTGAAACGTCTGGTATGCTTCTTCTCCGTCAACTTGAAGCTCAAGGAAACAACGGTCCATTTTGTTGACGGTCAACACGGGTCGAATCCTTTCACCGAGAGCTTGACGAAGGACCGTTTCGGTCTGGACGCAGACACCTTCGATACAATCAACCACCACCAAGGCACCGTCAGTGATACGGAGTGCAGCAGTAACTTCGGATGAGAAGTCAACGTGCCCGGGTGAGTCAATGAGATTGATGAGGTACTCATTCCCGTTACGTTCTCCTTTAAAGCTCTTGAGAGCCTCATCAGTCATTTCATAGTAAAGTGAGATCCCAGTTGACTTGATCGTGATACCCCGTTCTGCTTCATCAGCACGTGTATCGGTCATTCGTACGTCACCAGCAACTTCTTGTGCGATAATACCAGCAGCAGCCACAAGAGAGTCGGTCAACGTTGACTTCCCTGTTATTATAAAAAAGAAACCGGGGATCAGATATAACAACTAGCAAGTCTAAATGTTACAAGGTATGATCATAAAGACATAAACAAAACGATAAATAAAAAAATACATACCGTGATCAACATGAGCAATAACAGACATGTTACGGATGTTATGCTTGTAGTCCATGATCCGACGAAGCTCCTCCGCCGTAAACTTCACCTGTTGATCGATTACAAAAAAGATAAAACATAAAACATAAAACAGTTGTAAATAACCGAATAAATAAATAAATAAAACAAATGTTTCGGAATACGTGAAATAGCTTCAAAGTTCAAACATGTTACCATTTTGACTCGCTTTAAGAGTCAACAAACAAACTATCTGTCACAGTTCCTGCAAAAAGAAAAACAACTGCATATTAGCTAAAAGATCACAATATTCAGTTATTCACAACATAAATACAAAAGGTGCGCAACAACACTAATTCAATAATAATGTATTCTCAATTATTATTACTGAAAACAAATATCAAACTTCCTATAAACATAAATTTAAATCATAGGTTACCGGAACAGTAAACAGTACCAAATAACAAATCAATCGAAAATTATAATCGCATGCTTCACAGCATAAATTCAAAAACTGGAAAAACACAAATTCCATTATCATGTATCATCCTTCTTACCAAAACAAATATTAAAATCTCTATAAACATACAGTTAAATCATAAGTTCATAACAGATCAATAATATTTATAATATAATAGCATGCTTCACAATATATATTCTAACAATGAATCAGAGACTTCAATAGAACAAATATATATAAATCATCTTCCGTTGACTTCTGAAACTTTAGGTTAAACCGATCAGATAATAACAACGAGTATGTGTCACTGATCAAACACATATCTAAATGAAAACAATTAAAACTAATCGCATGAAAAACAGAACATATAGGTCGTAAATCGCACTACATCACGAAAAATCACAAATAACAGTTAAACTACCGATCAAACACAGTTCTAAAGTGATTAAAATGAAAACAATTAAACCTAATCGCATGAAAAACAGAACAAACAGGTCAAAAATCGTACGACATGACGAGAAATCACAAATAACAGTTAAAATACCAATCAAACACAGATCTAAAGCAATTAAAATCAAAAGAATCAAACCTAATCGCATGAAAAAGGAACAATTAGGTCAATAATCGCACCATATGACAAATGAATTACAAAAAAACTGTTGAATTAATCATACGTGATGAATCGGTGAAGATGATTACCGGTCAAAATGAGGCTGCGTGATCTCAGTGACACTTGATCGGTGTCGACTGAGAGATATTGCGTGAGGAGGAGGAGGAGGCAGAAGCTCCATAAAACCCTATATATATTATTAGGGATTTCGATAGGGTGGTTTGTGAATTGGGCTGATTTTCTAGATGGCCCATTAAAAATCTAACCTCAACAATTTGTTAAGAGTTAACTGCCATTTTCGTTCCTGTGGTTTGGTCACTTTGGCCATTTCAGTCCATTTTTTAAAAATGCGCCATTTCCGTCCCCCACATTCTGGAAAGGTGCCATTTCAGTCCAAAAATCATAACCCAGTTAAGTCAGTTTGTAAATAAGGACTGATTGTGTAAATTTGTAACATAAAGGACTGATTTTGTAAATTTGAAAAATGGACTGAAATGGCAGTTAACACCACCACCACTAGCCCTGCCACCACCACCACTCCGCTGCCACCACCACCACCACCGCCACCACAGCCCTGCCACCACCACCACTCCGCTGCCACCACCACCACTCCGCTGCCACCACCACCGCCACCACCGCCACCGCCACCACCGCCACCACAGCCACTGCCACCACCACCACCGCCGCCGCCGCCGGAACCACCACCATCAACGTCATGGCAAGACCCATATTTTCAGACGTTTGTATGTAATATAAAGTCAGAATTTATTGTATTTAATCCGAAAAGTAAACGAGCAAAACAAAGGAACGAGAACGGTATACCGAAACGAAAAGCTTGCGGGTTACGGGGACGTCTTCGTCTTCTCCGGTCGTCTTCTCCGATGATCGATTATACGCATATGTAGCTAGCTAATCTCAATAAATGTAGCTAGCTAATCTCAATAAACATAAGTATTCAAATAATTCTCAATAAACAAGCATTCAACTGTTAAATAATCATATAATTAGTTTTAAAACACAATTGCAAACATTTGTAAGATTAGTTACACTCTGGTATGATATTCATCTTGATACATGCTATGTTGCAAGTTAGATCAAAACACAATCTTATTGATTCTTATTCATTTGAGCCTAAATATACAACAGAAAACTGCCTGCAAGCATGTCCTACACTCACATTTTCACCCGAAAAAACCAAACCAAACCAAAACTAGAAACGTTTCTTATTTAAGCCAACCCGACCAACTTCTCACTTATCTCCCATATTTTTTGAGCCTTGGAGACATCACTAGCTTCTTCCGACAGCTGGTTCTCAAACGAAGCCGAATTGTTGTTCCAGCTCCAGTAAACTCCTGATTTTGTCAAACTCGGATCGCTCACAACCTAGATCACAAACCAAACATAATGTCATATAATCGGCTGTAATAAAATGCGAGTTTCAAAATTAAAATGACCAAAATTCATTGATTATAATCTTTACATGAGCAAGTCTCTTGCCAGATGCATCCTCAGAGACATACCCCTTAGTGATGTACTTTTGGAACGGAGGAAAAAGGAGTCGGAAAAGAGGAATATGTTCCCTAAATAAACCTGTTGTTGCAATGCAACCGGGGTACAATGAAGCGCAAGTAATGCCCGTTTCTTCGTGGAAACGGCGGTGAAATTCTTGCATCATAAGCATGTTGCAGACTTTACTGTCTTTGTATGCTTTTGCACCGTCAAAATCTCCACCGTCGATCATGGCTGAGCTGTTGAGCCCGTTTAACCCGCCAGCTAGACCCCTCATGTCACCCAGGTTAGCCTTTGGTGGTACATTCCCAGCCAAAGTGTTTGTGTTACCTAAAAAGTTGTCACATTTTAGTTTAGAACAATAAACACATACACTGACACACACAAGAATTGTTAATATATGTTTTCAAATAAAAATTAGAGTAAGCTACTATCTGAGTCCCTGCTCATTTCTGCAACTCGCCGGAGTTCGGAGTTCATCGGAGAAGACGACCGGAGAAGACGAAGACGTCCCCGTAACCCGCAAGCTTTTCGTTTCGGTATACCGTTCTCGTTCCTTTGTTTTGCTCGTTTACTTTTCGGATTAAATACAATAAATTCTAACTTTATATTACATACAAACGTCTGAAAATATGGGTCTTGCCATGACGTTGATGGTGGTGGTTCCGGCGGCGGCGGCGGCGGTGGTGGTGGCAGTGGCTGTGGTGGCGGTGGTGGCGGTGGTGGCGGTGGTGGCGGTGGTGGTGGCAGCGGAGTGGTGGTGGTGGCAGGGCTAGTGGTGGTGGTGTTAACTGCCATTTCAGTCCATTTTTCAAATTTACACAATCAGTCCTTTATGTTACAAATTTACACAATCAGTCCTTATTTACAAACTGACTTAACTGGGTTATGATTTTTGGACTGAAATGGCACCTTTCCAGAACGTGGGGGACGAAAATGGCGCATTTTTGAAAAATGGACTGAAATGGCCAAAGTGACCAAACCACAGGGACGAAAATGGCAGTTAACTCATTTGTTAATGAGGGTTTGTTTTCTTCTAGAAGTGCACATTGGTTTGGTTAATTGAACTACTGGTTATTTTCTCATTTTTTTGGTTTAGCTGTTTTGGTTAGAATATGTGTAGTGGTGAATCATGTGGTTTGATCTTTTTTGACATGTGGCGTCCACATCATTTTACCAAACCACTTGATGAAAAGGTGCAGTAGTGAGGCATGTAAAACCACTTAGTTTAGAATTGAAAAACAAAAAAGGATTAGGTAAGAAACTATGTTGGCTAGTTTCCTTGATTATCACAAAATGAAGCTCGTGGCCTCAATAACGTGCACCGGCCAAGATTGCAATACAACGAGAAGTGGGGATGGTATTAATAATCTTCACTTTAACTGGTTCGGTTGATAACCATTTTTTTGTTAACTAGTAATCTGGTTTAAACCGATTACAAACCAAATAACCACTAACCAGTTAGGAACCAACAGTTAAAATAACTTCAATCCAGTTACTAGCCGAAGGTTATTAACCGGTTCTGGTTTTGATTAACAATCAGTTCCGGTTAATAAACCGTTTATTATGTGCACCTCTATTTTCGTCTATATAGTTTCATCGAAGATGTTAATTTTAGTTTTTATATCTTTTTAATAATTTTTTGTGGTTTTTGTTTATTGTCATTGTAGTCATCGAAACTAACATTGTCACATTTATTTTGATGACATATGAGACTATCATTTTACCTTAGGTCTAAACTACACTGTGTTCCCGGGTTTCATTTAAGGAGAAAAGATAATGGATTTGGAATGAAGGGAAAATCGTGTTCTAGAGTTTTTTTATGGAGAGAAAAGAAGAGGAAAGAAGAGAAAGGAAGGGCTTTTAGGCTAAAATCCATATTTCAAATTGGAAAGAAATGGAGAGAAATAAAAGGAAAGGAAGAGAAGATAAGAGAAAGGGAGGGTTTTTTAGGCTAAAATCCATCCTCCCAAATTGGGAAAAATGAAGCGAAAGGAAAACAAAGGAAGAAAAGAGGAGAAAATGACAGATTCCCTTCTTTTTGTTTAGTATGGGGTAATGAAATGGACTACCGAATGGAATAGATGAGATAATGGAATTGACAAATGAATAAAATGGATCATTACCATTTCATGGTCTTGTTTGGTTACCATGTGAGAAGAATGAAATGAATCGTTACTTTGTATTCTTTGGTAGGCTAGGAAAAATTAAGAAACTAAATCGACAATGGGTGGCAGTGCGGGGGCAGTGGTTGGTGGTGGTGGCGGTGATCCACGGTGGCGGGTGGCAGCGGGTGGCGGCGGCGGGTGATGGCAATAGTGAAGGTAGCGACGGCGGCGCTGGGCGGTGACGGTGGCGATGGCGGTAGGTGATGGTGGCGGGTGGTGATCGGTGATGGTGGTGATGAAGGGTGAATGTGACAACTGGCACTTTTCCATGTATCCGTACAATAATAAACAGTAAAGGGTACCTTAATAACCGTGCACGAATGAATTAATGAGATGAAAGGTTTATTGATTACTGTCATATACATACAAATGCCTTTCATGTTGCAAGATTGTTTGTCATTGTTCATGCAACACAATGTAGTACAATTAGTGCACAGAACAAAGTTAGCACAGTTATCAGACAAACTAGAGGTACTGACGGGAGTTCAGTACTCAGACAGACATGATGTTAAGACACAGAATGAGCCCGAAACCAAGAGTTACACTAGAATAGTGTGTAGGAAAGTAGGGATCATAAAACTGCCTTCCGAGTGATAGTTTAAGTGCCGGAAAGTGTCCGGAACACACTAAAACTGCAGAATTATGCAGAAAATACCAAAATTCAGCAATTTTCAGCTTTTTAGCATCAAAATATAATGCAGAATTATGGTTTAATGGTCCAGAATACCTTCCTAAGTGTCGGGAATCAAAACTATCCTAAAAAGACTACATAAAGCACACTAAACTGCGCTATTTAGCACTTTAACGAACCGGTAACCAAACGAACAGCCGGACACTACCAGAAACACCAAAATTTCACTAGAAGCATTGTTTTAATGTTATGAAGATAGTTATGATCACCAAACATCATAACACATCTTAAAAACCCTAAACACATTAAACACTAACACCTTTGAAATCTAACTAACTTACCTAACTAATGTTTGAAAACAAACTATACCCCCCCCCATGTTGTGGACGGTCATGACAAGGGCCCCACATGGGGACTTCTTTTGAATTAAATATTTGATTTGTTGTAGAAATTAGAAACATATTAACCTACATATAAACTAGTGTTGGATGAACTTTTATAAAATCCCCAAGACTAAAGCCCTTATCATTTCTACACTTCAAAAACTCCAAACACCTTCTTCTTCCCCTCCCAACGCTCGGCCTAACACCCCTCTCCATACACCTTCATTTCAAGTCCATTCTTATACAATCAAAGGTGATCTAAGGGTGTAAGAAGCATAACTAAGAAGCTTGGAAGCTTTGGAAGTTGAAGGACCTTTCCCTAGAGCTTTTATCCACCTTATTCATCATCATCTTCCATCTTGTTCTTCCCTAGCCTTAGAGCTAGTAGTAAGCTCCTTAAACCTTGTTTATACTTCTAATTTTAGTGGTTAAAGTGTTATGTAACTTGTCAATCTTAAGAATCTCAAGGAAACATAAGCATGAACACTAACATAAAGCTTAAAAACAAGAAAATCAAAGATGTTTAAGTGTATGTGTTGAACTTGTTTGTTGATTTCTTGTGATTATGATGTAAATCATCATATGAAGCTTGCTAGATGGTGATTAAGCACATGATCTAGCAAGTGTAAGGATGGATCTTGAGAAATTTGTGATGATCATCATTTATGTTAAACATGAACTTGAAGATGAACTTGTTCTAGTTAATGGTGAATATTTCTACATGTTATAAGTCTTGAAAATAAAAGATTTCAAAAATATTTTTTCAAGAAACTAAAATTTATGACAAGATTTAACATGAACTTGGTTTTTAAAGAAATTCAACATGTTTTAAGGGTTAAATCAAAGCTAGAAAAGTGTTGGTAACAAGAAAAATATAAGAAGATTTATTTTTGAAAAATCATCATACAAGTTGTGAAGAATCAAAATTCACAAGAATGAGTTTTATAAACTAGAAACCATGTTTTTAGAGATATCTAAGATTACTAAACAACATGTGAAATTACTATACATTTTTGTTAAACTTCAAGTTCATGACATGTTGTTAAAATGCATATTATGGCACATGGTAAGTCTTGTGTAAATTGTTGATGATTGATGATGAGTTTTTAAAAGAAAATGATATGCTTTTAAGCATGGAAACCTCCATTTTTAAGGGAAAACTATGGCAAAATTTTTGTAGGAATTAAACACTTAGAAAATAATTTTAAAACAAGTGTTTACAAGTAAATTATGATCATGGTTTTCATATAAAAATTTGCCATAATTTTTATTACAAAAATTACAAATATTGGAGGTTGATTTTTGATAATAAAAATGACTAAGTATATATTTAGAAAAATATATATTTAGATGTCACAAATTGTGTGCTACTTGTATATTATGTGTATTAGTTATATTATTTTAGGAACTTGAAAATAATGTAAATCACCAAAATACCAAAATTGTAATATGAAAATATTACCAAAATCCCAAGAAAATAAATATATAAATTATACCCGAATATTGGACAATCGGACAAACAGACATAAGGACTATAAATATATATTCCGGAAATAAATTCATAACTTAACAAATGTGACAAACGGTGTTTTTTTTTGAAACCGAAGAAACGGTAAAATATTGATTTTTATAACTATTACAAAATATATCATATTTTGTCAAATAGAAAATATATTATTTTTTAGTGGAGAAAAATATATATTTTCTTAAACAATTTGAAGATATATTATTTTTGAGTGGAGAAAATATATATTTTCTTAAACAAGTTAAGAATATATTATTTTGGGTGAAAATTAGAAATTTATATTTTCTAAGGTTAATCTTAAAAATACATATTATTTTTGAGATATACATGAAGGTATATTTATTTCTGCCAAGTAAAGTTATAGATATTTTTCTATAAAAATTCTCTCAAAATATTTATATTTTGAGAATATAAAGTGGTGATTTTAAATTGTATAAAAATAATATTCCAGAAAATTATACATAAATTAAGTATAAAATACTTAATAAATACAAGAAAATACGTATCCTCATACGTATAGATATACACCGGAACACACCACCAATACTTGGCAAAAATACACAAGTACAAAAATACACAAGTATGAAAATACACAAGTGCAAGTATACCCATACTTGGGAAAATACATATGTGGAATTACATAATAAACCAAGTTAAAATATATTGTTTTGACAATATTCCAAATAAATGGATGAATATAATTTAAGTAAAAATATTATTATTTTAACTAATAATTATATACTTTGGAATTATATAATGTACATCAAAGATGTAACTCGAAGTATACCAAGAATTCCAAAATAAGTCTTAATAAACAACTAAGACTAAGAGTCGTTACACGACCTAAACATCTAATAAAACTTAGCACGTGTGTAGGTGATAGTACGGCTTAAGGAAACATACTTTGGGTACACAGGATATCGGACGCAAAACTGTGAGTTCATGTCCCCCTTTTCTTTTAACTGTTTTCGGTTTTATAACTTACGGGGGTGAGATACATGTTTCAAATGTTCAAATGTTTCAATGGTATGATTTAGCTAAGGAATGAACTGTTAGATCACGTGGAAGCCATTAATCTAGTATAGACCTAGGGGCATGAGTGGTAGATCTATTTGGGTGTAGCGAGCCCTACCCATGGGTCCTTGTGTGGCCGCATGTGGTGACTATGCCGTTCCCGCCGGATGGCCCGGAGGAAATTCGCGAGGTTTGAGCACTTCCTACGCACCACACATATTAGTGTCCTTGTAAATCATTAATGATCTGTTCATAGACGCTTTCATACCGGATTACAAAAGGATTCTCTCAAATGTTTATAAGTTTATTTGGAACTCATACAAAAACACATGAACTCGCTCAAGTTTTGTTGATGTTTTCAAATTACATGTATTTCAGGAACTTGGATCTGGCGGGCGTTTGAAAGTTTCAAGAAGTATTTTCAAGAATTAATGTCATCCTGTTTTGGAAGGGTTTGAAATGTATATCTTACCCTTGATAAGATATATGAATCAAAGCCTTGGTTTTTAATGTCTTTTGTTAAAAGTCCGTTGGGGAACTTAGTATTTGTATGGTTTGTAAGTTAAACATGAAGTAAGTTGGTTGGTACTAAACAACTTGTGTTTGAATTGTTTTAAAACTTATGAATGGATGAATATCTTGTTTTAATCATATAGTTGTTTGTTATAATTGAATGCAATTATATTGAGCAAGTCACACATCACACGCTTCTACAAAAGTCAGGGTGTGACAGTTTGGTATCAGAGCTTCGATTGTAGTGAACTAGGATTCCTTCTCGAGTCTAGACTACAATCACTAGGATTCTCTCACGAAAACATTTTTACAAAAAGGTTTTTCATTGCGTTGATGAAAGCGCCAAGATCCAGGAGTCAAACATTTTTCAAAGGAAAGACAAAGCAAGGACATTAGTAGGGAGGGAGAATACCCCGACTAATGTGCCAATTGAGGTGTAGTCAGTCCATGTGGGATAGACTTGCCAAAGACAAAATGACCCCCGAAAGAACAGACGAGAGTTATATGTGATATGTTACATTTATTGCCTGTATATGCTAAGTAACATTATTATTCATTAATATATATATATATATATATATATATACGGTCAGGATTTAGAGAAAACGCTCAAAAGTGTGAGAACGAAGAGAACGCTTATGGATCGTCAGATCAAAACAATCTATGGACTAGATGACGCGATGGCATTTTCGTAAATAAAATCACTTTTATTAATCTGGCGCGCTTCATTAAGGGTAAAAGGGTCTTTTGACTTAAGATAAAACGCCAAACTCACGTTATTTAAATCCCTCCTCAACACACATAGCACACTTCATCATAATATAACGCCATAGATATGAAACGCCAAACTTTGTTTTTAACTGATAAGGCTGAACAAACAGTACTAAAACGACGGAACTTTATTACTAGCATTTACTGCAATAAAAATCGCGCCTAAAATACGCGCCAAAAACTTCTATATAAACAAACTCTCAGAATTACTAAAATCCACACCAAAATCACAAAAACCTATATTTTCCTCTATACCATTCATCTTATAAACGCCAAAAAAAACCAAAATATCAAAGATTCAAATCCATGTTTCTTTGATATACACTATTTTCTCAATATAAACGCCAAAACATACAAAAACCACAAAACTTCAAAAAAGCCATTTCATGGAGATTCTGTTTTTGTTCTCTATAAAGTTTAGCTAAACGAGATGGATAACATTGTTACACATCTTTCTTGACTGAGGATTAACAATGTTATCCATTTCGTTCAGCAAAACATTATTGAGTTTAGCACGACCAAAAATAGAAGTTTATGGAAGTTTAATTTAGTGGCGTTAATGCTTTTTTGGCGTTTGATTTCCTTGCCCGATATTATATTGTTTGTTATTTAACTTCGAAGTAGCATGTTATGAACAAAGAGATAGAAAAAAAGAAAAAGATGCAAAAAAAAAAAAAAACGCCAAACTGAGAAATCTCTGTGTTCTATAGCATTGAAATAAAAAAAGCCAAACTACTCTACACTGGCTCTCAAAGACCATTTGTATGTGTTATATAAGAATGACAAATACAAAACGCCAAACTACTCTTCACTAGCTCTCAAAGACCTTGTCGATCTTCTTTTAATTACGGCCTGTTTGCATGTTGATGCGTAGTGTCCATAGGCTTTGCAGTTCTGACACTGTCTTTCTTTGGCCCCGGGTTTCGACTTTGATTTCTTTTTGTCGATTGCTATCTCATGTTTAGATTTTAGGCGCTTCTGAGAACCAGAACCTTTGGATTTATAACCTACAGGGACTCTTATCGGATTCTTGTCGTTTGTATATTGACCGGTTATCTCGGCAAATCTATCCCTAGAACTAGCGGGAGGAGCAACAATCTGCATATCTTGAACCTTCTTCATATAAGATTGAACATGATCCTTGAATAAGGATAGCTCCTCTTTATTACCAGATAAACGGTTCAAAGTGTATTCGGTTGAATAAATAATATCTCGCATCATACTTTGCACATCAGGATCAAGCGCGGTCATATATTCACGACTAATTGAGAATTCAGGAGAGCAGTTTGGGGAGGCCTCTTTGCGCCATCTATTCAGAATGTATTGTTTTGGAAATTCCCTAATGTCCATAAGTCTCAAAACATAGAATATATGTCTACATAGCAAACCAAACTGTTCAAAACGTCTGCATGAGCAACCGCATGTGCAATCAGACTTACAGAACATTACCTGAAAAACGCCAAAAACAATATCTCTATAACGCCATGCATAGAATGTTTGTCTAAAAAAGAAAAGAAAACATTGCATATGATAAAACGCCATTAACAGAAAACGCCATAAAAACCAAAACGCCATTATTTACCTCAAATAAGGATGTACAAAGCTGTTGGAAATCATTTACGTAAAACTTAACAAACCCATCAGGCTGATCTTCGTAACGTTGATTTATGCAATCCGCAACTCCAATAAGCTCAGCTTGAACGTCACAAAAAATACTTTTTGTGTATATATCAACAGTTTGCCCTTCCAACAATTTGTAACAACTCTTCAACTGGGGTCTTTTGTATCTAGATTCATGACCATTTTTACGATGTGTGTGACGCTGTGCTTCTATTGCAGTCTCATAATGCGTCATGAACTCAACAAGAGTAGCTTTCGAATTGCACACTTGACCAAAAAAATGATTCTCACTCTCCGACCTGGATGTCGTTCGCATAAGACCAGACATATGCTCCATTCTATAGTATGCAGGGATCCAAGATTCCCTAAGTGCAAAAATATCAGATAGCCAGTCATTATCTTCTAAATTGAATTCTGCAATAACCGCTTCCCATTCTGATTCAAACTCTTCAGGTGTGAGAATATCCCTCCACACAACACCACATATACGTTCTTTAAAATTGGTGGAATTGCATAGCCTAACACCAACCTATAAATAACACGAAAACGCCATGAATTAAAAAAAACGAAAGACAAAACTTTATTAAAAAACAGTAACAAGGAACAAAACGCCATGTATCTTAAAACGCATTGAATCCTAAAACGCCAAAGGTAAAAAAGCATAACAACCTTCAGATAAAGTTTATGCATCACATGCCACATGCATAACCGATGCCTCGTGTCAACAAATACAACAGAAATAGCCTTTTTCATCGCTGGATCTTGGTCAGTGACAACAACTTTTGGTTGAGAACCAACAACTTTTAGAAAAACTCTTAACAACCAAATATACGTATCAGCAGTTTCAGACGCCAACAATGCTGCACCAAATGTAACATTGCAATGATGATTGTCTATACCAGTGAACGGCACAAACACCATAGAGTATCTGCATATGAAAACGCCATGAGAAATGAAACAATAATAAAACGCCATTGCATGTAAACTAGTAAAACGCCATTGCATGTAAGCTAATAAAACGCCATTGCATGTAAAATATAAAAACGCCATTGCATGTAAATTAATAAAACGCCAAAAAACAAAGAAGTTGAATTATAAAAAATTACTTGTTGGAACGATACGTGGCGTCAAACGAAATCACATCACCAAACACGTGGTAATTACGTTTGGCTTGATCGTCACACCAAAAAAGACCATTCAAACGATTCTCGTCGTCTGTGATGTAATCATACGAGAAATTAGGCTGGGAATGTTTTTTTTCATTCAAATGTTTCACAACCATATCAGCGTCATATTCCCCTATGAACAAGTTAATTTGCCTCTTATAGTTCTTAAATTCAACTTTGCTTGCGCCCACGTCTTCAAAACCGCCAAAACAAGTCTTCATAACATTAAACGCCTTGACAGGACCCAAATTCAGCTTAGACATGTTGTGTATAACATGCTTCTGGAGCTGAGTGAGGTGTCGTTCAGATGGAAGAAAATGCTTATCAGGGTGTTCAACAAGTTCATGATTGTGCTCCTCGACAAACTTATACACCTTCTAAAATCCATCCCCAAATTCTACACATAACAGTGCACCACAATCAGTCCTCTTTGAAAAGTTAGATCGCACTACTCGCTCCTTTTGATTGGGGTCCAACGTATCAACCTTCTTGTCCTTATATACTCCAGCTCTCGTACACAAGAAATACTTAATATGTAAGACACCTTTAGAGTTTGTCTTTGTAGTCCCTCTCCTGACTGAAAACCCACACTCCTTGGCATACTTAACATACATTGAATAACAATCATCAAGGCTTGAGAATAGCATGTCCTTTCTAGGCTTTAATTCTTCACTGACGTCAGGAATGATAAATGGTAATCCGGTTTTGGGGCAATGCCTTTTACTCGAGGAAGAGGCTTCGTCTGAGAAAACACAGGGAGGAACAGAAAAATCAGAAAAACAGAGTGATGTCTCGAAATAACATTATACATTAAAACGCCATTAATTGAATAATAAACAAGACATAATAAACACATAATTTAAAAACGACATGATAAAAAAGCAATGAGATGAATAATTAAAAACACTTAACTAGGGGTGTTCAGGATTCGTTTCGAATTCGAAAAATTCGAAATTCGTTTAAATTCGATTCGATTATCAAGAATTCGTTTCGATTATAAGAATTCGAATTCGAATTCGATTCAATTCGAGTCAAGTAAATCGAATACGAATTTATAATTTCAAATTCGATTCGAAATTCGAATAAAAATTATACATTTTTATTTATTATTTTTATATATAATACATATATAACTTTTATTAAGCTATACTGTAAATTATTTTCAAAAATTTTTCCAAGTATTAAAATTACCTATTACCAAACCCACTACATGACCCACAAGTAAAACCTAAGTAACAAATCTATCAATAGATTTCTAACCATAAAAATATTAACTTGTAATGTGGAGCGATTATTCCCGACTTCTCGTTTTGAATTTTAGACTTGTGGTACTTTATTTGAAACTTTTTAATGTGATATCGTGCTTTATGGCTGCTTTAAAATTTATGTTTCATTCTGAAAGTTTTTTACATGTTTTAAAGAATCTGAATTAAATCGAATTTATTCGAATTCGATTCGAATTCGAAATTTTAATCGAATACGAATCGAATACGAATTGGGTTTTTTATTCGAATACGAATTCGATAGGTTTTAATCGAATTCGAATCGAATACGAATTCAAGGAAAAATAAAAATTATTCGAACAATTCGATTCGAATAATTCGAAAATTCGATATTCGATTAGATGAACACCCCTACACTTAACAACAGAAATAATTAACAAAATATAATATCATAATAAAAACGCCAAAATTAACAAAACTAATGTTTACACAAAATAACAAAATAGTAATAACTGATATTCACAAATACTACTAAATAAAATTCAAAACTAATCAAATAGACGAAAAACGCCAATGATCGTAAAAACATAAGAAATACACTAGAACGTAAATGACAATTAAAATTAATATCGAAAACTCCAATTGCAGTGCTTAATAATAGATTAAATATCAATTAAAACGCGATTAAATTGCATAATTGAATAACGTAATTGAAAATCATACAACACATTATAAAAATAATAATACAAAAAAACGCCATAGAACAATGATAATAGAACAAAACGCCATATCTATTGCATGATTTGCTGGAAGGAAAAATAGAAAACGCCAACGAATTTTACTTTGTTGAACAGAATCCACGTTAAACGCCATAGATCTGAGAAGGCTTGCAAAGGAGGTAACAACTAACAATAAATCTTTGGAGTTTTAATTTGAAAGAGATTTATAACGTGAATAAGGAGGGAACGTATAAAAGGACAATCGTACCCCCGCATAACAATTAGGACCCCCTGCCACGTGTTGGGCCAGGATCCGTTCTCATCGTTCTCACACTTTTCACTGTTCTCTCCTGAACTCGTTTCTATATATATATATATATGTAAATATATATGCATGTAGGTAATAAGTATTGCCGGGACGAGATACCTTCGACTTCAAATCCTATTATTGTTCTTGACTCGCACAATGAGACTGTCGACCTCGTTCTTATTACGAAGTTTATGGCTGACGTAGTTACTAAACGAGAACCTGAGCTTGATTCTGTAGAAGATGGCTATTCTTCCCTCTCGAATGCGAAGGTGTCTGACTACGACAATGACAGCGAGGCGGATGAGGTAACCTTGGACAACAACCTTATCAGTGGGACGAGGTCCCTGTGGCTTTTACGAAACATGACTGATGACACTCCTGTCCAGGCGAGGAAGATGAAATACTCATCTTGAAGGTGCCCCTCTAGCTACTATTACTAGGAACTCTCCTTATTCCTAGTTTATCTAAGCATTATGCCAATTCGCGCGTAATGTCAACGGATGATAGCGCGTGGACCACCATAAAGGTCCTTTCTCTATTGAAGGTATGAGGACAGTAATGTCCCCTCTATGGATGATCGCCTGGATTGAACGAGGGAAAATTTGGGTGACCGTGCAAGACAATTCATTATTACGGGGGCCCACGTAATAACGACTTGTAGTGCATGGAAAACCTGGTGGACTATGCGGGATACAACAACCCACCAAAATTATTTCCAACACCCCTAATATATTTAGAACATCCCTATACGTCCTAAAATACACCCCGTATACGAGAAATGGCCCTAAATACCTTTAATTGTGCAAAAATAAAATAAAAACAAAGAAATTAGGGCGCTCGCGGGCTGCGAAGGCCTTGTTTTCAGGCTACGCGGGGCGCGACAGCTCTAGATCAGGGCGGAACCTTAGCGTGCCTCGTGTCATGATCGTGTTGAGTCTATGGGTCCGAATCAGCGCAGCTAGGCCCTAGTGTGCCTACGTCGCGGGGCGCAAAGGCCCCTTGTGTGTTCTACGCGGGCCGCGAGGAAGTGGTCGAACGACCCTATAAAAGGAGGCCATCGGCCTTCAGTCCCAACTTGCTCAAAACCTTTCTTTCTCTCTCAATTTCTACGTAGCAATTATAATACCCGGGCATTATACCCCCCTAAATAACGAAGTTCTGCCTCGTTGTAAGTATCATAACCCACGGTTACGTATTAGATACGCTGCCCGATTGATCTAGGACTCCGTAACGGCTGTCGAGGCTCTGCCCGACGTAGTCGTTGGAGTTTTGTCTCGGGGAGGGTATAACTAATGTAAATATTGGGCTATTATACTAACGCGTGTGCATTGTGTAATTAATAGATAATCACCAGGAAATCATAAAAGAAAACCCTAAAGTAGCAATGTGAGTAATCTCTTTTTTTGTGAACCTTTTTGCAAACTATTTTTACAAAACCTCAAATGTTTTACATTATATTAAACAGTGATTGAGTATTTGTATTCTACAATTATTGTCGATATATTGGGGTTTTGTATACAAAATTTGTTACTATACTGTGAGTAGTAACATGACCACAAGTCGGGTTGACAATACTGTGGGTGGTAATTAAAGTAGATGGAAACAAATGTAATTGCGAGATCGCCCTCAATACTGTAAAACTGATAAAATCTATCTTGATTAAATTGGGATTCACTCACCAGTATTTCCCACTAACAAAATGTTTTTAAACGCGTTTCAGGAAACAAAATGTGAAAGCCAAATAGAAGCTAGCTGGACAGCACTGAAGGCATGGAAAAGTGGCTATAAAAGTTACCTAAATAAAGAAGAAGTTTTATTTCAATAAAATAGGGTTATCCCTATAAATCTGTTTGTAACGAAAACTTGGGTTTTATCCCAATGTGTTTACTATTATAAAATGTGGTGTTTTACTCTGATAAATATTTCCTAACTACGGTCCTGATGAAATTTCTGCTGCCAAATAATGATAAACACCAATACCACCATCTCTGAGTAGGCCGCGGCCGCCCGCCTCCTGAGGCAGGGGTCGGGGGTTGCGACAGAAGGTGGTATCAGAGCTACAGCCACTGATCACATGTAACAATCCGCACGTTCGTGCGTTGTTACCACTCACTATACTCCTTACGCCTAGCACCAGAGATTCGGATCATAATGTAGCTATATCGCATACATCGCTATTTCGCAGTATTTTCGCATATACGCATACATTATCGCTATAACACATCGCATCACACACACTAACTCTCACGATGATGTTGAGTGAGGACCTATTCTACCCTCCTTGATAGCCGTGATGCGTCGCAGAGAACACATATTCGAAACGAAACCCGGTTATTGTATCGCAACTTTGAAATATGGATATTTATATGACCCTATGTGACTAATTATAATAAATATATGAATATGGGTATGAAAATGTGTAACCAAACTATCGTGACGCTTAACGAACAAATCAAAACATCGAAACGCCATTCGCCGGAGACCACCGATTGAGTGACCACTCGATCGGGTGGCCACCCGATCGGACAGCCACCCTATCAGACAGCCATCCGATCCATGGCACTCCCTCCCCTTTCTCCTCTTCACCTATAAATAGCACTTATCACATCACTTGAACAGTGATGTGACATCTCTCACTCGACCAGCACGCTTTTGGGGCTTTTTCTCTCGATTCCTCGCGATTCTTGTAAGTTTTTCAACTCAAATCTTGTACTTCTTTGATCTACACACACTTCTTCATCTTTTTCACCCTTAAATCTTAACTTTTAACCATGAAATCAATGGATTTGAGGTGTTCTAGGATGATGTCATCATGGAGTTCTTATGAACTTCAAATATTGGCCTCATTCCACCAAGAATAACTCAGATCTGAAGGATTTCCACATGATTTCACTACAATTTCGCATAGATCTAAACACCTTCAATGATGAAAGGATTGAAAGAAACTTTTTCAACTTTCAATGCACTCAAAACCGATGGAATCAGAGCTCGTTCTGATCTTCTACTCATTCTAAGTGAAGTGTTGGTTCCAGATCTGATTCTGTCTAAAGAGACAACCGATTTCGGGTTAAGCATGAACAACCGTTACGGACAGTTAACCGATCGGATCAGGGTGATTCCTGTTCAATCGGATGACTTGGTTCATGATGGAGTTTCTGTTGTTTAGCATGTTATCACATTGTCTCGATCAAAACCGCAAACTTTCAAAACAATCAAGTGTCAAGACGATCAAGGCAGTTGGAACAGAATGTCGTCCCATCGGATTACCACCTGATCGGATTGCCACCCGATCGGACAGCCGTCCGATCGGCTTGCACTTGGTTCCTCACTTAAACTAATTATTCAACTTTTCAAAGTTTGGAACGTAAAACGGGTTGCCGTCCGATCAGATTGCCACCCAATCGAACGACCACCCGACCATGTGACGTTTTGAACTTCAACACTTAAACAATTTTCAACATGCTCAATGCAGAGTTAGTTCCAAACGGATTGCCACCCGATCGGATTGCAATCCGATCGAGTGACAAACTGCCGTGAACTTGTTCTCACTAAGTGTTCTACTAATCGGATCGTCACCCGATCGAGCCGCCGTTCGATCGATTGACCTGAAGGATAGAGATACTTCTCTGTTTTCAAAATGCTACAATGAAAACTTCAAAAGACAAACCATCATACACAAACACATCCTTACCAAATGAGATGACAACCCAATCGAATGGTCACCCGATCGGATGACCATCCGATCAGATTGTCATCCGATCAACTGGCCATCCGATTGGATTGCCATCTGATCGGGTTGGCACTCGACACTCGGTCACCTCTCACTACTTATCGCACTGTTCATCGCTTACGCTATCGCTGTGTAATCAGGCTAATCTCAGACGCGCTCCCTTCAATCCACCATCGCTGTGAGTATACTTGAACCCCTTTTTATCGCATTTTGGGTGTAACATACGTTTCTATTAAATCGAACTTATCAAAACGAATTAATCAATCAAACTGTTTTCACTTGCGAATAACTGTTATGCATATCTACACGTGGTGCTAGTTACATATGTGTTAGGACTTATACTCGCGAGGTCCCGCCTTAACTAGTATAGTACTATAGCACCCGACGGGGTCTAGTTAGGATGAATAGCAATCGCAATCGTAGCTCGAGTGACTTAGCTAGTAGTATCTGTCTTGTATGCATATATGTTGAGGTATCTCGTTATGTATTTGGTAATTCACAACACTTTTTAACTATTTTACGCTACACTATCAAAACTTGTATACTCGCCAATACTTTTGTATTGACGTTGTTTTAACGTATATTGCAGTTTTAGTCGCAGTCTACATCAAATCAAGCTAGGAAGTCTAGAAACTCACCTAAAATCTATGTTGTCGAATTTGTATTGTTCGAGAGGACAAGAAATCTGTGATAACTTATGTGAATGTATTGTTTATTAGTATGGGATAATGAACGTATTAAATAATGTCGCAATTTAGTTGTTATGGATTCTCTTGAGCAATCTGATTTGCCTAGTGCCGCGCCCCGATGACTCCGCCATCGGTTGGGGTGTGACAGATTGGTATCAGAGCACCAACAGGCCGACTCGTGCGAATCCAGTAGGAGTTGCACGGGC
Source organism: Helianthus tuberosus (assembly GCA_030545235.1). NCBI lineage: Eukaryota > Viridiplantae > Streptophyta > Magnoliopsida > Asterales > Asteraceae > Helianthus > Helianthus tuberosus. The sequence continues at coordinate 140,524,890 of CM060424.1, forward strand.
CTACTCGATACTCTCGTTCGAATTCGCTAAAAACTACTACTTCATGTGAACACCGCATGCTACAATTTCACGCGAAGAGCCTTTCCTAAGGCTAGAATATTGTGACACCCGGCTTTTCAGGCCGTACCATAGAATTGTAGCACATGTTGTAAATAGGTAATAGGGCCATATTTGACTGATTATGATGTTTATATGTGAAATTTAATAAGTTGATAAATTTAAACTTTGATAAAAATTATGTTGGCAACGGTAAATTAAACGCTTATCGCGTAACGGTTAAAATGCGAAACGAACATCGGTGACCACCCGATCAGTGTTAAAATCATAAAAATAGTTTGTTATGATTAGAATAATTATTTTAATCATATCTGTGTGGAAAAATAATTTAAAACGCTAGGAAACTCTATTTTTCGAGTTTAAGCGCGTACCGCGCGTACCGACAAAATACTGTCAACACAGCCTGTCAAAGCAACTGATAATCATTTTAATAATAATTTTATGAGTTTATTACTTTAGAACGATAAAAATAAATAAAAACGCTTAAATTCCTATTTTTGCGATTTTAAGTGCGTACCGCGCAGCACAGCGCGCATACTGCCAAATACCGACAATGTCGCCAGTCCAGGCAAACAAAATATTGTACAATAATATTTTGGTGAGTTTATTTTTATAGAGTGTTAAAAATAATTTAAAACGCACTAAAACGGGGTTAAAACACTAGATAAAATACCCGGTAATCAGTAAAATACCAGTTTAAAGCCTATTATATATATGTGTGTGTGTGAACGTGTATGTATGAGAGAAAAATGAGATTGTTGGAAGCCCATTCTTTCACTTTCCTTGCATGTTAGACACTTGTTTCCTTGCATGTAACTCTTGGAACCATCAAAACTCCTTTATACCTTCCTTACTCTTGCATTTTTCCAAGATCATCACCTAAACAATATCACGCACTCTCACTCTCTAACTCACGGCTGATAACAGCCCTTAACCTCCCCATTTTTGAAATTTTGAAACCCTTTTCTTGAATATTCAAGTCTTTCCAAGCAATTCTCAAGCTAGTGTGAAGATCCATAGGTGGTTTGGAGGTGTTTCAAGCAAGAACCAAGCTCCATTTCATCACACTTTGTCAAGAAACCCATCAAAAACTTGTAGGTATAAAATTTACTTTAAAAATTACATTCTTGACTCTTGATGATGTTGATAATGATTAAAGTTTCTCAAAGTTCTTGAATAATTTACAAACTTGAAAACTAATAAGAAATGGGTTTTTATGTAAAATAAAAATAGATAAATATATGTATGTATACATAACCATATATGTGCATGTGTGTATACATATGAGATTGAGTTCTATTTATGATGGATACTTGTTTGGTAAATTTTTCTAGAATGGCATGCATGTAGGTTTTGTCATGTGTTCATTTATGAAAGATTGTTGTATGAAATTATGTTTAAATGATTAGATGATGAACATATCTTAGTTTTGCATGACTTAACTTCAGGTTTGATACATATTATCTTGTATGAAATGATGATGATATGATATATGTGCTTTAAATACTTGTACACAAGTGTACATGATGATTTATGATTATAAACAGGTGATTTGAGTATGATGATATATGTGCTTTAAATACTTGTTTGTCGAGCATGAAATTTGATACTTATGAAATGTTTTATGTATATTTGCTATAAAAATGATAAAATGGATGAGTTAACAAGATTTTTCGTGTTTCGGTGTTAAATTATGTGAACATTTGTGTATATATATTACGACACGCAAATCATAAACATACTGCGTATAAACGGGAGTGTTAACGGATTTACACAATATTGGTCACCAATAAAATCGTTCAAGTCGCAAAATCATAAAAATATATATATATGGACTCATATATATATTAATGTGCCAACATAATAAAAAAATGACAACTTTTCGAGAAAATCTCAAAGTTATGTGATAATTCTAAGAAACGGAGAAACTTAGGGTTTTTGTGATTAAATGTATATTGATTTAGAATTGTTCCCATACTAGGACGTATATAATCAATTTCTGGGATTGTGGTATTAAAATACGCACCCTAAGGTGAGTGTCACTAAACCCCTCTTTTTACTGCTTTATATATTTTTTGGGGGTAGAACACGCCAATAAAAGGGTTTAATAATGTTTTTGAAATAAAACATACCTTTTGATATAAATTATATATTTTCATTGGGAATATATGGATTTTTGGGAAATTATATATATATTTCGGGATGAAATGGTTTTGAAGAATAAATATGTTCGGGTGGAATCGGGATTATGCACGGTGTTTGGGGGAAAAATGACCGTGTAGTTGGTACGAATATTGCTTGGTCTCAAGAGAGTAAGTATCAGCATAGGCTTACATTTCGTCGGGGATTTCAGGGGATTCGTACAACATCGTGTATTAAATTGTCATATTAGTAGGATATATATATTGTACGTGAGGCAGACATCATATTGTTCTTCGAGAAAGAAACCTGCACCCATGATGTCGTTTAATTAGTTTAAGTATTGCACGCGAGGAATTGTTGGTAGATCTATCGGGTTGACAACCCCGTCGTGACCGGTCGCCCCGTGTCAATGTCAAACGACGAATTAATATTCTGTTCATTGTCTAGTTTTGATTATCCCTGCATGGTTAATATATAGTTCGTATCGTCTAGCTAACATACGAGTCTGAAAGTTGACACAATAATTTAATATACAAAACTTGGGCAGTATTACTATTGTCGGAGTAATGACCCGATGGTAGGCCCATGGATTTTATCAAAGGAGTAAAATGGACTGTCTAAAATTACATGGATGTTTTCAAATAAACACCTAATCAGAAAGTTTCCTTGGAATAAAATTTGTTAGTAAACGAATAAGTGAACTCACCTTCCTTTGTGTTGACACTTGATTTTTAACGTGTTCTATAGGTACTTGAGATCGGCTTCGGGAATTGTGGCGTATCTTGTGTTTGTCGATGCATGTTTTGTCACTTAAAATGTTGGATTGACTTTTAAATTTTCTGGGACTATTGTAATAAGATCCATAAGGATCAAAGACTATTTTATCATGTCATGGTTATGTCGTGTTTTGAAACGTTAAATTTAAAACCTATGTTTTAAACAAGTAATATTGTCCAACAATTTAATGCATCGAACATCAAGATGGATATGGGCACCAGCTTCCGTCACCACTACGTTTTATATTCCGCTGCGACGTTTTTGGGGTGTGACAAATATTACTTAGCCTTTCCTAAGGCCAACATGATACACACGTTTTCGAAAATACTCGCGTAACACAACCGAGTGATCCAGTCGAGATCAGGCGTGAAAACCAAGAACTCTCGATAAGATCGCTCACTTAGCGCATTTTTCTAAGCATGAGAACTTTTCATCGAGCTAGGAGTGACATCCAAATCTCAATGAAAGTCTCCATTTCAAAATCTAGTGGAACTCCCGAATTTATTCGAAGAACACAACCACAGCTAGGAGCGAAGTTATTAAGTCAGGGGTGAAACCCGTATTGTTAATAAATTGTTCCACTCTCTATAAAATGGTTTTCAAAAGCTCTCACCGAGGACTCGACTATAACGATGACTCGAGCCACACGATGATCAGGAAGACGAATGCCATGAGCTGCATCCCAGTGGAAGCATAAGTCTTCTAGGGCAACGCGCCTGCACGAGCCTATTGGGTATAGTTGGGTTACCTTGGGTAGTCGACGCCTAAACACCCGAGGCACTCTACCTCTTTTTCTAGCATACGACTCGCCGATTTTACGCTTTATGGAACCTATTTATGCTTATGTTTTAAAACTTTACGCTTTAATGATTTCTCGATTTATTGATTTTCGCTCCCTGCTTTATAAACACACAACTCACACAGCCATCGCAATCTAAAACGAAAACCGAATGTTCGCAACAAAACTAATGTCTAATTGCTCGCTCTCGCTCTCTCTCTCTGCATCGCGTCTTCGCGTATCCTATACCGACATGTATGTGTACACATATAAGCTACAACTAATTATACATACAAGCAAAACAATTGTGTGGGAACTTAGGAATCTCGTGTCTCCTATGTGGCTCCTATGTGAAGTCTATTATATTACTCGCTACAAGTTGATCGCGCTCAATCGCATCGCAAAACTCAAAATCATTATGATCGAATCTCACTCCAAATCTCTCTCTGTCTAGATGTCTTTAAACGACTTTACCTCGAGACAAACAACTAGGAGAAGAGCCAAACGAAGCGCTGAGAAGAGGATTGCCTCGCTTGTGGCCAGGGAAGTGGCCAAGGTCATTCCTTAAATTGTCGCTCAAGTGCATTCTCTCAGTAACTCTTGAACCTCGGAAGACTCTAAGATGGAAGCGCCACAATCTGCCTTCCTCTACAAGCACTTCAAAGCCTGTAACCCAATGGAGTTCACGGGTGAAGGAGGTATGTCCCAACTACTTCAGTGGTTTGTGTCACACCCCGATATTTCCACATATTACCGGTGGGCCCGGTGGGGAGTATCGTGACGTAGTTGATATCATCATAGTCAAACAACACAATATATAAGTGCACAACGGAAGCAAAAGATAAATATATTACAATCCGAATATAAAGTAATATCAAAGTATTACAACGGAAAGTAAAGGACCCACAGGCGGATCAAATAAAAGAAAAACTGTTCAACAGACTTCAGGCATCTAGAACTTGCAAGATTCCTTCTTAATGCCCTGAGCTTCCAGCCAATTACGTTCAGTACCTGTCACTTAACCTTTTTGGAAAATACGTCAGTTTACACTGGTAAATACAATTAACTGACTCATTTTGGAAAAAGAGTTTGAAAATTGATTTGAATGCACGAGGCACAAAATATCTTTTATAACTTGGGACAATCTTATTAATAAAAATCTTGTATCCGATTTACATGTTTGTCCAACATTTAGGGCCGGTGATTATATAATACAAGCCGGTCAATATTAATCGACACACCATAAATATAACTCACAAGAAGACACCTTACGAGTGAGTATATCTTTTACATACGCAACAGGAGGTGTTATGCCTACACCTTGTGCTTAAGTTATGGCCATTCACTTTTTAAATGAGCCAAGGATATCCAGGACACGGTCATTAACCCCTAATGTTATTTGTTATCAATCAATACAGATTAAAACGGGATTATGCAATTTAATCATCTCCGATTAAAAGGTTTCTACACCCGACCAAGCGGTATTTTTTATAATACCGTATCCCAAGCCCGTATAAGGGAAAATAAGTTAAAAGTATTTACCTGAGCTAGCTCCTGTCTTAAATAGCAAGAATTTTAAGAACTCAGTCGTATTCACTTAAGTAAGCGTAGGTACATTTTACCGAAAGGCTCTAGTCTGGAATGATGGTATAAATAACCAATTAGAATACTAACGGGTCTTTAATTAAGCCTAAACTTAGACCGGTTAGTTTTAAGGAAATATACGGTTCAAACGCATGATTAAGCGAAGACTGGGATAGAAAGTGTTTTAGACCCAACAAGTATGAAAACTTGTATAAAATGGGTAAACTAAATACATTCTGGATTTTGAAATGAAAATGATAAGGTTTGACCCGTTTCGGCTAATTTATGCAAACTAGTTACATAAACCGAACCGAACGCGCAATAGGCGTAACGGGTAACCATATGGGTCCTATACAGGTTTATTAAGTTAATATGCCTTATACATGTTGTGATATCAGTAGGATACCTTCCATTATGCCCAAAACGAGTTTAATCTCAATATAAGCCCCGTAGGGGTATTTTGGTCATTTAAAAGATTATAAAAGAGATTAAATGAAGTTCTGAGATTCGGATCCGAATACATCAGTAAAATAACTTATTTTAATAGGTCATATCAGTTGGTAATAGGTCTTATATGGCAAAATGGTTTTAAACCCAAACTATGCGTTTAATACGCGTAAAAAGCCATTTTAAGCGATTTCCGGGTTATACCGGAAATCTGAGTTTTCTGATCAGGTTATAAAGTTCAAAATACTTTATTTATTATATAAAATCAGTAGCAATTGGATTGGTGTCACTCATTTTATGAATGAAAAGGGTATAATCGGTATTTACCGAATCAACGCCATAACCTTAGGTTATGAGCAGGTTAAAAATAATTAAAAATCTTTAAAAATCCCAAAATATTATATTACATCAGTGGGTAAAAGGTTTGGTGTCAAAAATTGGGTTTAGATAGGCTTTATGCTAATTGCGCCGTTTAATTATTAAAAGGCGTAATAATTACGCTAATGAGCATAACTCCTAATCTAGACCTCCAACTGATGTGAAATTTTAGGGACATGTTTATAATTCAGTAGCAAAGATTTATTTCCTTTCACATTTCTAAAATTCTCGTTTTATGGTCAAAAGGGCATATTGGTCAACATTAGGCATTTAACGGAAACTTGTAAACGAATCGGACAATCAACGATCCAACCACAGAGGGTTATACTATCATGTAACCTGGTCTTAAGGAAACTCTAAGGCATTTCCAAACCCTTCTAAATCGGGTCAGAACTGAAGTCAAAGCAAAAGTCAAAGTTTTGCGACTTTCGGTTCCGAACCGGGTCTAAACAGAAAATTGTCGGATCAAACAAGCTTAGATCAGTTCTTATACTTATTACCAAGTTATATGCGAGATAAAATAGGTTACAAGCCTTCTACATTGCTAATTACATATTAATTTGCAAATTAAGCTTCTGTTGACTTTTTCAAATCAACTTTGACCCGACATTTGATCTAGTTAGAGTGGGAATCAGAGGGAGCCCTTTTAAGGGTTTAATGCCCACATAATTACCAACTTATAACTACTTTCAATTCGACTAATCACTGGACCGTTAGTGATTAATCATGAAGTCAACCGTTAATTACGACGGTTTGACTTTTAAGCTAAAACTAAGCAAAAACTCAACTAAGAAAGGTTAAGCATACTTACTGAAGTCCTATGCACGATTAGGAAGGACCTGGGTCCGCTCTTAAGCTCCAGGAAGCTCCACAAGTGCAGATGGAATGAGTGATCACAAGTTGCAACATGAATGGCCTTTTTATAGTGATTTTGATCCGTTAGATTGTTGACAACTCATGCTACCATGGATCCCAGATCATTTGCAAGTGCCCCTAAGGCCTAGGAACATGTAGGGGCGCCCATGAAGTGTTAAAGGGCAATACATGACGTTTACATGGGTTGAACAGGCAACAGAAACGATTTTCCGCATCTGGCATGTTCACGCGGGCTGCGTAGACTCTTAAGGAGTCTTACGCGGGCTGCCTAGCCTTGTCTGATCTGGAAACAACTTTCAATAATGATAGTTTTAGTCCCTGTTGGTGTTTAGAGCTATTCCCGACATGTTTAAGGCCTGTAAAGCCATCGTTAAGGCCCTAAAATGATGCCTTAGCATTGTAGACATGAAACATGCTCAAAAATATGCCGGATGTTGGTTCGTTTTGTCGTATGATCGCGATGTTCGCTTAATTACGACGGAATGCGCATAAGCGCGAAAAACGATCCAAATGACGCGACGAATGGATTTTTCTTAGGCCAAACACTAAAATTAAATATTTTAGTGCTTACATAAATTTTTGGATGTCCGGGGATATTCAGAATGCGAGATATGCGCGTAAACGCAAACTTGTGCGCTTTTTGACACTTTTAGTCCCTGCATGACTTAAAAGCTTATTTTTTGCGCACCAAACACCTCTAAGCCTATATCTAAGCTATATAAGGGATAATTATGGTATGTTTATCTCATGGTCATATTCCAGAAGGTCCGATAACATACGAATCGATATACTTTAGCAGTTTGACGCTTTAGGTCCTTCTAATGCGCAAACTTGCGTAACTCATCATTTAATAGCATTGAAGCCTCATCTAATTCATATTAGGCATTATTGAAAGTATTATTAAACATCATAATGCTTCGGGCTCTATAAAAGGTCATTCACAGGTATAATTAAACATATTGACACTTTTAGTCCCTTATACTTGCAAAGTTGCGCGTAACTTCACTTTTGGGTATAAAAGCCTTGGATGGCCGATGATTGGCATTCCCGAGAGTATAATCAAATATCATGAGGCTCTCGGTTTGTTAAAAGGTCACTCAGAGGTAAGAATTAACATGTTGACGCTTTTAACCCTTTATTGCGCAAACTTTCAATTAATCACATAAACGGCTACACTTGATTAACAAGTGGCTCATTTGTGAATATAAAACCGAAAAAAGGTTATTTAGAAACTTATTTTAGGTATGATAATACTTCCAGTTCTTTCATAATCAAAGTTTTTTCGATTTTTTGAAAAATTAGTCCCTTAAATTCAACGTTTGACTTCATTAGGGTTTATTACACGTGTCAATACTTCATTGGACGTGATTTTTTTCGAGGTGTTACAGTTTGATTCCATCGAAGTTACCCTTCATCAGAGTGGGTGTCCCGATAGTTTTCATACTACTTGCGCTACCGGAGTATTTCAATCGCAAGCACTCGACTGGTGGACAACCGAACGTAACAAACATGGGATCTCCGCAGCTTACGCTCTCTCTTGGGATGAGCTGAAAGTGCTCATGAAGAAAGAGTACTGCCCTCCCAACGAAGCCCAGAAACTCGAAGACGAATTTTGGAAAATCAAGCAAGTCGAAGGTGACAATGTTTGCTACACCGCAAGGTTTAAACAGCTTAGCATAATCTGCCCAAGTCAAGTCAACACTTCAGGAAAAGCCATCACCAAGTATATTCGCGGCTTGCCTGAATGTGTGGGCGATTTTGTCAAAGCTGCAAGACCTGCTACCATCGAAGAAACCTACCGCTTGGCCGCATAAATCAACATCAAACGAGTCTTAAACGGATTTTTCTCCAAAAATCCTGTCAAACAAGCTCATCAAGTAATCATCATCGACTCATCCGACGATTCTTTTGAAGATTCCTCCGACGATGTCTCCAGCGAATCATCAGACGAACCCTCTAACGACAACGACACCTCATCTCAGGATCGCAACGAGCTCAGCCACAAGCGAAAGGAACCAAGCGTGGATGAAATTCCAAACCCCACACTGCTACGATTTGCTCCTGTTCTGGTGAAGCGTGCCTACACCGGAAGCCATCCCCTGTGTCTCATGTGTACATCATCACCCACGAGGAGCTAACTGTCGCTATTACGACAATTGCAACTGGTATGGTCATTTTACCCAGAACTGCCGCACAGGACCGCAACCTTGAGGAATTTCAGCAGCAACTGCAGTCTCCGCAGAAGTACTCCACAACAACGTTATTTTGCTTCTAATGTTGTTGTAATAATACGACTTATCGCCGTCAATTTCTTTTAAGAGTTGAAACTTATCCTAACTCTCGACGCATGTGGATTCTATTTCTCTCTTGTACTCGCGCACAATCTAATGCTAGCACTATGAATGTATTTTACCCCTACTATGCGTTCTTGAGATAAGGTACGATAAACGTGCAAGAATCAAACTAATCACGGGCGCATACGGGATTATTTTGGTTAGTGCACGGAGATCGTAATGAGTTTCAATGATGCCTCAACGTTCAGGGCATGGTTAAGCGTGGTGGATACGCTGCTGGTACTTCCTATATATAAGCATCTTGACTATGTCTGACGAAGTGTGACACCTATTCACGGAATGAAGGCGTATGGATTGAAACACGACGGTGTTTCGCCGTGCTAACCGAAGTTTTGTGAATAAAGTGCCATGTGGAGTTGGAATGTAGACCTATTATACTATTGTGGTTATTTTCGACACACTACACTACATCGCAAGGCGTAACAATCTCAATCGCAACTCAAGCGTGGAATCGCAAAGACTTTTCGTAAGTCAAACACGCTCGCAATCGCATTAATCGCTGGAATCTAACTTGCAAACTGCAATCGTTTATTATGTGTATCTCGCAATCTCTTACCATGTGTATCTCTTTATCGCTTGTGTATTGCGCTATCGCTTATCGTGTGTAACGCTCTAATGCTTGTGTATTGCTCCATCGCTCATGGTGTATCGCCTAACGCTTATCGTCATCGCTATCGCTTACCGTTATCTATGTTATCTGTTTTATATTAGCACACATGACCTCGCTTCACGGGACGAAACTCATATGGTTAAACATGGTGGATACGCCGCTGGTACTTCCTATATATAAGTGCTTTAGCCATATCAGCAGACTTTTGTGGAAAAAGGCCATGTGAGGTCTAATGTTAGTTAAAATTTATGGTGTTGTTTAATCTAATCAAATCAAATCACATGACTTGCAACGCATCGACTTTCGCGTATCGCTCGACGGTTGTCGCTGTCGCTATCGCTCATCACTTTTCGCTTGTCGCTTATCGCTTTTCTCTTATCGTCGCCGTCTTCGTTTACTATGCTTGGTGTTTGGTATTTGCGCGCACCGCTTATCGCTTCTCGCACTCGCTCGTGTCACTAAACTGAGTTCGAAAACGACTTCATCGCTCAGTTCGCCGCTGGTACTTCCTATATATAAGCGTTTTAGCCATATTATCGAACTTTCGTGGAAAAGTGCCACGCGGGGCCGACCTTAAAAATTAAATTTTTTGGTATTATTATTAACAAGCTTTGTTTACACAAAGTTTAAACCGACCCTTTTCTTACAAAACTTTTTCTAAAATTTGATCAAAACCTTTGTACAAAACGAAAATTTCTTGTCACGATGGTGTGACAATCGACTCAAGTTATTGCCGCGTGACGAGAAAAAATTTCGTAAAACGAGTTTTAAACATCCCAAAAATCTTTTAGTAACCTAATAAAACCCCACTCATAGCGCTGGTGTGAACATCGAAGCAGTTTAACGCGACACTATGGAAAGATTTTTCATAAACAAGTTTCTTCAAACCTTTTCGAATTAATCAGCTTTTCGAGAATTCAAAGCACTTTTGGGTCGCTTTTTGTGTGTGTTGCCATCTTTTGTATACGAATCGCCTTACTCGCTGCCATCGCCAGTCGTCGCAATGCTCTCGCTCGTCGAATTTCAATCGATCGCTCGCTTATTTCTGACGCTTTTAATCGCTACTCTCACTCGCATCAACTCTCGCAACCCTTCTTATGGACTAATTTTGGGATGAAATTTCCTAAAGCAGGGGAGACTGTAACAACCCGCACGTTCGTGCGTTGTTACCACTCGCTATACTCGTTACGCCTAGCACTAGAGATTCGGATCATAATGTAGCTATATCGCATACATCGCTATTTCGCAGTATTTTCGCATATACGCATACATTATCGCTATAACACATCGCATCACACACACTAACGCTCATGATGACGTTGAGTGAGGACCTATTCTACCCTCCTCGATAGCCGTGATGCGTCGCAGAGAACGCATATTCGAAACGAAACCCGGTTATTGTATCACAACTTTGAAATACGGATATTTATACGACCCTATGTGACTAATTATAATAAATATATGAATATGGGTATGAAAATGTGTAACCAAACTATCGCGACGCTTAACGAACAAAACGAAACATCGAAACGCCATTCGCCGGAGACCACCGATCGAGTGACCACTCGATCGGGTGGCCACCTGATCGGACAGCCACCCGATCGGACAGCCATCCGATCCATGGCACTCCCTCCCCTTTCTCATCTTCACCTATAAATAGCACTTGTCACATCTCTTGAACAGTGATGTGACATCTCTCACTTGACCAGCACGCTTTTGGAGCTTTTTCTCTCGATTCCTCGCGATTCTTGTAAGTTTTTCAACTCAAATCTTGTACTTCTTTGATCTACACACACTTCTTCATCTTTTTCACCCTTGAATCTTAACTTTTAACCGTGAAATCAATGTATTTGAGGTGTTCTAGGATGATGTCATCATGGAGTTCTTATGAACTTCAAATATTGGCCTCATTCCACCAAGAATAACTCAGATCTGAAGGATTTCCACATGATTTCACTACAATTTCGCATAGATCTAAACACCTTCAATGATAAAAGGATTGAAAGAAACTTTTTCAACTTTCAATGCACTCAAAACCGATGGAATCAGAGCTCGTTCTGATCTTCTACTCATTCTAAGTGAAGTGTTGGTTCCAGATCTGATTATGTCTAAAGAGACAACCGATTTTGGGTTAAGCATGAACAACCGTTATGGACAGTTAACCGATCGGATCAGGGTGATTCTTGTTCAATCGGATGACTTGGTTCATGATGGAGTTTCTGTTGTTTAGAACGTTATCACATCGTCTCGATCAAAACCGCAAACTTTCAAAACAATCAAGTGTCAAGACGATCAAGGCAGTTGGAATAGAATGCCGTCCCATCGGATTACCACCGATCGGATTGCCACCCGATCGGACAGCCGTCCGATCGGCTTGCACTCGGTTCCTCACTTAAACTAATTATTCAACTTTTCAAAGTTTGGAACGTCAAACGGGTTGCCGTCCGATCGGATTGCCACCCGATCGAACGACCACCCGACCATGTGATGTTTTGAACTTCAACACTTAAACAATTTTCAACATGCTCAATGCAGTGTTAGTTCCAAACGGATTACCACCCGATCGGATTGCAATCCGATCGAGTGACAAACTGCTGTGAACTTGTTCTCACTAAGTGTTCTACTAATCGGATCGTCACCCGATCGAGCCGCCGTTCGATCGATCGACCTGAAGGATAGAGATACTTCTCTGTTTTCAAAATGCTACAACGAAAACTTCAAAAGGCAAACCATCATACACAAACACATCCTTACCAAATGAGATGACAACCCAATCGAATGGTCACCCGATCGGATGACCATCCGATCGGATTTTCATCCGATCAACTGGCCATCCGATCGGATTTTCATCCGATCAACTGGCCATCCGATCGGGTTGCCACTCGACACTCGGTCACCTCTCACCGCTTATCGCACTGTTCAGCACTTACGCTATCGCTGTGTAATCAGGCTAATCTCAGACGCGCTCCCTTCAATCCATCATCGCTGTGAGTATACTCGAACCCCTTTTTATCGCATTTTGGGTGTAACATACGTTTCTATTAAATCGAACTTATCAAAACGAATTAATCAATCAAACTGTTTTCACTTGCGAGGTCCCGCCTTAACTAGTATAGTACTATAGCACCCGACGGGGTCTAGTTAGGATGAATAGCAATCGCAATCATAGCTCGAGTGACTTAGCTAGTAGTATCTGTCTTGTATGCATATATGTTGAGGTATCTCGTTATGTATTTGGTAATTTGCAGCACTTTTTAACTATTTTACGCTACACTATCAAAACTTGTATACTCGCCAATACTTTTGTATTGACGTTGTTTTAACGTAAGTTGCAGGTTTAGTCGCAGTCTACATCAAATCCAGCTAGGAAGTCTAGAAACTCACCTAAAATGTATGTTGTTGGATTTGTATTGTTCGAGAGGACAAGAAATCTGTGATAACTTATGTGAATGTATTGTTTATTAGTATGGGATAATGAACGTATTAAATACTGTCGCAATTCAGTTGTTATGGATTCTCTTGAGCAATCTGATTCGTCTAGTGCCGCGCCCCGATGACTTCGCCATCGGTTGGGGTGTGACATCACAGCCAAAGAAGTGTTCGGCTAACACCAAAATTTTATTTGTTATGTTAGGAAATTATCTACGGGATTACGTGCATATATTATTGTTTTGTGTTATTTGACTACTTGTTAGTTTACAGTATGAGCGACCAAGGACCTTCAGACGCTTACCGTCAGTTGTCCAACTCACCTAGGGACGAAGGAACCTCTTCACAGCCTACCCCCTCGGGGTATTCGGTTGATACCGAAGTAGGGATTTTCGTATTCAAAGCACAATCCGAAGAGCCATTCCCTCCCAAAAAGAGAGGATGGTTCAGCAGAGGAGCTCATGAGCGTAGAAAAAGGATGAGAAAATGATGTGCAAAAAGTAGTTCAAATAAATAAACTAAAATGAACCTAAATTTAGACTCAAGTAATAATAATCTAGACTCTCTACTTGACTAAACTACTCACCGGCAAGTGAACCGGTCGACTCTAGCTAAGAAAAGCAAGCCCGGATGTCGAACCCACAAGGACTCTAATTAATCACGTTAAAGACTTTATTTAGACTTGACACTGACACGACTTAATTATTGTTGTGTTTTAAAGGGGGGTTTTACTAAAATCCTAAAATTGGAATTGTAATAAAACTAGACTATGAAACGAACAAGAACTAAGGTTTAATTCAAATGAGATTAACGACTACCTAGGCTTGAATCCAGTTTAACTAGGAATAGATTTCTAATGGTACTATTGTGGTATGGAATCGGGATCGTAAAGTACTAAACCCTAAGGTATTTCAAGCTAAGACTTACCGACCTTCTCAGGAAGAAACCTAGGAAACCCTACAAGGCTGTTGTGAACACCGATTGTTAGACTTCCTCTCAGTCCTCTAACGACTCTAAAAGTGCCCTAATACGACTATCTACCTCTCAGCGCGACAGTCTAAGGCAATCCTAGATTCTAACTTGGTTTAATAGACACAGGTGCAATTAGGGAACTAAGATCGACTTCTCTCAAAACCTATCTTAGCTATATATTACACTGAGAACTACTAACTAACTCGAGCCTCTCAGCGACAAGTTAAGCAGAATACTTAATTCTAATTGAGTTTTAATTACTGTTTCTAAGGCTATCAGCCGATTTACCCAAAGATCACCCGAACCCGCAAAGATACGAATAATCAACACAAATTCATTATGTTAAAGACATCCACCAAAACTTATGTGAAACAACAAGTAATCAACAATCAAAAGTAAATACGCATATTCACCAAATCAGATATTTTAGAATTATTTACTTTCAAAGATCAATCCATAACAAATCAATAGGAAACCATTAAAAATCCAAACTTCATTAAACTACCATCTAACCTAGGTAGTAATGAAGGTTTTAGCCTGAAAACATGATGTCTAAAATAAACAAAACAAGTTCAAAACAAGAATTCATTGTAATAGTATCGAAACAAGAAAATAAAGAAAACCGGGAGATAAGACCCGAACAATCTTCTTTCCTATGCTCCGTGCTTCAACCGGATGATTCCCGCAAGCCTAAATACTCCGAAAACCGTGAAATCTACTCTGAAAATCGCCTAGGGTTTCTTGAATTCGTAAGTTCTTAATTAATGATGATTATCTTCATGATTATATACTAAACCCTAGGAACTAACGAATCTGGGCCGTCATACCACCCTGTCGCGTCGCGCGACGGGTAGCAGCACATGTGGTGACGCGACGCCACCATCATAAAATCCATTTTTTATTGTTTAATGCTTGGCGCTACGCGACGAACCTCCAGAATAGCCGTGGCGCGACGCCACGGGCGTTTTTTCACAGAATGTTGCGTCCAAAATTCAGCTCTAACATCCCAAAACTCTTAAAAATAATTTTAACTCTGTTAAGCTTGTTCCAAGACTTAGTGTTTCAGCAATTTAGCTCGGTTCCACTCAATTTTCAGCAACTTTATGTATCAAGACCTGGAAAACACAAATATAATCAATAACACACAATTCTAACTAAAACTAAACTAGAAATAACGGAAATCTATACAAACTATACACGAATAAAGGATGTAATTTGCAATACATCAAATATCCCCACACTTACTCTTTTTTCGTCCTCGAAAAAGAATTATGCAACGGAATCATAGACGAAAAATCACTTGGGTCAAAAATTATTTATATCTTATTAAAACCAAGACTTGCGTTAGTCGCGATTGCGAATATACTTGTCCCTTTAAACCCAAGTCCGATCCTAAGCCCTTATCAAGTGAATTTAATTTAAGTGCGGTCAATCTACCTAGGGCCTCACACTAGAATTTACGGTCCACCTTCTCCCACCTCAAGCTTATAGGACTAAAGAAACGATCACTGGACCAATTCCCAACCGTCTTATATCAAAACCAAGAGAGTTTACAATAAAATTTTTCTTTTTCCATTTTTTTTCGCGTTTCTCTTTTTTTTCTTCTTTCCATGAGCTTAGACGATGCTTTCCCTAACAAAGAGGCAATCCGACTGTAGAGTCGCTATCCCCAACTCGGATTACTTAAGCTTCGGTACTTTTTACATTTCTTTACACGGTCGATTTCACACACCCTAGCGGTAATCCGGTTGTAAAGTCACTATCCCCAACCCAGACTACATAGGAATGCACTACTTTCATTTAGTTTCTAGCTTACTTTTTATTTTTTTTCTATTTTTTCATGATCACAAACTCTAAGAGTTTTAACTTATAACGGTGCCCCTTTTACTATTATCGGCAGTTTTAATTTCCCATATCTCCCAAGCGAAAACCCACTAGCAGACCGACAATTAAGGTGTATTAGCTCAAAGGGACTTAAAACCAAACCCGGGCCTATCCACATATCCCTAACTAGACGCAAGCTCGATTTATTTTATTATCTTATTATTATTATTTGAACCCAATAAAAAATTCACCTTTTCTATCATTTTCCGTTTTAAATATGCAAACTTCTCATATCAAAGGACATTTTTCTGATTTTTTTTGGATTTTTCAAATTTTTTAATTTTTTTTGTATTTTTCTATATAAGACTCGATTATTTACATGTATCCCATCCCCACACTTAAAGATTGCATTGTCCCTAATGCAAGATTGGAAATACGACTCAACAAACTACCTAAAAACTACCACTAAACTACTAACGAACTAACTAAATAAATAACGAACGAAATAAAAAAAAAAAAAAATACAACAACAAAAAGGGAAACGACTTAGCTGATATGTGAGACTGTCAAAGTGGCAGTCGTTTCCACCTAAGCCCTCCAATTCGAAACGCGCTCAGCAAACAACTCTAACCTCGGACACGCGAACGAAAGCGGCTATGAATCAACCTATCAATCAACATCACAAACTACCAAAACATAATATATATATATATATATATATATATATATATATATATCATATCATCAGTTCAACACATACCAACCCAACCTCCCTAACCAACCTGCTTAACGTGTATAAATATCAGTACAAACCAACTAATATGAGGATAAAAAACAACATAAAAGAAAAAAAATCAACAAAAGATATAGTCAGCTGCTGCTCCTGCATCCTCATGCTATCCCCACACTAGTCCTCGTCATGCTCACTATCAGACTCATGACTGCTCTCCTCTCGCCCACCTACACCTGAACTGCCCTCTCCAAATACATGAATCGGGGGAATCGGATCAAACCTCTCAGCAGTACCAGCCGAGCTACCCTGCTGCCTCGGTTGGAAGAAATCGGGGATCCCCATGCTGTGCCTGCTCATGATGTATCGGAGGGCACCCTCCTGCCTATCCTGACCTGTCAAAATAAGGTGCTCCAACCTGTTGAACCTCTACTCCACATACACAGAGAACGACTCCAAAGTGATAGGTGCAGGTGGTGGCTGTCTGCGTGGGTACTGTTGTGCTATTAGCTCATGTCTCTGCGGTGGTTGCTGTCAGTGTGGAGGATCAATCTGAAGCATTACATCCTCAGCGGGATGTCCCTCTAGTGGCTGCACCTGCGGCCTCTGCCTGATCGGCTCCCAGCCATAAGGCTCCATAGATGATACTATACCGGCCTGCTGCAACTCCTTAATCCCAAATGTCACCGTCATGGGCCCCACATGTAGAAATTCGGGGAGATATTTGGTAAACACCCCCAAATTTGTTGCAATCCTAGTAATGTAGGGGCCCATATCAAAACCAGCTCGAGGACCACCTCGACGAATCCTACTAAAAGAATCTGCTAAGACCGTAGCCAGATTCATCTCCCTATTCTGCACTCTACACATCAAGATAAACAACTCTATCCAGTTTGCTTTGTTCTCCCCCGACTTCCGACCCACAAGTATAGTAGATAAGATCTTCAGCACACACCTATAAACCGGATTACAAACCGAAGTGATCAGGTTCGTAGTCGTGAACGGGTGGTCAGAAATCGTACTCCAAAACTCTCTCAGCTCAGTCGTTCCAACACCATATTCCCTGGGCTTAGAATAAGCACCCCGCAAGCAAGTAACAAACTCCGGCCTCTTTACTTCCTCTTCAGTATACAACCCCGAAACTATGGCAAACCTCGCCACATTCATCTCATACACCTGCCTACCTAGACTGAACGACACAGCTGTGTCCTGCTCGAACTTTCCCTCCTTGGGCATCCAAGTGCTATGAAACTCTTGCACCAGCTCCTCATACTGAGGCTCTATACACTCCAATGCATCAATCAACCTCTGACCCAAAAGGTCCCTCACCTCCTGCTTCGCGCCTATCTCACTCAACCACAACCAATCAATAACCCTGTGTTGAAGTAAATCAGTTTTCCTCAGTTTATCATACTTGTTCCATTCAGCTGTACTCGGCTCAAATTTCAGTATCGGGTGATTGGCTCTAAGCATTTTCATATCCGGGATAAAATTATATGAGTTTTGATATTCAATCTTTCTCAGTTTTGGATCATCGACAGCTATCTGAATGATCGGTGTCTCCTGTGGGACCGGATCCTGCTGAGGCGGATCCTCTTGCGGTGCTGACTGACTCGCGGCCCTCTTCCGGGCCCTACCGCTCCTTGAACTACTAGCCATGCCTGCAAAACAAGTATAATCAAGACAAAACAGGCAGACAATTAATCATAACAAACTATTTTTGGTGTTTTTAATTTTATAATTTTTTTTTGAAATTTTTTATATATTTTTTTTTATTTTTATAATTTTTTTTCGAAAAAGAAAGAATAGCCGTATAGCATTTCATTCGCGGCTAATTCTAAAAGAAATGGGTTACTTTTTACAATTGCTAAGTGATAGTTAAACTCGCCCGAATGGAGATTGAATACGGGAAAATTTAAACCACTTGTACGTGCAAGTAAACCCAAACAAGACGATGCGAAAACACTAAACAAGACTCAATGTACACTACCCCCCTTCGGCACTTTTAATTGTCCGAAATTAAAAACGAGTGCCTAACAATGACATTGAAGTCCAATCCTCGCTTAAAAATAATTTGCTTTTTAGTTGTTTTTAAAACAAATTAAGCGTCGAAAAATTCCGCCTAGTTAAAGGAGGTTTCTTTCGTATGCAAAAATTTAGTTTTAATTGCAAAAGATCGGAACTTCAAGTGTCAATGTACCATACCCAACCATTCAAGCATCAAACAAAACAAGATTCAACACCAACCCGACTAACATAACCACCCGCGCTCAATATCAAATGCAACTAATTACCATTATATGCATAAATTCAAACTAAACCAGCCACAATTCGTGGGATTATACTTAACACACTAAACCACGACATTGACTACAAAACACGACCCACATAAAACTGACTTGATAAACCTTACGACTAACTTGATTTCACTAAATCAAACAACCCTACGACTCGATACTAACAAGACGTCAACTCACGGACCGACTGACCTTAACTTGACTCACTCAACAATAGCACACACACAATTTACTCTAAACCCATTCGACAAAGATGACCCGACTGGACTGACCAAAGTAACGACGAGGATGGACTAAACCCTAACTCGAACAGACTTGAACTCGACTCTAATCAACAAATAGATAAGAGAATAAGCAAGAAACATACCTGAATCGTTGATTTTTGCAAGAAAAAAATTCAAACTTTTGTTTATGGGGTGTGCCGATTTGACCCAAATCAGCGGTTTACCGATGAGTTTGTTTGGTTGGTTTTGGTCACCGTGTAAAACAGGTCACGAGGGTGTAAAAATGGTTGAAATCGGTGGTTGAAATGGTGGGAGTCGGTGGGTGATAGTAGTTGAAGGGTTATCGGCGGTGGGTAAAAGGAAGAAAGGGGATTAGGTGGGTTATGGGGGTAGCTGGTGATTGAAAAGAGGTTTAATTCGATTTCCATACCGTCGCGGGGCGCCACCATGTAAGGCCTTAGCCGTGGCGCGACGCCATGGCCCGGTTCAGTGAAAAGGTTCAAATAAATGAGGGTTCAAAGATGTTTTTGGTGACCCTGATGGTGGCGCTGCGCCACCATGTTATGATTTGGTGGTGGCGCGACGCGAAGGACAATTTTCAACAGAGGGTTTCGTAAAAATGTGAGTTTTGGGACTTAGAAATTTTTTAAAATTTTTCCAAACCTTCCCAAAAAATTTTCTAAGTATGGGACTTACCTGGGGTGACTTTTTCTTTGCAAATTCAGCTCTTCAAGGGTACGTTTCCTACAAAATTTCTCAAACACACGAAACACATACACGAAAAACTACGAAAAAAACGAAAAATTAACAAAATTTACAAACGGTACATACTCTACAAATGAAGCTCTTCGCAACTCACTGTTCGATGAAGGTGGGTGGGTCCTCTAGAGGAATTTCTTCCTCATCGGTAGTATCAATGGGACCTCCCAAGTAATGCTTCAATCGATGACCATTTACCTTCCACACACCTTTATCAACTTCGTCATATAACTCGACGGTACCGTATGGAAACACCTCCTTTACCACGTACGGTCCGGTCCATCGCGATTTCAATTTCCCCGCTATCAATTTCAATCTTGAATTGAATAAGAGCACTCTATCACCTACCTTAAACTCTTTCAACCCTCGCAACCTCCTATCATGCAACGCCTTAGTCTTTTCCTTGATACTCCAAGATCGTTCATAGGCGGCATCCCTTAAAGCCTCTAATTCATGGATTTGGAAGAACCTCCTTCTTGCGGCTTCGGTAAGGTCGAGGTTAACGGTTTATAATGCCCACAAAGCTCTATGTTCTAACTCTACCGGAAGATGGCACGCTTTGCCATACACAATCATGAAGGGCGTGGTTCCTAACGGTGTTTTGTAGGCGGTGCGGAATGCCCATAGAGCGTCGTCGAGCTTTTCCACCAATCCTTTCTACTTTTTCCTACCGTTTTTTCTAAGATTCTCTTCACCCCTTGGTTAGCATTCTCTACTTGGCCACTAGTTTGCGGGTGGTATGCGGTGGAAAGACGGTGAGTGACACCGTAGCGCGCAAGTGCCTTTTCCGTGGCGAAATTGCAAAAGTGCGTACCACGGTCACTTATGATAGCTTTAGGAACTCCGAAACGTGTGAATAACTTTTTAAGGAATCTCAGCACCACTCGGGCATCATTAGTGGGAAAAGCTTGAGCTTCCACCCACTTTGAGACATAGTCAATGGCCACGAGGATGTACCTATTCCCACTCGATGAGGGGAAAGGTCCCATGAAATCAATGCCCCAAACGTCAAATACTTCAAGAACTTGGATGGGATTTTGGGGCATTTCATCCTTGGATGAGATGTTGCCGGTACGTTGGCAACGATCACATGTCCTAACAAACTCTATGGCATCTTTAACTACCGTTGGCCAATAGAAGCCACTATCAAAAACCTTTTGTGCCGTCACATTTGGCCCATGATGGCCTCCCGTTAAACCCTCGTGCACATGTCTAAGGATGTCTTCCCATCCTCTTTTGAAACACACCTCCTAAGCACTCTATCTCCACCTATCCTAAATAGGTATGGGTCATCCCAAATGTACTTCCTAGCATCCCTAAGAAGCTTTTTCTTTTGTTGGTAGGACATACCCCTCACAAGATCGCCGGTTGCTAAATAATTTGCCAAGTCCGAAAACCATGGCAAACCCTCTACCTCGGCACTAACAAAGTCTATGGTTTTGTGAGGGAAAGTGTCTCCTATTGAATCCTCATGAACCTCCTCTCTCTTAGGATCCTCTAAGCTTGACAAATGCTCGGCGGCCATGTTTTCCGCTCCCTTTTTATCCTTAATTTCGATATCGAACTCGGAGAGCAAAAGAATCCATCTAATGAGGTGTGGATTTGCTTCTTTCTTTTGGAAAAAGAAAGCGCAAAGCGGCATGGTCGGTGAACACGGTGGTTTTGGAAAGAACGAGATATGAGCGAAACTTATCAAACGCAAACACTACGGCTAAGAGCTCTTTTTCCGTGGTGGTATAGTTCTCTTGAGCATCATTTAAAGTTTTGCTCGCATAGTAGATTGGACGAAAATGTTTATCGACTCTTTGACCTAAAACTGCACCTACGGCATAATCACTTGCATCGCACATGAGCTCGAAAGGCAAGCTCCAATCAGGCGAAACAAGGATAAGGGCACTAATGAGTTTCTCCTTCAAAAAATCAAAAGCCTTTATGCACTCTTCGTCAAAGACGAAAGGTACATCTTTCTCCAAAAGTCGGGTCATGGGGCGCGTAATCTTAGAAAAGTCCTTAATGAAACGCCTATAAAAGCCCGCATGACCTAGAAAACTACGAACGGACTTAACACTAGTAGGTGGAGGCAATCTACTTATGGTATCTATCTTGGCCCTATCCACCTCTATCCCCTCTCTAGACACCTTGTGTCCTAAAACTACCCCCTCCGTCACCATAAAGTGACATTTCTCCCAATTCAACATAAGGTTTGTCTCTATTCATCTCTTAAGCATCCTATCAAGATTGAGAAGACATTGATCGAAAGTGGTACCATAAACCGAGAAGTCATCCATGAAAACCTCCATAGAAGTCTCAACCATGTCTTGGAATATAACAACCATGCATATTTGGAAAGTAGCCGGAGCGTTGCATAACCCGAAAGGCATGCGGCGATACGCATAAGTGCCGTAAGGGCATGTGAACGTCGTTTTATCTTGATCCTCCGGGGCGATTGGGATCTGAAAATAACCCGAAAATCCATCGAGAAAACAATAGAACTGTTGACCCGCTAGACGCTCCAACATTTGGCCAATGAATGGCAAGGGGAAATGGTGGCGTCATTTAACTTTCGGTAGTCTATGCACACACGCCAACCGGTAACGGTACGAGAAGGGATTAATTCGTTCTTTTCATTCATGATCACTGTCATCCCACCTTTCTTTGGGACGACTTGGGTCGGGCTAACCCATGGTGAATCGGAAATATGGGATATCACCCCGGCATCTAACAACTTAAGCACTTACTTCTTAACAACCTCTTGCATGTTCGGGTTTAGGCGCCGTTGAGGTTGCACCATCGGCTTATAATCATCTTCCATGAGTATCCGGTGGGTACAATAGGCGGGGCTTATGCCCTTGATATCCGAAAGTCGCCATGCAATGGCTTCTCTATTCTCTCTCAACACCTCTAACAAACTACCCTCCTCTAACTTAGGCGAAATAATGAGGGGAAAATCGGACCCCCCACCTAAGAACGCATACTCTAAGTGGGATGGGAGAACTTTGAGTTCTAATGGGGCGGGTTTCTATAAGGGTGTACTCTTTAGAATAAGTTTGATTTTTAAGACGGGATGGAAATGGAGCATGGGAAAGATCAACGGTGGGTGATGGAGCAACTTGTATGGGCCTTTTTCCTATACTTTTCTCACTTGAAGCCCCCCCGGTGTGTGCGGTACTTGCTGGGATTAACCTAGGTTGCACTTTACCGGGTGCCACCATTTCAATCTCCTTATCTAAGGGGTCCTCATCTTCTACCTCGGCACTCTTGGGTCTCACTACTTCTCCTAAGGTCCTACCACTACGGGTCGAAATTGCCTTCAAAGTACCAGATGGGTTAGGCTTTGTGTTTCCAAAAATTAACCGGGAGGTCGTTCTTGCAACTGGCGTGCAATATCCCCAACTTGCCTTTGAAGGTCTAAGAAATTTGAGTGATTATTCTTTAGGAATGTAGCGTGTTCTTCTAAGGTACGTTGGGTAGCCTGATCCTTAACCACTAGTTGGGTAAGAAGGTCCTCTATCCTAGATAGACTACTATTTGACCCCTCATTCCTAGGTTGAACCACTTGGTTTGATCCCTCACCTCTGAACTGTCCCCTGAACCTGAACTAGAAAATTGACCTGTTTGACCCGAACCCCCACTAGAATAGAAACCTCGCCCCCTGATTTGATATTGACCTGATGGAAAACCAGGGGGTTACCTGAAGAGCGATAATTATTAGCACGCCAATTAGAGTTACTATTGCTGAATGGGTTAGTTGGACCCCTATTTTGACCTGCTATATACTCTACCTGTTCTAGGATGAGTGTTGGGCAATCTACGGTGTCATGTCCACCTCTACAAACTTCGCACCTATCGACTTTCTTCTTAATTTCTAGCAACTCTTTGGTGATATAGTCAAGTTGAGATGCTACCTTTGAGTCCGAGATGACTTGGTTTACCCCTCGAGAAGATGAGGAAGTATTCACAGGATTGGAATTCTTGCTGGTAGCACTATGATCTATATCAGCATGAGCGAAGCTCTCAAAGAGATCATTGTAGTCGGCCACAGTTTTCTTTCCCATAAGATGGCCTCCTGCAGATGTGTTGAATTGTGCCTTACACTCAGGGGTGAGACCATTATAAAAATTTTCTACTAAAGCCCAATCCGAAAGCCCATGTTGGGAACAACGCGAGAGTAAAGTTTGAAACCTCTCCCCAGCTAAGTGATATGGTTCATCAGGCTCCATTCTGAATGAATGGATCTGATCTCGAAGGCGAGAGGCCTTCCCAGGTGGGAAATACTTAGCAAGGAAGGCATCTCTAAGTCCAGCCCAAGTGGTATAAGTACCTGCTGGCTGCGAGTCGAGCCATGTGGCTGCGCGGCCAGCAAGTGAAAAAGGGAAGACTTGGAGATAGCGGGCATCAAGATTAACACCTTCGATGCCGAAGGTGCTATACAGACGGGTGAGACGGTTGATATGTGCAGGCGCATCTTCATCATCACGACCGTGGAACTGACAAGAGTTGTTAATGGCGGTCATGATGTATGAGGGAATTTGCCAGGACTTGTCATTGGTGATTTCAGGGATGGTGATGGGTGAATTTGCGGTAAAACCCACGGTGGAACGCTGGTGGACAGTTTGGTTTTCGGCCATTTGGTGAACTGGTGGTGGACTAGTTGGACAGGATTGTGGTGGGGAGTTGTGGGGTGATGACTTCGGGGTGAAGTCAAATTTCGGTGGTTTAGATTGTAGTGTAGGGTCAGAAGGGGCTGAAGATGAAGTTGAGGAATTTCTAATCTGTAAACTGGGTGTAGAGAAGGAAGACTTGTCGATCGGCGGCTTCACTGGTCCCAGAGAACGCGTGTGGGGCATGAACTGCAAAACCGAGAACAAACAAGTAAGACGACTCCAACAAAAGACTCTAAAAATAAAAAGACACTAAAGTTACTTGGACTCCTACGACTAAAAAACACACAAAAAACACGTATAGATATCAGTTGAAATCCAAACAAAGTAATAAACGCAATTGCCAAGAATCCCCGGCAACGGCGCCAAAAACTTGATGTGCAATAAGTAGTTCAAATAAATAAACTAAAATAAAGCTAAATTTAGACTCAAGTAATAATAATCTAGACTCTCTACTTGACTAAACTACCCACCGACAAGTGAACCGGTCGACTCTAGCTAAGAAAAGCCAGTCCAGATGTCGAACCCACAAGGACTCTAATTAATCATGTTAAAGACTTTATTTAGACTTGACACTGACACGACTTAATTATTGTTGTGTTTTAAAGGGGGGGGGGGGTTTACTAAAATCCTAAAATTGGAATTGAAATAAAACTAGACTATGAAACGAACAAGAACTAAGGTTTAATTCAAATGAGATTAACGACTACCTAGGCTTGAATCCAGTTTAACTAGGAATGGATTTCTAATGATACTATTGTGGTATGGAATCGGGATCGTAAAGTACTAAACCCTAAGGTATTTCAAGCTAAGACTTCCCGACCTTCTCAGGAAGAAACCTAGGAAACCCTACAAGGCTGTTGTGAACACCGATTGTTAGACTTCCTCTCAGTCCTCTAACGACTTTAAAAGTGCCCTAATATGACTATCTACCTCTCAGCGCGACAGTCTAAGGCAATCCTAGATTCTAACTTGGTTTAATAGACACAGGTGCAATTAGGGAACTAAGATCGACTTCTCTCAAAACCAATCTTAGCTATATATTACACTGAGAACTACTAACTAACTCGAGCCTTTCAGCGACAAGTTAAGCAGAATACTTAATTCTAATTGAGTTTTAATTACTGTTTCTAAGGCTATCGGCCGATTTACCCAAAGATCACCCGAACCCGCAAAGATACGAATAATCAACACAAATTCATTATGTGAAAGACATCCACCAAAACTTATGTGAAACAACAAGTAATCAACAATCAAAAGTAAATACGCATATGCACCAAATCCGATATTTTAGAATTATTTACTTTCAAAGATCAATCCATAACAAATCAATAGGAAACCATTAAAAATCCAAACTTCATTAAACTATCACCTAACCTAGGTAGTAATGAAGGTTTTAGCCTGAAAACATGATGTCTAAAATAAACAAAACAAGTTCAAAACAAGAATTCATCGTAAAAGTATTGAAACAAGAAAATAATGAAAACCGGGAGATAAGACCCGAACAATCTTCTTTCCTAGCTCCGTGCTTCAACCGGATGATTCCCACAAGCCAAAATACTCCGAAAACCGTGAAATCTGCTCTGAAAATCGCCTAGGGTTTCTTGAATTCGTAAGTTCTTAATTAATGATGATTATCTTCATGATTATATACTAAACCCTAGGAACTAACGAATCTGGGCCGTCATACCACCCCGTCGCGTCGCGCGACGGGTAGCAGCACATGTGGTGGCACGACGCAACCATCATAAAATCCATTTTTTATTGTTTAATGCTTGGCGCTACGCGACGAACCTCCAGAATAGCCGTGGCGCGATGCCACAGGCGTTTTTTCACATAATGTTGCATCCAAAATTCAGCTCTAACATCCCAAAACTCTTAAAAATTATTCTAACTCTTTTAAGCTTGTTCCAAGACTTAGTGTTTCAGCTATTTAGCTCGGATCCACTCAATTTTCAGCAACTTTATCTATCAAGACCTGGAAAACGCAAATATAATCAATATCACGCAATTCTAACTAAAACTACACTAGAAATAACGGAAATCTATACAAACTGTACACGAATAAAGGATGTATTTTGCAATACATCAGAAAACTTCAGCATCAGCGAGCTTTAGCAGCCGCGAATAGAGAAATGAATGCTCA
This sequence comes from Helianthus tuberosus, assembly GCA_030545235.1. Classification (NCBI taxonomy): domain Eukaryota; kingdom Viridiplantae; phylum Streptophyta; class Magnoliopsida; order Asterales; family Asteraceae; genus Helianthus; species Helianthus tuberosus. The sequence goes on from CM060424.1 coordinate 140,551,935, forward strand.
AACACAGGATATGATCAATAGGAGACTAGCAAATTTCCATATCCTAGCAACCACAGCTGCCGACCCGAATTTGGAACAACTCATAGCACCCCAGCCGTTGCCACTATTTCCCACACAACCTATGGAAATTGAGCCAAACCCAGTAGACCAATTACCAATACCTGATTTTGACCCAGCTGAGATTCCTAGAGTACCAGCACCCCATCCCCCAGACTAATGACCCATGGTTTGACGACCACAGGGATTACCAACAACTTTACCCAATAGAGGAACCTATAGCACTGATGTGTGTAAAATGCAACAGATAAATTACATCAAATAAGGCATAAAACTAACCCTTTTGTAGTACTAATGTTGGAAAAAGTGTGCTTTTGTCTTTCTTTTGTATTTTCAGGATCAAATGAGCATAAATGAACAAAAGAAGCAAAAATGCAGCTAAATCTAACATAAATACAAGAAAAGAAATAAACGTGGCATGCCCGACCCCTCGAAAACATCTTCCCAAGCAAAAATAAGATATCAGAAGGCTGAACACGCCCAGTGCCCAGCGGACATGGGGGCATGCCCAAGTGTCTGCAGAAAAGACAAAAGCGTAGAAGCTTCTATTCCCCAACACGGGGGCGTGCCCAGCTCCACACAGCCATGGTCAACGCTAAGATTTGCAGAATCCAAGCAAATCTTGATAGTATAGATACGCTTCTACACACGGGGCCGTGCCCAGTGGACACGGGGGCGTGGTCAACTAATGCAGACAAACTGCATTTAATGAAGAAAGAGAAAGTAGATGGACACGGGGCCGTGCCCAATGGACACGGGGCCGTGTCCTGGCTTCTATGCAGGCTATAAATAGAGGTGCTTGGTTCACTTCAAAAACGTCCCTTGACAAACCACCTCTCTCCCACTTCACCCACTCTCCACCACCATCACAACACCTACATCCACCACCATCATCCATCATAGAGTGTGTTGTAGTCTCGGGATCCAAGATTGATAGTAAGAGTTCTTGACAATCAAAGGCCATGTTTGCCTAAGTCTCTTACATCACTTGGTAAATACAAGCATTTAGTGTAATACTTTTGTTTTTTATTCTTTTCGCACTTTTTATTTGGTTTTGTATTAATGACTTTAATAACTAGTTTCTTATGTTGAAGGTGAAACTTCCTTATCATTTATCCGTGGTGTCTTGGCGTTATTTTACTGTCTATATAAAATAAAATATTTACACCATTCATATCTCTACGGTCTATATAGAGATATGTTGGCTACCTGGTCGGGGGTTAAGGGAACGGTTTAGTAAGGTTCTTGCCTTGTTCAGTGTATAGATCCTGCAAGGACCTGGGTCAAGCTTACTAGGACCTCCTTCAATACCCACTGGTATTGGATGGCGGGGGTGCGAATGCCTTGATCCCCTCATATGTAAACTACTATTAATACATTAACCCGTCTACTTGGGATTGTATCCCTGCTGACTCAAACCACTTAGCCGAGGGTAACATCACCTTCAAAAGAGGGGCCTACCACATTACGCATTAATAACTTAATTAATTATCTTCCAATATTCCAACCCTTTAGGATTGTATTCTTGCTGACTCAAACTACTGGGTTGAGGGTAACGTCACCTTCAAAAGAGGGGCCTACTACTATAACTAAGATAATCTCTTAAAAAGTGCAAAAGTGCGGAAAACATCAAAGGTTACACTAAAGGCGAGTCGGATCCAAGTGATTCATCTTGTCTATCTGTTTTTATTTTATTTTTATTTTCATCATTTTTAGTTTTTATTTTCATGTTTAAACCTTTTTCTAAAATTTTGATTTGATTAGTCGTTGAGGATAAACCGGTACTAAAAGCTCTTGTGTCCTTGGACGACCTCGGTATCTTACCAACACTATACTACGCTCATGATGGGTGCACTTACCCATATGTGTGTTTAGTGTTAGTAGAATATCGTGTTTTATAAATTTAAAACTTGACTAAAGTGTTAAAAAGGGCTAAAAATATACATAAAAATATATCACACTCGACATGCATCTAGTTTTTGGCGCCGTTTCCGGGAACACAAAGATTTTAAGAAAGCTTAAAATCGACAGCCTAATCGGTTTTTCAAAACCTTTTTAAAACGCGCGCACATTTTTCTGTATTTTAGTTAGTTTTTGCATTTACAGTAGACTGAACACGGGGCCGTGTTGCACATTTTTTTCAAAACTCACAGATACAGAGTCTGAACACGGGGTCGTGCTCACTGAACACGCCCCCGTGCTGCACAAAACCAGTCACTTTTATTAAAACGCCCAGATACAGAACCTGAACACAGGCCGTGCTCACTGAACACGGGGCCGTGTCCAGCCTCTGTTTTCGTTTTTAATTTTTTTTTCTGGTCCCGAGACTCTATTGTGGTCTGCTGAGTGATTCTTATGGATTAATACTCAGGAGATTACAACTACACCTATGAGGAGGATGATTATAGGGAAGACTATTGCATCATTTGTGGTAACCCTCACTCGGTACAATATTGTGACCTCTTTGAACCATCTACTTCATACAACTATTATGAGGAGCCCAGGTACGAGCCGTCCACTTCATATACATCCTATGAAGACCCAAGGTATGAACCTCCTCCCTCATACTCATATTTTGATGAACCAAGGTATGAGCCTTCATACTCGTACTTTGAGGAACCAAGATATGAGCCTCCACCTTCATATGCTTATTATGAGGAACCATGGCGTGAACAACCCACCTCATATGAGTATTATGAAGAACAAAGTTACGACCCTTATCCATCATATACTTACAATGAGGAACAATGGTGTGAACAATCTACTTCATATGAGTATTATGAGGAACCAAGGATCGAACATCCGGATTCAAGCTTTGAGGATCCAGATCCTTACTCTATCACCCACATAGCCAATAAGATAATATAACACATTAAAACTATCGAGCGCTGCATAAAAAGAGTCCCGCGCAAGGGAAGAATTAAGTTGTAAAAAAGAAGAGATAGTTGAAAATGTAAAAATGGAAGAACAACTAAGTGAAAAGCCGACACATGAGTTAAACAACGAAAAAGGTGAGTCTGACAACGTTAAAATTCAAAAAGAGTCTAATTTTGAAGAAATTAATCTCTTGTCACCTTCTTTCGAAAATCATTGTTTAGTACCTACTCATGCTAAGTTTTTAAAAGAGTTAAACATTAACACTAAAATCGACGAAACGGTAAGCATTAAGTTAACAAATGATCAAACTTCGCTAATAAAAGAAGATCCATTTGAAATTAGCATTTCACCGGTTCCATGTTTTTTTCAAAATTCCTTTATTAGTAATATTACAATTGATAAAGATCTTTGTGTTAATATAATGCCAAACTACATTTTTGAAAAATTAAGTATTGGTATTTTTCTCCACTTCAAATACCCATTTTTCTATCTAATCGGAAGGTAATAAAATCAATAGGGGTAGTTGAGGATGTCTTGGTCCAAACAAATCAATTGGTAATCCCAACCGACTTTGTCATCCTTGATGATGCTCCTCTAGTGTTGGGACGACCTTTTGTAAAGACCCACGAAGCTTTAAAAAATCGGAAGTACAACAATCTATCTATTTAATTAGGGGCATTTAAAAAGAGTGTCGATCTTGAGCATTCAATGAAATATCCATTCGGCAATAATGACCCCCTAATTGAAAATGAAGATGAAGATGAACCACCCAATACAAGAGAAGAAATGGACCATTTTGTTGAAGAAGAGGTAGCCATAGAACAAACCTTTGTGGTTCTTGATCAAAATGAGCAACCAAATAAGGAGTCTCCTAAAGACCCACCTCTTGAGCTCAAAGAACTTCCAAAAGGTTTGGAATATGCTTTTCTAGACAAAGATGGTAAATCACCTGTAATTATTTCATCAAAATTAATTAATTTAGAAAAAGAAAAATTAATTACGCTTTTGAAAAAACACAAAAACGCGATTGCTTGGAAGCTTGTAGAAATATTAAAGGAATAAGTCCTTCCATGTGCACGCACAAAATTTTAATGAATGATGACTACAAATCGGTAATACAACCACAACGTAGAGTAAATCCAAATGTCCAAGAAGTGGTTAAAAACAAAGTCATCAAATTACTTGACGCCGGACTCATTTACCCAATTTCTGATAGTCCTTGGGTAAGTCCTGTCCAAGTAGTTCCAAAGAAAGGAGGTATGACGGTAATAACTAATGAGAAAAATGAATTAATACCAACAAGAACCGTCACAGGATGGAGGGTATGTATAGATTATCGTCGAATAAATGAGGCAACAAGAAAAGATCACTTTCCTTTGCCTTTTATTGATCAAATGTTAGAAAGATTATCCGGTCACAAATTTTATTGTTTCTTAGATGGTTTTTCAGGTTACTTTCAAATACCGATAGCACCCGAAGACCAAAAAAAGACAACATTCACATGTCCCTATGGAACTTTTGCTTATCGACACATGCCTTTTGGTCTATGTAATGCCCCCGCAACCTTTCAACATTGCATGGTGGCCATCTTCCATGACATGATAGAAAAGACAATGGAAGTCTTCATGGACGACTTTTCTATCTTTGGAGATTCATACGACCAATGCCTCAATAACCTTGAATGAATGCTATCCCGATGTGAGGAAACTAACCTCGCCCTTAACTGGGAAAAATGCCATTTCATGGTAACGGAGGGAATAGTACTCGGTCACAAAATCTCAAGCGAAGGAATGGAGGTTAATCGAGCAAAAATAGACACTATTTCTCAATTACCACCTCCATCCTTCGTTAGAGCTATCAGAAGTTTCCTAGGGCATGCCGGATTCTATAGACAATTTATCAAAGACTTTTCTAAAATCTCAAGACCTCTAACAAAATTACTTGAAAAAGATGCCCCTTTCATCTTTGACAAGGATTGCAATCAAGCATTTCTAACACTAAAGGAAATGCTAGTCAATGCACCTATCATGATAGTGCCTGATTGTAAATTACCTTTCGAAATCATGTGTGATGCAAGTGACTTTGCAGTTGGAGCCGTCTTGGGACAAAGAAAAGATAAGCATATTCACCCAATTTATTACGCTAGTAAAACACTTAATGATGCACAAGAAAATTATACAACAACAGAAAAGGAATTACTAGCCGTGGTATTTGCTTTTGATAAATTTCGTTCTTATCTTGTTCTTTCTAAAACGATAGTTTAGACAGATCATGCAGCCATTCGATATCTCTTCAAGAAACAGGATGCTAAACCACGTTTGATTCGATGGATTCTACTCCTCCAAGAATTTGACATTGAAATTAAAGACAAAAGAGGAGCAGAAAACACCGCAGCAGATCATCTTTCCCGCTTGGAAGACCAGCTTTGGAGGCAACCAGGGACGAGCAAATCAATGAAAAATTCCCAATAGAGTCCCTGGAAATGGTGGAATACCGAGAAGAACCATGGTACGCTGACTATGCTAACTACCTAGACCACATCATCAAAGAAAGAAATTCTTTGCCAATGTAAAGCATTATTTTTGGGAAGATCCTTATCTTTTCAAAATGTGTGCTGATCAACTCATCTGTCGATGCGTACATGGTAGTGAAGCAAGGAGAATTCTCCGCCATTGTCATGAGTGTCCATACGGAGGACATCATGGTGCCGCTAGTACCGCATGAAAGGTATTCGATTCAGGATTTTATTGGCCAACCATTTATAAAGACGCCCAAAGTCTTATAAAGACATGTGACGCTTGCCAAAGATCAGATAATATTTCTTCCAAAAACGAAATGCCACAAAATGGCATTCTTGTTTGTGAAATTTTTGATGTGTGGGGACTCGACTTTATGGGACCTTTCCCACCGTCAAAAGGAAACAAATATATACTTGTGGCGGTAGATTACTTGTCTAAATGGGCCGAGGCCGAGGCACTTCCAACAAACGATGGAAGGGTCGTGGTAAGATTTCTGAAAAGATTATTCTCTCGTTTTGTAACACCTAAAGCATTAATAAGTGATAGAGGTACCCATTTTTGTAATCATCAACTTGAATTTTTTTTAACAAGATATGGGGTCTATCACCGGGTCTCAACAGCATATCACCCTCAAACAAATGGACAAGCCGAAGTGACTAATAGAGGTTTAAAAAGAATACTTGAAAAAACCGTAGGGTTAAATAAAAAAGAATGGGCCGATAAATTAGACGATGCTTTATGGGCTTTTCGAACACCGTATAAAACAACAATAGGTACAACCCCATATAAGCTTGTCTATGGAAAAAGTTGTCATTTGCTAGTAGAAATAGCACACAAGGCCTACTGGGCAATTAAAAACGTAAACTTAGACTTAGAAATTGCCGGTAAAAATCGATTTTGCCAATTAAATGAATTAGACGAATTAAGGAATTATGCATACTCTAACTCTGAAATTTATAAGGAAACAATGAAAAATTTGCATTATAAACACATTAAACCTAATGAATTTCGAGTAGGAGATCAAGTTCTATTGTTTAATTCACGACTTCGATTATTTCCTGGTAAATTAAAGTCTAGGTGGTCATGACCTTTTTCCATCACCCATATTTTCCCACACGGTGCAGTCGAAATTAAATCTCGGAATGGAATTCCATTCAAAGTCAATGGCCAACGGCTAAAGCTTTATCAAGGATTCATTGAGGATGAAGAGGAAAAAATCTCGCTTCAAACGGTCGAAGAATGAAACAAAGGTTCAAGCATCAACATCATACCTTGTAAGTTACGAACATCGGGAAAACATCTAAATCGGTAAGATTTCTAAAACCAAGTTTTGGGAAACAGGGCACTCACACGAGCACTAAAAAAGAAAAAAAATAATTTTAAATTGCCCGCCCACGGGGCCGTGTCCAGCGGACACGGGGCCGTGTTCGCGCGACTGTCGGGGTAAAACCCCCTTTTTCCTTCAGTTTCTTCATTCCACACGCCCCGTTTCCCCAAAAACTCTCTGGTTCCAGCGAAAATTTTTGCAGATTTCTACGTTCCCCCGACTTCTAACAACGTTAAGGTATGATTCTACCACCCTAATTAGTTAGATTAAGTACTTGCATGTAGTTTAACATCAAAATTTGGGGAAAAATCTAGGGTTCTTTAACTTGAACCAGATCAAACCCCAAATTTTTGCTTAGATCTGTTAGTATTAGTATAGATACATGTTATAGGAAGTAAATCAACTTGTATTGTTTGTAGATTTGCCCGATTTCTCACAAAAACCCCAAACCCTTGTTTTTGAACCGAAAAAGATGAAATTGAAGGGGTAAACGGTTTGTTTTGGGAAAAACGGCACTTAGGGTTTCATTTTCATGGAAAACCGCCCCTACTGGACCAAAAATTTTCAAGTTTTCGGGACCGGGTCGAAAAATGGGATTTTTAGGAAACAGACGTCTGGACACGGGTTCGTGCTCAGCGAGCACGGTGGCGTGTCCAGCCAAATTCAGGCTAACATGGGGCGTGTCCGCTGAACACAGGGTCGTGTTCAGCCGACTGTTTTCAGTTTTCTTCGAAAATTTCATTGTTTCGTGCTAATTGTTTGGTGTTTCGTTCAGATGGCCAAGAGATTTACCAGATTCAACGCAAGTGAGTTGGCTGCTCAGGCGCGGTATGAGGTACTAAGAACTAGGCCCGAGGAAAATCCCCGATAGGTGTGCATGGACATGATGTCTGTCGTTAGTGACATGCAAAAACCGAAATAAACTAGTAGCTAGAGTAAGTCGGATATCGAACCAGAGGAGGATTGTGGAAAGTGTTATAATATTAAGTATTGATTAACTAAATCAGAAAAAAAACTTTATTGTGGGTTTGATTGATTATCTAAAAATTACGAACTAAAAGTGAAGTTTAAATCAGTAGGAGAGAAGATGGTTCCTCCAGATTTCAGGTTTTACAGTTAGTTTCTACTATGTGTTTAATCGTAACCTACATAGACATAGGTATTAAACTTGATTAATTAATTGTGATAACCAACGACTAAGTACTCCGGTCAATACATAACGGGAGGTTATCGAATGATTATCAATTACAATTTACAAACCCTAACCCCATGTCAAATATATCCCAATTACTAGAACTCTTGAGAACTGAATGCTTAGAAATTAAGGTTTAAATAAACGTAACTGTTTACAACCAATAAATCAAATCAATGGTGAAAAGCATCGAATGCTTAGATCACCAAATTAAAACGATTGCATCAAACACATAGTTTCAATTAACTTACAAAAACCCTCCATCCGGAGGAAACCACAAAAGACTAGCCGCTCATGTGGTAAGATTGATGCTTCTCCCCCTTCGTGCCCCTCGTACCAGACTTGTTCTCCTGCCATCGAAGATGTGTTGATGATATATCCTTTTCTTTTTTCAATCTTGGCCTAATTAACATATGCGTGTGTCCCAAATCCACCAAGTCTGCCGTCCCATGTAGTCCACCAAGTCGGCCCATGTGCCAATATATCTTTTATATGATGATGAATTAATGTCAAGCCCACTTCATGTCCACATGAGTAGCCGCCAATCTTGTATTGTCGGCCCATCTCTAATGATGATGATGATGTTGTTGTTGACTATTGTGTCCCTGACTCCTTTTCTTGTGTTCTCAAACCTCAAAACCTTGTAACATGATTTTATGTTGATATTGTGGTTATTAAAAAATAATAATCCCCAATATCTCAGCCGTCCAACATATGTGTGTGTATGTATGATCTAGATCTTGACAAACACCTCAAGTCCACGTGATAATGATATAATGATGTAATTTCCTTCCTTCTCGAACTCTCTGTCAAATTGTCATGATAATTCCTTTTTGTTCATGTAAAGTAATTAATTACTCCCTGTCATGTTGGCCCATTCTCCTTCGTAAGCTACGTTTTCAACCGTAAGCTACGGTTGAGACATTCTGTTTCTTTTTTTATTTCCCAGCCGTCGCACATGTTGGTTCCTTTTTGTCTAGATATCAACTTTCAAGAAATGACCCATAAGCCCCTCAACTTCGTTCATGCACATTTTTCTTGTTCCTTCGAGCTATCTTTTGACCCGAACAACTCCCGTGTAATGTGATATCTCTTTAATAATCACCCGTTCTCGTTCCGTTTCATCACTAACCACTTTAAATTCACCGAATTAAGTGATTAACCTGCAAAATCACAATCTCGTGTAGTTATCATATTCAAAGCATATAATCACGTAAACAACACTAAAATACGTAACATAACACACTTTAAGGCACGGGTTTGACTCTCTCCATCAGGACACTCTTGAGGCAGTGAACCAAATAGACCGCTTCAACAACATTGTCACCGGCCCACTACGAGCTGCTCTTTGCACTCGGCTTCACTCCGTACATGAATACAACATGGAATTTTACAGCATGTTCATCTTCAAGACAAGAGCGGATCCGTTTAACAATGAGGGGGTAGAGTTCCGTTGTGCAGGAACCATGTACAGGATCTCAATTGCACAATTTGGGGCAATGGTCGGGTTGTACTCGGAAGAGGATGCTGGAGAGGAAGAGAACATCGGCGGTCTCCGCGAGATTCCAGAAAATCAACGCCAAGCCGCTTGGGCTCAGATCGGGGAAGGCAACTATAACCCAAGCCGAACAAAGAGCACAATGTTGAGAGACCCTCTCTATCGCTACATCCACAGGGTCCTCAGCTACTCTCTCTGCCAGAGACACGACAGTGGTGGTGTTGTAGGGTTGCGTGATCTTCTAGTCCTCTATTGCATTCACAACCGTGTCAACCTCGATGTTCCATACCTGCTACTCCGTAACATGCACTTGAACCAACTTGCTACTCCCCCGACTCCTATCCTGTTTGGAGGGTGGATTTACCGCCTTTTCAAACACTTTGTGCCAAGGATGCCGAGGTCCTTTCAAAAGGGACCGTGGTCGGGAAAAGTGGACATGGTCATTTGTCGCTCCATGAACTTAATCTATGAAGCGGATGACGAGACGGTCAGTTTTCAAACAGTTCAAGGGCATGCATGGAACCCTCAAGAGGCTCTCGTCCTACACGCTCCACACAAAAGTCCTCCTCCCCAGTACCACTACCAGCCCTAAGGTGATCTGGGTCAATCGTCCTCTCAAGGAAGTGGTTTTCCTAACTTTCAGAGCTTACATGATTTATTGCAGGAAAACCTTATGTGCACCAGGAACACCTATAACATGGCCAGCAACACATACGCCTGGGTCGGAGTGATAGAAAGAAATATCTCTGACATGCAGGATGATATTGGGAACATTCGGGAGTATATGGCGGGCCACAGAGGGGATGATGATGATGCAGACGAGGACATGGATTGAGCGGGAGGAGTTGGAGGTAGCATCACACGGTTGGAGGTCTAACAGGTTAACCCTTATCCCTCATGAACAATTGCATGGCCCGCGTGTCATTTGTTGAACAATTTACTTCTCTTAACACTTTTTAATTTCTGCATTTCTTTTCTTTTTATTTTGTGATATGGATGATGAAACTTTGGTAAATTAGGATGTCTGTTATTGTTTGGTGTGTTATTTATTAGTAAAACAGGTACCTACGAGGCTTAAAGCACTAAACATTAGTGCTACTAAAGCCGGGACAACAGAACCGAAAGCAAAAACCTGTTTTAAATGATTGCAGATTGTCCACACGGGGTCGTGCCTAGCCGACACGCCCCCGTGCCCACCGCCTATACCTGCTGTTTGTCTAAATTATGCAGACTTTTGTCCAACACGGGGTCGTGTTCACCAGACATGCCCCCGTGTCCACCTTCTGTAAGTTCTCGTTACTGGCAATCTGACCACGGGGCCGTGCTCATCCAACACGGGGCCGTGCACATCCGACACGGGCCGTGTCCAGGTGGCCAGTAACATAAATTTTTGTTTTTAACACACCTTTTTACACATTCAATCAACCTAAAAACTTATTTTTGGGACACAATGAGGACAATGTGTAATTTAAGTGGGGGGGGGGGGGATGCTAAAACCTTGAATTTTGCAAGTCCTAATTACAAGCCTTACACAAAACTCTATTGGAAATGCTAAACACCCCAAATTTTTTCAAAAACTTTTCATTTTTTTACTTGTCTTGGTTTAATTTGGGAATAACAAATTCTAAAAAGGTTATATTTTTACAAATTTACAACCGATAGCGTCGTGATAAAAAGAACCAACATAAGAAAATTATGAAACGTCATGACAAATCTAGTTAAAATTTGATTATATATACTTGATCACATTAAAAACCCATTCCCACAAAAAGTGAGGTTTGAGCCTTTATTGAGCATACAAATACACATCTTTAAACTAAATGCTCATTTTTCGTTTCTTGTGTGAATAGCCGCTTGGTTTCTTACGACTCTAGAACTTGCCATGACGATACATTCCCGGTCCTTACCAACTTAAACCCGAGTAAGTAAATGATGGAGGCATTAGGACTAACCCTTTTTCTTTCAACACCATTATTTTTCTTTTTTTACCACCTACCCAAAATCCCCCTAGTTAACCCCTTTGAGCCTAAACCTTTTCATTTCTTAACCCACAAAACAAACACCCTTTACCCACCAAAAAAACCCTTTTTTTATTTTAAACCCTTTATTTTAGTAAAAAGCTCGGTCTTAATGTGACATTCCTTATAAAAAAAAATATTGATGAAGTCTAGCAATAAACAAACAAGTTCATCAAAAGAAACTTTGTTTGAAAAATGCTACGTTTGAATAAAAAGTCACAAAAACAAAAAGTTTTATGAAAACCGATGCTTTTACGCCTTTTCGCCCTTTTCTACTAACCATTAACCCAAAACCACCTACCTTTAACCCAAGCCTAACCCTTCCCCAAAAGTCCTCTTGATATTTACAAAGGCTTTTAGTTAAAAAGGAGGAGGATTGATTGCTTGGCAAGCATATGGTAGAAGTAAGTTCCATGCCGGTCTCGAGTGTTTCACAAAAATACATCTTCGGCCGAGTGTTGAGTGATCTCCCGTGAGGTATGTGAACTTGTATATAAATGGAATTTTAAAGAGGCATGTTATGCCCAAGTAAGTAATTTCTCTTATGTAATGTTCTAAATAAATCACAATGAATAGGATTGTAAATAACATAAAAATAAAACCTAATAAAGATCTTGGAATCCCGACACTCAAAACAAGCCCTAAAACTTCTCTTCTACCCATTCCATTTGGGAGTGTAAGCCACATTATAAAGAGTTTTGCTTGAGGACAAGCAAAGATTCAAGTGTGGGGGTATTTGATGTGTGTAAAATGCAACATATAAATTACATCAAATAAGGCATAAAACTAACCTTTTTTAGTACTAATGTTGGAAAAAAGTGTGCTTTTGTCTTCCTTTTGTGTTTTCAGGATCAAATGAGCATAAATGAACAAAAGAAGCAAAAATGCAGCTAAATCTAACATAAATACAAGAAAAGGAATAAACGTGGCATGCCCGACCCCTCAACAACATCTTCCCAAGCAAAAACAAGATATCAGAAGGCTGAACACGCCCAGTGCCCAGCGGACACGGGGGGCGTGCCCAAGTGTTTGCAGAAAAGACAAAAGCGTAGAAGCTTCTATTCCCCAACACGGGGGCGTGCCCAGCTCCACACGGCCGTGGTCAATGCTAAGATTCGCAGAATCCAAGCAAATCTTGATAGTACAGATACGCTTCTGCACACGGGGTCGTGCCCAGTGGACACGGGGGTGTGGTCAACTAATGCAGACAAACTGCATTTAATGAAGAAAGAGAAAGTAGATGGACACGGGGCCGTGTCTGGGCTTCTGTGCAGGCTATAAATAGAGGTGCTTGGTTCACTTCAAAAGCATCCCTTGACACACCACCTCTCTCCCACTTCACCCACTCTCCACCACCATCACAACACCCACATCCACCACCATCATCCATCATCCATCATAGAGTGTGTAGTAGTCTCGGGATCCAAGATTGATTGTAAGAGTTCTTGACAATCAAAGGCTATGTTTGCCTAAGTCTCTTACATCACTTGGTGAAGACAAGCATTTAGTGTAATACTTTTGTTTTTTAATCTTTTCGCACTTTTTATTTGGTTTTGTATTAATGACTTTTATAACTAGTTTCTTATGTTGAAGGTGAAATTTCCTTATCATTTATCTGTGGTGTCTTGGCGTTATTTTACTGTCTATATAAAATAAAAGATTTACACCATTCATATCTGTACGGTCTATATAGAGATATGTTGGCTACCTGGGTCAAGCTTACCAGGACCTCCTTCAATACCTACTGGTATTGGATGGCGGGGGTGCGAATGGCTTGATCCCCTCATATGTAAACTACTATTAATATATTAACCCGGCTACTTGGGATTGTGTCCCTGCTGACTCAAACCACTTAGCCGAGGGTAACGTCACCTTCAAAAGAGGGGCCTACCACATTACGCATTAATAACTTAATTAATTATCTTCCAATATTCCAACCCTTTAGGATTGTATCCTTGCTGACTCAAACTAGTGGGTTGAGGGTAACGTCACCTTCAAAAGAGGGGCCTACTACTATAACTAAGATAATCTCTTAAAAAGTGCGGAAAACATCAAAGGTTACACTAAAAGCGAGTCGGATCCAAGTGATTCATCTTGTCAATCTGTTTTTATTTTATTTTTATTTTCAACATTTTTAGTTTTTATTTTCATGTTTAAACCTCTTTCTAAAGTGTTAAAAAGGGCTAAAAATATACATAAAAATATATCACACTCGACACGCATCAGCACCCTATCCAAACTCTGACCCTCTGGACCCATATTTTGATAATGACCAATATATCAGGGAAATCCTAGAGAACCCGTACCCTTACGAAAAACCCATGCCCCAGTTTCCAGACCCGATACCAGCACCAGCCCCACCCATGAGCACTGAGAATGTGTAAGAACTCTGCACCTTTGGTGAGGAGATATTAGAAGGAAGTGAGAAAATGAGACTAATAGGTGAAAGGCTCGTCTGGAAATATGACGAGCGTAATATGCAATTCTGGATGAACCCATACCAGTAATAGTAATAATATATATATATATATATAATATGTTTGTAAGTTGAAATAATAATAATAATAATAATATAGACAATAGCTACGGATGCATACTAGTATTGTAATTTTAGATTTCAGTTCCAGTTTGTACTAGACGAATATATATATAAAATATAGTAAAGATCGCAATGACGACGATTTTGGATCAATGTGTTGTTGTGTGACTACTAGCATTAAATATTATTTTGTGATATTAATATGTGATAAATTTTTAAAATTCAGATGGACAACGAAGTGAATCAAGAAAACCAGAATAACGATAATAACGGAAACCAAGTAGATAACAGTGCCATCCAACACATAGTGGCACAAGGGATTATAGACGCAATGCCATATATTATCAAAACGGTTAAGGAAGCGGATAATTAAAGTAATAATGGCAGTAAACGACCACCTACTGAACCAGAACAAAGCGTAAACAATGGACCCATACTTCAAGTGCCCATTCCAAAAAGAAGAAGAACCATGTCTTATGGTTGTTCTTATAAAGAATTCTTGTCTAGTAAACCAATGGAATTCTCGGGCAATGAAGGGGCCAATGCAGCTCTACGCTGGATAGAAAAGACTGAGGCAGTCTTAAAAATAAGTAAGTGCGCAGAAGAGGATAAGATAATGTTTGCCTCCAATCTGTTTAAGAACTCAGCTTTAGAATGGTGGAACACTATCCTCCAGTCGAGGGGAAGTGACCAAGTCTATATAATATGGAATGGAATGAGTTTAAGAACACGGTGGAAAGAAAATTATGTCCTCCTAATGAAAAGGAACAGATAGCAAATAAGTTCTTAAACCTTAGAATGACTGGAGTGGATAGTAAGGGTTACACTACTTTATTCTTCGAATATGCTAGAATAGTGCTGATCCTTGCATCACCAGAACCAGTATTAATCTCCTGTTACATATGGGGATTAATTAGTGAGATTAAGCATGTAGTCAATGTCACACCCTAGCTTTGCGGAAGCATGGGTTTATTTTGGTGTGACTTCTTAATACCATAGCAAATATCATAACCATGCTATATGAAAATAAAACCATGATGTTCATCCATTCATCAAGTTTTTAAAAGTAAACACGACAACATTGTTTAAAAGTCGACACATGAAACGAGTTACAACCATGACATAATTAAAAACTTGTTCACGAGACATAACCAAAAGACATGAATAAAACACAGTTTAAGACTCGTAACCCATCCAGGCAAAGGTCACATTTCCTAAACTTGGATGAAATCATTATTCCTACGCAGCTTGATGGCATTGCATACCATGCCAGATCCCTAGTTTCCTGAAATACATGTAATTTGAAAAATCAACAAAAAGTTGAGCGAGTTCATGTAAAAGTGAGTATGTATAAACCTTTGTAATATGTCTGTATGTATGAAAATCCCTGGTATGTAGCAATTAAGGAAAAAGAGATCACCATTGGGTTGCAAAGCCAATGATATGTGTGAAGTGATGCAGGAAGACTCAAACCTAGCAGATTTATGCGTCGGGCTCAAAGTCACCCCATGGTCCGTACAGTGGACTCAGGAGCTGGGCTCGCTACACCCAAATAGATCTATCGCTCTTGACCCTCGGTCCTACAATGAGGATTAATGGCCCCAAGTAAAGCTTACCCACTCACATGATCTAAGTAGTAAACCCTCCTTAAGCTAACCATACTATGTATATATAAGTCTGTAACAATTGTCGCATGTATTTCACCCCCGAAGTATAAAACTGAAAACAGTAAAGAGAAAAGGGGGACATGAACTCACTGAAGTGCGTATCCAGAAACGTCAATCTCCAACTCTATCTGCTGCGTGACGACCTACACGTACTAATTCCTATTAGACGGATGGGCCGTGCCTTGGCTTAGGGTTTAACGTTTTCGGGGAAATAGTTAGACAACTATTTCGTATTCACACTTCTTATTTATTTTATAAGTATGTTTCCTTCCCAAGGATGGGGGTAATAATACATGTACGCGTTATAATTCCGATTAATATCTTTTAAGTCCCACTTGAAAAATATATTTTCAATCACTTGTCTAAAATATTCTAACTCCAAAATATATATATTTTTCCCAAAAATATTATATTTTACCTCATACAATTCCAAAATAATACTTTATCAAAATATACATATGAGAGTATTTTCCGAAATATACATAAGTTACGTTTTAAAGTTCGCGTTGTAACAACAATACCGGTGTAACTTAAATATTTATTTTTGAGAGCGTTGGTATTATTTTGGAGTCGTAATGTCATAGTGTTTCCAAGTTATATATTATTTTTACTCTAAAAATAATATATCTAGTGCACAAAATAACAAACCATCGCACAAGCGTTTTGTTATAAAATATATATTCTAAATATATATTTAACATATTTCATTTACGAAAATCCACCTCCGGCACTTGGTATTTTTGTAATAAAAATCCTGGCGAAGTTTATTTTGAAAACCAAGTTAAAAATATATTTGTAAACATTTGTTAGAAAAATATTTCTAAGTGTTAAAATTCTAGAAAATTTTCGCCAGAGTTTCCTTTGTAAATGGAGGTGTCCACGCTTACTAGCGTATCATTTTCTCTTCAAAATCATTCAAACAATTTACCAATCAACAATATACAAATTTATTCACTATTTTTGGCAAAATAAGACTAAATCATAAACTCATGAACTTGAAAGTGTGTAAAAATGTGTAGATCTTTAATTCATACAAGATCCGAGTTTTAACAGGACTAGTATTTTTCACTTGGTTCTTCCGAAAAACCACTTGTAGATCTTTAGATCTACAAGTTTATAACCTTACTTTTCAAGAAAAATTATGTTTATTCAAGTTTCAAGTTCATGGTGGATGGTTTCAACATCTTTCATATTTCTAACACTAACATCTTACTAGTTCATGTTCTTGAACATGATCTAGCATATCTAGATGATGATCCATCCAACTTTTACTAACAAACAACATCAAATAATCATAACTACACAAGATTTACATGATTTACCCAAATAACTTCTCTTTATCCACCCTTTAACACTTTATGTTTAAGACTTGTTCATGTTCTTTAGTGTTTCTTAATTTTTCACCATTAAATCATCTATTAACCACCAAAAACAAGATCAAGATGATGATTAGAAGCACTTACTACTAGCACAAGGCTAGGGAAGAAACAAGGCGTAAAAGTGGTGGATAAAAGAAAACTAGAGTGGTCCTTGAGCTTCCGAGAGCACCGAGCCTACTTGTATGATCCCTTGCACCTTTGAGTATGTGAGAAATAGCTAGAATGGAACTTGATGGTGGTGGTAGTATGGTAGAAGGTGGCGGCCGAAGGTGGTGTAGGAGGAAGGAGAGAAGGCTTTGAGTTGGGTGTTTTGATGAAAGAGAAGGGTTATCTACTAAACATATTTATAAACCAACTTCAAGATTTACCCAACATGCAAAGTGTTCCTCATTGTCCAACAATTAGCAATTACATAATCAAAGAAAATGGGGGTGTGGGTCACCCTAAGGTGACCGTCGCATGGGGGGGGGGGGGGGGGTATGGGGTGGGGTGGTGATGAACTAGTTACACTTCTAGTTGGTTTCCAAGGATATAGTTAGTGTATTAAGTATGTAGTATAATATAAGGTGTGTTAGGGTGTTCGGGGACCCTAACTAGCTCAGAAAAGTAAAAACAATGTATTTGGCAATATTTTTATGTTCCGGGTAAAGTCCGGTTGTTCGGTTGGATGTTGATCCGTTAAAGCGCTAAATAAAGCTTTAAAGTGTCTTTTATGTTGTTTTTAGTGACACATTAAATTCCCAACACTTTGGAAAATATCTAGGACTATTTTGCCAAGTTTTTGCACTTTACTAGCATTTTTAAATGCTGAATTTTGGTTAACTAGTGCAGAATTTTGCACTTTAAGTATGTTTTAGGCACTTCCGGGCACTCTAACTATCACCTAGTGACGCAGTTTTATGATCCTCACCTCCCTACACTCCCTACCAGTGTAGTACTTTATTCTCGGCTCATACTGGGCCTCAATATAGTGTCTGTGTAGGTGCTGGCATTGTCAGCATGTTTTTATGGTTATCCACTCACTGTGCTAACTGTGCTTTGTGCATCATGGTTGTCACTAAGTTTGTGTGTAAATAATAGAGTGACAGTATAAAGTGTGATGCATGAGTATGTATGTAACAGAAATCAGTAAGCAGTTTAATCACAATTGTAATCAAGCACAGTAATTAAGCACTAATGAAATATTAATTAATTTGTACGGATACCTGGGTTTGTGAGGGTTGTCACATTCTCCCCCCGTTAGAGAAATTTCATCCCGAAATTTTAGGCTCTGCTTCTAGTTGCAGGGGTCTTGGGAAATAAATGGGGGTATTTCTCCTTCATACGATCCTCACGTTCCCACGTGAATTCTGGTCCATGTCTTGCATTCCACCGAACTTTGACGAGTTTGACGATGCTTCTGCGCGTTTTGTTAACTTTCCAATCCGTAACCTCAACGGGTTCTTCAGTAAAGTGGAGCGTGTCGTCGATATGAACTTTGTCAGCAGGAATGATTACTGTCTCTTGTGTTGGACTCTTTTTCAGGTTTGATACATGGAATGTATAATGAACACCATTAAGTTCAGCAGGTAGGTCCAATTTGTAGGCTACAAGCCCAATCCTTTGCAGGATTTTGAAAGGGCCAATGTAACGCGGATTCAACTTCCCACTCTTTCCAAAGCGTGCCACACCCTTCCAGGGTGAAACCTTTAACAAAACCATATCCCCAACTTGAAACTCTAAAGGTTTCTTTCTTCGGTTTGCATAGGCTTTCTGTCTGTCGCGAGCCGCCTCGATGCGCTTTCGAATTTGTGCAATCTTGTCGGTCGTCTCTTGGACTATTTCGGGACCAACAAGCTGTCTATCACCCGCATCAGCCCAGCATAAGGGTGATCGACATTTGCATCCGTAAAGAGCTTCAAATGGCGCGGCTCCAATACTTGTGTGGTAGCTGTTGTTGTACGAAAATTCGACCAATGGTAAGTGATTATCCCAGCTACCACCCAAATCCATTACACACACTCTCAGCATATCTTCCAAAGTCTGAATAGTTCGTTCACTTTGGCCATCAGTTTGTGGATGAAATGCAGTGCTCAGATTCAACTGCGAGCCAAAAGCTTCTTGGAAAGACTGCCAAATCCTTGACACGAAGCGTCCATCTCTATCAAAGATAATCAAGAGAGGCACTCCATGACGTGCAACAATCTCTCGCATGTATATTTCCGCAAGTTTACTAGTGTTGTCCTTCTCTTTGATTGGCAGGAAGTGCGCAGACTTGGTTAGACGGTCTACTATCACCCAAATTGTATCATGGCCTCTGGGCGTCTTTGGCAATTTTGTTATGAAGTCCATTGAGATCTGCTCCCACTTCCATTTGGGTATTTCAGGCTGTTGTAGGAGACCTGAAGGTTTTTGGTATTCGGCCTTTACCTTGGCGCATGTTAAACACTTACTAACATATGCTGCAACATCGCCCTTCATCCTAGACCACCAGTAGAAATCCTTAAGATCTTGGTACATCTTATCCGCACCGGGATGAATTGAGTACCGCGACTTGTGGGCTTCATAAAAAATAACCTTTCTTAAACCACCAAACAGAGGAACCCAAATCCGTTTCATGAAGCATAAAGTCCCTTCCTCGTTTGGTATCAACTGCTTCTCCATCCCACGGAGATACTCGTCCTCAATATTCCTTTCTTTCAAAGCTTCTCTCTGCGCGACACGAATGTGTAATGAGATATCTGTCTGGACGATCATCTCCAAAGCCCTAACCCTTATGGGCTTAATCCTTTCCTTTCGACTCAGGGCATCGGCGACCACATTCGCCTTCCCTGGGTGATACTTGATCTCGCAATCATAATCATTCAACAGCTCTACCCAGCGTCTTTGCCTCATGTTAAACTCCTTCTGATCGAATATGTGCTGTAAGCTCTTGTGATCAGTGAAGATTATACAACGCGTACCATACAAATAATGTCGCCAGATTTTCAATGCAAATACCACTGCGCCTAGCTCCAAGTCATGCGTGGTATAGTTTTTCTCATGGATTTTTAGCTGGCGTGACGCATATGCTATAACCTTCTGGCGCTGCATCAGGACGCAACCTAATCCCTGGCGTGATGTGTCGCAATACACCACGAAGTCGCCCGTTCCTTCGGGTAGCGATAGGATCGGTGCATCACAAAGCTTGTCTTTCAACAACTGGAACGCTTCTTCTTGTTTGTCACCCCAATCGAACTTCTTGTCTTTCTGTATGAGTGCGGTCAGAGGTTGGGCGATTTTGGAGAAATCCTCAATGAACCTTCGATAATAACCAGCCAAACCTAAGAACTGTCGAATCTCAGTTGGCGTCCTTGGAGTCTCCCAATTTTTGATCGCCTCGATCTTTGTTGGATCAACATGGATTCCATTTCCATTAACCACGTGTCCAAGAAATTGGACTTCACACAGCCAGAACTCGCACTTCGAGAACTTGGCGTATAACTTTTCCTTTTTAAGTAGCTCTAGAATAGCTCTTAAGTGCTGTTCGTGCTCGTCCTTCGTCTTTGAATAGATTAAAATGTCATCGATGAACACAATTACGAACTTGTCCAAGTACAGCTTGCAGACTCTATTCATTAAATCCATAAAAACTGCCGGTGCGTTTGTCAACCCAAACGGCATGACAAGGAACTCGTAATGTCTATAACGAGTCCTAAAGGCCGTCTTCGGGATACTTTCCTCTTGTATCCTTAGTTGATGATATCCTGATCGAAGGTCGATTTTTGAATAAAAGCTCAAACCTTGCAGCTGATCGAACAGATCATCAATTCTCGGCAGGGGATATCTATTCTTGATAGTCAACTTATTAAGCTCGCGGTAGTCTATACACATACGAAAACTACCATCCTTCTTCTTGACAAACAGAACTGGAGCTCCCCAAGGTGAGAAGCTTGGCCTGATAAATCCTTTATCTAACAGCTCCTGGAGTTGCGTCGACAACTCCTGCATCTCCGATGGCGCAAGTCTATAGGGTGCCTTGGCTACAGGCGCGGTGCCTGGAACCAAATCAATGTGAAATTCGACTTGCCTTTGAGGCGGTAATCCTGGCAAGTCTTCTGGAAAGACTTCAGGATATTCTTTTACAACTGGGATGTCTTTGATCTTTGGCTCAGCAGCTTCTTTATCCACTATGTGTGCTAAGAATGCAACACATCCCTTCTGTAAACACTTTTTAGCTTTCGGGTAGCTAATAATTCTCAGTGGCGTATCACGCTTCTCTCCGTGCACTACGATCGTCTCTCCATCTGCCATTGGGATGCGGGTGGTCTTCTCGTGGCAAACAATCTCGGCTTTGTTACTTGATAGCCAATCCATCCCGACCACCACGTCGAAACTTCCCAATTCAACTGGTAGTAGATCCAAAGTGAACTCGTGTTCTCCTAGCTCAATCACGCATCCTCTGATGACTTCACCCGTTTCAACTAGTTTCCCATTCGCCAATTCAATCGAGTACGGTGCGTCTAACTTACTAGGTGTCAACCCAAGTATATTCTTAAATTCTAATGATACGAAACTATAATCGGCACCAGTATCAAACAGAATAGATGCAAAGCGTTGGTTTACAGGGAACGTACCAGTGACTACGTTTGGATCTTGGCGCGCTTCCCTTGCGCCGATGTTAAATACTCTTCCCCGTGCTTGGTTCAGTTTTGGGCATTCCCTCTTAAAGTGCCCAACATCTCCACAATTGAAACATCCTGGCCCTCGGCCATTCCCATTTCCATTTCCACCTTGAGCGTTATTTTGGTTGCGATTTCCACTCCCAGCTTGATTTACAAAATTTCCACGGTTCCCGTTTCCTCCATCATTCCCTTGCGGGCGATTTCCATTTCCATTCCCATAACCTCGATTACCACCATGCCCAGTACCAGTTCCAGCCCAACACGTATCCTTCGAGTGGCCGCTCTTCCCACATGACTCGCATTTTCTCAATCCGCACGGGCCAGAATGATGGCGCTGGCATGTATCACACCTGGGCAAAGTGCCCATATAACCTTTTCCTCTGCTTTCAACACCGATTTTGGCCCTGGCCGGTGTGCTCGATTCACCCTTCTTGCTCACACTGCTAATACCTTGCTTGAAATTGAAAAATTTTAGCTTGTTTTCCCCAGACGACTCCACGTGAGTCTCTTTCTTCTTTGGTTCCGAGATGGAAAATTTGTTCAACCTAATGGCCTCTTCAGTAAGCGCCACACTGAGGTCTATGGCTTCCGTGATCGTGGCAGGTTTGGACGTGGTAACCATACTCATTATCTGGGGTGCCAATCCCCAGATAAATCTCTCAACACATTTGAACTCTGGTGTGACCATGTACGGTACTACGTGAGATAAATCATGAAACCTTTGAACATATTCTGCGATCTTAGGACCGTCCATCTTTAAGTGCCAGAATTCAGTTTCTAGCCTTTGTATTTCAGCACGCGAGCAGTACTTCTTTCTCATTAGTTCTTTCAACTCGGTCCAGGTTAACACATAAGCAGCAGCTTCTCCTAACGTCTGCACTTGCAAATTCCACCACGATAGGGCTCCATCCAGAAACAGCCCTGAGATGTAGGTTACTTGTTGCTCGGGAGCGCATTTGCTCATTCTTAAGACAGAGTCTGTCTTTTCAGCCCACCTAACAAACGCAACGGCACCTCCTGTGCCGTCGAAATTCACGGGCTTATAGTCGAGAAACTGCTTGTAGGTGCACCCTGCACATACGTTAAAATTTACCAATGGTATTAGCGGACGTGTTATAAATATCCAAATGTATGGTAATATGTCTCAAGCCACTTGACATTACCATGGGGTGGATTGTTGTTACCGTTGTTGCTTGAATGGCTCCCGCTTGTTCCTCCTTGGGAGGCTGCATATTGAGCTATGGCTGCAGCAATGATCCCTTGGAGTTCCACCTCTGTAGTGGGCATGCGTACATCGCGTCTTGGAGGCATCTTCTAAAAGATGATCATATAGGTCAGCTCATAGTAAGTATAATAAATGTACATATACAGTATCATCCATCAACACACAACATCTCATGTTATAAATTAAAACGTATAACCCAACAAAGCATGTAGTGAGAATGTTGCCATTGAGCTTCATTAATCACGACCACAACAGTGTTTTACAAGTTTAATAGTACCTCACATGTCAAAGTAAGATCGTGGGGCTACATCACCCCCAAAAGTACAAATCTGTCTACACCTATCATATACAAAAAGCGTGATCACTCAAAAGGCTTCGTAAGCTGGCTCAATAGCGACCTTCTCACCAAAATATCGACCTGAATAAAACCAAAAATATGCCTATGCTGATGGCGGTGGAGGAGGAGGGGGGAAATGAGAGAAAAGTAAACGACGCATGTGTAACCAGTCCTCCTCTAAGGCACGATAGGCGCGCAGTAAATATGCTATCTGCTGCTCAGAAGTCATGAAACGAACGTCTGAATCGGGGGAAAGTGGACGAGGAGTGTGTGGTGCTGCAAATGGGGTCTGACAATGACAGGATGGACGTGGAGCTCTCTCCAAATCCTGAATACGACGTGTCAATGCATCCTACTGTATCATCAAGGAAGTAAGGATGTCCTCCGTAGAGTACCCAACATGGTACGGGTGGTACGGATCAGACAGTGGCATGATAGGGGGCGTAGTCCATAAAAATGGCTCGCTAGACGGTATAAAAGATGGTGCGGTAGGTGGTGCAACAGAAAGAAACTGAGGTGTGAATGGTAAGGATGATGGCAGCACGGGTGGAACAAAAGTAGGATGAGTAATCTGTGGTATAAGCTGGCTGCCTCCTGACATGAAAGGAGCGTGACCAAAAGGCTGTCGTGATGAACCCTCCCCAGGACGTGGTAGAGGGATGTCCTGGAGAAAGGTAATCAGAAGATCAGTACGATGAACATCTGTGGTGTGTGGGGGAATCAAGGGAATATCAGTGGGTGCAGTAACAGGTACTAATGGAGGTGTAACAGGTAACACAAATGGTGGGTAATCGTCATCGTCATCGATCCACCCGTTACGGGTGTCGGCGTAACGTGGATCTATATGAGTAGCAAAAGGTGCACGGTCCAACAGTACCGGCACGGGATCGGGAAACGGTGCATCAACAACAGGATCCTCTATCAAGGGTGGAGCAACAACGAGAAGATCAACAGCGGGTATATCACCAACAAGAGGTGCAGCGGCTGGTGCATCCTCATGTACAGGGTCATGCTCTAATGCAGGGTCAGGAGCAACTACTGGCTCTGGGGCCACAGCAGGCTCCGGGTCAACAAGATCCATATCGAAATCAGTAGGGATGTCAAGCAAAGGGTCAATAGGATCTACGGGCGCCTCTAGGGGCTGATCCATGTGGATAAACTCAATATCGTGGTCAGGGTCGAAATCAGGGGGAAAGATCGGCTCAAACGCGTCATCGACCTCGTGGTCGAACTCAAACTGGTGTGATGGACCGGGTGCGGCTGACATCGCCATGTCAGGGTCAGAAGAGTGAGACTGCATACCATGGTCGTGCGAAGACGCAGATGCCACAGACTCCAATGAGTCCGGGACAGGTGAACCAACAGGAAGCTCCTCTATGGGGGCCTCAGCGATGGGAAGAATAACATCAGCATCAATAGGGGCCCCGCCCTCATAGTCAGCCTCAGGCGGATCCTCCTCAAACAAATCGATGTCATCATCAGAAACGACAGCGAGTGGCATATCAACTACTGGAAAAACAGCAAGCGGTATGGGAGCAGGGATCACCGCAAGTGGTAAATCCCTGGCAGGAAGGCCATCAGCAGGCTCAACTCCGACGTCAGGCAGCGCGAACGGCTGGAAGTCATCGTCGTCTGTGCTAGTGGTGTCTGATGTGTATACCTCTCGCTCTGACGGAATCTCGTCATCTGACACGATCGTCATGGGGTCTAGGGTGTCCGATACTCCTGTGTCTGATGATGAAACCATGACGTCTGTAACACAATCACGTATATGCACATATATCAATCATGAAGTCAAATAAACATGTAAGTAACAATAAAGCAGACAAGCAATCCTCCTAGTCTTCCCAGACTACCCTCCCAGCCTCTCAGACTGAACTTCCTAGCCTCTCAGACTAACTCCCTGGTCTCTAAGACCAACCTCCCAGTCTCTAAGACTAAATCCCTGGTCTCTAAGACCAACCTCCCAGTCTCTAAGACTAAATCCTTGGTCTCTAAGACCAACCTCCCAGTCTCTAAGACTAATTATCCCCAGCCTCTAAGGCTGATCCTCCCTCAGTCTCTAAGACTGATCCTCCCTCAGTCTCTAAGACTGAAATATATAAATTTTGAAAAAAAAAAGTGTATTTGTGCCTTTTCTTTGTAAAAATGTTTTGTACCCTGGATCTGGACGTTTAGTGTATGCAATGTAAAAATGTTTTCGTGAGAGCCCTAGTGATCATAGTCTAGACTCGAGAAAGAATCCTAGTTCGCTATGATCGATGCTCTGATACCAAGCTGTCACACCCTGGCTTTGCGGAAGCGTGGGTTTATTTTGGTGTGACTTCTTAATACCATAGCAAATATCATAACCATGCTATATGAAAATAAAACCATGATGTTCATCCATTCATCAAGTTTTTAAAAGTAAACACGACAACATTGTTTAAAAGTCGACACATGAAACGAGTTACAACCATGACATAATTAAAAACTTGTTCACGAGACACAACCAAAAGACACGAATAAAACACAGTTTAAGACTCGTAACCCGTCCAGGCAAAGGTCACATTTCCTAAACTTGGATGACATCATTATTCCTACGCAGCTTGACGGCATTGCATACCTTGCCAGATCCCTAGTTTCCTGAAATACATGTAATTTGAAAAATCAACAAAAAGTTGAGCGAGTTCATGTAAAAGTGAGTATGTATAAACCTTTGTAATATGTCTGTATGTATGAAAATCCCTGGTATGTAGCAATTAAGGAAAAAAAGATCACCATTGGGTTGCAAAGCCAATGATATGTGTGAAGTGATGCAGGAGACTCAAACCTAGCGGATTTATGCGTCGGGCTCAAAGTCACCCCATGGTCCGTACAGTGGACTCAGGAGCTGGGCTCGCTACACCCAAATAGATCTATCGCTCTTGACCCTCGGTCCTACAATGAGGATTAATGGCCCCAAGTAAAGCTTACCCACTCACATGATCTAAGTAGTAAACCCTCCTTAAGCTAACCATACTATGTATATATAAGTCTGTAACAATTGTCGCATGTATTTCACCCCCGAAGTATAAAACTGAAAACAGTAAAGAGAAAAGGGGGACATGAACTCACTGAAGTGCGTATCCAGAAACGTCAATCTCCAACTCTATCTGCTGCGTGACGACCTACACATACTAATTCCTATTAGACGGATGGGCCGTGCCTTGGCTTAGGGTTTAACGTTTTCGGGGAAATAGTTAGACAACTATTTCGTATTCACACTTCTTATTTATTTTATAAGTATGTTTCCTTCCCAAGGATGGGGGTAATAATACATGTACGCGTTATAATTCCGATTAATATCTTTTAAGTCCCACTTGAAAAATATATTTTCAATCACTTGTCTAAAATATTCTAACTCCAAAATATATATATTTTTCCCAAAAATATTATATTTTACCTCATACAATTCCAAAATAATACTTTATCAAAATATACATATGAGAGTATTTTCCGAAATATACATAAGTTACGTTTTAAAGTTCGCGTTGTAACAACAATACCGGTGTAACTTAAATATTTATTTGTGAGAGCGTTGGTATTATTTTAGAGTCGTAATGTCATAGTGTTTCCAAGTTATATATTATTTTTACTCTAAAAATAATATATCTAGTGCACAAAATAACAAACCATCGCACAAGCGTTTTGTTATAAAATATATATTCTAAATATATATTTAACATATTTCATTTACGAAAATCCACCTCCGGCACTTGGTATTTTTGTAATAAAAATCCTGGCGAAGTTTATTTTGAAAACCAAGTTAAAAATATATTTGTAAACATTTGTTAGAAAAATATTTCTAAGTGTTAAAATTCTAGAAAAATTTCGCCAGAGTTTCCTTTGTAAATGGAGGTGTCCACGCTTACTAGCGTATCATTTTCTTTTCAAAATCATTCAAACAATTTACCAATCAACAATATACAAATTTATTCACTATTTTTGGCAAAATAAGACTAAATCATAAACTCATGAACTTGAAAGTGTGTAAAAATGTGTAGTAAGTTACTAACATATCTAGTAGGTCTTGTTATCTTTAAAAATAAGATTAGTTTCTTAAAAACTTTATTTTTAAAGAATATGAAGTTTCACAACTTCTAGTCAAGATTCTCAAAAATGTTTCTTTGTTACACTTTCTTGTTACACAAGTGCTTATACACTTGTTTACCTTCTAAAAATAATTTTAATTCATACAAGATCCGGGTTTTCACAAGACTAGTATTTTTCACTTGGTTCTTCCGAAAAACCACTTGTAGATCTTTATATCTACAAGTTTATAACCTTACTTTTCAAGAAAAATTATGTTTATTCAAGTTTCAAGTTCATGGTGGATGGTTTCAACATCTTTCATATTTCTAACACTAACATCTTACTAGTTCATGTTCTTGAACATGATCTAGCATATCTAG
This sequence comes from Helianthus tuberosus, assembly GCA_030545235.1. Taxonomy (NCBI): domain Eukaryota; kingdom Viridiplantae; phylum Streptophyta; class Magnoliopsida; order Asterales; family Asteraceae; genus Helianthus; species Helianthus tuberosus. The sequence goes on from CM060424.1 coordinate 140,579,646, forward strand.
ATGATGATCCATCCAACTTTTACTAACAAACAACATCAAATAATCATAACTACACAAGATTTACATGATTTACCCAAATAACTTCTCTTTATCCACCCTTTAACACTTTATGTTTAAGACTTGTTCATGTTCTTTAGTGTTTCTTAATTTTTCACCATTAAATCATCTATTAACCACCAAAAACAAGATCAAGATGATGATTAGAAGCACTTACTACTAGCACAAGGCTAGGGAAGAAACAAGGCGTAAAAGTGGTGGATAAAAGAAAACTAGAGTGGTCCTTGAGCTTCCGAGAGCACCGAGCCTACTTGTATGATCCCTTGCACCTTTGAGTATGTGAGAAATAGCTAGAATGGAACTTGATGGTGGTGGTAGTATGGTAGAAGGTGGCGGCCGAAGGTGGTGTAGGAGGAAGGAGAGAAAGCTTTGAGTTGGGTGTTTTGATGAAAGAGAATGGTTATCTACTAAACATATTTATAAACCAACTTCAAGATTTACCCAACATGCAAAGTGTTCCTCATTGTCCAACAATTAGCAATTAAATAATCAAAGAAAATGGGGGTGTGGGTCACCCTAGGGTGACCGTCGCATGGGGGGCGGGGGTATGTGTAACGCCCTAACATGTTTTAACCAAATTTAACCAATTTTAACGCAGCGGAAAATGCATACTAAAAATTTCTTTCATGATATTCTTTCTTTCACTTAAATACATTAATCCCATTTCATAAATTAATTAAAAACTATCATACGTATATAGAATTAAATGACCACATACACACCCACGTACAATCCATGTCTTGACTCGATCTTCAACCGCGTACACATCTTGCGCAATCATTTATAAACCTGAACGACCTGCAGTCACCAAAACCAATTACTTCATTAGCAACCGGTGACATAATATATATACTTTAAAACGTGCATAATCAAGCATCAACATCTCTTATTCTCGTTCATATAAGTCCATTCGTCCATCCATTCGGACACTCTCGTCTGACTTCCATACTTAACCTTCATTCTCCATTATTAGTATACCTGCACTTCCATTTCATTTTTAACAGAAAACAATTAGCATCATTATACTTTCCTATCACTTTCGACTCCTTTTTCCGTAAACTTACCTATTTACTGCCATTGTTAATACTTTCTCACATGTATCACAATAATCATCATACTACAATATATTTTACATCTAAAGTGTAAGTCCGGGATTTACTTACCTTACGCGTCCGTATTTGCATTCGCTTACTTGAGTCTTCTTGTCCCGTTAGCCTTCCATGCTCCCATCCATCATGACATGATTCCTATACTTTCATGTCATTACATTTACATCCTTATTAGCATACATGATTATTCATATGAACGATCATATCAAGTTCATATCTCACATATGTATTTCATTAGTCGATTCAAACAAGCATATAGCATACTCAACATCATCATAACACAACCTTCACATATTATTGTCATTTAGACATTTCATCAAACACATGGTGTGCGTACTACTTCCTAGGCACCATGTACAACTAGTTTATGCATAATCTTCCTAATTCATTCATATTTCATCAAATCTTCTTACTTATTAACAAATACCATTAACACATAAACATCAAACATATCAACACCATATTTCTTTCGATTCATTTAACAATAGTTCACCATAACACAACATAATTTATGAATATTGAACAAGGATTGTACATGATGAACACCCATGTCATCTTAATCATCCAACTAGTGGGTTTACATCCTTAAACATCAAAATAGTCAAAATTATGCATAACACATGTTCCCTATAATGATGTTAACACATATTCATGCTCAATTTCATACAATTTCGTGGATTGATCATAACCCACTTCTTACAATATCATCAAATCTTAAATTACAACTTACCACATGTTTGCTAGGGCTAGATTATCAAGAAAACGAGTTCATGCATCGGATTTGAGACTAATCTCCTTGTCAATTTGAAGCTTTCTTGTGAACTAGGGTTTACACCCATTCTTTCTTCCTCCTGCTCGATCTCACGCACACACAGTGTGTGTGAGATTCTTGTTTTAATTAAACTCATATTCAATTTTGGCAATCTTAGTCCCTCATGTTCTCTCTCTTATTTATAATTGGCACAACTCTCATTCTCTAATTGTTTCTACCATGCTTTTAACTAGGATAAATAACCTAGTTATTTATTTCTTGATGTGCCATATCATAACATTTAACGAATATAAACATTCGGGTTTTGGGGTGTTACAGTATGGGATGGGGTGGTGATGAACTAGTTACACTTCTAGTTGGTTTCCAAGGATATAGTTAGTGTATTAAGTATGTAGTATAATATAAGGTGTGTTAGGGTGTTCGGGGACCCTAACTAGCTCAGAAAAGTAAAAACAATGTATTTGGCAATATTTTTATGTTCCAGGTAAAGTCCGGTTGTTCGGTTGGATGTTGATCCGTTAAAGCGCTAAATAAAGCTTTAAAGTGTCTTTTATGTTGTTTTTAGTGACACATTAAATTCCCAACACTTTGGAAAATATCTAGGACTATTTTGCCAAGTTTTTGCACTTTACTAGCATTGTTAAATGCTGAATTTTGGTTAACTAGTGCAGAATTCTGCACTTTAAGTATGTTTTAGGCACTTTCGGGCACTCTAACTATCACCTAGTGACGCAGTTTTATGATCCTCACCTCCCTACACTCCCTACCAGTGTAGTACTTTATTCCCGGCTCATACTGGGCCTCAATATAGTGTCTGTCTAGGTGCTGGCATTGTCAGCATGTTTTTATGGTTATCCGCTCACTGTGCTAACTGTGCTTTGTGCATCATGGTTGTCACTAAAGTTTGTGTGTAAATAATAGAGTGACAGTATAAAGTGTGATGCATGAGTATGTATGTAACAGAAATCAGTAAGCAGTTTAATCACAATTGTAATCAAGCACAGTAATTAAGCACAGTAATTAAGCACTAATGAAATATTAATTAATTTGTACGGATACCTGGGTTTGTGAGGGTTGTCACAGTCAAGGCAGCTAGACCACAAACCGTAGAAGAAGCTGTAGAACTAGCAAATACCTTGGCTGATGAATTAGTGCATACACAAGAAGAAAACCAGAAGAGGAACCTAGCTAAAAGGCTTACCCAGGAATTTCGCTACGGTAATTCCAACCGTGGGAAAAACATAGGTTCTACCTCTGCACCTTATGGTAAGGCTTGCAAGAAAAAGCATTCAGGAAAATGCTCCACCTACTGTAATTTCTGCAAGATACCAGTACACAAGGAAGAAGACCGTAGGAAGTAACCCAGTAACGGAGTATGCTTCAATTGTGGAGAAACAGCATGAACAACAAGAATACTAAGAATGCTAGAGCATTTGTTCTGACTGTAGAAGAAGCTAAGATGATTCCGGTAGTGATTGCCAGTACGTTTTTAGTTAATGATGTTTTTGCTAAAGTATTATTTGACTCTGGTGCGAACCAAAGTTTTATTAATACTTCATTTTGCAAACTTCTCAACCAACCATTAACTAAACTCCCACAAGAATGTCTAGTAGAAACAGCAAATGGGGAAACCATTAAGATCACTGAAATCTTGCAGGGAGCAAGAATATAATTTTTAAACCAAAAGTTTATTGCAAACCTTTACCCAATGAATCTGGCAGGATTTGATGTGGTGTTAGGAATGGATTGGTTAGTAGCCAATAAAGCCAGTATTCTATGTGATCAAAAGTCAATCCAAGTAAGTTCACCAAAAGGTGAAAAGATCATAATTAAAGGAGATAAGCCATCTAGATCCACAAAATTCATCTCTGTGATGAAAACAATCAGTTATGTTAGAAAAGGATCATTAGTGTATTTGATTTCCATAATCATTAACACTAAAGGAAAGGAATTGAAAGATATTCCCGTAGTATCTCAGTTTCCAGATGTGTTTCCAGAAGAATTACCAGGACTACCGCCAGATAGGGAAGTTAAATTCAGATTCATCTGCTACCAGGAACAACACCAATTGCCAAAGCACCCTACCGTTTGGCACCAGCAGAAATGCAAGAATTAAAGAAACAACTGGACCAATTTTGTTTGTCAAAAAGAAAGACGGGTCAATGCATATGTGCATTGATTACCGTGAATTGAATAAGGTCAAGATTAAAAATCGGTACGCATGACCAAGAATCGATGATCTGTTTGATCAATTGCAAAGAGCTCGATTTTTCTCTAAGATCGATTTACGCTCAGGATACCATCAACTAAAAGTACAGGAAGCGGACATTCCTAAGACCACTTTCAGAACAAGGTATGGCCATTATGAATTTACTGTCATGCCATTTGGTTTAACCAATTCCCCAGCCGTATTTATGGACATGATGAACCGAATATGTAAGCCATATTTGGATAAATTCATAATTGTCTTTATAGATGATATTCTCATTTACTCTAAGAGTATAGAGGAACATGCAGCGCATCTGCATGCACTCTTAAATTTGCTGAGAAAAGAAAAGCTTTATGCTAAGTTTTCAAAATGTGAATTTTGGTTAGAAGAAGTGCAGTTTCTTGGACATTTAGTCAATCATGAAGGAATTCATGTGGATCCCACAAAGATTGAGGCGATTACTAAATGGAAAACCCCTGAATTGCCAACAGAGGTTAGAAGTTTTCTAGGACTGGCCAGTTATTATAGACGATTTATTAAAGATTTTTCTAGAATAGTCATTCCCTTAACAAGAAGAAGAAGCATTTAGAATTCTTAAGCAAAGACTAACCAACGCACCCATACTAGCGTTACTAGAAAGAAATGAAGATTTTGTAGTCTATTGTGACGCTTTTAAGTTAGGTTATGGATGTGTATTGATGCAACGTCAAAAGGTTATAGCGTATGCATCTAGACAACTTAAGAATCATGAAGAGAATTATTGAACGCTTGATTTAGAATTAGGAGCCATAATTTTTGCCCTGAAAATTTGGAGACATTACCTTTACGGTAGTAAGTTTACCATTTTCATCGATCATAAGAGTTTAAGATATGTTTTCGGGCAAAAGGAGTTAAATATGAGACAAAGATGGAAATTCTTAGTGATTACGATTGTAATATCCAGTTTCATGCAGGAAAGGCTAATGTAGTTGTAGACGCTTTAAGTCGAAAGTATCATGAAAAGCCAAAAAGAGTATGTTCTCTTAAATTAAATCTACAAGTAGATTTAAATGACCAGATTAGAAAAGCACAGGAATCAGTAATCAAGGATGATACTAAGAAATTGAAATGAATGATTAAGGAATTAAAACAAGGAACAGATGGAATTTGGAAATTCCATAAGAAAAGGATGTGAATACCTAAACTAGGAAACTTACGCCACCGTATATTAGAGGAAGCCCATAAATCTAAGTATACGATGCATCCTGGAAGTGATAAAATGTACCAAGATTTAAGAAAGAATTTTTGGTGGATAGGAATAAAAAAGGATATAGCAGCTTATGTTGCCAAATGTCTAACTTGTTCATAAGTTAAAGCTGAACATCATAAACCCTCAGGTTTGTTGCAACAGTTAGAAATGCCAGTATGAAAATGAGAATTGATAACAATGGATTTTGTTACCAAATTACCCAAGACAAGAAAAGGTAATGATACAATCTGGGTGATTGTAGACAGGCTAACTAAGACAACTCATTTCTTACCAATGAATGAAACTTTCTGCATGGAACAACTAGCCAAGTTGTATGTAAATGAAATAGTTTCACTACATGGAATACCTTTATCAATTGTTTCTGATAGAGATAGCCGTTTTACCTCTCATTTTTTGACAACTTTCCAAAAAGCAATGGGAACCAAGTTAAATCTAAGCACTGCTTATCATCCTCAAACGGACGGACAAAGCGAAAGGATAATTTAGACAATGGAGGATATGCTTAGAGCTTGTGTAATTGATTTCGGGGTAATTGGGACGATCATCTACCATCAATAGAGCTTTCCTACAACAACAGCTATCATACCAGTATCAATGCTGCACCATTCGAAGCACTTTATGAACGAAAGTGCCGAACTCCAGTTTATTGGGCAGAAATTGGAGAAAAACAACTATCTGGACCTGAGATAGTACAAGAAACAACAGACAAGATTGTTCAAGTCAAGGAAAGACTAAAAGCAGCACGCGATCGACAGAAGAGTTATGCTGATAACAGGCGAAAACCTTTAGAATTTCATGTAATTAAAAGTTTCTCCTTGGAAAGGAGTGGTGAGATTCGTCAAAAGGGTAAAGTTAAGCCCCAGGTACATTGGACCTTTTGAGATTATTAAAAGAATATGACTTGTAGCTTACCAGCTACAACTGTCAGAGGAAATGGCAGGAATACATGATGTATTTCACGTATGTAATCTCAAAAAGTGTCTAGCCGATGAATCACTAGTAGCCTCTTAAAGATATAGAGGTAAATGAGAAGCTTAAATTTGTAGAAAAGCCTCTACAGATTGAAGACAGAAAAGTCAAGAATCTCAAACACAAGAGACTAGTTCTAGTCAAAGTAAAATGGGATTCCAAAAGAGGACCATAATACACATGGGAGCTTGAATTAGAGATGTAAAGTAAATATCCACACCTATTCCAGTAGACCTCGAGGACGAGTTCTAAAACAAGGTGGGGAGGATATAACAACCCACCAAAATTATTTCCGACACCCCTAATATATTTAGAACATCCCTATACGTCCTAAAATACACCCCGTATACGAGAAATGGCCCTAAATACCTTTAATTGTGCAAAAATAAAATAAAAACAAAGAAATTAGGGCGCTCGCGGGCCGCGAAGACCTTGTCTTCAGGCTACGTGGGGCGCGACAGCTCTAGATCAAGGCGAAACCCTAGCGTGCCACGTGTCATGATCGTGTCGAGTCTATGGGTCTGAATCAGCGCAGTAGGCCCTACTGTGCCTACGTCGCGGGGTGCGAAGGCCCATTGTGTGTTCTACGCGGGCTGCGAGGAAGTGGCCGAACTGCCCTATATAAGGAGGCCATCAGCCTTCAGTCCTAACTCGCTCAAAACCTTTCTTTCTCTCTCAATTTCTACGTAGCAATTATAAAACCCGGGCATTATACCCCCCCCCCCTAAATAACGAAGTTCTGCCTCGTTGTAAGTATCATAACCCCGGGTTACGTATTAGATACGCTGCCCGATTGATCTAGGACTCCGTAACGGCTGTCGAGGCTCTACCCGACGTAGTCGTTGGAGTTCTGTCTCGGGGAGGGTATAACTAATGTAAATATTAGGTTATTATACTAACGCGTGTGCATTGTGTAATTAATAGATAATCACCAGGAAATCATAAAGGAACACCCTAAAGTAGCAATGTGAGTAATCTCCTTTTTGTGAACCTTTTTTAAAACTGTTTTTACAAAACCTAAAATGTTTTACATTATATTAAACAGTGATTGAGTATTTGTATTCTACAATTGTCGTCGGTATGTTGGGGTTTTGTATACCAAATTTGTTACTACACTGTGAGTAGTAACATGACCACAATTCGGGTTGACAGTACCGTGGGTGGTAATTAAAGTAGATGGAAACAAATGTAATTGCGAGATCGCCCTCAATACTGTAAAACTGATAAAATCTGTCTTGGTTAAATTGGGATTCACTCACCAGTATTTCCCACTGACAAAATGTTTTTAAACGCGTTTCAGGTAACAAAATATGAAAGCCAAATAGAAGCCAGCTGGACAGCACTGAAGGCTTGGAAAAGTGGCTATAAAAGTTACCTAAATAAAGAAGATGTTTTATTTCAATAAAATAGGGTTATCCCTATAAATTTGTTTGTAACGAAAACTTGGGTTTTATCCCATTGTGTTTACTATTATAAAATGTGGTGTTTTACTCTGATAAATATTTCCTAACTACGAGCCTAATGAAATTTCCGCTGCCAAATAATGATAAACACCGATACCACCATCTCTGAGTAGGCCGCGGCCGCCCGCCTCCCGAGGCAGGGGTCCGGGGTTGCGACACGGGACAAACTAGTGTTAGGATCGGAGGCTCTCACGATTGTGTTTGTTTGTTTAAAATGAATGATCAATGAATATGAAAACATGTAAAGTGCAGCGGAAATGAAAACAAACTTTGTAAACACAATCAAAGGAGAAAATAGTTTGATAAACAATTGCTTCATATAGAGTCAAAAGATTACAAATCAAAGCAAAAGATTACAGATATGCTTACAAACTATACTCCCCCTCAGCCTGATGCCCCAAGGTTGGTTGCACACAAAATGAAAGGATTAGACATGAGGAGAAGAACTCGCTCAGTCAATCAAATGTAACAGTACAGGGTACTGTTACATTTATAGGCAAACCAAACCACTGAGGTATCTCAGCTGACGTCACCATGAAAGCGACGTCTAACAGCCTAACAAACTGTATCTACTGTCCTTACACAAACACTGCTAACCTAACTACTGACTATACATAAACAGATATTTCACTAAACAGCTGCTTTCTCTTTATGTCAGTGCTTTCCTCAAGGTTGATCAGTCCTTGACTGGGCAGTGCTTTATCATCAGTAGATAGGACCAGCAGTGTTGGAAACTTCAGGGTTTTCATCAGCAGTTGAAAGGGCAGCAGCAGTTGTATATGGACAGTGGATAGAGACCATCAGGTGTTATAAATCACTTTCAAGGGGAGAGCAAAGTGTAAACTGATGCTTATTGTGAATCCTCTGTTGTGACCTGGTTTTGGCTTTACATTATCTGTTCCTCTGGTAGGGTTCAATCCCAACAATTTCCCCCTGGAACAGATAATGCCAAAACCTTTCATTATTCAGGACCTTTATTACTCATCAAGAGTTCCTTAGCTTGTTCTTTGAATTCAGCTTCAAATTCTTTTGCACTCTGGTCATCCTCATCCCTACACAGTGAAAGTTCAAGGAGATCCTGCAAATCTTGAACACTAAGGCCTAGTGCTTCTTTCCTTGATATGTACTTCACATCGCCATTGGCTCTGACCAGGGTCAATACGTGAGTCTTTTGATCAGACATCCACTTTAGTATTTTTAAGCCAAGTGGGTTTCTTGGGAGAGACTTATTTGTGGATGAGTTGAGGGATAATGGCCTTGAAAACATCTGCAGACTTTCAGACATTCCTTTGAAAGTTTCTTCAATGACTTTGTCTGCTGTAGCTATATCTTCTGCAGTTTCTTGTTCAATGAGTTCTTGTCTTTCAGCTTCTGTCTTGTCTTTAGCAGTGTTTGGAGATGCAGTTTTGTTTAATGCCTTAAAAAGGCTTTGAAGCTTTGTTGAAGTTTCTTCTTTTAGACCCATTTTCGTGATGGTATCTTTGAAGTACTCTGCTTCCTTTTCCATTACCTCTTCTTCAGTCAGCTGTTCTCCCTCTTCTTGATTTGTTACAAAGGTAGACCGGAACAGTGTGTCGAGGTTTCCCATTTTCTGTTCAAGCTTCATCATTTGTTCTTGCTTCTTAGAAGTGCCTGAAACAGTTATCTTTCTTTTCTTCAGCCTTTCGTAGGCTTCATCAGTCTGCTGTCTTGACCATTTTGATATGGCTTCAGCAGTATCCATTTTCGCATCCACCAGCTCCTTTTTCTTTCTTTTATACTCAGCAGTGAAGTCAGCAATGAGCTTTTTGAATTTGTTCCAGTTTGGAGCATTTTTCTTCTTTGTAGGATCATTCTTGATTCTGTCAATCCTCTCAGCCTCATGCTTTAGAGCGATTATTGGCCATTCTTCAAACTGTTTTTCTTCAGCAGGATAGAATTTTTCTTTCATAATGTAGGCAAGATATTGTTTTCTTAGCTTTTTGCGTTGTTCAGCCTTTTCTTTGATTAGTTCCTGTGCGAATTCTTCCATCTGCTTTACCTTTTCAAGGAAGAAATCCAGTCTTTTAGCAATGCCTTCTTCGCTTAGACGTTCACGTTCACTTTCAAATTTAGCTCTTGCTTTAGCCTGCCTTGCCTTGAGTTTGAGGTAATCATCCATATCCTCTGGTGGCATGTAGCCTATGAGTGAGGAGAATCTTCTTTTTGAAGGATCCTCTTCTGTATAGAATTGCCTCATCTCATTTTTGATAGCTTCAAGTTCCAGTGGATATTTTACAGCATTGGGATCATGTATACCCTCATCGGCAGTGATTGGCTTTCTTTTTCTGTTGAAGAGCTTTGGCTGTGATGTAGGAAAGGTGAGAGCAGTGGTGGATGACTGACTAACAGCTGTTAAGACAACTGGTGTCTCAACATCTGCTGGCATTACAACTGTGATGTCAGCAGTTGTCTTCTGCTTCTGAGCAGGGGATGGATGTGGTGATGTAGTTTTTGATGGTGGTGATGAATCATCATCTAATATGAGATTCCTTCTCCTTTTTAATGAAGAAGGAGCAGATGATGTTTTGGGTGGATCAGTGGTGGTAGATTGGATAGCAGTGGTTTGTGACAGTGATTGACTGACAGTGGTTGAAACAACTGGTGTTTCAATCACTGTTGTCATTACAACAGATGTTGTAACATCTGTTGTCTTCTGTTTTATGACAGGAGGCAGTGGTGATGGTATGCTTGTAGATGATGATGGTGGAGCAGTAGTTGTAGTGGTGTGTGGTCGAGTGGTGTGTGTTGATGACATGGCAGCTGTTTGGCTACTGACATCAGTTTTTGTAACTACTACTGTATCAGCTATTTGGCTAACAGGTTTTGAGACCTGTTTTTCTTTTTCTTTTTCAGGCTCAACATGAAGGCCATGTTCTATTCCCATCCTATTCATTTTTTCCAACAGCTTGTTATTCTCCCCCTTTTTGGCATTATCTGAAGGGGGGTTTACAAGAAATGGTATGGAAGAAGGAACTTTGCCAGAAGCATTTTGAATGCTAGCCTTTATAGCCTTGATATCTGCTTGAGTGTCTTTAAATCTTGATTCAACCATGTTGGTCAGCATTTGTACTTGAATAGCATGCTTTTTGTCAGCCATAAGTTGCTGTGCTTCAAGCATGGGTTGAAAAATATTCCAAAGCTCATTTTCAGCAAATGCATGTTGTGCAGGTGCTTGAGCAGGAACAGCAGTGGCTTGTGCTTTCTGAGCTTTTAAAATCTCTTGCACCATCTCTTTTATTTCAGCAACTGACTCTTCAAGTTTATCAACTCTGCCCGTCAATTCCTGATATTTTGAATCATCACCTACTTTAGTAGGATCATCTGAATCCCCACCAGTAGTGGTTATATCAATGTGTGACTTAGGAACTGTGTCCCAAAAATCATCCATTGATGCCCCTTGTTCTAGGTACTGGGGACTTCTTTCTTCAGCACTCGATAAACCTTTGATGGTACCGGTGGTTAGATCCAACTCACTGGTGGTTACCGAAGTTGCCATGGAAGAAATTGCCTTCAAGGGAGTCTTACTTATGAAACAACTGTCCAACTGAGGATCTGTTGATCCACCAGTTGTAGTTACTGCTCCACTTGAACTACCACCCAGAGTTACTTGTAACTCAGGGGGTGTAACCTCCTCAATTGTTGCTGGGATAGCAGGAGTAGTAACATCAGACCCAGTCACTTGTAGGGGTATACTCTCAGTGATAGGTGATAGAGAGGAACTGGTTTGTGTCTGAGCTATGGCAGCTGCATGCAACAAAGGTAGCATGGATTGTGGCATTATTATTGGTGAAGGGATGGGAGTTGAAAGAGACATGTCCTTGGGATCAGGACTGAGGAAGATGGATCCAAGTGGATTCAGAGCTTCATATTGTGGTGTCCCTGTGCTTACAACCTGATCCTTTTGTGAGGATGCAGGAGGAGTTTTAGGCATGGGTTGAGATCTTTCTTCCAACTGCTGTGAGGAAGTAGCAGCAGTGGTTTGTGGTGACTTTTGTGTTATCACAGGCATTTCCTCTGGGATCTCATCTTCCAGAGTTGCCTTTGTTTTGGGTTTGGTGGGTTTTCTGGATGTTTTTCTTTTGGTCTTTTTGGTTATGTCAGGTGTGGGTTTCAAAGCAGTGGTTGTGCTGCTATGATCACCTGGAGCAGTGGGCTCAGCAGCTGATACCTGAGGAGCAGTTGTAACCACTAAAATCTGCTCAGGTACCCCTGCTTTTGTTTTTATTGGTGCCATCATCCTTGAAAATATTTCTTTTGTTAAGCTTTTTATTTGACAATGAACACCTTGTTTTAGCAAATTTACATTTTCCTTTTCAAATTTTTGTTCAAAATAGTAACTCAAAAATCTTGGAAAAAGTAAAAATGCTTTATTGTCAACATTTTTTACTAAGTCATTGAAGATTTCCTGGGAATAGTTGTAGTCTTTGTTATTCAAAATGGCATACCCCAGGCATTGAATCTTCAATGGTATTTCGTTAAAAGATGTTGTTTTATTCGAAGCACACATCAGAAGTGTGTGAAATAAAAATCTGGGTGCAGATGGAAAATGACCCTTTTGTAGGGTATCTACCTTTTCCTGTTCTGCATAGCCCCTTTTCAGAAAATCAGTTTTTAACTCGTTTTTGTCAAAGGAGAGTTTACCTTCCTGATCGTTGAGATTAAAGACTTCGGAGATCGACTGTGGGGTTATTTGAACTGCTTTACCCTGTATTGAGGAGTTAATGGCTATGACTTTTCCGTCTTGTTTTTCAAGCGACGCCTTTTTCCAAAACTCTCTCTGGGTTTGCAGATAGATGGGAGCATTTGCTGTCAACAAAGTTTTGTACTTTGATGCAGATAATGTATCAATGATGGTGTCAAAGGTGTGATTATCAGTAGGTTTTGTGAGTAGACCCAGATAGTTGTGAGATTGTTTGAATGGTATTTCGATGGGTTCTTCGGCCGTTTGATCGACCTCTTTGGAAGGTGATGGTGATTTAGGTTCTGATTTTGATTTTGTCATTTTTGCGGAGAAGAACGAAGGAGGATTTTGGAGATTTTGAGAAGAAGGGTTGGAAACTGCTATGAGAAGAGAATTTTGGAATTCAATTCGACAGTGTAAAACCCTATTTGGGGTTTAGGGCAGGGTTTTATTTAAAAAATGATCGCTGATGTGGCAGCGGTTATTAAGATCTGAAGGCTAAAAACTGACCACGTGTCAAACACTGATGAAGTGGATGAAGTATGGAGAACAGTTGTTTTAAGGGCCACTGGCGTATCAAGCATCAGTGGTTACAACGGTAAAAATTATGGGCAGTGGATGATTTTTACTATCAGTAGATAGCATATCAGTGGATAAGACACTGATTTTGAACATCAGTGCTTTTCAAGAAAATGAGGGATCAGTGGTTAACTTTCAACAGTGGACAGTGTTTAGAGATCAGATGTTGGAACAAAACAGTGGTTAGGGTAAATGGTACAAATCTGAAGAACAGGTGTTTCAGCAACAGTTTTGAGGATTTTCATTCAAGGTTTTGCCACATGTCAATTTTGAAAGACAGTGGTTTAGTACCCCAGATGATGAAAACTTTTTGCTAAGGCAACTCATTTTCGTTTAATATTCAATTAAAACATGAGTACCCTAGTAATTCAAGCACAGTTTGCAATCAATTTTTGATGAAAATTTAGGAGCAAACCTGAGGATGACATGATCATGACATATGCACCATTTCCTTTTGACCCATTTATGAGGACACAGATACCACCAAAAATAAGGTATTATATCCTGACAGGAGCTGAAACTATTGCCAACAAAAACAAGCAAGAGTTCCAAATATATTATTCCAAAAAAAAAAATGAATAATATATCCTGGTTATTCGAGAAAATCCTTTGAAAAAAATGGTTTAAGGATTTTCTAAGAATAGTATCAAAAGGATCTGATATAATTTTAATAGAGAATATAATCACATCACTCACAAGTTTTGAAAAATGGTCAGTAGTTTGACAACAGTGGTAGGAAACTTTTGAAAACATTTTGACCACTGTTTGGTACCATTTTCTGTGTCAGTTGATTGCAAACATGAGGACACATGGACACATGAGTTTTGAAGATCCTGTTGTAGATCTAATTTCTATGTGATGATTTTGAAAATTTGTCTAGTCCTTTTGTAAGTTCAATCACTGGGAACACTAATGTCACTTGAACTTTCTTGAACCAATGAGCACAAACAGTTGCTTAATTGACCATTATTACCCCAAGCTTTGACTCTTAAGTGTTTTAAGTTTATTCCCTTTTCTTCTGAATTCAAAAGTTTTGAGATAAACACACTTCAGAGTTTTTGTGAATATTAGTCCAAAATCATTTTGCAGTAATGTTTTGAGAGACTTGGTCATGTTTTCACAAGTTTTTCACCCAATCTCACATTACATATGATACAGACTATGTTGACCCCTGTTTTTCTTAGTGTATTTATACAAAGTTGATTTGTTCCTTTTGAGGATCTCAACCTGTTTTTCTACACATAAGATCTAAATAACTAAAGTCTTAATTCCCTCTTTATAGAAAATCAAAACACTAATTTCTTATGAATCATAGGTTTTGTTATTCTGAGGATCATACTTTAGTATTTAATGAAAACATCACAAATATCAAAACAACAGTTGAAATCAATTTTGAGAATATAGAACAATCCCATAATTTATCAGATATGTTTACAGATCTGAAAACTATGAGTGACTTGTGCATGATATCACTTGTTGTATGAAATTTGTGTGTCATATGACATCTTGGTTGATAAACAGAGTTTTTGAATAACCACTTTGAACATGATTTACTCGATACTCTGTTTTTCAACAAAATACAACCAACCTTAGTATCAATGAATTTTGAGCCGAACTGTTATGCCAAATTGATTGTTAGATCGAATTTGACTGTCCAGGCTCTGATACCAATTGTTAGGATCGGAGGCTCTCACGATTGTGTTTGTTTGTTTAAAATGAATGATCAATGAATATGAAAACATGTAAAGTGCAGCGGAAATGAAAACAAACTTTGTAAACACAATCAAAGGAGAAAATAGTTTGATAAACAATTGCTTCATATAGAGTCAAAAGATTACAAATCAAAGCAAAAGATTACAGATATGCTTACAAACTATACTCCCCCTCAGCCTGATGCCCCAAGGTTGGTTGCACACAAAATGAAAGGATTAGACATGAGGAGAAGAACTTGCTCAGTCAATCAAATGTAACAGTACAGGGCACTGTTACATTTATAGGCAAACCAAACCACTGAGGTATCTCAGCTGACGTCACCATGAAAGCGACGTCTAACAGCCTAACAAACTGTATCTACTGTCCTTACACAAACACTGCTAACCTAACTACTGACTATACATAAACAGATATTTCACTAAACAGCTGCTTTCTCTTTATGTCAGTGCTTTCCTCAAGGTTGATCAGTCCTTGACTGGGCAGTGCTTTATCATCAGTAGATAGGACCAGCAGTGTTGGAAACTTCAGGTTTTTCATCAGCAGTTGAAAGGGCAGCAGTTGTATATGGACAGTGGATAGAGACCATCAGGTGTTATAAATCACTTTCAAGGGGAGAGCAAAGTGTAAACTGCTGCTTATTGTGAATCCTCTGTTGTGACCTGGTTTTGGCTTTACATTATCTGTTCCTCTGGTAAGGTTCAATCCCAACAACTAGTGATCACCACCCATTCGAAATTTCTAAAGTTGTTCAAATTTTTATCTAGCAGAACACTAACCAAGGTAGTTACTGTAACACTCTATAAAGCAGGAAGTTTGTCTATGCCTGCTTGCACCTAACACTTCCACCTGTAGTACGAGTCGTTGAGACCCGGTATCTAAACAAGAGAAGATGACTAACGCTCAGGAAAGATTTACCCCAACACTGCAAGATTCTTATGTATGAAGTTGTACAGTACTTACAACACCCCCAAACCTATCCATTGTAGTTGCCGCGATAGACCCCAGCTTTTAACAGCCGTATTACCCCAAGGAGGTAGCATGGCGCGAACTCCAGTGTAACCCATTTACCACACTCTATTCGGCATTCATGGAAACCATATCAACCATATTGGGACTCATGGGACCTAGGCAAAATCAATGTATGCGTCGCACAGTCTAGTGTGGCGAAGGGGTCCTCCCTACGTCGGGCAATCGAGGCCAAGAAGTATAGAACACACGTTGTAAGGACGGAAGTGACCACTCAATTCCCCCTTCTCAACAGATTCCCATTCCATTTAGACTCATGAATGACACATGCAAGAGGACTCTTCTCGCCTTCACCTCATAAGCACCCTGTCACCCACTACCCATATTGCAACACCGACACCCCCATCAGTACTTCCACCCTCTCTATCCCATGGTGCACCCTATCATTTGAGTAGTGCATTCACACCCTAGAAACCACTTTACGGTTGCTACAAGGTACAATTCGGTCCCCAGGAAGAAGCCATGTACCCTCACGACCTTACTTCTATGATTCCACTATCACCCTCCCTACACGTGGTAGTAATGCACAACCCCATCCTTTGGGAAGTATGCCTGTTTTTGTAAAAGTAAAGACTATGGAAGAGTCGGAAACTTGAGGAATAAACAAGGAACAAGGTGAAGGGAAGGCCTCACCGTATTTTGTATAACACTGGATGACTTGCGTCAATCGGAGTAAGGTGACTCCGAGGAGATTTTCTACGCAAGACTAATTGTAACAAGTTGATATGGTGTATGTAAAAGTCGATGTACCCTTAGCAAGATTCTGTTGTGACTCATTGCAAGGATGCGATGATTATGGTGGGAAGATTTGCATAGGCCTCATTAGGAATTACCTTACCCTTATGCTTATAATGCACGACGAATGAGCTTTGCTTTTACTTATCGACGACAATATTTATTCTAAAATAAATGTCTAATTTTGTCGATATGTTTTATGCATGTGAAGCTCATGGAACCACAACAAAGGGACATTGGTCAAACCCAACCAGAACCTTTACCGGCAACAAGAGTTGAGCTCGAAGCTCTAGTGAACTAGCAAGTCGCTAAAGCAATCGTCCAATACGAAGCAAGCAACATTGCATACAGCGGCGGGCTAAGAGGAACCATAATGGGAATCGCTCAGGCAATAACTCTTGCCCTAGGTCCTACCGAGGGCGGAGTAACGGTGGAGAAATCTAATGAAAGTCCAGTGAAGAGGAAGATGCATGTGGAGTCTTCATGTGAGAAAGTTTTCAAGCATGAAGAAAGGATCCCAAGCAAGTCATGACAACTCAAACACAAATAAAAGAAGGGAAGCAAAACCGTCTCATGGCACGAAAGCTTATGGAGCCATCACTAAGGCCAACGGTAAAAGTTATATGGGGACTAAGCCGAGATGTGATGGATGCAAGTTTCACCATGAAGGTCGGTGCCCGAGACCTAAGTGGGATAGATGTGGGAAAAGGGGACATAGCAAGGATATCTGTTGGGCAAGATATCCCAACCGAAGAGGAAATGGTAACTACAACCAAGGAGAAGCACGAACAACACCTACGAGCTATCTTGGAACCTTTGAAGGAGGTACAGTTGTATGCAAAACAATCGAAGTAAGAATTTTGGATTCGCGAGATGAAATTCCTAGGTCGCGTGGTGAATGAGAATAGAATTCATGTAGACCCTGCCAAGATTGGGGCAATCAAGTATTGGGAAGCACCAAAAACCCCAACTGCGATACGGCAATTTCTGGAGTTAGCGGGCTATCACAGACGATTCATTGAGAATTTTTTTTAGGACTGCTCAGCCGCTAACGTCCCTAACCCAGAAAGATAAGAAATTTGATTGGGAAGAGAAACGACTTTTCAGAAGTTGAAGGGTAAACTCTGCAATACACCTATCTCATCTTTACCTGACAGTACCGATGGATTTGTAGTTCCTTGTGATGCTTCTCGACAAGGTCTTGGTTGCGTGTTGATGCAACAAGACAAGGTCATCGCTTACGCGTCACGTCAGTTAATGGTGCAAGAAAAGTACTATACGACGCACAACCTCGAGTTAGGAGTTGTGGTATTCGCGTTAAAGATTTGGCATCATTACTTGTATGGTACTCGCTGCACGACCTTTTCAGACCATAAAAGCTCGCAACACATTTTAATCAGAAGGATTTGAATGTGAGACAACATAAATGGGAAGAGCTGTTGAATGATTATGATTGTGAGATCATGTATCACCCGGGTAAGGCGAACGTTGTAGCCGACGCCTTGAGACGCAAGGAACGCGCAAAGCCTCTAAGGGCACGAGCCTTAGAGATGATGATACAAATTGATCTCACAATTCGGATTCGTGAAGCCCAGCAGGAAGCACTTAAACCAGAGAACTTACGAGCTAAATCACTGCGTGGTATGGAAGTGAAATTGGTTCCAAAGGAAGATGAAACAATGTATTTCGTGGAACGAAGCTGGGTACCATTCTTCGGCGATCTACGAGCCCTTATTTTGGACGAAGCTCACAAGTCAAGGTACTCAATCCATCCTGGATCCGACAAGGTGTACCAAGACTTAAAGGAATGGTATTGGTGGCCCAAGATGAAAGCTGACATTGCTACATACGTGGGTAACTATCTTACTTATGCTAAAGTAAGGCGGAATACTAGAAACCATCAGGGCTGCTGCAACAAACCGAGATTCCTGTTTGGAAGCGGGAACAGATCTCAAAAGATTTCATTACAAAGCTACCAAGGACCCAAAAAGGACACGATATGAATTGGGTAATTTATTGATCAACTCACGAAGTCTGCACATTTCTTACCAACCAGTAAGAAATATTGCGCGAAGAAGTTAGCAGAGATATATCTGAGAGAGATTGTGGCACGTCATGGAGTGCCTCTATCGATCATATCTGACCAAGATGGTCGTTTTGTATCAAGGATTTGGCAGACATTTCAGCAAGCTTTTGGATCTCAGCAAAACCTTAGTACTGCTTTTCACCCTCAGACGGACGGCCAAAGTGAATGGACGATTCAGACTTTGAAAGACATGCTACGTACTTGTGTGATGGACCTTGGTGGGAGTTGGGATACCCACCTGCCTTTAGTGGAGTTCTCCTACAACAATAGTTATCACACCAGCATTCAGGCCACCCCGTTTGAAGCTCTATATGGACGAAAGTGTCGGTCCCCGTTTATTGGCCCCAAGTTGGTCCAGGAAACTACGGACAAGATCGTTCAGATACGTGATTATATCAAGTCAGCACGTGATAGAAAGAAGAGTTACGCCGACAAGCGGCGGAAACCGTTAGAACTTGAGATTTGAGATATGGTTATCGAAAGTCTCGCCTTGGAAAGGCGTGGTGCGGTTTGGAAACCACGGAAAGTTGAATCCGCGTTACATTAATCCCTTCGAGATCTTGGAAAGGATCGAAACCGTTGCATACAAACCAAAGCTTTCGGGAGAGCTTAGTAGCGTTCATGACACGTCCCACGTGTCTAATCTCAAGAAGAGCCCTACACAGGAAACAGTGGTTATTCCCGCAGACAGGATTTACGTCAAACGACAAACTCCAATTTACCGAAGAACCTGTTGAGGTTATAGACTAGAAAGTCCACAAGACACGGAGAAGTCGTATTAAACTTGTCAAAGTTCGCTGGAATTCACGTCATGGCCCAGAGTTTACTTGGGAGCGTGAAGACCAGATTAAACCAAAATAACCGCATTTATTTTACGACTCCCCTGCAACCGATAACACAGCTTGAATTTCGGGACGAAATTCTTTTAACTGGGGGAGAATGTGATAACTGGCACTTTTCCATGTATCCGTACAATAATAAACACTAAATGGTTCCTTAATAACCGTGCACGAATGAATTAATGAGATGAATGGTTTATTGATTACTGTCATATACATACAAATGCCTTTCATGTTGCAAGATTGTTTGTCATTATTACATGCAACACAATGACCTGTTAGATCACGTGGATGATGTAGTATCTCTCCTAAGTGCCATTAATCTAGTATAGACCGAGGGGCATGAGTGGTAGATCTATCTGGGTGTAGCGAGCCCCACCCATGGGTCCTTGTGTGGCCGCATGTGGTGACTATATCGTTCCCGCCGGATGGCCCGGAGGAAATTCGCGAGGTTTGAGCACTTCCTACGCACCACACATATTAATGTCCTTGCAAAACATTAATGATCTGTTCATAGATGCTTTCATACCATATTACAAAAGGATTCTCTCAAATGTTTATTAATTTATTTGGAACTCAAACAAAAACACATGAACTCGCTCAACTTTTGTTGATGTTTTCAAATTACATGTATTTCAGGAAACTAACTTGGATCTGGCGGGCGTTTGAAAGTTTCAAGAAGTATTTTCAAGAATTAATGCCATCATGTTTTGGAAGGGTTTGAAATGTATATCTTATCCTTGATAAGATATATGAATCAAAGCCTTGGATTTTAATGTCTTTTGTTAAAAGTCCGTTGGGGAACTTAGTATTTGTATGGTTTGAAAGTTAAACATGAAGTAAGTTGGTTGGTACTAAACAACTTTTGTTTGAATTCTTTTAAAACTTATGAATGGATGAACATCTTGTTTTAATCATATAGTTGTTTGTTATAATTGAATGGAATGATATTGAGCAAGTCACATATCACACGCTTCTGCAAAAGTCAAGGTGTGACAGTGAAAGAGGGAATGGGAAAAAACACGAGGTGGATGGAATGAATTTAAGGTTTTTAGAAGGAATGGAACGCCTCGTGTAATGGGTGATTCAATTACCTCGACCAACTAAGCAATTTTTTTTCATTCTCTTGCAGTAATCCATTCCATTCTGCCCATCATTCCTTCATACCAAACACTGCCTAAATGAATCTCGGGAACATAGCGATGCAAAGGGTGTAAGATCATTTTTATAACTAATAATATAAAATGTACCAAAGATAAAACCAAAACAAGAAACCCCCCAGCTTCACCAATTCCATCTCATCCCTTTATCGGTTATTACGAACGCTTAATGGCGTCACATGGATTGCCTCTAACTGAAACATGGTGAAATCGAGGATGTTGTAATTCTTCAACTCCCTCGTTCATAGATTAATAGTTCATAAGTTTTGATCTGGATTAAGGCTTCTCTTAGATAAATACATGATGCACGTAGATTTAGAACCATAAATCGTATTAGGTTGAAACTATCTGTTTATTGTAAATCACTTTTGAATTTCATCCAAGAAAAACCTTCATTCCAATATAATTTAGGTTTTTCTTCGATATTGGCGCAATTAATTGGAATTGAAGCGTTTAAGTAAGAACTAGTATTCAAACTCCGTGCATTGCGTGTGTTAAACCTACAAAACGTCATGAATTTTATTAACATTAGGACAATCATTTAAAAGGATTTATGCGGCATTCACAATACACAAATTATTAATTATAAAAAGTTGTCAATACCAATAAATTACTATTAAGGAAACTTTATCTTCACCGTTTAGTAGGGCTGTGCATGGGTCGGTTTTAGCCTAAAACCATAACCATAACCGCGATATCAGTTAATTGATAACCATAACCAATGTTAATCGGTTTTGATAGTTATAGCGGGTTGGTTGTGGGTGGTTAACCGTGCATTTAGCCTAGCTAAAAATAGCTTAATTTTTTTTACCATACAATAAATTGTTATTGCATATTTGTATATATTAGTATATTACATAGTATTAAAAAATACATATAATCTATTATATTAATATCGATTATTACTGAATATTCAAATAAAGTGATCTGATATATTCCATAAATTCAAATAAACATTCAACCAAAACCGTAAAACGATATGAAATAACCAATAAATACGAAAAAAAAACATTCAAAAACATTAAATTTTAAAAAACTAATGAAGAGTCCTAAATCCTAAAAAAGATTTATTACATGTTGTGTAACACCCTACTAATTACTACTCGACTTTAATCAAAATACTTAGGATTTTATATATAGAGTACGTCTAAAACAAGACATAAGTTCCAAGGTGATCAAACATTAGTCAACTACCGACTAATTGAAACATGATTAACAAATCGTTTACATCAAAAACATTGTCTAGATGAAGATATCCCAAAAGTATAGTTTAAACGTAAACTAAGTTAACGCGGAAGCTTGCAATTTGTGTTCGGTTCTTCAAAAGCTTGCTTGATCGTCATCCGATTAGTTTCCACATCACCTAAGGTCAAAACCACATCAAATGTTAGTTTTGATAATACTAGAATGGATATAAACAAGTTCCATGGGTCAAACAAACAAAAAAAATAAAATTTTCCCGGAAGGGGGGGGGGGGGGGCGCCGCGTGACGCCTAGCCTCCTTTTTCACAGAATGTTGTTTCAGCTGTTGCTGTACATACCCAGCTCAATGTTTATTCAAATCCCAACTTGAATTTGCCATAACTTATGATTCGTAAGTCCGTTTTTAGTGATTCTTTTTCCTATACGTCTGTAAATTCATTACCAACGTGCCTATTACGATAGTCATACCAAAAGTTTAACTTACGGACAGAAAGACTATATGTCATTATGCATTTATTCGACCCATTTCAACTCCGCATAATTTACTACCATTTAGCTAGTAAACTTATGACACTTTATACCCAACATCCGGGGCTTATCATCACTCACATTTCTTTACCAATCTCATGGCTTAATGCTCTTGTGATTGTCATAACTCTCTAAAACACTAAAACAATAATTTACACAACTAATTGACCCGTTTGGCTCATCTTATGGAATCCTCCAATATGATCACTACCAAACGATTCCTTGTCACTCTTAGACTATTAATTCAAGTAACGATCATGGTCGCTACAATCGACACCATATTTATCCTACAATGAGACTTTGCAAAATTTAACAACAATTTGTTTGATGTAACGGGTCAAGTTACATACCTTTAGAGCACGCCCTTCAAACGCGAATCGCCGCCGGCTTGTCCACTCGACGCTCCGGTATCTTTTCCTATAGAGTTCAATCACGACTTGTTTAGAACTCCATTTCAACCATATATCGCATAATTTTGTCAAATCATCACAATCATGCGTCTAACTTTAAATTTCAATTTCGAGCCTTCTTTGGGGCATTTTTACAAACACTTAACGGGCAGAATTTTATATCATTCATATTCAAGTTCATAGCTTGTTATTTAGCTAAACTTAACATCAATAAAGCTTTCATATAACATTTAAACATCATCATTTCAGAAATCACTTTCTATGACCCGTATTACACTAGAATAATCATTCTAAACCCTAGTGTTTACTAGTTTCCCACAAAACCCATGAATTACCTTCAATGTGTTCGTGAGATTTTCAGGAATTAGCCATGATTTCGCATGTTATTGTCTAGGTTTTACTCCTAGACACGATATCAACCCCATTCTACCCAAATAGCAAACATGCAACATCAATTTTTAGATTTCCCAAGTTCATGAGAATTTCAAACAGAGAATTAACACCAAATTTTACATACCTTGTAACCCCCTTGTGATGAGGATCACTAATCTATGCTCGATTTTCGATTTTGACTTGGTTTGAGCCCTCAATTTGTGAGTTTTGTGATGAACTAGGTTTTGATGGAGCTTGGGGTCGCACCCTCTGTTCTGGTCGATCTCTAGGATACTCCAAATGGAGTGTTTATGTTTTAATAAAATTTTATTAAAACTAGTTTCAAGTTAAACACTTTTGGTCCCTCTAGTTTCTCTTAGTTTATTTTTATATTTCTTTAACTACACACAAGTCATTATCTAACTAGGTTAGTGTCATTCCTAGTTAGTTTATTTTACCAATTTATTTACAATTAAATTTGCAAATTTAAGAATCCATGTTTTCGGGATGTTACAAGTCCACCCCCCTTAAAGGGGTTTCGTCCCCGAAACCAAAGTACATACCAAATAATGTAGGGTAGAGGCGTCGCATCTCCTCTTCGGACTCCCACGTAGTGTCCGGGCTTTTCTTATGCTCCCACTTGATCTTGACTAGATCAATTTGTTTGTTTCGCAATTGCTTGACCTTCAGATCCAAAATCTCCAATGGTCTCACCGCATAATTCAGGCTATTATCCACCTCGATATCATCGTAATGGATATAAGTCATTTCCTCCGTTAGACATTTCCGCAATTGCGACACGTGAAACATGCCATGTATTCCACTCAACTCTTCCGGTAGCTCGAGGCGATAAGCCACCTTGCCAACCCGTTCGATGATTTTAAATGGCCCGATAAACCTCGGGCTTAGTTTCTCTCTTCTTCTGAATCGGATAACACCCTTCCTTGGGGAAAACTTTTAGCATAACTATATCACCTATTTCCTATCCTTTGTCGCCCTTTTGATCGGGTTGTCTTTTGACCATTCAGTCACTGAGTCCGTCAGCATACTTACTTGACACTAGTTTTATATTAACAAGCACTCTACATAGGTCACAGTGTTATTTAGGCTACAACTTGTTTTATTGCGTAAACTAATTGGTCACCATTTTACCTCATACCTCGTCATTCTGGTATGCAATATTGCCGTCATCGGCCCTTTGCGTGCTTATAATTTCATATCTAGTCATTCACACTATAACGTGATTACATTCTCTATTACTTTTGTGTCCGTGATCACATCACGCCATGTTTAGTTTTACATCGACTTTTCATTCTTAAGAATCTTTACTCCGAATGCATCATCTTACAGCTTTCAGCATTAGACCTATATTCTTTAGTACTAACCATTTTCTAATTTCTCTCTCAGTATTCATAGGTGTTAGAACACCGTTTTCTTTACTAAAACTGAATTTTAGTTTGATGTTTTTCTCTTTAACCTTGTCGATTAATCATATCAAGGAATTGACGACATGGATTATTCTTCGGAATTATCATTTTACGCGAGAAATCATAATTGGTTCTTCACGCTTTATATTATCGACCCGTAGGTTCCTTTACTTAGCCTTGTAGACTATTCTATTAGGTCTTCACCTTTTTAGGGTGAGACCCCCCCCTAGTATGTTCCATTTGTATTTGCGACCCAACGGTCATTTTGTTCCTGTAGGCCTTTACATTGTTTATAATTTGGAGGTTATGGTGATCCCATGGATCATCTTCTATTCGTTTGACCTTGACCGTAGTCTAAGGCTACCCTCACTTTCTTTCGGATTATCTTTCCGACTCTATGACTTCTTATGTGTCCTTCGCGTCGGTTTATTTTACTCATACTGTTATTTGGTTTATGCCTCTATTTCCTTTCAACCCGTTACCCGGGTTCTTGATCTTGATGTTTTTTAACACTTCGTTTTCATTGGTTTGCATTTTCCCTTCCATACTCTTTTATGACCTATCCCATAGATTCAATAATATTTCACGTTTTCATTATCCAGGTTGCGCTTACTTGGGATATCAACCACTATACTTTATTCAACCCGCCCAACATTAAAGTAGTTGAACATGACTATCAAAATTTCTGTTTTTGCAAAATTTTTATCGTTTTCTCAGTCATAACTCTTAATCCGAGTCTCTTGACTTTTAATTCGCGTTCTCGACTGTTGGTTACGCATTTATCTGAAAACATACTTATTAATTGAGTATTTTATCGATATTATTTTCATAGCAACTCTTCCGGCATTCCTTAAGACTTTGTTTCTCGATTTATTTGGTCGTATCAGCAACATCCACCGCTTTTACTCAACCAAGTCTTTTATTCTTTCACTCGTCTGGTTTGACTTGTTCATGTGAGTTCCATCGCCTATGACAGTCAACTTTATCCTTATGCCTTGACATTCTAAATTGTCGATTCATATTTTCGTTTACTTGATTCTTATCCCTTCCCTTGGGCTCATTATCTTAATATAATATGCTCCCATTATCCGGCTTCCGTTTACTTTTATTATCAAGCACTTTACTTAGTTAATCCGTACACCACCTTTCTTTTGTCAGCGACCCTTAGGTCTGTTTCTTTTACAAATGTCCCGAAGGCCCATGTCTCAAGCCTTATTTGGTAAACTACTGTTATTGTTATTCGGCCTTTGGGGTTTACTCGTTCTTATTCTAACGCTTTCATAATGTTTGTCTTACTAATTCTTTTACATATTCACCCTCATCAAGGTGATTATCGTTCTTCCTCAGGAGGAATTTATTAATAACATGTTACTTGGGTATCTACCCATACCCGAGCTTTTAAATCCAAATTTATTGGTATTTCATTATTTACAGCAACAAATAATGCATATTGTCCATTTAGTTTCTTTTTCGAGGATATTCCTACCCTAAATCTTAATTTCTTGATTTCCGACTTTAACCCATTGTTACAATAACAAAATCTATTTATTTCATGTTATTGTTTCATATCGTTGTATGGAATTTATCCACATCGTTTGTTGACATAAACGATGTTTCTATCTGTTTCATTTAGTTTGGCTTAGTCTATAACCATGTCCTTGTCATCTATTACTATTGTAAACTCCCAGGGTTCGGGTGTTATTACACTCCTCCCTATTATGACGCTTATCTTTCATTACGTTCTCGGGTTCGAGTGTGCGCGCACCACTTCCCAAGGCAATATTTATCATGATTATTTTTACCTCGATGCTCAACGTACAGTTTCAGCACCTCTTATAAACAATAGAACTTTTATTATTACCTCTTTCTATTTTTTCAAAGCCTTGGTAATTTCGTTAACACTAATGTAGAATGTTAAATAAATCGATATAAAACAAACGATTTATTTGCACTCGTAATAATTAAAAATTCATGCTGAAATTTAATTTACAAGAGTATACCTGAAACGACATCAGGTTCAGCTTTAGCCTCCGTGTCTGTTATATAAAACAACTTTTTCCTTGATTTCTGGGCATCAGACTTTGTGTCGGTTGTGTCCTTGGTTCCAAGCCTCTCTGGACATTTAGACTTTTTATGTCTTGGCTTACCACATGTGCCCTTGTGAATTTTTCCACAAAATCTACACTGATGTAACACACTTTTTGTAACTCCCTTCTTGGGAGCTTTATTAGCCTTGGACTTCTTTACGGATCTTGGATTCATATCCAACACCCTCCTTTCTTCTATTTCTTATAGTATACTGTCTTTCAATTCAGCCATCTTATCATTCACCACCGGCACAATTGTGGTTTGCAATCTATCAATATACTGTGATAGACTATTTTCTAGAGCTTTTCCGACCTCTTCGAAAATCTTAGCTTTCATTTGTTCAGTCAATTGAGATGTCGAATCATCTCCGGTTACCCCAGACATTTCTTTAACTGAAACATCCATCACGATTTATCAATAATTATTTAATTCATTTCCATCTTATTATACGGAAATTTATATCACTCTCACTCAATCATAAATAATGTGTTATTCTTTTTCGGTTTGGTCAAGTATATATCTTGCCTTACCTTTCTTACTTAGTGTATTTTCCCAGGTTCGAGCGTATTCATACACTCCTCCCATCCTTCCGTCATCTTGAAATTGAAATGTTTACACTAATTGTTAAACATTTCATTTATGACATATGCGTCATTCATTTTGATCTAGCCAAGTTCACCACTTGCTTAAACCATTTATGCTTAGTGCACTTTTCCGGGTTTGAGTGTGTAAACACGCACTTCCCGTGTATATCAATTCAAATTTACTTTTTCTAGTATTCTAGTAAGTCTACTAAAGCAATTAATTCTTACCGGACGATCGATCAAGCTTGAACTGAACACTTTGTTGACAACCTTAAGCTCTGATTACCAACTTGTAACACCCTACTAATTACTACTCGACTTTAATCAAAATACTTAGGATTTTATATATAGAGTACGTCTAAAACAAGACATAAGTTCCAAGGTGATCAAACATTAGTCAACTACCGACTAATTGAAACATGATTAACAAATCGTTTACATCAAAAACATTGTCTAGATGAAGATATCCCAAAAGTATAGTTTAAACGTAAACTAAGTTAACGCGGAAGCTTGCAATTTGTGTTCGGTTCTTCAAAAGCTTGCTTGATCGTCATCCGATTAGTTTCCACATCACCTAAGGTCAAAACCACATCAAATGTTAGTTTTGATAATACTAGAATGGATATAAACAAGTTCCATGGGTCAAACAAACAAAAAAAATAAAATTTTCCCGGAAGGGGGGGGGGGGGGGTCGCGTGACGCCTAGCCCCCTTTTTCACAGAATGTTGTTTCAGCTGTTGCTGTACATACCCAGCTCAATGTTTATTCAAATCCCAACTTGAATTTGCCATAACTTATGATTCGTAAGTCCGTTTTTAGTGATTCTTTTTCCTATACGTCTGTAAATTCATTACCAACGTGCCTATTACGATAGTCATACCAAAAGTTTAACTTACGGACAGAAAGACTATATGTCATTATGCATTTATTCGACCCATTTCAACTCCGCACAATTTACTACCATTTAGCTAGTAAACTTATGACACTTTATACCCAACATCCGGGGCTTATCTTCACTCACATTTCTTTACCAATCTCATGGCTTAATGCTCTTGTGATTGTCATCGCCATTTTAACTCTCTAAAACACTAAAACAATAATTTACACAACTAATTGACCCATTTGGCTCATCTTATGGAATCCTCCAATATGATCACTACCAAACGATTCCTTGTCACTCTTAGACTATTAATTCAAGTAACGATCATGGTCGCTACAATCGACACCATATTTATCCTACAATGAGACTTTGCAAAATTTAACAACAATTTGTTTGATGTAACGGGTCAAGTTACATACCTTTAGAGCACGCCCTTCAAACGCGAATCGCCACCGGCTTGTCCACTCGACGCTCCGGTATCTTTTCCTATAGAGTTCAATCACGACTTGTTTAGAACTCCATTTCAACCATATATCGCATAATTTTGTCAAATCATCACAATCATGCGTCTAACTTTAAATTTCAATTTCGAGCCTTCTTTGGGGCATTTTTACAAACACTTAACGGGCAGAATTTTATATCATTCATATTCAAGTTCATAGCTTGTTATTTAGCTAAACTTAACATCAATAAAGCTTTCATATAACATTTAAACATCATCATTTCAGAAATCACTTTCTATGACCCGTATTACACTAGAATAATCATTCTAAACCCTAGTGTTTACTAGTTTCCCACAAAACCCATGAATTACCTTCAATGTGTTCGTGAGATTTTCAGGAATTAGCCATGATTTCGCATGTTATTGTCTAGGTTTTAATCCTAGACACGATATCAACCCCATTCTACCCAAATAGCAAACATGCAACATCAATTTTTAGATTTCCCAAGTTCATGAGAATTTCAAACAGAGAATTAACACCAAATTTTACATACCTTGTAACCCCCTTGTGATGAGGATCACTAATCTATGCTCGATTTTCGATTTTGACTTGGTTTGAGCCCTCAATTTGTGAGTTTTGTGATGAACTAGGTTTTGATGGAGCTTGGGGTCGCACCCTCTGTTCTGGTCGATCTCCAGGATACTCCAAATGGAGTGTTTATGTTTTAATAAAATATTTTTATTAAAACTAGTTTTAAGTTAAACACTTTTGGTCCCTCTAGTTTCTCTTAGTTTATTTTTATATTTCTTTAACTACACACAAGTCATTATCTAACTAGGTTAGTGTCATTCCTAGTTAGTTTATTTTACCAATTTATTTACAATTAAATTTGCAAATTTAAGAATCCATGTTTTCGGGATGTTACATGTTGGTTCGGTGATGGTGGTTATGGAAACATTGGTAACCATAACCGACCCGCTACTTTCTGTTTTCAAAGAAACCATTAACCGACCCACCGGTTTTTGATTTGATTCGTTTTTTTCTGTTTGGTTTTGTCGGTTAATTTGGTTATGGTTCAGTTAATTCGGTTTTTTGCACAACCCTACCATTTAGTATGTGTCCTCAAGCTTTTATCATAATGGCATACATTTCCAATTCCAACAGTATCCTGCCAATTGTAGAAGTGCACATACACAATACAAAAATACTAAAATGGTTTCCGAATTTTACTTTTACCTCTAATGAATACCATTTGACTGAAAGTTGCAACTTTGTTGAGAGGTAGAGATAAGAGAGGCATCTTTGTTAGAATAAAGATTAAAATTCAAATTTCTATCAAAGCTAAGAGTATAAGGAACATACCGTAAGTCACTTAAAGAGGGTTCAAAGCCAAATAACAACACATATGGAGACCTTCTACTTAGTACAGACGTTGATGTCATTTTAATTAAGTAAGAAGCTGTCAAAACACATTCTGACCAGAATCTTAAAGGAAGATTAGCCTGAAAAAGTAAAGCTCTAGCAACATTAAGAAGGTGTCTATGTTTTCTTTCAACCACACCATTTTGTTGCATGTATACGAACAAGAAGTTTGATGTATTATACCTAGAGAATTAACTAATCCAATCATTCTTTAATTAACAAATTCAGTACCGTTATCACTTCTAAAAACCTTGATTTTTGTTTTAAATTGTGTATCTATCAAGCTTATAAAACTATTTACATTATCAAACACTTCGGTTTTAGATTTTAGAAGATACACCCAATTAGCCCTTGTATAATCATCTAGTATAGTTAAAAAAATATCTATAGCCTTTTACACTAAGCACCTTATACGGGCCCCATACATCAAGATGTACTAAATCACCTAATTGTTTAGACTTGTGATCACTCAAAGGAAATGTAACCCTATGTCGCTTAGCCTTATGGCAAGTTTCACACGGTTCTATTTCTAATCCACTAGTGTCCAAGTTTAAAACTTTTAACACTTGATGTGTTGGATGCCCAAGCTTAGAATGCCAAAGCTTCACATTTTCAGTCTTATTGCCACAACATATAACAGAACTCATTGCATTACCACAAAAATATAAACCATCAATTTATCTACTGGTCACCAGGGTTTTCCTTGAACACAAATCCTGAATGTAACAGTTTAGTTCATCAAACACAACTCTTAGTTTATTATCTCTTACAAGTTTGTGAATTGAAATGAGATTAACACAGTATTCAAGAACTACAAACACATTTTTCAAAATAACAGACTCATTTATTTTTAAACAACCTATTTTAGCAACTTTTGCATTTGTACCATTAGGATGTTTAATACTTATATTAAATTCAGAAACATCAACTAAGTTAAACATATTTTTATCTGACATTACCATGTGTTGATTTGCTCATGAATCAACTATCCAACCACCATAAAATTTAGAGAATACATTTGAATTTAAACAATATATTTTGTTATACCAACCAACTGAGGAAAACACATTACCTCCTACATTAGACTTGGATGTATCCTCAACCTTTTTATCATTCAACACTCCTAACAATTTATTTAACTATTCAGTAGTAAGAGAGTTTAAAGAATTACTTGATTGATGCTTAGGCATATCACTAGTGGAATTATTTGAAACACTCATCTTATTCCATTGACTAGTATTTTGACCTGGTCTTGCTCTATAATTTGTGGATAACCTATCAACTCAAAACATTTGTCAATACTATGACCAAGTTTATTGCAATGTGAACATTTCAAAGATGAATATGAGTTTCTATTAAACCTTCTTCGATTATCATTAAACTGGTTAGTTTTAGTTGCAAACCCAACATTAGGTGTTTTAGATGATGAACTAGAACCTCTGTGAGATTCTTCTCTAGATATTGTTGAAAAAGTAGTTTTAACAGATGGTAAAGGATCTCTTGTTAAAAGATTTGTTCTCACATGTTGGTATATATCATCCAACCCCATTAAAAACCGCATAAGTTTAATCAAGTGATTAAAATCATTATACTTGGTAGATGCATTGCATGTACACGACGGAAGTTGTACCATAGCATCAAATTGTTTCCACATTGCATTAAGCTTGTTATAGTATTCAGACGCACTAGATCCACTTTGAGTATCTAAGTTATTTTTTTAAACAAACTAAACACAACAGTCCCATCAATCTTATCATATGTTTCTTTCAAATCCTCCTAAACTTCAGAGGCCAGTTTTGAATACACTTGATCCACATATAAGTCCTTTGAATTTAAAATCCAGGTCATGACAACAGAGTTACACCTATCCCATTGATTTGCTAAAACTTGATTATCTTCCTTTTTACACATGTTTTATCTGTAAACCCTAACTTGTTTTTAGCCATTAAAGCCAGTTTCCTAGCATTTGACCACACCATGTAATTTTCAGTTCCTTTTAATTTGATACTAACTATAGTTAGACTGCTAGAGTCACTAGCATGTAGGTATAATGGGTCACTAGCATCTAGTTTCCTGACCAGAGTTGCACTTGGACCATCACCCATTTTACTTGCACTTAATCAATACCAGACAGATACAAACACACCAAAGATAGTTAACAGTCAAGAACTAACAACAAGAATTATCAGTCAAGAACACTTAACACATAAAACAGTCAATCACAACAGATAATAACACGGCGAAACTCAACAAGAACCAGATAAGGGATTCATCACTCAAGGTGCCCCCGCAGGCCTTTGTAACGCTTCGTTTTTTTACTTTCCTTATTTAGAAAGTGTAACCGTATTTCTATTTATGAACTTGTATTCGTATCATGTTCGTATTCCATTTCCAGTTTTATAATTCAAGACTTTGATCATAATGAAATTCAAGACTTGTTATTCGTACAATCGATCGTTTAAATACATTTTTATACGCAAACCAACACTTGTTATACGTGCAATTATTCATACATACGTACACGATACTCGAATTATACTCGATTTTTTTTATTTCTTTATTTTTTTTGAATTTTTAGATTTTTTTGGAGTTTTTTGAATTTTTTAGCTTTTTTAAAACTTTTTACATTTTTTTTTATTTTTTGTTTTTTTTTAGAATTTTTTACATATTTTTGTTTTTAAAATTTTTTTACAATTTTTTTGTTTTTTTTATTTTTTTTTTTTACTTTTTTACAATGTTTTTTGATTTTTTTTAAATTTTTTTAGTATTATTAGTATTTTTTTCATATTTTATAGAATTTTTTCGATTTTTTCGAATTTTAAGATTTTTTATTCATTTTTGTAGAAAATTTTTGATATTTTGGATTTTATAATTTTTTTTACATTTTTTTCTATTTTTTTAGATTTTTTTTTTATTATTTTTAGTTTTTTTTTTATTTTAAATTTTTCATTATTTTTAAACGAAAAACGACGGGAGAGTACTACGGCGGCGATTGGTGAAGTCACAGTTATGAAGAGATATTTACGAGTAGTAATTAGTTTAGTGATTTTATCAAATACTCATCCTGACTCGCTTGAGTTTTATCTCATACTCATCCTGACCTACTCCTTTTTTAATCCACCACTTCATAACCCATCCTAACCTAGTGACTAATTTTGTTTGTCCCATCTTAACTCATCTTAAAATTTAAAATACCCATATCAACCCAAAATGAAATGGATGAGCTTGTTTTGCCAGGTCTACTTCTCACATACAACCCTCTATCTCTGACATACTCACAAGCACTTATATATTACTATTTTCTCTTTTCTACACTCCCAATAAAAATATAGAGGACTAATATTAGCCTCTAAATATAGAAGTTATACTTTGTTTTCTATAAATCTCTCTCTATTATAGATATTCTAATGTAGTAGTGTTTTTGTTGTTTTCTCTATTTTTTACTGTGTATTATATAGAATATATGAATAAAGAGTTTCCAATGTGAGTGCTCTAAGCTAACCATCGTAAGTAAAGTAGTAAATGTATCACGTGACACAAACCTAAACAAGTTTGTGTCAGTTTCTAGTCAATTCCATAAGTCAGGTTCGAGTCAGTCTACAGTTTGTTAGCTTAATCGTTTATTTTATACGTTTATTAGAAATGTACTTAATACCACAACTTAAGCAATTCGGTATTCTAGGTAAAACATGAATCACGTCTGGTAAAATTTTCAGATCTATCAATGTATAAACAATACATAGATTCAAGACAAGTATTGACAAACAAGTCTCATATTTAGGGTTGAGCAAAAGGCAAAACCCGACCCTACCTGACAATTACCCGACCCGACCCAAGAACCGATCAAACATAAAATACATAACCGATTCACTACCCCAAATATTGGGTCAGTTCCGGGTTTTTATGTAATCGGGTACTAAGTATAAGAACCGACCCGACATATTTCATTTTTCAACATGTTTTGTTATGAACTTGGGAAGGCTACTGATAAACAACAAACTTAGTATTAGTATATATGTCAAATTTACCTTTTCCAATATCATCAAAATTGGTTATTCTTGTGATACTTATGGCTAATCAAGTGTATAAAAATAAATATCTATACTTTATTGTTTTCGCTTTAACTCCGGAAAGTCAAACTTATTAATATAAACGAGTTAACGTCAACCCGCGCGTTGCGGCGGGATATTAATTATTAATATATTTGGTTTAACTATATAATTTTGTCGGCCTGGTCAGGTCGGATCACATAAGGCCATAGGGTATACTCTCATGTCCCTTTATTCTACATAGGCATCTTTAATACCCACATCACTTGTAGTTTCCTTAACTCCCCTCCAAGAAATGGTTCCCCCTCTATTAACGCCCCTAAAATAATATATATCTTTAATACCTTCATCCAAGTTTCTTTCACACATGTTAACACGTTAACAAATGCCTCTTTTAACGCTCTTAACGCCTAGGGGAAGTGGTATTTAACGCCCTTAACTACTTATGCATCGGGGCGTTAGAATATACCCCAAGGTCGAATAAAAAAATAAAGCCGACTTGACTTTTAAAGACATAACAAAAAAGTATGTCATTCCTCATATGCCCAATAGAATTACAATATCTTTACGGTTGTTCTCTACTGCTTTTCATTTTTGAAAACCTAGCGCTTACATCAACAAACGTTTTTCAAAACATTGCAATCACAATTGCTCTCTACAGTTCTTTTAATTGACATACGTTGTTACAGGTCTTTTAATTGACATAAATGGTTAAACTTAGGCTTCTATCTGTTCCCTCAACCCTAAAATTTTATTCTCACATCCTTTTCAGTCTATCTTTCTCTGTATATATAGAGATAGATATAGAGGAGGAGTGTGAATATTATCACCCTAAACTTAACATGATTCTTAAAATTCCAGATATAACTGGTTAAGTTTAACATTATTCTTGAAATTCCAGAAAAAAATATTATAAAACATGTGTATAAAATAAGTGTCTAATCAAATTTCATAACATATAAAATAAAAGGAATTGTAAACATGAAGTGTCGCTATTAACAAAAATAAAGCAATTATGATAAAATAAGACTATTAATAAAAAAATATGATCTTATTTGTTTTATGTATTCCGAGTTTGATTATGTGAATTCCTATAGTCTTTGCTTTGTTATTGGGTTTTTTTATGATTAAAATAAGAATATTAATAAAAAAATATGGAGTTCCACAAAACCCGTAGTAAATCTCTCGAGAGTTAATCTGGATACTTAAAAAAATATGGTTTTTTGTGAGTTAATCTGGATACTTTAAAAAAATAATATGGATTTTTCTATACGAAAAAGAAAAGGAATGATTGTTACAAATTATTCAACCAGAAGCTATTTATGTTTGTATAAAAAATAGAAGTTTTTATTTGTTTGGATACATTTTACATTATAAAATCGAAAGATCTGGCGCAAAACCCAGCAAAACCGGCCCACTGTAAAATTGCTTTGGGTAATGGTTTTTCATGATACAATTTATTATTATACAAACCCTAGAGTTTCTCTTCTCTTTCCCTAAACACCCCCATCGACACCACCCAGTGACCACTACCACCCTCTCATCAAACCACCGGTCATTTGAATCCGGGCTTCTCTCCGGCACTCATGTCTCCACATCATCATCCAAGGTCAGTTTGTTGATCAATTGACCAAACTTAGCCAGAATCTGGTTGTCGCAGGGTCACCCACCCTCGGCTGATGATAAATGATTCGCGTTGGAAGGGAGTAGAGAAAGATGATAACAGCCACCAAGAACACCGGAACCAAAATAATCTTTGGAATCGACGGCGGTGTCACCGGTCCCATTTCGAACGACAAAAACATAAGTTGCGTGACTTCGGGGCAAGGCCCCAATCGTACTCGTTGTTCTCCAAATCCTTCTCACCGAATTTGTGTGTCTGAAAGTTTGCATGTGAGTTTATGTATATATACCATGGGTATGGGTGTGTGCCTGTTTGGAGGAGACGCAACGGTTGCGACAACGTTTTTTTGACGGTTGATATTTTAGTGTGGTCAGTTGGTGATATGTGAGCAGAATGGTTATTGAATGAATCCGTGCTTTTTATGTTGCTGAAGGGATGCGATGGGAGGCCGGGAGCGGTTGTGAAATGGTGATGAGACAGCATTGGTTGTGGGTGTGCCGTATGGCAGTTACGATTTATTAATTGCAACGTTTAGTTGTTTGCAACGTTTAACCGGTGCCTTTCTCCTATTGATGAAGTGACGCGATGATTAATCAAACCTTAAGTTACTTTTTGTATATATAGGTAATTATATGCTTTCTTATCGCTTAATCAATTATTCGCCTTATACCTTGTTGTATTCTCTTTGAATGTTATACCTTCTTGCATTCACTTTGACTTCGAAAACAACAATAAAAAGACACCGAATAAAAAAATAATGACATATTAGATCATGTACCTCGTCAATGAATCACAGTAGCAGCCAAGCAAAATCAATGCAGATGGTTTATTTCTCTATACGAATGTATTTGTGGGAACATCATGCAGTCGTTGTATGTTATATATTTTAGAGATTCAAGCCCCAATCGCTACTCGGCTATGGCCCAGTCTTTTTTTAAGTAGCACGTTAGTTTGGTCCATAGGTCCAAGTCGGGTTTCACCATGAAAAGAACCGAGAACCGACCCAATCCGATTTTATATGAAAAACTGGAACCGATCTAAATACCTAGGTGCTTAGGTTCGGATCGGGTTGGGTATATATTTTCGGTTTCGGTTCTCGGTTATTTTCAGTCCAGACCCAAACTTGCTCACCCCTACTCATAATTGATGTAAAATCGTATCTCAAACCCAACTCGGTACTCGTCTATGTGTCAATTAATTACCTACCATGTATACCCCTTATATTAGAAATTACTGTCATAACAAATAATAAAAACATGGTTCAGGCAAACACCTATGTAAAGACCAAGTATCACCTGATATCTGGTTCGAGTTCGGGTCCAGACAGCATTCATAGGTATCCCCGGTTCCGAGTTGGCAAAACTTCTTGAAGACCTTCCTATCCTCAAGAACATGTTTTGTCCAACTCCAACCAGACCTTCCTATATTTTCTTTGTTCGTTAACCAGACCCAACGAAAATGCTCAAAATATTTTTAAAACTTCTAAAACACCAATTAAATTACTTGGTAACTACAATTCCAATTGAACTCTATTACTCAAAGATCCAAGCACAATGACCATCAACATAATAAGATCAAAATGTCAAAACTAAAATAAAACATAGCAAAGTTGTAAAACCAAAACAAACAAGAATTCTCTTATGACTCACAGCTTGTCCTCAAACTCCGAAAGCGGAGTCATCTGCTCCTTCAAACCCTTCCTCTTACGAATCTGCGTCACGAGTGTACTCGCCTGTGACCCGACTTCCAACGGGTCAGATGACATCATGTCCCAATGATCAAACACACATTGCGGGAAAGCTTGACCAGAAGTAGACGCCCTCAACGCGCCCGAAAACCCAAAAGACTCAACCACAGGTAAATAAGCCTTGATGTTGTACAACGGTGTGCCCGGCCTCTGCATTTCTTCGAACACGTGCCCACGCCCCACGCCTCTGGTTCAGCACGCTGTAGATTCCACCAAGAGCTTGTTCCGGCGCCTGAATCTCAACCAAATACACCGGCTCGAGCAGTCGGGGTTTGGCGGTCAGCTGCGATGCCTAGATGACACGCCTAGCGGTTGGGATCACTTGACCGCCGCCACGGTGAATGGCGTCAGCGTGGAGGACGACATCGCACACTTCGAAACAGATGCCCCGCATGTTCTCTTCGGCTAACGCACCTTCCTTTGACGCCCATTGGAAACCCGCAACGACTGAATCTTTAATTTCGTTCAAGTACTGCACTCCCTTACACATATCAACCACCATGTTCGGACCCGTGGTTTCCGGCCCAAAACACCAGATTTTCTTAGCAAGATCCTTATCCCAACCGAACTCTTCGGATAAAAATTTTCCGCGAACTTTCGGGTCGTCACGTGGACCGACCCGACCCTCGTCTATAGCCTCCGCTAGCCCTTCCTCCATCGGCCTAGCTTCCATGTACAAACGGTTGTGTTTGTTCGGGGACTTGCTCATAACAGTTCGGGATGATTTTTCTAACACTGTCTCACGGAAGGAGACGACGGGATCAGAAACAACAATCTCGGCTCCACCCATAAAATCATCTTGCAGATCTTTCAAACAGATTTCGAGATGAAGCTCACCGGCACCTGCAATGATGTGTTCACCGGACTCCTCAATGGTGCAAACAACCATAGGGTCAGATTTAGCTAACCGTTTCAAACCTTCGACGAGCTTTGGCAAGTCGGATGCAACCTTACACTGAACCGCAACACGAACGACAGGTGAGACGGAGAATTTCATGGCTCGAATCGGGTGTGCGTCAACTTCCTTCTCGTTAGTTAGCGTAGCGTTTTTGGTAATAAACTGATCCAAACCAACCATCGCAACCGTGTTTCCACAAGGAACATCTTCAACAGTTTCTTGTTTCTTTCCCATCCAAATAACGGTCCTTTGAACACTTTTAACGTACAGATCTTTCTTCTCACCGGGAACATAATTCGGACCATGATTCTAACCTTCAAACCGGTCGAAACCTTTCCAGCAAACACACGACCAAAAGCGAAAAACCTTCCTTTATCAGAAGCGGGAATCATCTTCGACACATATAACATAAGCGGGCCATCGGGATCACAGTTCCTAATAGCATTGGCGTACATATCATCCAACGGACCTTCATACAAATTCTCAACACGGTACTTTTGGGCCGTATGAGGAGACGGTAAATGAAATATCATCATTTCAAGTAAAGCAGTAGCAGCCGGAAGCCAGTTTTGCATAACACGTTTCATCAACGCTTTTCCCATTAACTCCTTCTCTTCGGACTTCATTGTAACACCGAGTTTGGTCAACATAGGCCAGAGTTTATCTTTCTGGTCATTCATGCACGTGTTAATAATCATCTTGATGGGCTCGTAACAGAACTGAACGAAACCACGTTGGCATGAAGTAGAACCCATATTCTTCGTTGTCCACTTTTTGGTTTTTGGGTCGAAAAAGTTCTCACCCCAGAGCCTTTCCATCATCTTCGCCTCATCAACACCAAACTTCGAAGCATACATTTTCGCAAAGTTGGTCAAAGTAAAAGCCCAACCGTGTAACCCAGCAGAGAAAGCAACGGTACCTTTCTCAGGGTAAACCATGACATCACCGAGAAGCGGGTCCTCATAAGTAGCCATGATGACATTAGCGTTTTCGATAACCCTTTGAAACGTCTGGTATGCTTCTTCTCCGTCAACTTGAAGCTCAAGGAAACAACGGTCCATTTTGTTGACGGTCAACACGGGTCGAATCCTTTCACCGAGAGCTTGACGAAGGACGGTTTCGGTCTGGACACAGACACCTTCGATACAATCAACAACCACCAATGCACCGTCAGTGATGCGGAGTGCAGCAGTAACTTCGGATGAGAAGTCAACGTGCCCGGGTGAGTCAATGAGATTGATGAGGTACTCATTCCCGTTACGTTCTCCTTTAAAGCTCTTGAGAGCCTCATCAGTCATTTCATAGTAAAGTGAGATCCCAGTTGACTTGATCGTGATACCGCGTTCTGCTTCATCAGCACGTGTATCGGTCATTCGTACATCACCAGCAACTTCTTGAGCGATAATACCAGCAGCAGCCACAAGAGAGTCGGTCAACGTTGACTTCCCTGTTATTATAAAAAAGAAACCGGGGATCAGATATAGAAACTAGCAAGTCTAAACGATACAAGGTATGATCATAAAGACGTAAACAAAACGATAAATAAAAAAACACATACCGTGATCAACATGAGCAATAACGGACATGTTACGGATGTTATGCTTGTAGTCCATGATCCGACGAAGCTCCTCCGCCGTAAACTTCACCTGTTGATTGATGCCAAAAACGACAAAACATAAGACAACTGTAAATAACCGAATACACAAATAAAACAAATGTTTCAGAATATGTGAAATGGCTTCAAAGTTCAAACATGTTACCATTTTGACTCCCTTAAAGAGTCAACAACAAACTATCTGTCACAGGTCCTGCAAAAAGAATAACAACTGCATATTAGCTTAAAGATCACAATATTCAGTCATTCACAAGTCACAACATAAATACAAAAACTGCAACAACACTAATTCAATAATAATGTATTATCTTTCTTACTGAGTTCGATAAATTATTACTGAAACAAATATCAAACTTCCTATAAACATAAATTTAGATCATAAGTTACCGCAACAGTAAACAGCACGAAATAACAAATCAATCGAAAATTATAATAATATGCTTCACAGCATAAATACAAAAACTGCAAAAACACAAATTCAATTATCATGTATCATCCTTCTTACTGAATTGGATAAGTTACAGAAACAAATATTAATTAAAATCTCTATAAACATACAGTTAAATCATAATTTATAATATTATAGCATGCTTCACAGTATATAAATCATCTTCCGATCAGATAATAACAATGAGTATGTGTCACTGATCAAACACATATCTAAAGTAAGTAACTATAAATGAAAACAATTAAAACTAATCGCATGAAAAACAGAACATATAGATCATAAATCGCACTACATCACGAAAAATCACAAATAACAGTTAAACTACCGATCAAACACAGTTCTAAAGTGATTAAAATCAAAACAATTAAACCTAATCGCATGTAAAAAAGAACAAACAGGTCAAAAATCGCACGAGGTGACGAGAAATCACAGTTCTAAAGTAATTAAAATCAAAACAATCAAATCTAATCGCGTGAAAAAGGAACAATTAGGTCAATAATCGCACTATATGGCAAATGAATTACAAAAAACTGTTGAATTAATGATACGTGATGAATCGGTGAAGATGTTTACCGGTCAAAATGAGGCGGCGTGATCTCAGTGACACTTGACCGGTGTCGACTGAGAGGTATTGCGTGAGGAGGAGGAGGAGGAGGCAGAAGCTCCATAAAACCCTATATATATTATTAGGGATTTCGAGAGGGTGGTTTGTGAATTGGGCTGATTTTCTAGATGGCCCATTAGAAATCTAACCTCAACAATTTGTTAATGAGGGTTTGTTTTCTTCTAGAGGTGCACATTGGTTTGGTTTAATTGAATTGAACTAGTGTTAATTAGGGTTTGTTTTCTTCTAGAGGTGCACATTGGTTTGGTTTAATTGAACTAGTGGTTATTTTCTCATTTTTGGTTTAACTAGTTTGGTTAGAACATGTGTAGTGGTGAACCACATGGTTTGGTCTTTTTTGATACGTGGCGTCCACATCATTTTACCAAACCGCTTGATGAAAAGGTGCAATAGTGAGGCATGTAAAACCACTTGGTAATTACATAGCATTAGAACACTAAATTAAAGTTTAATTATTTTAAAGGGACAAAAAAAGTTATAGTGAGTTAATTGAAACAGTTAACAAATTTGGTTAAATTTCTATGACATTTTCCCTTTATTATATATAGTTGTAAAACCAGTAACATCAAAAGCCCAACATCTCCAGTTCCAGAAAAAACCCGTTACCTAAAGGTCCATTTTGGTAAAAGCCGGATGAGATCAGATTCGAACTTGAGACCTGTTGTCTTCAACTTTAAATTTTTATTTCTCTTCCAATGTCAGTTAACTTATATCTCATTAACAAAAATATTTGATTACATATTAATCAACTAATAATAATAACAAACCTAAGAAAATTAATTAAATTTGTAATATAAAATTAATAAGTAATAATCATAATTGTAATAATAATGATCCAAATATTAATAGTGAAAATCTAAAACAACGTATAAGAAGATAGAGTTCAATTTTTGACATTTGGTAGATTATGATTAATAAGGTGTAATTTACAAGTACGGGTAGAGTAACATTCGCTATTTGAAAAATATTTTTTTTTAATTTTTTGATTAAAATGTTTATTTATATAAATATCAAGAAATTAAGATTTTATAAGTTTTAAGACATAAAATTTATATTTTTATACGACAGAGGCACATTGTATATATTTACTTGGATTAAAATACAAATAAAAAAGGTCGTGTCAGCATGTCTATAGAGCCGTATGGTAGTAACTTAAATGTCTAAAAACTAGAGTAAATTGCCAAAATCGTCCCTGAGATTTAGGCATGTTTGTCATTTTCATTCAAAACAACCTTTTTATACAATATAGTCCTTCACTTTTGGGATTTTTTGTCATTTTCATCCAAACATCTAATTTGTTTTATTTTTTCTATCAAACATTTGGATGAAAATGGCAAAAATCCCAAATCTCAAGGACGATTTTGGCAAAAAAAGTCAGACGTTTGGATGAAAATGGCAAAAAATCCAAAAGTAAGGGACTATATGCTACAAAAAAGTTGTTTTGGATGAAAATAACAAACATGCCCAAACCTCAGGGACGCTTTTGACAATTTACTCAAAAAAAAATATTTAAAAGTAAACTTAAAAATAATTTAGTGTAAACGCATTGTTTTCATTTTTACAAAGCTTGAAATTGCTTTATATATCTAAAAATAATATAAAATGAATTGTATTCTTTTTTTATTCCATATAATTTTGATAGTTCTGTTACATTAGTGAGAGAGAATTCGAAATTGCTTTATATCTTCCTATCTATACTTTCTATAAAAGAAGAAATCCCAATGACATAAGAAAAGCTGATGTGGTAGCCAGAGAGGCTGTGCAACAATATTTTTCTTATGTCATTATTGCATCATAAAGCCTAATATATAAAATCATTTAAAATCTATCTAAAACCTTTGCCAAAGTAAACATCTGCTCATTTAAATCTGAGTTTACTTTAATACCCAGCAACAGTTGTTGTTATGCCCTCTAATGCTTTTAGATCAGCAGATGTTTAAGGCTAATTACCGGCAAATTCAAATTAAAAATGCATGGGAATAAGTGATTTGCAATTAATGCATGTCACTCACAAACTCCTGTCAATCATCTTCTTATATAAGGCTTTTCTTCTCATTTCCCTCTTCATATTTGATCACAGTTTCGTCTTCTCTGATTTTGAAATTTGAAATTTGATCACAATCCGAATTCCGAATTCGAAGCATGTCAATATCAGTTGACAGTAACAATCTTAGTTTTGTTAATGATTTGAATCCTGAGAAAGATATGTGGAACATGAAAGCGAGAATTATTCGAAAATGGAATCAAGGTTACAAAATGGATCTCATCTTCATTGATGAAAAGTTAGTTTGTATTTCTGCTTTTCCATTCTATCAGAGAATGTAGTGGTGTATGCTAAAAAGATACTTTCTTTAAATGAAAAAATTGTGGTTAAAAGTTTGGTGTGTAAGGGCTACAATGAAGCATCTAAACTGATGTATTTGGTATGTAATGTCTACGCTTTGAATATCAAGTAAATTTAACCATTTGTTTGTTATATAATATTGTTATTACACATTATATACATTTCTGATGATATTCATGTACTGGACAAGTAGTAGGGTTGTATATTATTGTTAGTGAATGAATGAAAATTTAATCAATTGGTTAGTGGGAAAACTGTTAGGGTCTGAGATACGTTAGCATCTGTTAGAGGCTAAGCAATGTTATAGCGTGCTAACATCTGTTAACGCCTAAGAACTGTTAGGATCTGAGTTACATTAGCATCTGTTGATTACATTAGCATCTGTTGATAGACTTTGCTTCAACAGACCTTATGAGCTGTTGATCATCATCTGTTAAAGATCTTATATTAAAGATCTTCTGTTGAATTACAATATCTGTTGGTCCACAGCAGAACTTAGATTTATCATACATTTGTCTTCATCAGCAGAGGTTCTCTTTGGGAGACCTTTGCTTCAGCAGTCTTTGTCTTCAACAGACCTTTTGGTTCATCAGCAGAGCTTGTTTGGTTCATCAGCTGAGGTTGTTTTGTTTAACAGACTTTGCTTTAACAGTGTTTGTCTTCAACAGACCTTTTAGTTTGCAAAGTTTAGCGAAACAGATGTTGAGTTTGTCCCTTTGGTAGGAGCAGATGTTTAAAAAACTGTTATTTGTAATTACAAGTTGTATACTATTTTGTTAATTTTGAGTCTTATATTTCTTTTTCTTGAGCTACCAGGAAATGTGATGCAAAATAGTAATGTTTAGATACAAAATATAGTAATGTTTAGATGTAAAATATAAAAAGGTAAATCCACAAAATTTTGAAAGTATATAACTTTATATACTAACACTACATAAATTCATTCTTAAGTTAGTTTTGGAAGAAGAAATTTGTCCATCAAACATATCAACAAAAACATAAATCATTAAATGCTGAAAAGATGTTCAGAGACTATGTCAACAAACTTCAAAGTGTACTTTATCTCCTGGTACACTTTTTTCTTCAACTATCTCAAACCTCAGCTTTTTGCCCACATATATTCTCGTTTCATCGATGATACGCTGTCACACCCCAACCGATGGCGGAAACATCGGGGTATGGCACTGAGCGAAACAGATTGTCTATGAGTATCCATAACAACTATTAATTACCAGATATTAAAACGTCATGTCCCATACCACAACATATCCAAATAAAACAGTTATTACAAATAATTGTCTAAAAAACAAATACTGTCTCGACCACTCAGATTTAAGCGTGACATAACTAG
The DNA here is from genome assembly GCA_030545235.1 of Helianthus tuberosus. NCBI lineage: Eukaryota > Viridiplantae > Streptophyta > Magnoliopsida > Asterales > Asteraceae > Helianthus > Helianthus tuberosus. Next base: position 140,624,372 of record CM060424.1, read on the forward strand.
ACCCCTAGCTTGATTCACCAAAGCAAGAATCCTAGCAGATGTCATCCTAAACACCTGCCACATACGTTAAAGTAAAGGTCAATACACATAGTGTAAAGGTGAGCATACAAGTTTAATAGATATAATAGAGTTCGAAATCGTTTACGCATAACCAGCATGTAACATGTATAAAGTGAAGGCAAGTAGGTTATCGATAGAGAAATATGCACAGACGTGACTGCGAGTTGTAGAATGCGCAACACATATCCCCACTGGGACACGTGAAGTAAAGCCCTTAACAACCCATGTCCACGACAGGTGTTGAGTCCAAACTATAGTACTATCGTTGCTAAGGTGTCAGGCAACAATCACTGTGTTAACATAACATACAAGCATTCATCGAATAACACGTAGCATGCAATAACGGTTAGCGTATAAATAGTATTTGCGTTGTGTGTCGATTGTGGTTTAGAATAAGTAACGTATGTAATACCCAATAGTGCATAAAGCAAAAAGGGATCGAGTATACTCACAGATAGCGTTTAACTTAATAAATACTGCCTTGGATTGAAGGGAGCGCTGAGAGAGATTAGCCTGAACAGTTAACGATATCATAGACGATAAGCGGCGCATAAAACTGTGCAAGAGTGATAAATATCGGATGGTAATCCGATCGGATGACAATCCGATCGGATGGCCAGTCGATCGGATGTCAATCCATTCGGATGGTCAACCGATCGGATGGCCATTCAATTGGATTGACACCTCGTTTAGTGAAGATGTGTTTGTGTATGATGGTTTTCCTTTTAAAGTTTTCATTGTAGCATTTTGAAAACAGAGAAGTATCTCTACCTTTCAGGTCGGTCGATCGAACGGCGGTTCGATCGAGTGACGATCCGTTCGGCGAGGTATTTCTCAGAGAATAAGTTCACAGCAGTGTTGTCACTCGATCGGATACTCTACCGATCGGGTGGCAATCCGTTGGAACTAGTAATGCATTGAACATGTTGAAAATTGTTTAAGTGTTGAAGTTCCAAACATCACATGGTCGGATGGTTGTTCGATCGGATGGCAATCCGATCGGACGGCTATCCGTTCAACGTTCAAAAACTTTGAAAAGTTGAAATAATAGTTTAAGTGTAAAGCATGTGCCAGCCGATCGGGCGGCTGTCCTATCGGATGGCAATCTGATCGGACGGCAATCCGTCCCAACGATCTGATCGTCTTGACACTTGGTGGTTTGATAGTTTGCGGCTTTGATCGAGATGGTGTGATAACGTGCTAAACAACAGAAACCTCGTCAAGACCTAAATGATCCGATCGAACAGGAATCACCCTAGTCCGATCAGGCAACGGTTCGAGACGGAGGTTCATGCTTAACCCGGAATCGATTGTCTCTTTGCTAGAAATCTGATCTTGAACCAACACATCACTAAGAAAGAGTACAAGATCAGAACAAGCTCCGATTCTATCGGTTTTGAGTGCATTGAGTGTAAAAGAGTTGAAAGAAAGTTAGAAACCATCTTTTCACGATGAATATGTTCAGATCTATGCAAGATATTTGTTTATTTATGTGGAAATCGACCACATCTAAGTTGTTCTTGGTGGATTGAAGCCAAAACATGAAGTTCATAAGAACTCCATGATGACATCACCCTAGAACACCTCAAATCCATTGATTTCACGGTTAAAAGTTAAGATTCAAAAGACAAAAAGATGAATGAGTGCGTGTAGATCATAGAAGTACAAGATTTAGGTTGCAAACTTACAAGAATCATGAGAAATCGAGAGAAATAGAGGCTGAAGTGCGGCTGGGTCGAGTGAGAGCTGTCACATCAAGTGATGTGCAATGTGAGGGTATTTATAGGGTTTCCCAAAAAGGAAAGTGCAAGAGGTCGAGTGGGTCACCGATCGGATGGCTGTCCGATCGGATGGCAATCTGATCGGTTGACCATCCGATCGAGCAGTCACTCGATCGAGTGGTTCCAACGATTTGAGTTTCGGCGTTTCGTTCGTGCGTTGAGTTTTGCGATGCGTTTCGAGTGAGCGATACGATAGAATTATCCATTAATCCCAACTACTATATCTAACATACAATCATCCTAAATAGCTTGCGTTTAGTGCTTGCGATTCGATTACGATAGTGTTGCGATTGCGTTTCGATTAATCACCACATCATAAACATAATTAAACATGCACAAGTAACACATAAAAGGCAGACACACGTAAAACAATATCCAGAACGCATAATTCGAGTTGCGAATGCGATTGCAATGCGATAAGCGATAAATAGCGATTAAACCTAGATTATTAACAAGTACTCCACATAATACAACTAATGCGATAAAATAAACAGATTATCTACAAGTCAAAGATGTCAAAACAGGAGTTGAGCAAAGAGTGACAGATCGTAATTAGCAATCTTTTCTTCCTTTGACTTCAATCTTGACTTTGACTTTCAAAACACGGGGTGTTACAGCCACCCCCTCTTAAGGGAATTTCGTCCTGAAATTAGGCCTTAGCCGTAACAAACAACTGCGGGTACTTCGCCTTCATGTCGCTTTTAAGTTCCCAAGTGAACTCTGCGCCTCGTTTGCCCTCCCATCGGACCTTCACAATGGGAATGCGCGAGCGTCTGAGCTGCTTGGTTTAGCGGTCCATGATCTCGACAGGCTTTTCCACGAAGTGTAATGTTTCGTTCACTTGAAGATCCTCAAGTGGTACGTACAAATCATGCTCAGCCAGGCACTTTCTGAGGTTTGAAACATGGAAAGTCGGGTGGACGTTGCTAAGTTCATCCGGTAGTTCGAGTCTGTAGGCCACTTTGCCGATCCTTTCCAGAATCTTAAAGGGTCCAACATATCGAGGCGCGAGTTTCCCTTTCTTGCCGAATCTGACCACACCCTTCCAAGGTGATACCTTTAGGAGTACATGGTCGCCAACGTCAAATTCAAGGGGCTTGCGCCGTCTATCGGCGTAACTTTTCTGACGACTCCGAGCTTTTAGCAGATTGTCTCGAATTTGGAGGATTTTGTCAGTTGTTTCTTGCAATAGCTCAGGACCGGTTATTTGCGAGTGTCCGATCTCGTGCCACACAATAGGCGATCGACATCTTCTTTCGTATAATGCCTCAAATGGTGCCATTTGAATGCTGGAATGATAACTGTTATTGTACGAGAATTCGACTAAAGGTAAGTATACGTTCCAATTACCACCGAAATCTATGACACACGAACGGAGCATGTCTTCAAGGGTACGAATCGTTCTCTCAGTCTGACTGTCGGTTTGGGGATAGAAAGCAGTACTTAGATTAAGCGTTGTACCGAGAGCATATTGAAATGTTTCCCAAAGATGCGAGGTAAACAGAGCATCACGGTCAGAGATGATGTCGCGAGGCATCCCATGTCGACAAATGATCTCATTGGTGTAGATTCGGGCTAATTTTTCTACCTTGTAGTCTTCTCGTATTGGCAGAAAATGAGCAGATTTGGTCAAACGGTCAACGACAACCCAGATGTCGTCGAGAGTTGATGGCGTGCGCGGAAGTTTCGTTATGAAGTCCATAGTTATACTCTCCCACTTCCACATGGGAATCTCGGGCTGGATGAGCAAGCCAGGGGGTCTTTGATGCTCGGCCTTGACTTTCGAGCAATTCAGGTGTAAGGCCCTAATACTGTGACAACTGTCAAATTTCCAGGTATCCGTACAACTATTAATCCATGATTAGTGCTTAATGACTGTGCTGCATCACAATTTATTACTTGAATTACTTTCTGAATATTGACATCATACATACACGTGCATTATATGTTGCAAATGGCATATTATTATTACATACAAACTTTGTTTATTCAAATAATGCACGAAACACAGTTAGCACAGTTATCAGATAAATCAGGAAAATGCTTACTGAACTCAGCACATAGATATACAGTGTTTTAAGACCCAGTATGAGCCAGAAACCAAGTATGACACTAGTATAGTATGTAGGAAAGTAAGGATCATAAAACTGCCTTCCTAAGTGGTAGTTTAAGTGCCGGAAAGTGCCTAAAACTTACATAAACTGCAGAATTCCGCAGAAATTCAGCAAATTCAACATTTAAATACTTTAATATCATGCATAAACATGGTTAAATGGTCCTGAATGCTTTTCTAAGTGTCGGGAATCAAAAGTGTCACAAAAGGTAACATAAAGCCTACTAAACTGCGAAGTTTAGCACTTTAACGAACCAGTATCCAACCGAACAACCGGACACTACCCGAAACACCAAACTTACACTAGAAGCACTGTTTCGACATTACCAAGCTAGTTATGGTCCCTGAACAACATAACACACTATATAAATATCTAGTAACTAATCCCTAACTATATACTTGATTTTCAACTAACTTAACTAACTAGTTAGTTAGCACCTACACCTAGACCCCCACCTATGGACGGCCATACATGTGGCCCCACCACTTGATTTTATTTGATTAAAATACAAGATCTTGTCCAAACTTTACTAAACATAAGATACACCAGAGATTTGGAAGATCATGTGTTGGTGGATTATAAAAGAACCTCCAAGACCATAACTCCTCATTCCTTCACAACACTTAACACCTACACTTCTTCTCCTCTCTCCCTCTTTGGTCTCGGCCAAGAACAAACAACAACACAACCACCATTATCAATCATTTTTCACCCATTCTCTAAGTATACAAAGGTGTAAGAGGCCATACAAAGAAGCTTGGAGCTTTCGGGAGTTGAAGGACCTCTCTTATTTGCTTTTATCCTCTCATTTTCTACTCTTGAATCATCCCTAGCCTTGTGCTAGTGGTAAGGGCCTTGATCTATCTATATTACTTCTATTTTAGTTGGTTAAAAGATATTACAAGTAACAAATCTTAAAGAACCCTAAAAATCATAAGAAGTAAATATGAACATAAGCTTAAAATGTGATGTAATCTTGATGAATATGAGTTGTTATGCTTGTTGATCATTGATTGTTTGTAGAAATGATGTTGATCATCATATGATCTTGCTAGATCATGATTAAAAACATAATCTAGCAAGATGTGAGAATAGAAATTGTTGTAGGATGATGGATCATCCACACATGAATCATGAACTTGAATGAATAAATAATTTTCTTGGAAAATGAAGATCAAGTAACTTATTAATCATGTAGATCTAAATATTTCATGGATTATTCTAAAGAAACCAAGCTAGAAATATAAGTTTGGTTAAAACTTGGTTCTTACATAAACAAACACTATTTTTGATGGTTAAACAAGTGTAGAAACACTTGTGTAACAAGAAAATTTCATAAAGAAACATTTTGGTAAAACATGATTACAAGTTGTAAACATCTAAATCCTTCAAGAATGATGTTTTTAAATAAACATCCACATTTTAAAGGGTAACTAAACTTACTAAACACACTACCAAGTTACTACAAATTTTCACAAACTTTCAAGTTCATGAAGTAGTAGAATATGCATGATTTTGGCAAGATTGGTAAGTAAAGGTTGTTTAGTGTTGATTATGGAGTGATTGTGATGATTTTTACAAAAGAAAATGATATGCTTGAAAGCATGGAAACCTCCATTTTTAGGGGGAAACTATGACAAAATTTTCTAAAAATATAAACACTTAGAAAAACATTTATGAACATGCACTTACAAGTGTATTTTCAACAAGAAGTTGTTACATAAACTTTGTCATAATATTTGCTACAAAAAAAATTATAATTATTGGAGGCTGATTTTTATAAATAAAAGTGACTAAATGTGTATTTGGGAAATACATATTTAGAAGACACCATGTGTGTGGTTGTTTGTATATTTTGTTTATTAGTTATATTATTTTAGGACTTGAAATAATACAACACATCAAAATACCAAGGATTACAATCCAAAATATTACCAAAATCTCAAGGAATAAATATACAAGTTACACGCAAAATATTGATGAAAACCAAATAAGAGATGTAACTTACAAAATATTCCAGAAAATATGTTCACAAAGTATATTTTGGTAAATAATATTTTGGACACAAGGAAATGAAAATATGATTTTTACAATTATTACAAAGTTATATCATATTTTTGACAAGGAGAAAATATATTATTTTTGGGAAGTAAAAATATATTTTCTTGGAATTTTTAGAAGATATATAATTTTTGGGAAAGATATATATTTTCTTGAGTACATTTGAAATACATTATTTTTGGATAAAAATAAGTTTATATATATATATTTTCTAAGTGAGACTTGAAAATATATTATTTTTGGAACTTATATGACAATACGAATATTTTTGCCAAAGAAAAAATTATAAATAATTTTTCTAAGTAATGCTTCTCGAATATATTTTGGAAATATATATTGGTGGACTTTTATTAGAAATAATATTCCAGAAAGTTTAATATAAATTTAAGTATATGAATACTTAATGAATACAATAAAATACGCATTCTCACACGTATAAATTCACACCCGGAATACGACCCTAATACACGGCAAAATACACAAATATAAGATACCCCATCCTTGGGAAGGAAATACAAGCATAAATACTTTGGAAGTATTAAATTAATATATATTGTTTTAACAAATATTCCAAAATTTAATAAATATAATTTAAGTTAAAATACTAATTATTTTAACAAATAATTATATACTTGGAATAATAATGAAGACACATTGAAACGTAACTCAAATACACTAGTCAATACTAAGACAAGGCACGACCCGCTCGTCTAATGGACCGTAGTACGCATGTAGGTAGTCGTGCGTTCTAGAGGAAGCTTTGAGTTACATTGGATACAAGGAACGCAAAACTGTGAGTTCATGACCCCCTTTTCTTTTAACTGCTTTCAGCTTTATAACCTCGGGGGTGAAATACATGTTACAAACTGTTTATATACATTTTGATTTGGTATGGTTAGCTAAGGAAGGGTACTGCTTGATCATGTGAGTGGTGGGCATAACACTTAAGGCCATTAATCCTCATTGTAGGACCGAGGGACATGAGTGATAGATCTATTCGGGTGTAGCGGGCCCCACCCATGCGCCCGCCGAATGGGCCATGTGGTGACTATGTCTTATTGACAAAGTTTGCTAGGTTTGAGTTCCCTGCATCACTTCACACATATCAATGGCCTTGCAAACCATTGGTGATCTGTTTTCCTTGTTGCTTTCATACAAGGATTTTCAAGTACATACAAGCATACTTACAAATGCTTCAAAGGTTTATTCACAAACACACACATGAACTCGCTCAACTTTTGTTGATGTCTTTCAAACTACATGTATTTCAGGAAATTAAGTATGGATCTGGTGGGCGTTGGAGTTCCATGGCATGTCAAGAATAAAAGATGTCATCAGTGTCTTAGGGTTTGGTTAGTGTGTCTTATCCTGGACGAGACATATCTTTCAAAACCTGGTTTTAACTAAAGTCTTTTGATGAGTCCTTATGGAACTCTAAACAATTTATATGGTTTATAATTTAGATTTTAAGTCAATGTTTCAAAGACAACGTTGTTGTAATGTTTTAAACTTACTCAATGGATGAACATCTTGGTTTTTGTCATATAGTTGTTTGTTATGGTTGAATGAAATGATATTAAGCAAGTCACACCAAATCACGCTTCCGCAAAAGTCAGGGTGTGACATTTTGGTATCAGAGCTTCGATTGTAGCGAACTAGGATTCGTTCTCGAGTCTAGACTACAATCATTAGGGCTCCCACGAAAATATTTTTCCAACATGTTTTCATTGCATACACGAAACGCCCAGATCCAGGAAACAAACATGTTTACAAACAAAAGACACGAAACACATTTCAAATTTTATGATTATGATTCAGTCTGAGAGGCTGGGTAGTTCAGTCTGGGAGACTGGGAAGTTTAGTCTGAGAGACTAGGGAGTTCAGTCTGGGAGACTGGGAAGTTTAGTCTGAGAGACTAGGGAGTTTAGTCTGGGAGACTGGGAAGTTTAGTCTGGGAGACTAGGTAGTTCAGTCTGGGAGACTGGGTGTTTAGTCTGGGAGGCTAGGTAGTTCAGTCTGGGAGACTGGGTGTTCAGTCTGGGAGACTGGGTGTTTAGTCTGGGAGACTAGGTAGATCAGTCTGGGAGACTGGGTGGTTAGTCTGGGAAACTAGGTAGTTTAGGTTGGGAGACTGGTTGGTTTAGTCTGGGAGACTAGGAAGGATAGAAAGTTTCATGAAGAATAATGTGAATACATGATTACATGATGAATTTTCCTTGCTTGCAATACACTAACTGTTAGTGATTACTATGGAAATACATGCTATGATTATTATGTACCGGCACACATGTCACCTTCTTCAGAGAGCGAGATGTCAGATGATGACGACCCTATGGCCACCGCCACAGATGATGAGATTGCACTTGTGCCCGAGATATTTACGTCAGACACTGAGAGTGACCCTCGCATGCTGACCAAGGACGAGGACGACTTCCAACCATTCGCACTACCAGACCTTGGTGATGGTTTACCCTTGCTGATGGCTTCCCTAACGAGGGTCCTTTTGTCACTCTTGTTTTGGTCCATGACCACCCCATCACTGGTTATTCCGATGGTGAGCCTATCATTACTCCAATCCTCGACGTCGTACCTCTCGTGGTCATTCCTCCCGAGGATCTGCCATTTCAACGATTTGTTTAATGATGACTTTGATTTGTTAATTGGCGATCCTCTTGTTGACACCCAGGGTGATGAAGGGATAGCTGAGGATGTCGTTGCTATGCTACCTCCTGAGATTCTGATGTGTGCAAAATGCAACATATAAATTACATCAATTGTGGAATAAAACTAACCCTTTTTTAGTACTAATGTTGGAAAAAGTGTGTTTTTGTCTTCCTTTTGTATTTTCAGGATTAAATGAGCTCAAATGAACAAAAGAAGCAAAAAGGCAGCCAAATCTAACAAAAATACAAGAAAAGGGATAAACGTGGCATGCCCGACCCCCCAACATCATCTTCCCAAGCAAAACAAGAAAACAGAAGGCTGAACACGCCCCGTGCTCAGTGAGCACGGGGGAGTGCCCAAGTGTCTGCAGAAAAGACAAAGCAGTAGAAGCTTATATCACCCACCACGGGGGCGTGCCCAGCGGACATGGGGCCGTGGTCAACTCTAAGATTCGCAGAATCTGAGGAAATCTTGATAGTACAGATACGCTTTTGCACACGGGGTCGTGCCCAGCGGACACGGGGGCGTGATCAACTAATGCAGACAAACTGCAATTAATGAAGAAAGAGAAGGAAGATGGACACGGGGCCATGCCCAATGGACACGGGGCCGTGCCCAAGCTGCTGTTGAGGCTATAAATAGGGGTGCCTGGCTCATTTGCAAACCATCCCTTGGCACACCACCTCTCTCACACTTCACCCACACTCCACCACCACCACAACACCATCATCCACCACCATCATCCATCATAGAGTGTGTGAGTCGTCTCGGGATCCAAGATTGATCGTAAAAGTTCTTGACAATCAAAGGCCATGTTTGCCTAAGTCTCTTACATCACTTGGTGAAGACAAGTGTTTAGTGTAATACTTTTTATTTTTAATCTTTTCGCACTTTTTATTTGGTTATGTATTAATGACTTTAATAACTAGTTTCTTATGTTGAAGGTGATTCTTCCTTATCGTTTGTCCATGGTGTCTTGGCATTATTTTACTGTCTATATAAAATAAAAGATTTTCACCATTCATATCTCCACGGTCTATATGGAGATATGTTGGCTACCTGGTCGGGGGTTAAGGGAACGGTTTGGTAAGAGTCTTGCCTTGTTCAGTGTATAGATCCTGCAAGGACCTGGGTTAAATTTAGTAGGACCTCCTTCAATACCCACCGGTATTAGATGGCGGGGGTCCAAACTCTTTGATCCCCTCATATGTAAGCTACTATTAATACTTTAACCCGGCTACTTAGGACTGTATCCCTGCTGACTCAGACTACTTAGCCGAGGGTAACGCCACCTTCAAAAGAGGGGCCTACCACATTATGCATTAATAACTTAATTAATTATCTTTCAATAATCCGACCCTTTAGGATTGTATCCTTGCTGACTCAAACTACTGGGTTGAGGGTAACGTCACCTTCAAAAGAGGGGCCTACTACAATAACTAAGATAATCTCTTAAAAAGTGCAAAAGTGCGGAAATAATCAAAGGTTACACTACACACGAGTCGGATCCAAGTGATTCATCTTGTCTATCTGTTTTTTATTTTATTTTATTTTTTTAGCATTTTAGTTAGTTTTATTTTTCTAGTCTTAAAACCTTTTTCTAAACTTTTGATTTGATTAGACGTTGAGGATAAACCGGTACTAAAAGCTCTTGTGTCCTTGGACGACCTCGGTATCTTACCAACACTATACTACGCTCATGATGGGTGCACTTGCCCATATGTGTGTTTAGTGTTAGAAAATATCATGTTTTATAAATTTAAAACTTGGCTAAAAAGTGTAAAAGGGCTTAAAATATATATTAAAAACCACACACACTTCACACGCATCAAGTTTTTTGCGCCGTTGCCGGGGACACAAGGATTTTAAGAAAGCTTAAAATTGACGACCTAATCAGTTTTTCAAAACCTTTTTAAAACGCGCGCATTTTTTTTACATTTTAGTTAGATTTTGCATTTACAGTAGCCTGAACACGGGGCCGTGCTCACTGAACACGCCCCGTGCTTAACGAAACCAGTGACTTTAATTCAAACGCCCAGACACAGATTCTGTACACGGGGCCGTGTCCACTGAACATGGGGCCGTGTCCAGCCTCTGTTTCCGTTTTTATTTTTGTTTTCTGGTCCCGAGACTCTGTTGTGATCTGCTGAGTGATTCTTATGGATCAATACTCAGGAGGTTACAACTACACCTATGAGGAGGATGATTATAGGGAAAACTATTGCACTAATTGTGGTAACCCACACTCAGTTCAATATTGTGACTTATTTCAACCATCCACTTCATACACCTACTATGAGGAGCCCAGGTACGAGCCGTCCACTTCATACACACCCTATGAAGACCAAAGGTATGAACCTTCTCCCTCATACTCATATTTTGATGAACCAAGGTATGAGCCTTCATACTCATACTTTGAGGAACCAAGATATGAGTCTTCATCTTCATATGCTTACTATGAGGAACCATGGCGTGAACAACCCACCTCATATGAGTGTTATGAAGAACCAAGTTACGATCCTTATCCATCATATACTTATCATGAGGAACAATGGTGTGAACCATCTACCTCATATGAGTACTATGAGGAACCAAGGATCGAACTTCCGAATTCAAGCTTTGATAATAATTATTCAACTCACTTTGACGAACCACCCACTATCTCACCCGTCGCCGAAAGGATAATAGAACACCTTAAAACTATCGAGCGCTATATAAAAGAAGCCCGCGCAAGGGAAGAATTAACTCGTAATAAAGAAGAGACAGTTGAAAAGGTAAAAATGGAAGAACAAGTAAGTGAAAAACCGACACATGAGTTAAACAACGAAAAAGGTGAGTCCGGCAATGTTAAAGTTCAAGAAGAGTCTAATTTTAAAGAAATTAATCTCTTGTCACCTTCTTTCGAAAATCATTGTTTAGTACCCGCTCATGCAAAGTTTTTAAAAGAGTTAAACATTAGCACTAAAATTGACGAAACGGTAAGCATTAAGTTAACAAATGATCAAACTACGCTAATAAAAGAAGATCCATTTGAAATTAACATTACACCGGTTCCATGTTTCTTTCAAAATTACTTTATTAGTAATATTACAATTGATAAAGATCTTTGTGTTAATATAATGCCAAACTACATTTTCGAAAAATTAAGTATTGGTGATTTCTCTCCACTTCAAATACCCATTTTTCTATCTAATCGGAAAACAATAAAAACAATGGGGATAGTTGAAGATGTGTTAGTCCAAGCAAATCAAATGGTAATCCCAACCGACTTCGTCATCCTTGATGACGCTCCACTAGTGTTGGGACGACCTTTTGTAAAAACCCACGAAGCTTTGAAAAATCGGAAGCACAACAATCTACCCATTCAATTAGGGGCTTTCAAAAAAGTGTCGACCTTGAGCGATCAATGAAATATCAATTCGGCAATGACGACCCCCTAATTGAAGATGAGCCAGAACCACCCGATAAGGTGGGTCTAGCTAAGGACCCTTATAAACGTGGGGCACCACGGAGGCATTCCGCGGAACTATCCGTAGTTTAGTTTAGATTAACCTTTATGTTTTCTAGTTTAGTTTTTAATTTTCAGGAATAAAACACACTCGGGATGGTGAAGGATGCTAAGGGAAGCTTGAACCAACACCCCATACACAAAAAAAGAGCCTCCCGATGATTTTTCTTCATTACAGCAAGTTCAGCACGGGGCCGTGCTCACCCCAACACGCCCCGTGCCCGAGGTTTTGCAGAAAATGCCCAGTTCAAGTAACTGGACACGGGGCCGTGCTCACTGAACATGCCCCCGTGCCCAGCCTTCTGTTTAAATTTGATACTGGCAGTCTGACCACGGGGCCGTGCTCAGCAAACACCACCCCGTGTTCAGCTACCCAGTAACATAAAATCTTGTTTTTAACCCACTTTTACACATTTTAATCAAGCGAAAAACTTATTTTTGGGACACATTGAGGACAATGTGTAATTTAAGTGTGGGCGGGGGGATGCTAAAACCTTGAATCTTGCAAGTCCTAAAAACAAGCCTTACACAAAACTCTATTGGAACCGCTAATCACCCCAAATTTTTTCAAAAAATTTCATTTTTTTTACTTGTCTTGGTTAAATTTGGGAATAACAAGTTCTAAAAAGGTTATATTTTTACAAATTTACAACCGATCGCGTCGTGATAAAATGAACCAACATAAGAAAATTATGAAACGGCATGACAAATTTAGTTAAAATTTGATTATATATACTTGATCACATTAAAAACCCATTCCCACAAAAAGTGAGTTTTGAGCCTTTATTGAGCATACAAATACACATCTTTAGATTAAATGTTCATCTTTCGTTTCTTGTGTGAATAGCCGCTTGGTTTCTTACGACTCTAGAACTTGCCATGACGATACATTCCCGGTCCATACCAACTTAACCCCGAGTAAGTAAATGATGGAGGCATTATGACTAACCCCTTTTTCTTTCAACACCATTATTTTTCTTTTTTTTTACCACCTACCCAAAATCCTCCTAGTTAACCCCTTTGAGCCTAAACCTTTTCATTTCTAAACCCAAAACAAACACCCTTTACCCACCAAAAACCCTTTTTCATTTTAACCCTTTATTTTAGTACAAAGCTCGGTTTTCATGTGACATTCCTTATAAAAAAAAAGGTTGAAGCCAAAAAAAAAACAAGTTCATCAAAAAGAACTTTGTTTGAAGAATTGCTTCATTAAAAAAAATAATAACAAAAAGTCTTACGAAAACCGACGCTTTTTACGCCTTTCGCCCTTTTCTACTAACCACTAACCCAACTACCTACCTTTAACCCAAGACTAACCCTTCACCCAAAAAGTCCTCTTGATATTTACAAATGTATATAGTTAAAAAGGAGGAGGATTGATTGCTTGGCAAGCTTATGGTAGAAGTAAGTTCCATGCTGCTCTCGAGTGTTTCACAAAAATACATTTTCGGCCGAGTGTTGAGTGATCCCCCGTGAGGTATGTGAACTTGTATATAAATAGAATTTTAAAAAGGCATGTTATGCCCTAATAAGTAATTTATCTTATGTAATGTTTTAAATAAATCATGATGAATAGAATTGTAAATAGAATAAAAATAAAACCTAATAAAGAATCTTAGAATCCCGACACTCTATGACAAGCCCAAAACCTTCTCTTCTACCCATTCCATTTGGGAGTGTTAAGCCACATTATAAAGAGTTTTGCTTGAGGACAAGCAAAGATTCAAGTGTGGGGGTATTTGATGTGTGCAAAATACAACATATAAATTACATCAATTGTGACATAAAACTAACCCTTTTTTAGTACTAATGTTGGAAAAAGTGTGTTTTTGTCTTCCTTTTGTATTTTCAGTATTAAATGAGCTTAAATGAACAAAAGAAGCAAAAAAGGCAGCTAAATCTAACAAAAATACAAGAAAAGGGATAAACGAGGCATGCCCGACCCCCCAACAGCATCTTCCCAAGTAAAACAAGAAAATAGAAGGCTGAACGTGTGCCCAAGTGTCTGCAGAAAAGACAAAGCTGTAGAAGCTTCTATCACCCACCACGGGGGCGTGCCCAGCGGACACGGGGCCGTGGTCAACTCAAAGATTCGCAGAATCTGAGGAAATCTTTATAGTACAGATACGCTTCTGCACACGGGGTCGTGCCCAGCGGACACGGGGGCATGGTCAACTAATGCAGACAAACTGCAATTAATGAAGAAAGAGAAGGAAGATGGACACAGGGTCGTGCCCAATGGACACGGGGCCGTGCCCGAGCTGCTGTTCAGGCTATAAATAGGGGTGCCTGGCTCATTTGCAAACCATCCCTTGGCACACCACCTCTCTCACACTTCACCCACACTCCACCACCACCACAACACCATCATCCACCACCATCATCCATCATCCATCATAGAGTGTGTGAGTCGTCTCGGGATCCAAGATTGATCGTAAGAGTTCTTGACAATCAAAGGCCATGTTTGCCTAAGTCTCTTACATCACTTGGTGAAGACAAGTGTTTAGTGTAATACTTTTTATTTTTAATCTTTTCGCACTTTTTATTTGGTTATGTATTAATGACTTTAATAACTAGTTTCTTATGTTGAAGGTGATTCTTCCTTATCGTTTGTCCGTGGTGTCTTGGCATTATTTTACTGTCTATATAAAATAAAAGATTTTCACCATTCATATCTCCACGGTCTATATGGAGATATGTTGGCTACCTGGTCGGGGGTTAAGGGAACGATTTGGTAAGAGTCTTGCCTTGTTCAGTGTATAGATCCTGCAAGGACCTGGGTCAAATTTAGTAGGACCTCCTTCAATACCTACCGGTATTGGATGGCGGGGGTCCAAACTCTTTGATCCCCTCATATGTAAGCTACTATTAATACTTTAACCCGGCTACTTAGGACTGTATCCCTGCTGACTCAGACTACTTAGCCGAGGGTAACGTCACCTTCAAAAGAGGGGCCTACCACATTATGCATTAATAACTTAATTAATTATCTTTCAATAATCCGACCCTTTAGGATTGTATCCTTGCTGACTCAAACTACTGGGTTGAGGGTAACGTCACCTTCAAAAGAGGGGTCTACTACAATAACTAAGATAATCTCTTAAAAAGTGCAAAAGTGCGGAAATAATCAAAGGTTACACTACACACGAGTCGGATCCAAGTGATTCATCTTGTCTATATGTTTTTTATTTTATTTTATTTTTCAGCATTTTAGTTAGTTTTATTTTTCTAGTTTATAACCTTTTTCTAAACTTTTGATTTGATTAGACATTGAGGATAAACCGGTACTAAAAGCTCTTGTGTCATTGGACGACCTCGATATCTTACCAACACTATACTACGCTCACGATGGGTGCACTTGCCCATATGTGTGTTTAGTGTTAGTAAATATCGTGTTTTATAAATTTAAAACTTGGCTAAAAAGTGTAAAAGGGCTTAAAATATATATTAAAAACCATACACACTTCACACGCATCAGATTCCCGCCATTGAAGTATCCTCTGCTTCCAATTTACACTCGATTTCAGACTCCTTTGAGTTTGTGACATCTGCAGCCTTACAGACGGCCGGATTGTAGCTTTCTACTACTAACTCAGACGACGACACCGCTATGACTGCTGCGCTATCACCTGCTTGAGATCCCACACCTTCACACGACCCAGAGCCTGCTCCTGAGCCAGCTCCTGTTCCTTTTGGGTCAGCTTGATGTTGCACCTGCTGATCTTACGCCCTTGCTTGATCATGACCCTATTTCTTTTGGTTTACCAGACATTGCACCCCTTATACCTCACCCAGTACCTGCACCTGATGATCTTCTCTTTTGTTGAGACATTTGTTCCTGCACCCGCACCCACCGATGTTGCTCCTTTACCCCCTATGGAGACCGACGTCCATTGTACCAACATGCCTATTGCCTTCTTTCAGGACATACCCGCACCCCGGGGAGGTACTCCAGGTCAGCACCCGCATGACGATCCTTTTGCTATAGCAGCATTTTCCCCGACCTCACAAGCCGCACCGTTTGCTCCTTTCAATACTTCACCGATGGACGAGCCATTCCGATGGTTCCTACCATACACTATGCTGATTTCAGACCCCTACCATCCGTCACATTATGGAGGCTACACACGAAATGAATTGCTCCTGTCACATCAGCTACGGTTTGAGGTTATGAGTCGCAAAGTTTTGGAGCTTGAGCTGACACCACGTCCTCCACCCTGTCTGTTGCTAGTATACTTTGATCCTCCACATTCATCACTGTCTCCTTCTGCACCCTCACCTGCTGCTATTACACCTTTCCAGGTTTTGATGCTCGTTTTTTTTACTATCGAGTAGCAGATCAGTTAATTACTTCGACGTGTATACAAGCTCGAGGAGGAGCTCGCACATGTTGGCAGTTTGCTTTTCTTCCCTTCTCCACCTCAGTCATCAGTATAGTTGGCGTATAGCTTTATGCGGATTGCATTACTTTGGGGTAAAGACACTACTAATGAGCCGAGATTGTGGAGACTCTTGAAGACCGCTTTTGACCACGTGATTTTGATACACTGATAGACTTATAGGACAAGGGTAGGGTGACCACGTGTCCCTTTTGATGTGAAACACTTTGTAGACAATGTGATTGTGGTCGGTAAATAAAGAGAGCTCACTCGCTATGTCTTCGTTAAGCACGTTGTTGATCTGCATGTGTGTGCTATAATTATGATGCTACGTGCTTGTTTGCTATGCTCTCGTTAAACATAATTCCCAAATTACTTGTTTATGCTATGATTATGTTGTTGCTCGATTGGTTGATATGATAATTTATTATGTGTATGTACATATGACCTCCAAACAACTATATGCACTCCCTGAACAAATGAGACCTGACCAATCCAAATTCTTCTTAGAAGATGTCACATCAAGAAATCATTCGTCTGACCGAGGCAGAATTACAAGTGCACATCACACAGGCCATAGCTCGGCACGAGGTT
The DNA here is from genome assembly GCA_030545235.1 of Helianthus tuberosus. NCBI lineage: Eukaryota > Viridiplantae > Streptophyta > Magnoliopsida > Asterales > Asteraceae > Helianthus > Helianthus tuberosus. The sequence continues at coordinate 140,641,533 of CM060424.1, forward strand.
CTGTGCTATAGACACAGCGAAAGTATCTCAGGGAATAACCCGCCTAACGGTAATGTTTAAGTCACCTAAGACACATTACAATACGTTTGGACAATTCCAAGTGTGCTCTGCTAATACTTTCTGTGATGATGATTGCTTGGGTACAGGTTGTACCTACAAGTAGTTTTTAGACTGCAGGCCCCTGAACTTTGACGGCACTGGAGGTGCCATAGCTTTTATGAAATGGGTCGAAAATGTGGATTCTGTTGTGCGAATGAGCGGTTGTACGCCAGAGCAACAAGTCCCATACGTTTCTGGATTGTTTCAAGATGAAGCCCTGTTATGGTGGAACATTCGAGTTCGAAATGGGTCGAAAATGTGGATTCTGTTGTGCGAATGAGCGGTTGTACGCCAGAGCAACAAGTCCCATACGTTTCTGGATTGTTTCAAGATGAAGCCCTGTTATGGTGGAACATTCGAGTTCGAATAATGGACGAGACTGCAGTGTATGCTTTGTCATGGGATGAACTGAAAAGGAATGATGCGTAGAGAATATTGTTCTCAGATGGAGACCCAGAAGCCGGAAAGCGAATTCCAGAGCCTGGTGATGGAAGGTCCAAAGGTGGTGGAGTATGTGCAGAGACTTCACGATTTGTCGCGAGTTGTTCCATACCTGGTGGAACCAGAGTTGAAAAGGATGGGACAATTCATCCTGGGACTGGCGCCTCAAGCCTTGAGCTTGATGACGGCATCAACGCCACCAACAACTATTGCTGCAAATATGATGAGTTTGGCGCTCGCCAAGGAAGCACTGAGATTGGAAAAACTTTCGACCCCTGACAGGAAAAAGGAGATTCATGTGGAGCCATCTGGAGATAATAAGAGGAAGCTCACAAATTTCAAAGAGGGTACACGGGCGAATAACAAGAAGAAAGCCAAGAAAGGAAAAGAGTATATGGGTAAACTACCTAAGTGCGACAACTGCCTACTTCATCATGCTGGGCCATGTAGGTATGGAAAAAGTGATGTCTGTGGCAAAGTGGGGCATGTCAAGGAGATGTGTCGGTTTGAAACTGGACATGGAAACGAAGGTCAAGATGGTAGCGGAAATCACGGAGGAAGCAACAGCAACAACGACTATCAAGGTAGAACCAGTGATAAAGAAAAATGTGCTCAATGTTGTTTTAACTGTGGGGACAAAAGGCATTTCAAGAAATTTTTCCCTAACAACAATCAGGCCGATGTTAAGATTTACTTGGGAGCTAAGCCGAGAGGTGATGAGTGCAAGTATCACCACGAATGTCGATGTCCGATGCCTAAGTACGGTAGGTGTGGAAAGAAAGGACACAACAAGGATGCCTGTTAGGCGAAGAGTCCCAGACAAGGAGGAAATGATGACGACAACCAAGACGGAAATAATAATGATAAAATTCCAGGCTGCTACAGATGTGGGAACTTGGGGCACTTTAAGAAAGATTGCCCAAGGGGGATTAACCAAGACCGTGAAGGAGCATCCAACATCGGAGTTCGTGAAGCATGCCAAAATCCAGACATGGTTCCTGGTACGTTCCCCATCAACCTACACGTTGCATCGGTGTTGTTCAATACTAGTACTGGCTATAGCTTCATGTTTCTAGACTATAAGAAAACACTTGGTTTAGTAAAAGGTAAGTTAGATACCTCGTACTCGATAGAACCATCTAGTGGGAAGTTAGTAGAAGCCAACGAAGTAATTAGAGGCCATGTGGTAGAACTTAGAGAGCGTGAGTTCTCGATAGATCTTCTGCCAAGTTGAGCTGGGAAGCTTCGATGTCGTGGTTGGGATGGATTGGTTGTCGAGTAATCGTGCGGAGATTGTTCGCCATGATAAAATTATCCGCATCCCGATGGCGAGTGAAGAGACGATCGTGATTCATGGAGAGAAGCAGGATACACCACTTCGGATTATTATTTGCTTGAAGGCATGAAAGTTGTTGCGTAAAGGATGAGTTGTTTCCTTGGCTCATGTCGTGGGCCAAGAAGCCGAAGCACCGAAGCTCGAAGATATCCCTGTGGAAGAAGAACATCCTGAAGACTTCCCCGAGACTCGCCAGAAATATCCCCTCAATAACAAGTCAAATTCCACATTGCCTTGGCTCCAGGTGCCGCGCATGTAGCAAAGGCACCTTAGCGACTTACACCTTCGGAGATGCAAGGATTGTCAGTGTAGCTTCAGGAGTTGATAGAGAAGGAAGATAACAGACCAAGTTTCTCGTTTTGGGTAACTCCAGTTTTGCTCGTCAAGAAGAAGGACGATAGCTTTCGTATGCGCATCAACTACCAGGAGCGTAGGTCGGAACTCGTTAAAGGATATCGCTTAGAAAACCACGTCCATTAACTCAGAAAAACCTTATCACTGCATCATGTAAGCTATTTTAGTTAACCAAATGGGTAAAGTACTCAAATTCCTTTCATTGAAATTTCCACTTTTGCTTTTAGCAAGTAGATTCTTACGTCCCTACTCATCTTAATGGTAGTTGCGTCACGTCAATTCTCTTCATTGGAGTAAGCACTCTTTTGTCTCGATACTTGATTATTTCCTCTTTTTAACAAATGCTCATTATTTCATTTCTAGGAAATTCATATGTTACGCATGCACCATTTGTTATGCATGTGGTTTCGTTTCGAATGAGCATCTCATCCAAGTTCAAATGTTATTTTGCTAAAGGCTAATTGTTGATTTATGATTCGAATGACCTACATTATTGAAATTATTGGCTCCTTTGCTTTTAAGTCAACACACTTTCTTGAAACTTCTTTTCTTTCAAGATTACATTCATGGTTTATCCTTGTAACCATGACCAAAAATTCCCTTGTCAACACATACGTTTATTGTCGGATTACGCTGGAACCAAGTTCAATTGCTTGAACTTGTCTATTCGCATATTCAATTCAAAACACCATGTGATGTATTGAGGGCTTCATATTCAAGTTTATTCTTACAAATGTTCTTCTGTTTCCGAGTCGTAGTAGACTTGTTGGCGTACGACTCCAGTAAATCGTTTATTGATTTCGACACCTTGTGGTGACGTTTTCATAAGATTGAAGCTTGCGCTAACCTCATTTACGCATATCATACACGGATTTAATTGTTTATATATTGACTTGCTCCAAATCCGTTTTGTTTTAACACAATTAAAGCAGTCCTAACACAACCGTGTGTTAAGACAATGGTACATAAATTCATTTTATATTCCAGTGTACCCCCTAAAGATTCTTTCATTGTCAATCAAATGCCTTGCGGAATTTGTTACTTGTTCATCTTCAATCGGAAACAGTAGTTCTTTGATGTTCCGTATTCAATTGAAAATTCTAGGACATTGTGTAAATCAAATCTTCAGATTGTTTCAGTACACTTTGATTTGATTTCAAACACGGTGAACTTGTTCAGTCGCCACTATTATTGAATTATGTCATTACGACACCTTGTGGTGTCGATACGAACTTGTAGCTTGTGCTAATGGTGGTCAACCGTTTCACACGCAACTACACATAACTTGTCTTTTTAAACATTCTTAGTGCTACTATGTACTAAGACAACGATACACCAAGTTCGATTGTATTCCGTTTCGGTGTATTCTTGCGATTCAATACTGTCAACACACAAATTTTATGCATTCATTTGTTCAAAAGCTGACGGATCTTTTTCATGTTACTGTTACATTTGAGCTTGCTGATTTTTGAGTTCATCTAGCGGATGTTATTACTTCTAAAACTCATTTGCATATTGTAAATGATACATTGAAATTCTATTGGTCGAAACACCTCTTTTGTTGGACCCATGTGAAATAAGCGACACCAGATTTTACATCTATATATCTCGTATCTCTTGACGTCAAATTCTGAGAGACATACCTTTTAACCACTGGAATCTTAGTATAGAAAGATATCCTTGGATTCACCTGATTCAATAGGTCTTGATTCGGTATTGTGGTTAGTTACTGTGGTGATATCCATATCTATACATGCATGATGTAACCCTAAGGATTTAAGGTAGTATAAATTTCGAGGACGAAATTTTCTTAACAGGGGGAGAATGTGACTATTAATCCATGATTAGTGCTTAATGACTGTGTTGCATCACAATTTATTACTTGAATTACTTTCTGAATATTGACATCATACATACACGTGCATTATATGTTGCAAGTGGCATATTATTATTACATACAAACTTTGTTTATTCAAATAATGCACGAAACACAGTTAGCACAGTTATCAGATACATCAGGAAAATGCTGACTGAACTCAATACATAGACAGACAGTGTTTTTAGACCCAGTATGAGCCAGAAACCATGTATGACACTAGTATAGTATGTAGAAAAGTAAGGATCATAAAACTGCCTTCCTAAGTGGTAGTTTAAGTGCCGGAAAGTTTAATATAAATTTAAGTAATGCTTCTCGAATATATTTTGGAAATATATATTGATGGACTTTTATTAGAAATAATATTCCGGAAAGTTTAATATAAATTTAAGTATATGAATACTTAATGAATACAACAAAATACGTATTCTCACACGTATAAATTCACACCGGAATACGAGCCTAATACACGGCAAGTATAAGATACCCCATCATTGGGAAGGAAATACAAGCATAAATACTTGGGAAGTATTAATTTAATATATATTGTTTTAACAATTATTCCAAAATTTAATAAATATAATTTAAGTTAAAATACTAATCATTTTAACAAATAATTATATACTTGGAATAATAATGAAGACACCTTGAAACGTAACTCAAAGACACTAGTCAATACTAAGACAAGGCACGACCCGCTCGTCTAATGGACCGTAGTACGCATGTAGGTAGTCATGCGTTCTAGAGGAAACTTTGAGTTACATTGGATACAAGGAACGCAAAACTGTGAGTTCATGACCCCCTTTTCTTTTAACTGCTTTCAGCTTTATAACCTCGGGGGTGAAATACATGTTACAAACTGTTTACATACATTTTGATTTGGTATGGTTAGCTAAGGAAGGGTACTGCTTGATCATGTGAGTGGTGGGCATAACACTTAATGCCATTAATCCTCATTGTAGGACCGAGGGACATGAGTGATAGATCTATTTGGGTGTAGCGAGCCCCACCCATGCGCCCGCCGAATGGGCCATGTGGTGACTATGTCTTATTGACAAAGTTTGCTAGGTTAGAGTTCCCTGCATCACTTAACACATATCAATGGCCTTGCAAACCATTGGTGATCTGTTTTCCTTGTTGCTTTCATAACAAGATTTTCGAGTACATACAAACATACTTACAAATGCTTCAAAGGTTTATTCACAAACATACACATGAACTCGCTCAACTTTTGTTGATGTCTTTCAAACTACATGTATTTTAGGAAATTAAGTATGGATCTGGCAGGCGTTGGAGTTTCAAGGCATGTCGAGAATAAAAGATGTCATCAGTGTCTTAGGGTTTGGTTAGTGTGTCTTATCATGGACGAGACACATCTTTAAAAACCTGGTTTTAACTAAAGTCTTTTGATGAGTCCATATGGAACTCTAAACAATTTATATGGTTTGTAATTCGGATTTTAAGTCTATGTTTCAAAGACAACGTTGGTGTAATGTTTTAAACTTACTCAATGGATGAACATCTTGGTTTTTGTCATATAGTTGTTTGTTATGGTTGAATGCAATGATATTAAGCAAGTCACACCAAATCACGCTTCCGCAAAAGTCAGGGTGTGACAGTTTGGTATCAGAGCTTCGATTGTAGCGAACTAGGATTCGTTCTCGAGTCTAGACTATAATCATTAGGGCTCCCACGAAAATATTTTTCCAACATGTTTTCATTGCATATACGAAACGCCCAGATCCAGGAAACAAACATTTTTACAAACAAAAGACACGAAACACATTTCAAAGTTTATGATTATGATTCAGTCTAAGAGGCTGGGTAGTTCAGTTTGGGAGACTGGGTAGTTCAGTTTGGGAGACTGGGAAGTTTAGTCTGAGAGACTATGGAGTTCAGTCTGGGAGACTGGGAAGTTTAGTCTGAGAGACTAGGGAGTTTAGTCTGGGAGACTGGGAAGTTTAGTCTGGGAGACTAAGTAGTTCAGTCTGGGAGACTGGGAGTTTAGTCTGGGAGGCTAGGTAGTTCAGTCTGGGAGACTGGGTGTTCAGTCTGGGAGACTGGGTGTTTAGTCTGGGAGACTAGGTAGATCAGTCTGGGAGACTGGGTGGTTGGTCTGGGAAACTAGGTAGTTTAGTCTGGGAGACTGGTTGGTTTAGTCTGGGAGACTAGGAAGGATAGAAAGTTTCATGAAGAATAATGTGAATAGATGATTACATGAGGAGTTGTCCTTGCTTGCAATACACTAAGTTTTAGTGATTACTATGGAAATACATGCTATGATTATTATGTACCGGCACACATGTCACCTTCTTCAGAGAGCGAGATGTCAGATGATGACGACCCTATGGCCACCGCCACAGATGATGAGATTGCACCTGCACCAGATATATTTACGTCAGACACTGAGAGTGACCCTGGCATGCTGACCAAGGACGAGGACGATTTCCAACCATTCGCGAAACTAGACCTTGGTGATGGTTTACCCTTGCTGATGGCTTCCCTGACAAGGGTCCTTTTGTCACTCTTGTTTCGGTCCATGACCACCCTATCATTGGTCATTCCGATGGTGAGCCTATCATGACTCCAATCCTCGACGCCATACCTCTCGTGGTCATTCCTCCCGAGGATCTGTCCTTTCGATGATTTGTTTGATGATGACGTTGATTTGTTAATTGACGATCCTCCTGTTGACACCCAGGGTGATGAAGGGATAGATGAGGATGTCGTTGCTATGCTACCTCCTGAGATTCCCGCCATTGAAGTATCCTCTGCTTCCAATTTACACTCGATTTCAGACTCCTTTGAGCCTGTGACATCTGCAGCCTTACATTATGTTACCTGAAACGCGTTTTAAAAACATTTGTCAGTCGGAAATACTGGTGAGTGAATCCCAGTTTAATCAAGAAACATTTTATCAATTAAAATAGTATTGAGAGCGATCACATTGTTTATTTCTACATTATTACTCATTCAGTACTGTCAATCCTGACTTGTGGGTCATATTACACATTGGCTAACTCGTTGTCCAATGGTAACGTACTGTCGTCCCGACTTACTACTCACAGTGTAGTAAATTTTGTATACAAAACCCCAACATACCGACAGTAATTGAAGAACTACAAAGACTCAATCACCGCTTAATCACATTGTAAAACATTTAAGGTTTTGTAAAATATTACAAAAAGGTTAACAAAAAGAGGGTAAACTCACATTGCTATTTTAGACTTCTTGTAAGGGTTTCCTGGATATAATCTATAATTTATACAAATGTACATTGGTTAGTATCATAACCCTTTGAAAATATTAAGGATACCCTCCCCGAGACGGCATTCCAACAACTACATCGGGCAGAACCACGACAGTTGTGACGGAACCCTAAATCAATCGGGCAGCGTAATTGTTATGAAACTGGGGTTATATTACTTACAACGGAGCAGAACCTCGCTAATTAGGGGTATAATACCCGACTATAATGCTTATAACTTCAGAAATTCGTTTAGAAAGAAAGAAATGAGCGACGGAAAGTGAACCCGATGGCCTTCTTATATAGGTGTTGAAACTGGTCCTCACGCGGCCCGCGTAACGAACAGACAAGGGTTACGCAGCCCGCGTCAACCCTGGTCAACTGACTAGCTTGTCCCGGTCATGATCTAGACCCGCCACGATGTCGACACGTGTCAGCTCAGGGTGTCTCCGTGTTGTTTGTCACACCCCTTTCTGCGGCGGAAGCACGAGGTGTGATCATGAAAGGTTCTCATTGCATACGAAGAGTAAACATGCTACATGCTCGTAAAATAACATCAAATTCCATGATTTGAAAACATACGTTTAGCGTTTACATCGCCAGACAGCATAAAACATTGTCTTAAAAGTTTACAACTTTATTTAAAGTTAAACACAAGCGACATCCACGAGCATAAGCAAGACCACGCGCACATCCATCCTAGTTACCTGAAATACATGTGAGTTTTTGGAAAAACGTCAACATAAAGTTGGTGTGAATTCATGCAGTTTTGTATTTCATGTTTGTATACTTTGTATGAAAACATAGTTTGTGAGTAAATCAAGTTTTCATGTATAATTCCAGTTCATGTGTACATCACGTACATCTGTATAATTCAATTTCTTCTTGAGTACCCCACGTACTTCAAGTATAACTCAATCTTTTCTTGAGTACCCCACGTACTCAAGTATTCATCAATCCTCTTGAGTACCCCACGTACTTCAAGTTATTTATCAATTTTTGTATGGTATGAATTTTATGTAAATACAGTGTTTCTGTACTTATCAGATTGTTAATGGGTTGCAAAGCCATTAACATGTGACACGTCATAGGAAGCCACCAAACCTAAGGCATTTAATTGGTATATTCTGAGACACAAAAGCACTCCTCGATTCTCGCCCCGACCAGGAGTGTGGCTGCCAGGCACCCGTTAGATCTAACCTTTTGTTCTGCGGTCTAGGTATATTGTTGATTAATGGTGCTTCTGTACCCTATTCGTGACACTATTTCTCATAACGCCTCCTACTTGGTTCTCGTTCTCACCAAGCGCGTTTCTTGTTATCATTTCTCATAGCGCCTTATACTTGGTTCTCGTCTCACCAAATGCGCTTCTCATATTCATATATTTCGTCACACTTGGTTCTCGTTCTCACCAAGTGTACTTCTTGTATTTATATCATACCATTTATAAATATTGTACTTTTGTACATGTATTTCACCCCCGAAGTTATAAAAACTGAAAACAGTTAAAGAGAAAAGGGGGAGCATGAACTCACAACTTTGCGTTCCTAGCGTCGTAAACTCCACCGGGTTTGCTTAATTAACGTCGTAACCTATACGCGTTTTCTTAACGTTAGTTACTAGACTTGTGTCGCACAAGTACAGTCACTCTCTTTTGTGTATATTTTCTTGTGTTAAAAATATTCTTATATTTTTAACTACGTATCTTACTTATTTTATTTTCTCCAAAAATAAATATAAGTCTTTTGTGTTTTGCACTTTGCACCCGAATTATGTATCTTGTAAGTTGTATGTGCATCTTTATGTTTATACTCCTCATGAGCATTTAGTGTATTTTTAAGTCTTAATACACTAGCACGTATAACACATACTATATACACTTAGCACAAAAATTGGTGATAAAATAATATATATTTTTCTCTCAAAAATATATATACTTATATCCACTTTTATTCTTGAAGAAATCATCATTTCTTATCACCAAAAATTAGGGAAACCTTGGTAATACTTTTAAGCACATTTTTAGGGAATAAGTTTCTCAAAACTTATATTTTTCTAAGTGTCAAAATTTATAAAAATTTTGACAGAGTTTCCCCTAAAAATGGAGGTTTCCCACGTTTTCAAAACGTGTGTTTATTTTCTTTTAAATCATCATCAATCATCAACAACAATTATCAACAATAATCGTCAACAATAATCACTAATTTCATGAACTTGAATATTTACAAAAATGTGTAGTAACTTACTAGCACATTTAGTAAGTCTTGTTATCTTTAAAAATAAGTTTAATTTCTTAAAAACTTTATTTTTAAAGAATATGAAGTTTTACAACTTCTAGTCGGTTTTTACGAAAACTATTTCTTCGTTAAAACTTTTGTTACACAAGTATCCACACACTTGTTTGTTCACAAAAACCACTTTTGTTTGTGTAAGATCCGGTTTAGAACATGTGGTTTCTTTTGATGCTTGGTCTTTTGAAAATACCACTTGTAGATACATAGATCTACTAGTTTTAAACACTTTTGTACAAGTTAAAGCATTTTTACACAAGTTCATGGTTTATGTGTGGTAGTGTTTCACCTTTTAACCCTTGTTACTTCTAAAATAGCTTTATGTTAAGATCCATGATCTTACCAAACCGGGTTAAACGATGATCCGAGCTACCACATCATAGATCGGGTCTAGATAACCATATATTTCAAATACTACAACTTTTACACAACTTATGTGCTATTAACCACTATTTTAGTGTTTTTACTAGACTTTAATGCTTCAAAACGTATGTTATCGATATTTAACCGACGAAAATCCTTTTAACCACTTTAGATACGTTCAAGAGTGAGTTTTAAACATTATACCTCTAGCTCTAAGCTAGGGAAGATTCTTGATGAAAATCGCGTGGATAAAAGCTAACGGAAGTGGTCCTTCAAACTCCGAGTGCACCAAGCCTTCTAATGCGCGATCCTTGAAGTGTGTATGATGATGGAATGCAAGAACCAAGATCGAAAATGGGATGAGGACAAGAGTGGGGTTCGGCCGAGACTAGGTGTGGCAAGGGAGAGAGTGAGTTTGTTGAAATGTGAAGTATCCAAGATCTCATGTGTTAAGTGTGTATTTATAGGAAAATTAAGGTGTTATTATCCCTTGGATATAATGTCCCCAAGATACTAAACATAACCAATATAATAATCAATCTTGGTACCTTGGTGTTCCCCATGATTTGGGGCCGGTTATGATGGGGGAGGGGGTTAGTTCGATCATAACTAGGCGGTTAGGAAGTTTAGTTATGTTAAATAGGTTAGTTAAGTATTAAACTCCGTTAGTAATATATAGCGTGTTATGACGGGTGTTAGGGAAACCAGGGACCCTAACTAGCTCAGAAAAAGATAAATAATGTTATTAACAATATTTTTATGTTCCGGGTATAGTCCGGTTGTTCGGTTACATACCGATTCGTTAAAGTGCTAAATCACACTTTTTAGTGTCTTTTAAGTACCTTTCATGTACTCTTTCAATTCCCAACACTTAGGGAAATATTCTGGACAATAAAACGACATTTCTGCATAATATTTATATGCTTGAATGCTGATTAGAGCTGAATTATACAAAATTCGGCACTTAAAGTGCGTTTCGGGTGCTTTTTAGTGCTTATTTTTGCTTTCGCAATGTATATAAATTAAACCCTTGTATGTACTCTTGGGTTTTGATGCATTCTTGTTGTTGGACCTACACCTAGGCTCCAATTTTATTGTCTGACTGCTTTCTGCAGTTCTGTTGACACAGTGTGTCTTACCGGTGAGTTTACTATAGACGCAACGCTCTCGTTTATGCATAAAGCAATATTTTGTAGTATACAACATGCATGAATTCACTTGTTTATTATGTGTTCAGCCACTGCTGACAATTAAGGACATAATTGCAGTCATTAAGCACTAATTAAAGTGTACGGAAATTACCGGTTTGTGCCAGTTGTCACAGTCTCCCCCCGTTAAAAGAATTTCGTCCCGAAATTCAGACTGAACTAACTCTCGCTGGAGTCTTTTTGAATAGGTGGGGATACTTTTTCTTGAACTGGTCTTCACGTTCCCATGTGTACTCGGGTCCGTGCTTAGAGCTCCAACGTACCTTGACAAGTTTTACGCTGCTCCTCCTCGTCTTGTTGACCTTCCAGTCAGTAACCTCAACGGGTTTTTCTGTAAATCGGAGGGCTTCATCAATATGTATTTCATCCATCGGGATGATCACGTTTTCTTGCGTTGGACTCTTCTTCAGGTTGGATACATGAAACGTATCATGTACTCCATTAAGTTCTTCCGGTAACTCCAACTTGTATGCCACGGTACCAATTCTTCTCAAAATTCTGAATGGTCCGATGTATCGTGGATTCAGCTTTCCACGTTTTCCAAACCTGACTACGCCCTTCCATGGTGAGACTTTTAACAACACCTTGTCTCCCACCTTGAAATCTACCGATTTTCTATTTGGATCCGCGTAGCTCTTTTGTCGCTCTCGAGCCGCCTTAATGCGCTCTCGGATCTGCGCAATCTTGTCGGTTGTCTCTTGTACAAGTTCAGGACCAACCATACGTTTATCTCTGGCATCTGCCCAACATAAGGGCGATCGGCATTTGCGGCCATACAGAGCTTCGAACGGCGCGGCTTTTATGCTCGTATGATAACTGTTATTGTAGGAAAACTCAACTAAAGGTAGATGAGTATCCCAGCTGCCGCCTAGGTCCATGACACATGCGCGAAGCATATCTTCTAACGTTTGTATAGTCCGTTCGCTCTGGCCGTCTGTTTGTGGATGGAATGCCGTGCTTAGATCTAACTGAGATCCAAAGGCTTCCTGAAATGATTGCCAGATTCTTGAGACAAAGCGTCCATCTCTGTCTGAAATGATTGAGATTGGCACTCCATGACGTGCCACAATTTCTCTTAAGTATATCTCAGCAAGCTTTCCAGTGCTGTCTTATTCTCGGATCGGTAGGAAGTGCGCAGACTTCGTCAATCGATCAACTATTACCCATATCATATCGTGCCCTCTCGGGGTCCTGGGTAATTTCGTTATGAAGTCCATCGAGATTTGTTCCCACTTCCACACGGGAATTTCTGGTTGTTGTAATAGGCCGGACGGTTTCTGATATTCTGCCTTAACCTTAGCACAGGTTAGGCATTTTCCAACATAGACAGCAACGTCGCTTTTGAGTCTCGGCCACCAATAGTATTCTTTCAAGTCTTGATACATCTTGTCCGACCCTGGGTGGATCGAGTACCTTGACTTGTGCGCTTCATCAAGGATGACTCCTCGTAGGCCACCATAGAGCGGAACCCAAATGCGCTTTTTAAAGTATAAGGCTCCCTCTTCATTCGGCGCCATGTATTTTAATGCACCCCGGAGGTATTCAGCTTTACGATTCTCTTCTTTAAGAGCTTCTTGTTGCGCATCTCGAATGCGTGCAGTGAGGTTCGTTCGAATCGTCATTTCCAATGCTCGAACCCTTAGGGTCTTAACCCTTTCCTTTCGGCTCAACGCGTCTGCTACAACGTTCGCCTTTCCAGGATGGTACTTAATCTCACAGTCATAATCATTCAGCAGCTCGACCCAACGTCGCTGGCGCATATTCAATTCCTTCTGATCAAATATGTGTTGTAAGCTTTTGTGATCTGTGAAGATTGTACATCGAGTACCATATAGATAATGTCGCCAAATCTTCAAGGCGAATACCACTGCACCCAACTCCAGGTCGTGAGTGGTATAATTTCTTTCGTGAACCTTCAGTTGTCTTGAAGCATAAGCGATGACTTTTTGGCGTTGCATGAGCACGCAACCCAAGCCTTGTCGTGAGGCGTCGCAGTATACCACGAAGTCTTCAGTGCCTTCGGGTAATGATAGTATTGGTGCATCGCATAGCTTGCTCTTAAGTAACTGGAAGGCTTCTTCTTGTTTGTGACCCCAGTCGTACTTCTTGTCTTTCTGAGTCAGGGTCGTTAACGGTTGAGCTATTTTTGAGAAATTCTCGATGAATCGCCGATAATAGCCCGCTAAGCCCAAAAATTGTCGAACTTCAGTTGGGGTCTTGGGAGCTTCCCAATTCTTTATTGCTTCAATCTTGGACGGGTCTACATGAATGCCCTTCTCATTCACCACGTGACCAAGAAATTGTACTTCGCGAATCCAGAATTCGCATTTCGAGAACTTTGCATAAAGTTTCTCTTTCTTCAGTAGCTCCAAGATAGTTCTGAGATGTTGCTCGTGCTCCTCTTTCGTTCGCGAGTAAATCAGGATATCATCGATAAATACAATCACGAATTTATCGAGATATGGTTTGCACACGCGGTTCATTAGGTCCATAAAGACCGCTGGCGCGTTCGTCAATCCAAACGGCATCACAAGAAATTCGTAGTGCCCATATCGCGTTCTGAATGCAGTCTTTGGCACGCTTTCATCTTGGATTCTCAGCTGATGGTATCCAGATCGAAGGTCGATCTTGGAATAGTAGCTTGATCCTTGCAATTGATCAAATAAGTCATCAATCCTTGGTAGCGGATACCGATTCTTGATTGTGAGCTTGTTCAGTTCCCTGTAATCGATACACATCCGTAGTGATCCATCCTTCTTTTTCACGAACAATACTGGAGCTCCCCAGGGTGAGAAGCTTGGCCTTATGAATCCTTTATCCAACAACTCCTGGAGCTGTGTAGATAATTCTTGCATTTCGGATGGCGCAAGTCGATAGGGTGCCTTGGCTACAGGAGCAGCTCCTGGTACCAAGTCTATACGGAATTCGACTTGTCGTTGCGGGGGTAGTCCTGGCAGATCTTCAGGGAACACATCAGGAAATTCCTTCACCACAGGAATGTCTTCGAGTTTTGGCTCCACAGCCTTCTTGTCTATAACGTGTGCTAGGAAAGCGACACATCCTTTCCTCAAGCACTTCTGTGCCTTCATGCAACTGATGATTCGAAGAGGCGCGTCTCGTTTTTCTCCATGCACGATGAGAGTTTCACCATTCGCTAAAGGGATGCGAATGATTTTCTCATGACAAATAACTTCAGCTTTGTTCTTGGACAACCAGTCCATCCCGACTACTACATCGAAGCTACCTAATTGAATAGGTAAGAGATCGATGCTAAAATTCCGTTCGCCAAGTTCTAGTGTGCAGCCTCTAACAACTTCGCCCGATTCAACAAGTTTACCATTGGCTAGTTCTATGGAATAAGGAATTTCTAATCTACTAGATTCTATTCCGAGTATGCGTTTAAATTCCACAGACATGAAGCTATAATCGGCGCCAGTGTCGAATAATATGGATGCAAAGTGATTGTTAATGAGAAACGTACCGGTGACCACGTTAGGGTCCTCGCGTGCGTCTCTTGCTCCAATCACAAATGCTCGAGCTGGAGCGTTGTTTCTCTCTGGGCAGTTCTTCATGAAATGATCATTGCTTCCACACTTGAAGCATCCTTGCCCTTTCCCGTTGCCATTCTTGTTACCAGCACCGTTCCCGTTTCGGTTCTTTCCTTTTCCCCAACAGTCTTCTGTTTGATGACCCAATTTACCACATTTGTCGCACCTTGGAATGCGACAAGCTCCATCATGATGATACTTACATTTTTGGCATCTAGGCATGGAGCCTTGGTATGCTTTGGTTGTATGGGTTTTCATCTCCTGAGGCATGTTAGCGTCACGCTTCTTGCTGAAACCCTTGTTGTTACGAGTTGCTTGATTCAAGTTTGCATGTTTCCTTTTCTTGTTGTCAGACGACTCAGCATGCGTCTCGGCATTTTCTGTTGGGTTCAGTGAGAGCTTCTTCATACGAACACAATCTTCAGTCAGGCTGACAGCCAGAGTTACAGCCTCGGTGATTGTTTGTGGTTTGGCCGACGTTACCATGCCACGAAACTCTGAGGCCAGTCCCCAAATGTAGCGTTCCACACGCTTAAATTCAGGAGTCACCATGTAGGGAAGCACTCTGGACAGATCGTGAAACCTTCGAGTGTAACCATTGATGTCAGCACCTTCCATAGTTAAGTGCCAGAACTCTGTATCCAGTCTTTGGAGTTCTGCACGAGAGCAGTACTTCTCTCTCATCCTTTCCTTCAGTTCCTCCCAAGTGAGGCCATAAGCGGCGTCATCACCCAAGGTTTGGGCTTGCAGGTTCCACCAAGTCAGAGCTTCATCGACGAATAACCCAGTAGCAAAAGTGACTTGTTGATCCGCGGTACACTTGCTCATGCGGAAAGTAGCTTCAGTCTTCTCCGTCCAGCGCACAAATGCTACTGCACCTCCTGTGCCGTCATAGTTTATCGGCTTGCAGTCGAGGAACTGCTTGAAAGTGCAGCCTGGAATTGATTCAACCAATTCACGTGTGAGCAATTGAAGAAACAATGAAACAAAGACCGTTCATAAATTTCCTCATGCTCAGTACAGTGTCTCAAGGTTACCTTGAGCTGCATTGCCTCCAGACGAATCTCCATTCCCATTACGCCTAGCGTTGCTTGGTCCTTCACTGTCTTGAGTTCGGTTCGCCTCGTACTGGGCGATAGCAGCGGAGATCCTTTCCTCCAGTAGAGCGTTCAGCTCTTCAGCAGTTCTTGGCAGTGGGGGAGGCGGAGGTTGATCGTCATTGCGAGCATTCACAGCTTTCCTGGGTGCCATGTTCTGACAGAACATAACACAACAGGGTTAGGCATTTGTTTGATATCGTCATACTAGGCCGTAGTAGTATATATATACACAGGCATATACCACATAAGTGACGTCAAACAAATATTACTCTAGCAGAGTATTTAGTAGGCTTGCACTGAGGGAATCTATACGTGACAAGACTTGCTGTGATTTCTGTGCACTGAATTCCATAATTATGTATGCATCCATAATTACGTAACTCCTTGCACAGTCCGCACAGCTCGTTTCATCCTCGTATCTCTTCCTTCAGGTAGGCCATTGCTTTCAGGTAAAATCACGTATACTCGTGACATTCTACTTCTAGTACATGCTAATTATCACACATAATTGCAAGTAGTTTCTAGTCAACGACAAGTGCTACTCAAGTGCACTCTAAGTCTTGTAGTGTCTTTTCTAGACTCATGTAGACAGTTTCAGGCAGTGGATGTCGCGGGACGTTTTATGCAATGAAAACTCTTTGAAAAATTGTTTTCGTGAATGGATCCTAGAGATTGTAGACTAGACTCGAGAAGGAATCCTGGTTCACTACAATCGCAGCTCTGATACCAATCTGTCACACCCCTTTCTGCGGCGGAAGCACGAGGTGTGATCATGAAAGGTTCTCATTGCATACGAAGAGTAAACATGCTACATGCTCGTAAAATAACATCAAATTCCATGATTTGAAAACATACGTTTAGCGTTTACATCGCCAGACAGCATAAAACATTGTCTTAAAAGTTTACAACTTTATTTAAAGTTAAACACAAGCGACATCCACGAGCATAAGCAAGACCACGCGCACATCCATCCTAGTTACCTGAAATACATGTGAGTTTTTGGAAAAACGTCAACATAAAGTTGGTGTGAATTCATGCAGTTTTGTATTTCATGTTTGTATACTTTGTATGAAAACATAGTTTGTGAGTAAATCAAGTTTTCATGTATAATTCCAGTTCATGTGTACATCACGTACATCTGTATAATTCAATTTCTTCTTGAGTACCCCACGTACTTCAAGTATAACTCAATCTTTTCTTGAGTACCCCACGTACTCAAGTATTCATCAATCCTCTTGAGTACCCCACGTACTTCAAGTTATTTATCAATTTTTGTATGGTATGAATTTTATGTAAATACAGTGTTTCTGTACTTATCAGATTGTTAATGGGTTGCAAAGCCATTAACATGTGACACGTCATAGGAAGCCACCAAACCTAAGGCATTTAATTGGTATATTCTGAGACACAAAAGCACTCCTCGATTCTCGCCCCGACCAGGAGTGTGGCTGCCAGGCACCCGTTAGATCTAACCTTTTGTTCTGCGGTCTAGGTATATTGTTGATTAATGGTGCTTCTGTACCCTATTCGTGACACTATTTCTCATAACGCCTCCTACTTGGTTCTCGTTCTCACCAAGCGCGTTTCTTGTTATCATTTCTCATAGCGCCTTATACTTGGTTCTCGTCTCACCAAATGCGCTTCTCATATTCATATATTTCGTCACACTTGGTTCTCGTTCTCACCAAGTGTACTTCTTGTATTTATATCATACCATTTATAAATATTGTACTTTTGTACATGTATTTCACCCCCGAAGTTATAAAAACTGAAAACAGTTAAAGAGAAAAGGGGGAGCATGAACTCACAACTTTGCGTTCCTAGCGTCGTAAACTCCACCGGGTTTGCTTAATTAACGTCGTAACCTATACGCGTTTTCTTAACGTTAGTTACTAGACTTGTGTCGCACAAGTACAGTCACTCTCTTTTGTGTATATTTTCTTGTGTTAAAAATATTCTTATATTTTTAACTACGTATCTTACTTATTTTATTTTCTCCAAAAATAAATATAAGTCTTTTGTGTTTTGCACTTTGCACCCGAATTATGTATCTTGTAAGTTGTATGTGCATCTTTATGTTTATACTCCTCATGAGCATTTAGTGTATTTTTAAGTCTTAATACACTAGCACGTATAACACATACTATATACACTTAGCACAAAAATTGGTGATAAAATAATATATATTTTTCTCTCAAAAATATATATACTTATATCCACTTTTATTCTTGAAGAAATCATCATTTCTTATCACCAAAAATTAGGGAAACCTTGGTAATACTTTTAAGCACATTTTTAGGGAATAAGTTTCTCAAAACTTATATTTTTCTAAGTGTCAAAATTTATAAAAATTTTGACAGAGTTTCCCCTAAAAATGGAGGTTTCCCACGTTTTCAAAACGTGTGTTTATTTTCTTTTAAATCATCATCAATCATCAACAACAATTATCAACAATAATCGTCAACAATAATCACTAATTTCATGAACTTGAATATTTACAAAAATGTGTAGTAACTTACTAGCACATTTAGTAAGTCTTGTTATCTTTAAAAATAAGTTTAATTTCTTAAAAACTTTATTTTTAAAGAATATGAAGTTTTACAACTTCTAGTCGGTTTTTACGAAAACTATTTCTTCGTTAAAACTTTTGTTACACAAGTATCCACACACTTGTTTGTTCACAAAAACCACTTTTGTTTGTGTAAGATCCGGTTTAGAACATGTGGTTTCTTTTGATGCTTGGTCTTTTGAAAATACCACTTGTAGATACATAGATCTACTAGTTTTAAACACTTTTGTACAAGTTAAAGCATTTTTACACAAGTTCATGGTTTATGTGTGGTAGTGTTTCACCTTTTAACCCTTGTTACTTCTAAAATAGCTTTATGTTAAGATCCATGATCTTACCAAACCGGGTTAAACGATGATCCGAGCTACCACATCATAGATCGGGTCTAGATAACCATATATTTCAAATACTACAACTTTTACACAACTTATGTGCTATTAACCACTATTTTAGTGTTTTTACTAGACTTTAATGCTTCAAAACGTATGTTATCGATATTTAACCGACGAAAATCCTTTTAACCACTTTAGATACGTTCAAGAGTGAGTTTTAAACATTATACCTCTAGCTCTAAGCTAGGGAAGATTCTTGATGAAAATCGCGTGGATAAAAGCTAACGGAAGTGGTCCTTCAAACTCCGAGTGCACCAAGCCTTCTAATGCGCGATCCTTGAAGTGTGTATGATGATGGAATGCAAGAACCAAGATCGAAAATGGGATGAGGACAAGAGTGGGGTTCGGCCGAGACTAGGTGTGGCAAGGGAGAGAGTGAGTTTGTTGAAATGTGAAGTATCCAAGATCTCATGTGTTAAGTGTGTATTTATAGGAAAATTAAGGTGTTATTATCCCTTGGATATAATGTCCCCAAGATACTAAACATAACCAATATAATAATCAATCTTGGTACCTTGGTGTTCCCCATGATTTGGGGCCGGTTATGATGGGGGAGGGGGTTAGTTCGATCATAACTAGGCGGTTAGGAAGTTTAGTTATGTTAAATAGGTTAGTTAAGTATTAAACTCCGTTAGTAATATATAGCGTGTTATGACGGGTGTTAGGGAAACCAGGGACCCTAACTAGCTCAGAAAAAGATAAATAATGTTATTAACAATATTTTTATGTTCCGGGTATAGTCCGGTTGTTCGGTTACATACCGATTCGTTAAAGTGCTAAATCACACTTTTTAGTGTCTTTTAAGTACCTTTCATGTACTCTTTCAATTCCCAACACTTAGGGAAATATTCTGGACAATAAAACGACATTTCTGCATAATATTTATATGCTTGAATGCTGATTAGAGCTGAATTATACAAAATTCGGCACTTAAAGTGCGTTTCGGGTGCTTTTTAGTGCTTATTTTTGCTTTCGCAATGTATATAAATTAAACCCTTGTATGTACTCTTGGGTTTTGATGCATTCTTGTTGTTGGACCTACACCTAGGCTCCAATTTTATTGTCTGACTGCTTTCTGCAGTTCTGTTGACACAGTGTGTCTTACCGGTGAGTTTACTATAGACGCAACGCTCTCGTTTATGCATAAAGCAATATTTTGTAGTATACAACATGCATGAATTCACTTGTTTATTATGTGTTCAGCCACTGCTGACAATTAAGGACATAATTGCAGTCATTAAGCACTAATTAAAGTGTACGGAAATTACCGGTTTGTGCCAGTTGTCACATTGTTGATCTCTCGCGGCCCGCGTTAACTTAAACGGGGTCTTACGCGGCCCGTTTGAACTAAAGAAACTCAAAGGAATCCGGTATCTACCTCGATACCGCCCACGTAAATGGTTGGGGTGGGTCTACGCGGCCCGCCTCAGCTTAATATTTCTTGTTTTTAATTTATTTTTAATGTTATAACATACTTGGGGCTCGGTTTCCACATACGGGGTGTAATTAAAGACATATTGAGATATACTAGGGTGTCGGAAATATTATGAGGGTGTTGGTTTTACTGAGGGTTGTTACATTCTCCCCACCTTGTTTTAGAGCTCATCCTCGAGATCTACTGGAACAAGTGCGGATATTTTCTTTGCATTTCTGACTCGAGCTCCCATGTATACTCAGGTCCTCTTTTGGAGTCCCACTTCACTTTGACCAGAACTAATCTCTTATGCTTGAGATTCTTGACTTTCCTGTCTTCAATTTGTAGAGGTCTTTCTACAAACTTGAGTTGTTCATTTACCTCTATATCCTTAAGAGGTACTATTAGTGATTCATCAGCTAAACACTTTTTGAGATTAGATACATGAAACACATCATGTATTCCTTCCATTTCCTCTGGCCGTTGTAGCTGATAGGCTACAGGTCCTATTCTTCTAATAATCTCAAAAGGTCCAACATACCTGGGCCTTAGCTTTCCCCATTTGATGAATCTTACTATTCCTTTCCAAGGAGAGACTTTCAACAATACTTTATCTCCTACTTGAAACTCCAATGGTTTTCGCCTGTTATCAGCATAACTTTTCTGTCTATCACGTGCTGCTTTCAGTCGTTCCTTGACTTGAATAATCTTATCAGTTGTTTCCTGCACTATCCCAGGTCCAGATAGTTGCTTTTCCCCAATTTCTGCCCAACAGACTGGGGTTCGGCACTTTCGTCCATAAAGTGCTTCGAATGGTGCAGCATTGATACTTGTGTGATAACTATTATTATATAAAAATTCTATTAAAGGTAAGTGATCGTCCCAGTTACCTCCAAAATCAATTACACAAGCTCTAAGCATGTCCTCCATTGTCTGAATTGTCCTTTCGCTTTGTCCGTCCGTTTGAGGATGATAAGCTGTGCTTAACTTTAACTTGGTTCCCATTGCCTTTTGGAAACTTGACCAAAAATGAGAGGTAAATCGGCTATCTCTATCAGAAACAATTGATAAAGGAATGCCATGTAAAGAAACAATTTCATTTACATATAATTTAGATAATTGTTCCATACTAATTGTTTCCTTCATTGGTAGGAAATGAGCTGACTTGGTTAGCCTATCTACAATCACCCAGATTGTATCATTTCCTTTCTTTGTTTTGGGTAATTTAGTAACAAAATCCATTGTTATCAATTCCCATTTCCACACTGGTATTTCTAATTGCTGTAACAAACCTGAGGGTTTCTGGTGTTCAGCTTTAACTTGTGAACAAGTTAAACATTTAGAAACATAGGCTGCTATGTCCTTTTTCATTCCTATCCACCAGAAATTTTTCCTTAAATCCTGGTACATTTTATTATTTCCTGGATGCATCGTATATTTAGACTTATGGGCTTCTTCTAATATACGATGACGTAGGTTTCCTAATTTAGGTATCCACATTCTCTTTTTATGGAATCTCCAAATTCCATCTATTCCTTGTTCCAATTCTTTTAGCATACCTTTTAATTTTTCAGAATCATCCTTGATTACTGATTCTTGTGCTTCTCTTATTTGATCATTTAAATCTACTTGCAGATATAATTTAAGAGAACGTACCCTTTTTGGCTTTTCATAATACTTTCAGCTTAAAGCATCTGCTACTACATTTGCTTTTCCCTCATGATACTGGATATCACAATCATAATCACTAAGCATCTCCACCCAGCGTCTTTGTCTCATATTCAATTCCTTTTGTTTGAAAATATACCTTAAACTTTTATGATTAGTGAATATGATAAACTTACTACCATAAAGGTAATGTCTCCAAATCTTAAGAGCAAAAATTATAGCTCCTAACTCTAAATCATGGGTGGAATAATTCTCTTCATGATTCTTAAGTTGTCTAGATGCATAAGCTATAACCTTTTGACGTTGCATCAACACACATCCATAACCTAATTTAGAAGCATCACAATAGACTACGAAGTCTTCAGCTCCTTCTGGTAATGCTAATATGGGTGTATGGGTTAATCTTTGCTTAAGGATTCTAAAGGCTTCTTCTTGTTTTACTCCCCATTCAAACTTAACAGATTTACAGGTTAGCTTAGTTAAGGGAATGGCTATTCTAGAAAAATCTCGAATAAACCTTCTATAATAACCGGCCAATCCTAAGAAACTTCTAACCTCGGTTGGTGATTCAGGGGTTTTCCATTTGGTAATTGCCTCAATCTTTGTTGGATCTACATGAATTTCTTCATGATTGACTAGGTGTCCAAGAAATTGTACATGTTCTAACCAAAACTCGCACTTAGAGAATTTAGCATAAAGCTTTTCCTTTCTTAATAAACTTAAAAGTGCGTGAAAATGCTTTGCATGATCCTCTTTACTCTTAGAGTAAATTAGAATATTATCTATAAAGACAATTATGAATTTATCCAAATATGGCTTACATATTCGGTTCATCATGTCCATAAATGCAGCTGGGGCATTGGTTAAACCAAATGGCATGACAGTAAATTCATAATGGCCATACCTTGTTCTGAATGTGGTTTTAGGAATGTCCTCTTCCTGTACCTTTAATTGATGATATACTGACCTTAAATCGATTTTAGAGAAAAATCGAGCTCCTTGCAGTTGATCAAACAGATCATCGATTCTTGGTAATGGGTATCGATTTTTAATCGTGACCTTGTTTAATTCACGGTAGTCAATGCACATACGCATTGATCTGTCTTTCTTTTTAACAAATAAGATTGGCGCTCCCCATGGCGATGAACTTGGTTGTATGAATCCCTTTTCTAGCAATTCATCCAATTGTTTCTTCAGTTCCTGCATTTCGGCGGGTGCCAAACGGTAGGGTGCTTTGGCAATTGGTGCTGTTCCTGGTAGTAGATGAATCCTGAACTCAACTTCTCTGTCGGGTGGTAGTCCTGGTAATTCTTCTGGAAAGACATCTGAAAACTGAGATACTACTAGAATGTCTTTTAGTTCTTTTCCTTTAGTGTTAGTGATTATAGAAATCAAATACGCCATAGAACCTTTTCTTATAGAACTTGCAGTTTTCATCACAGAGATGAATTTTGTGGATCTAAATGGCTTATTTCCTTTTATTGAGATCGTTTTACCTTTTGGTGAATTTACTTGAATTGACTTTTGATCACATAAAATACTGGCTTTATTGGCTATTAACCAATCCATTCCTAAAACAACATCGAATCCTGCCAGATTCATAGGATAAAGGTTTGCAATAAATTTCTGATTTAAAATTTCTATGCTTGCTCCCTGCAAGATTTCAGAAATTCTAACGGTTTCTCCATTGGTTGTCTCTACTAAGCATTCTTGTGGTAGTTTAGTTAATGACTGATTTAGAAATTTGCAAAACGATGTATTAATAAAACTTTGGTTTGCACCAGAGTCAAATAATACTTTAGCAAAGACATCATTAACTAAAAACGAACCAGCTATAACATCTGGAATCATCTTAGCTTCATCTGCAGACAGAACAAATGCTCTAGCATTTTTAGTATTCTTATTGTTTGTAGCTGGAGCTAATTTCGGACAGTTTGGCCTGATATGACCTTTTTCTCCACAGTTGAAGAATAATCCATTACTGGATTTCTTCCTGTAATTTTCTTCCTTGTGTCCTGGCATCTTGCAATAATTGTAGAGAGTGGAGCATTTTTCCGAATGCTTTTTCTTGCAGACCTTGCAGTATGGTGCAGAGGTAGAACCCATATTCCTACGATTGTAATTTCCAGAACGGAATTCTTGAGTAAGCCTTTGGGTTAGGTTCCTCCTCTGGTCTTCTTCTCTAGTACGGATTAATTCATCTATCATGGTATTGGCTAGTTCTACAGTTTCTTCTATAGTTTGAGGTCTAGCTGCCTTGACTACATGTCTAATTTCTCCAATTAATCCCCAAATATAACGGGAGATTAACACTGGTTCTGGTGAAGCAAGAGTTGGCACTATTCTGGCATATTCGAAGAATATTTTAGTGTATCCCTTACTATCCACTCCATTCATCCTAAGATTTAGGAATTTGTTTGCTATCTGTTCCTTTTCATTAGGAGGGCAGAATTTCCTTTCTACCATATTCCTAAATTCTTCCCAATCCATACTATAAACCCTATCACTTCCTCTAAACTGAAGGATAGTGTTCCACCATTCTAATGCTGAATTCTTCAATAGATTGGAAGCAAACATTATCTTGTCCTCTTTCGCACATTTACTTATTTTCAAAACAGCCTCAGTCTTTTCTATCTAGCGTAGAGCTACAATGGGTTCTTCATTGCCCGAGAATTCTATTGGTTTACAAGACCAGAATTCTTTATAAGAACAACCGTAAGGCACGGTTCTTCTTCTTTTGGGAATGGGCATTTGAAGGACAGGGCCATTTTCACACTGTGTTCCGGTTCAATTGGTCGCTTACTGCTATGTTTACTTTTATTATCAGCATCCTTAACAGTTTGAAGAATAAATGGCATTGCATCTATAATTCCTTGTGCCACTATGTGTTGAATAGCACTATTATCCACTTGATTTCCATTGTTATTGATGCTTGGATTTTCATTAACCACGTTAATGTTACTCTGGTTATCGTTATTCAGATTTCCTTGATTTTCTTCATCGGCCATCTGAATTTTAAACATTTACCAGTAATTAATATCACAAGATAATATTTACTATAGTTAATCACATGGCACGTAATCTAGCCAAAAACGTCGATCATTGCGACTTGTAATCTATTTCTATATACTATGCGTCTATTACACACTAGTACTGAAATAAAAATTACAATACCAACAGAAATAGAATCACACTAATAGTAATATGCATCCGTACACACATATTTTATTTTATTTTTATTATATTTTATTATTATTACTACTACCGTTTCCTCCATTCTCACATTCATGGATATGGATTTATCCAAAAATCCATATTGTGCTCATCGTATTTCCATACGAGACGCTCTCCCACCTGACGCATTCTCTCACTGCTTTCTAAAATTTCCTCCCCAAAAGTCCTAAGTTCTAGGACGTTTTCTGCACTCATTGGGGGTGCAGGTTCTAGGACTGGGTTTGGAATCTGGGGTGCGGGTTCCTGATATGGGGGTGAAAGTGCCTGAAATCGGTAAGGATCTTCTAAGATCTCCCTAATATAATCATCATGGTAATAGGGATCTAAAGGGTCCATACCAAGATAGGCTCCTATGTTCTGTATGGGTGTGTCTTCATGGATAGGGTAACGTTGCACAAAGTCCCTATTATCGTCCCACCAGGGGTCGTAATTTGGATCTAGGGGGTTTGGTGCAGGTATCCTAGGGATTTCTTCTGGATTAATGTCATGCATCTCCACTTGGTTTTCAAGGTTTTCTATCTCCATGGGTTGACCTGGGATTGGTAGTTGTGGTTGGGGTGCTACTAATTGTTCCACACTTGGGTCAGCAGCAGTTGTAGCTAGGATATGAAAATTGGCTAGGCTTCTATTAAGTATATCCTGTGTATGGGCATCTGTCTTTCGCTTAGCAGCTGCTAAAACTCTTTGTTGTTGCAACTTTCGCATTCTTTTCCTACGAGCAAAGGCTTCCTTACTGAACCATCCTCGTTTCTTATGAGGGAATGGCTCTTCTGACTGAGCTCTAAAAGCAAACACTCCTTCTTCTTGATCAGCGGAATACCCAGAAAGGGCAGGCTGTGAAGAAGTACCTTCACTCTTAGGTGAATCAGACAACTGACGACTCATGTCTGAGGGTCCTTGATCACTCATGCTGTAAACTAACAAATAGTCAAATAACACATAACAAATAAACACAGTTATGCACATATTTCCGTAATTTATTTCCTAACACAAAATTTAGAATTTTAAGTGTCAGCAGAACACTTCTTTGGCTCAGACTAGTGGCTAGGCTCTGATACCACCTTCTGTCGCAACCCCCGATCCCTAAGTCCCGGGAACGGGCGGACACGAGCTCAGATTTTCGGTGGTATCAGCTATTAAATCTTGCAGCGGAAATTACATCAGGACCGTAGTTAGGAAATGTTTATCAGAGTAAAACCACCATATTTGATATTAATAATAACATGGGCAAAACCCAAATTTCTCATTACAATACAATTATAGGGATAAACCCTAATTTATTGAATTTAAAACATCGTTTATTATGTAACTTTTATAGCCACATTTTTCCCAAGCCTTCAGTGCTCTCCAGCTGGCTTTTTACTAATTGGCTGTCACATTATGTTACCTGAAATGCGTTTTAAAAACATTTGTCAGTCGGAAATACTGGTGAGTGAATCCCAGTTTAATCAAGAAACATTTTATCAATTAAAACAGTATTGAGAGCGATCACATTGTTTATTTCTACACAATTACTCATTCAGTACTGTCAATCCTGACTTGTGGGTCATATTACACATTGGCTAACTCGTTGTCCAATGGTAGCGTACTGTCGTCCCGACTTACTACTCACAGTGTAGTAAATTTTGTATACAAAACCCCAACATACCGGCAGTAATTGAAGAACTACAAAGACTCAATCACCGCTTAATCACATTGTAAACATTTAAGGTTTTGTAAAATATTAAAAAAAGGTTAACAAAAAGAGGATAAACTCACATTGCTATTTTAGACTTCTTGTAAGGGTTTCCTGGATATAATCTATAATTTATACAAATGTACATTGGTTAGTATCATAACCCTTTGAAAATATTAAGGATACCCTCCCCGAGACGACATTCCAACAACTATGTCGGGCAGAACCACGACAGTTGTTACGGAACCCTAAAACAATCGGGTAGCGTAATTGTTATGAAACTAGGGTTATAATACTTACAACGGAGCAGAACCTCGCTAATTAGGGGTATAATACCCGACTATAATGCTTATAACTTTAGAAATTCGTTTAGAAAGAAAGAAATGAGCGACGGAAAGTGAAACCCGATGGCCTTCTTATATAGGTGTTGAAACTGGTCCTCACGCTGCCCGCGTAAAGAACAGACAAGGGTTACGCGGCCCGCGTCAACCCTAGTCAACTGACTAGCTTGTCCCGGTCATGATCTAGACCCGCCACGATGTCAACACGTGTCAACTCAAGGTGTCTCCGCGTTGTTGATCTCTCGCGGCCCGCGTTAACTTAAACGGGGTCTTACGCGGCCCGTTTGAACTAAAGAAACTCAAAGGAATCCGGTATCTACCTCGATACCGCCCGCGTAAATGGTTGGGGTGGGTCTACGCGGCCCGCCTCAGCTTAATATTTCTTGTTTTTTATTTATTTTAAATGTTATAACAAACTTGGGGCTCGGTTTCCACATACGAGGTGTAATTAAAGACATATTGAGACATACTAGGGTGTCGGGAATATTATGAGGGTGTTGGTTTTACCGAGGGTTGTTACAAAAACCAACCTTACACAATCGCTATCATACAACTTACCTTATTACCTTCATCGACTACACATCCTTACATGGAATTCTAACAAGCACCATATAATAATTCCCTTTTTATTTCTAAGGAGGGAGTCCGGGAATTACTTACCTTTGCCCGTAAGAAAGTCGTCACCATTTCCACTTGTTTGCCATGTTTTCTTCCAAGCCTTGCTACACCTTGATGAAAACAAGTTCATTCCTTTAATCATTAGACTATACCTTGTGGTTATACATGCCATTCAAATAGATTGATAATAATCCACATACTTTTCTACTAGATTGTTGACTATATAGTCAACCCGTTCGACCCATTTTAGAAAATACTTGCACAATCCATTTTCATGCATGTAGACACTTTAAACACACCTTAACAATCCTAATCATTCATTCGAAACAATATATAGTGTTTAGGCAACGGGTATATGGACAATCATTCATGTTAAGTTCACCATACACATTTTTTCACTGCTGCACTTTATGTACAACAGCTGTTCTCGACCCATTTTCACCTCTATACGATCTGAATTAGCTCAATATGTTCACATGTAAAATGTAATATGTTCTGATAGCTTTCCAACCATATATCATATGCCTTAAACCGGGCTACGGTTGATTTTATATGAATTTTTCAAAACAGGTGCGCAACAATAATTATTTCCAATCAGCTTTGTAAATCTTTGGAATTATGAACTAAAACTCGACTTTAAATCATTAATTCATGTTCATAATTTATACTAAGCACCATAAACATGTTAGAGACCATATGATACAATAAACATGTTAAGACACTTACTACCACATTCACCTAGATTTCATTCATGTGCTAAAACAACTTCCAAATCAATACTATTACCACATCATACAAGCAAACCGAAACTTCTACATGAATCATGTTTAAAGCACACTTCTCATGTTATTTCAGTATCACGTACAATCATCATCACTTCCTATACATATTCATTCGTTGTTTACATCAAATCTCATCCGATAATCTCACCTATGCATTTCATCAAACACTTGGTGTGCGTACCATCTACCAAGCATTGTGTACAAGTAACTCCAGCACATTCATACGATTTCTTATCAAGGTCATCACATTCAACATTTTCACATAATTTTCTTTCTAATTCAGGTTCATAATACATCAATCTACCATATTCATCTTCACATATCAAAACTACAACTAATTTAACACACATTTCATCAACATTTCTATGGCATTGTTACATACAAGTGGGTTTACATATAAACATCAAGATAATCCAAAATTCTAGCATAATTCAAGTTTCATAAGGTGATTCTAACACATATTCATCCTAATTTCACTTAAATTCACGGATTAATCGAAACCCATTTCATCCAAGATCATACATTCATAAATTGGGTCTTACATTTGCTCAAGATCAACTATAAATGTATGGATTATGCTTCATGCAATGGATTTCCAGCCTATAATCTTCCAATTTATGCAGAATTTGAGTGAAATCTTTGAGTTAGGGTGAACCTTCTCTTCCCCCTTCTAACCTACGACACCCACACTTACTTGAACCAAAATTCTGCACTTATATTTTGTTATAAAATCTTCTTCTCATTTTAACACATTCCACCCTCATCTTTCATAACATGCCTTTTATCATCCACATTCTAAGTTAGTTAACTTTGTTATTCACAATAACTTACTTACCAATATTTTATTAACTTTTCATATGGTAAAATTTGCATTTACCATTTTCTTTTATTAATGCATCAAATTAAAATATTATGTTATAACATATAAAATTTTGGGGTGTTACAAGTCTACCCCCTAAAAGAAGGTTTCGTCCCCGAAACCTGCTTCATCAATATCGGTTGATCCATTAGTAAAGTCATAATTTTAAGAACACCGTTTCTCGAAATCTTTTTTTTTCTTTTCTTACAACCAATCAGCTTACCCAAATTTGTACATATCATTCCTTTAACATCGGACATATGGTCCATCCGACCCGTTCATAACGGGTCAAAGTTTTGACCATTATCATAGCCCATCATGCTTGTCTTAATTGACTCGTCCATAACGGGTCAATACATACCATTTCATCATTATTATAATTTCATCCATTGCGACCCGATACAACGAGTCACTACTTATACAATTTCCTCATTATGCTTTCTTCATCACATTGACCCGTTCATAACTGGTCAACTACACATACTTTACATTTCCATTCTTTATCAACTTCTTCTTAAATTTTCAACTCATCACATTATCTTACTTAAACTAAAGTGTGCAAACTAAAGAGTCTAATACCATGATTTACGTTACAACAAATTGAAGTTCATATGAACTTACTAATATATTTTACTGTTAGTATTAGTTCTAATAGTTTCATTTATACCTGGAGTTTTATTTCTACCTTCTTACTCATACACATACTGCTTACTACATAAGCATGAACTAAAACGCATTCTTAGTCAACTTCTAAAAGTCAAGCCTGCCTTATCATAACACATTTTGCGCTACCATTATTTCGTACGTAAGTACTTATTCAACCCATAACTATATATTTACATTCTGATATTAAATAATTCACTAACCTTACTACTTTAGCGTAATACTACGACCCGCAAAAGTGGACCGACCCACTTCATTACAAATCCATACCATCTCTGGATTGATCTCATTCATCCGTGTGATGAGCTTTCGCTCATGAGTATTCTTTCACCGACCTTGATAGATTTATCTCACCAAGATCTTCTGCCATTCACATTTATAAGATTAGGGATTAGAACATGTCATTCAAATTCCTTCAAGCATGGCGTTTATTAAATCACCTTGTTTACATATTAACCCCTTTCTAGATTCTTTTTTTTCTTTTTAAACACTAGTGTGTTTGACTCCTTTGTAACAAGTCAATACATGACCATTTCTTAACATATCATTTTCGTTGTTTGACCCGTTCATGACGGGTCAATACATAACCATTCTTTCGCAATTCTTTAACTTATTTGGTATACTACATTACACCTTTCCTCTCTCCCCTAGTACTCCCACGAATAGAAATTTAATTATTTGTCAACTTCTGCAGTTTGACTTTTCAAGGTCAAACTTTCACTTCTTTCTCCTTATATATATATATATACGTATTGAATCAAACTTTTGTACTTATTTTCAATTCAAGCATGCCTACAATTACATCGCTTCATCATTTTAGTGTTTCTTGCAACCACTTGCCCTTCTCTTTCATACTTAAGTCCTTCGTCCGGGCCGTAACCCGTCATTCATTTTGACTCTCAAGAGTCGATTACTAACATACTTCGCACGTAACTTATCCAAGGATTATTTCTTACAACTAAAGCTTCTTGCCACAACAACCGTTTTCAACGATTATACTTACTTACTTAAGGAACCAAACTTTTTCTTTCTATTTTTTATTTATTACTTGCTTTAATATTAACGATTAAACCTCGTTTTGACTTTCCAAACTGTAACTACTTTCTTACCTGTGTTTTATCATTTAGCTACAATCTATTCCAAACGTGTTCATATACGCACTACAATTGCATTACTTTAGTCAAGCAACATATCTAACCGGTCAAGGTTACCATCACTACTTATCTACATGGTTTATACCTACCTTACTCGGGAAGGGAAGCACATTTTTATCCTCCGCCCTTATGTGATCCTTACATGTTTATAGATCCGGTTCTTCATTCCCACAAGTTTAGTTCATACTTACCGAAGGATTGTAAAGCTTTTCAACCATACACATTTAATCCGTATTCTCCTATGGATTCATTCTTTTCATTATTACTCGTTTGAGTTTCGTTCTTACTTTTTTTTAATCCGTCTTTACTTACGGATTCGAACCTTCCATTCTTTACCTTGCATTCTTACTGGTTTGATCCGTGTTTACTTACGGATTCAAACCTTTCATTCCTTACTTTTCATTATACTTTTCATTTCGTTCATGTTTGGATCCATTTTTCCCGGATTTAAACATTTTAATCCATACATTTCTTTCTTTCATCACATAATTTTCCATCTCATTTCTTATGAGATGTTTTCGTATCAATCTTCTACATTCAACTTCAAGTGTTGTATCCCAACACTACATTCCACATTCTATTTTATGTGTCGCGTCTCAACGCAACACTCTACATTCTGTTTCTAGTGGTGTTTCCACCCTTCTGTCTTAAGTTTGATTTATATTCAATTATTGGCTTAAACCTTTCATTTTCATCTTTCCTTCTTACATTTGATTCGATTCTTAAAGAATCGTTGGACCCCTTCCATCCCCGCACAACCCCCAGTTCCTAGTTTAACCGGACATACGTGCGATGATTCTCATGGTTTCTCGAGCGTCCTATGCTTCTTACGCACTGGCCAGGCGCGCAATCCACATACTAGTCTCGAGTCATCATGAGAACCGTCACCTTATATCCGGGGAAAACCGTTTTCAGTTCGTGCCTCACTCATTTGAATTCTTCTAGGTTTTCACCCTCGTCTCTAAAGGTATACTAAATACTTGTACTTACAAATTTTAAAATTTGTGTACCTGGGGTCCATTGCATGCCTTATCACATGTCTTGACCTTCATGCTAGCCCGCAACTGCGTAAGATTCTTATTGTCCATGCAAGCTCACATTACAACATTCATCATTGTTAGTATCATCACACATGCTTACTTGTATTAAATTTTACCTTTCGGTCTTGATCGAGTCTCGGATTGTACGGGTCACTAATCACAAGAGCACACCGGTTTGAGTTCAAGTACTTACCTCTTTGTACTTGATTTCACTCAAACCATGGCTCTGATACCAACTTTACATAATCGCTAGCATACAACTTACCTTATTACCTTCATCGACTACACGTCCTTACATGGAATTCTAACAAGCACCATACAATAATTCCCTTTTTATTTCTAAGGAGGGAGTCCGGGAATTACTTACCTTTGCCCGTAAGAAAGTCGTCACCATTTCCACTTGTTTGCCATGTTGTCTTCCAAGCCTTGCTACACCTTGATGGAAACAAGTTCATTCCTTTAATCATTAGACTATACCTTATGGTTATACATGCCATTCAAATAGATTGATAATAATCCACATACTTTTCTACTAGATTGTTGACTATATAGTCAACCCGTTCGACCCATTTAAGAAAATACTTGCACAATCCATTTTCATGCATGTAGACACTTTAAACACACCTTAACAATCCTAATCATTCATTCAAAACAACATATAGTGTTTAGGCAACGGGTATATGGACAATCATTCATGTTAAGTTCATCATACACATTTTTTCACTGTTGCACTTTATGTACATCAGCTGTTCTTGACCCATTTTCGCCTCTATACGATCTGAATTAGCTCAATATGTTAACACGTAAAATGTAATATGTTCTGATAGCTTTCCTACCATATATCATATGCCTTAAAACGAGCTACGGTTGATTTTATATGAATTTTTCAAAATAGGTGCGCAACAATAATTATTTCCAATCAGCTTTGTAAATCTTTGGAATTATGAACTAAAACTCGACTTTAAATCATTAATTCATGTTCATGATTTATACTAAGCATCATAAACATGTTAGAGACCATATGATACAATAAACATGTTAAGACACTTACTACCACATTCACTTAGATTTCATTCATGTGCTAAAACAACTTCCAAATCAATACTATTACCACATCATACAAGCAAACCGAAACTTCTACACTAATCACGTTTAAAGCACACTTCTCATGTTATTTCAGTATCACGTACAATCAACATCACTTCCTATACATATTCATTCGTTGTTTACATCAAATCTCATCCGATAATCTCACCTATGCATTTCATCAAACACTTGGTGTGCGTACCATCTACCAAGCATATTGTACAAGTAACTCAAGCACATTCATACAATTTCTTATAAAGGTCATCACATTCAACATTTTCACATAATTTTCTTTCTAATTCAGGTTCATAATACATCAATCTACCATATTCATCTTCACATATCAAAACTACAACTAATTTAACACACATTTCATCAACATTTCTATGGCATTGTTACATACAAGTGGGTTTATGTATAAACATCAAGATAATCCAAAATTCTAGCATAATTCAAGTTTCATAAGGTGATTCTAACACATATTCATCCTAATTTCACTTAAATTCACGGATTAATCGAAACCCATTTCATCCAAGATCATACATTCATAAATTGGGTCTTACCTTGGCTCAAGATCAACTATAAATGTATGGATTATGCTTCATGCAATGGATTTCCAGCCTATAATCTTCCAATTTGTGCAGAATTTGAGTGAAATCTTTGAGTTAGGGTGAACCTTCTCTTCCCCCTTCTAACCTACGACACCCACACTTACTTGAACCAAAATTCTGCACTTATATATTGTTATAAAATCTTTTTCTCATTTTAACACATTCCACCCTCATCTTTCATAACATGCCTTTTATCATCCACATTCTAAGTTAGTTAACTTTGTTATTCACAATAACTTACTTACCAATATTTTATTAACTTTTCATATGGTAAAATTTGCATTTACCATTTTCTTTTATTAATGCATCAAATTAAAACATTATGTTATAACATATAAAATTTTGGGGTGTTACATAAGGCACTTCGAAACATAGAGGGCGATATCTTTCTTCTTGCCCGGCCACCAGTACTTGTAGCGAAGGTCCTGGTACATTTTATCGGCACCGGGATGAATAGAATATTTGGATTTGTGGGCTTCATCCATCAGGATCTGTCGTAAGTCAGTGCGTTTGGGAATCCAAATCCGATCCAGAAAGTTGAAAATCCCATTCGACTTATTTACTAGCTAGGCTCCATCGTTGAGAATCCTTTCCTTCTTCAAAGTGCGTTCGGTGAAACAAGCATGTTGGGCTTCACGGATGAGGGTTTCGAGATGATGTTGGGCTTGAACATTACGAACGCTATACAAGTAGCTTCGTCTGCTGAGGGCGTCGGCAACGACATTAGCTTTTCCAGGATGATAACGAATCTCACAATTGTAATCGTTGAGAAGTTCCACCCATCGACGTTGACGCATATTGAGTTCTTTTTGGCTGAAGATGTGTTGTAGGCTCCTATAGTCGGTGAAGTCCGTACACTTTGTACCATAAAGGTAGTGTCGCCAAATATTCAACGCAAAAACAACTGCACCTAGCTCGAGATTGTGGGTTGTATAGTTCTTCTCGTGGATCTTGAGCTGACTAGACACGTAAGCGGTAACCTTGTCTCGCTGCATGAGAACACAACTAAGACCAAGGTTCGAGGCATCGCAGTAGACAATGAAATCGTCCATTCCGTCGGGTAAAGCGAGTACGGGGGCATTGCAAAGCATATGCTTGAGGGTTTGAAAGGCAGTCTCTTGTCTAGTTCCCCAAACAAAAGGCTTGTCTTTGTGCGTGAGGGAAGTAAGCGGCACGACGATTTTAGAGAATCCTTCGATAAATCGACGATAATAGCCCGCTAGTCTGAGAAAAGAACGGACTTCAGACGGGTTCTTAGGTCTAACCCAACTCTTAACAGCTTCGATCTTCACGGGTTCGACGTGAATACCTTGACTATTGACAATATGACCGAGGAAATGAACCTCCTCCAGCCAAAATTCACACTTTGAGAACTTGGCATAGAGTCGATTCCCCTGGAGTAGCTCGAGAACCAAACGTAGATGTTGCGCGTGTTCAGTTTTTGACTTGGAATAGATCAGGATATCATCGATGAACACGATGACGAAGCGGTCAAGAAATGGTTTACACACGCGATTCATCAGATCCATGAAAACCGTGGGTGCGTTGGTTAGACCAAAAGGCATAACCACAAACTCATAGTGGCCGTAACGAGTGCGAAAAGCGGTTTTGGGTATATCCTCCTCTTGAATGCGTAGTTGGTGGTAGCCTGAACGTAGATCGATCTTGGAAAAACACGTAGCACCTTGTAACTGATCAAACAAATCATCGATTCGAAGCAGGGGATAGCGATTCTTGATTGTCAACTTATTCAATTCCCGATACTCGATGCACATCCGGAACGACCCATCCTTCTTTTTGATGAAAAGGACTGGTGCGCCCCAAGGAGAGGTGCTCGGGCAAATAAAGCCTTTATTAAGCAATTCCTGGAGCTGACTCGAGAGTTCGCGCATATCGGACGGAGCGAGCCGATAAGGAGCTTTAGCAACAGGGTTTGCTCCAGGAATGAGGTCGATACAAAAGTCAATATCACGACTTGGTGGTAAGCCGGGGAGATCGCCAGGAAAAACATGAGGAAATTCATAAACAACAGGAACATCTTTCACTAACGTCTTTCCTTTCTTTTCCTTCTCCGCTACTACAATGTTAGCCAAGAAAGCTCTTTATTCCTTGCGGAGTTACTTACTAGCTTGGGCACATGACATGAGTTTGAGACCCTTCGAGGGAGTTTCACCATACACACACAGTTGATCACCATTAGCAAGCGAGAAGCGAATCATCTTATCGAAGCAAACAACTTCAGCATGGTTTTCGCGAAGAAAGTCCATGCCTACTATGATGTCAAAACTACCGAGCTGCATCGGTATAAGGTCAATAGGAAAGATGTGATTGTTGAGTTCGAGAGTACAATCACGAAGAACAGAATTGTCGGCGACGGTTCTTCCGGTGGCAACTTCAACATCGAACGTCGAGGGGAGATGGGAGCGCTTATGATTAAGGAGCTTTTCGAATTCAAACGATACAAAACAGTTATCGACTCCAGTATCAAACAAACATGAAGCATAAATACCATTCACAAGGAACATACCATTAACCACATTGTTGTCAGCCTGAGCCTGGCACACATTGATGTTGAAGGTTCGGGCGCGAGCTGCTTGTTGTTGCCGACGCTGTTGTTGCTGACGCTGTTGCTGGGGCTGCTGCTGTTGTGGCTCTTGCTTCACAACTCCGTTCGGGCACATATTTGCGAAGTGGTTGGGATCACCACACGCAAAGCAAGCTCTAGCATGGATCGCGGGTGCAGGAGCCGCTTGCTGGCCTTGAGGAGCAGGAAGTAGAGCTTGCTGGGCAGTAGCTTGACCTTGAGCTGGAGCTTGGCGTGGACCTGTACGACAGTTGGCGGTGAAATGGCCGTACATGTTGCAATGCACACAGTATCTGCAGGCGATTCCCACTGGGTGGTGGTAAGTACAAGTCGGGCAGGCCGAGTGAGGACCAGTGTAAGCACGCTTTGCCGGTGGTGCTTAGGTCACCAGTGCCACGACTTGGCGATGTTGGGACTGCTGTTGAGCTGGTACAGCTTGGAGCGGGGCAGCGGTAGTGACAGCACAGTTCTTGTTGCTAGAGTTGCTGTTGTTCTTCCTCTTGCGACAAGAGGACTTTGAAGACTAAGGAGCGGCTGCGGTTTTAGCAGTTGCAGCGGTGGTAACTTGATGCAGATTCTTCGAGGCTTTGTCCCAAACACCAGCCTTGACTCGCTTATCATTGATCTCAGTTACGAGCAGATAAGTTTCTTCAATCGTCGTCGTCTTTGCAGTTTGAACGAAATCAACCACACAATCCGGCAGAGCACGGATGTACTTCTTGATGGTGATTTCGGGCGTCTTAACTTGGTCCGGCCAGATTATGCTGAGCTGCTTGTAGCGAGCAGTTAAAGCAGCATTGTCACCATCCTTCTGCTTGATATGCCAGAATTCGTCCTCCAACTTTTGGCGCTCGTGGGGAGGGCGAAACTCTTCCAACATGACGTTCTTCAACTCATCCCACGTCAAACCGTAAGCTGCATCATTTCCGCGTTTGTTTCTCTCGGCCGTCCACCAGTCTAAGGCGCGGGACTGGAAGATGCCGGTGGCGTTCAGAGTGCGGAGATCATCAGGACAGCCACTCTGGCGTAGGGTGACCTCGATCGAATCAAACCATTGAAACAGGGCTATGGGCCCATCTTCGCCAGTAAATTCTTTCAGGCCGCAAGCTTTGAACTGCTTGAAGCTAAAAACAGACTTTGGCGAATCGGTCCGGGATTCTTCAGAAGACTTGCTAGCATTCTCGTGTAGGTCGCTAACGATCTGAGGGATGACTTTCACTATCTGCTTAGCGACGAAAGTAGCAAGGCGTTTGTCTTTCTGGTTTCGACGAGCAGCTCGAGAGTGAAGGGATCCAGATGACGACATTGTCTGCAACAGACATCGCCACAAGACTCAAACATAGTATAATCGAATCTCACCTCACATGTACTACTACTAAAGCTCAGGAAAACAATCATGTATCACATAAACACATAGGCACATAAACACATAATCACAGAACACCTAAACACGTAAGGCACATAGGGCACATAGAAGCAGTCAGAATACAGAAACCTATCATTCAAAGTTCGCGCGTTCGAGAGTGGCGATTGCGATTAGCGAGTACACATCGAGTAACATAGCATGCGTTCATCCACAAGTAGTAACGATTTGTTAGTGATTTGAGGTAGATGTGCAGTGCGAGTCGTGTGTGTCGATCGAAGCGAAAGCAAAAAGCGAATAAATCACCAAAATCGAAACACATAAACAGATAAAACCACATAAAACACAGAAAATCCACATAAAAGCGACGAATTATCAGAGTCGGCAGTTGCGAGCTCAGAATCGAAACCCATAAAAATCAAGAATAGATTGTCTGCGGCTGTTAGACGTCGACTACCCCAAGTGGTTTGACTATTCACAAGGACTTTTGGTACCCACTTTGGCCTTCAGGACTGTGCTCTCACCTCGAATTTGGACGAACGGCACGCATCCTTCCAGTTACGGTGTGACTCCAAGTCGTTGGAGTCCGTCGAGACTTTGGTGAGAGTTTTGTAAAACCAAAATAAGGCATAGAATAAGTCATTAAGGTTTGGGT
The DNA here is from genome assembly GCA_030545235.1 of Helianthus tuberosus. NCBI lineage: Eukaryota > Viridiplantae > Streptophyta > Magnoliopsida > Asterales > Asteraceae > Helianthus > Helianthus tuberosus. The sequence goes on from CM060424.1 coordinate 140,680,104, forward strand.
TTCACCCCTGACTTAACAACTTTATTCCTGTTTTGATAAAAATAGAGGAGAAAATCTACGTTAAAGTACGGAGTACACTCGTGATTCAACGTAAATTCTCCTGTTTATCGATAAAAATGCGGGTCGAACAAGCAATTTAGTCGAGAGTTTACGGTTTTCACACCTAATCTCAACCTAATCACCCATTCACTTTCGAAAATTAGAGTGCAGTGATAGTGTAGCGTAAGCGAGAATAGCGAGAAATGGCAAGTAAGCTCGTACAATACCCCTAAAGGGTATGCACAAGTCGGTCTGTTGGTACTTAACTATAGACTAGGTCGTTTCTAAGACATCAACCCGGACTAGGTCGAGTCTTGCCTAATTCCCTATAGTTATGGCTCTGATACCAATCTGTCACACCCTAACCGATGGCGGAATCATCGGGGTATGGCACTGAGCGAAACAGATTGTCCATGAGTATCCATAACAACTATTAACTACCAGATATTAAAACGTCATGTCCCATACGACAACATATCCAAATAAAACAGTTATTACAAATAATTGGCTCAATAACAAATACTGTCTCGACCACTCAGATTTATAACTAGAGCCCTAGCTTGATTCACCAAAGCAAGCATCCTAGCAGATGGCATCCTAAACACCTGTCACATACGTTAAAGTAAAGGTCAATACACGTAGTGTAAAGGTGAGCATACAAGTTTAATAGATATTGTCACAACCCCCGATCCCTGATCCCCGATCCCTGATCCCCGGGAACAGGCGGATGTGATCTCAGAGTTTGGTGGTATCAGTTTTTATTTAGTCTTGCAGCGGAATTTACATCAGGACCGTAGTTAGGAAATATTTATCAGAGTAAAACCACCTTCTTTTATATTAATAATCACATGGGCAAAACCCAAGTTTCTTATTACAATACAATTATAGGGACAAACCCTATTTTATTGAATTTAAAACATCGTTTATTAGGTAACTTTTATAGCCACATTTTCCCAAGCCTTCAGTGCTCTCCAGCTGGCTTTTCATTAATTGGCTGTTCACATTGTGTTACCTGTAACGCGTTTTAAAAACATTTGTCAGTCGGAAATACTGGTGAGTGAATCCCAGTTTAATCAAGAAACATTTTATCAATTAAAACAGTATTGAGAGCGATCACATTGTTTATTTCTACACAATTACTCATTCAGTATTTGCCACTCGACCGAATCTATGGCTATGGTCAAATTACCCATTGGCTAACTCGTTGTCCAATGGTAATGAACTGTCATTCAGACTTACTACTACTCGTAGTAAATTTTGTATACAAAACCCCATAATACCGGCAGTAATTGAAGAACTACAAAGACTCAATCACCGCTTAATCACATTGTAAAACATTTAAGGTTTTGTAAAATATTCCAAAAACATTAACAAAAAGAGGATAAACTCACATTGCTTTCTTAGGCTTTTCGTAAGGGTTTCCTGGCTATAATCTATAATTTACACAAATGTACATTGATTAGTACCATAACCCTTTTTAAATTATTAATTATACCCTCCCCGAGACGGCATTCCAACAACTACGTCGGGCAGAACCACGACAGTTGTTACGGAACCCTAAATCAATCGGGCAGCGTAACTGTTATGAAACCGGGGTTATAATACTTACAAAGGAGCAGAATCTCGCTAATTAGGGGTATAGTACCCAACTATAATGCCTCTACTACAGAATTTGAGATTGAGAAATGAAAAGTGAGCGACGGAAAACGAAGTCTGATGCGTTCTATTTATAGTTGTGTAATATGGTCTCCACGCGGCCCGCTTACGATAAGGCTAACCCTCAGGCGGCCCGCGTCCACCTATAGCTTTGACCAGTCAGCTAGTAGACTTGACACGATGTCGACACGTGTCGACCTCTGGTGCAATCGCGTGTTATGAGTCCGCGCGGCCCGCATTAGTATAAGCTTTAGTTCAAGCGGCCCGCATTAACTAAAGAAGTCAGCGGAGTCAAACTCTGGTCCTAATTCGGCCCGCTTGATATGTTGGGGTGGGTCTAGGCGGCCCGCCTCAACTTATATTTCACATTTTTATTTTATTTTTATAAATTATAACATAATTTGGGCTCGGTTTTCGCATACGGGGTATGATATAAGACATATGGAGACATTTTATAGTATATTAGAAAGTCGGAAATATTATAAGGGTATTGATTTTACCGAGGGTTGTTACATTCTCCCCACCTTGTTTAGAGCTCGTCCTCGAGTTCTACTGAAACAAGTGCGGATATTTCCTCTTCATTTCTGACTCGAGTTCCCATGTGTACTCAGGTCCTCTTTTGGATTCCCACTTCACTTTGACTAAAACTAGTCTTTTATGTTTGAGATTCTTGATTTTCCTGTCTTCAATTTGTAGAGGTCTTTCTACATACTTGAGTTGTTCATTTACCTCTATATCCTTAAGAGGCACTATCAGTGATTCATCAGCTAAACACTTTTTAAGATTAGATACATGAAACACATCATGTATTCCTGCTATTTCCTCTGGCAATTGTAGCTGATAGGCTACAGGTCCTATTCTTCTAATAATCTTAAAAGGTCCAACATACCTGGGACTTAGTTTTCCCCGTTTGATGAATCTTACCACTCCTTTCCAAGGAGAGACTTTCAAAAACACTTTATCTCCTACTTGAAATTCTAACGGCTTGCATCGGTTATCAGCATAACTCTTTTGTCGATCACGTGCTGCTTTTAGTCGTTCCTTGACTTGAATAATCTTATCAGTTGTTTCCTGCACTATTTCAGGTCCAGATAGTTGCTTTTCCCCAATTTCTGCCCAACAGACTGGGGTTCGACATTTTCGTCCATAAAGTGCTTCGAATGATGCAGCATTGATACTTGTGTGATAACTGTTATTATAAGAAAATTCTATTAAAGGTAAGTGATCGTCCCAATTACCTCCAAAGTCAATTACACAAGCTCTAAGCATGTCTTCCATTGTCTGAATTGTTCTTTCACTTTGTCCATCCGTTTGTGGGTGATAAGCCGTGCTTAATTTTAATTTGGTTCCCATTTCTTTTTGGAAATTTGACCAAAAATGAGATGTAAATCGACTATCTCTGTCAGAAACAATTGATAAAGGAATGCCATGTAAAGAAACAATTTTATTTACATACAATTTAGATAATTGTTCCATACTAATTGTTTCCTTCATTGGTAAGAAATGAGCTGACTTGGTTAATCTATCTACAATCACCCAGATTGTATCATTTCCTTTCCTTGTTTTGGGTAATTTAGTAACAAAATCCATTGTTATTAATTCCCATTTCCACACCGGCATTTCTAATTGCTATAACAAACCTGAGGGTTTCTGATGTTCAGCTTTAACTTGTGAGCAAGTTAAACATTTAGAAACATAAATTGCTATGTCTTTCTTTATTCCTATCCACCAGAAATTTTTCCTTAAATCCTGGTACATTTTATCACTTCCTGGATGCATCGTATATTTAGACTTATGAGCTTCTTCTAATATACGTTTACGCAGGTTTCCTAATTTAGGTATCCACATTCTCTTTTTATGGAACCTCCAAATTGTATCTGTTCCTTGTTCCAATTCTTTTAGCATACCTTTTAATTTTTCAGAATCATCCTTAATTACTGATTCTTGTGCTTCTCTTATCTGATCATTTAAATCTACTTGCAGATTTAATTTAAGAGAACGTACCCTTTTTGGCTTTTCATGATACTTTCGACTTAAAGCATCTGCCACTACATTTGCTTTTCCTTCATGATACTGGATATTACAATCATAGTCACTAATAAATTCCATCCAGCGTCTTTGTCTCATATTCAACTCCTTCTGTCCGAAAACATACCTTAAACTCTTATGATCAGTGAATATGGTAAACTTACTACCATAAAGGTAATGTCTCCAAATCTTAAGAGCAAAAATTATAGCTCCTAATTCTAAATCATGGGTTGAATAATTCTCTTCATGATTCTTAAGTTGTCTAGATGCGTAAGCTATAACCTTTTGACGTTGCATCAACACACATCCATAACCTAATCTAGAAGCATCACAATAGACTACGAAGTCTTCAGTTCCTTCTGGTAATGCTAGTATAGGTGTATGAGTTAATCTTTGCTTAAGAATTCTAAAGGCTTCTTCTTGTTTTATTCCCCATTCAAACTTAACAGCTTTACAAGTTAGCTTAGTTAAGGGAATGGCTATTCTAGAAAAATCTTTAATAAATCTTCTATAATAACCTGCCAATCCTAAGAAACTTCTAACCTCGGTTGATGACTCAGGGGTTTTCCATTTCATAATCGCCTCGATTTTTGTTGGATCTACATGAATTCCTTCATGATTAACTAAATGTCCAAGGAATTGTACCTGTTCTAACCAAAATTCGCACTTTGAAAACTTAGCATAAAGTTTTTCCTTTCTTAACAAACTTAAAAGTGCGTGCAAATGTCTTGCATGATCCTCTTTATTCTTAGAATAAATTAGAATATCATCTATAAAAACAATTATGAATTTATCCAAATATGGCTTACATATTCGGTTCATCATGTCCATAAATGCAGCTGGGGCATTGGTTAAACCAAATGGCATGACAGTGAATTCATAATGACCATACCTTGTCCTAAAAGCAGTTTTAGGAATATCCTCTTCCTGCACTTTTAATTGATGATATCCTGACCTTAAATCGATTTTAGAGAAAAATCGAGCTCCTTTTAGCTGATCAAACAGATCATCGATTCTCGGTAATGGGTACCGATTCTTAATCGTGACTTTGTTTAATTCACGGTAATCAATGCACATACGCATTGAGCCGTCCTTCTTTTTAACGAATAGTATTGGCGCTCCCCATGGCGACGAACTTGGCTGTATGAATCCTTTTTCCAATAATTCATCTAATTGTTTCTTCAATTCTTGCATTTCTGCAGGCGCCAAACGGTAAGGTGCTTTGGCAATCGGTGATGTTCCTGGTATTAAGTGAATTCTGAATTCAACTTCTCTGTCCGGAGGTAGTCCTGGTAATTCTTCTGGAAAGATATCTGAAAACTGAGATACTACTGGAATATCTTTTAGTTCTTTTCCTTTAGTGTTAGTGATTATAGAAATCAAATACACTACAGAACCTTTTCTAATACAACTTGCAGTTTTCATCACAGATATGAATTTTGTAGATCTAGAGAGCTTATCTCCTTTAATTGTGATCTTTTTACCTTTTGGTGAATTTATTTGGATTAACTTTTGATCACATAAAATACTAGCTTTATTGGTTATTAACCAGTCCATTCCTAAAACAACATCGAATCCTACCAGATTCATGGGATAAAGATTTGCAATAAATTTCTGATTTAAAATTTCTATGCTTGCTCCCAACAAGATTTCAGAAATCCTAATGGTTTCTCCATTGGCTGTCTCTACTACACATTCATGTGCTAGTTTAGTTAATGACTGATTTAAATTTTGCAAAACAATGTATTAATAAAACTTTGGTTTGCACTAGAGTCAAATAATACTTTAGCAAAGACATCATTAACTAAAAACGTACCAGCTATGACATCTGGAATCATCTTGGCTTCTTCTGCAGTCAGAACAAATGCTCTAGCATTTTTAGTATTCTTGTTGTCTGGAGGTGGAGCAAATTTTGGGCAATTTAGCTTGATATGACCCATTTCTCCGCAATTGTAGCATACCCTGCTGTTAGCTTTCTTCCTGCAGTTTTCTTCCTTGTGTCCCGACATTTTGCAAAAGTTACAGTATATAGAACATTTCCCAGAATATTTTCTTTTGCAGTACCTACAGTAAGGTGCAGAGGTAGAACCTAGATTTTTCCCACGGTTAGAATTTCCAGAACGAAATTCTTGAGTCAAGTTCTGGGTTAGGCTCCTTCTTTGATCCTCTTCTCGGGTACGGACTAATTCATCAGTCAATGTATTGGCTAGTTCTACAGCTTCCTCTATAGTTTGTGGTCTAGCTGCCTTGACTACATGTCTAATTTCTCCAATTAATCCCCAAATATAACGGGAGATTAACACTGGTTCTGGTGATACAAGAGTTGGCACTATCCTAGCATATTCAAAGAATAACTTAGTGTATCCTTTGCTATCTACACCAGTCATTCTAAGATTTAGGAATTTGTTTGCTATCTGTTCTTTCTCATTGGGTGGGCAGAATTTTCTTTCTACCTTGTCCTTAAACTCTTCCCATTCCATATTATAGGTTCTATCACTTCCTTTTGTTTGGAGGATAGTATTCCACCATTCTAGTGCTGCATTCTTAAACAGATTAGAAGCAAACAGTATTCTATCTTCTTCAGCACACTTACTAATCCTTAAGACTGCCTCAGTCTTCTCTATCCAGCGTAAAGTTGCAATGGCCCCTTCATTGCCCGAGAATTCCATTGGTTTACAAGACCAGAATTCTTTATAAGAACAACCATAAGGCATGGTTCTTCTTCTTTTGGGAATAGGCATTTGAAGTACCGGTCCATTGTTCACACTGTTTTCTGGTTCAACAGGTCGTTTACTGCTATGCTTACTTTTATTATAAGCATCCTTAACAGTTTGAAGTATAAATGGCATAGCATCTATAATTCCCTATGCCACTATATGTTGGATAGCACTATTGTCCACTTGATTTCCATTGTTATTGTTGTTTGGGTTCTCATTATTCAGATTATCGTCATTCTGAATATTATCATTCTGGATTTCTGGGTTATTATCCAAATTGACTTGATTTTCTTGGTCGGCCATCTGAATTTTAAACATTTATCCCATATTAATATCACAAATAATATATTAATACAATTAATCACATGACACGCAGTTTTGTCAAAAGCGTAGATCATTGCTACTTTTACTCTTTTCATATACTTATGCGTCTATTACACCCTAGTACAGAAATGAAATTACAATACCAACAGAAATAAATTAATAATATGCATCCGTACACACATATCTTATTTTATTTTATTATATTAATATTACTACTGCTTCCTCCATTCTAACATTCATGGATATGGATTTATCCAGAAATCCATATTGCGCTCATCGTATTTCCATACGAGACGCTCTCCCACCTGACGCATCCTCTCACTGCTTTCTAAGATCTCCTCCCCGAAAGTCCTAAGTTCTTGCACGTTTTCTGCACTCATTGGGGGTGCAGGTTCTCGGACTGGGTTTGGAATTTGGGGTTCTGGTTCCTGATATGGGGGTGACAATTCCTGAAATTGGTAAGGATCCTTTAAAATTTCCCTAATGTAGTTATCTTGGTAATAGGGATCTAAAGGGTCCATACCTGGGTAAACTTCTATGTTCCGTATGGGTGGATAATCCTGAATAGGATAACGTTGCACAAAATCCCTATTGTAGTCCCACCAAGGGTCGTAATTCGGGTCTAGTGGGTTTGGTGCAGGCACCCTAGGGATTTCTTCTGGATTAAAGTCGTGCATTTCCACCTGGTTTTCCTGATTTTCTATTTCCATGGGTTGTTCTGGGTTTTGTGGTTGTGGGGCTACTAGTTGTTCCAGACTCGGGTCAGCAGCAGTCGTAGCTAAGATATGGACATTAGCTAGGCTTCTATTAAGTATCTCTTGAGTATGGGCATCTGTCTCTCTCTTAATAGCTGCTAAAGCCCTTTGCTGTTGCAATTTCCTCATTCTTTTTCTACGAGCAAAAGCTTCTTTACTGAACCATCCTCGTTTCTTAGTAGGGAATGGCTCTTCAGATTGAGCTCTAAAAGCAAATATTCCGTCTTCCTGATCAGGAACATACCCTGAGAGGGCAGGCTGTGATGATGTACTTTCACTCTTAGGTGAATCAGATAACTGACGATTCACATCTGATGGTCCTTGATCACTCATACTGAAAACTAACAAATAGTCAAATAACACATAATACCTAATTACAGTTATGCATGTATTTCCATAATTTATTTCCTAACACAAAATTTTTATAATTTAAGTGTCAGCAGAACACTTCTTTGGCTCAGACCAGTGGCTAGGCTCTGATACCACCTTCTGTCACAACCCCCGATCCCTGATCCCCGGGAACAGGCGGATGTGATCTCATAGTTTGGTGGTATCAGTTTTTATTTAGTCTTGCAGCGGAATTTACATCAGGACCGTAGTTAGGAAATATTTATCAGAGTAAAACCACCTTCTTTTATATTAATAATCACATGGGCAAAACCCAAGTTTCTTATTACAATACAATTATAGGGACAAACCCTATTTTATTGAATTTAAAACATCGTTTATTAGGTAACTTTTATAGCCACATTTTCCCAAGCCTTCAGTGCTCTCCAGCTGGCTTTTCATTAATTGGCTGTTCACATTGTGTTACCTGTAACGCGTTTTAAAAACATTTGTCAGTCGGAAATACTGGTGAGTGAATCCCAGTTTAATCAAGAAACATTTTATCAATTAAAACAGTATTGAGAGCGATCACATTGTTTATTTCTACACAATTACTCATTCAGTATTTGCCACTCGACCGAATCTATGGCTATGGTCAAATTACCCATTGGCTAACTCGTTGTCCAATGGTAATGAACTGTCATTCAGACTTACTACTACTCGTAGTAAATTTTGTATACAAAACCCCATAATACCGGCAGTAATTGAAGAACTACAAAGACTCAATCACCGCTTAATCACATTGTAAAACATTTAAGGTTTTGTAAAATATTCCAAAAACATTAACAAAAAGAGGATAAACTCACATTGCTTTCTTAGGCTTTTCGTAAGGGTTTCCTGGCTATAATCTATAATTTACACAAATGTACATTGATTAGTACCATAACCCTTTTTAAATTATTAATTATACCCTCCCCGAGACGGCATTCCAACAACTACGTCGGGCAGAACCACGACAGTTGTTACGGAACCCTAAATCAATCGGGCAGCGTAACTGTTATGAAACCGGGGTTATAATACTTACAAAGGAGCAGAATCTCGCTAATTAGGGGTATAGTACCCAACTATAATGCCTCTACTACAGAATTTGAGATTGAGAAATGAAAAGTGAGCGACGGAAAACGAAGTCTGATGCGTTCTATTTATAGTTGTGTAATATGGTCTCCACGCGGCCCGCTTACGATAAGGCTAACCCTCAGGCGGCCCGCGTCCACCTATAGCTTTGACCAGTCAGCTAGTAGACTTGACACGATGTCGACACGTGTCGACCTCTGGTGCAATCGCGTGTTATGAGTCCGCGCGGCCCGCATTAGTATAAGCTTTAGTTCAAGCGGCCCGCATTAACTAAAGAAGTCAGCGGAGTCAAACTCTGGTCCTAATTCGGCCCGCTTGATATGTTGGGGTGGGTCTAGGCGGCTCGCCTCAACTTATATTTCACATTTTTATTTTATTTTTATAAATTATAACATAATTTGGGCTCGGTTTTCGCATACGGGGTATGATATAAGACATATGGAGACATTTTATAGTATATTAGAAAGTCGGAAATATTATAAGGGTATTGATTTTACCGAGGGTTGTTACATTCTCCCCACCTTGTTTAGAGCTCGTCCTCGAGTTCTACTGAAACAAGTGCGGATATTTCCTCTTCATTGCTACCCTAATCATTATCAACTATTGTCGGCCATTAATTCATATTTTATAAGCAAAAGGCTGTGTTTTTCATCTGATTATCACATGACTTATTATGGATCAATCTACATGTATTGTTTGCATGTGATTCTCAATCAAACTGAAACAACAGTTGTGGTCAGTAGCTTTCTTGTTTGAGGTCCAATAGAATTTGAATCTATTAAATTAATATCAGCCAGTTACTAAATTGATTGATCAAACAAATTAGTTTACAAACATCACATGAAAGATCAAAGATTCGGTCCAATCACAATTAAGGGAATCATTATATATCTTAATCATATAACCAAGAGATCACATATAATATCTTAATTACTAACTGTTCACAAGATCATACATAACAGGGAACCAAAAAAATTAAAAGGGAAGAATCTACTAACCGAAACTCAGATGAAATCGAGGGATGAGCTTCACGAACTTGAGGTACATCCGTCGGGTTCAAGAGGGGCTCTAGGGTTGGAGATATCGTATAACATATACGTTTATAATGAGAACAGGGCCTGGTGAAAAAAACATCTCTCGTTGGCACAACATCTTGGGCCGAAGCCCATCCAGCAAACAATTCGTGGGTGACGAAACTCCAGGTTTCGTCGGCTGACTTGTGAGTGACGAAACTATATGTTTCATCGGGTTATTGGGTCGTGTTTCATCGAGTCTAAACACCGTATGTTTCACCGACACCCTAAAGCCATACAATGTTTCCAATACTCATAAGCATTCAGCAATGCAGTCAATCAATTACACGTAAAATCTCGTAGACCAATGGTAATTCGGACATGATTATAGAACAAGTGATTTGCAGAAAAGGACCTTGAAATCTCGAGTTGTCACATCATCCCCAACTTGAAAGAAATTTCGTCCCGAAATTTAGCACGCAGTTACTGAGGAAGCTAGTTAGATTGCATGGTTTCCTGGTTTTGCTGGGGTGTCACATCATCCCCCCGTTGGTTTGGAATTTCGTCTCGAAATTCCGCAGTAGCTTCAGTCTCAGTAGTGGTTTCATTGTTCTCAACAACTAGGGATATTTGGGTTTCATCTGGTCTTCTCATTCCCAGGTAAACTCTGGGCCACGACGGGAGTTCCAACGAACTCGAACAATAGGTATCCTGGTGCGTTTGAGAATCTTGACCTCACGGTCCAAGATTTCCACTGGTTCTTCGACAAATCGCAACTGATCGTTGATGGTGAGCTCCTTGAAAGGAACTATGAGAGTTTCATCTGATAGACACTTCTTCAGATTCGACACATGGAACACGTTGTGAACTCCACTGAGTTCTTCGGTTAGATTCAATCTGTAGGCCACCTTGCCAATTCTCTCCGTGATTTCGAAAGGTTCAACATATCGCGGGTTGAGTTTGCCTCGTTTACCAAAACGAACTACACCTTTTCAAGGTGAGACTTTAAGTAGTACTCGATCCTCAACCTGGAACTCGAGTGGTTTCCTGCGCTTATCAGCGTAGCTTTTCTGACGGTCACGAGCTATCACCATTCATTGTCTTTTCTGAGCAATCTTCTCTGTTGTGTCTACAACGAGTTCTGGACCAGTGATTTGGCTGTTTCCAACTTCTGCCCAACAAAGAGGTGATCGGCACTTCCGTCCGTACAACGCCTCGAACGGAGCAGCATGGATGCTGGTGTGGTAACTGTTGTTTTACGAAAACTCCACCAAAGGTAGATGCCGATCCCAGCCATTACCAAAGTCGATTACACATGCTCGAAGCATGTCTTCAAGGGTTTGGATGGTGCGTTCAGTCTGCCCATCCGTCTGTGGATGATATGCTGTGCTCATGTCTAGACGTGAGCCAAAGGATTTGTGCAGCGCTTGCCACAAATCAGATGCAAATCGTGGGTCGCGATCAGAGATAATGGAGGTTGGCACCCCGTGCCTAGCAACCACTTCTTTCAGGTAGATGACTGCAAGTGTAGAAAACTTATCCGTTTCCTTGATGGCTAGAAAGTGTGCTGGTTACGAAAGACAATCAACGATCATCCAGGTGATATTGTTTCCGTTTCGAGTTGTAAGTAGGCTAGCGACCAAATCCATGGCAGTCTGTTTTCGCTTTCCATATAGGTGTTTCTGGTTGCTAACACTTTTCCTTGACTTCCCACAAGTCAAACATCATTCCCATACCTAGCTTGGTGGGCCGTCATGCCCGATCACCAGTACAAGGTTTATAATACCTAATGTCTCTCATCCAAACTCAGACGACTAAAATATCGAAGCCGGTGTGCTTTGCTCAACCCGAGTTCCCTACAGTTGCCATATAATGAGAACCACATTCGTTCTATGAGGTAACGAGTATTTTGTCCGACCTGTCAAAGGTTGCTTCTCCATGCCCCGCATGGGTTCAACTTGAAAATCCTCTTCCTTCAGTTCTCCAGTTTGAACAGAGCGAGTCTGATCAGGTAAGTTAGAGTCGATAGTGAGCTGCAAAGCTCGTGTACGTTCAAGTTTCATAGTTGTAATCATCCTAAAGTTCCTTCCAGCGATGCCATTAACTGATTTAGCTCTGTCGAAACCAAGGTACATGGGAGGCTCTTGTGATCGGTCTAAAATAATGCATCTGGTACCGTCCAAGTGATGCCTCCATCTAAAATCCCAAGGCCACGGTTTTCACCGCCAGTTGTGTGTCGCGCAGTTCCTCTTTGTAACCCCATCACGTATGTCATCACTCTCTCGTGTTGCGTCGGTGTGCAACTGAGACTCTGATTCGGACCCTCATGGTATACCACTAAATCACCCACACCCTCGGGTAAAGACGATGCTCAGTGCATTGCAGAGTTGGAATTTGAAAGCTGAAAAGGCGTCCTCCTGTTTCGTCTTTCACGAACACAGCACCCTACTATGCTAAAGATAATTTAGTTGTGTGACCTTAAAAAAAAATCCTGTGGGTAAGCTACGATAGTATCTAGCAAAACCAAATAATTGCTGCATCCCCGAAGGAATCTTTGGTGTCGATCGGTTTCTAACAAGATGCATCCTAGCGAGATCCATGCGTATTCCCACTCCGTTGGTTACATGATCAAAATGCACCTCTCGAATCTAGATGGGACATTTAACAAGACTTCGCACGTAATGGATCCTCCCATAGAAGCGCTGAAATAGGATACATATGCCACCCATAGTGTTCCTTTCTCCTGGCCATGATTCAGAACGTCGTTGACAAATATGGTTGATTCATGTGATCCCTGAAGCTGCTGGTGTGGTGATCACATCAATAATCATGGCGTATAAAGTTGAAATGGATGCATTGCGTTCGACATGCTGTTCTAAGAGCATTCTCCTCTTGGACTTCCATCTGATGATAGTTCGTTCACTAGCCAATCCCCGAATGAAAGCTTGTTCCTCGCAACTGGTCGACAGGTGGCCAATACATGGTTGAGACAAGCGGTTCCTAACTGTAACCTTGTTACATTCTCAATAATCGGTATACATACAAAAAGGCTTATCTTCACTGGCATTACTGGGCTCCCCAAAGCGAAAAAAACTAGATCCGATAAAACTCATGCCCAATAGTTCCTGAAGTTGATTAGGCAGTTCCTGCAACCTTCCTGGTGTAAGACAATAAGGAATACTAGTAACAAGGGCTGTTTCTGACATGGTACCGGTCTGATATTCCACCAGACGATGTGAAGGTAAACCTGATAGTTCTTCTGGTAGCACTTAGGGAGAAATCACGAACAATTGGTGGATCCTCGATCCTCTTTTCCTTAGCCTTGACATCAGTAACGAGGGCTATCATGGCGGGGTAATCCTTCCGTAGACACTCCTGGCTTTCGTTGTTGAAATGATGCTAACCGTTGCACCACTCTAACGCGTTAGAATAGATAACAATCCTCCACTAAGGAGAGGGATTCGTAGAATCTTCTCCTCACAGGGTACATCTATCAAGAACAACAGAAGAAAGGTCGATGTCGAACACTTGTCCCACAAGGTCGAGTTTGCATCCCAACGATCATATGAGGTTTCCATTATCTTGCCATCAGCCGGTTCCACAACAGGTTGGGTTTCAAGAAGCATCAGGGTTATATAGAACAGAGACGAAGTGATTCGTTACCTAGAACGTGTATGCCACCGTGTTATTACAATCCTGGCGTCGCCCACACCAACCCTAAATGCCCCTTCATCATTTCCCGTGTGGTTGTACTTGTTGCGAGGATTTCCAGTACGACCGTCGTTTCCTTGGTTGTTGTCGTTTTGATTTAGCGACAGCCACTCCATTTCGTAGGCACCTTCCTTACCATACTATTGGTTTCCATTTCAAGTTCCTTGATGTTGCCATGACTGTTGCCTCCAACACTGTTGTTTGAAACTGAGATCTACGATCTTTCATCGACAGGGCCCATCTTTTCGTATTCCGTGCCACGTTCTAAGGCGCAACCCCTTGTGCTGGCAGTTTCACGTTCCATACCATGGTCGATAGTCATCGTTTATGTCCCGATTAATTCGTAAAAGTTGACTCCCATGTGTCGCTGGCTGGGGTTAAGGATCCGATTGGAGTCAAATCGCCGATGTTCGTTGCTGGTAACTAGGGTCGTTCAAATGCTGAAGTCCATTGTTCTTGCAAGTTGACTGAGTAATACACGGCATGTTGTTAGTGCAGTATGTCTATCGCCTCCGTCATCTCAAGACCGTAGCTGAAACAGTTTAAATCTAGCCTTATATTGTAATATCTTGAGTAAAAGGCAAGGTGGCAATATTGTAAATAAGAGGAAAGCTCTTATAAGCCTTGGCCTATAAATAAATGTGTTAGGGTTAGAGTTTAGAACTTTTGGAGACTTTAGCTCATTTAGAGACTTTGGAGAGCTCTAGTGTTAGAGAGAGAAAGTGCTCCACATGATTCAGGTGCTTTGTACGATTTCAGATCTGATAAATAGAATCACGATTATATTACGACTCGTGTGTTCGGTCACGCACGTTCACGGATTCCGCAAGTCGAACGTGTCATACGCAATCGTTTCGGAGTCAAAACCGATCCTAAGAAGTGGTATCAGAGCAGGTGCTCGGTTGCGAAGATCAAATGCACAGATTCGTACAAGATTTGATCAGATACAGAGCCAAAATCATCCAGATTTGTCAAATTCTTCATATTTTTCTTGTTCTTCACGTTTTTATCTGATTTTTGTCAATTTGAACAGGTTTTTACGGTCGAAAATTGCTGATTTTCGGATATGTTGTGCGAAATTATCAGATCTACAAGCCTACAAATTTTCAGATCTAAATTCCAAGCCGTTTGAGAGAAATCTGAAATTTTGTGTTCGAAAAAGTTGAGATATGTTTGTTGTTGATGTTAAAGTTCATATGGATGCCAACCGATCGGCTAGCCCAACCGATCGGCTAGCATCTCTAACCGTTCCATTACATCACGTTATATTCATTGTTTGACTTGCCAGCCGATCGGCTAGCATCTCCGGCCGAACGGTCAGCAAGCAGTACTACACTTTACACTGCATTAAAAATTGTTTGACTTTGTTGACTGCTGACCGATCGGACAGCAGTCCGATCGAACACCCGTCCATTCCACTGCCATACATTTAAAGTGTTGACTTTATTTGACCTAACCGATCGGACAGCTAGCCGATCGGCTAGCATCCCTGACCGATCGATCGGCAAACACTGTTATCTTGTCAGTCTAGTAGTGAGCATGTGAAACTTGTTAGAGGTGTCATCAAATATTCTCTCCATTAATAACTACATCACGTGATTTCTCGTATTCATATATCTGTGCATGTGCTTTAATTGAACGGCTCAATCACATTTCATATCACAATAAAGAAGCAATTTGTCTGATCTATATTAGTGAGGTCCAATAGAATTCTTTATGTAATATTGAGAATTATCGAACAGCTTTAATTGTAAGACATCAGATTTCACGTGATAAAGTAGTCTTTGCATGTGGTAATAAATATAATGTCAGTCCACTAGTTTCAGATTTCACTATTATTAAGATTGCATGTGAACTGACATTGAGCATATTGAAATTTGTGAAGTCATCGGATATTAAATTTGTTTGTCGGCCATTTAAAAATTAATTGATTGATTGTGTGTGCATGTGACATTATCAGCTCACATGTGATTTTGCTTTGTTGTTGGTCAAAGTGACAACGCCAACCGATCGGTCAAGCATTTTGTCGTCTTGTGCCATCATTTGAACAAGCTAGCCGATCGGACAACATCAACGTGCAAGCCGATCGAACAGCATATTGTTTTGTCTTGTAGTGCTGATCGATCGAACAAAGGGTCAAACGGACAGCATATTTGTCGTGTAGTGCTGATCGATCGAACAGAGGGTCGATTGAATTTTCACCCATTTCAAAGCATAGCCAGCCGATCGACCAAGAGTTTTGTTGTGTAGTGTCAACCGATCGAACAGAGGGTCGAACGGACATCCAACCGATTCAAGAATCCCAGCCGATCGGACAGTAATCCCAGCTGATCGGACAGCAATCCCAGCTGATCGGACAGCAATCCCAGCCGATCGGACAGCAATCCCAGCCGATCGGACAACAAGTTGACTTTCGTTGACTCACTTGATCAACACCCCGTCCGATCGAACAGCTTTCCCACCCGATCGGACAACACTGATTATTTTCACTGTTGACTTGTGTTGACTCACTCGATTGGATACTCGTCCGTTTCAGTTGTTTGATATTCTTGTTGTAAATAATCATTGTTATTTGATTGTTTCTTGTGTTGTGATTTACGAGGTGTGAATATCGAGGAAATAAAATCATGGCTGAAATCAAAGAGAAAACCAGAGAAGAGATTTTGAGTGAGAAAACAGAAAGAGAAAGAAGAATGGCTGCGAATAGAATAAATGATATGCAAAGAGAATATGAAGAGGCTGTTAGATACAAAAGATGGGATAAGAAACGAGAGTGTTATGTCAACAGATATGGTGAACCTGTTGTTTCCAAGAAGGACATAGTTTTTGATGATGTTCTTCTAGTAATTCCTCGGGTCGGCGAATTTTATTCAAATGCTGTAAAAGACAAAAATTATGAGAAAAAGCTGGAAAAACTCATAAGAGAAGTCATGATATCGAGTTTAAAGAAGAGAGAATGAAGAAGAATATTGAGTGTATGGTTGAAGAATTGAAGAAGGTAGCTGAAGAGATTAACGCTGAAATTGTTGAAGTGAAAGAAGAAGTTGTGGTGAATGTAGAAGTTGAGAAAGCTGTTACCGAAGAGCAGCAAGTTGAAGAAACTAAGAAGAAAGAAGAAGTGAAGAATGAGAATTTGGAAACTAGTGACGTTGGTGAAGAAGTTGGTGTTAAAGGAAAGAAGAATGATGCTGATCAGACAGATGCAGCAAACACCGAAGTGCTAATCACTGAGGTAAATTCTAATTCTAAAACTCAAAACAAAATCATTGAACAGTGCAAGAAATGCATGGAAACGTGCAGTGCTTGTACTGAAAAAGACAAACAATTCACAAAAATTGAAAATGTTTTCAAAAATAAATGCAAAGAAATGTTAGAAAACGAAAAGATTTTGAAAGAAAATGATGAAAAACTTTTGGAAAAATGTAAAAAGTTAGAAAAAGAAAATGAAGTTTTAAAAGAAAATGTTTTGAAAAAGACAGAAGAATGTGATCAAAAAAAAATTATTTGTCAAGAAATGAAAAAAGAATATGATTCAATAAAATTGGCATATCACATTACAAAAGAATCATATGAAAAAGTGAAGGATGAAATGAAATTTGCTCAATCAAGAATGAATTACTTATCTGAAACAACTAAAGAGCTTAAACGAATGTATGAAATAAAACAAGATGTTGTTAATTCCTATATTGAGGATGTTGCTAAGCTAAAGCGACAGATTGCTGATTTAGAACAGGACAACAACAAGTTAAAGAGTTATCACGTGTCGTCATATGTGCTTGAACGTATTTTCAATATAAAACCGGGAGATGGTGAGTCTGAGCAAAACAAGAAAGGCATTGGCTCAGAATTTCATCAAGTTCCACCACCGGGAAAATTTGCATTTTATGATGATGAAAAGGTCGAAAAAGCTTTCAACATGGTAGATCAATTGCCAGAAAACATTGACATAACCTATTCCAAATCTGATGATTCTAGTGATTCAGAGGTGGTAGGTAAGGTCGTTGAAAGAAGAGTCAGTTGAAACAGGTAAATCTGAATCACAGGATGAAAATGAAGGTAATTTTCATGATGGATATCTGAAAAACTCCGAGAAAAATTTGAATGATGATTCAAAAGGATTGGTTTATACCATGATTGGTTCGGACAAATTATTCTTAGATGTTGTATTCCCAATTCAGAATGTGATTTCAGAAAAGGTTGATAAAGTTTTCAAAATGGTTGAAATTGAAAAATCTGAGATTTCAAAATTTGCTGGAAAGTGTCACAAAACTTTTTATAACAAACCTGGTTACAAGAAGAAAAACATGAAGGCTGGGTTGGGTTATAAGAAGAAACAAAATTGGAAGAAAAATGAAACGCCAAATTTTCAGGCAAAAATGAATTTTGTTCAAGGAATAAGTTTAGAAGAAGAGAAAGAACTCCAAGTTATACGACAGTCTAATGAAGA
The DNA here is from genome assembly GCA_030545235.1 of Helianthus tuberosus. Lineage (NCBI taxonomy): Eukaryota > Viridiplantae > Streptophyta > Magnoliopsida > Asterales > Asteraceae > Helianthus > Helianthus tuberosus. The sequence goes on from CM060424.1 coordinate 140,698,255, forward strand.
GTTCTGTGCTCAGAAAAAGCAACAACAACAGGTCAAGGATGTGTCCAAGAGAACATGTTTCAAATGTGATCAAACAGGACATCTTGCACGCAAGTGTCCAAATCTGAAACCTGTTGATGTTGAGATGAAAAAGAAGTTTGTTTATGTTGAAAAACAGAAATCTGAAGTTGTGACTCAGAAGTCAACCAAGTTTGATTCTAAGCAAACTTGGAAGCCGAAAATGTCAAAGGATGACTCACAACAAACATGGAAACCAGTGACGTCTAGACTTAGAACAACACAAAGTTGGAAAACAACTGATGATGCAACAAACCAAACCAGTTTTGGAAACCAAAAACTGTTGTTCAAAATCAAAATGTTCAAAAAGAGTCACATTTTTACAAACGAGGTACTCCTAAAGGTCAAACATGGTCTGTTAAGAAACAAATGACTTCGGTAAATGATGAAAAAGTTGAAGTCCAAATTGAAAAAGTCTTTGTGCAAAATGACAAAGATTTTCCGAAATTAAATGATGCATATTGTGTTGAAATGCCTAAGGTCCAACAGACCTGGGCTAAATTGTTTAAGTGATTGAGTAAGTGTAATTGTGCAGGTGCTCAAGAAAACTGAAGACTGTGAGAATGGAAATCGGAGCAGCCTGGCACGAGATGAAGAGGCTGCTGAACCCTGTGTTGGTTGAAACAGGGAGTTTGTTTGTTTTCTGTACATAAATAAAAAATATTTTTAAAATCCTAAAAATTGAAAATTTAAAAAAAAAAACCAAAAATATGTTTTGATTTTGTCAAAAATATTCAAAAATAAAAAAATATGTGATGTGTGAATACGCCGAAACCCTCACGGCTAAACAAACATGATTACTTTCAAAAGATTGAAAAACGGTTTTCAAACTGTCGAAAATCAATGGGTTGTAAATCATGGGGGTACGCTATATTTTTCTCTGCAAATCAGAGCATGAGATGCAGAAAATGGATGGCGAGACAAAGCTATCTACATCGGTTTGTCAAATTTTTTAAATGGTTTTGCATTTTAGGGGGAGTAAGAAATTTCAGAAAATACAAAAACATTAGAAAATTTGAAAAAGCCAAAAACATGATAAAATTCAAAATTGAGTTTTTTTGTAAAAAGAGGAAATGATAGTACATCAGTAGACAATCACAGTACGCTAAAGAATTGGAAAGTCAAAATGTGTTAAACGATCTCACCGTGGATGTGTCGGTAGATTTTTATACATTTAGTAAACTTTTTCTGGATATAAACCTAAATTCAAACTTGCTTATTTCGTGGGGAACACTACTTGGATATATAGGTAACCCCTGAAATCTCGTTTGAAGGACCCCTCTTTCTGAGATACTAGGTATTTATGCTTAGTGATATCTGGGGTATTATCCCGGGACTTCTGATTTTGCGGAAGCAATGGCCTAGTCCCCGGAGAATACTTTTTGCATTGCTTGAAATATAGCGCCGCCCTCAGCAAATTGATGAAACAATAAAATTGATAGTCATTGCTGTTGTAATACAAAAAGATCCTCTAAAGGGGACACACCAAAAGTCGAGCCGTCATCTCTCTGCTGAACGGAAGTTCTGACCTGAGCTCTCACGGTTTCGCACTATAATTTATTCCCCTTACAGATATCATCTAGGTATACTCATCTGTAAGACTGAATATTGGGATCTGGATACGGGAGTATATTCAAGAGGTGGGACACATGAATGAGTTTAAGTTCTTAAGACACCTAATTCGTATCCTGAATCAGTTGAAATTTGTGTGAAAATTTAAGTGGATCAGTATATTGACAATCTAAGTGAATTGTTTAATTCTTAATGTGTAACTAAGCTCAACGGTACTTGTGACTTGTCAAAGACTGATATGATCCTCTAACGCAAACTCAAACAAAAATATTGTCTGTAAATATGTTTGTAAATATTTCTTTATTGCTTTATATTTCAGAAAAATACAAAAAGATTTTGATTCTGCTTTATTTTCGACAACCGATGTTTGAGAGCTGAGTTTCAAAATCTAAGTATGCTGATTGTGTTTTTGAAAATAAAACAAGTTCATTAATTTGAAACTTGAAATTTTTAAATCAAAAACAGTTTGTGATATCTCCAAGGTCATTAATTTGGACTTGGATGATTAATTGTGAGGGATTTGGATGCTCATATTGTTAAAATCTGTAAAAGAGCCAGTTTCCGATTTTATTCGCTAAAACTGCCAAATCCTTAAAGATTGTTGATAGGGGGAGAGAATCAAGTATTCCTGGATATATTCATATTATTATATCTTAGAGCCAGGATCTTGATTTAGAAAGTTTAATAGAGCCAGGTTACTATTCCTGGACAACTGAAAAAAATCTTTCATTGTCGAAATGTTTTAGCTTATGCTAAGAAAGCCAGGTCTTTAATCCTGGATGTTCGAAACATTTTCTCTTATAAATGTTTGAGAAATTGCAGATGTTGTTCCAGACTACGATCCCGATAGCCGAGTCTAAGGGGGAGTCTGAAGACGAGCTCAACGCAAGAGGAAGCGTGGTTTCAAGGAGCCATGTAACTATCCTGAAGGAGCTTGTAACCGGAAAGCCAGGTGTCGATCCCAAAAGCACGGAAGCTTGACGAAAGGGGGAGCCTGAAGAGTCTACCGAAAGGGGGAGCTGAAGCTGAAGACAGATCCACCGGGATTCTGTTCAAGCAAGAGGAAGTCTATGTTGTTGAAAACGAGATAAAGCTTCAAGAAGACTCAGAGAGAGAGAGAAAGACCAGACGCTACGAGTCTGACAAAATGTTTGAGATTGACTGCGGCAATATCCAAGGGGGAGTCTGTTAGTGCAGTATGTCTATCGCCTCCGTCATCTCAAGACCGTAGCTGAAACAGTTTAAATCTAGCCTTATATTGTAATATCTAGAGTAAAAGGCAAGGTGGCAATATTGTAAATAAGAGGAAAGCTCTTATAAGCCTTGGCCTATAAATAGATGTGTTAGGGTTAGAGTTTAGAACTTTTGGAGACTTTAGCTCATTTGGAGACTTTGGAGAGCTCTAGTGTTAGAGAGAGAAGCTAGAGAGAGAAAGTGCTCCACGTGATTCAGGTGCTTTGTACGATTTCAGATCTGATAAATAGAATCACGATTATATTACGACTCGTGTGTTCGGTCACGCACGTTCACGGATTCCGCACGTCGAACGTGTCATACGCAATCGTTTCGGAGTCAAAACCGATCCTAACACATGTTACGAGAATGTTGCAGAAGTGATCGCACATCGGGATCTAAGGCGTCAATACGTTAAGTTCCAGCAAACGAAGAAAGATACAGACCAATCATTGTCGTTGCAACATCCAACTCGGGGATGTTCGTACAAGCACCTAACATTCTACACAGTTCGCTAGGCGTTCAGATGGGTGTTCAAGTAATACTCGATAGCATCGAGATTCGAAAGGATCCAGAGAGGAATGAAAAGTTCAAGTTCGAGTAGGGGACAATCACTGCAATGACCCCTATAGGGTTGTTATGTTTCACATCGATCAAATAACGGGACGGAACCCCTTTTCCACTTGTTAAGCCTCACTGGGACCCACACGCAACCCACATTATTATTATGTGTGCACCCACAATAATATTGCGATTTGCATGCTCATCTCAGTTCCTCCTAACTCATGTCAAATGGTTCCTCAAACTCAGATGTCAAACGGAGGTCGTCAAAGTAATAAGATCACAAAAATCCAAGGACTATGGCATACTATCAACGCATCATAAGGTAAGCAAGCAATCATTCCATGCCATCATGCTATAGTGATGAGTGTGTGTTCGTATGTTTTGTCATAAACAAATGTGTACTAGTTACGTAATGTATACAACAAGTAAGAGGGACGAACCTTGCAATCTGGAGCTGAGTGTCATGGTCGTATTCACGTTTTCAGAACTGTTCGGTTATATTCTGGTTTTATAAAAACGTTTTTCCCCTTTTTAAAACCAAGTTCACTATAACCAATGGCTCTGATACCAATCTGTCACACCCCCAAAATCCACAAGCGGAGTATCACCGCAGGAGGCGTGACTGGCCAGGATCTAGCCACCAATCACCTTGAACTCATAGGTAAGTTTAAATAAAACTTTCATTTATTAACATTAAGTGTTACAACATTACATTTAATTCACAGTGTACAGCGGAAGCATAGTTCATTCGTTAAATGTTTATAACCCATATGTAAAAACCATTAATCCTGTGTTGCGATTCCATGTATCTCAACCCATGACTACTCCAGCCTCCCAGACAGCAAGTTCCAACAATATGCACCTAAAGACCTGCAAGGTATGTAACAACGAACCAACAACAAGGTTGAGCGAGTTCACAGTTGGTTGTCCGTTTTAAAGTTGTTCCAAAAATCATAAGTTCATTCGAAAACCAGTAGTTAATCAGTCCCTTGTTTCCCAAACCATAACCAGTGGGGGCTACCCCATGTGAACCACTTATAAGTTGGCATCCTTCACAACCGAGGACGAAGGTACGTACTCTACCCAACCGAGAATACGCAGGTTAAATGTAGTCATCCTTCCCAACCGAGGACGAAGGTACGTACTCTACCCAACCGAGAATACGCAGGTTAAATGTTGTCGTCCTTCCCAACCGAGGACGGAGGTACGTACTCTACCCAACCAAGAATACGCAAGTTAAATATAGTCATCCTTCCCAACCGAGGATGGAGGTACATATTCTGTTAGAGGTGAATATGTAGGTTCCGTTTTAGCTTCTTAACCCATTCCCAACCCACCGGGAATCCCATGCCTTATAGAAAGTGTGAACTCACCTTGGTTTGCTCGGTATGATTAGTTACTTGTTTAACAGTTGATCAAACACGTCTTAAAAGGGTTTACCGATAACAGTCAGTTCTACATGCACATGAACCACATCTTTCACGTACAATTAATTCACGCATTTATTGTTCACATAAAGCACATTTAATGTACATGCAACGCATACATGTAATTCCAGTCAACCATGCTACCCGTTAGTCCATCATGCATCACATAACAGATGTTTGTGCCCCGTATATGTTTGCTTTACAAGTTGTTCACAAAATCCGCATAAGAGGATTACCACATAACATATACACCACACTACTGGGCCATCTACAGTACATCGATAAATCATACAACACATCGTGCACTCTAGGGCATCATAACGTTCATTATTTAGCCATACAACATAACAACAACATAAGGTACACTACACACACCGTCACATAATGCATAACACATGGGCGGGCCATACACAAGATCATGTCATCAGTCTGTTGTTCAACTAAAACACTTAACTGTTCATTCTTGAATATGCAAAATCCGCGGCCCAGCTACTACGGCCCAACTGAATTGTGTGATTCAGTTGCAAGTGTGCAGTTCATTGTGAACCCACATAAGGTGTGCGATCAGGCTCCCTGTCGTGCGACCCAAAACAATGCAGGCCCAATGAATCTATAAGGCCCAAGGGCAACATGCAGGTGTGGCGAAACACTGGGTTTCATTGGCTCTATGTGTGTGACGAAACACTAAGTTCGTCGGAGGGGGGGGGTAACATCAGATAGTTATGCGCACCTGCAACCCTAGTCTAACTTAACTGCCGTCACATCATTGTTGCTTCCCTAATCATTATCAACTATTGTCGACCATTAATTCATATTTTATAAGAAAAAGGCTATGTTTTGCATCAGATTATCACATGACTTATTATGGATCAATCTACATTTATTGTTTGCATGTGATTCTCAATCAAACTGAAACAACAGTTGTGGTCAGTAGCTTTCTTGTTTGAGGTCCAATAGAATTTGAATCTATTAAATTAATATCAGCCATTTACTAAATTGATTGATCAAACAAATTAGTTTACAAACATCACATGAAAGATCAAAGATTCGGTCCAATCACAATTAAGGGAATCATTATATATCTTAATCATATAACCAAGATATCACATATAATATCTTAATTACTAACTGTTCACAATATCATACATAACAGGGAACCAAAACAATTAAAAGGGAGGAATCTACTAACCGAAACTCAGATGAAATCGAGGGATGAGCTTCACGAACTTGAGGTACAGCCGTCGGGTTCAAGAGGGGCTCTAGGGTTCGAGATATCATACAACATATACGTTTATAATGAGAACAGGGCCTGGTGAAAAAAAATCTCTTGTTGGCACAACATCTTGGGCCAAAGCCCATCCAGCAAACAATTCATGGGTGACGAAACTCCAGGTTTCGTCGGCTGACTTGTGAGTGACGAAACTATATGTTTCGTCGGGTTATTGGGTCGTGTTTCGTCGAGTCTAAACACCGTATGTTTCACCGACACCCAAAAGCCATACAATGTTTCCAATACTCATAAGCATTCAGCAATGCAGTCAATCAATTACACGTAAAATCTCGTAGACCAATTGTAATTCAGACATGATTATAGAACAAGTGATTTGCAGAAAAGGACCTTAAAATCTCGAGTTGTCACATCATCCCCAACTTGAAAGAAATTTCATCCCGAAATTTAGCATGTACTTACTGAGGAAGCTAGGTAGATTGCATGGTTTCCTGGTTTTCCTGGGGTGTCACAACATATCCCCACTGGGACACGTGAAGTAAAGCCCTTAACAACCCCTGTCCACGACAGGTGTTGAGTCCAAACTTTAGTACTATCGTTGCTAAGGTGTCAGGAAACAATCACTGTGTTAACATAACATACAAGCATTCATCGAATAACACGTAGCATGCAATAACGGTTAGCGTATAAATAGTGTTTGCGTTGTGTATCGATTGTGGTTTAGAATAAGTAACGTATGTAACACCCAAAAGTGCATAAAGCAAAAAGGGAACGAGTATACTCACAGATAGCATTTAACTTAATAAACACTGCCTTGGATTGAAGGGAGCGCTGAGAGAGATTAGCCTGAACAGTTAACGATAGCATAGACGATAAGTGGCGCGTAAAATGGTGCAAAAGTGATAAATGTCGGATGGTAATCCGATCGGATGACAATCCGATCAGATGGCCAGTCGATCGGATGTCAATCCGTTCGGATGGTCATCCGATCGGATGGCCATTCGATTGGATTGACACCTCGTTTGGTGAAGATGTGTTTATGTTTGATGGTTTGCCTTTTGAAGTTTTCGTTGTAGCATTTTGAAAACAGAGAAGTATCTCTACCTTTCAGGTCTGTCGATCGAACGGCGGTTCGATCGAGTGACGATCTGTTCGGCGAGGTATTTCTCAGAGAATAAGTTCACAGCAGTGTTGTCACTCGATCGGATACTCTACCGATTGGGTGGCAATCCGTTGGAACTAGTAATGCATTGAACATGTTGAAAATTGTTTAAATGTTGAAGTTCCAAACATCACATGGTCGGATGGTCGTTTGATCGGATGGCAATCCGATCGGACGTCTATCCGTTCGACGTTCAAAAACTTTGAAAAGTTGAAATAATAGTTTAAGTGTGAACCATGTGCCAGCCGATCGGATGGCAATCCGTCCCAACGACCTGATCATCTTGACACTTGGTGGTTTGATAGTTTGCGGCTTTGATCGAGACGGTGTGATAACGTGCTAAACAACAGAAACCTCGTCAAGACCTAAGTGATCCGATCGAACAGCAATCACCCTAGTCCGATCAGGCAACGGTTCGATACGGCGGTTCATGCTTAACCCGAAATCGGTTCTCTCTTTGCTAGAAATCTGATGTTGAACCAACACATCACTAAGAAAGAGTAGAAGATCAGAACAAGCTCCGATTCTATCGGTTTTGAGTGCATTGAGTGTAAAAGAGTTGAAAGAAAGTTAGAAACCATCTTTTCACCATGAATATGTTCAGATCTATGCAAGATCTTTGTTTATTTATGTGGAAATCGACCAGATCTAAGTTGTTCTTGGTGGATTGAAGCCAAAACATGAAGTTCATAAGAACTCCATGATGACATCACCCTAGAACACCTCAAATCCATTGATTTCACGGTTAAAAGTTAAGATTCAAAAGAGAAAAAGATGAAGGAGTGCATGTAGATCATAGAAGTACAAGATTTAGGTTGAAAACTTACAAGAATCGCGAGAAATCGAGAGAAATAGAGGCTGAAGTGCGGCTGGGTCGAGTGAGAGCTGTCACATCAAGTGATGTGACATGTGAGGGTATTTATAGGGTTTCACAAAAAGGAAAGCGCAAGAGATCGAGTGGGTCACTGATCGGATGGCTGTTCGATCGGATGGCAATCCGATCGGTTGACCATCCGATCGAGCAGTCACTCGATCGAGTGGTTCCGACGATTTGACTTTCGGCGTTTCGTTCGTGCATTGAGTTTTGCAATGCGTTTCGAGTGAGCGATGCGATAGAATTATCCATTAATCCCAACTACTATATCTAACATACAATCATCCTTAATAACTTGCGTTTAGCGCTTGCGATTCGATTGCGATAGAGTTGCGATTGTGTTTCGATTAATCACCACATCATAAACATAATTAAACATGCACAAGTAACACATAAAAGGCACACACACGTAAAACAATATCCAGAACGCATAATTCAAGTTTCGAATGCGATAAGCGATAAAGCGATAAACATGCGATAAATAGCGATTAAACCTCAATTATTAACAAGTACTCCACATAATACAACTAATGTGATAAAATAAACAGATTATCTACAAGTCAAAGAAGTCAAAACAGGAGTTGAGCAAAGAGTGACAAATCGCAATTAGCAATCTTTTCTTCCTTTGAATTCAATCTTGACTTTGACTTTGACTTTCGAAACACGGGGTGTTACATACGCTGCCAGTTTGAATACATCACTAGATGGGTGTTGTCATCAGGTCTTCTAGGACCTCTCCTTACAAGCAGCTGTACCAAAAACTTCACATGACCAAATGACAACATAGCTCTACGGTAGTCATTTAGTTGGTGTTCTCGAACAAACTTCCTCGGTATTGCCTGTAAAAGAAAATTCTTTCTTTAGTTATTCATTCAAAACAACATATACTTTAAGTAATAACATATAGATTGAACATTATAAGTAAAATCAACCATATTAATAGTAGATATGTAAAAACTAAGCTGTGTGTCTCTATAACCTGGTATTCAAAGTGTTTCTTATAATGTGGACGCTTTTTGCGGTGTTGGTGATTGCTATGGCTGCAGTGATGTTTAGTCTCCCCGTAAAGTCCTATCCCGTCTTTGTTAAAAATCTTGATAGTGAAGTTAAAGTGGTCTTCAGGAGTACTTCCCATCCATTGAAACAACAGTTGGAAGCTTTCCTCAATGTCATTTTCAAAGCAAAAAGTTGTCCATCCTGGTCCCGTAAAACCAGCAGCCAATCCCTTTTTGTTTTCAGGAGAGAAAACATAATACACATCGACTTTACTACTTTGCTTTGGTCCATGTACTTTTGCAACCAAATTATCAATTTTTAATCTCCTCTCTGACAACAGTTTCAGCAAATCGTGTGATAAATGCTATAATTTTCATACATTTCAGAAATGTCATATTAGACTTTATATAGGATACAAAATATAAATTAGAAGTTTTTCTAACAACCCAAAAGATACACTGGCAATATATAAAAATCATCATCATCATCATCATCATCATACTCAGTAAATCCCACCAATAGCAAAGCAAAGGTAGGGTCTGAGGAGGGTAAGATGTAGACAGCCTTACCTCTACCCCGTAGGAATAGAGAGGCTGCTTCCAGTGAGACCCCCGGCTCGATAGTAGTTTTGCATCAAGCCTTGGACATATGGCACATAACACTCGGCAATCGGGACAAAGACCGATTAGTGCATGTACCCTTTTGTCTTTCAGCTATCAACGCCACCACATGATGCACGATTAACCGTCCTCCACTTTTAACGTTATTTTCACGAAATTAGTAAAATAACGTTAAAATTAGTGCACTTTTACTTTTGCCCCCCGATGGCCCACACATATATACATTATATGCGCATACCGCAAGCGGGGCGTGAATATATAAAAATAAGTAGCAATTTTTAACTTGCATGCAGTATGTTTCTTCTTCAGCCTGTATCAAGCAACCATGAACATAATCTCTTTTTGAGCCATCCTTTCTAATCCCCAATCCCTCATTGTTCAAAACAATTATCTCAAATTTTACTTCTTTCAATATTTTTAAACATAGCTTGTCTATATTCTTATTTCTATAAGTTTCAACAAACCGAGTACATTCTGGCCCGTTTATCCTCTTACTTTTATGACCGATGCTCTGTACTGCAATCTTATACTTAAAACCCGTATAATCAACCAACTTTATTACTTCACACTTTCTTGGTAATGGGTTACTCATTATCATTGGAAGTACCTATGTATATAAAATACACAACATTTAATATATCTTTAATTTTATAAATATAGTTTTTAGCATACAATTGTGATTTGAGTTAATTTGTTCTAAGAATATAGCTTACCAATCCCTCACTTAGGTTTGTCAATTCAGAGACATTGATAATTATCATAAACTCCATCTGAAAGTAAAAAAAATACAATAACAATTAAATACTAAAACATAAAAGCAATTGTATCTGAAAGGCATTCTATTTAAGGTATAAAAAAATATCCAACACCCTGTAGGACCAAAGTTATATGTTGTGTACTTCAATATGGTCACTACAACCAACAATATGAGTCTAACACCGTGTAAGATGAAATTTATATTGTTGTATAACAAAAAAGTATTATATGACATTAAAGTTTTCAAATATCCATGTTTGTGTCAACTTCAAAGTACAATTTTTTTCAGCAGCCAAGGCTATATTCACTTACAAATCAGACATATGAGTACTATAAACTGGTTGCATAATATTTTTATCAAAATTAAGATTGATAGAACAAATTTATCAATACTACATGGCAGTACATACAATAATTCTAAAACCATTCGTAAAATATACAACCAAATATTTATGAAACAAGATTATTTCAGATTCTTATTTAGATGGAATGAATCAAAATGTAACTAAATAAGTTGATATAAATCGTATTATAAAATAAAGAAAACAAGTTCATATAAGTTTATCTATTTTAATATCAGCAGATTATGATTTTGATGTCTATATAATTTGGAATGAAGAAACTGAAAGGAACATGTCAAAGCATAACTGTAAAATACACAAGAGAACAAAAAAAATACTTGATCTAAAACTTTAAACTTCTGATCGTCAAGTCTGAAGAAGAAGAAGAAGAAAATGTAGAGTTTTTTCGCCGGAGAAAAAGATAGAAGATTGTATTGGGATTGTTGAAAGTAAGATACTTATCTATTAACTTGTAATTGTTTATTTATTTAACTTATAACAATCTTTAATATCGGGATTTAAAAACTATTTTTAATTATGTAAATATTTGAATTAATAGATAAGTTTTTTCTTATTTAACATTAAATTTATATTCAAGCAGTGGTTGCTGTCGTGCTAAAATTACATTATTTTAAAGAAAAGGGGGTAAAGCATAAATTTTACAAAACTTAATTTCAACCAACCAGTGTAAATGTAACATATGTATTAACTCCATTTAATATATTTTTCATCTCCATTATTGAATATAAGCTCCAGAAAACATATTTGAAAGTTTTCTCACATAACTTTCTTATCAAAGTCGGAAAGGTTCTATTGCATAATATAAATTACACACCATAAAACCAAGTATTGTTTCTTTGAATTTATTGTTTGTATTATAAATGTTAGATTAATCATCGTTTGATGTTATGAGTATGTATTTCTCACCGATGGCGTTTCATATTCTTTGTTGAAGCAAATAATAGTTGCTGTAATCCAGTATACTTTTATCAATTAAGTACTGCATTAACTTAAATGAAGTTACTGATAGCATTCTCTGTCACAATTTGTGCATGCATCTTATAACAACCCTCCAAAATTATTTCCGACACCCCTAATACGTTTAGAGTGCCCCTATACGTCTTAAAATACACCCCGTATACGAAAACCGAGCCCAAAATACCTTATATAATTAAAAAACTAAAATAAAAACAAAAATATGTCATCGCTCGCGGGCCGCGAAGACTTGCTCTTCGACTTACGCGGGCGCGACAACTAGTCACCAGGGCGCATCCCGGTGCTGCCACGTGTCAACCGCGTGTCGAAGCTAGATCAATGACTTGGACAGGCTAGGGCCTACCCAGCCTACGTCGCGGGCCGCGACGCCCTTTGCTGTTTCCTATGCGGGCCGCGAGAAACCCCAAATTAGCTCCTATAAATTGGAGCATCGGCAGTTCATTTCCGATCGCTCACACTCGAAATCTCGCTCTAAATTCTGAAGTATAGGCATAATATTCGGGCATAATACCCCTAAAATAGCGAAGCTTTGCCTCGTTGTAAGTATTTTAACTCCCGGTTACGTATTAGATACGCTTCCCGATTGATCTAGGATTCCGTAACGACTGTTGAGGCTCTGCCCGACGTAGTCGTTGGAGTTCTGTCTTGGGGAGGGTATTACTAATGTAAATATTGGGTTATTATACTAACGTGTGTGCATTGTGTAATTAATAGATAATCACCAGGAAATCACAAAGGAAAACCCTAAGATAGCAGTGTGAGTAATCTCCTTTTTGCAAACTGTTTTTACAAAACCTCAAATGTTTTACATTATATTAAACAGTGATTGAGTATTTGTATTCTACAATTATAGTCGGTATGTTGGGGTTTTGTATACAAAATTTGTTACTACACTGTGAGTAGTAACATGACCACAAGTCGGGTTGACAGTACCGTGGGTGATAATTAAAGTAGAAAATAAACAAATGTAATTGCGCGACCTCCCTCAATGCTGTAAACGGTTTTACCTGTCTTGATTAACTTGGGATTCACTCACCAGTATTTCCCACTGACAAAATGTTTTTAAACGCGTTTTAGGTAACAAAATGTGAAAGCCAAATAGAAGCCAGCTGGACAACACTGAAGGCTTGGAAAAGTGGCTATAAAAGTTACCTAAATAAAGAGATGTTTTTATTTAAATAAAATAGGGTTTATCCCTATGAAAATGTGTGTACTGGAAACTTGGGATTTTCCCATGTGTTTAATATTATAAAAACGTGATATTTTACTCTGATAAAATATTTCCTAACTACGGTCCTGATGTAATTTCCGTTGCCAAATTGATAAACACCGATACCACTGAAACCGGCCGAGGCCGCCCGTTCCCGGGGTATTAGGGAACGGGGGTTGCGACAGAAGGCGGTATCAGAATTACAGCCACTGATTTCAGCCACAGAAGTGTTATGCTGACACCAAAATTTTATCTATTTTGTTAAGAAATAATTTACGTGATTATCTGCATATTTGTATATTATTGTTTTGTGTTATTTGACAATTTGTTAGTTTACAGTATGAGCGACCAAGGACCTTCAGACACTTACCGTTAGTTGTCCAGCTCACCTAGGGACGAAGGCACCTCTTCACAGCCTACCCTCTCAGGGTATTCGGCTGACAATGAAGAAGGGATTTTCGTGTTCAAAGCACAATCTGAAGAGCCATTCCCTCCCAAGAAGAGAGGATGGTTCAGCAGAGGAGCTCACAAATGTAGGAAAAGGATGAGAAAACTTCAGCAACAGCGTGCTTTAGCAGCCGCGAATAGAGAAACGAATGCTCACACTCAGGATATGCTCAATAGGAGTCTAGCAAATTTTCATATCTTAGCAACTACAGCTACAGACCCGAATCTAGAACAACTCATATAACCCCAGCCCTTACCACTGTTTCCCACACAACCTATGGAAATTGAAGCCAACCCAGAAAACCAAATCCCAATGCCTGCTTTTGACCTAGCTGAAATACCTAGAGTACCAGCACCCCATCCCCCTGACTATGACCCATGGTTTGATGACCATGGGGATTATGAAAAACGCTACCCAATACCAGATGAACCCATGCCAAACCTAGCAGCTTACCCAAACCTGGACCCTTTAGACCCATATTTTGATAATGATCAATACATCAGGGAGATTCTAGAAAATCCGTACACTTACGAAGAACCCATGCCCCAGTTCCCAGACCCAATACCAGCACCAGCCCCACCCATGAGCACTGAGAATGTGCAAGAACTCCAAACCTTTGGTGAGGAGATTTTAGAAGGAAGTGAGAGGATGAGACAAATAGGGGAACGACTCGTCTGGAAATATGACAAGTGTAATATGGACTTTTGGATGAACCCCTATCAGTAGTAGTAGTAATAATATATATATATGTGTGTGTGTGTGTGTGTCTGTTTGAAAAAAAAATATATAGACAACAGCTACGGATGCATACTAGTATTGTATTTTCAATTCCAGTTGTATTTGTAATATATATGGATGCATAATATGAAATAGAGTAAAGGTCGCAATGTTCGACGATTTTGATCAATATGCTTGTTGTGTGATTGCTTGCATTAAATATTATCTTGTGATATTAATATGTGGTAAATGTTTAAAATCCAGATGGATAACGAAGGGAATCAAGGAAACCGGAATAATGATAATAATGGAAACAAAGTAGATAACAGTGTCATCCAACACATAGTGGCACAAGGGATTATAGACGCAATGCCATATATTATCAAAACGGTTAAGGAAGCAGATAATAAAAGTAACAATGGCAGTAAACGACCTACTGAACCAGAACACAGCATAAACAATGGACCAATACTTCAAGTGCCCATTCCCAAAAGAAGAAGAACTATGTCTAATGGTTGTTCTTATAAAGAATTCTGGTCTTGTAAACCAATAGAATTCTCGGGCAATGAAGGACCCATTGCAACTCTATGCTGGATAGAAAAGACTGAGGCAGTATTAAAAATAAGCAAGTGCGTGGAAGAGGATAAGATAATGTTTGCTTCCAGTCTGTTTAAGAACTCAGCTTTAGAATGGTGGAACACTATCCTCCAATCTAGAGGAAGTGACAGAGTTTATAATATGGAATAGGAGGAATTTAAGAATATGGTTGAAAAGAAATTATGTCCTCCCAATGAAAAAGAACAGATAGCAAATAAATTCCTAAACCTTAGAATGACTGGACTGGATAGTAAGGGTTACACCACTACATTCTTTGAATATGCTAGAATAGTGCCAACCCTTGCTTCCCCAGAACCAGTATTAATCTCCCGTTACATATGGGGATTAATCAGTGAGATTAGGCATGTAGTCAAGGTGGCTAGACCTCAAACTATAGAAGAAGCTGTAGAATTAGCAAAAACCTTGACTGATGAATTAGTGCGTACACGAGAAGAGGACCCGGGTAGGAGCCTAGCTCAAAGGCTTACCCAAGAATTTCGCTATGGAAATTCCAACCGTGGGAAAAATATAGGTTCTACCTCTACACCTTACTGTAAGGCCTGTAAGAAGAAGCATTCAGGAAGATGCTCCACTTACTGCAATTTCTGCAAGATACCAGGACACAAGGAAGAAGATTGTAGGAAGAAACCTAGTAATGGAGTGTGCTTTAACTGCGGAGAAAAAAGGGCATATCAAGCCGAACTGCCCGAAACTAGCTCCAGCCACAAACAACAAGACTACTAAAAGTGCTAGAGCATTTGTTCTGACTGCAGAAGAAGCCAAGATGATTCCGGACGTGATTGCCGATACGTTTTTAGTTAATGATGTTTTTGCCAAAGTATTATTTGACTCTGGTGCGAACCAAAATTTTATTAATACTTCATTTTGCAAACTTCTCAATCAACCATTAACTAAACTTCCACAAGAATGTCTAGCAGAGACAACAAATGGGGAAACCATTAAGATTACCGAAATCTTGCAGGGAGCAAGAATGAAATTTTTAAATCAAAAGTTTATTGCAAACCTCTATCCAATGAATCTGGCAGGATTTGATATTGTATTAGGAATGGATTGGTTAGTAGCCAATAAAGCCAATATTTTATGTGACCAAAAGTCAATCCAAGTAAATTCACCAAAATGTGAAAAGATCACAATTAAAGAAGATAAGCCGTCTAGATCCATAAAATTCATCTCTGTAATGAAAACGGCCAGTTATGTAAGAAAAGGGTCATTAGTGTATTTGATTTCCATAATCATTAACACTAAAGGAAAAGAACTGAAAGATATTCTAGTAGTATCTCAGTTTCCAGATGTGTTTCCAGAAGAATTACCAGGACTACCGCCGGACAGCGAAGTTGAATTTAGAATTCATCTGCTACCAGGAACAGCACCAATTGCAAAAGCACCTTACCGTTTGGCGCCCGCATAAATGGAAGAATTAAAGAAGCAACTAGACGAACTGCTAGAAAAAGGGATTCATACAGCCAAGCCATGGGGAGCACCGATACTATTCGTTAAAAAGAAAGACGGGCCAATGCAAATGTGCATTGATTATCGCGAATTAAATAAAGTCACGATTATGAATCGGTACCCATTACCAAGAATCGATGATTTGTTTGATCAACTACAAGGAGCTCGATTTTTCTCTAAGATCGATTTACGCTCAGGATATCATCAATTAAAAGTACAAGAAGAGGATATTCCTAAGACCGCTTTTAGAACAAGGTATGGCCATTATGAATTTACTTTCATGCCATTTGGTTTAACCAATGCCCCAGCTACATTTATGGACATGATGAACCGAATATCATCATCATCATCATCGTACTCAGTATATCCCACCTATAGCAAAGCTAAGGTAGGGTCTGAGGAGGGTGGGATGTAGACAGCCTTACCTCTACCCCGTAGGAATAGAGAGGCTGCTTCCAATGAGACCCCCGGCTCGATTGTGGTTTTGCATCAAGCCTTGGACATAAGGCACATAACACTCAGCAATTGAGACAAACGCCAATTGGTGCATGTACCCCCTTGTCTTTCGGCTATCAACGCCACCACATGATGCCTGATTAACGATCCCCTCTTTTTAACGTTATTTTCACGAAATTAGTAAAATAACGTTAAAAATTAGTGCACTTTTGCTTTTGCCCCCCGGAGCGCCCACACATATATTACATTATATGAGCAGACCGCAAGCGGGGCTCGATGATGAACCGAATATGTAAACCATATTTGGATAAATTCATAATTGTCTTTATAGATGATATTCTCATTTACTCTAAGAGTAAAGTGTCACACCCCAACCGATGGCGGAAACATCGGGGCATGTCACTGAGCGAAACAGATTGTCCAGAAGTTTCCATAACAACTATCATTACCAATTAATTAAACAACATGTCCCATACCATGTCTTAAAAGATAACATAATTATTACAGAAAAGATCTAGTCAAATTGTTCTGTTCTGACAACTCAGATTTTTATTACAGACAATTGATTATTGGTTTCTAGACCTTCCCTAGCCTCAATTTCATCACCGCAAGATAAGGCATCATAGCAACTTAAGCACCTGTCACATACGTTAAAGTAAAAGTCAATACACATAGTGTAAAGGTGAGCATACAAGTTTGATAATAGCATATAGAGTTCGAAATCATTACGCATAACCAGCACGTACACAGATTGAAATGAGGCATGTTAGTTATCGACATGAACCTATCGATACCAATGACTGCGGGTTGACTGCCCAAGGCAGTTCGCGACACATACTCACCACTGTGAGCCATGTAAGTAATTGTCCTTAACAACCCCCGAGTGAACTGGTGCTGAGTCCAAACTAATAGTACTACCGTTGCTAAGGCAGGTAGACAACATTCCATGTGTAAACATAACAAACAAGCATTCATTAAGTCACGTATACATGCGATAACGGTTAGCGTTTAAAGTATTGCGTAGTGTGTTCGATGTGATTTTGTATAAGTAACGTATGTAACACCCAAAAGTGCGTAAAGCAAAAAGGGATCGAGTATACTCACAGCGATTGGTGGATTGAAGGGAGCGCTAGAGAGTAGGGTTAGCCTGAACAGATTGATAGCATAACGATGAGTGACGCGTAAAACGGAACAAGTGATAGTGGGGTCGATCAGCAGTTCGATCGGATGGTAGTCCGATCGGACAGCCGATCGTTCAGTTGACAGTCCGCTCGAATGGTCATCCAGTTGGATGACCTTTCGAGTGGATTGTTTCCTCATTTGAGAAGGACGTGTTTGTGTATGATGGCTTGACTTTTGAAGTTTTCGTTGTAGCATTTTGAAAACATAGAAGTGTCTCTACCTTTCAGGTCGGTCGATCGAACGACCGTTCGATCGGGCGACTATCCGATAGGTTGGACACTTTTAGTGAGAACAAGTTCACAGTAGGTTGTCACTCGATCGGACGGTCGTTCGATCGGGTGGCATCCCTCATGTATTGAACCTGTTGAAAATTGTTTAAGTGTTGAAGTCAGAGCACTACATGGTCGAGTGGTAATCCGATCGAATAGTAACCCGATCGGTCAGCCCTTCGTTCAATGTTCATCCTTCAAGTTTTCGAAAACTTAGGTTAAGTGTGGAACCAAGGTGTAGATCGAACGGGTGACAACTCGTTCAGACGACCGTCCGATCGGACGGCATTCCGTCCTGGTCGTTCCGTTTGTCTTACACTTGGTTGTTTTGATAGTTTGTCGTTTTATCGAGATGTTTTGATAACGCATTAGACAACAGAAACCTCGTCACGACTTGGTACCCTTGATCGGACAGGAATCACCCAAATCCGGTAAGTTAACGATTCGAGACGGTGTTCTATATTTAACCCGAAATCGGTAGTCTCATGGATAGAATCCAGATCTTGAGCCAACACAGTCACAAGAATGAGTAGTAAGTCGGCACAAGTTCCGATTTCATCGGTTTTGAATGCATTGAGTGTAAAAGAGTTGAAAGAAAGTTGGAAAACCATCTTTCAATCTTTTTCAATGTGAATATGTCTAGATCTATGAAAGATCTTTGTTTGTTTATGTGGAAATCGGTTAGATCCAAGTTGTTCTTGGCGGATTGAGGCCAAAACATGAAGTTCTTCAAGAACACATGATGACGTCATCCTAGAATACCTTGAATCTTGATGATTTCAGGGTTAAAAGTTAAGATTCAAAAGATAGAAAGGTGTAGGAGTGCGTGTAGATTAAGGAAGTACAAGATTTAGGACGAGATCTTACCGGAATTGCGAGAAATCGGAGAAAAAGCAAGGTTAGAGCACTGGTCGGACGTCAGTTGCCTAAAGTGGAAAGTGTGGTGGTGACAAGGGGTATTTATAGGGTTACCTGAAGTGGAAAGAAGCTGGTCGATCGGTTAGGCAGTCCGATCGAACAGTTGGCCGATCGAGCAGCTGCTCGATCGAACGGCTGGTCGATCGACTGGTCGATCAGTAACCTTGTTTGAGTGTTCGGTGTGACGAATCTTGTCGTTTCGATTGCGATTACGAGTGTTTCGATGCGTTAGAGTTTCCTATTCAAATTACTTTTAATCCCAACTACTATAACAACATACAAGCATCCTTATTTCGTATTCGTTTAGTGTTTGCGATTCGATTGCGATTGAGTTTGATTGCAATTTGATTGACTACCACACATAACATAAATAAACATGCACAAGTAACACATAAGGCACACACACACGTATAACAATAACCAAAAATGCGTAGTTCGAGTTGCGAGTGCGATTGCAATATCGATTAAGCGATTAATTTATGCGATAAATAGCGATTACCATGTGATTATTAATAGATACTCCACATAATACAATCAATGCGATAATAAAATAGACTAATTACAAGTCAAAGAAGTCAAAACAGGAATTGAGCAAGGAGAGACAGATCGCAATTAGCAATCTTTTCTTCCTTTGACTTCAATCTTGACTTTAACTTTGACTTCCGAAACACGGGGTGTTACATAAAGAGGAACATGCAGCGCATCTGCATGCACTTCTAAGTTTATTGAGAAAAGAAAAGCTTTATGCAAAGTTTTCAAAGTGAGAGTTTTGGTTAGAGGAAGTACAGTTTCTTGGACATTTAGTCAATCATGAAGGAATTCATGTGGATCCCACAAAGATTGAGGCAATTACCAAATGGAAAACCCATGAGTCACCAACCGAGGTTAGAAGTTTTTTAGGATTGGCCGGTTATTACAGAAGATTTATCCGAGATTTTTCTAGAATAGTCATTCCCTTAACTAAGTTAACCTGTAAGTCTGTTAAGTTTGAATGGGGACCAAAACAAGAAGAAGCCTTTAGAATTCTTAAGCAAAGATTAACCAACGCACCCATACTCGCGTTACCAGAAGGAACTGAAGACTTTGTAGTCTATTGTGACACTTCTAAGTTAGGATATGGATGTGTGTTGATGCAACGTCAAAGGTTATAGCTTATGCATCTAGACAGCTTAAGAATCATGAAGAGAATTATTCAACCCATGATCTGGAATTAGGAGCCATAATTTTTGCCCTTAAGATTTGGAGACATTACCTTTACGGTAGTAAGTTCACCATTTTCACTGATCATAAGAGTTTAAGATATGTCTTCGGGCAAAAGGAGTTGAATATGAGACAAAAACGTTGGATGGAGATACTTAGTGATTATGATTGTAATATCCAGTATCATGCGGGAAAAGCTAATGTAGTAGCCGATGCTTTAAGTAGAAAGTATCATGAAAAGCCAAAAAGAGTGCGTTCTCTTAAATTAAATCTACAAGTAGATTTAAATGAACAAATCAGGAAGGCACAAGAATCAGTAATCAAGGATGATACTGAGAAGTTGAAAGGAATGATTTAGTAATTAGAACAAGGAACAGATGGAATTTGGAGATTCCATAAGAAAAGAATGTGGATACCTAAATTAGGAAACCTATGCCACCGTATATTAGAAGAAGCCCATAAGTCTAAGTATACGATGCATCCTGGAAGTGATAAGATGTATCAGGACTTAAGAAAGAATTTTTGGTGGATAGGAATGAAGAAGGATATAGCAGCTTATGTTTCTAAATGTTTAACCTGTTCACAAGTTAAAGCAGAACATCAGAAACACTGAGGTTTATTGCAGCAATTGGAAATGCCGGTTTGGAAGTGGGAATTGAAAACAATGGATTTTGTTACCAAACTACCCAAGACAAGGAAATGTAATGATACAATCTGGGTGATTGTAGACAGGTTAACTAAGTCAGCTCATTTCCTACCAATGAAGGAAACTTTCAGTTTGGAACAACTAGCCAAGTTGTATGTAAATGAAATAGTTTCATTACATGGAATTCCTTTATCTTTTTCTGATAGAGATAGCCATTTTACCTCTCATTTTTGGACAAGTTTCCAAAAAGTAGTGGGGACCAAGTTGAATCTACGCACTGCTTATCATCCTCAAACGGACGGACAAAGCGAAAGAACAATTCAGACAATGGAGGATATGCTTAGAGCTTGTGTAATTGATTTCGGAGGTAATTGGAATGATCATCTGCCATTAATAGAATTTTCTTACAATAGCAGCTATCACACAAGTATCAATGCTGCACCATTCGAAGCACTTTATGGACGAAAGTGCCAAACTCCGGTCTGTTGGGCAGAAATTGGAGAAAAGCAACTATCCTGACCTGAGATAGTGCAAAAAACAACCGACAAGATTATTCAAGTCAAGGAACGATTGAAAGTAGCGCGTGATCGACAAAAGAGTTATGCTGATAACAGGCGAAAACCGTTAGAGTTTCAAGTAGGAGATAAGGTGTTATTGAAAGTTTCTCCTTGGAAAGGAGTGGTAAGATTCATCAAAAGGGGAAAGCTAAGCCCCAGGTATGTTGGAACTTTTGAGATTATTAGAAAAATAGGACATGTAGCTTATCAGCTACAACTGCCAGAGGAAATGGCAGGAATACATGATGTATTTCATGTATGTAATCTCAAAACGTGCTTAGCCGATGAATCACTGGTAGTGCCTCTTAAGGACATAGAGGTAAATGAAGAGCTTAAGTTTGTAGAAAAGCCTCTACAAATTGAAGACAAAAAAGTCAAGAATCTCAAACACAAGAGATTAGTTCTGGTCAAAGTAAAATGGGATTCCAAGAGAGGACCAGAATACACTTGGGAACTTGAATTAGAAATGCAAAGGAAATATCCACACCTATTTTAGTAGACCTCGAGGACGAGTTCTAAAACAAGGTGGGGAGGATATAACAACCCTCCAAAATTATTTCCGACACCCCTAATATGTTTAGAGTGCCCCTATACGTCTTAAAATACACCCTGTATACGAAAACCGAGCCCAAAATACCTTATATAATTAAAAAAATAAAATAAAAACAAAAATATGTCATCGCTCGCGGGCCGCGAAGACTTGCTCTTCGACTTACGCGGGCCGCGACAGCTAGTCACCAGGGCGCATCCCTGTGCTGCCACGTGACTGGGCCAGGCTAGGGCTTACCCAGCCTACGTCGCGGGCCGTGAAGCCCTTTGCTGTTTCCTACGCGGGCCGCGAGAAACCTCATATCATCTCCTATAAATTGGGAGCATCGACAGTTCATTTCCGATCGCTCACACTCAAAATCTCTCTCTAAATTCTAAAGTATAGGCATAATATTCGGGCATAATACCCCTAAAATAGCAAAGCTTTGCCTCGTTGTAACTATTTTAACCCCAGGTTACATATTAGATACGCTGCCCGATTGATCTAGGATTCCGTAACGACTGTTGAGGCTCTGCCAGACGTAGTCGTTGGAGTTCTGTCTTGGGGAGGGTATTACTAATGTAAATATTGGGTTATTATACTAACGCATGTGTATTGTGTAATTAATAGATAATCACCAGGAAATCACAAAGGAAAACCCTAAGATAGCAGTGTGAGTAATCTCCTTTTTGCAAACTGTTTTTACAAAACCTCAAATGTTTTACATTATATTAAACAGTGATTGAGTATTTGTATTCTAGAATTATCGTCGGTATGTTGGGGTTTTGTATACAAAATTTGTTACTACACTGTGAGTAGTAACATGACCACAAGTCGGGTTGACAGTACCGTGGGTGGTAATTAAAGTAGAAAATAAACAAATGTAATTGCGCGACCGCCCTCAATGCTGTAAACGGTTTTACCGGTCTTGATTAAATTGGGATTCACTCACCAGTATTTCCCACTGACAAAATGTTTTTAAACGCGTTTCAGGTAACAAAATGTGAAAGCCAAATAGAAGCCAGCTGGACAGCACTGAAGGCTTGGAAAAGTGGCTATAAAAGTTACCTAAATAAAGAGATGTTTTTGTTTAAATAAAATAGGGTTTATCCCTATGAAAATGTGTGTACTGGAAACTTGGGATTTTCCCATGTGTTTAATATTATAAAAACGTGGTATTTTCCTCTGATAAAATATTTCCTAACTACGGTCCTGATGTAATTTCCGCTGCCAAATTGATAAACACCGATACCACTGAAACCGGCCGCGGCCGCCCGTTCCCGGGGTATTAGGGAACGGGGGTTGCGACACATCTTCTTGATGTTGTCTTCTACATTACGATTGATAAATCAACCATATAATTTTTTGTTGATGTTTATTTGCTTAACTGTTGTGAGAGATGATGATTATCATTTTGTGCTTTGTTTTTGTAATACCTTAAGTGTGTGATTATACAAAATTTACGGTTAATATTTAGTACTTTTGTTTTTTAAGTGCTGATTTAGTTTAAGGGATGTTAGTAATGTTTATTTTATGATGTTGTTTGTCTATGACTTTTGTTGGATGCTGTTCATCTTTATAACTTGTAAGTTTAAATTCTTTATTGCAGATATGATTCCATCCAATCAAACACCATCCTTTTTAAAATTCCTTAATGAAGATGATCTTATATTTTTTGTATGTTTTTTAACTTTCTTGCTACTATTAGGATTCTACATTAATTTTTTATGTAAGATGTTTGTTAACTACTGTCACATGCTATACCACTTGATTTTGAGAGTCTGTTGTAGGGCAAGGAGGTCCCGTACGGTCGAATTGTAGAACTACTTGATGGTGACAAATCATGGTTAGTACGAGTAAGGAAGAGGGATGATCATTGAATATTTATGGATGGATGGACAAAGTTTGCTAGAGATTGTTGTTTGAAAACCAAAGATGCTGTATTGGTAAAAGCTATTGGAAGTTTGTCATTCGTTGTCTCATGTTTTAAAGAAAATGTCTACGAGAACTCTTACATTTCAACAAATATTAGACCTGAACTTGGCATGAGTGTAAGTAATGATATATTATTTTGTTACTTACTGTAAACATTTTTTGCCAGCTCAACAACTTGCTAACATTTGTTTGCCCTTTTAACGTCTGTTTCCTTATAATCTTAACGTCTGTTGACTAACCTTTTTAACTTCTGTTGACTAAGTCTTTTAACCTCGGTTGACTAACATCTGATATTTAAGATCTGTCCACGTTGCAACTTCTGCTGGACATAATGGATGACAGTTGTTACGAAACCTCTGTTGGATAGCAACAGAGGTATGTAATAGTTGATAGCCAACAGTGGTTAGGTTGTGTGTAAATACTGTAACTATTGTTGACTAACCCTGTTGAGTAATTCTCATTTTAACTTTTGTTGACTAACCCGTTGTAACTTCTGTTGATCATTAGTTCATATCAAATTTGTAAGTCTGCACTAATTATTCCTTTGCTTCTTCTATAGCTAATTGCTGACAAATTTTGGAAAGAATTCTATGGTAAAAATTACGAGTATGGGATGGGAACAATCTATGTTGGCGAAAGGTTTTGTAATGTGATGATGAAAGGATGGACTGATGGATGGGGATTTACTGATGGATGGTTAAAATTGATTGAAGAAGTTCCGATAGCAGTTGAATCTTGGTTGGTTGTCACCATGATTGCATCTAAAACGTTTGAGCTTTCCGTTTTCCATCCCGAGACTGGAACTGAGGTTTCCTTCAAGAAAGCTGATGTTGTTGTTTTGGATGATTCAGTTTATGGAGATGATGAGTTTGATTTATTGGCTGCCGTATAAAATTTTGATGATAAAATACATTGTTTGATAACATGATTATGATAAGTAACTTTTATTATATTATGCTAATAACTTTTGAAATCCCATATTATAACAACCCTCATAAATTTTCCGACACCCTAATATATTTTAACATATCCCAATATGTCCCAAAATACACCCCATACGTGAAAACGTGCCCCGAATACCTTAAATATTAATAAAAATAATCAAAAATCAGATTTTTGGGCTTGAGGCGGGCCGCGTAGCCCTTGGGCTCACCCTTACGCGGGCCGCGACAAGGTAAAATGTGGCGAAACCCTGGGCCGCCACGTGGCCCAACACCCAGCAATCCTACCTGCTGACCCGGACGAGCTATGATGTTGACCAGAGTTGACGCGGGCTGCGTAGGCCCTTGTCTCTCTTTACGCGGGTCGCGTAAAAGTCGAACTCAACCCCTATATAAGAAGGCATCGAGCTTTCAGTCGAATTCGTTCAAATTTCTTTTCTTAATCTCAAAACTGAAGTGTAGGCATTATACTCGGGTCTAATACCCCCCCCTAAATAACGAAGTTCTGCTCCGTTGTAAGTATCATAACCCCTGGATACGTATTAGATACTCTGCCCGATTGATCTAGGGTTCCGTAACGGCTGTCGTGGTTCTGCCCGACGTAGTCATTGGAATGCCGTCTCGGGGAGGGTATTACTAATGTTAAAATGGGTTATTATACTAACACGTGTGATTTTGTGTAAATTATAGATAATTCTCAGGAAACCCTAAAGGATAATCTAAGACAGCAATGTGAGTTGATCCGCTTTTTGTAAACTTTTTGTTAACTGTTTTTACAAAATCTCATACGATTAATTAAATATTAAACAGTTATTGAGTATTTGTAAGGATACAATTATCGTGGGTATGTTGGGGTTTTGTATACAAAATTTGTTACTGGAGGGGTAACATTTCCACAAGTCGGGTCTGACAGTACCACGGGTGATAATTGATATGACTTGGAAACAAATATAATTGCGAGATCGCCCTCAATACTGTACAATGGTTTTTATTAAAACTTGATTAAACTGGGATTCACTCACAAGTATTTTCCACTGACAAAATGTTTTAAACGCGTTTCAGGTAACAAACTGTGAAAGCCAAATAGAAGCCAGCTGGACAGCACTGAAGGCTTGGAAAAGTGGCAATAAAGTTACCTAAAATAAAATAAATGTTTTTATTAAACAAAATAGGATTTATTCCTATGAAAATGTGTGTACTGCAAACTTGGGTTTTATCCCATGTGTTTAATATTATGAAAATATGGTATTTTACTCTGATCCAATATTTCCTAACTATGGTCCTGATGAAAATCCCGCTGCCAAATTAGACAAACACGCGATACCACCGAAATTGGCTCACGGCTGCCCATTCCTGGGGATTAGGGATCGGGGGTTGCGACAGAAGGTGGTATCAGAGCTAAGCCACTGATTCAGCAACAGAAGTGTTATGCTGACATCAAAATTCCAATTGTTAGGAAATAAATTACGGAAATACGTGCATAATTGTATTTCTTGTTATGTATTATTTGACTATTTGTTAGTTTACAGTATGAGCGACCAATGACCATCTGACGCGTACCGCCAATTGTCTGGTTCACCTAGTAGCGAAGGTGCCTCTTCTCAGCCTGCCCTCTCAGGGTACTCTGTTAATATGGAAGAAGGAATATTCGTGTCGAGGGGCACACGAGCGTAGAAAGCGTATGCAAAAGTTACAAGACCAGAGAGCACTAGCAGCAGCCAAAAGAGAAACCGATGCCTATGCCCAGGAAAGGATTAATAGGGGTATAGCCAACATCCACATCCTAGCAACCACTGCAGCTGACCCTAACCTGGAACAAATGATAGCACCCCAACCACAACTACCAATCCCTGACCAACCAATGGAAATAGAAAACCCTGAAAATCAAGTAGAAATGCATGATTTCGACTCGGAGGAAATACCGAGGGTACCTGCACCAAACCCCTTAGACCCAAATTACGACCCATGGTGGGACGACAATAGGGACTATGTGCAACGTTACCCAATACATGAAGACATGCCCATGCCAAACATAGGAGCCTACCCAGGTTTGGATCCTTTAGATCCCTATTACCACAATGAATACATTAGGGAGATTTTAGAAAATCCTTACCAATTCCAGGCACCTACACCCCCATATCAGGAACCCGCACCCCAGATTCCGAACCCAGTCCTAGAACCTGCACCCCCAATGAGTGCAGACAATGTACAAGAACTTAGGACATTTGGAGAGGAAATTTTAGAAAGTAGTGAACAAATGAGACAGGTGGGAGAGCGACTCGTCTGGAAGTATGACGAGCGCAATATGGATTTCTGGATGAATCCATATCCATGAATGTGATTGTGGAAACGGTAATAGTAATAATAATAATAATAATAAAATAAAATATGTGTGTACGGATGCCTACTATTATTAGTGTAATTTTATTTCAGTTGGTATTGTAATTTTAATTTCAATACTGGTGTGTAATAGATGCATATTATATGAATAGAGTAAAGTCGCAATGATCGACGCTTTTTACCAAAGTGAGCGTCATGTGATTAACTATATTAAATATTATTTTGTGATATTAATACGAGGTAACTGTTTAAAATTCAGATGGCCGGCGAAGGAAATCAAGAAAATCTGAATAACAATAACCAGAGTAACATTAACTTGGTTAATGAGAATCCAAGCATCAATAACAATGGAAACCAAATGGACAATAGTGCCGTCCAACATATAGTGGCACAAGGAATCATAGATGCAATGCCATTTATTATTCAAACGGTTCAAGAAGCGAATAATAAAAGTAAACATAGCAGTAAGCGACCAATTGAACCAGAACACAACGTAAACAATGGGCCTGTATTTCAAGCGCCCATTCCCAAAAGAAGAAGAACTATGTCTTATGGTTGTTCTTACAAAGAATTCTGGTCCTGCAAACCAATAGAATTCTCGGGCAATGAAGGACCCATTGCATCTCTTTGCTGGATAGAAAAGACTGAGGCTGTTTTAAAAAAATGTAAATGTGCTGAAGAAGACAAAATAATGTTTGCTTCTAATTTGTTTAAGAACTCAGCCTTAGAATGGTGGAACACTGTCCTCCAGTCTAGAGGAAGTGATAAGGTTTATAACATGGAATGGGAGGAATTTTAGAATATGGTAGAAAGGAAATTCTGTCCTCCCAATGAAAAAGAACAGATAGCGAATAAGTTTCTGAACCTTAGGATGACCGGGGTAGATAGTAAGGGTTATACTACCACATTCTTTGAATATGCTAGAATAGTACCAACCCTTGCATCACCTGAACCAGTATTAATCTCCCGTTACATCTGGGGGTTAATTGGAGAGATTAGACATGTAGTCAAGGCAGCTAGACCTCAAACTATAGAAGAAGTTGTAGAACTAGCAAACACCTTGACAGATGAATTAATTCGTACTAGAGAAGAAGACCAGAGGAGAAACCTAGCCCAAAGACTTACCCAAGAATTCCGTTCTGGGAATTACAACCGTAGAAATATGGGTTCTACCTCTGCACCATTCTGCAAGGTCTGCAAGAAAAAGCATTCGGGAAAATGCTCCACTCATTGCAACTTCTGCAAGGCACCAGGACACAAGGAAGAAGATTGCAGAAGAAAATCCAGTAATGGACTATGCTTCAATTATGGAGAAAAAGGTCACATCAAGTCGAACTATCCGAAATTGGCTCTAGCTGCGAACAACAGGAACACTAAAAATGCTAGAGCATTCGTTCCGACTGCAGATGAAGCCAAGATAATTCCAGACGTGATAGCTGGTACGTTTTTAGTTAATGATGTTTTTTCTAAAGTATTATTTGACTCTGGTGCAAACCAAAGTTTTATTAATACTTCGTTTTGCAAACTTCTAAATCAGTCATTAACTAAACTACCACAAGAATGTCTAGTAGAGACAACAAATGGAGAAACGGTTAGGATTTCTGAAATTGTGCAGGGAGCAAAAATAGAGTTTGTAAACCAAAAATTTATGGCAAACCTGTATCCCATGAATCTGGCAGGATTTGATGTCGTTTTAGGAATGGATTGGTTAATAGCCAATAAAGCCAGTATTTTATGTGATCAAAAGTCAATCCAAGTAGATTCACCAAAAGGTGAAAAGATCACTATTAAAGGAGATAAGCCCTCTAGATCCACTAAATTCATCTCTGTGATGAAAACTGCAAGTTATATAAGAAAAGGATCTATTGTGTATTTGATTTCTATAATCACTAACACTAAAGGAAAAGAACTAAAAGACATTCCAATAGTGTCTTAGTTTTTAGATGTATTTCCAGAAGAATTACCAGGACTACCGTTAGACAGAGAAGTTGAATTCAGAATTCAACTGCTACCAGGAACAGAACCAATTGACAAAGCACCTTACCGTTTGGCACCCGCTGAAATGCAGTAACTGAAGAAACAATTAGACGAATTGTTGGAGAAAGGATTCATTCAGCCAAGCTCATCGCCGTGGGGAGCACCAATTTTATTCGTTAAAAAGAAGGACGGATCGATGCGTATGTGCATTGACTACCGTGAATTGAACAAGGTCACAATTAAGAATCGGTACCCATTACCAAGGATCGATGATCTCTTCGATCAATTGCAAGGAGCCCGATTTTTCTCTAAAATCGATTTAAGATCAGGATATCATCAATTAAAGGTACAGGAAGGGGATATTCCTAAGACCGCGTTCAGAACGAGGTATGGCAATTATGAATTTACCGTCATGCCATTTGGTTTAACCAATGCCCCAGCTACATTTATGGACATGATGAACCGGATATGTAAATCATATTTGGATAAATTCATAATTGTCTTTATAGATGATATTCTCATTTATTCTAAAAATAAGGAAGATCATGCAAAGCATTTGCACGCACTTTTAAGTTTATTAAGAAAAGAAAAACTTTATGCTAAGTTTTCAAAATGTGAGTTTTGGTTAGAACAAGTACAGTTTCTTGGACATTTAGTCAACCATGAAGGAATTCATGTGGACCCAACAAAAATTGAGGCAATTACTAAATGGAAAACCCCTGAGTCACCAACCGAGGTTAGAAGTTTCTTAGGATTGGCCGGTTATTATAGAAGATTTATTCGAGATTTTTCTAGAATAGCCATTTCTTTAACTAAGTTAACCTGTAAATCCATTAAGTTTGAATGGGGACCAAAACATGAAGAAGCTTTTAGAATTCTTAAGCAAAGATTAACCCATGCACCCATACTAGCATTACCAGAAGGAACTGAAGACTTTGTAGTCTATTGTGACGCTTCCACATTAGGTTATGGATGTGTATTAATGCAACGTCAAAAGGTTATAGCTTACGCCTCTAGACAACTTAAGAATCATGAAGAGAATTATTCAACCCATGATCTAGAATTAGGAGCAATAATTTTTGCTTTGAAAATTTGGAGACATTACCTTTATGGTAGTAAATTTACCATATTCACTAATCATAAGAGCTTAAGGTATGTTTTCGGACAAAAGGAGTTGAATATGAGACAAAGACGCTGGATGGAGATGCTTAGTGATTATGATTGTGATATCCAGTATCATGCAGGAAAGGCAAATGTAGTTGCTGATGCTTTAAGTCCAAAATATCATGAAAAGACAAAAAGAGTACGTTCTCTTAAATTAAATCTACAAGTAGATTTAAATGATCAAATTAGAAAAGAACAAGAATCAGTAATCAAGGATGATACTGAAAAATTTAAAGGTATGATTAAGGAATTAGAACAAGGAACAGATGGAATTTGGAGATTCCATGAAAAGAGAATGTGGATACCTAAATTAGGAAACCTACGTCATCACATATTAGAAGAAGCCCATAAGTCCAAATATACAATGCATCCTGGAAGTGATAAAATGTATCAGGATTTAAGGAATAATTTTTGGTTGATAGGAATGAAAAAGGACATAGCAACCTATGTTTCTAAATGTTTAACCTGTTCACAAGTCAAAGCTGAACACCAGAAACCCTCAGGTTTGTTACACCAGTTAGAAATGCCAGTGTGGAAATGGGAATTGATAACAATGGATTTTGTTACCAAATTACCCAAAACAAGAAAAGGTAATGATACAATCTGGGTGATTGTAGATAGGCTAACCAAGTCAGCTCATTTCCTACCAATGATGGAAACTTTCAGTATGGAACAGCTAGCTAAATGATATGTAAATGAAATAGTTTCTTTACATGGAATTCCTTTATCAATTGTTTCTGATAGGGATAGCTGTTTTACCTCTCATTTTTGGATGAGTTTCCAAAAAGCAATGGAAACCAAGTTAAATCTGAGCACAGCTTATCATCCTCAAACGGACAGATAAAGCGAAAGAACAATTCAGACAATGGAGGACATGCTTAAAGCTTGTGTAATTGTTTTCGGAGGTAATTGGAACGATCACTTACCTTTAATAGAATTTTCTTATAATAATAGTTATCACACAAGTATCAACGCTGCACCATTCGAAGCACTTTATGGACGAAAGTGCTGAACCCCAGTCTGTTGGGCAGAAATTGGGGAAAAACAACTATCTGGACCTGAGATAGTGCAAGAGACAACCGATAAGATTATTCAAGTCAAAGAACGATTAAAAACAGCACGTGATCGACAGAAGAGCTATGCTAATAACCGATGCAAACCATTGGAATTTCAAGTAGGAGATAAAGTATTGTTAAAAGTCTCTCATTGGAAAGGAGTAGTAAGATTCATCAAAAGAGGAAAGCTAAGTCCCAGGTATATTGGACCTTTTGAGATTATTAGAAAAATAGGACCTGTAGCCTATCAGCTACAATTGCCAGAGGAAATGGCAGGAATACATGATGTATTTCATGTATCTAATCTCAAGAAATGCTTAGCAGATGAATCACTAGTATTGCCTCTTAAGGATATAGAGGTTAATGAACAACTCAAGTTTGTAGAAAGACCTCTACAGATTGAAGACAAGAAGGTTAAGAATCTCAAACACAAGAGACTAATTCTGGTCAAAGTAAAGTGGGACTCCAAAAGAGGACCTGAGTACACATGGGAGCTGGAATCAGAAATGCAAAGGAAATATCGCACTTGTTCTAGTAGATCTCGAGGACGAGCTCTAAAACAAGGTGGGAAGGATATAACAACCCTCATAAATTTTCCAACACCCTAATATATTTTAAAATATCCCAAAATGTCCCAAAATACACCCCATACATGAAAACGGGTCCCGAATACCTTAAATATTATTAAAAATAATCAAAAATCAGATTTTTGGGCTTGAGGCGGGCCGAGTAGCCCTTGGGCTCACCCTTACGCCGGCCGCGACAAGGTAAAATATGGCGAAACCCTGGGCCGCCACATTGCCCAACACCCGGCAACCCTACCTGCTGACCCGGACGAGCTATGCTGTTGACCAGAGTTGACGCGGGCCGCGTAGGCCCTTGTCTCTCTTTACGCGGGCCACGTAAAATTCGAACTCAGCCCCTATATAAGAAGGCATCGGGCCTTCAATCGAATTCGTTCAAATTTCTTTTCTTAATCTCAAAACTGAAGTGTAGGCATTATACTCGGGTCTAATACCCCCCTAAATAACGAAGTTCTGCTCCGTTGTAAGTATCATAACCCCTGGATACGTATTAGATACTCTGCCCGATTGATCTAGGGTTCCGTAACGGCTGTCGTGGTTCTGCCCGACGTAGTCGTTGGAATGCCGTCTCGGGGAGGGTATTACTAATGTTAAAATGGGTTATTATACTAACACGTGTGCTTTTGTGTAAATTATAGATAATTCTCAGGAAACCCTAAAGGATAATCTAAGACAGCAATGTGAGTTGATCCGCTTTTTGTAAACTTTTTGTTAACTGTTTTTGCAAAACCTCATACGATTAATTATATATTAAACAGTTATTGAGTATTTGTAAGGATACAATTATCGTGGGTATGTTGGGGTTTTGTATACAAAATTTGTTACTGGAGGGGTAACATTTTCACAAGTCGGGTCTGACAGTACCACGGGTGATAATTGATATGACTTGGAAACAAATATAATTGCGAGATCGCCCTCAATACTGTACAATGGTTTTTATTAAAACTTGATTAAACTGGGATTCACTCACCAGTATTTTCCACAGACAAAATGTTTTAAACGCGTTTCAGGTAACAAACTGTGAAAGCCAAAAAGAAGCCAGCTGGACAGCACTAAAGGCTTGGAAAAGTGGCAATAAAGTTACCTAAAATAAAATAGATGTTTTTATTAAACAAAATAGGATTTATTCCTATGAAAATGTGTGTACTGCAAACTTGGGTTTTATCCCATGTGTTTAATATTATGAAAATGTGGTATTTTACTGTGATCCAATATTTCCTAACTATGGTCCTGATGAAAATTCCGCTGCCAAATTAGACAAACACGCGATACCACCGAAACTGGCTCGCGGCCGCCCTTTCCCGGGGAATAGGGATCGGGGGTTGCGACACATATTGTAGGCTAAACACAAACAAGTTCTGGATCCCGGGGAAGTTGCTTTAGATGATGATGACACTGGAGCTTCAGTTGGTAATTCTAAGTAGTTTACGAGTTTTGAGGATATTTTTAATGTATATATACACATGTAATATTTACTTATTATTATGATTTAAAATATGGTTTCTTATATATGATCATTCTTATAAATATAGTTTGCTGATGATGAGCTATTTGATTCAAAGATTGCGCGTCTGGTTGACGAGTCAGATGTTAAAAATGCTGTAAATTTATAATTTCCTACGCATATATTTTATTGTATAATAAGTATAACAAGGTTTTTTAAAATTTTGTTGTAGCCTGAAGATCATTCTGTAAAAATAGCTGATGATGTTAACGATCCTCAACTTCAGTCTAAAGATTTTTCTGTTCGTGACATTTCTGCCTCTTCAATGTTGTATCTAATGTAAGAGTTTATTAGTTTTATACTGTCCATTTTATTATTGTCCCAATATATTGATATTCTTCTATATGATTGAGTCTTAAACTTCAAAGCTGAGTTGAGAAGATAGTTTGTGTTGATAAAGAAAGTTACAAAATTTCAAGAATTTAGAGTTGTTATATTCTAAATTAATTTACTTAGGTTGAAAAGATGTGTTGGACCGATTGCGTGACCCTAAATGTCAGTAAAAGCAGTTAATCTCAGTTTACAGAGGCGGAATCAAAGTAAACCAAGTCATAACAGCATATATCCTTTCAATCTCCTTTCTATTAACAATTTCTGAGACTTTACAATGTTTATAACAAAATTTCGACAGCACCTTGTCTCCTACGTAATGAACACTGTTCGCTTCAAATGACACATCACAACATATATATAGAGGTGGCATGTTCGCTTGAATGAGACAGGATGATTCAAGCGAACACGCATGATTCAGTTTCAAGCGAACAAGACTTGTATGGTTTCAAGCGAACAAGACCTTGTTGAGTTCGCTTGAATGTGACACTTGTGATTTCAAGCGAACTAACATACTTTTATATACAAACCCTAATTTAATCTATCTAGACTCAAGACTTGAATACAACGTAGTCAACAGACATCCAGTGCATCAACAGACTCCCCCTTGGATGTTGACGAAGTCTTCAGCTCCGAGTCTTCAGTCTTGGTCTTTTCTCCATCTCTGCCTTTTCATCATAAACACTCTGTCTTCACAGGTTCAGAATTACAACCTGACTCCATCTCCAAGCTTCCCTTTGACTGTTGATCCAGACTCCCCCTTTCACAGACTCCCCCTCTCGATATGCTAGAATCTGAGACATCTGGTTCAAGCTTTGACAATTTGCTTCCATGGAAATGATGAAGTCCAAAACATGTTTCTCAAACATCATTCATTACAAACTATCTTTTCAACAAAAACACACTATCTATCAGCTTCAGCAATCCACTCAAGTATTCAAGTTCAAGTTAATGACCTTGATCACTCGATTAATCTACCAAGTTCAACTTAATGATCTTGGTTGATCATTTAATGAACCAAACCGATTTTAAAAACAACAATTTTCACATTTTCTGAAAATAACAAGTAACAAGTTAATGAACTTGTTTTTGACTTTTCAACAATTCATACTTCATCAAGATAAGCTCTCCTCATTCTTCAGTTCAGAAACTCCTGCATCTGCTTCAAACATCTAAGAATTCAACAATCAACTCTCCACTTTGGTTTGTCAGAAAATAAAGCAGAAATAAAATCTTTTTGGATTTTATAAAATGTTCTAAACTAAGAAATGTAATACAGAAAACTTAAATTGCAGAAAGTAAACAAAGTAAACTATTTACAAACATATATTTTTTTTTTCGAGCGTGTCAGGGAATCATATCAGCTATCAAACAAATCACAAGTACCGTTAAGCTATGATTACATACTCAAAATTAAACAATTCACTTCGATTGTCGATATACTGATCCATCTTAAATTCTCACACAATTTTCAATCTACTCAGGATATGATTTAGATGAATTATGAACTTAGCTCATTCATGTGTCCCACCTCTTGAATATACTCCCGTATCCAGAATCCCAATTATCAGTCTTACAGGTGAGTATACTACAATGATATCTGTACATAAATTAGGTATTGCGAGGGCCGAGAGATCTCAGGTCGATACTTCCGTATACGCAGAGAGATATCAGCTTCGACTTTACGGTATGTCCCCTTTAGAGGATCTTTTAGCTACAACAGCAGCGACTATCAATTTTATTGTTTCATCGGCATGCTGAGGGTTTATGCTATGTTTCAAGCATTTGCAGAAAGTATTATCCAAGGACTAGGTCAGAACTACCGTTCAGCAGAAGTCCTGGAATAATACCCCAGACATCATTGAGTATAAAGACCTAGTATATCAGATTATGAGACCTTTCAAACGAGATTTCAGGGGTTACCTATATATCCAAGTAGTGTTCCCCACGAATTTCGCAAGTTTGAATTTTAGGTTTATATCCCGAACAAATCTACTAAATGTGTGAAAACCTATCGACACATCATCAGTGAGACTGTTTAACTCAATTAAACTTTACAAATCTTTAGCATACTGTAATTGTCTAGCCGATGTACTATCATTTTCCCTATATACACAATCTCTTTTTCAGATTTTATCATGTTTTTGTATTTTTGCATTTTTTACTGTTTTTGTATTTTCTAAAAATATATCTATATACATCTATCTACTCCCCCTAAATACCAAAACAAGTAAAAAATCGACAAACCATTGCAGATTGTTTCTCGTCTTCATCCGCAACAGTACTCTCATCAACGCCAATTATGCCATCCAACACCGACAGAAGCTTCATACCGTTCAGTTTTAACAAATATTTAAACCGATTTTTATCAAAAGCTTTAGTATGTAAATCAGCTTTCTGTTCGTCAGTGTGGATTTTCTCAATTCGTATCAACTTTTTCTCAAAGCAATCACGAATAAACTGATGACGAATTTCTATATGTTTAGTTTTAGCGTGGTGTACTGGATTCTTTGTTATATTTATCGCAGCCTCATTATCAACAAAAAGAGGTGTGTTAAGAAACTGCAAACCGTAGTCGCGCATCTGTTGCTGTATCCACAAGATCTGAGAGCAGCAACTGCTAGCAGAAACATACTCCGCTTCACATGTAGATAGCGCCACAGACGTTTGTTTCTTACACTGCCAGGTAACCAATATAGGACCAAAGAACTGGCATCCTGCAGTTGTTGATTTTGAATTGACTTTGCAGCATCCGAAATCCGAATCGGAATACCCTTCGAGCGTAAAATCGCCTTTCCTAGGATACCACAACCCCAATGAAGGAGTTCCTTTCAGGTAGCATAATATCCTCTTCACAATGTCATATGCGAAGCTCTCGGGTTAGATTGAAATATTGCTGCTAAGCACGTTGGGTACATAATATCAGGACGTGAAGCAGTTAGGTACATCAAATAACCTATCATGGATCGGTAAAATGTTTCATCAGCCCTGTCTCCGGTGAGATCTGGGTGAATCCCATGATTTGTTGCAAGTGGGGTAGCAGCTGGAGTAGAACTTGACATCCCAAATTTCTCTAGAATATCATGAACATACTTCGTCTGATGAATGAAAATTCCCTCAGGAAGTTGTTCAACTTGTAATCCCATAAAGAATTTCATCTCCCCCATTGATGACATTTCAAACTTTTGCTTCATCACTGATTCAAAGTCTTTGCACAAACTTTCATTTGTTGACCCAAAAATTATATCGTCCACATAAATCTGAACTATCAGAAGATGACCGTCGACCTCTTTAGTGAAGAGAGTGGCATCCACTTTTCCATGAATGAACTTGTTAGTTAGTAGGTGTTGAGACAAAGTCTCGTACCAAGCTCTCGGGGCCTGGTGTAAACCATACAGCGCTTTGTCCAATAAGTAGACCTTGTTTTTGTGGATTGGGTCGGTGAAGCCCGGCGGCTGTCCGACATAAACCTCCTCTTTAACCTTCCCGTAGAGAAAAGCTGATTTTACATCTAACTGATATACTTTGAAGTTCTTCCAAGACGCAAATGCAAGGAAAATTCTGATCGCCTCTAGTCGTGCTACAGGAGCATAGACTTCTGTAAAATCAATTCCCCCCTGTTGACTAAAGCCCTGAACAACGAGTCGAGCTTTGTTGCGAATCACAACTCCTCTATCATCTCTCTTACACTTGAACACCCACTTGGTGTTTATCTTCCTTTGACCGTCTGGCAAATCCACTAGCTTCCACACTCCCAACTTTTCGAATTGACTAAGTTCCTCCTGCATTGCATTGACCCAAGAATCTTCTGTAAGCGCCTCTTTGTAAGTTCTTGGCTCAACCTGAGAAATAAAACAACTCAATGAGAATTCAGTTTGCAAAGGAGCAACTTTTGTATAAAAACATGTAAGCCCTTTATCAAGCTGTCTACGAGTGCGAACGCTAGCTTGCAATTCTCCTATGATCAACTCCTCTGGATGATATGAAACAGTTCACGGCATCACTTCACTTGGAACATCTACATTTCCCTCCAGATTAGTAACATTCTGCTCTGCCTCTTGTTCACCAACTTGATTTGATTGACTTGAAATCTGAATTTGCTCCCCCTCAGAATCTGAATCACCATGATCAAATACTGGCATATTTTCAGCTTCTAGATTATCATTCTGAGCCGACTGATTATCTTGAGCAACTTCATTCTGTTGGACATCATCATGTTCACCAGCTTTACTCGGACCTGCTTCATCATCATTTGAAGTTTCCCGTGGTCGCCTCGAATACTCAGCTGGGAACCTTAGCTGTGACTCGTATTCACGCAAAATATCCAACTCATCAAAGAAATCTTCATCATCCTCTGATTCTTCTCTCATGTCAAACGAATCCCACAGTTTGTCATAATGATATCGCCATGAATCTCCAGGATTCTGCGGCGGCATAGTATAACCTTGACATTCAACATTATATGCCTCAATAATCGTCTTCAAACTTGGAATGAATACTCGTTTCAACGGACTTGCATAACCCACAAATATTCCTTCTAAGCCTTTTTCACCAAATTTGCCTTGAAAATCTAAAACTGTACAGGGAGACCCAAACGGTTCAAGATATTTCAGATTCGGTTTGCGATTATTGATTAGCTCAAAACACGTTTTGTTGAACTTCTTGACAGTAAGAACCCTGTTGAGCGTATAGCATGCGGCGGAAACAGCTTCAGCCCAAAAATTTATCGGTAATTTTGAATCTGCAAGCATAGTTCTAGCCGTCTCGATTAGTGTCCGATTTTTGCGTTCTGCGACTCCATTCTGCTGCGGAGTATACGGAGCACTAAACTCATGCAAAATACCTCTTTCATCACAAAATTCTTCCAGCTTACTGTTCTTGAATTCAGTACCATTATCACTACGAATTCTTCTGATACGCCGTTGGTCCAAATTTTCAATCTTCCTGAACAACCCCATCAAACTGTCAAATGTTTCGTCTTTCGTTTTCAAGAAAGAAACCCACAAAAATCTGGAATAATCATCAGTAACGACCAAACAGTATTTGTCTCCTGTAATACTTTTGACATTCACAGGACCAAACAAATCCATGTGAAGTCTTTCCAGAGGACACAAAACTGAGTTGACTTGTTTTGTAGGGTGTGACTTTTTCTTCTGCTTGCCTTTGACACAGCTAATGCACTCCCCTTCCAGATGAAAACCTTTGATATTAACACCCAAAACCAAATCATTGTGCACCAAGTGATTCATCTTCCTTAGGTGAATATGCCCCATCTTGCGGTGCCACAACTTTGATTCTTTCTCAGTTGCTCTAGATACAAAACAATGTGCTTGACCAGTAGTTGTAGTTGCTACACTCATATCTAACACATATAAATCATTCACTCTAGGTGCCCGCATGATAATCCATTCTTCAGGGATAACAAATCCTGGTTTCAAAATCAAGCATTCTTTGTCTGTGAAATGAGTAGTATACATATTGTCACATATCTGCGAGATACTAAGCAGATTGTTCTCCAGCTCAGTAATGTAGTTAACTCTCTCAAACGTTACAATCCCATTGGATAACGTTCCTTCACCAATAATTCTACCACCTTCATGACCAGCAAATCCTACATAACCACCATTGATATTCCTCACATCATACAGCAATGCAGTCTTCCCTGTCATATGTCGAGATGCTCCACTATCCATGATCCATCTGGATACAAGTTTTGGAAGATCCTGCACATGCCAAATTTCAAATTAACCAACTTCAATAAAGATGCCTATTCATGCTTCGCTATCAAGGAAGCTCCGGCAGTTCAAACTGCTTAGCCAAACATGGCGTCCACCCAGGCCTCATCAGCCTTAGGTGTAACCTTGATTCTCGCAATTTGAATTTTGAAATTTTCAGCCTTCAAAGGTGGAAAATTTGCATCATAATCAACCGAAATTGATTCTTCAGCCTTTTTTTCTTCAGAAGTTGAAATTTTCATTTCTGTTTTTGGTTTCCAAACTTGTTGAGATAATGCAACCCGTTTATAAAACTTGTCGTTTTTAGTTACCACTTTCTTTACGGATTCATTTTTCATTTTGATGTTGTCATTTTTCACATTCTTTTTCTCAACAATGATTGGTGCTTTACCCTTCACATCAACTTTCTTCTTTTGTCTCTCAACAACATCAGTCTTAGGCTTGGAGTTGGTGCAATTTCTGGCAATGTGACCAACTTTGTTACATCTAAAACATGTACGAGTATCAACAACTCGACTTGTGCCTTCAGACTGAGGTTGTGAGACCCTCTTCTCAAAGAACTCTTCATTCGATTTTGAAAAAATCTCATTTTCCTCATCAGAAAGTGAACTTGAACCGTTCACAAACACCTTCTTTTCAGCAAACCTTCTGTTTTGAAAACTCTTATTCTGATAACTCTTACCACCCCTATAACCACCCGACCAATTGTTTCGATTGTTATTATAAAAACGTGGTAGAACAACAGGCTTTTTGTAGTAAGCTTTATCTTTCTCAAAATTCATTTGCCTTTTTGTTTGTTTCAAACTGTTCACTTCAGACAACTCAACTTCAACCAACTTGAAAACATTTGTCAACTTTTTCACATTAACATTCTCAATGGGAAACTCAGAATCCGAATACAACTTATCTGATCCAGCCATCTTGTACATTACAAGACCCGGTTCATCACTTAAGTTGTTTTTGGATTTTGATTTCTGAATGTATTTGTCCAAGAAACACCCATCTTCCTCAGTAGTGTCACTATCCATTTTTAGCACATTTTCAACAACACCTTTTACAATATCATTTTGGACACTATCGTCATTGGAAGATGTGAACATGACATCAATGTTCTCCGGAAGTTTAACTTCACTTTCTTCCTCAATTTCAACCAACCCAGATTGCTTTTTCGTGTAGTTATCAAGAACAGGTGGTGGTACTTGATGAAACCCCACCCCAGTTCCATCACAATACACTTCTTCGCCCGCTTTGTCTTTCCCGATGGGTTTGGGAATATGTGTTGCAAAACAAAACTTGCGGAGTTGTAACTCTTAAGCTTCAACTGGATTCGCTCATTTTCAATTTCAGCCTCTTGAATTTTAAGTTTCAGTTTAGCGATTTCATCCAGTTGTTGGTTAATTGATTCTTCTTTTACTCTAAGCACTGCTTTTAGTTGAATGTTTTCTTTATAAGTTTTACCATTTCGATCATCATTATCTTTCATTGTGGTTTTAAGCTTCTCAAATTTTTCAGTGATTTGACGGTTTTCAAGAACTAACTTTTCATTTTCTTGTCTAATCCTCTCATGATCAGTTTTATCATTTTCAATTTTGTTAGTTAATTCTTTTATCCGTTCAGTTGAAGCTTTAACCATCTTGTCACGATCAAGAATTTGATTCTCAACGTTTCTGACTTTTGCTGTCAGATCATCAACCTTCTTACCGTTGAGATACGTGACTGTGTTACAAAATTTGCATTCTTTGATGCAATTTTTGCAATCAACATCCCCATCAACTTTCTTACCTGACACATTCGTTGACAAGTTTGAACTGACCTGGCTTTTTGATTCAGACTTGGAGTTAGAATCTACCTCAAGTGCTTTAGCAGCTAGCACTTTGTCAGCCATTTTCCGAGATTTTCAGCATTCAACTCCTGCGTCGTGTCAATGATCCCGGTATCAACCTTCTTTGACTTCTCTTTCTCTTCTCTTTCTTTCTCTTCTCCAGTTCCCCACCATTTATTCTGCCAATAATCATCATCATCTTTTAACTCTTTGATTATAGCCTCCAAATCAAGAGTGTTGTGATCAATAGCAATGTTTCCATATGGATCAAGATAACACTCCCTGTCTGGATCCCATCTATTTGCTCTCTTTGCTTCCGAAAAGATACCAGATATTCTGATCATTCTGTTTGTGGCCAACAACCTTCTGTAATTATACTTCTGTTCTTCAGTTCTGTTGTCTTTCCACGGAACAGGTTCATTCTTTGCCATGAAAGTGTAACCAACCGCATCTTCCTCCGGTAGCAGCTCGCTCCAGTCGAAACCTTCATCGTCGCGAATCACTGCAAGAGCTCTAGATTTCTCTTTGTTGTCTTCAACCTGCTTCAATCTAGGCGGCTCAGATTTATTCTGGTGATAAATTGCCTTCTTGTAGTAATCATCTCTGAAAGGATTCTCTGACTCATCAGCATATGCGTTTCTGCATTCTCGCTTGAAGTGACCTTTCTGCTTACATTTGAAGCACGTCACCTTGGATTTATCGAACCCCAATTTGGTAGATGGACCACCAATTGTCTTCCTGCCTGTAATTTCCATGAAACGCTGTGCTCGACAAACAGCACTAGCCATAGCCCAACGAATATCGATCAGCTCCATTTCCTCAGGATCAATCTGATCATAATCTTCTTTCATCAGATTTGTATTGCCTATCTTCCCAGCTACTAACCCTTCATACGATTCCAACACCGATGCTAGGAAGATCATCTGTTGTTTAGCAGACTCCTCATCAAAATTTTGAGCATTCTTCAAGTCTATTGCGATGTTGCATTGAAAACGATTCTTTGCATCAGAATGACTTGCAGATGATGAAGATCCACTGTGATAACCACTGTGATTTCCACTGCTTTGACTATCTTTGCTTGCAGTGGATACATTCTCAGCAGAAAATGCAGTTTTGAGAGAAGTTGCTTTTGGCATCATGCTCTTTGGATAATATAGATCCAAATTCTGTTGATAAGATGAATGATTAACTTTGTACGTCTTCTTCAGTTCTAACTCATGACTCTCGAGTTTTTCAATCACCAAATCTGGTTTCAACTTTTCAGAAACAATAGTGTTTTTCAACATCAGTGCCTAATATCTCCACTCCATCTCGTCTGGCAACGAATCGAACAACTTGTCTACTTGCTCATCATCAGAATATGTAATTCCATGTCTATCTAATTCCAGTTTCAGATGCACAAATCTCTCGATCGTTTTTGAAACAGATTCATTTTTTAAACACCCAAACATGTCAAACTCTTTCCTAAGTAGTTTCTTTTTGTTTTTCTTGATTTCTTCACTACCTATACATTTCTTTTCTAATTTTGCCCAAAGATCTTTAGCACTAGAGTAATCAATCAAAGAGATTATATCTTCACGCACAGATTGAAACAATAATGCCACACATTTCTGCTCTGCAACAAACGACTCTATTTCATCTGATGTTGATAAAGTTTCACCCTCTTTGCCTCCATTATCGTATCCATTTTTGAGACTCTTCCAGCTCAGAAATGCAAAAGCCCTCAACCAATCTTCGAATTTCTTTGCCCACCGACTATACTCCTTGATAGCCATCAATTTCGGTGGTTTGTTGTAAGTTCCGAAAGCACTTTCAACTTCTAAAGCATCCGATAATTTCTTCTTGGCGTTTGATGAGTTCTCATTGTTGTTGCTTGAAGATGTATCATCTCCCGAATTTCCAGCAAATGCGTACATGTCGCTAAACGGGTTTAAGAATATGTCATCCATCTTGAGTATTCCTGCAAAATCAACAATCACTTAGAAAAATTTCGAAATCTTGAAAAATAACAAGTTCAACCGATATCACTTGAAGCGAAATAGCTTTAAGTAGAAATAGCAATTTTCAAGCGAACACAAGTGATACAAGTTCAAGCGAACACAAAGTTCAAGCGAACACAAAGTTCAAGTGAACTTAATTCAAGCAATCACAGATTTTCAAGCGAACTAGAATATTATATCTGTTCGCTTGAAAATGCACAAGTAATTCAAGCGATCAGGTACTTTCAAGCGGACAGAAATTGAAGCGAACAAGCTGTATTGAAATGCACTTTTCAAGCGGACAAGACAAATTATTTCAAGCGGACAAGACAAGTTATTTCAAGCTGACAAACTATGACGTCATCTTTTTACGAACGATCTCAAGCGGTCAAACGTTTTTTGATCAGTTTTAAGCCGTGTTTTGGTCCGAAACTTTCAAGGATTAGTTTACTACGTATTTCGCTTGATATGTATGAAATTTAGTCCATTTCAACCGTGAATTATGCCCGAATCAGAAAAAGAATGAGAAAAAGTAAGTAGAAATGAGAAAATCTAGTAAAATCAAGCTGCTATGGTATGAACTCCTCGTCCTGAGCTCTGATACCACTTGTTGGACCGATTGCGTGACCCTAAATGTCAGTAAAAGCAGTTCATCTCAGTTTACAGAGGCGGAATCAAAGTAAACCGAGTCATAACAGCATATATCCTTTCAATCTCCTTTCTATTAACAATTTCTGAGACTTTACAATGTTTATAACAAAATTTCGACAGCACCTTGTCTCCTACGTAATGAACAATGTTCGCTTCAAATGACACATCACAACATATATATAGAGGTGGCCTGTTCGCTTGAATGAGACAGGATGATTCAAGCGAACACGCATGATTCAGTTTCAAGCGAACAAGACTTGTATGGTTTCAAGCGAACAAGACCTTGTTGAGTTCGCTTGAATGTGACACTTGTGATTTCAAGTGAACTAACATACTTTTATATACAAACCCTAATTTAATCTATCTAGACTCAAGACTTGAATACAACGTAGTCAACAGACATCCAGTGCATCAACAAGATGCACACTCTTCGTGGCAAGACAATTGTAGAGGATAACCAAGCTGTTG
Source organism: Helianthus tuberosus (assembly GCA_030545235.1). NCBI lineage: Eukaryota > Viridiplantae > Streptophyta > Magnoliopsida > Asterales > Asteraceae > Helianthus > Helianthus tuberosus. Next base: position 140,742,765 of record CM060424.1, read on the forward strand.
ATAGACCGTGTAAAGTTCAAAAGGTTCGTTTAGTATCATCCACTTCAGAATCAGTCTTAAACTTCACCACACATGCTGAAGACAGGCTTGTAAGTTTTTGCAGTCGTTACTTTGTTTCGTTATTTCAACAATTTCAGTTATATATCAATATTTTATAAAATTCACTATTCAATTTTCTGTTTTTAGCATCTGCCATAAGATGTATCTTCTGCGTTGGATCTGCATACTGATAATCCTAAGCCTATAAAGATCCAGAATCTCAAATGTGAAGTCCAGGAACTGTTTACAACATCTCAAAAAACCAATACTGGATTCAACTACGCTATTGTTGGATGGTCTTCTTATCTGAGATCTTGCAATATTGCTTTTAGTGATGAACTTTCGTTAGAATTTCACAAGTCTACTCAATTGCTGAAGTTAACAAAAGTTGTGCATTTCGTGACAAAGATAAAGTCCTCTTAGTTTGTCTTGCGTTGATTGAATATTTATAGACAACGTTTCATGTCATGATTGTTTGTGGTTGTACATTTGGTTCGTCGGTGGTACTAATTTTGCTTCCTAGACATGTTCTATATGTAAATATGTATATAAACATGTTTCACTGTCAATGGGTGGGTGCTGTTTTTTTTTTTATAGAACAATGGAAATACTCATATGTATCTTATATATTAACTGATGATTCATGTTTATAATTGTCTATTATCTATGATCTATAATAGATAATAGATAACACGTTTTGGTACAGTATCTATACATGTATCTATATGTTCTATTAATATGTGTTATGCATGGTTTTCTAAGAAACCACCCGTGTTTGCACACGGGTCTTACCGCTAGTACTAATAAATAAAAATCATTTTAGGACACGTGTCATTCTCTCGTAATTTCTCACCCTTATTTTTTTATTTATCTCTTCTATTACATAATAATAATGTTAAATATCAATATAACTAAATCTATTTATCTCTTTTGTTTTCATAATCTGAAATTGATTTCCTTTTTAACTCTAAAGTTTCAATCTTTGGTATTTTAACCCCTTTGATTAATTTGATTTTTCACTTCTAATTCAAAAGTTTTCTTCCTTTGCAATTTAACACCTTTATTTTTTTTACTTTCAACCCAAAGCTTTTCATCTTTTCAAATTTAACATCAACATTTTTTTACTTTCAACTTTGGTCCCCTATACTTTTCATCTTTCACAAGTTCCCCGTTTAATGTGTCGTTCTAAATTTTCCGAGTTAACACACTAAAACGTGCATGTGTGGTTCAACGTTTTTTCATCTATTTTTTCCCGTTTGACAGGTTTTTCGCAGCGCGTTTATTTTTCCCTGTTTAATAGGTCTGTCACAATTCGCGAGTTAGAGATTGACTTAGTTAGTTTTCTCGGTTTAACACACAGGCTCGTGGTCATATAAGAAACATTTGCCTTTCATCTAACATGATATATAGCTAACGAATCCCCGCCGCATTGCGGCGGATGGTAATTCTAGTATCTAAATAATATAACATAAACTTGTATTTTTTTTATTCCAAATAATTTGGATAGTTGTGTGTTACATCATATAAATGTAAAATGAGATAATTCTTCGGATATTATCATGCACGAAAGGATGATGAGATAAACATGGAAATATTGTTATGAATTTTATATAACTAGAATTGAGACCCGCCGCAATGCGGCGGGGATTCTTTAGTTATAACTAAGTCGACCTAGGACCCGCACGTTATGTTAAACCTGTCAAACGGGAAAAAAATAAATGATGTAAAAACGTTCACCCATACACGCACGTTGCGTCGTGTTAACTCGCAAAATTTAGAACGAAACGTAAAAACGTTAAACTAAAGACGCACGTTGTGATGTGTTAAGTCACAAAATTTAGAACCAAGCATAAAGCGGAAAATTTGCGGAAAATGAAAACTATAAAGGATCAAAAGTTGAAAGTAAAAAAAGTTGTGAGGATAGATTGCACAAAGATAAAAGTTTTGGGTTAAAAATAAAAAAAAACAAATAGTTTTGGGCTAAAAGTAATTTATGAAATACTTTTGGGTGAAAAGTAAAAAAAAAATCAATTTTTTGTTGAAAACCCCTAAAGCAAAGGTTACGACAACCATATACATAACCATTTTTTCTTTGGAAAACCCCCAAAGCACACCCCGCGTTACGGAGGGGAGTAAAACGGTGTCAATTAATACTAATGTCACACAACCGTGATCGACCACCAACACTAACTCGACCTAGGATCTGCGTGTTGCAACGAACCTGTCAAACATGAAAAAATTGAGGTAAAAACGTTGAACCACACATGCACGTTGCGCCGTGTTAACTTGCAAAATTTGAAACAAAACATAAAAAAGTTGAACCACACTCATACGTTGCGTCGTATTAACTCGAAAAATTTAGAACTATACGTTAAGAAACGTAAAAACGTTAAACCAAAGAAGAAAAATATAATTGACAAAAGTTGTGAAGTTAAATTGCAAATAATGAAAAGTTTTGAGTTAAAGTTAAAAAACAAATTTTATAGGGTTAAAATGGCAAAAGGCAAAAACATTTGGGTTAAAACAAAAAAATCAAGTTTTAATTTTGAGAAATCCCCAAAGCATAAGTTACAAGTCCTTATGCATGGAAAAGTTACTTATTTATATAGGGAATAATTAATTCAAAGAATATTTAAACATAAAAAAAATTTAGTTGGGAAATTTGATTGAAGGAGGAGGTGTTGCCATGTGGTCGGCCATCTTATTCAAAATCTCATCTCTATCATCACATACGAATTTCCGTGAGATTACTAGAATTAGTTCCCAACAATGACAATTGCCAGCTTTGGTGATCGATCAACAATCTGGCGGTGTTAATCTCAAATGGTGTTCACCACTAGGTACCGAGGAATAGGGATGAGCAAATGGTACCGGGTATCGGTACCGAACCGGTACCGGTATCGAATTTACCGAACCGGATATATTTTCGGTACCGACTTTTGACATTAACCGGTACCGGTACCAAACTGTACCGTACAGGTATCGGTACCCGCTTTTGGGGATTTTCGGTATCAGTACTTTCGGTATCGATCCGGTACTGAACGGGTACCATGTTCATTCCTACCTAGGAACTACTGATCATTGGTATTTTAATTTTATATATTTTATATTTTTTAGTTCTGTCATTGACCCGTAGGAAATTTTGAACATAGATAAGTGCATACACCCAAGAATACGATTTCTTCCATAGTCGCTTTCTATTTTAAATCATGAATCACAAAAGTTTTGAGATTTTATCCATCCAATAATCAAATATTATAACTCATTACATTCTTGTTGGTTTTTTTAAAATATATGTTCCTTTAAGGCTATGTGTTATCATCTCGCGCCACTAATGAGGTGGCAACTTTTCACGATACGGGACGTCTAACACCACCCATGTAACAACTCTCATCAAAAGTCATATTTATTAAATTAATTTGTCCAATAAGAAACCCTAATTGAGACACCCAAGTGATTCTGCACAAACCCTAAAATTTTCAGAACAATCGGAATCAGGATCAGGGCCCCTAAAACTTAGGGGGGGTAAACCCTAGTTACGATTATCTATATAAAACGTTGTCGAAATTGAAATTTAACGTACAACCAACTCAGCAAGGCTAGTCTTGGACGTGGCTAACCTATAGTGCTTTCGTGTCCCTTGCGCACCGTAAGGGTTTATGCTTGCGGTGCGCAAGCCTGGCCAA